>JARCFY010000015.1:12500000-13750000 GCA_029233225.1 Lepidodactylus listeri | reverse complement strand
CTGAATCACATGAGCGGCAAATTCTGGAGAGCAACCAGCAGAGGATGGAGGCAGGCTGGTGTTTTTCTTGGAATGCTACAAAGGGGCCAGTGTCCGCTGGACGCATCGTATGTATTTCTTCACCCTGCTCAGCAGCCCCCTACCTTCAACGTACAACTGCCTTTTTGTCCCCCCAGAAAAGAATTTGTATTAAGCTATAAACAGAAAACTCAGCTGAATGTGTTTTATATACACTGTTAACAGAATGACATCACTCTGCATAAAGCCCTGAAACAAATGGAATTCAATAGTTGCAAGGTAACAGCTATCATTTGCACATTATTGGTATGCGCAGGCTGGAGGCTGGCAAGTGTTAGCTACGCTGCATGCATTTTTTTGGTATTGTTATTTTGCAAAAACAAATTCCAATGTAAAAATCAAAACAATGCTGTCATGGAGCCTAAGATTACATGATTGCCAGGCTGTTCCAGATGACAGTCCCTTCGGTCCAGCGGGACCTTTTACCTTGGGAAGCTCCTGTGGTGGAGATATGCAACCCTTATTACTCTCTAAAAGCATATGCAATTCAGATGCATGATTGTTCAAAGGGACTCTTATTTATTTATTTATTTAAATAGTTATACCTCACCTTTCCTCTTGGCTCAAAGTGGCTTACAGTAATAACCTGT
This sequence comes from Lepidodactylus listeri, assembly GCA_029233225.1. Lineage (NCBI taxonomy): Eukaryota > Metazoa > Chordata > Lepidosauria > Squamata > Gekkonidae > Lepidodactylus > Lepidodactylus listeri. The sequence continues at coordinate 13,749,332 of JARCFY010000015.1, read as the reverse complement.
AATGTTTTGATTATTACCAAAATCATAATTAATAAAATTACAAATCCACAGCAGCTTCCCCCCTCCCCCAAAAAAGATTCTTGCAATTCATAGCCCATCAAAAGATCTGGGAAACATCTCCTGAAGTTCTGCAACAAGACCTGAAGGTCTCCAGTGAGGGAGCCAATTCCACAGCATGGGAACCACAATAGAAAAGGCCCAGATTCTGTGTAATGTAGTATGCTCTGTGTAGCAACCAGCCTGCCATGTGCTCCCAGGTAATGGCGCCCGCCGCATGGCCAGAGCACATGGTCAGGCAGAGAGGGGAGCTTGAATCTGGAGGAACAATAGACATCCGGATTGAAAGCCTCCACCAATGTGGGACCTAGATTCTCCCTGAGGAGCCAATGCAATCAAAGGCTCCTCCAGGGAACCTATGACAAACATGCACATATGTTAAGCCCCTATCAGGTCTTTTGGGTGCGGCCGGAGGTGTGGCTCCGGCCAGCATATAATGAGGGCCCTGGAGCCCTGGAAGCATGCTTGTTCTGACCATCTACTGGGCATGCTGAATCACTCAATAAAGGCTTCATGATTTCACCATTCCTGGTCTCCTGAGTCCAGTACTCTTCATTCTGGTTGATACGGGTGAGCCACCCTAAATGGGAGAAGAGCTAGCAGGTGGCAGCCTGTGGTTGGTGCATAGGAACATATGGGAAAAGACAGTCCTTCAGATATGTGAGCCCCAAGCCATGAAGGGCTTTAAGGGGCATTACCAACAGCTTGAACTAAACTCAAAAACAAACTGGTAGCCAATGTAGCTGTTTCAAAATGGGCAATATTTGGGACTACTAAGGGGACTAGCTGCAGTTTCTGATTTGTCTTCAAGGACATCCCGACACAGAGCACACTACAGTAATCCATCCATGAGGTTACAGACATATAGATCAGCATAGCCAGACTGGTTGAGTCCAAGAAAAGAGAAAGTTGGCAGACCAGTTGCAGCTGATAGAGGGCCAAGAGAGGGCACTCTTCACCACTGCACTAACCCACTTTTCAAATAGTAAGGCCTCAAAGGAGTAGTTGAGAACTAAAATAGCTGCATCTGAAGACGTGTATGGTGAAACATAGAGATGGGTGTAATCTGCATATTGATGACCTCCCACCTCAAAGCTCTGGATAACCTCATTTCACAGTCTCACATATGTATGTGACAGAAATGAAACCTGTGGCACTCCACAGCACAAATCCCACCTAGCTGACTCTGTACCTCCAGTGGAAACTCTTGATGTCCACTCAGACTGAAAAGACCAAAACCACTGAAGGGCTATTCCTGTAACACCAGCTCCACCTTACAAACAGTGGATAAGAATCAAGTACTGAAAGATCTGATAGTATCTACAGAAAAGACTGTACTTTGTCCAGTTTTAAGTGAAGATTGTCTACCACTGCAACTAAAACTGTCTTGGTGCCAAACCCAGGCTTAAAACGAGATTGAAATGGGTCAAGGGCACATGTGCCATCCAAGAACCCCTGGAATTGCTCTACCATCACATGCATAATCACTGTGGAAAAACAGGCCTGCTCCCAACATCTGGAGATTTCTCTCTCTCTCTCTCTCTCTTTCTTGTAACCTGCCCCCACCACCTCACCTTTGTAGGGATTGCCCACTGGGAGGATTGGGACTCCCAGCTTCCCTTCCAAGTTCTGAGGCCTTGCCTCTGTGTCTCCCACTGCCCAGCATCTGGTCATTACAGGGACCATTTACTGGCTTGTGCACCCCTGGAGGAATAGCCACTTGCCAACTGACTGCCGTTCTCCTGATCTCCTTTTAAAAGTTTGTCCAAGATGGTAGTGGTCTATGTGGTACAGAAAACCACTACCAGCATCAAAAGTTATAAAGTATTTATTTAAAAGAAAATGTCCACAAGAATACTTTTAGCACAGCACCAGACTAAACAAGAGATTCAAAAGAAATAGGTAAGATGCAGTTCCTTTGTCCCTCTCTCTATACATGCCCTGTCAGATGTTAAAATATAGGACAGGCTACTTAGTTTATAAAGTTACAGATCTTTACAGAAGTCCATTACCTTGAAGCTTCCTTCATCTGTAAAGGCCAACACATGGCTAATGGCTGCCTCCTCCAGACCTCAGTTAAGAGTTCTGTATACTCTGATGGATTCAGCACCAAAAAGAGCCCTTGTTTCCAGGAGTTTTATCTTCTCCCTCTTCCCTCCCACTGACCTGGTCAGGCCAGGTCAAAGAAGCTTTTCCTGACATCTCCAGAGATTTCTTCCTGAAGTCTTTCTAGTCTTAATTCCTCCAAATCTCTGTTCCCTGCTGGGGGTGGGGGAGCTTGACCATCCTATTGTCTAGACTTATTAGCATGTGTATGAAGGTAGGATGAGGGAAGTCTGGAAAGCAATTGAACTGACTTCCTTTGTTCCTACCTGTTCTCTGCCCAAAGGGGGGGGGGGGGACTTAAAACTCAGAGTGAAGGGTTTTTTTGAGGTTGTTGAAGTTTTCTCCGGCAATTCCAGCTTGTGATTCATCCAGGCCGGCATTTTGCATGATGTGCTCTGCATATAAATTAAATAAGCAGGGTGACAATATACATCCTTTTTGTACTCCTTTTCCTATTCTAAACCAATCAGTTGTTCTGTGTCTGGTTCTAACTGTCGCTTCTTGACCCTTGTACAGGTTTCTCAGGAGACATGTGAGGTAGTCTGGTACTCCCGTCTCTTTAAGGACTTGCCACAGTTTGTTGTGGTCCACACAATCAAAGGCTTTAGCGTAGTCAATGAAGCAGAAGTAGATGTTTTTCTGATACTCTCTTGCTTTCTCCATAATCCAGCGAATGTTGGCAATTTGATCTCTAGTTCCTCTACCTCTTCGAAATCCAGCTTGTTCTTCTGGTAGTTCTCTATCCACGTACTGCTGAAGCCTAGCTAGTAGGAACTTGAGCATGACCTTGCTAGTGTGTGAAATGAATGCAATTGTGCAATATCTTGAATATTCCTTGGCTAGGACTAGGGGTGTACAAAAAAAATGGTATTTTTCAGCTTCAGGTATATCAGACCCCAAAAATGTTGGTAAATGCCAAATTTCCCTGGCCCAGTATCGGTAAAGTACCAGGATGGGGAAAATATTTGGCATTGCCAAATATATTTGGTCTGATATACCCAATTGGAGGGAAGAGAGGCATATTAAAATACCACCATTCTATCAGGAAGTCCCTGCAGCTTTCCTGGTCAAACTCACTCCCCGCCAGCTGCCCCGGGGTAGCTGGAGAAGGGAAGGCAGGGAGCCCAGGCATGTTTCCATGACTGCACAGGCATCGAGCGTAAGCACATTTAAATGCCTTTTTTTCCTCCCTGAACTCGAGGAGCAGCAGCAGAGAGGCTCAGGCAGGGAAGAAGGCATGTTTGCATACTTCCCTTGGCTTCCCCAGCTGATCCACAGCAGCGGACTGGCTGGGGAAGCCAAGGGCAGGCAAGCAAACATGCCTGGGCTCCCTGCCTTCCCTTCTCCAGCTGCCCTGCAGCCATGGGACAGCTGGAGAAAGGCAGGCTGAGATAGCACAGGTATTTAAATGCCTTTCTTTCCCTCCCTGAAAGGCATTTCATCATGGCTGGGCTCTCTGCCTGTGCTTCTCCAGCAGCCCCGGGGCAGCTGGAGAAGGGAAGGCAGAGAGAGGAGGCTTTCCCTGGTCATTTTCATTCCCACTGGCCTCTCAGCTGTTAGGTTTAAATTGACTAGGGAAGCCACAGGGAGAGGGGAAGTCGGCATTTGGCTACCCAGAAGCCAAAAAAGCCAAATAAATTCAGGAAACTCTATTCGGTAGCTGAAAAGTTTCCTGAATTTGCATTCGGTTTAGGAATACTGAATAAACACCGATAAGAAATGTATTCAGTTTTTTTTTTCGCAGCTCGGGGAAGCCAAATGCACACCCCTAGCAAGGACTGGAAGGACAGGAATAAACTGAGCTATTGATGTCACACTGGATGAAGTGCAGCATGGAGCGAAGAATGCGGCCCAGACTGGCAGTTGTGTTGAAGCCGCAGCTCAATAGCATACCTGTCATTCTTCTTCACTACATTCCTCATCTATGCAAGAAAGAGGCTGAGGGAACTGTGCCTGTGCAACCCTGAATTCTGAGCCACGTAATGGCTGTGACATGTAATGATGTCCTCATTAGTAAGCATTAAATCTCAGAGATGTTGTGGAGAAGGAGGAGGCATTTTAGCCCCAGATCTAGCTGCATTCTACTCCCAGATGCTTTTCTGCCACACACGAGGCTGCAACTTCTAACTTCATAGTGTCTCTTATTTCCTGGTCCTTCTGATGGAAATTCCTTGTGTCCTGAGGCTGTTACACTGACAGTGACTCTTTTATCACATCCCTGTCTGTTGGTGACCCTGGAGGCACTCAGCAATATGGTGGTATCAATGCCGGTCCTTGTAAGCATGTGTAGGAAGCATCTATTCATCATCCCCCTCCCACAATTCTGTTCTTTGACATGACTTTTGACAGCCCTTTCTCCATTGTTCTGCCTTCGGCCTCTTCCCTAACTGAGTAGTGGTGGCAGAATGCCTGGTAGCTTAAGGAGGCTAAATTGGTCTCTGTGCTTTTCTTCCCACAACTGTGAGGGGGAGCATTTGGCTTTTGACTCCCTCAGACCTTGCTTCAGAATTCACCACCTTGAAAAGTGCATTCACATGGTCATACACTCTGAGGGATGGCATCCCTGAAGACAATAATGTTCTTAAAGTGGAAAATAAATGAGAAATGTTGTGGTTCAAAAAAAACCTCATTCACATTAGAAAGGCTCGTGGTTAGAATTTGCCCCCAAATGCAGTATTTATTCACACATTATAAAACAGATCGAGTCAGCAGCAACTTACCTTCATAAAAAAGCTTTTTTGCTGCTCCAAACTTATTGATAACAACAAACAGACGAGCACACAGTAAGAAATAGCCGGAAATCACAGAAAATTGTGAGCTGAGTTACCCGCAAAAAATATATCCAGAAGGAGACTTCAACAAAGAGAAATGCATCTATTCATATAATCCATCATAGGAACATACAGAAGCCAACAAGATCCATAATAGGAAAATACAGAGTCCAAAGTATAAGTAGCCAACACTTTCCACAGGTAATTTGCAGTGTTTCAGACTTCTGGTCTTTCCTCAGGAGGGGTCCTTCCAAGAACTGTGGAAGTACAAAATGCAATCATACTTTATTAACAATATTACTTTTTAAACAATATTTCAAAAACATTGATCCCAATAATACAAAAGAGTCCTATTCAATTAATAACATCGTTATACTATTATCACGGTTACTTAGAGTCTCATTAAATCTTACCAACTATTGGGAGTCTCATTCCACTTCCTTATAGGATAATGCTGTTCCGTTTCTCTGTAAAAGAGAATTTCTCCTTAGAATTTTATTTTAAATTTTTTAAAGAAACAGCACAATATATAAACCACAAAGCCATTGGACAAGGTCTCCTAAGCTCTAGTCAGCACCATTAAAGGCTGCTTCTGTGTAACAGGACCAAAACATGTCTCAGAGCATCCAGCATACTGGGTCTACTTTATGGATCTACATTGAATGCAGCTGGTTGTATCCTGCTGGCATTTAAAGTTGTAGATGCCCTAGTTGCATTAGCACCTAAGTAATCAAAGTTGCCATCTCCATGTAGGAAATTCCTGGAGATATCAAACCTAATAAGCCTATTATATACATCTAAATTGGTTACAGCTGGATAAACAACATAATTGCCAACTACTGGATACAGAATTCCTGGGGATGTTATAAATGAATGAAATAGCCTACTGGGTCTATATCTTTTACAGAGAAACAGAATAGCCTTATCCTATAAGGAAATGGAATGAGACTCCCTGTAGCTGGCACGATTTAATGAGACTATGCAACAGTGATAATAGTATAATGATGTTATTAATTGAATAGGACTCTTTTGTATTGTTGGGATCAATGTTTTTGAAATATTGTTTAAAAAGTAATATTGTTAAAAAAAGTATTGTTGCATTTTGTACTTCCACAGTTCTTGGAAGGACCCCTCCTGAGGAAGGACCAGAAGTCTGAAACACTGCAAATTACCTATGGAAAGTGTTGGATACTTATACTTTGGACTCTGTATTTTCCTACTATGGATCTTGTTGGCTTCTGTATGTTCCTACGATGGATTATATGAGTAGATGCATTTCTCTTTGTTGAAGTCTCCTTCTGGATATATTTTTTGCAGGTAACTCAGCTCACAGGGTTTTTTGTTTTGTTTTGTTTTTTCCTGCCAAACCCATCGATAGACACCTTGGCTAAATGGCTAAAGTGTTGAATTAGGATTTTGGAAAACCAGGATCATTCCAGCACTGCCATGAAGCTTACTGGCTGACCTTGGGCCAGTCACACAATCACGGCCAAACCTACCTCCACAGCTTAATTCTGGGTATAAGCTACATGAAAGTTTATACCCAGAAATAAACTTTGTTGGTCTTAAAGATGCCACTGGACTCAATTTTTTTTTCTATTGCTTCAGACCAACATGGCTACTCACCTGAGCCTACCTTCACAGCATTGTTGTGAGGGTAAAGTGGAGGGGCAGAGGCTGATGTACACTATCCTGAGCTCCTCGGATGAAGGAAGGGATTGAAATGTTTAAAATAAATAAACAACAACGATTCACTAAAGCCCAGCAAGTGTTTACACAAACATGTACATATCTTGTCATCAGCACTTTGGAGCTGGGATCAGACAGGTTCCACTTTACTTTTCTCCTAAATAAAAAGAAGACAAAGAAGAGAAATAAATCTCATCCAGGTCTTCCTCACCGCTGTAGCGGTAGTCATGCGTTCATAAGAGGACAGCATCACCATAAACCAAAAAGACCATTGAGAGGGCCAGGAACATGCAGGCTAGGTAGGGACAGGGGTCCATTGGAGCTGGAGCGCACAGGAGAGCAGCTCTGGGAGTGAGGAGCCCAGAGGGTGGGCACATGACCAAGCCCCGCCCCCTCCTCGGCTTCCCCGAGCAGTGCAGAGGCGCAGCGCCCCAGGGAAAGCCTGCTAGGGTCTTTATTGTTTTTAATGTTTTGTTTTAATATTGATAATTTTTTCATTAGCACTCAAAGAACAGAGTGGTCCCAGAGACTACAGAAGTGGGCCACTCATTCCTGATGTAGGACATGAGGGTCTGGAGGTGTAAGCTCTGGCAATCAGAAGACAGATTCAAATATACACCTATATCTTCATTACCTGCAAAAAAAAACCCCACCCTTCTTGCATGCTTGTACCTGTTGCATCAGTGATTATCTTTTCAGCCGCCTTAAATGCACCACGTTGAGACAATCACTGCAAACACTGTTGGCAGACTTCTAACCCTGGCTTTAGAGGTCAGAGGATGAGGCAAAGTATTATCCTGGTTTTATTAAGTGGGTGTTAACCAGCCCTTACAATGGATGCTCAGATAGCATCCATAGCACAAGACAACTTTCTCCACCTTAAGTTCACATACTTGCTGTATTTATTTTTCCTAGATAGAGGCAGCCTTGCCACAATTGTATGTGCTTTTGTTAACATGCCGGCTAGATTGCTCTAATGTGCTGAGCATGGACTCTTGAGCATGAAGACTGGAAATTTCACCCAGCTCAGAACGTATTTGTATATTTCTAATAGGGGGACATGCCAAGCTGAACATATTCTCATCCAAGGTTGACCTTAAAAGCTCTGCGCTAGCTATCAGTTTGTTTCTGGGCACAGTTTAGGACCAGAGTATTTCTTCTCCCATATTAATTTGCCTGATTTTAAGACCTTTTTCAGAAGCCTTTTTCCAGGAGTCCCAGCCTTCTGAATTTAGGTGGTAACAAGGGAGAGATGATGGCACACCGTCTATGGTATACCCTTCCCAGACAGATTCATGATGGACCAACATTCTTATCACTTGGGCATCATATTCAAATCTGTTTGTTTATTTGCATTTCATTCCCCCAAGGCTTTTAATAGATGGATTGTCTTCCTTCTGGTTTTAACTGATCTACTGACTACTGTTTTATTCTCTGTAAATAATATTTTATTTATTCATTCATTTTTCAAATGTATATCCCGCCCTCCCCGCGAACGGGCTCAGGTTTATTATTTATACTTATTTATACATAAATGAGCCCCAGAGACTGCAATCTGGAAGCAACCTATCCTTATTAGGAAAATAAAAGAGATAATAATCACATCAGGATGGTCAGCTGTCTTGCCCATTTCTCTTAAAATTACTACTGTGGTCCTCTTTGGGTCCCTACTGGGGAGAAAGTTGGGGTATAAATGAAATAATAAAATAAATGAAGATAAGTTATGCTAAGTTGTGTTTTTCCCTTCAGTCTTTTTATTGCACAATAAATAGCTACAGAGGCACCAAAGGAAGACTAGCTTCTTAAACCCTTTCCTCTCCAGCAGCTGCCCATTAAAATTCCTTCCAGCCATGCCCTCCCCCATAGAACAGATATCCAGTATTATGAAAGATTATAGAGTTTATAGCTAAAGTCCTCTAGCTTGTTTGAATTAAAAAAAAAATCAATATGCAAAATAAGAAAATGTATATAAACTGTGGCCAGCAGTACCTTTTACCAGCTTCAACTGGTTAGCCAGCTGCAGCCTTTCCCGGGCAGAAATGATCTGGCCACTGAGGTGCATGCCCTGGTTACACCAAGATTAGATTACTGCAGTGCACTCTTTGTGGGGCTGCCCTTGAAAAGTGTTTGAAAATTTCAGTTGGTCCAGAATGCTGCAGCCAGAGCTTTGACTGGAATGGGTCTTTGCAGCCATATTACTTGAGTCTTGGCCCATCTACACTGGTTCCCAATTTGCTTCCAGGCATAATTCAAGGTGTTGATCTTGACTTTCAAAGCCCTATATCACTTGGGATCAATATACCTACTTCCTTATGAACCCAACCAACCACTACAGTCATCTTTGGAGACCTTGCTTTTGGCTGCCCCCATCTGCTGAGGGTTTGTGACTCAGTGGAAGAATCTCTGCTTTGCATGCAGAAGGTCTCAGGTTCAATCCCTGGCATTTCTAGATAAAAGCACCAGGTAACTGATGTGAAAGACCCTGGAGAGCCACTGCCAGTCTGAGTAGACAGTACTGATTGTGATGGGCCAATGGTCTGATTCAGCAAGGCAGCTTCATGTGTTGGTGGGTGGCAACCTGGGAGAGGGCCTTCTCAGTCTGGCACCAAAATTCTGGAACTCTATCTACAGGGAGATTCATCTGTCCCCTTCTGTTGCCATCGTCCACCTGCAGGTGAAGACTTCTTTGTTTCGCTTGGTGATCTTTCTTTCCTGACCAATGTTTTAATTGTTGTTTTTATGTCTTTGTATTCTTGCTCTGTTTTTAATTGTTTTAATGATGTGTGTGTTGAGGGGGTTAAATGATTTTAAAATCTGATTATCATGTTTTAATTTGTTAGCTGCCTGGGTGGCCCTTGTGAGAGCAGGGATACAAATTTTGTAAATAAATAAAATATAATAACAGCTGATAAAGAGTTTATTCTGGGTTGAGGAAAATGTTTTCTTGCAATGGAATTTTAACAGTTCTGCTTGGGTTCAAATGTTCATGCAATAATAGTACACTTACACTTGCCAGTATGGTTAAGAGTGGCAGACTCTAATCTGGAGAACCAGGTTTGATTCCCTACTCCTTCACATGAAGTCAGCTGGGTGACCTTGGGTCAGTCACAGTTCTCTCGGAACCCTTAGCCCCACCTACTTCACAGGGTGCCTGTTCTGAGAAGAGGAAGGGAAGGTGATTGTAAGCAGCTGTGAGACTCCTTTGAGTAGTGAAAGATGGGGTATCAAAACCAAATCTTGTTGTTGTTGTTGTTGTTGTTTCCACAACAATGGGCAAACTTTGTGTCTGGAGTCCAAATTACCCAGAGAGTGTTTGATTTGTATCTCTCACTGGGCATCCTACTCATCTCACTCAGCCATGCTTGTGCCATGTGCAGCTCCTCACTGTGATCGCAATCTCCAGAAGTTAACAAATGCAAAATGTTTATGCCCTGATCACTGGGCAAAACCCAGCTTGTTATAGTGAAACCCAATTTAATTAGCTGGCACAACATTTTGAAAATGACTCTCTTTTTAATGCTGTAGTCTTAAGAGAGAGTTGCAAAACTAAAGATCAATTATTTAAACCCATACAAATACTCCTTTTTCTTTTCGGTATCAGTTTACCTGGTTATTGTGTTTTCAGATTATGGGCTGTGTTTGTTGTTACTTACACTGATATCTGCAGGGGTCCGTTGGAGCGGGAGCACACAGGAGCGCAGCTCCAGGAGTGAGGAGCCTAGGGGGCGGGCACATGACCAAGCCCCGCCCCCTCCTTGGCTTCCCCGAGCAGTGCAGAGGCGCAGTGCCCCGGGGAAAGTCCTGCTAGGGTCTTTATTGTTTTTAATGTTTTGTTTTAATATTGATAATTTTATCATTGTTCCTTTTATGACTGTGTGCTGCTTTTCCAGAGACTTGCTCAAGGTGGCATATACATTTTCTAAGTAGACCATTTTTATCAGGGCACATGGTACATAAGTACTGGAGAAGTTTCACCAACCCTTCAGCAGCTTCCACATCAGTTTGGTGTAATGGTCAGGAGTTGGACTCTAATCTGGGAGAACCGGGTTTGATTCCCCACTCCTCCACATGCAGCTGCTGGTGTGACCTTGGGCCAGTCACAAGTTCTCTCCGAGCTGTTCTCTCATGAGCAGTTCTCAAAAGACCTCTCTCAGCCCCACCTACCTCACAGGGTGTCTTGTTGTGGGGAGGGGAAGGGCAAGGGATGGGTGGTGCACATGTCCTGGGTATCTCAAGTCTACTTGAAACCTGGTGGTTTCAAGGGAGCAGGAAGAGAATGAGGGTGCATTCTTTACACTTATTTTTATTGCACAAAGTATTGGATGGGGAAGGGAATGGGGGAAGAGCAGGTCAGTTTCACTCACCTGTGGAGTGGAGCCTGAGGGGTGGGTGTTGCCTTCTGACACACTTCCGGTATGTTAGAGAGTGTGGCATATGCAAATGAGTTATGCTAATGAGCTCCTGCTCCTCTTTTTCTACAAAATGACCCCTGGATATCTGAAATTGGTCGCTGGGATTTTTGTTATGGTTGTTTTATTACTATAGCTTTACTTGCTGGCTTAATATTGGTAGTGTTCTCTTTGGAAATTTCTAAGGCTTCTTGAGTGCCACATGCTGGCAGTAAAGCTGCATAAATTGGAAAAAATAGAGACTTGACTAGTTGGTTCTGTATGTGAATTTTAGATACATAAATTAGAATTTCCCCCTATTGTGGACAGAAGTTTTCTGCTATTAACAAATACATAGAGTAAAAACCAGGGCTTTTTTTGTAGAAAAAGCCCAGCAGGAACTCATTAGCATAATAGGTCACACCCAACAGCAGAAACTCATTAGCATATTAGGCCACACCACTGATGGCACAGTTTATTAGCATATTAGGCCACACCCCCATGTTACCAGAAGAGTGGTCATCCAGCCACACCCGCCTTTTGCTTCTTATTCTGTTCACCTTGTTTGTTGTCAAAACCCAGGGCTTTTTTTTGTAGCAGAAATTAATTTGCATGTTAAGCCATATACCCCTAATGTAGCCAATCCTAATGAGTGTCTGCTGCTGGGTGTGGCCTATTATGCTAATGAGCTCCTGCTGGGTGTAGCCAACTCAGGAGCCAGCTGGAACTCCGTTCCTGTGCGTTCCTGCCCCAAAACAGCCCTAGTAAAAACTATGTATCAATCATGTAGATGAAGGATGTACCTGTTGCATTTCTGCCTGCTACAGAACTGTTAAAGGCATGGAACTTCTGTTGGGGGAAAAGGTGGTAATTTACCCTGCGGTTAATCTCATGACTCCTTAAAATTAAATCATTGCTTCTACCATTCTGTTGCAGGGGGTTTGCCTACTGAGGCTATAATCCTAAACCCACTTGCTAAGAGACTCAAGTTCCCTATATCCAAGTGGCCTGACTTGTATATTATGCAAATCAAGCTCATTAATCATTGAGTTCGTTGCCAATTGCTATGCATCTTCTCCTGCCTACCAGTTCACACAGTAAAATTCAATTGGTAAGTGGACTGAAAGTGGATTACTTGGTGTGTGTGATTGCAGCCTAAGTTGTGTGCTGGCTCAAAAAAAACAAAACAAAACAAAACCCTGTTCCATTTTAGATGCCAAACCACAGCCAAAACCTCCATGTGGAAGCAACCTAATGCAAGACCATAAGAAACAGCTCTGTCTTTGCTTCCTCCTCATAGTGACTAAGAAGGAACACGCTGGATGATGTGATATCACCATGCTGTCTGTTCGGCTGCCTTGCCTCCTATTACTGGCTACCGGCTGGAGAGTGAAGCAACACACAGTATTATGATGTCATTAATTGTGCTGTATTTACCTAAATGTTATCAGGGGAGAGGGGGGCAGAGTGACTGGAGAGTCGGCAGATCCATGTCCCTCATAAGGCAGATCCATTTTTGTAGAAAAAGCCCAGCAGGAACTCATTAGTATAATAGGTCACATCCAACAGCAGAAACTCATTAGCATATTAGGCCACGCCCCTGACAGCACAGCTCCCTCCCAGAATCAACTTCCCCAGGTACCCTGCAGCTTGCGGGGTGCATGGGGAACCCGAGGGAAGGAAGGCAGTTTCTGAATCGGCTTCCCCAGGAGGGGAGGCCGTTTAAGCTGCCTTCCCTCCCAAAATTGTCTTGGCTTCCCCAGGCACCCCGTGGTTTGTGAGGCACCTGGAGAACCCAAGAAGGGGGGAGGATGTAGGTGTGGCCAACTCAGAAGCCAGCTGGAACTCCATTCCTGTGCATCCCTGCTGAAAAATAGCCCTACATTTCTCTCATATAGGAACCTATATCTAGGGTTGCCATATTCGCTGGTTGGCTGGGTTTTACCCAAAATGTGGACGTGCCACCTGATGACATTCAATAAAATGTGTCTCTATGGAAAACCACTATCTCTTAAGCTAACCTCCTTATGGAGTTGTGGAGCTAAAATGGAGGAGGGAAAAACCATGAACCACGCTAATCTCCTTTAAAGAATAGGCAGGATGGGGGGGGGGGCGGAGCGTCGTGGTTTATGGCGGACGCAGATTGAGCGAGCTCCCAGCCGCTACTGAGAAAATCAACCTTGAGCTCGTCTTACCCCACTGATTTTCAGCCGACTGAAATGGGACGAAATTCGAAGGTGAAGAGCAGCAAAACTACGACTTCGCCGGGATCTGTAGAGGCGTACTTCGCAAAAGAAACCCAATTAAAAACTACAGGCCTAGAGACTGACCGGGAAGACAACATGGCGGCCAGCAGCGATGAAGCCCGCCGGGACACCAAGGGTGAGGTAGCCCCACTGACGCGGGAAGATTTAGCAGACCTAAAAGCTGATTTATTAAAATCCTTTACAGCATTGGTGTCTGACCTTCTCCACCCCATACGCACCCAGCTAACTGAGCTAGCTAAGGACTTAACGGACATTTCTAAAATTGCGGAAAACAACGCGGAGCTTACGCTAACACTGCAGGATGAAATAAAAACCCTGCAAACCTCCGAAAAGTCAGTTGTTTCTCGCCTCAACTCCCTGGAAAACCGTTGGAGGCAATTGAATTTAAAATTTAGAGGAATTGAGGAGGGCGCAGAGGAAGGCAAAGACCCCACAAGTTTTATTTCATCATGGCTAGCGACTGCGTTAAACTTGGAAGAGGGGGTAGCTCCGATTATACTCAAAGCCTACAGGTTGGGCCCAATAGCCCAAGCAAAGAAAGGCCGTCCCCGTGACATAATGGTGCAGTTTTTGTATCCCAGATCGCGTGATAAAGTCCTTCGGGAAGCAAGAGTTAAAGGCTATCTACAATACGGAGACTCTAAAGTTCAAGTATTGCTGGATCTGTCCATAGAAACCCTTGATAAACGACGTAGTCTTAAGCCTGTTGCACAAAAACTCTTTGAAGCCAAAATCAGATTCCGGTGGAGCCCTGCATCGGACATTCAAGTCTACCGCAACGGGCTACTATACCAAGCAACGGACGGTTTAACAGGTCGAGCTCTGCTGTCTTCATTAGGAGTACATCTTTCGAAAGAAGAAGAAGACACACTTACGAAGGCTCAAAGTGGTTGAACTGGTTGACAAACCTTTATCATAACGAGTAATATGTTATGTTGTGCTGAGTTTAGCTCTATAAAGCAGAAAGTTTTTTGATAAGTAATTTGTCTTATGATATAAGTTGTTGAATATTTAGTAGGAGGTAAAAGGATTTAGTATATTAGTAGAGTTAGCAAATTTATATCTTGTTTAAAATAAAAATTTACATAAATATACATAAAAAAGGGGGGGGACAAAAAAACAAAAAAAACAAAAACAAAAACAAAAACATATACATAATAATAGTTTTGAGGTAAATATACCAGCTTTTATACATTTTAGCTTTATAAAGTACAGTTTTGATAAGATTACTAGGATTTAATAGGTGGTTAAGTGCTCTGTGTTATAAAGTTTTATTGTGCACATAAGGTGCCTATATAGTTATGATAGATATAGAAGGTCAAATAGATGTGTAAGTAAGGAATGGTATTTTATAGGTTAGACTATCTAGTTCATAATCATTTTATAGTTGTATAAAATTAATAAAACTTACAAATCCAGATTCAAAATCATAGAGATCACATTATTATTGCTATTACACTCAGGCTTAATCTTAGTGTACCATTCATAAAATATACCTCATGGATATTAGTAGGTAGTGATTTGTGGATTCAGTTCATATCTTTATTGCACTTAATGTTTTAATTTATATAATATATAATGATGAATATATTTAAGTTTATTTGTAAAAAACAGCATAGGTTTCACTGTGAGTGCCAAATGGCACAAACCCTCTTCTGTTAAACTTAGTAGAAGAAATGGCTGTGAAATGTTGGAATAATTTCAATATAGGGGTAAGATTGAGTTTAAATCTCTATTTTTTTCGTATGTGGTAGGCTGTGCTGGGTGGACATAATAAATCAAAAAACAGCTAGAGAGGTTTAGAGGTTTCCCCCCAAGTAGGAGTATAGTAAAACCCTCAGGTAGGGAGACAGATTTGGTTCTCCCTCTACTTCCTTAAGAGGAAGTCCTAGAGGCTCACCTTGTTATAGATAACAAGGTTCACTTTTTTCAGTTAGTTAATAGTTAGAGGTGTACTGTTGTGTGGTACACCGTGTTTAGAGAGTTAAATTAATTTTTAGAGAGTTTGATAGTTGAAGGTTTTTTAAGTTTATTTTTATGACTCATCAATTTAAATTTGTTTCCTGGAATGCTAGAGGGCTGAATCAGAGGACAAAACTACATAGAATCTCATCATTTTGGTCTAGAGAACGACCTAGTGTGCTCTGTATCCAAGAAACGCATCTTAAGAACACTAGTAAATTTGTACTTAAGTCAAAATGGTTTTCTCAACAATACCATGCGGGGGGATCGTCAAAGGCGAGAGGTACGGCAATTTTATTATCAAAAACTTTTCCTTTTCACTGTACACAAATTAAATCAGACCCAAGAGGGCGATTTATTTTTATTAAGGGAACGTTAAATGGTGAACCTCTTACTATTGCTTCACTTTATGCCCCAAACGAAAATCAAATAGTTTTTATTAAAGATACCTTAAATAAGTTAATGGAATTTAAACAAGGAGAACTGATCATTGGTTGTGATTTGAATCATATTGTAGACCTTAATCTGGACAGAACTTATGTAAAACCTCTAAAAAAAAAAAGAAGAAGCAGACCCTCACTTATTTGACAGATTTGGCGCAAGTCTTTGAATATTATAACTTGCTCGACTTATGGCGGATACTGAATCCTGGCGCAAAACAATTTACATATTATTCTCATACTCATAAAATATATACACGAATCGACTACATATTGATCACTCAAGCTTTATTAACAAGATTTAGCAGTGCTGACATGGGAAGCAGCGTAATGTCAGACCATGCCTGGGTAATTGGAAATTTTACAAAAACGCAGAATGATGGTATAGGCCCAAATTGGTTATTAAATAAATTACTGCTACAGGATGAGTCAATTTGTGAATATATATCTGAAAAGATCAATGAATATTTCAAGCATAATGTAAACTGTGAAGCCTCTTCAAAGAACATCTGGGATGCCTTTAAGGCAGTACTTAGAGGCCACTGGATTTCAATAGCTTCACACTATAAAAAGGGAAGACAAAGGGTAGTTAGTGATTTGTTGGAAAACATAAAAATCTTAGAACTAAAACATATGAAATATGGAGGGAAAAAATATTTGAAGAAATTGAATGCAGAGAGACAAAAACTTGACTTATTGGAAACATCTAAAACGCAGAAAAAATTATTATTTTTAAAGCAAAAATATATTACTAGAACTCCAAAGTCCATAAAATTTTTAAAATATAGAGCGGAAAAAAAGGCCGCCTCATCATTGATACCAACTATTAGAGACAAACACGGTAATTTGAAAAATACTTCAAAAGATATCAACGAAGTGTTTTATAATTTTTTCCAGAATTCATATAACTCTACCAATCCAAACAAGATGCAAATAACAAATTATTTTAACTCAATAAATTTTAATCTAAAATTATCTAAGGAACATCAAAATCTATTGGAAACTCCCTTTACTCCTCAAGAGGTTGTAAATGTTATGAGCAAGATAAGGAACAACAAGACTCCTGGAAGAGACGGATTTCCAATAGAGTTTTATAAAAAGTTTCAACCTATTATTATTGAACAGCTTACTAATACCTTAAATTCAGTATTGCTTGAGGGCCAAATGCCTCAGTCATGGTCTGAGGCTAGACTTATTGTTTTATTGAAACCAGGCAAGGATAAAACATTGGCTAGTTCTTATAGACCTATTTCATTATTAAACCATGATTTTAAAAAATTTTCGTCCCTCCTTACGAACAGATTAAATAAGATTATTACCTTTTATATTCATAACGATCAAACTGGATTTATGCCGGGCAGGACCATTAATAAAAGCATACGTAAAACTTTGAACATTATTAAGTACTGCAAGCAGAAAAAACTTAATTCAATATTGCTGTCAACCGACGCTGATAAAGCTTTTGATAGGGTGGAACCATCATACTTACATGAACTCTTGTTGAGAATGGATTTTGGCCCAGTCTTCCGGCAGGCAGTTAGAACATTATATTGTCGCCCATCTGCCCAAATTTGTGTTAATCATTATAGGTCTAGAGATTTAATTTTATCTAGGGGCACTAGGCAGGGTTGCCCTTTATCACCCCTTTTGTTTGCATTGTCTGTGGACCCGCTAGCTTTTGCAATTAGAAACGACCCAAATATTGTAGGATTGAGTGTCCAAAGTAAGAATTATAAAGTAAGCCTATATGCGGATGACATTTTGTTTTATGTTATGCTCCCAGAAAAAGAATTGGAAATTATAACGAGGCACCTGAATTTGTTCGGAAAAATTTCAGGATTCATGGTTAACTACAACAAATCAGATATATACCCGATCCATATCACTACCAATGTTAAAGAAAAAGTACAAAAGGAATTTCCATTTAAATGGATAACAGATAAATGGAGGTATCTCGGAATTTTAATTCCAGTGAGCATAAGTGACCTGTATTCCTGTAATTATGACCCTCTGACAAAATATTTAAAAAATACGTTGGAGGATTGGGCACAAGCTAATTTTACATTAAGTGAAAAAGTTTTAATGTTTAAATCATTAATTTTACCGAAATTTTTATTTTTGTTCCAAAATCTGCCGACCTCATTGCCTTTGCGAGATCTTAAGCAATGGCGTAAAACAATTCATATTTTTCTTTGGGAAGGCAAACAGGCAAGGATCAAGTATAGTACTTTGGTGAAACCCAAAACAATGGGTGGGCTAGGACTACCGAATTTAGAACTCTATTATGTAGCTTCTCAGCTAAGTAACATTAACAACTACGCTAATCCAAAATACGATAAGTCTTGGGTCCATATTGAGCGACTAGAACTTTTGCCTACATTGATACATGAATATTTATGGAATACTTCGCAAAATCATCACCGTAAGGTTATTAATAAATCTTTTCTGAAACTTACCTTAGATTTGTGGAACAAATATAGACAGATTTTGTCTCCGGGAGTTTCACCTATTACCGCAATTTTTGGCCAAAATTGGTTTATACCTGGATGTGCAACAACCTTTTTATTAGAAATTAGAAATAAGGGGCTTTTTAGAATTAGCGATTTCATGCATGGAGGTAAAATAAGTACACAAAAACAGCTTGAAAACAAGCATAAAGTTAAGTTGGATTGGATGCAATATCAACAACTACATTCATTATTTACGGATTTAAGCAAAGCAACTGAATTAAATAGACCATTAACTTTATTTGAAAAATTTGTTCAGAAACAGCATTCTTTTACTAAAGGTCTTATGGCCATAATATACAAGCAACTGACTGAAAAGGCATGGTCCGAGGTTTCCTCAATACAAAAAGCATGGCATAAGGACTGAGGTATAGATTTTACCCCTAAGCAGTGGGAAACAATCTGGGCATCTCCAATTTTACATAGTAAATCTACAAACCTACAACTACAACAATTTAAAATCATTTCCAGATGGTATCTTACTCCTGAGCGTTTGTTTAAAAGTAGATTTAAACCTACGCCATTATGTTGGAAACAATGTCAACAGAGAGGAACCCTACTTCATTGCTGGTGGGATTGTCCAAAAATTAAACCCTTTTGGTCAGCAATAATTGTAGAAATAAAAAAAATCATGGATGTTGATCTCCCCAATACACCTGAATCGGTACTGCTCAACTATTGGCCAAAAGCCTCAAGCACTAAGCAATCACTTGAAGTGGTGGCATTGCTGTTGATGGCGGCAAAGAATCTTATAGCATCCAATTGGAAATCTCTTAATGCGCCCACAATACAGCAATGGAAGGCGAAAATCTGGGACATTTTAGTTTCGGACAAATTGGCGACACAAATACTGTTAATTGATAACCCCCAGTTGAATAACAACTTTTTAGATAAATGGTTTAAATTTTTTAGTTATATAAATGCACATCAGTCAGAACAATTTGTGATTCCTGCAAGATATAAGAGCATTGTGTTTTATTAATGGAAACGTAACTCAAGTTTTTTGATGTATTCATGTTAGTTTGGTTTTTTAAAAAAATATTTAATAGAATACAATAGATTCAGTAATGGATAGTTTGATAGGTTGAAGTTTGAGTTAATAGTTGTTGTGGTATAGAGTGTTAAAGGTACAAAACCGGTATTGTAAGCCAAAACCTTTGTTGGAAGCAGAATTTTGTATTGTTGAAGAAAATAATAAAAAAAATTATTTGCAAAAAAAAAAAGAATAGGCAGGATAAAAATGTAATTTTTAAAAAAGTAAAAATGTAATAAATGAAAAGCAAAGCTGCAACAGAGAAGAAATTTGGTATTTTTACAGGAAGGATATTGGGTGACAGCCTGCAGATGTAACAGATAGCAGAAATATCTGCTGATTATCACTTTTCCTCAAGAAGGAATGGAAAGATTAGCCTGTATCACACACTGAATTTCTTTGCGGGACAGAATGTACCCAGGAAGTTGCAACACAGTTAACAAAAGGTTAAACAATTTTCAGACTAACAAGCAAAAACAGGGCCCCTCCAAGAAAGGACAGGCAGAAACCTGAGAGAGTTTGGCCGCCCAAAATGCATGTAGATTGTTAATGTCATTAATCCAGGGATTTAACACAAGACTCACTGGACATTTATTGTTGTTGTTGTTGTTTATTTATTTAATTACTTTTTATCCCACCCTCCCAGCCGAGGCTGGCTTAGAGTGGCTTACAAGCAAGGTTAAAATCCGATAACACATAAAACACAACGCAGTTACAATAGATGCGGTGTTAAAACCAAACAATCATAAAGTGCCAGCATAAATTCTTCACTTTTGGCATCAGCTCAATTGGTCTGCTTATTTTGGAGGTTCAGCTCGGGCAGTAATTAGGGACTAGAGGAACAGGGCACTTCCACCAAAGATGTCAGTCGTTGTTAGTGGTGGTACTAATAATCGTGGTGGTGGTAGTAGTGGTGGTGGCAGCCCCAAATCATGGCAGAAGAGCTCCATTTTACAGGCCCTGCAGAACTGTAAGAGGTCCCACAGGGCCCTGATCTCCTCTGGGAGTTCATTCCACCAGAAGGGGGCTGCCACTGAAAAAGCCCTGTTCCTAGTTACCACCAGCCTGGCCTCCTTAACACTCAGGAGGACCAGATGATTCTGAGTCCCTGATCACAGTGCTCTCTGGGGTACATATGGGGAAAGGTGGTCCCACAAGTAGGTAGGACCCTGGCCATAAAGTGCTTTAAAGGTCAAAAACAGCGCCTTGAAGCGAATCCGGTATGCTATAGGCAGCCAGTGCAGTGCCTTTAGTACAGGCTGGATGTGCTCCTGAATAGGGAGCCCCATCAACAGCCTGGCCATGTCATTTTGCACGAGCTGCAGCTTCCAGATTTGCAACAAGGGCAGCCCCATGTAGCGGGCATTACAGTAATCCAGTCTCAAGGTGACCATTACGTGGATCACTGTTGCCAAGTCGCCATGTTCGAGGAAGGAAACCAGCTGCCTAATCAGCCAAAGATGGTAAAAGGCCGACCTGGCAGCGGCTGCTACCTGGGCCTCCATTGTTAAAGAGGCATCCAGGAGCACTCCCAAACTCCTCACTTCTGGTGCTGGCACCAGTGGCACCCCATCGAAGGTCAGGAGCGGGATCCCTACCCTCGGACCGCCGCAGCTCAGGCACAGGACCTCCGTCTTTGTCGGATTCAATTTCAGTTGGCTCAGCCTAAGCCAACCAGCCACGGCTTGTAACGCCCAGTCAGGCTCTTCCAGCTTGGAGTCAGACTGGCCATCCAGCAACAAATAGAGTTGGGTGTCATCCACATACTGGTGACAACCCAGCCCATACCTCCGGGCAATCTGGGCAAGAGGTCGCATGTAGATGTTAAAAAGCATCAGGGACAGCAACCCCCCTTGGGGCACTCCACATTTCAGTGGGTGCCTTTGGGACAGCTGGGGCAAGATGGGCAAAGAAATAGTTTGAAGAATCATTTTGGGGAGGCCAAGAATAGCTATGTTGTTTTGTAAATGGCCCTCACAAACATTCAAATATACTACATTGGTCATACACAGGATTTTCCAGTAAATCCAGTGTCGTGGTCGCTACAGATTAATTTTAATCTGATGACTAATGATATTCTGTGGGCCACGAAGATTTTATTTTCTTCACTGGGTTGTCAGACTCTGCTCCAACCACTTCCTGTTAAGGAGATACACATTTATAACGACTGGAGAGCGACATTAAGAAAAACTGAACTGAAGCTGTTTGCCGAGTTCAATAGATGGATTTGCTTCCATGCTTAGATTCTAAATGAGTGCCCTGTCACTAGATTATAAACTTCCTAGGTTTATTATTTATTTATTTTACATTTATACCCCGCCCTCCCCGCGAACGGGCTCAGGGTGGCTTACAAGGGCACATAGTGCCAGATTCAATACACCATAAAATTACAATAAAACCTTAAAAACCAACAACACAACACAAACAAAACAGTTCAGTATAAAGTATAAAGTGCTTCCAGTGATATTCAGTATGCAGATGGCTTCCCCCCAGGGTTGGAGTCCGGCTCCCAGACCGCCTGGCCTGGGCTGTTTCCAGAGCCGGCCCTCATTGCGAAGCTACTAGCAATGGTAGATGGCACTAACGATGGCAGCTCCTAGCTGAAAGCCTGGCGGAAGAGCTCCATCTTACAGGCCCTGCGGAACTGCATAAGGTCCCATAGGGCCCTGATCTCCCCTGGGAGCTCATTCCACCAGGCAGGAGCCACCACCGAAAAGGCCCTGGCCCTGGTTCTGGCAAGCCTGGCCTCCCTGGGGCCTGGGACAGTAAGTTGCTCTGGCGACCCTGACCGAAGTGCTTGCTGGGGTATATGTGGGGTAAGGCAGGTATGTTGGACCCTGGCCATATAGGGCTTTAAAGGTAAGTACCAGCACCTTGAAACAAATTCGGTATGCTATAGGCAGCCAGTGCAGTGCCGCCAGCACAGGTCGGATGTGGTCCCACTTTGTGAGGCCCATCAGTAGCCTGGCCATGGCATTCTGCACCAGCTGCAGCTTCCAAATTTGCAACAAGGGCAGCCCCATGTAGAGAGCATTACAGTAGTCCAACCTCGAGGTGACTGTTGCATGGATCACTGTAGCTAGGTCATCGCGGTCAAGGAAGGGAACCAACTGCCGAGCCAGCCGCGGGTGATAAAAGGCTGACTTGGCAGTGGCTGCTACCTGGGCCTCCATTGTTAAGGAGGGATCCAGGAGCACTCCCAGACTCCTAACCCCTGACACCGGCACCAGTGGCACCCCGTCAAAGCTCAGGAGTGGGAGCCCCCACCCTAGACCATTCCGACCCAGACACAGGACCTCTGTCTTCGCCGGGTACAAGATGAAGCTAGTTGGAGATCCTGATAGCTGTTGTCTGCCTTTCTAAATTGATTTCTTTAATATATGTAGATCATCTACTGTAGTACATCTTAGGTCTGGATCGGCCCCCTTTCTGATTACAGTGTACAATTTGTTTACTATATGCACAGTTATGCATTCCATTATTCTATCCAAAATATTGTATGAACAAGAAGGGGGACCCGCGATACTCGCGGGGGGGGGGTATTCCCCACAGCTCCCAGCCTGCAGAAGCAGGAGGAGCTCCACAGGAGGAGGAAGCGGCACCAGGTAAGCCTTCTTCCTCCTCGTCCTCCTCTCCCCAGTGAGCCTTCTCCCCTCCCTCCTCGACAACAGTGGTGGCAGCGAGGCCTGCCACACACCAAACCTTCTCCCCTCCCTCCCCTTCCCTCCCCAACAACAGTTGTGGCGGCAAGGCCTGCCACACGCCGAGCCTTCTCCCCGCCCTCCCCCTTTCCTCCCTGACAACAGCGGCAGTGGTGGCGAGCCCTGCAGTGCACTGAGCCTTCTCCCTTCCCTCCCCGACAATGGTGGTGGTGGTGAGGACCGCTGGGCACCGAGCCTTCTCCCCTCCCTCCCCCTTTCCTCCCGACAATAGCTGCAGCGGCGAGGCCTACCACCCGCCAAGCCCCCCCAACAGCCAAAGCATTCTCTGCACATGCGCAGGGAATGCTTTTACTTTTCAGGGGATTTAAATATCGCCAAAGGTTTTTTTTTAACTTTTAGGATTTTTCTGCACACATGTGTGTAGGAAAATCTCCCTGCCCCTTAAGTGCCCCCCCCCCCACGCAGATTTAGATATCTGCATGGAGGGGGCCTCTTGGGAATTAGATATATAGATGATCCTGACTCTCTTGCAGAGTCTATACCCCTCTGATAAGAATCTGGGAGAGTCAGTTGATCAAGTACACATTCATTAGATTTATTTCCTTAAAATATTTATATACTGGCCTTACTCCTGAGCACCTCAGGACCCAAGAACTTGGCAACTAACTAAGGTTGCCAACTTTACCTTGGGGAAATTCCTGGAGATTTGGAAGCAGTTCTGGGAGAGGGTGGAGTCTGGGAGGGATCTCAGTAGGGATGTGCTGCCATAGAGCCCACCCTCTGAAGTTGCCATTTCTTCCTAAGGAACTAATCTTTGTAATCTGGAGGTCAGTTGTAGTTCTGGGAGAACTCCAGGCCTCACCTGGAGGCTGGTAACCCTACTGCTGTAATTCCTTAGAAGTCAGCCCTACACCTATCACTTGTAGCTGCTGCTACTATAACCTTAACCATAGATTCAATAACTGAGTACTGAATTCCTCCAGCTTCCCTGGCTGCTGTAGTGAAGTGACTAATAGGGTTACCTTTATGAGTGTTTCACATGTTGTTTTGTTGCCTAGGGCAAGACATTATACCCCAGATTCGGTCATCCCCAACCACCCCCATCTGCAACACAGGGATAATCACAGTGAGATCTTGATTGTTACAAGCATTACAGAGATAAAGTGCTCTGAACACTCCAAATGGGCTATACAAATGCTAAGTATGGTAGTTGGCTTGGATACTGATCACTCTGTCTGTCCTACATGGTAATGTTTCTTAATGCCTGTGGATATTCCCTCCAAGGAGCCTTAATGGTTCTAATCAAGCAGACCATCAGTGCTTGGGGGAGGTGACACCCCCCCCCCCCCCCCGCTTCAGAGAGTGAATAGGTAGGGGGATGTATAAAAACTTTTAGATGTTGTATGAGAGAGAGAGAGAGAGTCAAACAGACCCTCTGTGAGTTGGCTGGAGCACTTTAAGGGTGTCGAAATCTCTCTCTAATATACATGGGGATCAGACATGGGGTAGTGGATCAGGAGACCTCTGTAGATCAGCCTTTCTGTTCTCTACTTGTACATTTCAAATCAGGCAAATATCCCAAAAGCACTATCCGTCTCCAGTGCTATCTCACCTCCAAAGAGAATTAACATGGCCAGGTAAAGGACAAACTCCAGTAAGTCTTACTGTCCTGGTAAGTGTGCTTGCGCATGAAAGCTTATACCATGAATAAACCTTTGCTGGTTTTAAAGGTGCCACTGGACTCGAACTGTGTTCTGCTGCTTTAGATCAATACGGCTACCCCACCTGAATCTTTGTTCTAGGAAGTGTGTGTGTGGTAGGGTTGCCACGTCCCCTCATCTTGCCAGCAGGGGGATCTGGGGGCGGGGCTTGGTCATGTGCCCGAGGAGGGGGCGGGGCTTGGTCATGTGCCCGCCCCCTGGGCTCCTCACTCCCGGAGTTGCGCTCCTGTGCGCTCCTGCTCCAACAGACCCCTGGATATCACCCAGAATTGACATCATCTCATTGGTGACACTGGGGGCAATGCTCTGCTTTTGGGGTGAAAATCTATGGTAAAATTGGGGTCAAACCATAGAATTTTGCCCCAAACCCAGAGCATTGCCATATGACCCCCCCCCCCAACATGATGGCATCACTTCCGGGTGATGTCATTGTGTTGGGGACATTACTGTTTGTGGGTGGGGTTTCCTCCACCAGCCAGCTGGCCAGCAGCTGCAGCCACGGGTTTTTGCACACAAGACTTATCGTTTATATAGCCCGTTGAATTTGTAAATGTTATGCAGTTAAGAACTGGGCTGGCCTTTATAACAGCTATGTTAAGCAAGTTGTTGCATGATATTTTGACAAAGGAAAGAGGTGATGGCTTGAATAATGGATTCTAGACAGAGGTGGATATCTGAATCCAGGACTTCTTCATCCAAGCAAAATTTTCGGGTCCTGGCTTTATGCTGAGTTAAGACAATGTATAGAAAAGTACATGATTCTGAACAAAGACCTTCAGAAGGGAAGAGAATGTTGAATGGAGTCCATCCAGGCTTCTTGAGTAATGGCCTTCCCTTTCAGTAATGATGAATGAGTTCAAGATTTTAAAGCCCTTTGCACACTCAAAATAATAAAGATGGAATACTAAGACTTTGGGGCGGGGGGGTTCTTGATAATGCAGGGAACTGAAAGAAAACAATCAAGCTGTTACACCGCTTGAATGCTATGCTGAACTTTTCCAACTGCTTTTTCTGCGGCCTGACTCCAGTTTTATGATGTATTGCCTTGGATGGCTCACAGCCACATTCCTAAAGACAGTGGAGTGTTCCAGAGATCTCCAAAAATACAAAAGCTATTTTAGGATCAAGGGAGTGATAAATTCAAACAAATAAGAAGCGCAAGAATTCCATGGGCAGAGAGAAGTCTTGCAGGCAACCAAACAAAAACATAGGAGTCTATTTCAAGGCACAAGTGTGGGAGAATGAATTACTGTGGCCAGGACATATTTGTCGGCTTCCTGGATGTGACCCAGTTGAAAGCAGAAGCTCAAGGCAAACAGGTCAATGTTTGGTTTGGGTTTCTTATTAATACTTGTTTTTTAATGTGGCTGCTTAGATTGAACCCAGCCAAACATTAGCACAAAGTAATTATGTAGAAAATAAGGCACATTTATATTAACTCTACAAAATTTCTTGAACTGAACTGGAGCAAATCCAATGAAAGCTGTTTCCACACAGGGGCAGGAAAAGGCACTCTCAGTGGCTGCGAGCACACGGCCCCTTTAAATCCGGGATCCCTCCCGGATTAAAGGGGCCGCATTTTTTTTCTGCGGGTTGGGATGTTACACATCCCAACCCCCGGAGATGGCGGCCACGTCCGGCGGCTGCGGCAAGCGTCTGCAGCCACAAAGAAGGCGGCGGGTGGCGTGGGGCGGCCACCAAGGGAGGCTTGCTGCCCCTCCGCTGGCAACTGCGGCAGCAGGACGGCAGCGGAGGCAGCAGGACGGTGGCGGAGGCAGCAGAGAGGGCGGAGGCTGCTGGCTTCCGCAGCTCGCTCCAGAGACCTCTGCAGAAGTGGCTGGTGGTGGCGGTGGCGGCGGCAGCCGCCTGGTAAGTTTAAAAAAAAATTTTCCCCGGTTTACACTTGGGCGCTTGATTGCCCAAGCGCCCAAGTGTAAACCGGGGGGGAAAAATGGCGGCCGGAGCAATCTGGACAGCCCGGCTCTCGCAATGATTGCGAGAGAGGGCTGTCCAGAAGGCTCGAATGCGGGTTCCTCCCGCGACTCCCGGGAAAACACTAGTTTTTCCCAGGGTCAGAAAATGCGGGAGCA
The DNA here is from genome assembly GCA_029233225.1 of Lepidodactylus listeri. Classification (NCBI taxonomy): domain Eukaryota; kingdom Metazoa; phylum Chordata; class Lepidosauria; order Squamata; family Gekkonidae; genus Lepidodactylus; species Lepidodactylus listeri. The sequence goes on along the minus strand of JARCFY010000015.1, from coordinate 13,722,639 downwards.
ACCCACATTGGAGCCCGCTTCGCCGCGGGACTCGCTGCGGGCCGTTGTGGACGGCCCCTTTAAATGCGGGAGGAAGCAGCCCTTCCTCCCACATTAAAGGGCCGTGTGCTCGCAGCCACTGTGGCAGCAGCACATGGGGTGGAGGCAGCAGGGTTGCCCTTAGCATGGTCCTGTCCCCATGCTACTAAGTGTTCTCCCCAAACCCCCACCCTGCCCCTTTGTGATTCATCACACTGGCACTGAATCATCAAGAAGACCACCATTTCATCCCCTCCTCCACTGGGCACTTCCCCTTCCCCACTTTAGAGGTGGTGCCACCACTCAACTGGGGTGGGGGAATAAAGCCTGTTAAAGGGGTTCAAGGAAGAGAAAAATTGGAGCTTAGCTCCACCCATCTCCCTGAACTGTCTGTGGACAGAGCTTCCACACAGAGGCTCTACCTGCAGCCACTCCTCCCTTTCCTCTTTAAGTCCAAGCAAAAGGGGTTTTTTTCTATGCTCTCCTTTAATGGGGAAATCCCCAAGAGCCACACCCATCATGCTCAGGATGAGCATATCATGTGGAAGCTCCCTATTTCAACTGAACAGTGACAGATAAAAGCTTGTACACTTAAAGGCTTTTACATGGAGGTCATAAAACAAGTGTGAGTTTCTCCATGCTCTTACAAATAGAACCCCAAAATATGCCCACTGAGAACAGAGGATGAAAAATGCCCAGTCTATATCCTCATTGTGACCTATAAAGACACACTGTGGGTCAGTGGCACATTTTCTGGCACATTTTCTAGGTTTCTGCCCAAGAGCACAAGTATTCGGATATTTGAGCAGAGATGAGGTGTGGGCAGCTCTAAATAATTTTGAGGGGCCATAGCTCAGTGGTAACATACATAGCATTCCATGCAGAAGGTTCCCGGTTTAATCCATGACATCTCAGGTTAAAACAGGAGTGTCAAACATAACGCCTGGGGGCTGGAACCAGCCCGCCCCAATGGCCTTCAGCCATAGGCGGCGGCTGCCTCATGGCAGGGCAGTGCCAGCAATCTCCATCTATATTGGTCACTGGGTGGCCTGGGACCTCTGCCACATGTGTGGCCTTGTGTGTGGTACTCACTCCCCCATCAGATGATCCAGTAGCCTTTGGCCTGGGGCATCTGCCCCCACATGGGGCTGGTATGGCTTGCCAACATTCTCTTGCTTGAAACTGAACATCACCCCACCATGAATCACTTAGCAGCCTTGGTTGGAGGCAGCCACTGCCACACAGGCGTCTCCAGCTTATCAGGCTTTGCTTTGGCCTGGTCCCATGGGTGGGAGAGGTTAGTTCAACATCTTCCCAGTCCCCTTTTATGGTGGCTCAGTGGGAGGGGGGAGCTTACCACACCCAGCCACTTCATATTTTTACCCTGGGGCCCGGGCTCACAGCATTCGTGGTGGAAGTGGGCTGGCAAATGGGTTTGCCCCCCCCCCCCCCCCGCAGGCAGTGTGGGGGTATTTGCCTAGCACTGCATCACTGGCTCTCCAGTCTGCCCATGTGGATTTTCCCCTCCCCAGCCCTTTATAAAGTTTGTATCTCCAGTACCTGGCATTACATATTATGGCATACATGGCCCAACAAAGTGACATTTATGTCAGGTCCAGCCCTCATAATGAGTTTGACACCTCTGGGTTAAAGGATCTCAAGTAGCAAGCTGGAAAAGAGTTGCCTGAGTCTTTAGGGAGTTGATGTAATTCACAATAGACAATACTGGACTAGATGGACCTGTAACCTTGTATAAGGAAGTATAAGGAAGCTTCATGCATGGGCCACAGGCCCAACTGATTTCCCATACGACCACATGAAGTAAGTTTAAAGTGACCCCAAGAAGAACTTATCTTGAATTTAGTGCAGTTAGCTGTTGTAATCTGGCTTCTTTATCTAAGAATTTGTAAATATACAATCTTGCCAATTTGAAAAGCAAACTCCTGTGTCCTCAGTTGTAATAGTAGTGGCAGGTCAAGGATCAGGCACTCAAATAAAGTGACCCTGGAGACATAGGCGTAGACTACAGGGGGGCTTGAGGGCTCGAGCCCCCCCCCCGAAATTTCCCGGGGGGACTGAGCCCCCCCGGGAAAACATAGCACCTGCCGCCGCGCCTCCCCAGGCCCTTCTGAGGCCCGGCAGCCACTGCTGCCAGTGCCTCTCTCCCCCCCCCCCCCCGGCCTGGCCACTCCTCCATCCTTCCCTCTCCCTCCCTCTTTTCTGGGTGAAATGCCCAGCGTGGTGGCATCACCCAGAAGTGACGCCATCACGCTGGGCATTTTGCCCGGAAGAGAGGGAAGGAGTGGCCAGGGCGGCAGGGGGGGGGGGGGAGAGAGGCACTGGCAGCAGTGGCTGGTGGGCCTCAGAAAGGCCTGGGGAGGTGTGGCAGTTTCCTGGGGGGGACATCGCCCCAGCGAGCGCACTTTGCGTGTGCGCTAAAGAGCCCCCCACCCCCACCCCGGAATTTACAAAACTCTATGCCCCTGCCTGGAGAAAACTGTTGTGTGGAGCTATTCAAAGTGTTTAAAACAGGCTGACCAGTATACTGCATTTGCCACATCTATTATAACCCAGGATTCACATGTCTGTTTTTAAGTGGGAAGATGATGTGTGTGCACGCAAGTGCTCAGGGGAAGATGCGCGATACCTTCTATGAGAACTCATTTATGAGAAAAGGTCCACATTTAAACCAGTAATGTTTCCCTTCTGTTCTTGTGACAGACACCAAAACACCAAGCTAGAGGGGCGTGGTGTTGAGCCAAAGGAAGATGGACACCTGAACCCGGAGTTCCCAACAAACCTCCCCCCCCCCCCCGCACCAATCGTACAGCTGACGTACTGCCTTTAAACACTTACCTGGCATGGGGAGATCATCGGGACAAAAAAAAGAAATCAGAAGGAGTCCAAACAAGGTCTGTGAAATCTTTTTTTCCACCTAACTGTGGCCCCTCTACCCCAAAGACAGACAGCCACGCAGAAGACAAAATGGCTGATGGGACAGATAATTGGCAAGGGGATGGCATAGCAGTTTCCCATGAAGAGTTCTTCAGCATGCTTAGGGATTTAGAAAAAAATATGGCTGCAATTACAGCGGAGCTCATTAATCCCATTGCAACACAAATTGTGGAATTCAAAGCATCTCTAGATAAAGTAGCACAAACTGCTGATTCTGCAGAACTAACAACCTTAATTGCATCCTGGCTGGCATCTATATTGCACCTTGAAGATGGAGTGGCCACATTACTGGACTTTGCGTACAGAGCGGGACCTCTCAGACAACAAAACCAGCATGCTTGGTCACGAGACATCGTTGCAAGATTTACCAGCCTCCACACCAAATCCTCCATCATGGGCCAAGCTCGCCTCAAGGGCTACTTTCTATACAAAGAATCCAAAATACAGGTCCTGAAGGATCTTTCACCTGAAGCTCTGCATAGAAGAGGACAACTGAAACCTATCACAACTATTTTGGCCAAAGCAGGAATTAAATACAAATGGATTTCAAACCGCAAGCTGCAAGTAATACACCAAGATCATACTCTCCACGCATCTGATGTGGAGTCAGGATTAACTCTGCTGAAAGTCCTTCAGCTTGACCCACTGGAATTTGCTATTCCAGAAGATGATTTCCAAGAAAAACCATGTACCACAACCCGCTGGCACAGATCAGGGAGACACAGAATCAGAAAACCATCTGACTCCTTGGCTTGAGAAAGAAGCAGAATCTCTAGACAACCATGACCCAGAGACAGGAGGTTCAATCTAACTTTAACTTAAATGTTGGCTGTACAACTACCTACTAACCATTGTGTTCCGTAAGGGGGGGAGTAAGGGAGGGTTAACATGTTCTTGCTCTATAGACATTTTAGTTGACAGATTTAAAGTTTCTTATTAGGCTTTAACAATGTTTGCTTATACAATAAGTACTGCAAAATCCCTAAGAGTAAGGAATTCCGGGATCCTAGAGTTGATCCTGCGCTGGTTGGTAATATTTTTGTTAGTTAAGGTTAACTTGTCTTTTTTAATGAAAAGATTCAGAAAATATGAGCTTGAGTGCCAAGTGAAGATGTGGCATGTAGTATGGTTCTTGGGCAAGGTAAATTCAGACAAGAGAGCAGCTCAAAAGGGGCTGCGTAAATGGCAGCCTGGAGATGCCAAGGTGAACTGCTTCTCAATTATATTCTACATCCACCCACAAGGGTGCAGATACACATTCATCGCAACAGGTCGTCGCACTTTAGATTTGGGCCAATGCTCTAGTGTGCTTTGGCATGCTCTGTTATGCTCATTGAACCATTTCTTTTTTGAACAGCCAAAATGAGTGCAACGATAGCTAAATTTATTTCTCTAAACTGTAGAGGAATGAACAACTGTATTAAAAAGAAAAGGATGCATTAACAGACCAAAAGCCAGAAGTTATATTTCTGCAAGGGACTCATTTAAACAGAAAACATCAATTTGTTTTTAACTCTTCTAGATTTCCTCAACAATTTTTAGCAGCTGGCACCTCGAAGTCTAGAGTTGTTGCCATAATATTTAGCAGGAATGTTAGATTCGCAGTAGAAAAAACACTTAAGGACCCACAAGGGAGATTTATCTTTGTGGCTGGAATCCTTAATGGAGATAAGTTGACACTTGCATCCATCTATGCTCCCAATATGGGACAGATTCAGTTCATTAAAGACACTCTGACTAAACTTAATGCCTTCAGTAACAGTCCCTACGTGATTGGGGGAGACCTTAACTATATTGCCAATTCTTTTTCAGATAAATCTCGAATGAAACCAGGAATAAATCTACTGAACAGGCCAGTAACTGACTTTGATACTCAGCTGAAAACACTCCTCAACAAGTTTCAACTCAGTGATCTCTGGAGAATGAGGCATGGTAGTGAAAAAGACTACATGTATTACTCAGCTAAGTATCAAGTTCACACTCGCATAGACTACATTCTGGTTTCTGCATACATCAGTACCCTCTTCCCCATGGCAGATATAGGAGTGCATCTTTGGTCTGACCAGTCACCTTTAATATGTCATATACAAAGTCAAGAAAAAAATACACATAGTCATGTTTGGAAACTCAATCGTTCACTTCTATTAATCCCCTCAGTTTCACAAGCCATAGAAAATGATATTACAGAATACTTCAAATTTAATGCATCATGTGGAACTTCCCAACATCTTGTATGGGGAGGCAGTTCTGAGGGGGAAGAAGTTGAAAATCACAACGAACAGAGAAATTAGAAACAGAATTTAAGAAAAATGGCAGGAAAAAAACGTATAAAAACTATTACTAGAGAGGAAAAAATTAGATACACTTGAGACTTCAATGATCCAGAAACGGTTGTTATACACTAAACAAAAATACTGGCTTGAAGGTCCTAGGTCTCTTAGACTGTTAGCATGGAAGGTGAGACAAAAACGGGCCACAACTACCTTGCTAGCAATTAGAGACAGAAGTGGGCAATTAAGATATACCACCAAGGAAATTAAAGAGGCTTTTCATAACTATTACCAGACACTATACTCATTTTCTAATCCTACAAGTGCAAACCTCAAAGAATTCTTATTGCAACACGCCTTACAAAATATCCTATCACAGTCTCACAAAAATTGACTTGAGGAACTATTCACAGTTCAAGAGATTTAATCTACTATAAAATCCCTTAAAAACAACAAATCTCCAGGCATCGATGGCTTCTCAGCCTAATTTTATAAAAAGTCCAACCAACATCTTTCGGCAACATGCAATAACATACTGCATTCAGGCACAATGCCTCCTACTTGGAGCTTAGCTAAAATCATTGTCATTCCAAAAAAAAGGCAGAGGCTCTTACAATCCAAGTTCCTACCACCCAATTTCACTTTTGAATGCCAATTATAAAAATTTTACAGCTTCATTGGCTGCCAGGCTCAAAATTATAGAAGAAGAAGAAGAAGAGATTTGATTTATACCCCGCCCTTCACTACCCAAAGCAGTCTCAGAGTGGCTTACAATCTCCTTTCCCTTCCCCTCCCCACAACAGACACCCTGGGGCGGAGAGAGTTCTGACAGAAACCGCTTTTTTTCAAGAACAGCTATGGCAGAACTATGGCTTACCCAAGGTCATCCAGCAGGTGCAAGTGGAGGAGTGGGGAATCAAACCCAGTTCTCCCAGATTAGAGTCCATGCACTTAATCAGTATACCACTACACCACCACCAAACTGGATAATAGGAACATATATCAATCTGGATCAAATGGGATTTATCCCCGACAGGGATATCTCTGACAATACCAGAAAGATTTTAGATATTATTCAATTCTGCCATAATAATAGAGTCAATTTGTCTTTTATACTGTCATTAGATATGGAAAAAGCATTTAACTAGGTGGAACCAAGATATCTGGAAGGCCTACTCCAATCTATGAACTTTGGCCATGTATTTCAAAGGGCTGTCACAGCAATGTACCAAGCTCCCAGAGCATACATTCAAATAAACAATTCTGGCACTGAGGTATTTCAGTTAGCCAGAGGCATGCAGCAGGGGTGCCCTTTATCACCCCTGCTGTTTGCCTTGAAAATGGAGCCCCTTGCCCAGGCTGTTAGAGACCACTTGCAAATTTATGGTATCCAAATTGTCCCTAAAAACATGAAAGTGTGTCTGTTTGCTGATGACTTTAAATAATCCTGAAATCACATTGCCTAATTTACAGCAGCTCCTATCAACTTTTGGCCTTACTTCAGGCCTCAAAGCTAACCCATCTAAAACAACCCTTTGTTTTAGGAGCCAGTTTGGTGTAGTGGTTAAGTGTGCGGACTCTAATCTGGGAGAACCGGGTTTGATTCCCCACTCTTCCACTTGCACCTGGCTGGATGACCTTGGGCAAGCCATAGCTCTGTACCAGCTGTTCTCTCAAGGACAACTTGGGAAAGAGCTCTCTCAGCCCCACCTACCTCACAGGGTGTCTGTTGTGGGGAGGGGAAGGGAAAGGAGTTTGTAAGCCGCTCTGAGACTCCAAGTGAGTGAAGGGCAGGGCATAAATCTAATCTCTTCTTCTTCTTCTTCTTCTTTACCCCATAGTACTCTCCCCATTACAAAGGGAACACAAATTATGATTTTTGTTGGACCTTTAAGACATGGCAATACCTGGGCATTAAGATCCCACTCAACATACAGGATATTCTTAAAATCAACTTCTCACCCTTAAAAGATGTACAAAACTGTACAAAATATATTAAAGTGCAAAATACATACAAGAGAAACAATTAAGGGAATGGTCCATTAAATTGATGTCGTTATAGTTGACGAAGGTCTCCTGAATGGTTCTTCGTTTCGAGGGAAACTTCATCAGAACATCAATCAGAACATCCTTATAAAAATACATAACAGTGGGGGCATGCCCTGAATCTACAGTATATAACCATAACAATTTGTATAAATATATTAAAATCATTCATACATACAGGGGTCCTTTCGTAAAAAAAGAGGTGCAGGAGCTCATTAGCATAACTTATTTGCATATGCCACACCCCCTGACATCACCGGAAGTGTCAGAAGGCCACACCCACCGCTCAGGCTTCACCCCAAAAATCTCCAAGGTATTTCCCAACTCAGAGCTGGCAAGCCTATCTGATGGCACACGTGAGGGAAAACAAACAAACTACCCATGTCATGTAAAGAGGGGATGCCAGGGTACCAGGTCAATATATTTTTATTCTCCTTGGCATTGATAGCTGAGGTGCTTTTAGTGTTCCTTTTCTGTTTGACTGGCAGTCTTCCTCTCTGTTATAGTTGACTGTGGGTTTTATATCACTGGCATTTAGTGTTATTTTTGTCAGCCACAACAAGGTCACTTTCAGAGAGGAAAAGCAGGTTCAGTCAGCTGAACCTCTGCAGTGTATTGGTCCCCTTTTCATTGTGCCCCCCCCCCCCCCGGTTGCTTAACTAGCTAACCAGCTCTGGGCAAGGTCTATTTGGTTATCAGTAAACCTTGGAAGACCACTGCTTGGAGGCAACATAAATTTCTGCGGAGCAGAAAAAATTGCTCCCTATTAAAAAGTGCCCAAGCTAGCCTGATCTTGTCAGATTTTGGAAGCTAAGGAGGGTTAGCCCTGGTTAGTATTTGGATGGGAGACCTCCCAGGAATACTAGGGTTGTGACGTGGAGGCAGGCAATGGCAAGCCACCTCTGAAGGCATCCTGCCTTGAAAACTGTAGGGGGTTGCCATAAGTCAGCTGTGACTTGCTGGCACTTTCTGCCACCATTAAAAAGATATTAAATAGCTGTTGTTTGAGAATTTCTTTTTTTACCAGATTGTATACTTGGTATTTAGGAACAGCTGTTCACTATACATATGTAACAGAGGATTGCGGTCAGTTTTAGCACACCATTTAGCCTTTTATCAATATTCCATTAATACAATCAAAGCTGTCCAGAAACCAGGCTAAATGCAGCTGTTCAGTTCAGAGGTGTGACTTCTGGCTCCTTAAATTTCCCAATTAGGGATGCCAGCCTCCAGGGGGGACCTCAGGAACCCCTGGCATTACAGCTTATCTCCAGACTACAGAAATCAGTTCCCTGGAGAAAATGCATGCTTTGGCGGAGGACTCCAATCAAGGGCATAGACTTTCCATCCCCCCCCCCCCTCAGGTCTTTCCCTCCTCCTCCTTCCCCAAAGGAACAAATAACTTCACCTGGAAAAGGGTGGGGTGGGGTGGGGTGGAGAGACTGTACTTTCCCTACAACTGTGAGAAATCACTGGCTGGCTGGGATTTAGTCACAATATTGTTCTAAGGAGCTTGGGGGGGGGGGGGGGGAGACCATGTGCCATTGCTCCTCTATCCCTTTACCTGCTTCTAAGTCAATGCAATCAAGGAGGGGAGAGCAAAGAAAATGACAGGACTGGCCTCCCTTCCCCTCCCTTGTTTCAGCTCCAAGAATGAAGGGATACTGAGGTGATGCCAAATGTCCAAAACCTTCTTGGTGGGGGAAGCATTGCTTCATGGCGGGCAACCTGGGCCCCCACCCTCATCCCCTGAAAGGTATGCATGGTCAGCCCTGGCTAATATTTGGATGGGCGACCTCCAAGGAATACCAGGATCATGATGCAGAGGCAAGCAAAAGCAAAACCACCTCTGAATGTCTCTTGCATTGAAAACCCTAGCTGTGACTTGACAGCAACAACAGCAAATATACATTAATATAGACCTCAGACCCAGATAATTTCTCCAAGGGACTTTGTGAATCTTTCTGTACAGTGCCACCCTCTTGCAGAAAGCTGGGAGTCTTCCTGACCTCAGCCATGCTGTTGCACAAGGTGGGGGCCGCCAAGAAGGCACCCTTGGACGGGCAGTTGTTGATTCTGCCCATGGGGGGGGGGGCCTGCAGGAGTTCCTGCTGCTCAGATGAGCAAAGTTGTCATGGCAGAGTGTAAGGGAAGAAAAGAGCAAGAGTCCAGCAGTACCTGAAAGACTCACAAAATTCGTTGCAGGGGAGGAGCTTTCCTGACTCAGTCACAGCTCAGGAGTTTGTAAACTGCTCTGAGATTCCAAGTGAAGGGTGGAGTATAAATCCAATCTCTCCTTCTTCCAGCACAACTGACTTATTTCCCCCCATGACTTACTTGAGACCCTGCTCAGAATCCGGCTGAAAAGCTTTTTTTCTCCTGTTGCAGAACTGAAACCCTCCCTCGTCTCTTTGGCCATTCAAATAGCAAAGCCCCCTCTCCCCAGCCCTGGAAAGGACTTTTCCTCCCACCTCTCTAGGAAGCAGCTCTCGCACCATTTAACCCTTACAATGCTGCAGCGTCACCCCATGCAAAGTTACTGGCAGGCAGCCTTGTCGAACCTACATGGAACAGATATTTGCCATTGCATTTCAAAACTATGTAATAAGAACTTCCCATTTTAAAAAAAAGTACACAACAGCCTGCATTTCTCTGACCAGCAGGGAGGGACTGAAGGCTTATCTCCCCCCCCCCCCTTACTTGCTTGCCAGTAAACCTGCAAGGGATCCAGCTGAAGGGCTTTCCCCCCTCCAGTTGCAGTCTGCAACCTCAGCTGAGGATTCTCTCAGAACTCTTTCCGCCTTTGGGATGGTGTCAGGGGCCCAGAATTAAACTTTGTTGGTCTTAAAGGAGCCACTGGACTCAAATGTTATTTATTCAGACACCTGAAAGTGCGGGATGCACAGAGTGCGCCGGAGAGCTCTGTGGCTGGCAAAGCGGGCCAAGCAATCTTGTGCACGTTTGTCTCTGTTCCGCAAGGCTGGTTCCCCCCCCCCGCGCAGTGCCCTGCCCGAGATGCCCAGCAGCAGAGCCTCCTTGCAGGCAGCGCCCCGTGCCCCTTTCTGGCGGGGAGCCCAGCGCTTCCCTGGGCAGCTCGCGCAGCGAGCGAGGACATGGCCACAGGACAGCGGGGAGGCAGCCGCCGCCTCCTCCTGGGCTCCGGACGGCCCGAACAGAAGCCCCTTGTCTCCTCTCCTGCCTCCACCACTGGCCTCTCCATCCCCTGCCGCCATGCTCCTCCATAGGACGGGGAAGGAGCCTAGAGGTCACCTGGCAGCCGTCACTCCCTCTCACTCACTCACCCGGCCAGAGAGGGAGCTGCTTTTGCTGCGAGAGAAACGGAGGAGGATGCAGCAGCAGCAGATATGCTGGACACCAGCCAGACTCGGCAAAGGGCATTTGGGAGGGAGGGGAAGCTGCTGCCGCCGCTTCCCACCCCCCCTCCCCCAAAAAACACCCCCGCCCAGCTCCTGGGCGCCGGGGACTGCTGCAGGCCTCCTAGCCGGCTGAGAGGCCTCTCAGCCAGCTAGGAGACCTGGGGCAGCCGGAGCGCCTGCCGCCGCCACTTACCCTCTTCCTTCTCTCTCCTCCTCGCTCACTGGGACCCCCAACTTGTCACTCCCGGAGCGTCGCTCCCCCTAGCTCCGGCCCCAACAGAGCCCTGCATACATATAAGAATGTCTCCAATTTCTTGCTCATGATTCAAAGGTAATCACAATACAAATAGCACAGCTCTATAAGACAATAGAAATTGTACATTACACATCATTTCATGGCATGCAATTGAAGATAGATAACATATGTATACATGGACTCAACAAGAACACTCACCTACATAGCTTCAAAACTGCACATTCTTTAAGGAGAAGAAAAGAAAAATGACCACAGACATGCGGAAAACGCTAACGCCTTGTCAGGTGTAGATCATTACTGTCCTTAAATGCATAAAGCTTTGTGTTTCTTACAAGTGACATTACCTAACAAATGATACTTATTAAATGTGAAGAGACTACAGAGTCCTCAAAAATTTATCTAAGATTGTACCAAGAAATGTCTTTCTTGGGAATGAATAAAGTGGACAATCTAGGAGGTAATGTCACAGGCCGAGGACAGACTGGCAGTCTGGCCCGCTCTGGCTCCGTTTTCAAAGTGGAGGCAGAGCGGCAGTCCAGACTGCCACATCTGCCTGGAGGAGGCGGGCCAGACGCAATGCGTCCGACGCCATGCTCCTCCCGCAGCAGCCGGGCACCACTTAAAAGTGGTGTCCCGGCTGCTGCAGCGCACGTTCCACCTGCTTCCAGCGGGTGTGAACGCGCGCCAGCCGGGGGAGCCGCACGGCGTTCACACACCGCCGCACGAAGCCGCCTGCAGTCTGGACGCTGCGGGCAGCTTCCTTCCGGCGGCATGCGAACGCTGCGCAGCGGGGGCAATTCCCCTTGCCTTGTTCTGCCGTGCTGCAGAAGGCACGGCAGAACTTAAGTCTGTCCTCAGCCACAGATCTTCAGGGACTGAGCCACCACATATACAAAGGCGCTCAGTTGCTGGTGTTCTGGTATATCGGCCTTTAATGATCAATGATCTAGTGAATCTTTACTGAACGTTTATTAAAGTATTGTGTTGCTGTTGTTGTTTTAAAAAAAACATGATTAAAAAGGCCCCATCTGAAATGGACATCAGTAAACTGGTGTCCAGGACATTTTTTCAGATGCTGAGGTTTCCACCTGTGGAGACTGTAGATCTTGGAAATTCATCTCAAACAACTGAAGCAGATTCTATTTAGGGGAGTGAGTGAAGTCCTGACTTTACACTATCACTGAGTCTACAACTGCAAGCCACCTTTGGAGAGTTTCATTCAAGACTTCAATACCATTCAGCTCAGGGTCACTGTATTAACAGAAACAGCACTTTAGGGATAGTTTGTATAAATATTTTGTATTATTTAATTAACAGCTTGCAATGAAAACATGATACATTATCAGTTGTCGGCACTGTACGATATTTGGGGTTAATGTCTAATGTTTCAGTGGAGTTAGGAGGCTGCTGCTTGTTCGTATTTTCAGTGAAAGTCATAGGCACAGATCATATTTGGCATGCAATGGGTTACAACGCCTCACGATAAGTGCATGTTTTCATCAGCAGTTTTTCTTCTAACATACATCTCAGTGGCATGCAAATTGCCTCATCTCCCCTTGTCCTGTCCTGATTAGTGTTTCATCTTATGGTAAACTATGTTTGAAACCTTGTATGATAGCCCAAAGTTTTCTAGAGCTATTGCTCTGTGGTTCCTCATGTACTATCACAGCTTTCCATTCATTTTATTTTTAAATCTGATTTTGTGTAGGTCCACATAGTCATCTCCAGAGGAGCTCTTGCTTTTTTCTTTTCAGCCCCTGATAGTGTACAGCTCCTGCTAGTCCCAAATCCCACAGACAGTAACGGTACTGAGTAGTCAGGGGAGCACCACTGAACATGGGAGGTGGGAGACAGGTCTCCCACTTCAGTGTGAGATTTCCTGCCTTCCACCCACTGCTGCTTAGCTGAGTGGCAAAGGAAAAATGCCAGGAGAAATGGGGGTGAGCAGCAGCATGGTGAAACCATAAACATCACTTCCAGTATGACTCAGAAGTGATGTCATCACATCAGATGACACACTAGCATTTGTCCGCAACTGTAGGCTTAAACCATAGAGTTTGGGGTAGAGGTTAGACTATTGCCCCAATGTGATAATGTCACCTCTGGGTCACACTGGAGGTGATGTCACTGCCTTGATGCAACACCAAAAATGTAAGTCCCTACCATCCATGATCTCCCATCAGTTGCCAACCACACTACATTGGACACAATCCAACCCAAAGTAAGCAGTGCTAATTCAATAAGAGAGTTAGGGCCTAACTACACATTATGGTTTTCTCACATCCTCCCTAGCCGCAGTGCCCACATGATCAGGCATGTATTGCAAGTTCTATTCTTGGGTGTGTGGATCCAATTTGGATGAAGGCTATGACATGTTATAGAAGGGGTTTTCATCCTGTGCTATTTTCTTTACTTAAAATATACAGCATGTCAATTCACATGATCTCCCCTGCAGAGCAGATAGTGCCCTGACACTGTTTCAGGTTGGATAAGTGGTGCAGGTGGAAAGCCCTCTCTCCTCACTTGCTGAGGTCTGGATTCAAATAGGAGCCTCACACATCTGGAAATGATGTTCCCAGAATGTCTGACTGCATATATGCGAGGAATGTGAGGAAAAAATAACATCTAGTTAGACCCTCAAGCACATACTTAAAACTCAATCATTATGTTGCATTTCAGCTTAGATGGGCAGTTTTTCTGTTACAAAAATCTGCAGGAAAGCTATGAGTCTCAGCTGAATTACTTTTATTGAAATCTGTATCAGCATAAATAACTCCATTTTAGCCTGATAGTAATTAAATTATAAACCCATTTACTAGATGTACATTCAGGGTTTTTTTTTGTAGAAAAAGCCCAACAGGAACTCATTAGCATAATAGTCCTTAGTAGAAACTCATTAACATATTAAGCCACATCCCTGACAGCACAGCTCCCTCCCAGGATCAGCTTCCCCAGGTTGCCCCCATTCCCTCCATTGTTCTCTATGGTAGGAAAAAAAATAACATTTTTTCCCTCCATAGAGAACAATGGAGGGGATGGGACAATCTGTTTGGGGGCCCGTAGAATTGGACCCCCTGGTCCAATCTTCTTGAAACTTAGTGGGTATTTTGAGGAGAGGCCCCAGCAGCTACCCTGCAAGTTTGGAGCCTCTCCCTCAAACCCCCTTTCCTCCAGCCCCACATATACCCTATGAGTTTTTGCCATTGATTTCAATGGCCCATAGGAGATAATGGGGCTGAAACTGACATTCCCTTTCTGACACACTTCTGGAGATGTCAGGGGATGTGGCAAATGCTAATGAGTTATGCTAATTAGTTATGCTAATGAGCTCCTGCACCTCTTTTTCTATGAAAGGACCCCTGCCCACCGATATTTTCAAATGCCCCTAAGGAGTTATGATCAGTGGAGCTAAAACAGAAGCTCCTTCTTGAGAAGCCATTTGCCCAGAAGTTGTCTTTCACCAAGGAGTTCAAGGTGGCATAGATTGTTCTCCCCTCCCCATTGTACCTTTGTAACTATGTTGTAAGGAGGTTGTGCTTAGAATGTGGTTAGAGTGTGAAACAGGGGCCAAATTCACTTGCAGTGTAATTTTAAGCAGAGTTACACTAAGGCCATTGATTTCAATAATCTTAGAGGGGTATAATTCTGTTTAAAGTTGTAAGTGAGCTTCACAGCAGAATGCAGATTTGAACTCAGATCTCCTGGGTCCAGCACTTTAACTGCTACAGCACACTGGCATTACTCTGTGGCAGAACCCATGCCTATGATCTCTCTTTAATTATCTGACCCAAAGAATAACCCAAATCCCCAAGAAGCAAAGGTGTTTGGAGGCCATGTAAGGCTAAACCAAAAGAAAAGTGACATACCAAGAATTGCAACAGAAAAATGGAGAAAACAAACTCTCAGAAGTCTGGTGCGAAATAGCTATTGCATTTTCCCAGAAGATTTCTTGGGTTGATATTTCATCAGTGCTGGAAAGGTCTGAGTTATCCACAGTTTGTCCATATTAATCAGAGATTGTTTGTCTGGCAAGAGAATTGGAAATTTCAAAAAAAAAATCTTCTTTTATATGGTTTCCACTCATTTTGGAGGGTTTGGCTAGGCTGCAAGACATTTTATGTTTCAATTGCAGGTACTGGCCAAAGCCACAGACTTGCTCAGAGAAATAGAAAAATGTTAAATCAAAGCAAGAAAAGAAGTTCAAGGAAAGCGAGGGGGGGGGGTTGTTTTGGGGTTTTTTTAAAGCCCATTCTCCATTTTGAGTTTATGGAGAAAGGCTGAGTTATTTTTGGAACTGGTCCTTGCTTGCACCACTTCAGTGAAACCAGGAACTTAATGTTCACCGCAGATATTCAGCAGCAGGAAGATGTTTGTAAACCAAGCTTCTGTTTGATCTTGGGGCTGCCAGGGGTTCTATTGTCAATTAATATCTATGTGGACGAATAATAACCTCTCTAACAGAGAACAGAAATGAAAGATTTTTAAATGTGCTGCCTTTTGGCTATCCAGGAACAAACAAAAACCAGCCATTGCTGTTACAATTAGCCAGGGCTTTTTTTGTAGAAAAAGCCCAGCAGGAACTCATTAGCATAATAGGCCACACCCAACAGTGGAAACTCATTAGCGTATTGGGCCACACACCCCAACAGCACAGCTCCCTTCCAGGATCGGCTTCCCCAGGTGCTCCGTGGCTTGCGGGGTGCATGGGGAACCTGAGGGAAGGAAGGCAGTTTCTGGATCAGCTTCCCCAGGTGCCCTGAAGCTGTGGGGCACCTGGGGAACTTGAGGAGGGGAGACAGTTTAAACTGCCTTCCCTCCCTGGATCGGCTTGGCTTCCCCAGGCACCCTGCGACTTGCGAGGCGTCTGGGGAACTGGGGTGGGGGAAGGCTGTAGGCGTGGCCAACTCAGAAGCCAGCTGGAACTCCATTCCTGTGCGTTCCTGCCCAAAAATAGCCCTGCAATTAGCTGTCTGATGTATTTAGTGAGGGAAATATGCCTGAAATCTCTCCTGTACTAAACTGCCATAGAGGTTGCCCTCAGACTTGAATTCTGATTTTCTCCATCAAATCTTTCCTATTATATAAAGCCATTTTAACATTCCAAAGGGCAAGATTCCATGGGGCGCCAAAATCAGTAGGCTGGACGGACTGCCTCTCAAAAGGGGGACCCTGGCCATTGGCTGCATTCTCTCCCTGCTTTGCCTCAGTCCTGCCCACAGAACCACAGCATCCCGGCCTCAGTCTGGAGGGAGCCAGCGAAGGGGAAGGACCGACTGGGAGCTGGGTCCACGCTTCTCCTCCACCCACTGCCAGGTGGGTCTAACTGTCCAAACAAAACAAAGAGAATTGGGGGGGGGGGGGAGAAAGGGAATCCAGGCCCTTCTGCCTGACAGAGAGACCAGAGTGCCTTCCTTCTGACAGGCAAAACTGCCCGGGGTCCCTTCTCTCCCTTCCCCTCAGGGGCCTGCTTCTGTTAGTGAAAACATAATGGACTATCAACATAACCCCTCCCCCACACACTGCCAAATTGCCAAATTTCCTCTCAGAAGACACTGTGAAACAGTCAAAGAGAATGGGGGGAGGGAAAGGGTACCCCAGGCTGGATTCCCTGCAGCCCGCCCACCAAAGCTCTGCCCGCCAAAATTCACCTCACAATGTGGCTTCACCTCAGGAGAGAGGATGCCATTTGCCTTCCCTTCCCATCACCTCCAAACAGAGGAAGGGGGGGGGGGGGGGGAATCCAGGCGCTTCTGCCTGACAGAGAGAACAGAGCACCTTCCTTCTGACAGATGGAACTGCCAGGGATCCATTTTCTTCCCTCTCTCCCTTCCCATCACCTCCAAATGGGGCAAAGAGAAGGGGAGGGGAGGGAACGGCTGGGCCTGGCTAGGGGAGGGGGGAGCAGCAAGACAGGAAAAGGTGAGAGCCTGCCTCCCCACAATGTGAGCCTACTGCCAAGGAAGACCAACTGCAAAGAAACATAAAGTCCTCAAGCCTCCTGCATGATGCAGCATGCTCAAGCCATTAATGTTAGTGTGTAAGTCGATCAGGGCAAAAGGCAGAATGGGAAAGGGGGCACTCCTCCACTTGCACCTGCTGGATGACCTTGGGCAAGCCATAGCTCTGTACCAGCTGTTCTCTCAAGGACAGCTTGGGAAAAAGCTCTCTCAGCCCCACCTACCTCACAGGGTGTCTGTTGTGGGGAGGGGGAGGGGAAGGGATGGGTGGTGCACATGTCCTGGGTATCTCAAGTCTACTTGAAACCTGGTGGTTTCAAGGGAGCAGGAAGAGAATGAGGGTGTGTTCTTTATGCTTATTTTTATTGCACAAAGTATTGGATGGGGAAAGGAATGGAGGAAGAGCAGGTCAGTTTCACTCACCTGTGGAGTGGAGCCTGAGGGGTGGGTGTTGCCTTCTGACACACTTCCGGTATGTTAGGGGGTGTGGCATATGCAAATGAGTTATGCAAATGAGTTATGGTAATGAGCTCCTGCCCCTCTTTTTCTACGAAATGACCCCTGACAACAAGCATAGGGGGGATTTTTACCTTGCTTCCAGTGTATGGCTGGGGGGGGGGTCTGCCCAGGTGAAGTTTCCCTGTGAGTTTGATATCCCTAGTTTGTTCCTAAGCCGTTCCATAGACTCCTGTAACTGCAGCTGTCTTTTCCAGAGAGAGCACTGGAAAGACTTTGGGGGAGGAGTCCATAAATGGGACCCCAGAAATATAATCTGCCCCTAGCTTGGAGAGATTGTAGAGGAATTGATGGCAGGGTGAGTTTCCCTGTGTGTCTGATGTGTGTATCTTGCAGGGGGTCCATTCCATATACTTTTGAACCTGCACCTGACATTTTCCCCAAAAGCACATTTCCCGGGGGGCACCTTCTTTGGGGAGACATAACTTGGACTCCCTATGTCTAATCCTCACCAAACTTGTAGAGCAGGCAGAGTAGAATCAGCCAGAGATTCCCTGCAAACTTGGTATCCCTAGCACACTGGGGGGAATTCTACTGCATCACAAACCAAACTGGTTCATTTAGCTCCCAAAAGTTCATGATGGTTCATGGTTCATGAACCGGGCATGCCATGAACCACAAACCGAACCGCGTTTTCCCAGTTCGTGCCCATCCCTACCCAATCTGCCTTCCAAGATTAGAGTGTTCGTAGCTGTCCCGGTTACTCCCAGGACTCCCGGGAAGCCCCCCCCCACCTGGCAGCCACCCCCCCAGATAGCCCAGTCACCCCCAGCCCACCCGGAAAATCCCCCACTCACCGAACATGGACCTGGGGCCCAGGAGACAGAGGTTCTACATTTCATTCAGATTCTGACATGA
The DNA here is from genome assembly GCA_029233225.1 of Lepidodactylus listeri. Taxonomy (NCBI): domain Eukaryota; kingdom Metazoa; phylum Chordata; class Lepidosauria; order Squamata; family Gekkonidae; genus Lepidodactylus; species Lepidodactylus listeri. The sequence goes on along the minus strand of JARCFY010000015.1, from coordinate 13,704,386 downwards.
ATTCAAAATCTTTGGTCATTTGTTTTTTTTAGTCTTAGGTTGTACTAAGTGGAATGATCTTCCATCAAACAGTAACTTTTAAAAAATTATAGTCATAATAAAGTAAAACTGACATTGTTCTGAAGTTTTGCATAACAACTCACAACAGAGACAAGCTTGCAAAATCTCTGCCCCAAACTACATTATGAAGAATGTATGGGCACCACTTAGAAGAGAAGCTCTGCACCTCACCAGTAGTGCTTAAAGAAGAAGAGATTGGATTTATATCCCGCCCTTCACTCACGTGGAGTCTCAGAGCAGCTTACAAACTCCTTTCCCTTCCCCTCCCCACAACAGACACCCTGTGAGGTAGGTGGGGCTGAGAGAGCTTTTTCCCAAGCTGTCCTTGAGAGAACAGCTGGTACAGAGCTATGGCTTGCCCAAGGTCATCCAGCAGGTGCAAGTGGAGGAGTGGGGAATCAAACCCAGTTCTCCCAGGTTAGAGTCCGCGCACATTACCACTACACCAAACTGGTGAAAGAATACACATGACATAATATGCTTAAACTCTGAGTTTCCCCCTGCAATGTGCACTACAAGTATCAATGTCGCGCCATAGTTAGTATGCCTATCTGCACTCAAATCCCCTCACAGGGCAATCTCAGGCCAGCCATAGCAGTGTTGCCATTTGCCTACCCATAATGGTCAACCTCCTGAATGCACCTGCACTTGGGCAATTGAATGGTGGAAGAAAGGGGGAGAATGACATCGCGAACACAGCAGTATCACTTCTGGTCCCAATGTCCACAATGCTCTATAGTGATGTGATGATGATGTGATGATGTCACTTCCAGGTGATTCTAGAAGTGACATCAATGTATCAGCAACGCTTCCCTCCCCATGCTTCACACAGACACAGGGCTGGCACACACCTAAGTCACAGTCTCTCTCAGGCTGTGAAGATAAAATGCAAAAAGGAGAACCAGGTGTGAGCTGTTTGGGAGATGGTGGGATAAAAATGTACTCAATATTTTTTTATTATTATCTATATATCTAATAGTCAAGTGCCCCTGTGCGTGCAGATATCTAAATCCACACATAGGGGACACTTGGAAGGCAGAGAGATTTTCCTGCACACTTGGGGGACTCCCCAGGTGTACAGATTAATCCTAAAAGTTTAAAAAATGATATGGGGGATATTTAAATCCACCCAAAAGTAAAAGAGTGTTCCCTGCGCATGTGCAGAGAATGCTTTGGGAACTGCGGCAGGCCGGCAGCTGGGAGCCACTGAGGCCTCACCGCCAGTGCCGGGGGTGGGGAGTGAAGATCAGCAGCCTGGTGGCTGAGAGCTGCTGAGGCCTCACCACCAGTGCCGGGGGAGGAGATTAGCAGGCCGGCGGTTAAGAGCCGCTCAGGCCTCACCGTTGTTGCCTGAGGGGGGAATCAGTGGGCCCGGGCCTCACCGTTGGAACTGGGGGGGAAGACTGGCAGGTCCGGCGGCTCAGAACTGTGTGGGCCTCACCATTGGTGTGGGGGAAGGAAGGATTGGTGGCCCAGGCCTCTACATCATTGCTGGGGGGAGGAGGGTTACCTGTGGCTGCTTCCTCCTCCTCCTCCACGTGGAGCTCCTTCTCCCCCCCATGAGTATCATGGTTCCCACCTCTTGTTATCTATAATAGCCAAGTACCCCCTGTGTGTGTGGATATCTAAATCTGGACATTGGGAGCACTTGGGGAGTAGAGAGATTTTCCTGCACACTTGGAGGACTCTCCAGGCATGCAGAGAAATCCAAAAAATTTAAAAAACTATATGGGGGATATTTAAATCCCCCCAAAAGTAAAAGAGTGTTCCCTGTGTATGCACAGAGAATGCTCTGGGAACTCTGTGTCAGGCCCAGCAGCTGGGAGGCATCCAGGCCTTGCTGCCAGTGACCGGAGGGAAGCTTACCTGTGGCCGCTTCGTCCATGAAGCCATGAGGTCCTCCCCCCATGAATATTGCAGGTCTCTCTGCTTGTTATTATCTTTTACTTACTTATTTCTTTCCTTTATCCCCAGTGGGAACCCAAAGCCACTTACCTTGTTCTCATCTCCTCCATTCTATCTTCACAAAACTTTGTTAGGAAGCTTAGGTTGAGACTGTGTGACTGAAAAGTCATCTAGCAAGCTTCCATGGCAGAATGAGAATTCAGATCTGGGTCTCCCATATCCTAGTCTGAAATACTACACCTTTTCCATTGTGGCTCAACACGGCAGATTGATGTAGTAGCCAATAAAGTAGAGGAGAGGCATTCCATTTACCAACTTCTTGCAGGCATTCTCCCTAGAGACAACAGTCGCCAGGTGGAGGTGGGGATACCCCACTTTCATGGGCTCCTGCCCACCACAGACCAGTTGGCTTGTGAGGGGGAAATTCCCCCCACCCCCCAAACATGATGTGCTGATTATCACCTGGAAGTGGCGTCAGTGCATCAGTCATTAAAAACAGAGCTTAGAAAAGGTCTGTTTTTGCAGTTTCCCCCTCTCCCCTCCCAGTCTAAAATGGGCAAGGTGTAACAAGAGAGAGCTTTCCACAATGATTGTACTAACATGTGTGTGGGTGTGTGCGGGATCCAGGCTGAGGCAAACCAACTTCAAGAACTGCTGACAAACAAATGCATGGAATAGCATGCACACAACTCCTGACATGGACCAGATTTGTGTGAAGGAAAGGCCAAGCACTCCCACCCTCTTCAAAGGAATATCTGGCATTCCTAGAAAGACTCTCCCCTCCTGTCAGTCCCCCACTCTGAAACAAGCAGTCCAAAGCCCCCTTTCCTGCCCATGCATGCAACCAGCCACCAAACTGCACATCCTCCTCCCTTCTCCTGCTGCTCATGCCCAGGATTTAAATAGAATCGAAAGGAGACACTCGGGCTACGATCTCAGAGAGAGATGGGAAGGGTGGGGGAAGAGTGAGAGAAGCCAGCTGGATGGATGGATGCAAGCAACAACTAGGTAGCTGTTGGGGGAAATAATCAAAAATACTTAAATGCTCAAAGTTTGCAATGGGTCTGCTTCACTGGAGAGGAGATATTTCTTTCTGTTTAAAATCTTTATTTCCAAAGGATAGGGTACACAGGAAACCTACAAAATAAAAGAGCTATCTAGAGCTACATTGTTATGTCCTACTGCTACAAACACATGGTCACTCAACAAGGGAGAATCCTCCTTCTTCTTGACCCCTAGAAAGAAATCTCCTGGCTACATTAACCAATCAATACCATTTACTTTCACGGGTTTCTCTTGCATTGGCTGTCTACCAGGTTTCCTTCCAGGTCAGTCTAAACAATAGCACAGAAGTTAAACAGGTTAACCCTATAATGGCTGGAATCTGGACCATGCAACTCACACATTTCCAACACCCCTTCTCAAGGTCCAGCATGTGCGCCATTATACATGCACATACAAACATTATTCATTTCAACATTTGCATCAACCATATTCAACATTTCATGAAGATGTTCAAATTTTTCTTTCATCAGTGGCTTAGTCAAAATGTCAGCCCCCATTTCCTCTGTATGGCAATGTTCAATCTCTATTAGCTTCTTCTGGTACAAATCTTTCACTAACGCACACTTGATACCAATTAATCCACTTCTTACTGTGGTGCTTTCTTCCTTACATATAGTAATACAAGCCTGATTGTCCTCAAACATAAGTACAGGCACAGATTCCCTTATTCAAAAGTCCTTCAACAAATGAAAAATCCATTCAAGTCTGGCTGCTGAAACACACTCAGCTTCTGCTGTAGACTGCACCACAACAGCTTGCTTTCTACTAGTCCAATCTATTAGTCCATCTCCATGGAAGAATAGATATCCACTTGTAGACTTGTAATTGTTCGATTCTTCTCCCCAGTTGGCGTCCATATATCCGACTAGTCTTGGTCCTTCAGAAGGTGCAGTTCTCAGTTGTAAGTCCATTGTTCCTTTCAGATATCATGCCAGTTTCTTTATTGCACTCCAATTGTGATGGTTAGGCGAACTAACTTTTCTATATAAGATGCCATCTGCTGCTGTGATATCTGGCCTCATGGTTTTGCTCAGGTAGAGAAGTTTTCCAACTGCTTCTCTGTATTCTCCAATGTCTTTGAAAGGTCTTCCATCCTTTTCCTTTAGATAGCCAGGTTCCAGTGGTATGGATGACGCTTTGCAATTTTTCATACCAAAAGATTCTATAAAATCCATAATCTTTTGTTTCTGGCACAGAAGAAAAGTTCCATCTCTGAGTCTTTCAGCTTGCATTCTGAGGTAGTGTTTTATGTTTCCTAGCTGCTTGACTTCCACTTCTTTGTTCAGTCCATCAGCTATTCCTTTAATATCCTCTCTGTTTTGACAAGATACAATCTGATCATCAATGTAAACAAGAACGTACTGGTATTGTCCATTTTTAATTCTAGTATACAGGCAAGGTTCAGCTTTCCCTTGCTCTGTGAGAGTCCTGTTCAAAGTAGTCAAGGATCAGATCTCGGTTGGTTAACCACAGTTCTTTATTGCCTATTCCTACATTAGTACAGCGTCTCGGGGTATTGTCAGAGATGAGACAAATAATACAAGCGGGTCTATTATACCATTCCAAGGAGTTTGAATTACCCATAGGTAGCCAATCCCCAGGAGGGAAAATTGGCGGGCTAAAAGGTGTCTTGACCGTTTGGTTCACACAGGAAAAAAGTGAGGTGTTAAGCAGTAAATTTCCCTTCCCAAACCAGACCCCTCCGTTCACATAACAATTCATGGCTCCAAGGTTCTTTAGCATAGATAAGAGATGAGAGTCTTTCCTCCCCTTGAAATTACTGCCTGGGCAGCTGGAATGCGGAGGCAGGGATGAGAGGCCTCGTTGTTCTCACCCTAGGGGTTGTCACCCTCCCGACCCAGCAAGGAGAAAATACAGGTCCAATACATAACAGAATACATAGTGTGCATGCAAGATTACATTGACAGAATTAACTGATTCTGACACCCTGCCCCCCCCATGATTCCCTTCACCTAGCTTTTTCAGGGAACATTTTATGGAACAGTTTAGTTAACTTGGGGGCATGAACATGTTCAGAACGAATCCATTCATTGTGTTCCGGGCCAAAATCTAACCATCTAACTAAGTAATACAAATGGCCCCTCTTTGTCTTGGAATCCAGGATTTCAGTTATCTCGTAGTGTGGACTCCCCTCCTTCATCAGTGGAGGAGGAACTGGAGGAACTGGATGCCATGCATTCGGCCCAGGATCTTTCTTCAGCAAGCTGAAATGAAACACAGGATGTATAGAACTTAGTGATTTAGGCAGGTCGAGTTCAAAGGAGACATCAGAGATTTTTCGTAGCACTTTAAAGGGTCCAACATATTTCCATCCTAATTTTCTGCTGGGCTGCAGCCCGTGGATATTTTTGGTAGAGAGATAAACAGAGTCCCCGGGTTGAAGATCCCATCCCGGTGCTCGGCCACGATCAGCATATTTTTTATAGTCTTCCTTGGCATGGTCCAAGGCTTTACCAATCAACGGCCAGGAGTCCTGGAGACTGGACCACCAGTTTTTGAAGTCTGAAGGGGGAGCCTGGGGGTCTTCCTTGAGGGTGGGGAGCGGTTTACCTTCAAAACCTCCCACTGCCATGAAAGGTGAGACCCCAGTAGAAGAATGCACTGCATTGTTGTAGCTATATTCTGCAAAGGGTAATAAGTCCACCCAGTTATTTTGGTGGTAGTTGGTGTAGCACCTTAAGAACTGCTCCAGAATTTGATTAGTTCGCTCGGATTGGCCATCGGTTTCTGGATGGTAACCCGAGCTTAAGGCAGGTTCTATGTCCATTAGCTTCAAAAGCTCCCGCCAGAAGGTGGCAACGAATTGACTTCCGCGATCGGACACCACCCTTCTCGGAAAAGCATGTAATTTTATCACCTGGTTAAAGAAGGCTTTAGCCATCCCTTTGGCGGTGGGTAACTGTTTGAAGGGAGTGAAATGGGCTTGTTTGGAGAACGTGTCTACTACTACCCAGATCACTGTTTTTCCTTTTGAGGGGGGCAAATTGGTAATGAAGTCCATGGCTATGTCTTCCCAGGGCCTGGAAGCCGTGGGGAGGGGGTGTAACAATCCCGGGACTTTGCCTCCCCGTTTTTTACACATTAAGCAGGTTTGACATGCCGAGACGAAATCCGAGACGTCTCGACGCATGCGCGGCCACCAGAATTGCCGTTGGATCAGGTTAAGGGTTTTTAGGAAGCCAAAGTGCCCGGCAAGCTTTGAAGAGTGACAATTTAGCAGGATTTCTTTGCGTTTGGTTTTTGGCACCACTAATTTGTCCCCACGGAACCAACAATTGTCCTTTCTTTTTTCACACTCTCCCATTGCTTCCAATTCCTCTATTTCCTCAGGGGCATATTCCCCCCCCCATTGACAGTCCCCAGTGGCGAGCTCGGTTTTCTTTGCTTTGCTCCTGGTGACAACCACTCCTCCTAGCTGCTGGGGGGAGAACATGGAATCGAATACCTCGTCTTTCAGACTCTCGTGTTGGGGCAATCTGGACAACGCGTCTGCCAGGGAATTAGCCTTCCCAGGAAAATGCTTTAACACAAAGTTAAATTTTGAGAAGAAGTCCGCCCAGCGCAGTTGTTTGGCATTGAGGGACCGCTGCGTGCGCAAAGCCTCTAGGTTCTTATGATCCGTCCATATTTCGAACGGAGTTTGCGCCCCTTCTAGCCAGTGGCGCCAGGTAGTGAGTGCCAACCTAATGGCCGCAGCTTCCTTGTCCCACACCGACCAATTCCTCTCAGTTTCATTGAACTTCTTCGATATGTACGCTAAGGGGTGTAGTTTCCCTTCAGAGTCCCTTTGTAGGATGGCCCCCCCCCATCGCTACATCCGAGGCATCAACATGGATTATAAAGTCTTTAGTCTCATCCGGGTGCGCCAAAATGGGCTCTGAGGTAAAAAGAGTTTTTAAAGCCTCAAATGCCTTCTGACACTCCCCATTCCACGCCAGTTTCTCGCCCGGCTTTCCTGCCTCGGGACCCCTCCCCTTGGTTTTTAACAAGTCCGTTAAGGGAAGGGTGACTTTGGCAAAGTCCTTGATGAAAGTCCGATAGAAGTTACAAAATCCTAACAGGCTCTGCAGCTGCTTTCTCGTTCGCGGAGCCTCCCATTGCACCACCGCTTCCACTTTCCCCGGGTCCATTTCCAACCCCTTCTGAGAAATGCGGTAGCCCAGGAAGTCCACAGACTCGCGGTGAAACTCGCACTTAGACAGTTTCACAAACAGCTGGTTTTTTAGTAATGTTGACAGCACGTCTCGGACCAAAGTCACATGTTCGTTCTTATCAGTGGAATAGATCAAGATATCATCTATGTAACATAACACGCCCTTAAATAGGTGCTTGTGCAACACTTCGTTGATTAAACTCATAAAGACCCCGGGCGCGCCACTTAAGCCGAACGGCATCACGAGGTATTCAAACTGCCCCAGAGGGGTGTTAAAAGCAGTCTTGGGTTCATCCCCCTCCCTTATGCGCACCCTGAAGTAGGCATCTCGCAGATCCAACTTGGTGAAAATCTTCCCCTTGGCCGCCTCCGCCAAAAGGTCTTTTATTAACGGGAGGGGGTAAGCATTAGAGGTGGAGACTGCGTTTAGCCCCCGATAATCCGTGCACAACCGCAAGCCGCCATCCTTTTTCTTTCGGAACAGCACGGGCGCCGCAAAAGGGGACTTGGCGGGGCGGATGAACCCCCTGGCCAGGTTTTTGTCCAAGAACTTCCGCAGCTCTTCTCTCTCCGCCGGGCTCATGGAATACAATTTGCCCTTTGGGAGTTTCTCGCCCGGGAGGAGCTCTATGGCACAGTCCGACAACCGGTGGGGGGGCAACTCGTCCGCCTCGGTCTCACTGAACACTTCCAGTAAGTCTCTATATTCCTTAGGCACCATGGCCGGGACGAGAGCGAGGGCGGCCGCGGGAGACGGCGGGCTGGGGGGCCCGGGACCCCATCCTGGGTCCCAGCGGTGGCTCTGGCAGCGTTCGTCTACCCACGAAATCTTCCCCTCGCTCCATTTTATATAGGGGTCGTGCGCCCCGAGCCAAGGGCTACCCAACACCATAGGGAATTGGGCATTAGGGGTTATGACGAAAGCTCTCTTCTCCCAGTGGTTCCCCGTTCCCAAAATTAAGTTCTCAGTCTCTGCTATGCACTCCTCCTTCATTTCGGACCCATCCATCTGGGTAAATTTCAGGGGCTCCGCTAACGGGGTGACTTTGGGTCCCAGCCCCTCCACTACTAGGGGGCTGATTAGGTCTCGCGCACACCCAGAGTCAATTAAAGCGCGGACCCTCATGTGGGTACCTGATCCTGGGGTCACCACAGTCACTACCATATATAACAAGGGGCCGGGGATGCTCACCGGAGATGGCGCTTCGTTGTGGGGGACCTGCAGTTCTGCGCCGCTCACTGCAGGCCGTTGGAGTTTCCCGACATCTGGGTTTCCATCAGCTCCAGCTCTCCCTGCTCACTCGTTGCCCCTTCCAGCTGCAAAGCCCGGGGTTTCATGGGGGTCTTCCCCCGAGTCGGGGTGCCTGCAGGTCCTGGAGTTGAGGTCTTCGGGCCCTTCCCCCCTCCTCTTGGACACGCCGAGGCGAAGTGGCCACTTTCCCCACACTTCATACACAACCCTTGCCGGAACCTCGAGTCGCGGACGTCTTGCACGTTGGATCGGGGCTTCGCTCGTGGGCCCGCTCTGATAGCGGCGGTTGCGGATGCTCCCATCTTGATTAGGGCGAAACGTTCTTCCATGTCGGTGGCCGCCCTCATCCAGCTAGTCAGCGTGCCCGGGCGGCCTCCCAGCAGCACAGTCTCGTAGATTTCCGGGTTTAGACCCTCCCAATACTTCTCCATGAAGAGTTCTTCCGGCCATCCGTGGATCTTGGCCGCAATGCGCCGGAATTTTTCAGTGTATTCTCTCACTGACGATCTTCCCTGGAACAGCTTCCTCAGCTGATTTCTGGCTTTTTCCTCACCCAGCGGGTCTTCGAACTGGTGCCGAAGAGCCCACATGAAGTTGTTCAAGGAACGCAGCTCAGGGCCAGGGTTGTCGTGCAGGCTCACATACCAATCGCTGGCGGTGTCTTTCAGTTTGGATCCGATGTAGCCTATGCGATCCTTCTCGGTAGGATACAGGTGGCCCCAACTGTCCAGGAATCTCCCGATCTCGAGCGTGAAGAAACGTAGCTTCTCGGGGTCCCCATCGAAAGTAGTCGTCAGCGGGTCGGAAGGGGGTGGGCGAGCGGCCGGCGCGGCCGGGACTGGGGCCGGTGCGGGGACGGGCCCCGGGACTGGAACCGGGACGACCGGCTGAGCCGGCTGCGCGGGTACAACGGGCGCCTGTGGCTGAGCCGGAACCCCTCCGGGTGCTGGCTGCTGTTGTGGGGCTCCGACTCCTTGACCGAGGAGGGCGCCTTGCATCGCCACCATAGCGTCTCGAAATTGGTGCTGGAGATCGAGGGCCAGCTCGCGGAGCTCGGAGGTGAGTTGTAGCCTCAGGTCTCCCATCATCTGATCCAGCGGGACCGTCTGCTCCTCTCGATACGGATCGGGCCCATACAAATCCAGTGTCTCCTCTTCGGGAGGCGGGCGACGTGGTCCTCCACGGCGGACTGGCTCGCGGTCGTCTCCTAGGTAGCTCGGTCTCCCGCGATCGAGCTGGTCGCCGGTGAGCGGAACTCTCACCCCTTTCCTGTCGTGCACCCACGAAGTCACGGATCGGCCTCCGAAGTGGCTCCAAGTGTACTGGGGGGTCACGCTCTGATGGGTAATCGGGCGGCGCGGGATGTAGTAAGCCCCCTGGCTCGTGGTCACCGGCACCTCGGGACCTCCTCCGCCGCCGCCACCCCCGTTCCCCGGATCCGTCGGGGTAACCGGGGCCTCCTCTGGAGTGGTAGGTTTGAGGGGGACGAGATCGTCTTCTGACATGGTCAGGAACGATTGAATCCCAATCACTGATCTCTGACAATCTGTGAGAGTCCTGTTCAAAGTAGTCAAGGATCAGATCTCGGTTGGTTAACCACAGTTCTTTATTGCCTATTCCTACATTAGTACAGCGTCTCGGGGTATTGTCAGAGATGAGACAAATAATACAAGCGGGTCTATTATACCATTCCAAGGAGTTTGAATTACCCATAGGTAGCCAATCCCCAGGAGGGAAAATTGGCGGGCTAAAAGGTGTCTTGACCGTTTGGTTCACACAGGAAAAAAGTGAGGTGTTAAGCAGTAAATTTCCCTTCCCAAACCAGACCCCTCCGTTCACATAACAATTCATGGCTCCAAGGTTCTTTAGCATAGATAAGAGATGAGAGTCTTTCCTCCCCTTGAAATTACTGCCTGGGCAGCTGGAATGCGGAGGCAGGGATGAGAGGCCTCGTTGTTCTCACCCTAGGGGTTGTCACCCTCCCGACCCAGCAAGGAGAAAATACAGGTCCAATACATAACAGAATACATAGTGTGCATGCAAGATTACATTGACAGAATTAACTGATTCTGACAGCTCTAAGCCTTGCTTCTGTAAAAGTCCAGTAATTTTGTCATACCAGGCTTTTGCTCCTTGTTTTAGCCCATAGGGTCCTTTGTTGAGTCTGTAAACATAATTCTCTTGTCCTTTGACTTTAATACCTTCAGGTTGTTCCATATATATTTCTTCAGATAGTTCTCCATTGAGAAATGCAGTCTTTATGTTGAGATGCTCTACAATCATGTCTCTTGATGCTGCAACACTAAGGAGTGTTCTGAACGTTGCTTGGTTGGTAACTGGAGCAAAGTTTCAAAGTAGTCAGTCCCATATTCTTGTGAATAGCCTTTAGCTACTAGGCGTGCTTTGTATAGCTCTCCAGTCCCATCATCTTTGTGCTTGATCTTGAACACCCATTTGCTTCTAACAGGCTTTTTGCCTAGTGGTAACTTTGTAAGAGTCCATGCTTCTTTCTCATATATGGATAATATTTCCTGTTCCATTGCTTCAAGCCATCTGTCTCTTTCACTCACCGGCAATTTGCATATTTCTTTCCAGTTCTTAGGTTCTTTTGCAGATTGTACAGTTTCACAAAATATTTCTTTGCTGGTTACCCTTTAGTGCTTCTTTCTGATTGTCTCACACTGGTTGTGGGTTCTGTCGTGGATTCTGCTGCTTCATCTGGTGCAGTTACCGCTTCCCCTTCTGTTCTGGTAGTTTCTTCAGAAGGTAGACCTGCCAGTTCCCCCGTGGTCACCACAGGTAACCATGCAACCAACTCTTCAGGAGCAGTCCCAGACCTCTGTTGATCAGTTGCACTGGAAGTACACGGCAAATTACTTTCAACATACACAACATTGTGTTCCCCAACTGAGTGATTTTGGGGGTTGTATATCCTGTATCCTTTTCCACCAACAGGATACCCTACTACAAGTCCAATTTCAGTTCTGGTGTCAAGTTTTCCCCTTTTTTCTTTTGGTATGTGAGCATACCCTTTGGAACCAAAAGCTTTGATGTGCTTTAGTCCAGGCCTTTCTCCAAACCAGGCCTCAAAAGGAGTGGTTCCAGTAATCTTTGAGGGTACTCTATTGTGTAGATAAACTGCTGTGTTGACAGCTTCACCCCATAGGGTATTTGGTAGTCCAGAATGTATTAGTATAGCCCTGCACATTTCCTGGATTGTTCTGTTCAGCCTCTCAGAAGATCCATTTTGTTGAGGAGAATGGGGGATAGACACCTTGTATTCAGTCCCTTCAAGTTTTAGAAATCTTTTAAATTCTGCATTGCAATATTCTCCACCTCCATTGGTGTGTAAGCTTTGAGGTGCTTGGCCAAACTTGTTTTTAATTGTGGCCACATAATATTTGAATTTATTTAGTGTCTCATCCTTGCTCGTCATCATATACACAAAGATATATATTTTTAACTCTCAGTAAAAGTCACAAAGTATTTGTTCCCACCAGAGGATGGCACTAGTGGAACAACAAGATCACTATCCACAGTCTCTAGAAACTTTTCATTGTGAGCAGTGGACTTCCCAGTATACTTTGGAGCAGTTCCTTTAGCTCTCAGACATGTGCCACACTTCTCTTTTGCCTTGTCACAACAGGAATTCCACATTCCTTTAACAACTTTTCAACACTCTGCATACTCCAATGCGCAAACTTCAAATGCCATGCATGTAAGCAATTCTAATGATTACAAGAGCCATTGCCAGTTTGATAAACTTGTCTCTCATCAGTATTAACAACTTCAGATTCTTCACTAACATCCACAAGTTAATGAAATCCATTTCTCTCTTCCACTTCAAATTCAATTCCAGGCATTTCAGCAACAATCTGTGAGAGTTCTGCTCAAAGTAGTCAAGGATCAGATCTTGGTTGGTTAACCACAGTTCTTTATTCCCAATTTCTACATTAGTACAGCATCTCGGATTATTGTCAGAGATGAGACAAATTATACAAGCGGGTCTATTATACCATTCCAAGGAGTTTGAATTACCCATAGATAGCCAATCCCCTTAAGGGAAAATTGGCGGGCTAAAAGGTGTCCTGACCGTTTGGTTCTCACAGGAAAAAAGTGAGGTGTTAAGCAGTAAATTTCCTCTCCCAAACCAGACCCCTCAGATGTTTCGAGTTCACATAACAATCAATGGCTCCAAGGTTCTTTGCATGTGATAAGAGATGAGAGGCATCCTCCCTTGAAGTTCCTGCCGGAGCAGCTGGAATGCGGAGGCAGGGATGTGAGGCCTCCTTGTTCTCGCAAATCATTGTTGTCACCCTCCCGGCCTGGACAGGCATAATACATCATGGTTACATAGACCCCAATACATGATAGATACATAGGATAGTGAAAGGCATGCATGCAAGAAACTAAGCCTAGGCCTGACTAATATATTGTCTGAATTGGCAGATTCTGACACTCTGCCCTCCTCATAATTCACTTCACCTAGCTTTATCAGGAAACATTTTATGAAACAATTTTATCAGTTTGGGAGCATGAACATGTTCTGAGCGAATCCATTCGTTGTGTTCCGGGCCGAAATCTAGCCATCTCACTAAGTAATATAATCGACCTCTCCGCATCTTGGAATCAAGGATTTCAGTTATCTCGAAGTGAGGGGCCCCCTCCTTCATCAGTGGAGGAGGAACTGGAGGAGCTGGATGCCAAGCATTCGGCCCAGGATCTTTCTTCAGTAGGCTGAAATGAAACACAGGGTGTACAGAACTCAATGATTTAGGCAGTTCCAGTTCAAAAGACACATCCGATATTTTACGTAGCACTTTATAGGGTCCAACATATTTCCATCCCAGTTTTCTGCTGGGCTGCAACCCATGGATATTCTTGGTGGAGAGGTAGACAGAATCCCCGGGTTGGAGATCCCAGCCTGCTGCTCGTCCTCGGTCAGCATATTTTTTATAATCCTCTTTTGCCTGGTCCAGTGCTTTACCTATTAATGGCCAGGAGTCTTGGAGGCTAGACCACCAACTTTTAAAATCCGATGGGGAAGCATTGGGAACATTCTCAATGGTAGGCAAGGGTTTCCCTTCAAAACCTCCTACCGCCATGAAGGGAGAGACTCCCGTGGAAGAGTGCACTGCGTTGTTGTAGCTATATTCTGCAAATGGCAATAACTCCACCCAATTGTCTTGGTGATAATTGGTGTAACATCTTAAAAACTGCTCCAATATTTGATTAGTTCGTTCGGATTGGCCATCGGTTTCTGGGTGGTAACCCGAACTCAGGGCTGGTTCTATGTCCATCATTTTCAAGAGCTCCCGCCAGAAGCTGGCAACGAATTGACTGCCCCTGTCGGATACCACTCTCTTCGGAAAAGCGTGTAATTTTATCACGTGATCAAAGAAAGCTTTGGCCATCCCTTTGGCGGTGGGCAATTGCTTGAAGGGGGTGAAATGCGCTTGCTTTGAAAACGTGTCTACCACCACCCAAATAACCGTTTTCCCCTTGGAGGGGGGTAAATTGGTGATAAAGTCCATGGCTATGGCCTCCCAGGGGCGAGAAGGGGTGGGTAGCGGGTGCAACAGTCCAGGAACCTTCCCCCCCCCCCGCTTCTTGCACATTAAACAAGTTTGGCAAGCCGAGACGAAGTCGGAGACGTCTTGGCGCATGCGCGGCCACCAGAATTGTCGCTGGATTAAATTAAGCGTTTTTAGGAATCCAAAATGCCCTGCTAGTTTAGATGAGTGGCAGGTCAACAATATCTCCTTACGTTTGACCCTTGGCACCACTAGTTTGTCTCCATGAAGCCAACACTGATCTTCTCTCTTGGAGCATTCCTCCAAAGCCTCTAATTCTTCCACCTCTTCGGGAGCATAATCCCCCCCCCCAATCACATTTCCCAATGTCCAATTGTGCCTTCTTAGCTTGGCTCCGAGTGACTACTGCCCCTCCTAATTGCTGGGGGGAGAACATGGAATCAAACACCTCCTCCTTGACACTCTCATGTTGGGGCAATCTGGACAGTGCGTCTGCCAAGGAGTTAGCCTTCCCAGGAAAATGCTTAAGCACAAAGTTAAACTTGGAGAAAAAATCAGCCCACCGCAGTTGTTTGGCGTTGAGGGATCTCTGAGTGCGCAGTGCCTCCAGATTTTTATGATCAGTCCATATTTCAAACGGGGTTTGCGCGCCCTCCAACCAATGCCGCCACGTAGTGAGCGCCAACCTAATGGCCGCTGCCTCTTTGTCCCAAACTGACCAATTCCTCTCCGTGTCGTTAAATTTTTTCGAAATGTAAGCCAGTGGGTGTAATTTCCCTTCCGGCCCTCTTTGCAATATAGCCCCCCCCATGGCCACATCAGACGCGTCTACATGGATTATGAATTCTTTGGTCTCATCAGGGTGTGCTAGGATGGGCTCGGAAGTAAAAAGAGTCTTTAAGGTCTCAAACGCCCTCTGACACTCCCTGTTCCAGGCAATCTTTTCTCCTGGCTTCCCCGCCTCGGGCCCCCTCCCCTTAGTTTTTAGTAAGTCCGTTAAGGGGAGAGTAACCCTAGCAAAGTCTTTTATGAAGGTTCGGTAGAAGTTGCAAAATCCTAATAGGCTCTGCAGTTGTTTTCTCGTTCGCGGAGCCTCCCATTGCACCACCGCCTCCACCTTAGCTGGGTCCATCTCCAGACCCTTCTGAGAAATGCGATAGCCCAGGAAGTCCACTGACTCACGATGGAATTCACACTTGGATAACTTAACATAGAGCTGGTTTCGCAGCAAGGTGGCGAGGACTTCCCTGACTAATTTCACATGCTCTTTCTTATCAGTAGAATAGATCAAGATATCATCTATGTAACATAACACTCCTTTAAATAGGTGCTTGTGCAACACTTCATTAATTAAACTCATAAAGACCCCGGGCGCGCCACTTAAGCCGAACGGCATCACTAGGTACTCGAATTGTCCCAGGGGGGTATTAAAGGCAGTCTTGGATTCATCCCCCTCCCGGATGCGCACCCTGAAATAGGCATCTCGTAAATCCAGCTTGGTAAAAACCTTCCCCTTAGCGGCTTCCGCCAACAGGTCCTTTATTAAAGGGAGGGGGTAAGCGTTGGTAGTGGAGACCGCATTCAGTCCCCTATAGTCGGTGCATAATCGCAAACCCCCGTCCTTTTTCTTCCTGAACAGCACCGGCGCGGCAAAGGGGGACTTGGCTGGGCGGATGAAGCCGCGCGCTAGATTTTTGTCCAGGAACTTTCGCAGTTCTTCCCGTTCTAAAGGGCTCATGGAGTACAGTTTCCCCTTCGGGAGTTTTCCCCCTGGGAGTAGCTCAATAGCACAGTCCGACAGTCGGTGGGGGGGTAGCTCATCCGCCTCAGTCTCGCTGAATACTTCCAACAAGTCTCTATACTCTTTGGGCACCATGGTGGGGGTGAGGGCGAGCGCGGGGGCCGGGGGAGGAGTGATCGGCGGTCCAGGTCCCCACTCCAGGTCCCATCTGTGCGTGAGGCAGCGTTCGTCTACCCAAGAGATCTTCCCTTCGCTCCATTTAATATAGGGGTCGTGCGCACTGAGCCAGGGACTTCCCAACACCATAGGGAACTGGGCATTTGGGGTGATGACAAAAGCTCGCTTCTCCCAATGTTCCCCCGTCCCCACAATCAGGCTCTCAGTCTCTGCTATGCAATCCTCCTTCATCTCGGACCCATCCATTTGAGTAAACTTTAGAGGTTCCACCAGTGGGGTAACCTTTGGTCCTAACCCCTCCACTACTAATGGGCTAATCAAGTCCCGCGCACACCCAGAGTCAATTAATGCGCGGACCCTCATGTGGGTACCTGATCCAGGGGTCACCACAGTCACTACCATATATAATAGGGGCCCAGGGATGCTCACCGGAGATGGCGCTTCTTGGCGGGGGACCTGCAGTTCTGCGCCGCTCACTGCAGGTCGTTGGAGTTTCCCGACATCTGCGTCTCCATCAGCTCCAGCTCCCCCTGATCACTAGTAGCTCCCTCCAGCTGCAACGCCCGGGGTTTAATCGGGGTTTTCCCGCGGCTAGGGGTGCTCCCTGCTACCGGCGTCGAGGTCTTCGGGCCTCTCCCTCCCCCTCTCGGGCAGGCTGAGGCGAAGTGGCCACTCTCCCCACATTTCATGCACAGCCCTTGCCGGAACCGGGCATCTCGGACGTCCTGCACACTGGGCCGTGGCTTCGCTCTGGGGGCTGCTTTGCTGGCCGCCGTAGCCGAGGACCCCATTTTGATCAAGGTGAACCTTTCCTCCATGTCGGTCGCGGCTCTCATCCAGGTGGCCAACGTGCCCGGGCAGCCCCCCAGCAGCACGGTCTCGTAGATCTCCGGGTTAAGGCCCTCCCAGTACTTCTCCATGAATAGCTCCTCCGGCCAGCCGTGGATCTTGGCCGCGATGCGCCGAAACTTATCGGTGTAATCCCTCACCGTCGATCTCCCCTGGAACAGCTTCCGCAGTTGATTACGGGCCTTTTCCTCACCCAGGGGGTCTTCAAACTGATGACGGAGGGCCCACATGAAGTTGTTCAATGAACGCAGCTCAGGTCCTGGGGAGTCGTGCAGGCTCACGTACCAATCGCTGGCTGTGTCTTTCACCTTGGAACCGATGTAACCAATCCGTTCTCTCTCGGTGGGATAGAGGTGGCCCCAGCTGTCCAGGAACCTCTCTATCTCCAACATGAAAAAACGCAGCTTCTCCGGGTCCCCATCGAAAGTAGTCGTCAGAGGGTCGGAGGGGGCTGGGCGGACGGCTGGGGCGACCGGGACCGGGGCGGGTGCTGGGGCGGGCCCCGGCACCGGGGCCGGGACGACCGAGGGGACTGGCTGTGCCGGCAGAGCGGGCACCTGCGGCTGAATCGGGACCCCTCCGGGCGCCGCTGGCGGTTGCTGAACTCCTATCCCCTGACCGGGGAGAGCTCCTTGCACTGCCCTCATAGCGTCTCGAAACTGGTGCTGGAGATCGAGGGCCAATTCGCATAGTTCTGCGGTGAGTTGGAGTCGCAACTCTCCCATCATCTGATCCAAGTGGGGCATCTGCTCCTCTCGGTACGGATCGGGCCCATACGGACCTGTCCCCTCTCCTTCGAACGGCGGGCGACGCGGCTCTCCACAGTAGATCGGCTCGCAGTCGTCTCCCAGGTAGCTCGGTCTCCCTCGATCGAGCGGGTCTCCAGCGAACGAAACCCGTGCCCCTTTCCGATCGTGCACCCACGAATCCACGGTCCGACGACCGAAATGGCTCCAGGCGTACTTGGGGGTCACGCTCTGATGAGGAGGTAGGCGCGGGATGTAGTGAGCCCCCTGGCTCGTAGTCACCGGCACTTCGGTGCCTCCTCCGCCGCCACCACCACCGTTCCCCTGGTCCTTCGGGGTAACGGGAACATCTTCGGGGGTAGGGTTGATGGGGACCGTGTCGTCGTCTGACATGGTCAGGAACGGCTGAGTCCCAGTCAGAGATCTCTGACAATCTGTGAGAGTTCTGCTCAAAGTAGTCAAGGATCAGATCTTGGTTGGTTAACCACAGTTCTTTATTCCCAATTTCTACATTAGTACAGCATCTCGGATTATTGTCAGAGATGAGACAAATTATACAAGCGGGTCTATTATACCATTCCAAGGAGTTTGAATTACCCATAGATAGCCAATCCCCTTAAGGGAAAATTGGCGGGCTAAAAGGTGTCCTGACCGTTTGGTTCTCACAGGAAAAAAGTGAGGTGTTAAGCAGTAAATTTCCTCTCCCAAACCAGACCCCTCAGATGTTTCGAGTTCACATAACAATCAATGGCTCCAAGGTTCTTTGCATGTGATAAGAGATGAGAGGCATCCTCCCTTGAAGTTCCTGCCGGAGCAGCTGGAATGCGGAGGCAGGGATGTGAGGCCTCCTTGTTCTCGCAAATCATTGTTGTCACCCTCCCGGCCTGGACAGGCATAATACATCATGGTTACATAGACCCCAATACATGATAGATACATAGGATAGTGAAAGGCATGCATGCAAGAAACTAAGCCTAGGCCTGACTAATATATTGTCTGAATTGGCAGATTCTGACACTATCTTACTTCCTTTCCTTCTCTTAAGCAACACAGTATGATCACTGTCCATGAGCCTTTTGGTTGAAATCAAATTATCAGCTGCTTCAGAATTCAGAGCCACATTCCTTAAATTAACATATATTACTTCTCCACTTATAGTGAGGACTTTGATTGGCACTGTCCCAACACCTTTAACATTGAGCAATTCCTTGTTAGTTTGAAAGACTTCTGGTCTATTTTTAGTATCAAGTTCAGAAAACCTCATATTTGCAAATGTGCATACAGGATCCAGAGTCTATTAAAAATATTTTCTTATTCTTAGTATCATCATCACAGATTTTAAAAGCATGACCTCTGCTGGCCACATGGAAATTCTCCTTTGTCTGTGGTCTATAGCCTCTGCTATGATTTCCTATTCCACTGGGTGTCTCTCTTTTATTCTGAGTACATGCACCAGTGGGCTGTTGTCTTGACTTCCCTTTTAAATTCACAATCTCTGGCATTTTTAAATTCACAGTCTCTGGCCACATGATTTTTAGTACATATGAAACATTCAATTTTCTTTTCCCTTTTAAATCCGCACCCATGTTTCAAACTTAAAATAGACATCTCATTAGACAAAGCATCCTGGCTAGTCCTTGAGTCATATTCCTCCTTTAAAATCATCAATAAGTTTTCAAGTGTTAGATCCTTTTGGTGTCTCAGAGTCATAGCCAATTCTTTGTAACTTTCTGGGATGCCATTAAGTATTGCAGCAATCATGTCTATCTGGTCAGGAATCTTGCCTAGTTCTTTAAGCTGGTTATAAATTCCCATTAGTTTCCTTAATTGCTCAGGCAAAGAGTCACTCTCTTTCACTTTAAAGTCAAAAATCTGAACCTTCAAGCAATCTTACTGGTAGTTTGCCCTCCATACTTGTCTTTCAGGTATGCAATCATAGCTTGGAGATTCCTATAATGTACAGATTAGGTACATCATGGCAATTTACTGATCCCAAAATCAAAGCCTTTGCATAGCCATCTTGCCTTTTAAATGCACTTTTCTCTGGCTCATTTGCTGAGGGTTCTTTTGTTAAAACATCTTCAGCCCCAAATACCTGCAACTTAACTTTCAAAAGCATGCCACTAATTGAAATTATGCTGGGTTAGCTTCAATGGAGCTAATCCTGGGGGATCTCCATGGAACATACTCACATCTCTGTGTGCTGATTCTGTTGATGTAAAAGTTGAAGCACTCTGCATATCACTCATCTTGATTTGCAGGCTGTAACAGGCACTTAGCAGGGACTCACAGGGTTAAAATTCCTTCCTCAGAGCAATCAATTGGCTGAAAGCAGCAGGCTGGAAGCAATCGGCTTCTCCTCTCCTCCATTGGAGCATTGGCTGGGGCAGCTGCAAGTGGTTTCTCTCTTCCCATGAAGCTCCAAAGCACGCAAAGAATAAAAACTTCAAAAAGTTTTCTCAGCTATTCCTCTGTAGAAGAAGAAGAGGAGATTAGATTTATACCCCGCCCTTCACTACCCAAAGGAGTCACAGAGCAGTTTACAATCTCCTTTCCCTTCCCCATAACAGACACACTGTGAGGTAGGTGGGGCTGAGAGAGCTCTGACAGAAACTGCTCTTTTTCAAGTAACTGTGCCAGAACTATGGCTTGCCCAAGGTCATCTAGCAGGTGCAAGTGGAGAAGTGGGGAATCAAACCCGGTTCTCCCAGATTAGAGTCCGTGCACTTAACCACTACACCAAACTAGCAAAATACAAGCTAGTTTAGGAAGAGTCCTCTAATCAGCAAGAACTGGAGTTATAACCCATTCTCAACTGCAGTTTTGCTTGGCAGGAAGAGCAGGAAAAAAATGGTCCATTTTAAAATATAAGCCCCTCAGCTTTGCTAACTTAGCTCAGCCTCTCTCTGTCTCTCTCTGTCTCAATCCAGTGAGCATTTAAAAACTTAGAATCAGTTAGGCATTCCAACAAAGCAACTAACCATCCAGCTCTGCTACCAGAATATGTTGGGGAAATAGACAAAAATACTTAAATGTTCAGTTTGCCATGGATTTTTGCTTCACTGGAGAGGAGACATTTCTTTCTGTTTAAAATCTTTATTTCTAAGGGATAGGGTACACAGGAAACCTTACCTACAAAATAAAAGAGCTATCTAGAGCTACATTGTTACGTCCTACTGTCACTCAACAATGGAGAATCCTCCTTCTTCTTGACCCCTAGAAGGAAATCACCTGAATACATTAACCAATCAATGCCATTTACTTTTGTGGGCTTTTCTTGCATTGGCTGTCTGCCAGGTTTCCTTCCAAGTCAGTTTAAACAATTGCACCGAAGGTAAACAGGTTAACCCTATAATGGCTGGAATCTGGACCTTGCAATTCACACATTTCCAACAGTAGCAACCAAAGCAAACTTTGGGGGACAAAAACTGCCCCCATTCCACTGCCTCCCACTCCAGAGGGGCACAAAAGGGTAGGGAAATGAGCTGATATTATTTTTAAAAAAATGTGCAGGTTTTGTGTGGAGGAAAAGATTTGTCAGCCAGATCCCCCAATATCACTGATGTTCTGATGTCACTTCTGGGTGATGTCAGTGCATCACGTGATACCCCACCCACTCCTGGGATGGCCCTCAAAGCCCCCTGCCAGTGAGACAGAGTGTTCTGGCAACCCTAATTCTCCCTCTGGCTGGGCTCCACCATCCACAGTTGCCTCCTAGCTGGTGGGAAAAACAACTAGGGAGGGGAGAGATAATGTAATGTGACAACATCATGTCTAGGCAAAAACCATGACATGACACATGGAATGAGCATGTCAGCTTCTTCACCCAAAGAGTGATTAACACATGGAATTCACTGCCACAGGAGGTGGTGGCAGCTACAAGCATGGGCGGCTTCAAGAGGGAATTAGATAAACATATGGAGCAGAGGTCTATCAGTGGCTATTAGCCACAAGGTATAGATAGGAACTCTCAGTCTGGGGCAAGTGATGCACTGTATTCTTGGTGCTGGGGGGGGGAGCAACTGGGGGGGGCAACATTCTAGTTTCCTGGCTCCACTTCTGGACCTCCTGATGGCACCTGGTGTTTTTGGCCACTGTGTGACACCAAGTGTTGGACTGGATGGGCCATTGGCCTGATCTAATATTGGCTTCTCTTATGTTCTTATGTTCTTAGCTAATGCTCTGGAGACTTTATGGTAATACTGACATCGTGGATTTCTACCAGGACATGATGTCAACACATTGCACAATGCCACATCTGCCCCTTGCCAAGCCCCCAAAACTCCTGAGGGTGTCAGGGAGTGTCCTAACATTCCTACTGGAGTGGAGATGAGGACAATGACATTATCTTGCATATTTCTTTCCACATCTTCTGGTATTATGTGGAAGGACCACAATGGACAAGTCATGGCTCAGTGGTAGCCTTCATGCTCCATATAGTTTGGACCTTATTCTCCAATAATATACATTCACTTAAATTAAAATATTCACTAGTATGTATTTTTTTTAGAGAAATAACGCTGAGCACTGCGCAACACTCAGGCCAACTTTGATGGCCAGTTGAGACAGTCCAGAATTTCTCCCTTCACTTCAAACCATGTCAGCTGTTCATGTAGCTGTGCAAGGAATGTGCATGCTGATAATTTGATCCAATTATCACTCTTTAGCCTGTGGCTTTCACGCCAAGAGCTCTTCTCACTCACTCCCATTCTCTGCATGCTTGGAGTGTTTGCAGTACTGTCTGTAATGGAAAGTGGAGAGGAGAGAACTTTCTTTGGGACAATTAAACTTTGGAATGCTTGACAGGTCCTGTGCTCTCTCTTTGGGCCCTTGGGGACAGCAGGCTGCATCTGATAGAGTTGGCAGGATGATCATGAGGCTGTAAAATAACCAGAGGCAAGGGAAATGTCATTCCTTGAGAAGATTTTTTTTGGACTTGAGCTATGATTTTGCCCAAGACTTTAAATAAATATATAAGAAGTAAGTTGAAGTAAACAGAGCAGAAGTAGTCATGGTGGTGTGCATGTTAAAGATTATTTATATCTCTTTATATTTATATCCCACCTCTCTCCCCTACAGGAACCCAAGGCAGGTTACAATACTGATCTCATTTCCTTTTTATTCTCACATAAACTCTTACTAGAACAAAAGCTGCATAAATGTCCCAGTAGATATAGTCCACAACAGGTCTCCTTAAGCAGTAAGTCCTTTATTTGTAGAAAAGATCATTGTAGTCAAACACTTTTTCTGTTAGTAATGCTGTGCTTGAAGATTACATGCATTGATATACTGGATATGAAATATGTCTTAAGAGCTGTCTACCAATCACTAGACAGGATTTTAGGCACTCAAATATACTGGCCTGTAGTTCCCATAGAAAACGCGGGAACAGGGGTTCTCAGAAAATAATGATGTTGAACATTTCTAAAAGCTAAGTTTCCAAGACAAAAAGAAAAGGAATACATAACACCGGTGAGTTTGGCTCACACAAAACAAGGAGGCAATCCTGTTCAAGGACACGAGAGATAACACCAGGGAAGCAAGTAATTGAGTCAGGGCATGCACGAGCAAGCAAGCGAGGCTAGCAAGCAAAGCAGGCAAGCGAGCGGAGCGCGCATTCCAGAGGAGGGAGTCATGGCCCCGTTGCGAACTCCCGGGCGGGACCTGTCACCAAACTTTGGAAAAACATATGTAAGCCTGTGACCCTTTGAGAGACCATGGCTGCAGTCACACATACTAAATAATCCACTTTCAATCCACTTTCAGTGCACTTGCCAACTGGATTTTACAGTGTGAACAGGCAAAATCCAATTGGAAAGTGCACTGGAAGTGGATTGAAAGTGGATTATTTAACGTGTGTGACCACAGCCCATGTAAATACACTTTGCAGCAGTCATACAGTGAAAAGAATTCATGGCAGTTAACTGACAATAAATTACATATCAGCTGTGAAAGGAAACATATTTTACTGAAAATTTTCCAGAAAGTAGTATTGGATTTCCCATTTTCTATAGTACAACTGTGCACTATAAACCAGGGTGGTATAGTGCAGTACTTCATCAGTGATTTTATTGTAGCATGTCTCAGTAATCCTCATTGGAAGTACAAAGCTTATCATTTTACAGTCTATGAGCACTTTTACACACACACAATAATGCATTTTTAATCCACTTTCGGTGCACTTGGCAACTGGATTTTACTGTGTGAAATGGTAAAATCCACTTGCAAACGGTTGAAACTGAATCATTTGGCGTGTGTGAAAAGCCCCTCTGCTTGTTGTCTGGGATAAACATGCATATATATGAATTCCTTCTAATTGCTTATTCATATTTAACTTTACAACATTCAGCAGTGATAAATATATTTGTTTCTTAAGCAGTTGCTTTCTGTGATGGTTCCAATATGCAACTAACAAAGCAATCCTCTGTTGGGCCTGTGCTGCGGTGGTGGGCTACAATGCAACAGTGGCGCCGCTAGTCACCTCCCTCAGGGGAAAGTTACATGGTGGCCAAATGGGAAAAAGGTACTCTACCAGTGTTGGTGGATACTGCTGCGATGGCTTCCATGGTTTTCCACCACAGTGTTTTGTCCCAGCATTGTTGCTAGGCGGGACGGCGTATAGACAGGGCAGGCAGGGCAAATGGGAGCCATGAGTTGAGGGGGCCAAGTCAAGCATCTGTCACTAGCAGGGGGCAGAGAGGGATGGGCCACAGGACATTCACTCCTCCCCTGCAGCACACACACCCCTTAAAGAGACCAGCTCCAGTCAGAAGCCCCAACCACCTTGCAGCAGGGAGGGGAGTGTCAACTGCCTGCCCCACAGGGGCACCACAGTGTCACTCTGCACACAGAGTGCAGAGGGACCCTGAGGACCACAATGGACAAGAACATGGATGTGTAGGTGCCCTCCACTCACCAGCAGCCACGCCATCCAGCAGAGCACCCATATTGTCAAGGACGTCCCCATGGCAACTTCCATGCAGGGGCCCTGGAGGGCCAACAAGAGGTCTCCCAGCACTGAGTAGCCCTTCCAGGTGCCCAGCAGCCACCATCACAGATGCTGCCAGACTTTTAAACCATTGCTACCCTATGGAAAAGGCTTTCTGCCAATCACATCTGCTCTCCAGTAGTTCACTATCAATTGCCACCCATATGGAGGAAAGGGTGGGTGGGATGGACTGTGCTGGATGAAAGCCCTGTGCTCAGGGACCTGGCAAGGGAACAGAATCCCCCTCTTCTGAGGAATCAGCAGCTGCAACACCTGGCCCAGGAGGAACTCCCTCACCTAGGATTGCCAGGTCCCTACTTTCTGCCAGCAGGGGGATGGAACTTACATTTCCTGGACCTTCTGGCACGCATGCTATGTGCATGCACTGCAATGATGTCACCCAGGATGAGTGCTAGAGCATCACACCAGGAACATTGGTGCAATCCCAGAACTTTGGGGGGCAGGTTCTGTCGTGATGTCTGTTATGTGCTACACCACACTGCGCCAGCGTTAAGAGACCCAAGTCCTCCAGACCCCTCTGCACATTAAACTGCACCACACCAGCGGTAGTGCATTTACAGTTTATTTTACAGTGCAATTATTAACCAAACAGACAAAGTGCTTCGCCGGGACTTCATACACCAAGAAGAGACAATAGTTCTGTACATCCAGGGGTCATTTCGTAAAAAAAGAGGTGCAGGAGCTCATTTGCATAACTCATTTGCATATGCCACACCCCCTAACATACCGGAAGTGTGTCAGAAGGCAACACCCACCCCTCAGGCTTCACTCCACAGGTGAGTGAAACTGACCTGCTCTTCCTCCATTCCCTTCCCCATCCAATACTTTGTGCAATAAAAATAAGCATAAAGAACACACCCTCATTCTCTTCCTGCTCCCTTGAAACCACCAGGTTTCAAGTAGACTTGAGATACCCAGGACCAGTGTTCCCTCTAAGCTGAGTTACTGTGAGCTAGCTCACAGTTTTTTAGCCTCTGGCTCACACATTTTTGTCTCAGCTCAGGAAGGGTGGCTCCAGAGCAGGCTAATTTATGCAGCAGCCCAATTGCTCCCTCACAGCTTTAATGCCAGTAGCTCACTAAGTAGGATTTTTGCTCGCAAGACTCCACAGCTTAGAGGGAGCACTGCCCAGGACATGTGCACCACCCATCCCTTCCCCTTCTCCTCCCCACAACAAGACACCCTGTGAGGTAGGTGGGGCTGAGAGAGGACTTTGAGAACTGCTCATGAGAGAACAGCTCTGAGAGAACTTGTGACTGACCCAAGGTCACACCAGTAGCTGCATGTGGAGGAGTGGGGAATCAAACCCAGTTCTCCCAGATTAGAGTCCAACTCTGACCACTACACCAAACCGATGGGGGGGAAGCCACTGAAGGGTTGGTGAAATTTCTCCAGTACTTATGTGCCATGTGCCCAGATAAAAAATGGTATGCTTAAAAAAATTATATGCCACCTTGAGCAAGTCTCTGGAAAAGCAGCACACAGTCATAAAAGGAGCAACGATAAAATTATCAATATTAAAACAAAACATTAAAAACAATAAAGACCCTAGCAGGGCTTTCCCCGGGGCGCTGTGCCTCTGCACTGCTCGGGGAAGCCGAGGAGGGGGCAGGGCTTGGTCATGGGCCCACCCCCTGGGCTCCTCACTCCCGGAGCTGCGCTCCTGTGTGCTCCCACTCCAACGGACCCCTGTGTACATCAATTACATTTATACAAACTGTAACAAATCAGGTTAGCGCTGAGTCATGTAGATCCTATCCATCACTGTCACACAGAGAGAACAAGTCTGAACCAGTCTATTGAGCCTCTGTCTCAGTCACATGACTCCTGCTGGCTGTCATCTAGATCCTGCAGATCTGCCAGTTCAGTGCATGGAGACTAAGAGTCTTAAATACCAACAGGTCCCCCCCCCCATCAGATCTGAGATGGTGGATTGGTGGCCCCTACAGTGGGGAAACTCCTGCCCCCTGGGGGAATGGCAAGCCTACCCTCACCACTGCCATGCCTGCCCCCTCTCTGTCTGGCAGGGCAGGCCTACTTGCCATCCAAAACAATCAAGACTACCCCTTCATTTGCCTCTCCTCCAGTCGCTCAGCCCAGAAACTCTATGATGCCGACCTCAGGACCATGGAGGCTGCCATCACCATGAACCTCCTCAGGATCAAGCCACATTGGTGGTCCATGACGTCAGCACCAAGTGTCAGGGAATAAAGACCTAGGCACAGGGGCAGAACACAGCAGTCAGTCCACAGGAGCTTCCAGGTAGGTGCCAATGTCATCACACCCTTCCCCCCCAGAGGCACCTCACCTCTCTCAACTGCCATCCCAAAAGCCTGGTCACCTTCCTACTGCTCAGTTACATCTCCTTCTGGCTACACCTGTGGGCCCAGGGCTCTTGGCATGAGGTCTTGGGGGTGTCATAGGAGCACCCCAGCCACAATACAATGGTAGAGTCCCCCTCCTCTATGGGGACTGGGGTCGGTCCACAGTTGCTCTGGCTGCTGCTGCAGCATTGGCCTACCTTGGCAACCTCAGACGACAGCCCCATGATAGCATCCCCACCCTGAGAGTCACCTGTGGGGTGTGGGAGAATCGATCAGGACACCATGGGGGGTAGAAGGCATTTTGTGACAGATCCCAGACACCAAAGCAGGGGGCAGGTAGTATTGGGCCCCATGACATTTGCCACATATCACCTCAATGCCACAGAGTCCATTGTCTAAAGCAGCCATTTTCTCCAGGAGAACTGATCTTGGAGATTTCCAGGTGCTGCCTGGAGGCTGGCAATATGAAGGGGAGGGCCAGACCTGTAGATTTGAGGGGTAGAGCCTGGGGTGGGCAGGGTTTGGGGTGACCATAGCAGCCATTGTAATAGCTGGGAAATTTTCTATAGGAGAAATTTTGTGCTGTGGCTGGGGAACATGGTAATTTCTGGGAGATCTCCAGGCCCCACAGGGAGATTGGCAGCTCCAGGGACCATTTAAGGGAAGATTGGGAGATGTATTTTACCTCATGACACATTCAATGACTCAACAGCAAACTGTTTAGAATGTTAGAGGCAAAGGCCAATCAGGATGCATATGCAAATGACCTCTGTGTTCCAACTGGCTATTGGGGAGAGAGAAACACCAAAATGTTTAGAATATTGGAGGTGAGGCTCAGGCAACGCAGCCAGTGGATAGGGACAGCTTGAGTGACACATCAGGCAGCCAACTGATTTTGGCAAGCATAGAATGTTGCCACTTGAAATTCCTTTTATTATATACAGAGAAATATTTTCTGTTAACTTCTACATTTCATCTTGCTTATAAGTCCTCCAAGTACTCATAAAAAGGAAAGTACAGTTGCCAAAAATGTTTGGCCTCTTTTATAATCTTTCTGTGGCTGTAACTGATCACCAAGAATTGGAGTCAACCAATCAAAGCCCCCACTGAAAGTTGATCAGTATCTTGATTCTGCTTCCCCCTTCAAACTGCATACTGACCAAGTAAGAAGCAATCTTTTATCTTTCTGGAAAGCACGACTCCTGATTTCAACTGCTTTTCTTGAGTAATTGGGAAAGTAGTATGCCTATAAATTAAACTGTGCAATTATGCAAGGTGCAATGTCAGGCGTTTATAGCCTGGTGGGGGTTAGTGGGATGTTGGTACTTGACTGAAGCTGCAGAACTGGTTTGTTACATGATGCTGCACATGATTACTGTTGTTGGCAAACAAGTGGCAGGTGGGTGGTTTAAGCTAGGTCATGAAGTCTGGCATGACTTACCCTGTCCATTCCCTGCAGCAAACCTTGCTACAAAGGCTTTTGATGAAAGAGTGATGTGGGAGAAGGCAGCATAGAAAACAAATACAGTAGTGGGCTGTGCATGCCTAATTAAAATAAAATGACAGGTGTAGTGTGTTCTGATACACATAACTTTCTTTGCACTCCATTGTAGAAACTACTTAACATCTTGTTGGAACAAGAAAGCTGTGCCTTGCAAATAAAATACACTGGCTGTCCAATCAATTTCCGTGTAGTTTTGTGGTAATAGTGTTGGTCTAGGATGTGGGAGAATGAAACTTGAATCCCCATTCTGCCAAGGCAGCTTTCTGGGTGACCTTGAACTGATCACTCTCTCTATTGGGAAGGTAAAATAGAAGAGGGTAGAACAGTGTTGTTGGCCACTGTGGTGTCCATTGGGGAGACAAGCAGGGTATGCCTAAAAATGAATCAATTGCAGGAGGCGAACATATGTTAAACACAGAAGTGGGAATTCAGTATTGCACATACTCTATTTTGGTGTTAAAGTAAAGTGCAGGTGTTAAGTGCCATCAAGATGCTTGCAACCTATAGTAACCCTATGAATTAAACACCTCCAAAACATCCTATCGTTAACAACTTTGCTCAAGTCTTGAAAACTGAGGGCCGTGGCTTCCTTTCCAGTTAAATTTTTTATTTTCAAAAAAAGTAGGATACAAAAGGGGGAAAGGGTAAGGAAAAGTGTAAATTCTTCAAAAGTTATCAAATATCATGAATACTTGTGTACAAGTAGAACCAACAGTATTAATAAAAATGCATTGTTCAAATATAGAAGCAGCAAATCAAACATAATTATTACAGTATTCAGGAATAAGCCCTCTCTTTGAAATACGAAGCAAAATATTTCCAAATATTCAGCAATAGTCTAATAAAAATAAATGAGATTACATCTTCAACAATTAAACAAATCTCTACACTAAGTTTATACCATCCTTAAAACCTGGATATTAACTTAATTATTTATCACATTATGTCTTATTTTTACTAAATACTTAAAGAGTTTTAAACTGTAAACAATATCATCATCACCATTTATATAATATTCAGATAAATTCAAAAATATTCAAGAAATTTAACTACTCCCATAATATGAGTAATAGGCTTGCCATTTCTGCTGAAACTCTTGTCAGTGATCTTTTATTTATATAGTTAATTTTGCCATTGCCACGTACTCATCTAGTTTTTCTTTCCAATTCTCTATTGTGGGACATTCTTCTGTCTTCCATTTCATTGCAAATATTACTCTAGCAGCTGTTAACATGTATCTGAGTAGGTCTCATGAAATTATTTCTATATGGTCTGGCATAATTCCCAATAACATAGTCTCTGGTTTCATTAGGAATTTAATTTTAAAAATATTTTGAACTTCCTCATGTATATTTTTCTAGTATCTCTTTGTCTTGTCCTTTGATGTTGGGATCTTGTCCTTTCTTAGAAGCAAAAGTTTCAATAACAAGGATAAAAAGAAGTGGAGAGAGTGGGCATTCTTGATGGCTTCCTTTTTCTATTTTAAATCCATTTCTCAGGACCCCATTAATTTAAAAAATTGCATGTTATTTAGTACAGATATTCTGTATCCAATTCAAAAATCTGGAACCACATTTGAAGTACTGCAGTGTTTTTCACCAGAAAGAGTGAAGCGGCTAGGCCAAAGCCAAAAGGATGCTCAGTTGTGGATGTGTCTGATGGTGAAAGAAAAGTCCAGTGCTGCTAAGAACAATACTACATAGGAACCTGGAATGTAAGATCTATGAATCAAAGTAAACTTGATGTGGTAAAAAATGAGATGGCAAGACTGAACATCGACATCTTGGGAATCAGTGAACTAAAGTGGGCAGGAATGGGTGAATTGAACTCAGAAGACCATTATATCTACTACTGTGGCCAAGAATCCCTTAGAAAAAAATGGTGTGGCCTTTATAGTCAACAAGAGAATGCAAAAGGCAGTAATGGGATACAATCTCAAAAATGACAGGATGTCCGAATCCAAGGCAAACCATTGAACATCACAGTAATCCAAGCCTATGCCCCAACCACTGACGCAGAAGAGGCTGAAGTGGACCAGTTCTATGAAGACCTACAACACCTCATAGAACTAACACCAAAAAAAAAAAGATGTCCTCTTCATAATAGGGGACTGGAATGCTAAAGTAGGAAGTTAAAAAGTAATCGGAATAACAGACAAGTTTGGCCTTGGAGAACAAAATGAAGCAGGGCAAAGACTAACAGAGTTTTGGCAAGAGAACACACTGGTCATAGCAAACACCCTCTTCCAACAACCTAAGAGGTGACTGTACATTTGGACATCACCAGATGGGCAACACCGAAATCAGATTGATTATATCATTTGCAGTCAAAGGTGGAGAAGCTCTATACAGTCAGTAAAAACCAGACCTGGAGTTGACTGTGGCTCAGATCATGAGCTCCTCATTGCAAAATTCTGACTTAAACTGAAGAAAGTTGGGGAAACCACTAGGCCATTCAGATTTGATCTAGATCACATCCCTGATGAATATACAGTGGAGGTGAAGAATAGGTTTAAGGGACTAGATTTGATAGATAGAGTACCTGAAGAACTATGGAGGGAGGTTCGTGACATTGTACAGGAGGCAGCAATCATCACCATCCCAAAGAAAAAGAAAAGCAAGAAAGCAAAGTGGCTGTCTGATGAGGCTTTACAAATAGCAGAGGAAAGAAGGAAAGCAAACAGCAAAGGTAAAAAGGAAAGATTTACCCAGCTGAATGCAGATTTCCAGAGAACAGCAAGGAGAGATAAGGAGGCTTTTCTGAATGAACAATGCAAAGTAATAGAGGAAAACAAGAGAATGGGAAGTTTTCTCTTCAAGAAAACTGGAGAAATCAAGGGACATTCCATGCAAAGTTGGCTATGATAAAGGACAAAAATGGTAGGGACCTAACAGAAGCAGAAGAGATTAGGAAAAGATGGCAAGAATACGCAGAAGAACTATACAAGAAGGACCTCAATGTCCTTGACAACCACGATGGTGTGATTACTGATGTCAAGCCAGACATCCTGGAATGCGAAGTCAAATGGGCCTCAGAAAGCATCACTAACAATAAAGCTTGCGGAGGTGATGGTATCCCAGCTGACCTATTCAAAGTCTTAAAAGGTGATGCTGTTAAAGTGCTGCACTCAATTTACCAGCAAATTTGGAAAACACAACAGTGGCCACAGGATTGGAAAAGGTCAGTTTACATTCCAATCCCAAAGAAGGGCAATGCCAAGGAATGTTCAAACTACCGCACAATTGCACTCATTTCACATGCTAGCAAAGTCATGCTAAACATCCTACAAGCTAGGCTTCAGCAGTACATGGATAGAAAACTCTCAGAAGTACAAGCTGAGTTTCAAAGAGGTAGAGGAACTAAAGATCAAATTGTCAAAATTCGCTGGATTATGGAGAAAGCAAGAGAGTATCAGAAAAATATCTACTTCTGCTTCATTGACTATGCTAAAGCCTTTGATTGTGTGGATCACAACAAACAATGGCAAGTCCTTAAAGAGATGGGAGTACCAAACCACCTCGAAAAGCATGAAAAACAGTGTGGAAATTCACAAAAAATATGCACTGCACAAAGAATGCAACAATATAGCACACTATTCAAAAGCTAAAGCCTACTAACATTGAACTTTGTCAAATGAAGACAAAAAACATTACTTAAGGTTTACAATTCTTATTTCAATAGCGTATAACAATATAGAAATTAATGTCCACAATACAAAAACTATAACGAAAAACTCTGGATGTCCATCTTCATTTTGAAAGGTCTTCCTCAGATAGTGTTCTGGACACAAACCAAGCACTAGGACGTCCTAGCAAAGATAAGTTCCAATGCTAAGAGTGGCTGCCTGTCATTTAAGTTTTTGAGAATTATTATCCCAGTTTACCTTCATGGACGTTCCTGTATTTGTTAATAGCACTTGGCTTGTGCCCAGAACACTATCTGAGGAAGACCCTTTGAAACAAAGATGGACATTCGGAGTTTTTCGTTATAGTTTTTGTATTGTGGACATTAATTTCTATATTTTTATATGCTATTGAATTAAGAAACCTGCTTTTCGATGCACAACTCCATGGGTGGGGTTTCTTTGCTGAGAGTGCACGAGAGCTTCTGAGCTGGGCCAAGAAACTCGGAGACTTCCCGGTCCATACACATGACCTTCAAGCCAAGCCATCCAAGCTCGAACCAGGCCAAGTTCCCCTGAATTTTGTCTCAGTGTTTGGGTCTGTGCCCATCTCTGTAACTCCTAACTGCACAAGAAATACGAAATATTTTTCATTGGCCACTGAACCACGGTGCTTCAAAATAATGTTTTTGTGATTTACAGAATTTCTTCAGGCATATCAATCCAGATATTTGAAACTGGAGAATGAGGCAGTAAAAGGTTTTGATAATGACATGCCTTGGCAAGCAATCATCTTCTATTTCATTTGCAACACAGCTTGAACTGCCACAGAGTACTGAGTCAAATATGTAGGAAATTATTGGAAGTGATTTTCATATTCACATTGTTTATGGTAATTTTTCTCTTCTGGAAAATATGCAAGAAGATGCTGGAAAATATGCAAGAAGAAGAAATCTTGGGCTTAAAGAACCAGTGATATCCTTTAGCATTTAAAATAAGGTCTGTTGGCTAGGTGCACAAAGGGCAAGGTTCCATCAGAGACTTTTCCTTTTTTCAGGAATATTGGCCATCCCGTACTAACATTTCAGATTTCTACTATAAGCCTTACTGAAGGACAAAAAAAATAAAAATAAAATCAGAATCTGGCATCTTATTTAAATTTTTAAGAGAAAACAATCTAGCTTAGAATTTGGGATAAAATCATAAAGCTAGAGAAGAAACCGCAAATCTAGTTTTTGCTATCCCAACCTAAACTACTCCTGCCTGGTTTTCATCTAGTCGAGTACTTTCTGTTAAAAATGCATAGAAGCAGGGGTCCTTTCATAAAAAAAGAGGTGCAGGAGCTCATTAGCATAACTCATTTGCATATGCCACACCCCCTGATGTCACCGGAAGTGTCAAAAGGCCACACATCCCTGACGTCATGGGCAGTGTGTCAGAAGGCAAGAAGGGAGGGAGGGAGGGGGAAGGAAGGAAGGAAGGAAAGGAACAGGAAGGTAGGTAGGTAGGTGGGGGAGAGAGAGAGAAGAAAGAAAGAAAGAAAGAAAGAAAGAAAGAAAGAAAGAAAGAAAGAAAGAAAGAAAGAGAAAGAAAGAAAGAAAGAAAGAGAGGGGGAAGGAAGAAAGAGAGGGGGAAGGAAGAAAGGAAGGAAGGAGGGAGGAAGAAAGGGGGAAGGAAGGAAGAAAGGAACAGTAAGGTAGGTAGGTAGTTGGGGGAGAGAAGAGAAGGAAGGAAGGAAGGAGGGAGGAAGAAAGGGGGGA
Source organism: Lepidodactylus listeri (assembly GCA_029233225.1). Lineage (NCBI taxonomy): Eukaryota > Metazoa > Chordata > Lepidosauria > Squamata > Gekkonidae > Lepidodactylus > Lepidodactylus listeri. Next base: position 13,670,664 of record JARCFY010000015.1, on the reverse strand, counting down.
AGGAAGGAAGGAAGAAAGGAACGGTAAGGTAGGTAGGTAGGTAGTTGGGGGAGAGAAGAGAAGGAAGGAAGGGGGAGGAAGGGAGGAAGGAAGGAACAGGAAGGTAGGTAGTTAGGTGGGAGCAGAGAGAGAGAAGGAAGGAAGGAAGGAAGGAGGGAGGGAGAGGGGAAGGAAGGGGAAAAGGAAGGAACAGGAAGGTAGGTAGGTAGGTAGGTGGGGGAGAGAGAAGAAAAAAAGAAGGAAGGAAGGAAGGAAGGAAGGAAGGAAGGAAGGAAGGAAGGAAGGAAGGAAGGAAGGAAGGAAGGAAAGAGAGGGAGGGAGGGAGGGAGGGAGGGAAGGAGGGGGAAGAAAGAAAGGAAGGAAGGAGGGAGGAAGAAAGGGGGAAAGAAAGAAAGGAACAGTAAGGTAGGTAGGTAGTTGGGGGAGAAAGAGAGAAGAAAGGAAGGAAGGAAGGGGAGAGGGAGGGAGGAAGGGAGAGGGGAAGGAAGGGGGAAAGGAAGGAACAGGTAGGTAGGTAGGTAGGTGGGGGGAGAGAGGGAAGGAAGGGAGGGAGGGAGGGGCGCTTCTCCCCCCACTAGGGCTGGCGTTTCCCCCCTCCCCTTGCTTGGGCCTGAGTGGCGTTAAGGGAAACTGTTGAGTGGGGGGGGGTTCTTCCCTGGGCCGGCAGCCAGCCGCGGCCCCGGGTAAGGTGACTGGGCGAGGGAGGGGGCGAAGGAAGGCAACTGGGTGAGAGGGGGGCGAGGGACAGGGCAAGGGAAGGCGACTGGGCGAGGGGGCAAGGGAAGGCGACTGGGCGAGGGAGGGGGCTCTCCAGCGGGGCCAGCGGCCAGCCGCGGCCCCGGTAAGGCGACTGGGCGAGGGACGGGGCGAGGGAAGGCGACTGGGCGAGGGAGGGGGCGAGGGAAGGCGACTGGGCGAGGGAGGGGGCTCTCCAGCGGGGCCGACGGCCAGCCGCAGCCCCGGGAAGGTGACTGGGCGAGGGAGGGGGTGAGGGAAGGCGACTGGGCGAGGGACGGGGCGAGGGATGGGGCGAGGGAAGGCGAGGGACGAGGGAAGGTGACGGGGTGAGGGATGGGACGGGGCGAGAGAAGGCGATGGGGCGAGGGACAAGGGAAGGCGATGGGGCGAGGGAGGGGGCGAGGGAAGGCGACTGGGCGAGGGACGGGGCGAGGGAAGGCGACTGGGCGAGGGACGGGCGAGGGAGGGGGCGAGGGAAGGCGACGGGGCGAGGGATGAGGGAAGGCGACGGGGCGAGGGACGGGGCGAGAGAAGGCGATGGGGCGAGGGGCGAGGGAAGGCGACTGGGTGAGGGACGGGGCGAGGGAGGGGGCGAGAGAAGGCGACAGGGCGAGGGACGGGGCGAGGGAGGGGGCGAGAGAAGGCGACGGGGCGAGGGATGAGGGAAGACAATGGGGGGAGGGACGGGGCGAGGGAAGGCAACGGGGCGAGGGACGGGGCGAGGGAGGGGGCGAGAGAAGGCGATGGGGCGAGGGATGAGGGAAGGCGACTGGGTGAGGGAGGGGGCGAGGGACGGGGCGAGGGAAGGCGACGGGGCGAGGGACGGGGCGAGGGAAGGCGACAGGGTGAGGGAGGGGGCGAGGGAAGGCGACTGGGCGAGGGACGGGGCGAGGGAAGGCGACGGGGCGAGGGACGGGGCGAGGGAAGGCGACGGGGTGAGGGAGGGGGCGAGGGAAGGCGACGGGGTGAGGGAGGGGGCGAGGGGATGGGGCGAGGGATGGGGCAAGGGAAGGCGACTGGGCGAGGGAGGGGGCGAGGGAGGGGGCGAGAGAAGGCGATGGGGCGAGGGATGAGGGAAGGCGACTGGGCGAGGGAGGGGGCGAGGGAAGGCGACTGGGTGAGGGACAGGGTGAGGGAGGGGGCGAGAGAAGGCGACTGGGCGAGGGACGGGGCGAGGGAGGGGGCAAGAGAAGGCGACGGGGCGAGGGGTGAGGGAAGGCGACTCGGCGAGGGACGGGGTGAGGGACGGGGCGAGGGAAGGCGACTGGGTGAGGGACAGGGCGAGGGAGGGGCGAAAGAAGGAGACGGGGCGAGGGACGAGGGAAGGCGACGGGGCGAGGGAAGGCGACTGGGCGAGGGACGGGGCGAGGGAGGGGGCGAGGGAAGGCGACTGGGCGAGGGACGGGGTGAGGGACGGGGCGAGGGAAGGCGACTGGGCGAGGGACGGGGTGAGGGAGGGGGCGAGGGAAGGCGATGGGGCGAGGGGCGAGGGAAGGCAACGGGGCGAGGGACGGGGCGAGGGAGGGGGCTCTCCAGCGGGGCTAGCGGCCAGCCGCGGCCCCAGGGCTGGTGACTGGCGGTGGGAGGGGGCTCTTTGCCGGGGCCGGCGGCCAGCCGCGGCCCCGGGGACGGTGATTGGGGGAGGGAGGGGGTGAACAGGGGTGGCCCGCCCCCCCGGCCCCTTCTCTCCCAGAGCGGCGCTCTGGCACGCTCCGGCCCCAACGGAGCCCTGCATAGAAGTGACTCTATCACTTTGCATTCCACTGCACAACTGCCTTTTTTCATGGTGCCTTATACCTTAACTTTTGGTCACTGGAACTATTAATGAATGCAACAATAAATGGAAGGTTGCACAAGTCATACAAGCTTTCATTTCCTGCTCCGTGCAGTCAGCACACCAAAAAAATGAGCCAAACATAACAAAAGGTGGAGATTAGAGGGTCCTTGCAGTTCTTGTGAGGAAACCTACTGAGTCTAACCCTGTTCAAAGTTTAAGAACCAAAAGAGTTGAACTGAATTCAAACAACATGAAGGGGCAATGAATGGTCAATAATTATTACTAATGGAGCAAAAAAAAGGCAACACTCATTTTTGTGATATAAAGAATGATATAAACCAATTGTTATTACAAATTGTTTCACAAATATACCAGTTCTATAAATAGGTTGGAACTATAGGTTCAAAGATTTAATGCATGCTAAGGTACTAAGCTTTAACGAAACTGAGATTAATGGTTTGTTGCAGTGTCATTCTAATTTTTCCCTTCAGGTATAGAGGTAGTTGGAGAAGTTATCCCTAGATAACCATCACACCATTTTATAATCCAATTTTTAAAACACATACTTTAATAAATTTTTCATTGGGAATATGGCACATTTCCCCAATGATGGAAGCACATACGTCTTTATCCTGCCAGTGGAAAAAGAAGTTATTTTCTGCCCCAAACTCCCCTTTGAACACCTATAAGAAGGTGCTTAGAATTTGCTCATATCTAATTCAGTCCTTCCCCCTTGCCCTGCCCCACCATACTCAAGAGTGGGAAATCTGGCATGAGCTGCAGGTGTCATGGCACCCAATGGAAATTCTAACTCATGAGAGGTTCAATGGTTCTTTCATTTGTGCATAATATATATTTTCCTTCTATCACCTATGGGAACATACTATACACTCTTGTCAGAACAAGCAAAAAGGAAAATCTAAGCTCTTTCTTTTTTATTACCCAGTGGGCCGTAAAATGAGCAAAATAAATAAATTGCACATGGACCCCCATGTTTCCATGGAATGATCAGCACTTTTAACAAGCAAACTACAAAAGTTACTCCTTAATCGTAACAAAATCTGGTAGTTCACCCTGTTTGGGCAATTCACTTGCTTTTCTTCCCTTTTTTCCTTAAGGCTATACAGTGGCTGTGGTCACACTGGCGACTTGGTGTGAGATGGCGGTGCCTCAAATTGCACCGGCTTAAAATGTAGCAGAGCATTTTGTCCAGGCCGCACACCCTGTGGCATGTTACCCACATGGCCATCCAGTGGGGGAGCATCCACATTAGTATTGTGTTTCAACCACGGGACGAGTTGTAAGGGAGGATTTTATTTTAATGCAGGCAGATGGATGCACATATGCACTCCTGTGCATATGTGCATATAGGCAGCAACTGAAAAAAACAGTGGCGGAAACAGATTTGCAAGTTCAAATATCCCTTCCAGGTTCCTTTCACTGCAGGAGAGTTCAGGCGTCAGAAACAACAAGTGGAAGTGCTCCCATTCCTTACTACCGTACTTTCCCCTGTGCCTGATTACCCCAGTTCTAAACCGGAGCAGGATGGGCTGCCCATAACTGGCCTACAGAAGGAAGATCTCATCATCTGATCGAGCCCTTTAAATCCACAGAGGTAATGCTGGTATGTCGTGACAAACTGCCCCTGTGACTCTAGCCTATTTATATATTAAATATAAATTATATATTAAACCAACTTCTGCAGGCAAGAGAATCCAACCTTTTGACCTCCTATGCATTCTGTTCCTTGGTAATAACATTAACGCTGCCTAGTAGTAGTTATCTAGCATATTTTTAAGTGCTCACATTACTTTTTATACATTATCTCATCATGCTTACAGCAATATACCCATATTACAGGTGTGTTTCTTGAAGAGCTACCCTATGGATTCATGGCTGAGCTCAGATCTGAATTGGAATCTCTGGTCTCACAGCTCATAGTTGTTTACTGGTGCACTATGTAAGGGCCCAAGGACATGCAAAGTATGCCTTATGTAGGGCTGCCAAGTCAGCCCGGGGGGCGGGGGATCCCCCGCTATAGGGGTTCCTGATCCGCCGGCCAGCATTCAGCCGGCGGGGGGAACCCCGCCCCAGAAGTCGTCCGGTGAGGACGACTTCCCCCGTGTCATGACGTCACCCGGAGGTGACGTCATCACGTTGGGGGCGTTGCCAGGGCGTTGCAGGTGAGGACGTTGCCGCTGGCGTTGCCGGTGGACGTTGCCGGGGGCGTTGCCGGTGAGGATGACTTCCCCCGTGTAATGACGTCACCCGGAGGTGACGTCATCACGTTGGGGGCATTGCCAGAGCGTTGCCCTGGCAACGCCCCCAACGTGATGATGTCACCTCCGGGTGACGTCATTATGTCGCAGTGGCGCGCGCGCAAAGCGCACGCACCAGAAGAGCTCCCGGGGGAAGAACAACTCCCCCCCGCCGGTAAGTCACCGGTACTTGGCAGCCCTAGCCTTATGGTTTTTCTTGGCATACCTAGGCCAGGCTGTGTAACACCGTGCACACTTCACTTTTTTATCTGAAGTCCACTGAAAGCAACTCAGAAGAGACTTGTCAAAGTTACTAGTTGTATGCTTCAGTTTTGCCATGTGCATTAATTTACTGGTTCAGGCAGCCAGTTTTCTGGCAGGTACTTCCTGCTGAAGGCAGCATATTTTTTATTATCATCTCTCTCCTTTGTTAGCTTGGAAACTGTGTTTAAAATCCAGCTGATGTGACATGTTTTCTTTCAGTGGGTTTATAGTTTTGTGTTTGAGAATTACAGAAGCTAACTTTAATGTGTCTTTTAAGTGCATTTTAAGTGCATTTTGAATTTTTAATAGTTATGACCTTTGAAGGCTCCTGGAAAAACACCAAATGGCCTTTTTTGCTGTTATTGTCTTATTCTTCAAATGGTGTGTGAGTGTGTGTGTGGAAAACACACAGGGTAAAAGCTATGAAATCACATGCACATAATGTTTAGGTAAATGAACAATGCCAAGCTATGGTTGACCCAGGAGCCAAAGCCCAGGACACAGTTACTGGTATTCCTGGCACAACAACTGGTTTCCCAACAATGGCCTATCTTTTCAGGCCACATTAAAATAATACCACAGTGAAGGGTATGTGCATTTATGAGTTGTGTATAGGGCTGCCAACTCCAGGTTGGGAAATTCCTGGAGATTTGAGGGTGGAACCTAGGAAAGATGAAGTTTTGGTAGCGGAGGGACCTCAGCAAGGTATAATGCCATACAGTCCACTCTCCAAAGCAGCCATTTTCTCCGGCATATCTGATTTCTGTAGGATCCAGGAGATGTCCAGGCCACACTTGGAAGTTCACAGTTTGGTGTATGACAATCCTCATAAACAGTCTCCCAACTAAATAATATTAACCAAGGTAATAACTCAAATGTAAGTGCTATAGTTGGAGAATGCATTCTGAGGGAAAACTCTCGGTTTGTGGCACAGTGACAGGGGCTGTGGTCACACACACACTTAATAATCCACTTTCAATCCACTTTCCAACTGGATTTTCACTGTGTGAACTGGGAAAATCCAATTTGAAAGTGCATTGGAAGTGGATTGAAAGTAGATTATTGAGTGCGTGTGACTGCAGCCAGGGTGTCACAGAGCAGAGGGACAGATAAGACTCTGCTGAGAGGTTTTGCCAGAGTCAAAAGGGCAGACCTCTGTTTAAAAGAAAAACACCAACACACACAGGGAAGGACTGTAGTTCTGTTATCCATGGAAAAGTCCAAGAAACAGACAGCTCTCCAGCACGAAAGGGGGGGGGGGGACTGGGCACTTGAGAGGGAGTGGTCAGTGAAGGGACCCTCTGGTGTATATTATTTCTAGTTTCTTCAGGGTGCTTAAGGGGGAAGAGTCTAAGGAGGGACTAGCTGGGATTCAGAGCCCAGTCCAACTCCACTGAGGGGGTGTGTGGGGTCCGAAATAATTTTGAACCAACCATTAGAACACAACACCAGCAACATCATAAAGTCTCTCACAGAGTTTAGAAGGGTTGTCCAGAGAGGGGAACCCTGATTCATTCATTGTTTATTATCTCTAGCATTACAACTGCCTGCCTATTTTAGAGAAGGATCTTATAGGGTTTGTTGTTTATATTAATTCAGCCTGAATTTTAATAAGCCTTCTACAGGGTTAATAGTATTCATATAGGAAACTGGCTGGTTGCCCACTGTTTACTTCGTATAAAACCATTTCCCCAATTCCCTGCCTTTAATAAAGAATGAATCTTTGTTCTTATTTCATTTAATACCATGCTATCGGTGCCATTCTTTTATATTTGTCAGGAAGGGTTTGGGCTCCAAAGGTCCCCTTTACCTGAGTGTGAAGGGTTCCTCACACCATGCCTGTTTCCACCAAAATGAGTAGATTCGAAACGCCAGATGGGACCTGTAGGATATGCCGTAAAATCTTGGATTGAATTTTTTCAAATGCCTGCCAATAAGTTTGATACGAATATATGCTCAAAGAAGCCCCATACAGTAATTGGACAAGAGGTTTGGCCTTAAAGAAACTAACTGCTGCAGCTGCGTTCCATCCCCCTGACTTCCAGTAAAATTTCTCAACTGCACCTACACTTTTCGTCACACATGAAGTGACATAATCCATGTGCGCCTTTCTGGAACCTGAGGACTGGAAAACTATCCCTAAATATTTAAAACAATGAACCTGCTCAATATCTACTGAGCTGATTCACCATTGATATAGTTTGGGATTTTTTTTGCAAAAACTAGGAGTGTGTGTTATAGTTTCTAAAGGAAAAACAAGAGCAAAAGACTTGAGGCAGAGCAATCAGCACCATTGGAAACTTGCAATGAGACTGGTGTAGGAAATTTATTTTTCTCCTGAGCTTTGGGTAAGGATCACATGAAAATATTGTCCAGTGTCCCTTTCTCCTTTCTTCTACAAATTTAAATTTAAAAATAATTTTAAACTGTAAAAAAAAAGTAATTGTCACTAAATTAAGAAGTTAAATACGTCAAACATTTAAGGATGTTTGTATTAAACCTTCAGGAAGATTGCTAAATTGAATGCTATAAGAGCTTAGAGGCAGACTTTTCCAAATGCTTGCAGTATTTGTTAATTCAGCTTGTTTGAAATTCAGCTGGTGCACATAGAACCTTCAAAGGCAACTTTATAGTGAGGAGAACCACACTGAGTCATAGGACGACTGCTTATTTGCATACACTGTTTACACAAGCTCTGTACTTGGACCACAGACCCATTTTTGCTCCTAAAACACCACTGTCTTTTAAACCAAAAAAGTTTCTAACTATAGAAAAGGTACTCTTGGGATATAATGGCCATGGAGCAAAGCAAGGTAGTAATTTAGAAAGCCAGAAAAGGACAGGAGCCAATTGTTCTGACGTGTGTTTGGTTGGATTAATTTCCTGTGACCGGACTCAGTTCATTAAGTTCTGGTCAGAGGAAGATTTGCAAGAAATGAGAAGCATAAAGCGGGTATATAAAAATAGTATTTATTTATTAAACCAATTATTGTTCATCCAGTAAGTGCTACTGACAAGTCAGCCTGCATCGATAAACTTGCATTGCTCTTAGTGCATTGCACTATTGGTATAGTGTGTTGAATGCATGGAACATGATCATAGAATAGAAAGCTTGATTGGCTTGACATCGAGATTCTCTTCTCATATATGGTGACTGGAGAATGCTTATGCTCACTGTGTTGTGGCACCTTAGTGGACTAGTGTTCCTAGTGCTTTCTGCTGATGGATTGCAGGATCCAACCCATATATAAATACAAATCAGTCGTCGTTTTTTCACGTTTTGGCACTGCATATTTTATGCTTGCTGTCTCCCCTTCCCCTTTGGAGTAGGCAGAATGCAGCTTAAGTATCAGGACTATCCTTTTTCAGTGTGATACAAAGTTCACTGGAGACAACAAACACTTCTAATGAGAACAGCTTTGCAGTTGGTGTACACAGTGACAGTTACAAGTTCTTCATATAATCTCAGTTCCTCCTCCACAGGAATACTTGGAAAGTTTCCTCACATGTTATAGGATCCTTTAGCAAACTGACAGTGCAATCCTGTGCAGATTTACTCTAGTCTAAGTCCACTGAAACTAATATATTTAGACTTAACTATGTATAGGATACCACTGTAAGATGGCAGTCCTACAAAAAGTTAATAGGGAGCAAGCCCCACTGAACTAAACATGGCACAGGCTACAGAACTCCTCCAAAAGATTCAGTGTTTCATTAGTTTTTCAAGAAAAGGCATTTTAATATGTTGTCATAGTAGGCTTAACTACATATTATGACCTCTTGTTCTCATACTTATGATCTAAGGAAGAAGACACTTTAGTCCAAGTCCAGTCAGAATTTGCTTGCATAGGGCTGGTAAACTCTTAATCTTGCCTTCTGATTAACTGAACAAGAAAGCCCATAGAAGCAACTACTGCACTGGTAAAATGCTGTTTGGCATGGCATTCAATTCAAACTGTGGACAATACTATCTAGCTCATCAAGTTAGATGAGGAAGCTGAAGGGAATGGGGGCACAGATGGTGTTCTCTTCGATCCTTCCTGTCATAGGAAGGGGAATACAATGGGATCAGATGATAATGGAGGCAAACCACAGGCTTCGTTGATGGTGCCAACTGGAACAATTTGGAATGTGGAACCATGAGCTATATTTTCTGGATGACAACCTACTAGCATGTGATGCATTTCACCTATCCAGGTCAGGGAAGAATGTGTTTGGTGGAAACCTGGGGAGATTCATCAAGAGAGCTTTAAACTAACGCCACAAGGGGAAAGAGATGACCAATACAGGGATTTAAATGAAGGAGAGCAAACAACTCCCAACTGGGAGGGCTGGGTCTAACGGAGACAAAGGTGCAGAGCTATGGTCTATGTACCATTGCTCAAAGCTTGGGAGATAAGAAGGAAGAGTTTGAGATTCTAATGCAGACAGAGGGATATGTAGTGGTTCAGCCACCCCCGCCTTATGGGGAAGGAAAGCATGGTAAAAATTGAGGAGCCCCAAAAACGACTGGAGCTCCACCTTCGTTGTGGGTGCAGGGGCCTCTGTGATAGTGTGGACCTTTTCCGGGGTTGGGTGGATGTCTTGTGTGTCCACAGTGAAGCCAAGGAATTCCACCGACGGGACTCCCAGCCGGCACTTCTGCCTCTTCACCTTCAGGCCGGCATCATTGAAATGCTGGAGGACTGAGCAGAGTCAGGTCACAAAGGTCTTGACGTCTAGTGCGGTGATCAGAACATCATCAAAGAAAGGCTGGACCCCAGGGATACCTTTAAGTAAGCAATCCATTAGTTCCTGGAATATCCCCGGGGCAACACTGACCTCAAATTGCCGGCGGCAGACCTTGAATGCCCCTCTATGTGTTACAATGGTTTGAGCCTTGGCCATGGCCTCATCTACTGGGAGCTGCTGGTAGGCCTGTGCCAAGCCCAACTTCCCAAAAACCCTTGCACCTTCCAGTGAAGCAAGGACATGGCTGATAACCAGCACTGGGTATGCATGGTCCTGTAGTGCTTTGTTCAGTGTGCATTTGTATTCTGCACAAATACGTATGTCCCCATTTTGTTTCATTGGGGTCACAATGGGGGTTTCCCACCGGGCATGGGAAACTGGCTTTAAAACCCCCTGGGCGACTAGCCGGTCCAGTTCTTTTTCAAGTTTAGGGCGGACCACCAGCAGGGCCACCTGACCACCAGGTGGATTGGCCAGATTGCTGGGTCAAGATCCAGCAACATGGGGGGCCTGTGTATGAGCCCAGCATGCCATCGAACATGGCTGGGAACTCATCACAGACTGCCTGGAAGTCTGTGCCATGAATCTGGTTCACCCCTGTGACTCCCAGTCTCAAGGGTCCAAACCACAACGGTCCCAATAAGCTCAAAATCTTGCCCTCCACCACCAGGAGGTCCAAAAGTCCATCAAAGTCCTTGAATTGGACCCTGAACTTGCCCAGCTCCTTGATTGCTATTGGGTTTTTCTGAAAGTCCCGGAGCCTAAGTCCCGTGGCCTCCATAGCCAGGGCCCCCCCTTGCAGGCAGAGTTTGCTAAGGGTATCCACTGAAATAATGGAATAGGCGGACCCTGTGTCCAGTTCCATGTGGCAGGGGGGGCCCTCTATGATAACGGGGATGAAAATCTTGTTGGGGGTGTCCTGGGGCAAGTTCATTACCTGGTGGTGGGATGACAACGTGGAGTGCAGGTCCGAGTGTGCTGCTTGTGTGCATCAGGAGGGGCGGGAGCGACAGATCCAGACGATGTGTCCAGTCTTCCCACAGGAGCAGCATGCTGCATCCCGGAAATGGCAGGTCCGGCGCTCATGCTGGTCTCTGCAGCTGGCGCACATGGTTGCTGTGTTGTGTCATGGTGATGCAGTGGTTGTGGCAGCAGACCTGGAACCATTGGTGGTGCTTCTCTGTGCAGGGATCCTGGAAGAGGTCCTCAGTGGCAGCAGCGGAGCTGCAGGATGTTGTCTTCATCAGAGGCCTCGAAGCCAGATGAGGCAGTCGTGTGGTGTGGTGAGGTGGGGCTGAGTCAGCCTTTTTGTGCCTTCTCGAATGTGCAGGCGGTCTGGAATGCCTTCTCTAAAGTCCCGCCAGAGAGAGCAACCAGTTTCCGGTGTAGCTTTGGTTCACAGACTCCCCAGAGGAAATTTATCAGGAGGTTGTCCTCAACTGAGACAAACTCACAGCCAACCACAAGTCTGCGGAGGTCGGCCATGAAAGTGGCCACAGTCTCACCTGGCTTCTGTGAGTGGCCACAGAAGTCCATGCGCATGGCCATCATGGACGGTTTGGGTGCAAAGTAACTATTCAGCGCCTCAATGATACCATCATACAAGGTTTCAGCTAAGGTGCGAGGTGAAACAGGGCTATGAACCAAGCACAGGGTGTCGACCCCGCATGTGCTCAGGAGCCAAGCCTTTTTCTTACCAGCGTCGGTGACCTCATGTACTTCATAGAAGTACTTGAGCTGATTGGCCCATGCTTCCCAGAGTTATCTGGCAGCAGCTGATGGCGGTGCATGCAGTGCTGGAGCCTTTCGTTGCCGGGAGCTGTCAGTAGTTCAGTGGTGCAGTGAGTGGTGTTGGCACAGTTGATGGTGATGCAGTGTGGTGCTGGAGCCTTGCATTGCCAGGAGCTGGTGGATCGGGGCTCGATGCATTGCCAGGAACGGGCAGATCGGAGCTGGGTGCGCTGTTGGGGATCAGTGCAGCCGAGGGTGGTGCGGTGAGGTGCTGGAGCCTTGTGTCACCTGGAATGGCCAGGTCGTTGTCCGAAGCAGTGCTGGAGTCAGCTGGAGCATCGCTCATTCGGATCCCACCTTCGTCGCCAGTATAAAGTACTGGAGTCAGAGATGCTTGAAGTGAAATCAGCTCTTAAGTATATTTAGAGGCCAGCTTGAACATGCTGGACAGAGGTCCAGAGGCCTGCTTGTATTCCCTCTTTAGCCGCACCCCTGGCCTCGCCCGATAAAGCGGATAGGTTCAATTTCCCGCGGTTGTGCACTATAGAACCCCCATCGGATCCTAAGCGCACTATTTGTCTAAATTATGATCCGGCCAGGCTATTGTCTGCCAGATCAAAGCTCTGGCAGCTAGCCTGACCATGTGCACTGCAGCAACCATGTGGTGGTTGCCATCAAATACATTACAGAGCCTGGGCCAAAAATGCCCTGGCTCTATTCAAGGACAGCTGGATGACTCTCGAGCCAAGTATCACCAGTGAGTTCTTATCTGCAGAGCACAGTGCTCTTCTGGGGTATACTAGGAAAGGTGGTCCCAAAGATACATGGGTCCCAGACTGTTTAGGGCCTTAAAGGTTAATACCAGAACTTTGGACCTGAACCGGTACTGCACCTGGAGCCAGGGCAGGTTGAATATGTGCCGGGTTCCTGTAAGGACCTGCACCACTGCTTCTGGACCTGTTGGAGTTTTCAGGTCAATCTCAAGGGTAGCCATGCATTCAGCGAGTTACAGTAGTCTAGTCTGGAGGTGACCGTTGCATGGGTTACTATGGCGAGATAGATAGGCAACCATATTCCTAACCTGGAGTAGCTGGAAAAATTCCAGTCTGGCAACATTTGTGATCTGGTCCTCCATTGAGAGGGAGGCATCTAGGACTACACCCTGGCTCTTGACATTTGGTGCTGGAATTAGGGGCACACTATCAAAGGCCAGGATTTGGCATCCCAAACCTGATGAATCCCCCACCCAGCCAGCCACATAACCTCAGTTTTTTCAGGATTCAGTCTCAGCCAGCTCTGTTTCAACTGTCCCACCCCAGCTTCCAGCCCCTCAGCCAAATTCACTAGGGCAGTATCCAGCTTGCCACCCATCAACAGATTTAGCTGGGTGTCATCAGCAGCATACTGGTGACACCCCAGCCTGAAACTCTGCACCAGTTGGGTGAGGGGGTCACATGTAGATGTTAAACAAAATTGGAGAGAAGATTGCTTCTGAGGGACCCCACATATTAAGGGGTGCCTTGTTGACACCCTCTCTCCTAGTGCCACCCTGTCCCCAGCCACGGAGGAATGAGGTGAGCCACTTCAAGACTACCCTACAATTTCTATGTTGATGAGGTGGTGGATCAAAAGATCATGATCGATAGTGTGGAAAACTGCTGTAAGATCAAGCAATAGCACCAGCGCTGATCTGCCTCAATCCAGCTATTTCAGAGATTATATATGAGGGCAACCAACACCATCTCTGCCCCATGTGTGGAAGCCAGATTGGAATGGGTCCAGTGCCAGTGTTGGAGCTGTTCTGCCCCTGCTATCTCTTAAGCATCTGCTTAAGTCTCATGGACTTATATTTCTGATTTGCTGTGTTGGAAATTAACAGAGATGCTGTTCAGAAGAGAGATCAGAAAAACAAATTAAACTATTATTGAGTTATTTGTTTATCTCTGCATTCCCTGTAGTACAAATATAGTTTTTGTTCCTGATAAATCATGGGGGGGTGGGGGAGGCAAATGAAACCTGTCCCCTTTTGTTATGTTTCCTCAGCAGGGTCAGAATTCATTCTGTTTGCTTTTGGATAGCTTTTCTCAGGCTTAGGTCCTCTGTTAGTAACTCAGCAAACAATTCCTTTTTCTAATTTGACTTTGGGTTTGGTGCAGTTATTTCCCTATAGATCCTTGCCTTTTATTTGCTTCCGAGACAGCCTCTGTCAAGTTTAGGAGTTGCCCCAAAGCTGTCCTGGAGCTTTTGAGAGCCCTCATTGATTCAGAGTGTGATCCCAGGCTGTGAAGGCTGCACTCTTATCCTCATTCTTTACCCAGTTTTAATTTACTTCTGACACCAGGAGTCTTAAGCTTAGAGGCTTCTGCTCATTGCAGATGCTGACCACTGCATCAACTTTCTGCTGGCTTCTGAGTATTAATGAGGAAAGTGACATCATGAGAAGCAGTTTCCATGGGGACAGACAGTGGTCACTATTGGTTTCCATGGCGTTGTTTAAGACATGTGCTGATGTTAAGGGAATGAAGAATACACACCCACCGAACTAATCATCTTACAAGTTAAACAGTTTTACCTCTGTGCTCTGTATTTTCAGAGTCTAATTGACAAGGCAAGTCTGTAGGCTCAGTGGGACAAAACGAATTCCTTCACAACAGCTCTTTGCTACAAAGTTGTTTGCTTGTGAACAGAAGGGTAGGTAAGTGCTAAGCTGTGCCTGGCTATATTACAACAAATTAACTGTGTGTAGGGTTGCCAGGTCCTCCTAGCCACCAGCAGGGGTTGGGGGAGTCAGGGTTGTCAGATCCAAGTTGGGAAACTCCTGGAGATTTGGGGGGGGGGGGGTCTGGGGAGGACAGGAACCTCAGTGTGGTACAATGCCACAGAGACCACCATCCAAAGCAGCCATTTTCTCCAGGGGAACTGATCTCTGTAGTCTGGACATGAGCTGTAACTCTGGGGATGGCATTCCTGACCATGGGCAGTTCCTAGGAGTTACCAAGGTATATTTTACAGCAGAATGTGGCTTATCAAAGCTTGTGCTCATTCCTGCCAAGCAGAGGAACAACGCAAGCCTGCTTTTCTTAGGCAGAGTGAGCTTAAGGGCATAACTCTAGTATCCTTCTGTTCACAAGTTCACATTTGAGTTCTTTCAGAACTCATCCAGGCCTGGTGATTTATTTGTTTTTAAATTGTCGATCAGTCGTAGGACCTCCTCTCTCATCACCTCAGTCTGACTTAGGTCTTTCAACACCCCTCCCGAAATCAGCAGTTCTGGAGTGGGCAAGCTTATGAGATGTGAAGTCTGCCTGACAAAACAAAAAAAGGTGCAAGATGTCTAAAATATTTAAAATTTCAATAAATTACACTTTAAAAATTGAAAACTAATACTGAATAATTCAAAAATATGTGAGTATTTGCTTCAATTCCAGTTTCCTTTGACAAATTTTTGTTTAACAATTAAACTGTTTATTGAAGATTGAAATAAAATACAATGCAGTACTTAGTAAAGCATGAGTGAAAACAATTACAAAATGATCATTAAGTTTGTGGTGGTGGATAATTACGATTACAAGTTATCTGCTAATTTTGAGCTTATCACTCAACTGGCTTGAACTCCATTTATTTTTAAAGATCCTTCAACTACTTAACGGTAAAGATATAAGATGTATGAATCAATTAAAGGTACTTTCTGTAAAGGTTCTTCTGGGTCAGCAAAAGCATCTAGCCATAATGACCATTTGGCCATAATACGAATAGAGGTAACCTGTCTATTTTGCTGCGCAATCCAGTCTGAGGTCTTGTCCAGTAAAAAATATTCCCATACCTTTTGGTACCATTGATGCAGTGAGGGGAGATTCTGTAATTTTCTTTGACAAATCTTCTTTCATAGCCAGACAAGAGGAACCCCTCCCCCCTCATGGAAACAGTTATATTCATGTTGCCTTGTACTATTACTATTTTTTAAACAGATAATAGTTAATTTTTACAGTGGAGACTTTTAAATGAACATAGGTGCATTTTAGCATTTTCAACTGCTAAGATGACTCTCCACATCTTATTAAGTTTGCTAGTTGTAATTTCTGCATGTGTGTGTGTATACACATACATACATACATACACACATGTATATCTATATACTAATAGTCAAGGGTCCCCTGTGCGTGCGGATACTTATTTCTGCAAATCGGGCACATGGAGGGTAAAGTGGTTATCTTGCATACGTGGGCCACTCCCCAGGTGTGCAGACAAATCTAAAAACTGTTAAAAATATACAGAGGTTAAAAATGGTCAAAAAGTAAATCAGCATTCCCTGTTCGTGCGCTGGAAATGAACTTACTGAGGCAGAGGACTAGGAGCCTTCTCTCCCCCTCCCTTCCATAGTTCTGATTGCATTGAGTCTTCCCCATGGCCACGCCCCCCCCCCACTGAATGTTCAAGCCTCCAGTAGCCAACAACAGCATCTACCTTGCAATTTTAAAAATGCTATAGCAAACCGCAGCACCTTCCAGCTCTATTCACTCTGCTCAGGTGGCTCCTTCCAATTTCCATGCAATTGCAAGAAGAAAGTACACACTTACTCCAAAAAGGGGGGGGGGGAGCCAGGCAGGCAAGAGAAGTTCCCAGTGCCTTGGCTCTTCCCTCTTTCCCTGCCTCCTCCCAGCCAATTAGTTTTATGGTTTACTGTTACAGGGGAAAGAAGAAACATGGTGGGTGGGGAGGAAAACCTTTTCTTCTTCAGAGACTGTAGGAGTGTGATTCTGTGCAGGATTTTGCCTGGAGACGTGTGGGCTTGGCCATTTCTTCCCTTGCACTGAAATGCCAATAGGGTGAGATGGCAACATTTTGTGGCAGGTCCCCTCTTGTATCATGTAATGTTCAGTTACAAAGGAAATGTTGCAACTTTAAAAATAAATTGATCTAGAAAATATATAAAATTATTTCAAAGGGTTTTTTTCTTTAAAAATTTAAAGTGCGGAAATTTTAAGCAACTAGTGGTGAGAGTGAACAATTATCTCAACTATCTGATTATGGTTTTTCGTTTTCCATTTGGTTTTATCTTTGCTCTTGCTCATTTTTGTGAAACTGCAACAAGGAGGCATCTTGGTGGAAGAAAGGAAGAATTGCACCAGATTCCGCCTGGGCTCTGTTCCAGGAATCATCTTTCTGTCGCTTAACAATCCTCCTGCTTTCAAGTGATCTCTTCCTCCCTTAAACACTTTGAATCCATAGCTCAACCCCACTAATGATGGAAATAAGCATTTGTCCATATAAACCTCAGCCCCGGAGAAGTGAGTGGTGATTGTTAGAAGATGAGACAAATCAAGCTCCATAATATATGGAAGGGATTTGGGAGCCTTTAATCTCCTTTTCTCCTTAGAGTCTGTCTCAAATTTCCTTACGGGAGGAGGAAGCATGTACATTCCTACAGACCATTCCAAGAAACAAAGATTTTTCTAAGGGGTTGTAAATTATGATAACAAAAGAAGCATAACCTTTGCAGAGCCTGGAGTTCTTGATGGGCTGTAATAGTATCTCCCATACTTTTCATTTGCTTCCCTCTAAAGTAAACGTATTGGTCATGCAGCCATATATTTCTCAGGCATACCCAAAAATAATAATATGGGTTTCTCCTCCTCCTTTGCAAGTGTTTTATATTCATGAGACTTTATTGCAAACACTTCATATCAACAGATGAACACCCCTCAGGAGTGTGCCATTTCCAATAAAGATTTACTTTGGGGAGGTGAGCATTAAAACATGAGCACATGAAACTGCCTTATACTGAATCAGACCCTTGGTCCATCAAAGTCAGTATTACCTACTAAGACTGGCAGTGGCTTTCTAAGGCCTCGGGTGTTAGCAAGAGCCTCCCCTTGCAGTATGAAGGACAGTATCCCAGAAAAGTTAGGACCAAAGCTGGCATAGGGCAAGTCTAGCCCTCTCTTTCTTTTGAAAGCCAACATGTTTTAGTTTCACCATTTCAAAAGATGCCAGCATCTCTGCATTCCAGCATTCCAGTATACCGGTAATCCAGCATTACGTCTTACACCTGCACCTCCAGACTTTGCCCTGCTACTGGGAACATCCTGGATGCTGTTCCAGATTTATGTATAGGCTAAGTAGGCTGAAGCCCAGGGCCTCTAAATCTAGGGGGCCTCCACAGCCCTGCCCTCCCCCCAGTGGGCAGTCTCCCCTCTCCCAAAATTGCAAACCCAAGACTTCATGTGAGGGCAGGGCAACTCGGGCCCAGCAACTATGAGACTCAGGGCCAGCCAGTGGGGCCCAATTTGAAACTCTGGGGCCCAACTGGAAAATTTTTTGTAGGGCCCCAGTTCACAGCCAAAGTCTGCAGAATCGTAGAGATATAAATAAAATCCATCTAGATTGCCCTGGTGTGGGGGCCCCCTTAGAGGCAGCCCGCAGGGCCCAGTTTGGCCAAATTGCTCCAATTGCCTTAAGGCCAGCCCTGATGAGACTGTGCAGGGGTTGGACTGACAAGCCCTGCCCCTTCTGGGTCCCTGGTGCCACTATTCAGAGTACAGACTCCAGGACTCCAGAGCCAGCAACCCAGAATCAACAACCAGCTGCAAAGCCTTCCCCAGCTCAAGGGTAGGGCTGCCAAGTACCGGCGACTTACCGGCGGGGGGGAGTTGTTCTCCCCCCGGAAGCTCTTCTGGTGCGTGCGCTTTGCACGTGCGCCACGGCAACATAATGACGTCACCCAGAGGTGATGTCATCACGTTGGGGGCGATTGCCAGAGCGTTGCCCTGGCAACACCCCCAACGTGATGACATCACCTCCGGGTGACGTCATTACACGAAGGAAGTCGTCTTCACCGGACGACTTCTGGGGCGGGGTTCCCCCCGCCAGCCGAATGCCAGCCGGCGGATTGGGAACCCCTATAGCGGGGGATCCCCCGCCCCCCGGG
This sequence comes from Lepidodactylus listeri, assembly GCA_029233225.1. Classification (NCBI taxonomy): domain Eukaryota; kingdom Metazoa; phylum Chordata; class Lepidosauria; order Squamata; family Gekkonidae; genus Lepidodactylus; species Lepidodactylus listeri. The sequence continues at coordinate 13,652,237 of JARCFY010000015.1, read as the reverse complement.
CTGACTTGGCAGCCCTACTCAAGGGTCAGGTCAGCAGTGGTACATGCTGCACTTTAATCAGTGGGAGAGTGTGAGTGGGGGGCCGGCTGGGGCAGAGAGACCAGGCAAGCAAGCCCTCCCAAGTCCCTTCCATTCCTTCCCTCCTCCTTGGCTTGAACAGAACAAGCACATGTGACTGGCACTGGCCTCACCCCTCCCAGGCAGAGAAGTCTATTTTTCACACTTCACAGAGCTCTGTCAGTGCCTGCAGCCTGCACTTGCAATCCCTTTCTCAGAACTTCTTGGATATGAGGAGAAATATTGATGGTGTCAATTGTCATGCCAATAAATCCAAACAATACTGCTTCATATATTAATAGTAGATTAATTGTTCTAAAGCCATTGCAGAATCTAATTAAAGTTTGACATATTTATTTTATATAACATTTTTTGGCAGTTGGCTCTTTTAAATGGCTAGTATTGATTGTTGGATGGGAGCCTGGTGTTTGCTGCTGCTGCTGGAATTATTAGATGAGAAATTACAGTTAATTATTAACCTATGTTTTTGCATCATTTTCAAGCCTCATAATTGCATGTCTCTTTGAGAAAACTGTTTTGAATCCTTTTGGCAATTTTGGGAGTTTGTAAACTTTTGAAAATGTTTAGATTGGAAAATGATGTTGTGCTATAGGGTTGCAGTTGGTGCAACGCCAGCTAAATGTGAGCCTGTGAAGCATCACCATCAGTAAGCATGCTGCTGCATTCTGCACTAGCTGCAATTTCTGGATCAGGTCCAAGGCAGCCCCACGTAAAGCAAGTTACAGTAATCCAGCCTGGAAGTGATCATTCCATGGATCACAGTAGCTAAGTCCTGAGGGGTAAGACAGGGAACCAGCTGCCTCACCAGCCAAAGATGATAAAAGGCCAATCTGGCAGCCAAAGTGACCTGGACCTCCATATTAAGTGAGGGATCCAACATCACCTCGAGACTCCTTACCCACAGGGCTGGCACCAGTGGTGCCCCACTGGAGACTGGGAGCCTGATTCCTGACCCCAGTCCCCCACGACTCAGGTACAAGACCTCCATCTTCGTTGGATTCAACTTCAGCCAGCTCTGCTGCAACCATCTAGCCACATCCTAACGCCCTGCCCAAAATGTCTAGGGTGGTGTCTGGCTGCAGACAATTGCTCTTATCTCCTGACTGCTCCCTAGCATCTGACAATCAGAGGCACTGTGGCTCTGAAACCCAGAACACCCATTCAGCTGTCATGGCTATGCTCCATAAATCTGTACAACCTTCTTTTAAGTCCACTTCAGCCAGTGACTGTCAACAAAGTTCATAGCAGTAAATTCTACAAGCCAGATACCCATAGTATGAAGTAATACTTCCTTTTGTCTGTCTTGGATCTACCGTCAATCCATTTTGTAGTGTAACCTCTGAATTCTAGTATAATGAGAAAGGGAAACAAATGTTTGTGTGCTTGATCTCAAGCCTATAAACCATGTTTCCAGCTCTCTGAAATGTAACTCATTTATGTGAATTCTCTTTACCTTACAAAGGTATCAAAATCGTTAGGATATTTCCAGAGAATTCAGGAAGGTAAAAAGTTATTCCATTATCAGCCAGAAAGCTGGAATTCAAAACCAGGCCAAAGGTTACCAGAAGAATCTGAAAGGGGGACACAAGCACATATTCTGCTCAAAATGGGGACAAATACATACACAAAAGTTTAAGACAGTTCAACATTAGATAGAAAACTGAAATATATTTTATATATGGCACAAGACACAATGATCACGGAATCTAACAATGGGGTGTTTTTAATATCTAGCGATCAAAACTTAGACTAGAGGCTAGCACTTGAGCATAGAAAAATACGTGGCAGAGTTGCACTGTGGGAGTTCCCTTGTTCCTTGGATAAACCCTAAGAAGACCTTCACTGGCAGCCAGGAATGTGTATCTGTGTTTGCGAATGCAAGCTTTATTGGCTCACTGGATTGACTGCTAGCAAGTATTTTCGAAGTGATATTGGGTGCATTGCAAGGAACTTTGCGTCAGACACAACAGGCTGCTTCGGCTTATGCATTTAGCTTTACAGCTTTTATATTTCTTTTGAATGGGCACTAGTTTTTCGGGATTTATTCCCTGACCACTTACTCCCAAACTTTGGCACCTTCTCATAACTCCACATCTGGGTGCCTGTCTTGCTAGTAACATAAACAACTGGCAGATAAAACAATCTTATTCCTACAATAGATCCAGGTGGACAGCTGTGTTGGTCTGAAGCAGAAAAACAAAGTTAGAGTCCAGAGGCACCTTTAAGACCAACACAGTTTTACTCAAGGTATGCGCTTTTGTGTGCTGAAAGAAGTGTGTGTGTGTGCACAAAAGCTCATAAGTTGAATAAAACTTTGTTGGTCTTAAAGGTGCCCCTGGACTCTAACTTTGTTTATCCACACATTGTACAAAGGTAGAGCTTTAAAAAGAAATGTCACTGAAATCCTCTAGGAATGCTGCTTTTATTCTTCCAGCTGACACGTTTTGGATCAAATCTCCTGCTAAGATGACAGGGACAGCAAGAGAGTTGATTATGTTTACCTCAGTGTCCGTGCAAGAAACTGTCTTTGTTGACCGGTGCAAAAACTCAGCAGGAAGCCTATTAAGGCAGTAGGATTCCCTGTATTAACTTCAGCCCTGTGGTGAAGCCATGAAGGGATAAAAGGTGAGAGGACTATCTGGCAAATCATTATCTGCGTTCAAGAAAGTCCTTGGACAAGAAAGACAAAGCAAAGGAGGATTTATACATCCCCTGTTCCTCTCTGACACAAGCTTCAATAGCCCACACTGCTTTCTTAATTTATAGCCTTGTCAGCACAGACTTTACAGGCTCTTCTTACATTTGTGAGCCTGAACCAATTGGACCCTGTCTGGCAACCCCAACCCTGGATCAGTCAAAGAGGCATCTGGCCTGATGCCAACCCAAAATATATTTTGAGAACAAGCCCAAATCTGAGTTAGTGCAAACTCCTGTTGAGATAGGAAGTCTGCCCCCTGCCTCACTATAGTACCAGAGATACAGTCTTTTAGTTAGCTAGGATAGTCCACTTTAGGGTTGCTAAGTCCTACCGTAATCATAGCGGGGGGGGGGGGGTCCTTGGCCACCTGGGAGTCTTCTGGCATGCATGCGCCATGATGATGTCCCCCAGAAGTGACATCATCACATCGGGCACGTTGGGGCGGGACTTCTATAATTTGAGGGAAAACCAGAGAGTTTTCCCTTGAATTATAGATTGTCCCCCCGAAATGTGCCCGATGTGATGACGTCACCTCCATGTCTTTGCAGCCCGGCAATTTGGGGGCAGGGTTCCCCCAGTGGCCCAATCTGGGCTGGCAGGGAGCGGGCTGCTGGAGCGGGGGTTTCCCCGCCCCCCAGGGGGACTTGGGAACCCTAGTTCACATCAGCAGCCTAAATTTCACCAAAAGCTATGTAAAAACCTCTGAACTTTCAGGAAATGGTCAAGCAGCACTTTTGCATTTGGTGAAGTCTTCTGGTTTTGGATTAGATGGATCTGTGGTTCAATCATTTCAAAATGCAGAAGCTATACTGTGTATGCACTGTTGTCCCAGCACTGAAATGCTGTTTAGTAGCACTTACACATATATAAAGCTTTTATCATGGACTAGAATTTACAGAAACAACTAAAATATGTTACTTATAACTTCTCCTATAACATATTACTCCACTGCAAGAATTCATCTGAAAAGATATATAACAGTTTTATTAGCTTAAAAATCTTGGATTAATCTTATATTTTCTAAAATGAGGATGGAATATTTTATTGAACATGGTGAGATTGACTGATGACTAAACATATATAAGCTCAGACTTTAAAAAATTAAAAACCCAATGAAAACTATCCTAGTACAGGCAAATGTGTTCAGTAATTTTCTCTGCATAATTTTATTTTTAGAGTGCAATTCAGTACAGATTAGATTTCCCATATACCTGATCTCTTTTTTTAAAAAAAATTATTGATTTTACCTATTTTCTACTTCTACAATGCTACAAACTAAGCTACATATACCTTATACAGAGAATACTTTATGAAATGCTTAATTATATCAAGTTAATAAAAAAAAATTAAGAAGCTTAATTAAGACCATGGTTTACAGCTTATTACTTTGTTACTGTTTCCACTGAGAAAGCTATTTGGCAAGTATGCATACTTTGAAGAAATATGCTTAACAATCAGGGGTCCTTTCGTAAAAAAAGAGGTGCAGGAGCTCATTAGCATAACTTATTTGCATATGCCACACCCCCTGATGTCACTGGAAGTGTCAGAAGGCCACACACCCCTGACATCACTGGAAGTGTGTTAGAAGAAAGGAAGGGAGTAGGGCTGCCAAGTCCCCCCGGGGGGCGGGGGATCCCCCGCTATAGGGGTTCCCGACCCGCCGGCCGGCATTTGGCTGGCGGGGGGAACCCCACCCCCGAAGTCGTCCTGCCTGGACGACTGCGACGTCCCCTCCGCCTGGCTCCCGCGCAGGAAAGATGGAGGCAATGCGCCTGGTGGCCAGTTTCCCCTCTGCCTGCTGCTGTTGCCCTTCAGAGCGCCCTCATCGCGGAGGAAGCCGGCCGCCGCCGGAGCGAGAAGAAACGTGGCCCCCCAACCCTCCCTCTCCCGCCTTCGGAGTCCAGCCCAGCTGCGCCAACCAACGCAGGGCGCGCACGAGGAGCCACCAGCGGCGGCCGGAGAGCAGCCGTCTGCGGCGATTCCCGCCCGTCTCTCCCTGGGTGGGCTGCCACTTCCCGGTGACGTCACTTCCGGGCGCGGGAGGGAGACTCCCAGGCGGCTCCCGGGCAGCGAGGGACTCCCCCCGCCAATTGGTGAGTAGGACTTGGCAGCCCTAGAAGGGAGGGAGGGAGGGAGGAAGGGAGGGAGGGGCGGGGAAGGAATGAAAGGAACAGGAAGGAAGGTAGGTAGGTGGGGGAGAGAGAGAAGAAAGAAAGAAAGAAAGAAAAAGAAAGGAAGGAAGGTAAGTAGGTGGGGGACAGAGAGAGAGAAGAAAAGGAAGGAAGGAAGGAAGGAAGGAACAGAAGGTAGGTAGGTAGGTAGGTGGGGGAGAGAGAGAGAGAGAAGAAAAGGAGGAATGAAGGAAGGAAGGTAGGTAGGTAGGTGGGGGAAGGAAGGTAGGTAGGTAGGTGGGGGGAGATAGATAGATAGAAAGGAAGGAAGGAAGGAAGGAAGGAAGGAAGGAAGGAAGGAAGGAAGGAAGGAAGGAAGGAAGGAAGGCTCCAGTCTTGTTTTAAAAGTTTCTTGATAATCAGCACTCTTTCCTTCTCTACCAAGGAGGCCAGAGACCTCAGAGGAGCCAGTTGTGAAATTCTGAAATCTAGTTTTATTCCACCAAGACCCAGCAGCGTTTATGAGCCACCAATCGAGTAAGCACTGGAAGGTTCTGAGCATAAAACTATGTGTAGCCCTGGCATAAGTTGGCTGCCCAGGTTCATGCTGCCCAGAAACAGCACGACTGAAGTGAGCCTGGAACCTGGGTATGATGCCATAGAGTCCAGCATCCAAAGCAGCCATTTTCTACAGGGGAGTTGATCTATATAACCTGGAGACCAGTTGCAATGTCAGAATATCTCCAGCTGCCACCTGGAGACTGGCACCAGCCCCATTTCTGTCCATCTGTAACTTGAATTGACTGATTTTTACATTGGAGTCGCCCTACATTTTCTTTCCATTCCTTAGTAAGCCCCGTTCACACTACAAACTGAGATGTAAAAGTTTCCTGGAGTGCCACATTGCCCTTGAATCCATTCACCTGTGAAAACGGCCACCACCATATTTTTAATGCTGTTTTGCCGTGTTAATTATCAGATAACGACGTCCCAGAGCGAGCAATGAAGGGACATGCTTCGTACATGCCCAGAGGCCCCCTGTTCTTTCCTATTCCCCACCTCCTGAGCAATGCTCCCTCTAAGCTGGGGAGACTTGCGAGCAAACTTTCTACTTTGTGAGCTCCTGGCGTTAAAGTGGTGAGCCGGCGATTTGGCTCCTGCAGAAAGCAGTTTGCTCTGGAGCCTTCCTTCCTGAGCGAAGACAAAAGTGTGTGAGCCAGAGGCTAAAAAACTGTGAGCTGGCTCACACTAACCCAGCTGAGAGGGAACACTGCTCCTGCGACAACCATAAAAACGCTTTTCCGGGGAGTAATCCCCATAGAACAGACTGGAGTTAGACTCTGAGGAGACCCACCTGAGCCTGTCCGTCTTCGCCTTCCAGGGGAAGGCTGCTCTGCTGGAGTGACCTGGTTTGAGGCGCTCCACCTTCCCGGCCGGGTGTGGGACCGCCATCGTCCCTCTGCTGCTCCCGCCCGCCCGCGCGTGGGGGCTGGCGGGCAGGCGCGGCGGCACCTCTTTCCTGCTCGCGAGTAGACGGTGCCTCTTTCCTGCCCACGCTTCCTCCTCAGGCGACCAGGCCGGGGACATTGACAGGGGTGGGTGGGAGGGAGGGGGTTTCTTTGCGCCGGGGGGGGGGGGGTGGGAAAGGATTTTTCCCCGGCCGGCGGCCTGCCGCCGGCTTGGGGACATTGAGTGGGTTGGGTGGGAGGGATGGAGGGGGTTTCTTTGTGCGGAGGGGGCGGGGGGTGGGAAACGATTTTTGGAGGGTTGGAGGGTTTTTCTTTCCCCGGCCGGCGGCAGGCCGCCGGCTCGGGGACATTGAGCGGGATGGGTGGGTGGGAGGGAGAGAGCTTTTTTGCGCGGGGATGGGGGGTGGGAGAGGGTTTTTTCCCTGGCCGGTGGCCTGCCGCCGGCTCGGGGACATTGAGTGGGGTGGGTGGGTGGGTGGGAGGGAGGGAGAGAGCTTTTTTGCACGGGGATGGGGGGTGGGAGAGGGTTTTTTTCCCCGGCCGGCGGCCTGCCGCCGGCTCGGGGACATTGAGCGGGGGTGGGTTGGAGGGTTTTTCTTTCCCTGGCCGGCGGCCTGCCGCCGGCTCGAGGACATTGAGCGGGGTGGGTGGGTGGGAGGGAGAGAGTTTCTTTGCGTGGGGGTGAGGGGTGGGAGAAGGTTTTTTCCCCGGCCAGCGGCCTGCCGCCGGCTCGGGGACATTGAGCGGGGGGGGGTTCCGACCCAGCCGCGGCCCTGCTGGGGGGCGGGGCTTTGTAATGTGCCCGCCCCCCAGCGTCTTCACTGGCGGAGCGGCGCTCCGCCTCGCTCCGGCCCCAACGGAGCCCTGTTAACAATACTTTTTATAGATCACATTAGTGCATAAGCTTAATAAAACATTTTTAAACAATCATTTCTTCTTTCGTCCTCTTCTTGTTTTTACAGTCTCAACTTGTATTTTGAGGGCTGCTGCTCCTTTTTCCGAGTCAGATTCATCTTCACTTTTTGAACTGTCAAATCCATACATACTTTCTTGCGAAGCCAGTGAACCATCTGTGTCTCCTCCTGCTTTCTTTTCTTTCCTTTTTTCCAGGAATTTTTTCGCTTGGTCAACAGAGTCAATTTTGTATTTCTTATCTTTGATGTTGAAGCTTAGTCCCTCTGGAGTATTCCAACGATATATGATAGATTCAGACTGAAGCCAGGTTGTTAGTTTTCTGTAGGCTTTTCTTCTTTTCCTTATTTCAAATGGAATGTCCTTCAAAACTTTCACCTCTTCTTCTTGGATCTTCAGAACCGTCTTATTTGTGGTTTTTAAAACCACATCCCTTGTAGATTTTTTGGAGAACCTTATCATGATTTCACCAGGCAGGCTATTCTTTTTAATATAATCTGGATAGGTCCATATCCATATCGCTTTTTAAAGCTTCTGCTTTTAAACCTGTTACTGGTTCCAACGCTTCACTCAGCAAGCTTTTAAGGTCTTCTCCTTTCTTCTCTGGCACATTCTGAAGTCTTAGGAAGAAACTTGCACGTTCCATCTGTAGTTTTAGAAGTTGGTCATGATGAAGAGCCTCGTCTTTCTCTGCTTTTTGTAATCTTGAGTCTTGATTTTTACTGACGTTTTTACCTCCATGAGGTCCTGCTGCAACTTTTCTGTAGTTTTATTCGACTCTTTTAGTTCCAGCTGCATTTTGTCCATCTTCGTGTTAAGAGACGTCATTTGGTCCACTAGAGGTCGCAATAACGAGGAGAAAATTGTAGTCATCTCTGTGGTATCAACCTTTGAACTCGGAGCTGAACTTGCTAGTTTGGGGGAAGGTTTCGGTTTCCCCGACTTTGTTGAGTCCGCTGTATTGTTTACAGTTAGATAAGATGGACAGAAGGAATGTTTTCTCAACCAGCACTTATATCTTTTTAAAGTTTATATCTTCAAGTACACGATCCTGCCTTCTAGCAGTCCATACAAGCTTTTATTCCTCAGTAACGCTGTGTAAGGAGCCTCGTAAGTACGCCGATACAAAAAGGAGAGGGGGGGTTTCCTCCGCCCGCCGCATTCCCGCTTGATTCTGCTTTATTTTACTTTGAGACTCACATTTTCACCTTACGTATCTGGGAGCTTCTGCTTCTTTTGCTTCATACTCTCTGCTGCTTCTGGGTTTGCGCTGTAGCCATTACGGCTTCCTAGGCAGGGGAACCTATGGGGGTGATGAGAGGAGCCTCGATCTCGCGGTCGCCACCATCGAGAGAGGTCTCCTCTGTGCCACCCCAGGCAGAGCCCCCTCACTGGAGTCTCTGGGGGTCCAGCACCAGTCCTGAACCCCTTCTTCCCGCCTGGCACGGATCGCCTCTCCCGCTGGTGCGGTGAGAGGCGTCCGCCATTCTTCGCAAAGCTTCCGGAAGTGCCCATATACCTGATCTCTGATGGTCTGTCTAGCCTGTGGTCAGTTGCAGACTTGAACCTAGTGGTGTAAATCTGCATTAGATGAAGATCAGGTCAGGTAAATGCTCCCAAAGAGGAAGGTCAATCCCATTAAGAAACTTCAGTTTAGAAATGCAATTTAGCCCCTCCTACTGGGGCATTTCAAGGAGTATCCTCAGTATATGGATCAAGAAGGGACAGTGGTGCGCTAGGTCAGTGGAGGATAGGGTTGCCAGCTCCAGGCTGGGAGATACCTGGAGATTTGGGGGGGTACAGCTGGGGAGGGCAGGGTTTGGGGAGGGACCTTAACTGGGTATAATGCCATAAGGTCCATCCTGCAAAGCAGCCATTTCCTCTAGGGGGACTGATCTTGGTCATCTGGAGATCAAATGTAATAGTGGGAGATCTCCAGGTGCTACCTGGAGATTTGCAACTCTAGTGGATAGGGTTGCCAGCCCTCCACTTCTGGGGGCTTTAATCCACCCTGGCCAGCTGGCCAGAGGAGGAAGCCCCCCCCCCAAGAGTAACCACCCGCTTGGCCACCTCTCTTCCTCCCCTCCTGCCCTATTTAAAGGGCTTCAACTGATTGGCGGGGATCATGTGGCCTGCCAATCACCTGGAGAGTCCTTTAAATCTAGCAGGAGAGAGGGAGGGAGCCCATGGCCCCCATCCTAGCAACCCAGTTTTGGGGGCTAGGGGGTCTTGCAGGATCAGCCCTCGGGTTGTGCAGCCCAGGGTGAGGAACGTGGACTGCCTTTTGGGACTGCCTGGATAAATCCTCCTTTTAAGTTGTGTGGCTTGGGGGATGGAGCTGCCTTTAACTGCACATGCTATTGTCAAAGTCAGATGCTTGTGATCACAGAGGTGTTTGGGGATTTAAATTACTTCCCTTTCCATTTTGAATTTTGAGAACCTGTGGCATTTCTGCAGCTTTTCAGAATAATTTCTCTTGAGCACTGGGTGAGTTGTTAATGACTAAGAACTTTAATTCCGTGATTCTAGCACTGTGATTGTAGAACATATTCTACATTTATTTTATGTCTTCATGTAGTTCCATTGATAATTCACAACCTGGAAGAAGGCTATGAAACATGCAAGGTCACTTGCATCTCCATTATCTGTTAAAGTGTTATAATTGGACTGCACTCTATGTGTTTGTATATTGGGAGTAATTCCAGAAAATTTTGACTGCTTTTACAAACTTTAGGGTTATGGTTCTTTCCTTGTGAGCACATGGAGGATACTCAGAGAGATGCCTGAATAAAGCCTGCCCCCGCCTCCTGCCTCTGGTATTTCAAGGAGGTCTCCCATTCAAGTACTTGCCAGACTTGACCCTGCTTAGCTTCCGAGGTCTGAAGTGATTGGGCTTGCCTGGGCTATCCAGATCAGGGAAGCGTCATTATCATTTTGATTGCAGCCTTGTGGTGCTATGAGGTGGTGCTAACTCATTAGATGTATCGGCAAAAATGCCGCAAGGCAGTCCTTTTGCTCTGTTTGGTTATTGCTTCTGAAGACAATGATAGAATGGCAAAAGCACAAGATAGTAGTCCCATCTTGATGATAGAGAAAGAGAAGAGTGGGAGAGAATGAGCTCAGAGAGGCTACTCACGCAATAGGCCAAGTACTGGAGAAAAGATGAAATACCTTTAAAAAAAGAAATTACAAGTAAAACTTTGGAAACAGCAGAGATGGATAAATTAACTTTACCTTTGAGAGGACAACAAGAAGAAACATTTCACAATACATGGTCAAGATTTTATACTTGGTTGGAGGACTATAACAAATGAACTATATAACTCTTTTAACATATTTTAGAGGCGTTGTAGATACTATTTACAATTATATGCAGACTTGATGGATAAAATATACTTTGCTTTATGACAAGTATTTTAACATTTAACTGGATACTGTAAGAAGTAACTGAACATATATTATTACATAGATTCAGAAGACACCCCCAATTTGTATGTAATATATGTTTGGGGGGGTTGTATGTTTTATATGTTTGTTTGTGATAAAATTTAAAAAGTATTTTTTTTAAAAAAAGAGAAGCTACTCAAGCAAGACAAGCACTGATATCTGATGAGCTGTGTCATCTATGCATATAGGGAACAGACGAAAACCATCTGCTTTTCAGCAGCTTTTCTCTAATTTGGAAAAAAAATGCAGGGGCAGGGAGGATAAGGCAGGCTTGGAAGAAACTGCTATCTGGATTCATTGCCAGCACTGACCTACAATGGGGACTTTTTCTTCCTAAATTTATGATTATATGTCTCATCATGTCATGACATCATCCAGCATGATGAATTTTAGACACAATGCACACACATCTTGTTGGAAGCAGGGAAAAAACGCGTTTGCAGCACAAGGTCAGCTCCCTAGGTTCCCTGGTTTCTGAGAATCATTTGGCACATCTGCCATAGATAAGGCCAGAGGAAGCAGCCTCCCTCCCTCCTTCCCTCCCTCCCACCCAAGCTGTGTTGCATCTAAGGCAGTTTTTAAGCAACATTTGCTATTCTGTCTCCATCATCCACCTTGAATCTGGACTATTCTTGCAAGGCAGCCAAACAAATAGATCTGGGATCATAAGAATGATTTGTGTTGTTCTTCTCTTGGCAGCAAAGTGTAACACTTCCAAGACTGGGTCCATCACTGGCTAAGAACCCTGGAATCAAAAAGGCAATGGGTGAAGTAGTTGGCCCATTCCTATTTAAGACAGAAATAGTGGCCAAGATGAGACACATTTAAGTTCCCAGAGGCCTATAAACTGATGGGCTGCTATAAGGTGGCCAAAGGAAGTCTTTTGCAATTTTTCTGAACTTCACACAGAGATGACAAGCAAGCCTGAAGAAAATTTATGGAAGAACAAGGAACAATAAATAAACATTCCCACTGCCTGTGAAGAAAGGGAAAGGACTGAGAACCAGGCTGCCTGCAATGTTGACGGAGCAAAAATGATGTCCTGTCCCCGTTCTCTGGTACACAACCTGTTTCTTTATCTCATGGGATATCTCTGTAGCAGCATCACAGTTTTATGGAAGCAAGGTGGGACTGGTGAGGAACTAGGATATATTTACCAGTGCTACTGATTATGTTATGGAGATGACATCCCAGGGAGGTGTTTCTGATTGGTAAATGTACAAATGTGATTTTCAGACTATGCTCCTTGCAAACTTACTATTCCTTCACCTGAAATATGCAGCTGCAGCTCTGACCAGTAATCACTTTGGTGGCCTGCCACAGGGAATGTCCCAAGAGGGGGAGGGCATCGCATGCAGAGGGTGGGGGGGTGCTCTCTCTCCCCAGGCAAGCCCACCCTCCACATGGAAGGCAATGTGATTACTGTTGGGGAAAACAGTCAAAAATACTTAAATGCTCAGAGTTTGCAATGGATCTTTGCTTCACTGGAGAGAAGACATTTCTTTCTGTTTAAAATCTTTATTTCTAAGGGTAAAAGGTACACAGGAAACCTACTAAGTAACAAAGATATCTAGAGCTACATTGTTACATCCTACTGCTATAAACACATGGTCACACAACAATGGAGAATCCTCCTTCTTCTTGACGCCTAGAAGGAAATCACCTGAATACATTAACCAAATTTTGGGTGGGGATTCACAAAGGTATTATGTGCAAGTACACTGAGGTCTTTTGGCCACAGGGTCAGTGACACCCAGCTGTATCTGTTGTTGGGCAGCCAGTCTGACTCTACCCCAGATGACCTGGAGCGGGTGCTTCAGGACGTAGCGGGCTGGGTTAGACTGAGTCAACTGAAACTGAATCCAACAAAGACAGAGATCCTGTGCCTGAGTTGGAGTGGGTCGGGGTTAGGCATCCCGCTACCAACCTTCGGTGGGATGCCATTGATTCCAGCACCAAGGGTCAGGAGTTTGCTGGGCCAATAGTAGGGCCAACAGGAGACCTTGACGCACTTGCTAATGTTTTGCTCTCAATGGACAGCTTTTAGATCTTATTGCATATATCCTATCCTATTTAAATACCATCTGCCATTGGAGCCATGGGCGATTACTTATTTGCTGGTGGACGCTAAACCAGAAATAACTGTCTCAGTAGCAAAATACTTGGTAATCCTAATCTCACTGAAATGTTCATCATCAGTTCTAAATTAGTTACTAAGGAGAAACCTCATGTCGTTATCTGCAATTTAGAACCTATTAAGACTTTTGATTCGTATTCCTTAGTTCTTAATGGTGAATTTTAACTCGTAAAGTTTTATTATCAATATTGTAAAGTCTGATTATTTTCTATCTACCTTAGAGTTTTACAGTTTTGTATTTTCATGTGTTACTATTTGGTGACTGTATATTTGTATTTCTGATTTTCAGTATGCTTAAGACTTCTGGTCACATAAGCGGAATAAATTGATGATGATGTCCATCGAGCTGGCCTAGGCTAGGAGGGCAAGGTAGAAATGTGAAGTAATAAATATTAAATACAATATACATTATGCCATGAGCTTCAGTCTATCCAGACCTGGGTCACACCCTGCATAGGACCCACAGAGCTGCTTAGAAAAGTCATAGGAAGTAATGTAACATCACATGAATACATATGAACACATTTGAACACATGAAGCTGCCTTATTCTGAATCACACCATCAGTCCATTAAGGTCCGTATTGTCTACGCAGACTAGCAGCAGGTCTCTAGGGTCTCAGGCTGAGGTCTTTCACATCACCTCCTGCTTCATCCTTTCGACGGGACATACTGGGGAATTGAACCTAGGACCTTCTGTACGCCAAGCAGATTCTCTTCCACTGAGCCACAGTCCTTCCCAAACATCAGTCAAGTCCTAGAAAGAAGGGAGCCAGAGGTACAACTTTGTGGACAAGGGAATCAGAGACAGGAAACAAGCCAAACACCAAGGCCTTATCTACACATTACAAAGACCTAGTGTTCATTGAGGAAGAACATGTAGAATTCACACCCGACATGCAGTGGGAGGGGTTTTTTGCTTTGTATGGTATAGATAAGACCCAAAAGGTATACAATAGTGAAGAACAAGGCAAGGGAGGTCTTCTCTCCACCGTCAGGTGGCCTTATTCTTCTGCCACTCCTCTCACTGTGCATGCAAAGAGAAAAGCAGGAGGCATGATGCCCTTGCTGTCTATGCATGCAAACTAGCAGCAGTTCTGTAGCTGCTCCACAAGAATTTGTGACCCAGCAGGTACAGGTCCACAACTTACCTAAGGATCCTGGCCCCATAGGCTGGAACACAGCATTATGCAATTCTTTCTCAGTAGCAGAACACCAATACAGAAGGTTCCAAATTTGGTCCTCATTAGCAGCATCTCAGTTAACAAGGCTGGGGGGGGGGGGGCTGAAAGATTGGAAAGGCAGCATTAATCCAATTAGACAATACTCAGGGTTAGCTGGGCCAACAGTATGACTTTATACTGAATGCAATGCCATATCTACATGCAAAGCTACTTTTTTCATGGTCGTATCTGGTGATTGTTTAGAAACACGGGGAATCTCTATGTGTTATTGCTCCAATGGTTGTTTAATATCCTTCTGCTCCCCTTTCCTGCACTGCCACATTTTCAGAGTCTCTTGAAACAATATCCCTTTCAGTTTATGCACCAGTTCATGACCTCAAGATTCACAAGAATTTATTGACTTTTAGCAGATGAATTGTATCTATGGCAAGGAACTTCTGGCTAAGCATTTGACCCAAATATAGCATCCCGATCATGCACAAAAGCTCCTTTTGCCCTGAACATCTGGCTCATTTCCATCTCACTCCCAGGTCAATAAACATGATGAATATAAGCATTGAGCTGTATTCCCCCCCCCCCAAAGAATATTGTAAAAAAAAAAGTCCATTTCAGCTTTCATATCTTGTACAGTGACACAAAAAAAAACAAGTTTATACAGGCTCCTGTCAGCATTGTTGTTATTTTCTTATAAATTAACTTCAGATTATAAAACAGCGGTACCACACACAAGTAAAACTTCTTAAACTGCATTACATGGGTTGGCAAAACAACAGGGGTGGTATAATAAATCCTGTGTCAAGTCACCAAATTCTCTGCATTCCTTGACTTCCCAGTCTGTGTCAAATGTCAGTTTTCATGTTGCTGCAAATATAAGCACAATCCAGAGCCCCTGAGTTACATGGGCTTTAACCGTCAACATTTATAGAGCTGAATAGCAATAGCTGAAGCTGAACCCAAATCCATAAGTTATTTGTCTAACTTTGACCACAGTGCATTATGGTATTTATTTTACTGGTAGTCCCAAAGGCCTGATCACATCTAGGAAGTCCTCACGCAGCTTGTGTTGTGGTTTATATGCATGGGTTGGATCCAACCTTAATTTTTGCTGATGAAAGTGATTTCATCAACCAAATGCTGCTTCTGGGAGACAGGGGCCTAGGTCAGATAGACAGGTTATTAACAATGGTTGGTGATTAAAGCTTAACCCTGAGAACCAGAGAATTCCCAACCCAGATCTCAGCTCAGTTAGGAACTTGGTAGCTTTAGGCAAGAGACTGCTGAAACAGGCTGAAATACTATGTATGCTTTGTATGGGCCCAGGCTAGCCCAATCATCAGATCTTGACAGATCTAAGAAGCTAAGCAGGGTCAGCCCTGGTCAGTATTTGGATGGGAGACCACCAAGGATCACAGAGGCAGGCAATGGCAAACCACCTCTGAACGTCTCTTGCCTTGGAAATCCTATGGAGTTGCCATAAATCAGCTGCAACTTGACAACAATAATTGTACTGTAAGAATTACAGTAATAATGAAAATGAAGGGTACTTAGGGAAAGGTATTTATAAACAGTTATCATGTACCAGTATAGAAAATGGGTCTGAGAGACAGTGCTTTGGATGAGGCACGTAAGAGATGCTCTCTGGGATTTAGTGTAGGTTTCCAAAGTCCTAGTGCTTATCACTGAGATCATGTATTAGCTTACCCTCTTTACATACCCTGGCACCTGACAATATGGTGTCCTGACCTACAATCCTTAGTGTTCAGTTCCTGCTAAGGTAAATACTGGGCACCCAAGGCACAACTCCTCCTATAGCTGCCCAGCCAGCAAGAATCATTTTGTCACTCAGAGACAAAATGGTGGTGGAAGAGCAGGCAAGACTGAAACATCTAACTTTTGCCTTTCTGCTGTGACTGCCCAATCATGCAGTTAGAAGAAACACACAACTCAGCCTTGCACCCACCCATATAGACCAGGACTCATGAACGCTGAAATGGCACCATAGCCCAGGAGAACAATGAAGAATTAAGCTATGCGGTCTAGATTTGGCCTCTGTGAGGTAAGATATAACCAGTTGTGAGGCCTCTGTGAGGTAAACATGGACCCATGTAACAAACTACCTAATTAGAATATGCCTGAAGCTGCTTTTAATGTTGCTCACCCATCATTCCATCCAGCCACTCTTCCCCTATGTTTGACTGGTTGATTGCCGGGGTCTGTTGGTTATTGAGTCAGCGGAGGTTGTTATTCATCCCCTCACCTCATCTTTCCAGTGCAGTTCCATGCATCCCAACTATATGGTTTATCATACTAATAGTGACCACGGGGAACTGTTCACTGTTAGGTGCTTGCCCCCTGACTGGTACTCAGGTAGCCAAACCGTGGAAAAGAAGCAGACCTTGAGTCATAGTGCATTGTGGGAGTGGTGAACCCTCTAGGGCCCATCCCATTGACAGCAGGCTTTCCACCATTAACTAGGGAAATTCCTCAAGATTTGGAGCAGTGCCTTCCCTGGGGAAGGATGGGGACGGGGATGGGAGGGAGTTCAGCAGGGATGTGACGAATCTGTCCTCCAAAGCTTCCATTTCCTCCAGGAGAATTGATCTTTGCAGAATGGAGATCAATTGGAATTCCAGGAGAACTCCAGACACCACACTGAGGATGGTAACCCTAACCAAGAGTCCCATCTCGAAAGCAGCTGAAATGATTCACAAGTATTCAGATTTCTAACAATTGAATGTAACTATCCCAGACCCAGATTTCAACAGTTTCTGAAGTCTTTCTTGGGACAAACAATTCACAACATTTAGATTATGAGCTGAAGGAATCAAATTGCAAAGGTCATAAAGGGTCACTAAATTAAACTCCACTCAATCTCTGGGCCAAGCACTTGCGATTCAAGTCGATGTTGAGCTAAAACACAAGGGTTTCAATCTTATTTCCAGCCAAGAATGGGAGGAGGCTGCTTGAGCCTGTGAGGGTGGTTTTTTTATTTATCTGTTCTTTTTTAAAAAAAAAAAAAGATGTTTGTCTCCCTCACCATGTGGTTCCTGCATGTGTAACGTTTTGTTTTTTAGGCTCTGAAAAGTTGATGATGAAAGCATGTTGAATACTTGCATCTGGAGCCATTTCATTCCTCATGTGATTTATGTAGGCCGACAGTGCAATTCCAACTGGCCTAGAATCCAGCCACTTTGGAAAAGTGCCTAGGGTAGGAGAGGTGGAGATGTCATTTGAAATAAAATAGGAAGACAGACAATTTCTCAAGAGTTTCCTCTTGCATTCTTCACTGTCAGCTCTCTCAACTTCATCTTCTTGAATCAGGAAAAACAATTAAGCAAGAGTTAATTAATACAGGAGCAATCCTAATCAGCTGTACTCAAAAGTCCAAGGGAAGTGTTCTTAAGATTACAGCCTATGGGTTGGATCCTAAGTCTCCTTCCTTATAACAAAGAACTTTTCTCCATCAGAGTAAGCCTTTCTCCTTTGAAGGAAGACTTAGAAGACAGTCAGATGATCCAGCCCAATGCCAGCTTCATTTCAGAAAGTTTACAAACTCAAAAATAAAGCCTTTTGGTTTAGACTTCAAGGATTCCAACCAGCTGTGACCAAGAAAAAACATCTGCAGGGGAAAGAACTGCCCATTGACTTTCAGAAACGTCAGTGAAACCCAAGAGGAGTGCTGCAAAACTCTTGTAACCTTGCTGCTGGAGTTATTGAATATAGCTGCGTTGTGCTGCTTCACTGCCATATTTTAAACCTTACTTAATTCACAGGAAATACGCACATGCCTCCCTCATATTGCGCCTCAGTCAATGTGGAAAGAACACAAAACTACTTTGGGGGTAGCATATCCCCAGAAGGATCAGAATGAAGTGATCCAAGGCTAAAGTTAAACCATTGCACCGCAGTGGAAACATTTGGTAACTGATCTTTAATGAGAGCCAGACCAGGCTGTATCACAGGAGTCAGAGAGGATCCCTTTTCTTTTTATATGAATGTCTAGTTAAACAAAGTACATTTTCAGGTTAGTCACAAAATAATTTGTTTCTGGTTATAATGAGTTTTTCCCCCCTTTAGTCCCTCTAAACTTACCAGTATATGGAATAGATCCAGGTGGTCAGCCGTGATGGTCTCAAGCAGTAGAACAAATTTAGAGTCCAGTGGCACCTTTAAGACTAACAAAGTTTTATTCAAGGTATGAGCTTTCATGTGCATGCACACTTTTTCAAATGCACTGGAATGTAAGGTAAGATTCAAACTTATAAACTGGGGCAGGGGCGTAGACTTTTGGAAATTCCGGGGGGGGCTGGAGCGATGTTCTCCCGCTCGGGAAACCGCCCCGCCTCCCCAGGCCCTTCCGAGGCCCGCCAGCCGCTGCTGCTGGTGCCTCTCTCTCCCCCCCCCCACCACCCCTTCCCTCTCCCTCTCCAGCAGCGGTGGCCGGGCCTCGGAAGGATCCGGGGAGGCGCGGCGGCAGGCACTCCATTTTCCCGGGGGTGGCTGAGCCCCCCCCAGGAAATTTCAGGGGTAGCTCAAGCCCTTGAGCCCCCCCGTACTCTACGCCTATGAATTGGAGGTGAACAGCAAATTAGACATGTAACATGATGAAGATGTTTTAAGATATACAAAGACAAACTAAATAACAAGTTAAGATTATAAGGTCAACAGTTGTAAAGCAACAAATATGTCAAAATAAGACTGTATGGCATGTTCCTTTTCAAAGTCCTGGCATTTCTTTACAAACATTACCAGTGCAACACTGTGAAGATTTATTCCAGTCTGAACTTCATAGGCATAGATAAAACTACAGTAACTGAATAGGTTTAGTACTATAAAGGAATATACCAAAAATGGTGGGGGACAGCCCTGTTTCTTCATCAACACATCTAATTACAGAGTCCAGGAACTTGTATATCAGCTGAAGGGCGATGAGGAATTTTTGGAAAAGGTACATCCCAAAAGTATAGCTACTTCATAGCAAGGATTCTGCTAGTCCATTAAACAGCAAACTTATGGACACTCTGGCGTGAAATTTTAGCAGTGTGACCCGTGGCCATTCACTCAGTGCATTATGATTAGAACTTCCTACCACTTATTAATTATACAAAAACTGCATTGTATGCTAGCTGAAACTTCCCAGTCTTCCTCCACAAAATTTAGCTGTAATGGGCAGAATGTAGCATAGCAACCTAGTTTGGAGATTATGGTGTCACTGACCTATACTAGGGCTTGCAGATGGAGAAACAAGGCAGCCATGGAGAGGAAGAGATGCAAGCAGCTGGCATCCTGGAAAATGTTTGAATCTTAAATAAGGGCAGGAAATTCTGTATCTCAAAAATGCTGTGTGCAGAATATTCTAATTCAGAAGCCATGAGGAAGTCTTTTTCTAAAACAAAAGCAAAGATTCAACAAGAGACACCAAATTCTTTGCTACATTACATTTTCATGATAGAGATATTTTCGACTGCTTTCTGTTCTCCTGCTCAGTACCTGGCAGAACAGTGTCTCTAGCTAGTCCTGAATTAAGAGCAGCCACAGTCAGTGGACTCATCCCAAGAATGATTTAAACCCAAATCAGCTATGCTGGCTGCCACGTGATGGAGCAGTTTTACACACACCGCAGCAACTATAGCTTCTTAAGCAGTTGTGCCAGCATGTAGAAAATTAACCCAGGGCTCCGTTCAGTATTTGGCAGGAGGCAGCAGACAGCTTTCATAGCACTGTCTCTGTTGCAGCCCAGGTGAATATCAGCATATAAATGAGAGCTATCACATCAGATTCAATTATGTGAAAGAATCCTGAGGGAGTAGAGAGGCAGTGAGGAGCATTCCTGAGGAGTGATTTCTCTAGAAAATCCCACTGCATTTTTCCAGCATTGGCCTGCCCTTCAGCAAGAGCCAAAAATGTTCAGGGGCTAGAAAAAGAAAAGGCTAGTAACAGTCTTTTGCGGGAAATCTGCGCAAGGGACCAAAAGTTAGGGAAAGGCATTAGCATATAAGATCACTGAATCTTTGTATTCCTGGGTGTTGTGTACTAGTCACGTAATGGCGACCGCCATGCGGTCAGAGCACATGGCCCAATTCTACCTGAGCTTCAGCCAGGTAGAACGATAGACAGTCGGATCCAAAACGGCCACCAATAGCCAGCCTAGGTCTCCCGCGGGGGACCTATGAACTGCAACTTAAGACTTAAGGCCCTATCAGGACTATGCGCATATGCTAAGCCCCTATCAGGTATTTTGGGTGCGACCAGAGGTGTGGCTCCGGCCGGCATATAAGGAGGGCCCTGGAGCCCTGGCAGCATGCTTGATCTGACCATCTCCTGAACATGCTGATTCACTTAATAAAGTCTTTGCTATGATCATCCTACAACTTGCCTCCCGACTCCAGTACTTTCCACTGGGGATCTACAATTTCTCTCAAGAAATTTGGAAGCATACATTTCTTTCTTCAGTGTCTGGGCCATTAGAGAGCAAGACAGCTAGTGGAGTGGAGTAGCCAGGGAGGAAGCAGATAGAACAATTCTATGCATGTCTACACAGAACCCTGCTAAAGTCTTCACAGTGGGGCTTACTCCCAGGAAACCTACCTCACAGGCAGTGTTCCCTCTAAGCTGAGTTAGTGTGAGCTAGCTCTGTTTTTTAGCTTCTGGCTCACACATTTTTGTCTTAGCTCAGGAAGCATGGCTCCAGAGCAAACTAATTTATGCAGTAGCCAAATCACTTACTCACAACTTTAATGTTCACAAAGTAGAGTTTTTGCTCACAAGACTCCACAGCTTAGAGGGAGCGTTGCTCACAGGTAAGGTCCAGGTTGGGAAATACCTGGAGGTTTGGCGGTTGGAGCCGAAGGAGGTCAGGGTTTGGGGAGGGGAAGGGCTTCAGTGGGGTATAATGCCATACAGCCCACCTTCCAGTGTGGCCATTTTCTCCAGGTGAACTGATCTCTGTTGCCTGGAGACCTGCTGTAATCCCAGGAGATCTCCAGCCACCACCTGGAAGCTGGCAGCCCTACCCACAGGACCACAGTGAGGATAAAACTGAGGTTGGAAGTAGAGCTATATATGCCAAACTAAACTCCTTGGTGGAAGGGTGGAATAAATACATAATAAATACAAACCTCCTGTCGGAATGTGGCTTGCCTAAAGAGAGATCAGATACATCTGACTTTCTTTGGGAGCTTAATTTTACTCCAAACATCTGGGGAGGCACGAATTATGCCGAAAGCAGATTGCCTTGCCTGTGTTCTAAAGTATTTAATATATCTTGCTTAGCCAGTCCTAGAGTTTATACATATTCTGTCTTGGGCAATTTGTAAACCTTGTATGAACAAGCCTTGAGCGCTATAATCTGGAATATCAAAGGTGAGAAGACATACAGGTTGCCCATTATCTGCCTTTGCAAGATATTACATAGTGTGAATCACCACCCTTTCAAGGCGCCGAGAAATTACAAATTAATTAAGGCATAAAGCACAACCACTGTCCCATTAGTTGTCAGAACAGGCTCCCAAATAGAGGGGGGTGGATTAGCCATCACTTTGCACCCTGAACATCAAGACTGGATGCTGTTAGAGAAGGTAAGGCGACTCTGCTTTAGGTCTCTCTACTGACCCTTATTCAACAAAGGAAGAGTAAAGGGAAGACATTCATAGTGTATGCCGGTGGCACCCCTTCCTGACACTCAAGGCGCCTCTATTCTGCTTAACGTTTTGATTGCAACCCAGGGTATAGCAACTTTTGAAACAAACATTTCTAACCCAGATGACTAAGGAGATAAGTTTGAGACTGGAACAGCAATTGTGACTGGGGGAAAAAAGTAACAAAACAGAAAGTTGCTGTTGTTTTAAAGAAAATTCCTATTATTTGTGTTGACATCTTATTCACGCTGTTATGGTGTTTACTTTTGTTAGTTCTAATATTGATTTTTCTAGCAATACTAGGATTATCAAAAGAAACACTCCCGGTGCAATGTGAATGTGAAACTTTGGCCGAAACAAGTTGCCCAGTGTTGGTTAGAAAGACAGAGAAGCTGTAGGGAAAAGGATCACAGAAATGGATGTTAGAAGAATGAGACCAAAAGCCCATCTACACCAGAATTCTATTTCTTGAAGAGTTGACCACTTTTAGATGAAAGAGTTGATAACTAAGGTGGGTTCAGTTCTTTTTGCTCCCTACTTCTAGCAGCCAGACATTTTCTTACCTGCATTGTGTCCTGTTCAAACACTGGCAAAAGGGGATTGTTAAACACACCCAGAAAGAGGATCTCTTAACAGCCTGCCAAAGAAGGCAGGGTGGGAAAGAAGAAGAAGAAAAAGAGAAGCCAGCAGGAGACACCACTGGTGCCAACAAATGGAAGCCTTGGAGCACCTACCAAATATAGCACAACACTCAGCATTGCATATTCCAAATCAGGTTGCTTTACACAAAAGAAGTACATTGGCATTGGACAAATGGAACTAGACGGGTCTTTTTAAAAATTTTTTTTATTGATTTTACATCTATTTCTACATCTATACGCTAAATTCTATACTAAATTACCTTATACAGAAAATGCTGAATAAAATAATCATTTTTAGTAGATTAGTCAGTTTGAGAAACAGAAAATCTTGGTTTAACTAGTTACATATGTTACTGCTTCTAAAAATCACATAGCTGATTTGCTGGTACACATAACTTTGGAGCATGCTTATTTTCCATTAACATATACTTAGTGCTCGACATTTAACAACAATACAAAGTTTATTTCTTCTTTTGTCCTCTTATTTTCTTTTTGGTCTCTTCCATAGGTTTGGGAGCCACAGCTCCCTTCTCCGAGTCTGAGATTTCTTCTTCGCTTTCTGAGCTATCCAAGCCATATATACTTTCCTGCTGTGCTAGCGAATCGTCTGAGTCTCTCTCTTTTTTCTTTTTCTTGCATTTTTCCAAAAAAGCTTTCGCTTGTTGAACAGAGTCAATTTGAACATTCTTTTCTTGATAGCTGAAACACAGTCCCTCCGGAGTATTCCATTGGTATATAATTGATTCAGACTGAAGCCAGGTAGTTAAACTTCTGTAGGCTTTTCTTCTTTTTCTTATTTCAAATGGAATGTCCTTTAATACCTTGATGTCTACCTCCTGGATCTTCAGCGTTGTTCTGTTGGTGGCTTTTAAAACCACATCTCTTGTTGATCTTTTGGAGAATCTTATCATAATTTCACCTGGCAGGTTTTTCTTTTTGACTAATTCAGGATAGGTCCGATAAACCAAATCCATGTCGCTTATTATTTCTTCCACTTTTAAACCTGTCACTGGTGCCAAAGCTTCACTCACTAGCTTTTTAAGATCCTCCCCTTTTTTTTCAGGAACACTCTGAAGTCGAAGGAAGTAACTTGAGCATTCTATCTGCAATTTCAATACATTATCACATTGAAAAGCCTTTTCTTTTTCAATTTTTTGTAGTCTTGAATCATGTTTACTGGTTGTCGCCTTAACTTCCAAGAGATCCTGTTGCAGCTTTTCTGTTCGTTTACCTGATTCTTTCAGTTCATTTTGCATTAAGTCCATTTTGCTGTTGAGAGTAGTCATCTGGTCCACCAGCGGCCGCAGTAACGCTGAAAACATTGAGCTCATCTCTGTGGTATCGCTCTTTGAACTCGGAGGACCGCTTCCTAGTTTAGGGGAGGGTTTTGGCCGCCCCGTCATTGTTGCAGTTTCGCTTTTATTTACACTTAGATAAGAAGGACCGTAGAAGAAACAATTGTAGTCGCACTAATGTCTCTCAAAAGGTCTTTTCTCCGTGTATGCGATCCCGCCCTCCAGCATTTTTAAAACGCTTTTATAGTTGCAGTAACGCTGTGGGAAAGTCTCAGCCGCTTCAGTAAGGAGAGATGGGGGGGAACATGATCCTCCCTTTCCCTCCCCGTCACTTTATTTGCCGTTATATTTTACAACTCACGGTTTTCACCATTGCGTATCAGGTGTGTTAATTGCTTCTCCGTCAAGCATTTTCTGCTGCTTCTCAGTCACGCTTACGCAGCCCGAAGGCTTCCTCGGCAGGGGAACCTACGGGGGTGATGAGGGGGGTCTCAATCCTGCGGTCGCCACCATCAGGAGAGTCTCCCCCTCATGCCACCCAAGGCAGAGCCCCTTCGCCAGGGTCTCTGGGGATTCAGCACCCGTCCAGAACCCCTTCACCCTACCGGGCACAGATCGCCTCTCCCGCATATGCGGCGAGAGGTGTCTGCCATTAGCGTGTCTCTTCTGGAAGTCCAGAACTAGACGGGTCTTAACCCAGTTCTGAAAAAGCAGCTGCAGCCATACCAGCCTTTACCTCCCTTTTCAACTCAAGCCAAGCCAGGAGGAGCAGAACCTGAATTTCCTGTATTTTTGGAGCCCGAATTCTTCAGTCTACCTACACAAGGAGATCTTTACAGAGAGCTTCTCAATACTGGGATAAATGTATCTATATACTAATAGCCAAGTGCTCCCCCCATGTGGCTATCTAAATCTGTGCAGGGGGCACTTGGGGGGCAGGGAAAGTTTTTTACACTCGGGGGGCACTCCCCCCATGTGCAGAAAAATCCCAAAAGTAAAAAAACTTTTGGGGGGATATGCGCAGGGAATGAACTTACCTGTCCTTTGACTGCTGCTGGTGGCACAGCGGCGGTGGGGAAGCCCTTGCCTGGCTTCGCCATCACAGGGGGGAAGCTGGCGAGGCTCGGCTGGAAGCAGCTGGGCCTCACTGTCACAAGCAGGCTAGTGGGGGCGGGAGGGAGAGTTGGCGGCAGGGGGAGTTGGCGAGGTCCGGCTGGACGCAGCCAGGCCTCGCCGTCACGGGTGGGCTGGTGGGGGCAGGAGGGAAAGTTGGCAGTGGGGGGAATTGGCAAGGCCCGGCTGGAAGCAGTGGGGCCTTGCCATCACTGGTGGGCTGGTGGGGGCGGGGGGAGACCTGGCAGGGGGGAGAAGGGAGGCGAGGCCCGTGCAGCGCAGAGCTGCAGGCATCGCTGGAGCAAGCCAGGGTGGGGGGGGGAGAAGGGCTGGTGAGGCCCATGGCTCTGCACTGCACAGGCCTCACCAGAGCAAGCCTTCTCTCCCCCCGTGGGTCCCACCACTTTTCTATATACTAATAACGAAGGTGCCCCCTGCGTGCAGATATCTAAATCCATGCGGGGGGGGCACCTGGGTGCAGGGAGATTTTTCTACACACTTGGGAGGCTTCCCAAATGTGCAGAAAAATCTAAAAAGTTTTTAAAAATATTTAAAAAAATAAAAAATGCACGCACAGGGAACACTCTCAGAACTCTGCGGCGGCCCGGCAGCTGACAGCCGCTGGGGCCCGCCACAGGAGTGGGGGGGGATTGGCGGCCCAAGCTTGTGCCTGCCAGAGAAGCCATGGGGGGAGGGAAACTGGCGGCCCGAGCTCGGGCTCGCCAAAGAAGCCGTGAGGGGGAGGGAAACCGGCGACCCGAGCTCAGGCTCCCTGGAGAAGCCATGGGGGGAAGGAACCTTGTGGCCCAAGCTCAGGCCCACTGGAGAAGCTGGGGGGGAGCCCAGGGGGGAGGAAGGCTTACCTGAGTCTGTTTCCTCCTCCTCCTCCTCTGCCTCCTCCTCCTCTGCACTTATTTTACTCTTATTTACTCTTATTTTTATATTACTCTTATTTTTACTCTTATTTTACAAAAGTAAAAGAGTTTCCCTGCGCATGCGCAGTGAATGCTCTCGGAACTGTGGCGGTGCCTATGGGGGGCAAAGCTGTGGGCCCAGTGAGCACCACTCAGGCCTCACTGGTGCCTGCGGCAGGGGCGGGGAAAGAGCTGTGGGCTGGCGAGCACCTCTCAGGTCCTGCTGGTGCCCGTGGGGGGGCGGGGAAGAAGGTGCGGGCCAGCAAGCACCTCTCAGGCCTTGCCAATGGGGGGGAAGGGCTTGCCGGGGCAACCGGGGGAGGGGGGGAAGAGATTGGCAGGCAGACATCCCCCCCTTTTTTTACTTTAGACCCATGGATCTTGGCTCACTGTCATCAGCTGCCCTTGGAGAGTCTGCCCCAGTCTTGGTTTTAAACCCTCCTCTGACACCAGATCCCCCCCCTTTACCTTTAGATCCATGGATCCTTGAGTTCCTAACTTCTGGGGAACTCGTCTCTTGGCTCAATGTCATCAGCTGCCCTTGGTGAGTCTGCCCCAGGTTTATGTTGCTGATTTTCAATCCTCTTCTGAAGCCAGACCTCCCCACCCCCCATTTTCACTTTAGACCCATGGATCCTTGAGTTCCTCACTTCTGGGGGACCCCTCTTTTGGCTCAACATCATCAGCTGCCCTTGCTGACTCTGCCCCCGTCTTGGTTTTAAACCCTCCTCTGATGCCAGCCCCACCCCCCTCACTTTAGACCCATGGATCCTTGAGTTCCTCACTTCTGGAGGACCTGTCTCTTGGCTCAGCATCATCAGCTGCCCTTGGTGAGTCTGCCCCAGTCTTGGGTTGCTTATTTTCAACTCTCCTCTGAAGCCAGAGGAGGGGGGGGGAGAAGCAGCGGGCCCGGGTTGAAATGCTGAGGCCTCACCGGTGCCCGGGGGGAGAAGGGGTGGGCCTGGCGAGAACTGCTGAGGCCTCGCTGGTGCCCATGGGGGGAGAAGGCTTACCAGTGGGGGCTTTCTACTCCTCCACATGGAGCTCCCCCACCCCCATGAGTATCACAGGTCCCCACCTCTTGTTATGTTCTAATTAGATGCAGAAGCAATGCAGCCTTGATGGTTATTGGTTGATAGCATGATGAGCAAAACAGTTAACAGACAGGGCATTGACGGCATTTTGTTTCTGATCATTTGTTGCTGTCCTTATAGGAAATTCAGTCCTCACCATATAAATGTTGAGTGTTTAGTATTTTTGGGGGGGGGGGGACAATCAACCCTGATCTAGTAGCTTTCAAACTACAGTAGCTTTCAAACTACAGAAAAGCACATGGTCTCTTCTATGTGTGTAAAAGGGCTGTCAAGTGGCAGCTGACTTATGGTGACCCCGTAGGGTTTTCAAAGCAAGTGATGTACACAGTGGTGGTTTTCCATTGCATACCTTCGCGTAGCAACCCTAGACTTTTTTGGTGGTCTCCTGTCCAAGTACTAAACAGAGCTGATTCTGCTTAGCTCCCAAGAACTGACAGGATTAGGCTAGCCAGGGCTATACAGGTCACTGTGTTCTCTTCTATACTATCTCCCTAAAGTCTGGTTTTTAACTATCCTCTTCCTTTACTAACTACAAAAGTGTTTTCAGTCTTGGATCTGGATGGGTCTTGTTCTGAGTCAGGTCTTGTTTATTTCAGGCTTTTTGGTTGAATCACTCCAGAAGTGTTTCAAGGAGGCCAACAGGAAGTGAGTCACTCTACCTACAAAAGAACAGAGTAAACTCAGTGGCTGACTACTTCTTAAACCTGGGGGAAACCAAAATTTCAGAAAAGTGGGTGTTAAAAGCAGGGATTCTTTTTGTAGAAAAAGCCCAGCAGGAACTCATTAGCATAATAGGCCACACCCAACAGCAGAAACACATTAGCATATTAGGCCACACCCCTGACAGCGCTGCTCCCTCCCAGGATCGGCTTCCCCAGGTGCCCCGTGGCTTGAGGGGCGCATGGGGAACTCAAGGGAAGGAAGGCAGTTTCTGGATCGGCGGGACACCTGGGGAACCCAAGGGGGGGAGGCAATTTAAACTGCCTTCCCTCCCTGGATCAGCTTGGCTTCCCCAGGCACCCGCAGCTTGCAAGGTGCCTGGGGAACCTGAGGAACTGAAGGCTGTAAGTGTGGCCCCCTCAGAAGCCAGCCGGAATTCCATTCCTGTGCATTCCTGCCCCAAAATAGCCCTGGTTAAAAGTAACTGTTTCTGTCCTTTGAAAGTGATAGAGATTTTTTGTTACTTTTCTCAGTTAAAACTTTTATTTTTATTTTAGTTGAAGCTATTCATCCAGCCACATTCAGTCAGCAAAAAATACTAGGTTTGATTTTGGAAACAGAATAATTCATAAGAAAACCAACCGACATGATCTCTGTTCAGGTCCCCCTGACATGTTGACATTACTTCTGACAAAAATCAGAAGTGATGTCATCATGACATCGGGGGGGACACTCTAAGATTTGCCAGAAATCTCTATGGATACAAAGTCCTCCTGTCACCCACCAACAAACACAAGAACGTTTAAACAAGTAGTGCAAGAGTCTGGTTAAAGTTATAGCCTTTGGACCTTTCATAGGGTCTTGGAAAAACATCTGCCACTGCTGCGGTTTTGCAAATGCCAAGCCTCAAAGGCAGGGTTAGTAAAAGGTAGACTGCAGTCCACTGGTGGTCCACTGGCCAATTTGCAGTGGACTATGTAGTGTATATATAGCTAGCCTAGGCTAGCCCAGTCTCATCAGATCTCAGAAGCTAAGCAAGGCTGGCCCTGATCAGTATTTGGAGGGGAGACCACCAAGAAATACCAGGGTTTCAAGGCAGAGGCAGGCAATGGCAAACCACCTTTGAATATCTCTTGCCTTGAAAACCCAATGGGGTCGCCATAAGCCAGCTGTGACTTGATGGCAATAAATAAATAAATATAGTGCCTGCTGGAGGCTGGGATTCTTGCATGTTAATGTTAAGACTAGTGGATCTTGGTCTGTCCCAGCAAAGCACATAGTTTTAATCAAGAATGAAATGAATAGTCAAGGAAACTTAACACCAATTAGCTAAACCTTGACTATTAAGGGATCCTCTGTGTGTATATGTATGTACACTTGCTCTTTTAAACTTCACTTCCATGTACCACATGGATTCTTGTAAAATCTTGTCGTTTTGGATGCCACAAGCA
Source organism: Lepidodactylus listeri (assembly GCA_029233225.1). NCBI lineage: Eukaryota > Metazoa > Chordata > Lepidosauria > Squamata > Gekkonidae > Lepidodactylus > Lepidodactylus listeri. The sequence goes on along the minus strand of JARCFY010000015.1, from coordinate 13,623,398 downwards.
TCAGTGGACGGACAGGAAAGCTATTGTATACTTTTTGTCTTACTGAAAACATTTTTGTGACTTCCCATGATCAAACAGGTCTTGGTCATGTCCCATTTAAATCCCAGTTTGTTCTTTATCTTTTAAACAACAACAAAAAAGGATTTGGTTCTGGTGGATGTCTTTGCTCAGAAGACAGGTAGCTATGCCAAAACCATACTGTTGCAATTCTGGTAGAATGGAAGCCAAGAGTTACTGTGGGGTGAAGTTTAGAAAGAGTTGGAATGCTCACCAGTTCTACTTAGAATTTGTGAATCGCTAATATAGAATGTTCCTTTAGAAGATGAAGAGTCCTCTTTGCTACATCCACCATCATGTGCATACACTCTTCTCAATCCTCTCTGATTGACAAGTTCAACTAATTATTGTGTTTAAATTTTTGTTTAGAGAAATGCAAATAAAACCTCAGTCCAAGCAAGTCTGACTTTGACTCAGCACTTTTATCACTGAACTGGAGAGACCTGTTTTATGACTTGGCTGCCAGGGGCTGGGAAACCCTACGCACCCGCCTCCTCTCCCTGCCACTTTTAACTGTTGCCATCATTAGACAAGACTGCACAGGAAAGTTGGTGCTTCTGACACTGCCAGGCATGTGACCATCTTCCAGCCACCAGCTCTGCTGGGTTGGCATGCTTTTGCTATCCAATGCCAAGAGAGTGGCATTTGCTCAGATCTATATTAAGTTCTAAATATTGTATGTTATGATAAGGTTTTCCTTCTGTGAATCTATTAAAAGGAGAAGAAGCCTCTGTGCTAGTCAGAACTAGGAAATCAATTCTCAGTTATGTCTATGCCCTCTAATCAGTGCTGATTCATATAAACTGTGGAGATGCTCAGTAGGCCTGATAGTCTCTAGGTTTGAAGTGGGTGGCCGGACCAACAGTATGGGTGGTTGATATCCCTTTGAGCTATGTTCACATAGTGGCCATTAATTTTTCCCTAAGTAATTGGCTGTGGAAACACAACACAACATGCCACAGTTCTTCCAAGCTAGACCTGGTTCTCTCCAGCTGAGCTGTTATTATTGAGACGTTATCCTAACAAAATGAGATATGGTCTGAGACACCAGCCATCCTATTCTCATTAGAACATGTTGAAGGTAAATTCCCAAACAACACAGAAAGCTGAAGTAAACCTGGCTCAAGTATGAATATGGCCTATTGCAGGGGTGGCCAACCTGTGGCTTGGGAGCCACACGCGGCTCTTTCACACATATTGTGCGGCTCTTGGCAGGGCAGCTGGGGAAGCAAAGGGGAGGCATGCTTTTTCTCTCTTTCTCCCTTCCTTCCTTCCTTCCCTCCTCCCTCCCATCTATTTGCTTTCCTAGTTTCTCTCTCTCTCTTTCTTTCCACTTCTTTAATTCTTTCTTTCCATTTCTCTCTTTTTCTCTCTCTCTCTCAATATCATTAGCAAACAAGTAATATCATTATCAATAACCGGTTTTCCTTGTTTGTTTTTATTTTTGGCAGTCCCATTTAATGTTAATAAAAAGCAAATTTGCATATTTTAAAAAATAAAAACGTGTGTGTGATATTTGTTCCTGTCTTGCGGCTCTCAGACATCTGATGTTTATTCTATGTGGCTCTTACGTTAAGCAAGGTTGGCCACCCCTGGCCTATTGCTACCATGCTGGTCACACAAATAATGCTTTTCTCCCCACAAACTCTGAAAGGCCTGGCTCAGATTAGTTTGATTGACTTTCACATTTATATCCAATGTGTCTTCCATCATGGAACTCCAATACCTTAGATAAAGTTCCTATCCAGGCTCTGGCTAGGCTAAAACCTGCACTTCAGCAAGATGGATGTATCAAACATGCCCCAGATCTTACCCACTTTCCAAATTAATAATACTTTTGTTCCATATGGGTTAATTTTTCTTCTGCCTTGCTCTACAGGGAACTTTGGCACATGGCCACCATTTAGGAAGGATGGTTTCTTCCCTCCACTTTTCTGACCACCTGTTATGATTCCTCAATTGCAGCCATCTAGCAACATTACAGTTTCTACACATGAACATTTTAAAAGGCCCAGAAACTTGCCAAAGGCACAATCCCCTCTATTTTAAAAAGGTTATCTGTTCAATCCCATGATAAAAAAGAAGAAAATCACAGTATTCAGAACCTAATGGGTGGGACATTTTGATGTTCCAGGGTATTCTGTTGCATTGCTGATCTAAAAGTCACTGTTCTCCTGCAAAAGAACTTAAGAGAGAGAATCCAACATGAAATTACTGAATTAGAATTCGTTAATAACTTCAAGATTATTTATTCCTCCTTCCCTCAGTCTTAACAAGGACCTGGAATTCCTGTATAGGTGCTGCTAATAATATCTTACTTATTCCATCCCTTACAGATAGTAATCAGTTCATCCATATCTCTGTAACTTCCCACTCAATCTGCTTAGTTTGTTTCATTCTGCACTAGATATGCTTTGCATATCTAACAACAGTTTAGGGTGACCTTCACCCACTTGGATCTTGTTTTAAACCAGTGTCTCTTTGGAGACACTCCCTCCACCCAGCTTTTCTGTTGCAAATATAAATGCATTGGTTTAATGAACATACACTTTACACATCTGATCAAGTGACCTCCCTGGGGTTGCCAGATGCCAGTAACTACAATCGATCTCCAGACTAGAGAGATCAGTTTTGTCAGACTGCGAGGTGCCCCTGAGGGAAGGGGGGATGCCTGCTGTTCTGCCTTATCCCAGGACCCTCCTAGAGGGGAAGCAAGGGCCTCAGCATTGGGAAAGACCTGGGGTTATGTCACCTCCGGTGCCACCTGCCCCATGGAGCTGGTGACCTAGCGTGGTCTCTCTGTGTCTTGCAGTCTCTCCACTCTCCATTCACTCCTCTCCAGCCCCTTGTTGCTCCCCCTCTTTATGCTCCTCCCCACTACCATGTGCTCCTACTGTGTCCCCGCCCGTCTTTGTTGCTTCCCTGTCCTGCCTATCATGCATCCCCTGCTCCCATTGGTGGTTCTCCCCATCTGACTCTGGCCTCTTGCTCCTCCCCCACTAGTCCCGCCCTTCCAGCCTAACCTTGGCATGGGTGCAGTCTCCTCCCCCCCAACAGTCGGGGTTCCTCTGTTGGCACTGGTGAGTAGCTCAAGGTGGAGGGGATCGATCCACAGGGTTCACAGGGGCAGGGCCTGGTGTGTCCAAGCTGCCCTGTCAGCTGGTATGGCTTGGGAGGGGTTGTCTGGTCAAGTGCATGCTGCTCCGCCGGCCTCCTCCCCTTTCCTCTGGCTTCCCCTCCTCATTCGATCCCGTCCTGTGCTAGCGTCCTCCTTGGGTTTCCTGGCCACAACACCTGTTTGTTGACCCAGGCCAGTGGACTGGGACCCTTCCAAGCAGGCTGCCACTGAGCAGGGGCTCGGAAAAAACTGGAGCCACAGTGGGCATGGTCCCCAGCCTTCCTCCAGGGACATCACCGCCTCAGCCACCCACCATCTGGGGCTTCCTCAGACCCATCACAGGGGTTGTCTGGCCCACGGTGGGACACTCCCCCCACCCTTTGCAGCTGGATAGGGCTCACAGAAGAGGGTAACTGGGAAAGGAAATCTGCGTTGGTGTGAGCTCGTCCTGCTTGATGGCAGATGGTGAAACTAAATGGAAGCAGAGACAGATACCAACGCATTATGCAGGCGTTGTAGTCTTTAGTGCAATACATCCACAGTAATGGAGCATGATCTATGACTAGGGCCTCAAAAGCGGTCACCTTCTTGAGCATCCAGCAAAACTTATTGGGAAGGCCCTTTCCCAAAGTGTCCAATAGGGGAAGAGAGGGGGAGCGCTTCCAGGGTGGCCACTGTCTCAGGGAGTGGCCAGAACATACCTCATCCCACCTGGTACCTTAAGTATTTCAGTTCTCGAAAACCAAGCCAGCTTTTCTTCGAATTGGTGGTAAGTCCGGCATCTTTTACGGCGAGTAAGATCTGGCGGAGATGCTATAAATGGGTTGTCCAATCGGGACTGCACACCATGATGTCATTGATGTACGGGACCCTTCCGAGGTGGGCTGCCACTGAGCCAGGGCCCAGGGAAAACTGGAGCTGCAGTGGGTGTGGTCCCCAGCCTTCCTCTAGGGACATGGCCGCCTCAGCTGCTTGCTGTCTGGGGCTTCTTCAGGCCCATCGCAGGGGTTGTCTGGCCAACAGCAGGACAAGTTCACCTGGAGAATAGGCTGGGTTGTAGGGTGGACATACATATATCCTGCTTAAGTCCCTCTACTTTGCAAACCTCACCCTCCTCACACTCCACCCCCAAATCTTCAGGAATTTCCCAACTCAGAGTTGGCAGCCCTATCTCTGAGTCACAAAATAAATTCTGATGGTCTCTAAGGTGCCATTGGACTTCAGTTTTATTTTGCTGCTGCAGACCAACAGGGCTATCCATCTCAAATGTTCGATCTATGTTGATACAGTTATCATAACACCCTTAAAATACCTTTGAGGGGGTATTTTATTCCAGAACAAACCTCCAAACTTGCTTGGTCTTTAAGGTGATGACTTCAAGATGATGCTGTGGCCAGACTACTGCTAATGAGCTCCAGGCTGCAGAGAAATTTTACCCTAATTTTATCTCGATTTGACTGGAAAGACAAAAAAACTGGGTAACTAGAGTATCTAGTACCTATAGGTAACTAGTATCTATATTGATCCTGAAACCAGAGAGTGAAAGACTATGCCTAAGAAGACTATATCTACTGCTAAACTAATTGGAGAACTCAAGCTTAACAGAGGTAGAGGCAGAAGTACAGCAATGGAGAACTGACAGCTGAGTCATTGGACAGACAACCTCTGGTAAGACCTGTAGCTTTCAATGACAGAAGTACAGCAAGAGAAAACTGACAGCTGAGTCATTGGACAGACAACCTCTGGTAAGACCTGTAGCTTTCATTGACAGAACGAAAGTCCTGCGGCTCCATGGATTGTTTCTTTGTTGTGGGGTTCCGTGGCTGGCCAGCCTTAGTCAGTCCTTAAGTTCAAATGTCAGTGAGCCAGCTTTACAACTGCCACACTTAAAATGGCCCCTCACTGTGGGTTCATAATTCAATCAGCAAGAGATATCAGAATGTACTATCATATCCCTAATACTGCTGGTTCATCTGAAACCTACTCATGGTTTTTCACTGCCCCCAGGAATGTCAGCAATAAGATGTCAATGAAGAGGCACAATCTTATTCACAGTTAAACATACACTACATATTTCTATGTATTAAATTATATCCACCAAACTCATATGAAACAAGACAAATCTAACTGTTGATTTAGTCCCTGATCATTATATGCCTATAATTTGTGCACCCATGTTGCTACCTTTTGAAGCAACGGTTTTTGTACATGCATACTCTGACAAAGAACGGAAATGAAGAAAAAAATTACCTAGGAATCTCATCAGTCAAAACTAGATATTATATGCAAACAGCAAGCTTCTGTTTGGTGGTATGTCTTTGGTTTTCTACAGCCTGACAAGATTTATACTAATCAGGGGTCATTTCGTAGAAAAAGAGGTGCGGGAGCTCATTAGCATAACTCATTTGCATAACTCATTTGCATATGCAACACCCCCTAACATACCGAAAGTGTGTCAGAAGGCAACACCCACCCCTCAGGCTCCACTCCACAGGTGAGTGAAACTGACCTGCTCTTCCTCCATTCCCTTCCCCATCCAATACTTTGTGCAATAAAAATAAGCATAAAGAACACACCCTCATTCTCTTCCTGCTCCCTTGAAACCACCAGGTTTCAAGGAGACTTGAGATACCCAGGACAGTGCACCACCCATCCCTTTCCCTTCCCCTCCCCACAACAAGACACCCTGTGAGGTAGGTGGGGCTGAGAGAGGTCTTTTGAGAACTGCTCATGAGAGAACAGCTCTGAGAGAACTTGTGACTGGCCCAAGGTCACACCAGCAGCTGCATGTGGAGGAGTGGGGAATCAAACCCGGTTCTCCCAGATTAGAGTCCAACTCCTGACCACTACACCAAACTGATGGGGTGGAAGCTGCTGAAGGGTTGGTGAAATTTCTCCAGTACTTATGTGCCATGTGCCCAGATAAAAAAATGGTATACTTAGAAAATTTATATGCCACCTTGAGCAAGTCTCTGGAAAAGCAGCACACAGTCATAAAAGGAACAATGATAAAATTATCAATATTAAAACAAAACATTAAAAACAATAAAGACCCTAGCAGGGCTTTCCCCAGGGCGCTGCGCCTCTGCACTGCTCGGGGAAGCTGAGGAGGGGGCGGGGCTTGGTCATGTGCCCGCCTCCTGGGCTCCTCACTCCTGGAGCGGCGCTCCTGTGCGCTCCTGCTCCAACGGACCCCTGATACTAATGGAGATTTGAAGTTAAACTTTACATGTAAGCTGCAAACTCCTGTTGGGTAGCACATCCTGATTTTTCTCAGCCATTACGGTTTTCTTACCAATGAAGCTGTAATTCTTTGAATCTAGAGACTTGCAGCTGATCTGATTCTTATCAATGGAGCTATGATTCGTGGAATCTAGAGAATGTTGTTTTTGTTTATGATTTTGTCTTCCATATGGTGGCGGAATTGGAGCATTTCATCGCATAGATAATCAGCACAAGGTTTGGTATAATTACCTTATTTATTAAATACATTATTAGATCAGTAATCGACTTAAAGGTTTCTAAACATAGCATACTTACTAATATACATTTATTAAATACTGATTATAGCATTTATATCAAATTGATTTATACACAGTAGTTTTAATTTTTTGTTTTACATTACACACTGTGCTTCTTAGTTTTTTCTTTACTATGGTAGAGGACAGCAACGATTTACCAACAAGCCTGGCCTCCCCATCTCCTCCCTTCTAAAGAGGGATATGAAATATACAGCGCCATCTGATTAGTTAATTATTGCTGTTTTGTTGTTTTTAAATTGTATTCTGTGTATATATGCATCTTATTTATTAGAATTGTATTCATGAGCTGTTGTTAACTACTCTGAGCCCTTAGGGGAAGGACAGTATATAAAGTCAGGCTTTCGCCCGGGGTTTGGGACCGAGACAGCTCTGGTTGCCCATACTGACGACCTCCGGAGACATCTGGATCGAGGTGGCATGGCGGTGTTGCTGTTGCTCGACCTGTCAGCTGCATTCGACACGGTTGATCATCAGCTGCTGACCCGCCACCTCGCCGATGTGGGGATTCAGGGACTTGCTTTACAGTGGCTTGTTTCCTTTCTCCACGGTCAGGGACAAAGGGTGGTGCTAGGGGAGGAGCAGTCCCGGAGACACCCACTTGAGTGCAGTGTGCCTCAGGGGGCTGTTTTGTCCCCGATGCTCTTTAACATCTATATGCGCCCCCTTGCCCAGATTGTCCGGAGGGCAGGGCTGGGTTGTCACCAGTATGCTGATGACACCCAGCTCTATCTGATTTTGGGCGGCCAGTCTGGCTCTGGACTGGACGATCTCGACCGGGCATTGCACGCTGTGGCTGGATGGCTCAGGCTGAGTAGGCTGAAGCTGAACCCGGCAAAGACGGAGGTCCTGTGCCTGGGACAGGGTGGGCCATGGTCGGGGCTCCCACTCCCAACCTTCAATGGGGTGCCATTGGTGCCTTTGCTGGTGGTTAGGGGTCTGGGAGTGCTCCTGGATCCCTCCTTGTCAATGGAGGCCCAGATAGCAGGCACTGCCAAAACGGCCTTTTACCATCTGAGGCTGGTGCAGCAGTTGGTTCCCTTCCTGGACCGCGCGGACCTGGCCACAGTGATCCATGCAATGGTCACCTCAAGGCTAGACTATTGTAACGCTCTCTACATGGGGCTGCCCTTGTTGCAAATTCGGAGGTTTCAGCTGGTGCAGAATGCCACAGCGAGGTTGCTGATGTGCCTTCCTAGACAGGAGCACATACGACCGATGCTGGAGGCACTGCACTGGCTACCAGTGGCGTACCGAATTCACTTCAAGGTGCTGGTGTTGACCTTTAAAGCCCTAAATGGCCTGGGTCCAACCTACCTAAGGTATGGCCTTTCCCCGTATACACCCCAGAGAGCATTTCGGTCAGCTGCCCAACATCACCTGGCTGTACCTGGCCTGAGAGAAGCCAGGTTCACTGCCACTAGGGGGAGGGCTTTTTCAGTGGTGGCCCCTTGCTGGTGGAATGAGCTCCCAGAAGAGATCAGGGCCCTGCGGGACTTGATGCAGTTCCGCAGGGCCTGCAAGACAGAGCTCTTCCGCCAGGCTTATGAATAGGGGCCGCTGCCTCTTTACCCTCCCCTCATTATCAGAAATTACTAGCGATTGGCCTCATGTACTACCATCGAGTCGCTGGCGATTCTGTGTGCACCCAATATCAGATTGTACGCCATCGATTGTATTGAGCACTTTAATAATTGTACTGTGTTGTTTTAATGTTGGAGGTTATAATGTTTTAATTGTTTTACTGTGAACCTTGGTTCACTAAATCTGTAAGCCGCTCTGAGCCTGCTGTGCGGGGAGAGCAGCCTAGAAATTGAATTAATTAAATAAATAAATAAATAAATAAAGTGAATAAATAAATAAACTTCACTTCACTAGAGAAATTTGTCTTTGACATAGTGCAACTTGGTCCATTGTACTCTGTGCTTTTAAAATTAACTAGGAATAAGGCCCGTTGTGGAAATAAATACAATGGTCTTTAGAAAGAGGCTCTGGGAGAGTGCCAAGGGTACTCAGCATCAATTTGCTGTGGTGACCTCAGCAGGGTATAATGACACAGAGTCCACCATTTTCTTCAGAGGAACTGATCTCTGCTACCTGAAGAGCAGTTATAATTTTGAGTGTTCTCCAGCCCTCACCTGGAGATTGGCAACAATTGTTACCCAGGAGGAAATGGCTGGTTTGGAGGGTGGAGTCGATGGCCTGTCCAAGATCCAACCCCTCCTCAAACCCCACCCTCTCCAGGTTCCACCCCTCAAATCCTGAGGAATTTCCCAACCTGCAGTTGGCAACCCCATCTCCTTCCCAGCTAACCGTCAACCTACCATTATCTGCCCCTCTGACTGAAGCTGACTTCTGCCCTCCCTCCTGGAGATCAGTTGTAATTCTGAGTGATCCCCACCCCTCACCTGGAGATTGGCCGCAATGGTTCCCCAGGAGGAAATGGCTGGTTTGAAGGGTGGAGTCTATGGCATTGTACCTGTCTAGATTAAGCATTCCACCTTGTTAGCAGTATGAATTACAAACTGAAACCCCTGTATAGTTTTACAAATCAGTTCTCTCAAATGTAATACAGATTGGTTGAAGAAGCGTCATCTATACATACTCCCAAGTTCTTCGATGCATGCAAGAGGGCTTCCCCATTTCCATTCTTCCAACTGCAGGTTGTTGTGCTATCCTGAAGAAAGGTCCCTTAACTTACTTATAGAGCACCTAAACATACACTATGTACTTTACAGAAAGGGTTTAAAAAAAAGGGGGAAAAAGAACCCTGCCTAAACAGGGTGAGAGCCAGTCTGGTGTAGTGGTTAAGTGTGCGGACTCTAATCTGGGAGAACCGGGTTTGATTCCCCACTCCTCCACTTGCACCTGGCTGGATGACCTTGGGCAAGCCATAGCTCTGTACCAGCTGTTCCCTCAAGGACAGCTTGGAAAAGAGCTCTCTCAGCCCCACCTACCTCACAGGGTGTCTGTTGTGGGGAGGGGAAGGGAAAAGGAGTTTGTAAGCCACTCTGAGACTCCCTTGGGGAGTGGAGGGCGGGATATAAATCCAATCTCTTCTTCTTCTTCTTCTTCTAAACAGATTACAAACTAGAAATAGGCAGAAGAAATGAACAGGAAAAGGAAGGAAACAGTCCGCTATAAATAAAACATTCTTATTGATACAGACTCATAATTGAATTAGAGGGATTTTTGAACTGTTTGAATGCTCTCATGGCACTACCAAACCAGACAGCAAAGGTCAAGGAAAAGTCCATGCAGAGCAGAATTCTGTCTCTTGCCCTCCCTGAATTAATGGACCTTTAGCATCATCTTCAATACATTCACATTCAGCTTGTGGCACAAAATGGCATAATATAGTTACCCTCAAGCTTCAAGTCTGCCATTCATATGGGCCAATAGACATTAACTGGTAGGAGCCTGGGGCACAGCAATAGCTAGGTTATATGGCATCAAAATACACAATCAAAAATAGGAAGGTCAACTACAGCATGAAGCAAACCCAAACACATCCAAATCATTAAAGACAAAAAACGTGTGAAAAGAAGGCTCACCTCCCCCAGCCCTGCTGTTTTTTAGGCCCCTAAAGTTTTTCCACATGTTATTTTTGTCAGCTGTCTGAGATCCTACCCGTCCTCAAATCTTCCCCTCTCCAGGCTCCACCCCTCAAATTTCCAGGAGTTTCCCAATCTGGAGTTGGCAACCTTGCCTCCTTCCCAGCCAAGGATCAACCTGTTATTATCTGCCCCTCTGGTTTCAGCTTTCCATCTCCTCCCCCCTCCCTCCTGGAGATCAGTTGTAATTCTGAGTGATCTCCACTCCTCACCTGGAGAATGGCAACAGTGGTTCCCCAGGAGGAAATGGCTGGTTGGGAGGGTGGAGTCTATGGCATTGTACCTGTCTGAGGTCCCACCCCTCCTCAAACCTCACCCTCTCCAGGTTCCATCCTCAAATCTCCAGGAATTTCCCACCTGGAGTTGGAAATTCTATCTCCTTCCCAGCCATTTATCAACCTACCTTTATTTCTCCCTCATTCTTCAGCTTTCCATCTCCCCGCCCCTGCAGCCTCTACCATGCTCTGAACCCCTGACTGCCACATCACAATTGGCTGTCATGGGGGGCGCATCTCAGCAGGGTATAAGGACACATAGTCCACCATTTTCTCCAGGGGAACTGATCAATGGCATCTGGAGAGCGGTTGTAATTCTGAGTGATCTCCAGCCCTCATCTGGAGATTGGCAACAATGGTTCCCCAGGAGGAAAGGTAGTCTTTCTCTGCAATGGGGACCAAAGCAGCTTACATCATTCTCCTCTCCCCCTTTTGACTTGCACAACAACCCTGGGAGGTAGGCTCAGCTGAATGTCTGTGACTGGCCCAAAATCACCCACTGAGCTTCTACAGCAAGAACCTGGATCTAGCAGACCTTGCTCTGAAGCACTGACTGCTATGCCTAGGGTAGCCAACCTCCAGGTGGAGCCTGAAGATCACCAGGTATCACATCTGAACTCCAGACAACTCTCCCCCTGCCCTTCTGGAGAAAATAACTGCTTTGGAAGGTGGGCTTTATGGCATTCTGTTCAGCAAAGGCCTCTGCACTCCCCAAACCCTAGCTTCTATAGACTCTACCAGAAAATCTCCAGGAATCTCCCTACCTGGAGCTGGCAGCCCTAGTCAGGAGTGGCCCCAATATGTTCCTCACAAAGGCCTGCAAAGAGTTTCCTTCCTTTGTCTGAACCAAGCTTGGTTGCCTACTGTGGCAAAACAGGCTCTAGTCTACAACTCAGCTGTTCGCCTCCCACCCTCATCCTGTGGGCGTATCTCACTCCTTAAGTTCCCTGCCACCACTCACTGAATTGTCACTGCCTTTTTAGAGGGACAGTGAGACCCCTGTGGCAGAATCTCCGTATTTGGAGATAGAATCCCCAATCTTTGGGAGATCCCTGGAAAGTTGGCAACCCAAAGGTCTAGCCTTTCCTTGCTTCCCTGGGCTACCCCCTCCCTTTGGTATTGTGAAGAGCGGGGGAGACTATGTGGCCAAAGCACAACACAGATTATTAGTCCAAATATAAGAAATTATTTAACTATTTACACAATTATGGAGCACGCACACACTAAATGAATAAGGCACAACTGTAGGAGTAAGCACACACTATGAACCAACAGGGCATAAATTAACAGGGGTTAAATGCAATCCTCTTTCCCTACACACAATACTCTCTCTGCCTCTGGAGGTTGTGGGCTCAGGAAAGGATCTCTCCTTGGACCGGCCTCTGGCTCTGCTTCAGCCTCTCTCTCTTGCCCAAGAGAGCAGGGAAACTTCCATCCATTCCCCAAACCAGCTGACTGTGGAGTCGATGAATCTCTGCTGCCTCCCAGGGTTCCCCCACATCTTTGGTGTATAGCCTGGGTCAGCACAGGCAGCATGAGCCTTTCCTAACCTCCTGTAGGATGAAAACTGTCTCCTCCCTGGATGGGCTGGAGTCTATATTGATGGTGCTCTGCCCCTTGGGACGGTCCCTGTTTCCCCCACACTTTTTGGCCTTGAGGCAGCTGGGAACTGTAGGCCAGCAGATGAGGAAGCCCCATTCAACCCAGTGAGTGATACCCCTGCAGGCCCCTCTATGGAACTACAGCTCCATTGAACCTTATGGGGGAACATTTTAAACAAACAACCACAGACAGCAGCTATTTTACAAACACAAGTAACTGCCATTTCGTTACACCTACCAATGGCCACTGACGGAAAAGTTAGTCCCACACAGGAAGCAAGCAGGAGAAGCATCTTCATCAAGAGACAAAGCCGTTTGCCAGTAATTCTGACAGGGCACAGTGGCTGAAGGAGAGGGCGGGGAAGAGGAGCAGACCCAGCACCCGGCCAATGGCATGCAAGTACTCTTGAGTGGCAGCTGCGCGGGACTCAGGCAACACAGCCAATGGATGGGGACAGCTTCTGAGTGACACATCATGGAGCCAACTGATTTAGGAGCATGTGGAATATTTAGAAAGTGCCACCCCAAAACACAATTGTCATAAGGAGAGATCCTGTCTCATGCTTGGAAACTTCCTTTTCCTTTCATAAGTTATATCACGCTTCACAATGAGCAAAGCACTTTGCATGTCTTATTCTCACAACAACCCTGTGAGGTAGGCTACATTGAAAGGTAAGCACTTCTCCAAGGTTACCCTGTAACTATCATGGTTGGATAGGGGTTTGAATGCCACATTGAAACCCAATGTTTTACAGACACTGCACAGTAATGACCCAGAAAGCAGTCCATTCAGATCCTGTCTAGCTCTGTTATTGTTGTTGTTGTTGCCATCAAGTCATAGTTAATTTATGGTGATCCCACAAGGTTTTCAAGGCAAGAGACATTTGGAGGTAGTTTGCCATTGCCTGCCTCCACATCTCAATCATGGTATTCCTTGGAGGTCCCATATCCAAAGCCAGGGCTGACCCTGCTTAGCTGCAGTGATCTGATGAGATTGGGCTAGACTGGGCTATCCAGGGTCAGGGCATCTAGCTCTATACAGTTCTGAAATTCCACACTCAATCCCCCAGACACATAGTCATTGTTTTGTTGCGCATTCACCTCCTGTCTCTCAAAATGAAACTGGATGGCTCCAGCAAACCTAGCAAATCAAAGGGAGAACCTGGTGCCTTGATTCAGCCATTTGTTTTAGGGCATGTTACATCATTTGATATATTGCTCCAACTCTGACTTGCCCAGTAATTAAAAGTTACTCCAGAATGGGTGGTGCATACCTCTCGATGCAATTGTGATGTCTGCAGTACCAAATATTTTGTAACCAGCCTTATTTCAGTACACAGGATGTTCTCTGATCCTAATTCTTGGTTGTTTGGGCTACATCCTGTCTTTAATGAAAGAGCCCTAGACTTTTAGATCCATGAGTCTTTCTGCTGTTATTGCTATTTTGTGTGGCAAGTTATGAAGCTGTTGCCTGAAAGAAGTTATAATGAAACCAGCCCATGGACTGGGCTATGACGCTAAGGCCTTACTTTTCATTTTAAAAACAAAGCATTTCTGTTTAACTATTATAATCTTGTAGCTTCCTGCATCTACCTGAGATGGATACAAATTTAGTTTGGTGGACTCCTCTAGTAGTCCCATAATACAGATCTTCACTCTAGAATACCTAGATTTTGGGGAGTTTTTGAGAGTCAACACTACCTCATCATGAAGAGATATTAACTCTCAGAAACTTATACTCCAAAAATCTTGTTGGTCTCAAAAACTTGAATCTAGCTTTTTTACCGCAGACCAACGGAGGTGCCCTCTCATAACTATCATTCTAGTATGCCATGAAAGTGTGTGAGCTTGTATTTGCATAGAACTCTACAGAAAAGGCAGCCTTCAATTCCAGAAAACCTGTTAGAATCCCTCTCCATAGCACAGCCATTCTGAGATTTCCTCTTTTTGGTTCATAGGAATGTTGTAACAGAATTATAATGCAGATTTACTGTAGGAAAATCCAGTGCCAGATTCCAGCAAGGTCCTTCTCAGGGAATTCATGAATGTAACAATAATCCCACTCAACAGCCCTATTTGACTAGCTCTAAAACATAAATGAGATCAAGGGGCAAGAGCTGAGTAAGAAATTCTTCCCACCCCTGATGTGTAGATTCATATACAACATTGTTTAGACACGCACTAGTTGCCAAACCATTCTTTTTTCCAGATGTGTCTTGGAGCCAACTAGATATGATGGCAGAACTCCAGTGGCTTTTTTCAGGCTTCAAAGCAACCGAGGGAGTCCCAGGGAATTCAGATCAGGGTTGGCCCTGGGGGTGAGGGGAGGAGTTAATCCTTCTCCCTGTGCCATTTTCCTAATATAAACCTTTCCCTTTCCAGAGACTTCTACAAATATGGTGCCTGTATGTTAACGGAGCAAAACAAACAGCAACTCAGCCAGCAGACAGGGAGGAATTTGTACTGGGAAACTGGAAAGGGTGGGATTAAACTCTCCAGGCCCCAGACCTGACCTGAATTGGGCCATGCTCTCCCAGGGGCTGCTTCTTTTTATTGCATAGGCTTCTACCTCTAGTAACCTACTTTCTGCATTATGACATAGCATGCCTAGGCTGTTTCCCCCCACCCTTCATTGCTGTCATCTGCATTGTTTTCCAGTTCTGTAATCCAGGTTATACTACACTGTTTATTGGAGGTACATGCTGTCTGATTGAACTGTTATTTACATTTTGTAATCTGCCTTAAGTCTTAGTAAGAGAGATGGACTATAAATGAATAAAATAATAACATAAAATGCAAATAATAACAAAATGAGATGTCACTTGAAATCCCTTTTTTTGAAATCCCTCAAATCAAAATTCCCGGTTTCCATTTTTGCCTTTGGCACAACCCCTCAGTTCTTCTCCACTACTGAAGTGATGCCTAAACTCACATGAAAGGAAATAATGCATTCTTCCTTGATTTTGCACTCCCATTGCTGTTCTTTTTGTCTCAGATTTGTGATTGCAAGTTCCTCAGAGCAGGGGCCTTCTATCTTCTCTGTAAAATACCACGCATATTGATGCTGCTACAGAAAGAAACCATTGAGATCTGATTACAGATCTCATGATTACAGATCTCATGCCATCTGTCCAGTTAGGCCTTTAATCCAGGAAGATTTGTGACAATGAAGAGAAGGAATTTAACATTTAGTTACTTTACTTCATTTATTCCCTGCCTTTCTCTCCAGTGAGGACCCAAACATGTATTTTCTTCCAAGCGATGTAATGAGCAAGTTCATCAAGCTGTACCGACACCCATCACATGAGAAGGTGCACTTTTGTATCCTTCATCCCATGCCCCTGAGCAATCTTCTAGTCAACTGGGACAGAGTTGCTTGGTATCCCAACAATGCAAGTGAAATCCAGCTCTGCTGTTGGAAGTTATCACACCCTGACAGCTATAGGTTAGCCCAATCACTATCTTTCAGGTCCTGTCTGCACTTGGATCTCATCTCTGGTTTTATCAGAGTTTAACTCGTGACACAATACCTTGCATTTATAACAGCATCCATTTGTCAGTGCCTGCCATATATTCTGTATCTGCCATACATTCTTGTGTGTCTATGCCATACCAGTATGTTAATCTTGCTTTAAACCTACCTACATTTAACCTTGCTTTTAGCCTCTCCATAGGTCCTGCCCGGGAGTTCACAATGGGACTCCTACCCGGCCCTTAGGAATGCGGAGTCAGCCAGCGCTCATCCTGCAACCCCCGCCTGCCTCCTTTCTTGTGTTGCTTATGCTTTGCTTATGCTTTGCTTGGCTTGTTCAGTTAGCTACCTTCTGGCTGGTTATCTTATGTCTCATCCTTGAACATGAAAGGCTCTGGAGTGGAGAGAACCTGTTCTAATGTTATGCTCTCAGGTCTCTGTGAACTAATTTTTAGAATGTTCAACATCATTATTTCCTGAGAAAAGGTTTTCCCGCGTATTCTATGGGAACTGCTACTCCTTCTGTTTGTGCACCTAAAATACTGTAGTCTGATTGGTAGAACACCTGTAGCTATTTATGAATTTAGTATATCAATGCATGTAACCCAAAGCAATTCATTACTAAAAGAAGAAATGTATGACTCCAATAATCTTTTCTGCAAGTAAAGGACTTTTATTTACAAGACCTGTTGTGGATTTTATTCATTGGGACATTCTTACACATTTATCCTGGGACAAGTGTGGGGTGAAACCAGGGTGACTTCAATGTAATTTGGAAACAAAAAATACCCTGAGATAATTACAGGGGTGAACTCAAGTGTAGTGTAGAATGTAAGTTTGGGGACAGGGCTGAACCAGGATTTAAGGTCTAATGCAGAATCACCCTCAGACTCATTGAGCTTCATAGGTGAGCAGGGATACAAAGCCGGATCTCTCCCATCTCAGCCCAACACTTTGTGCCTTAGTAAAAGGCACTTCAAGCAAATTCTGCTGAAGTAGTTTTGTTATCATCATACACATTTCACCTGCAGTTCTCAGGGAGCAATAGCTAAATAGGCCAAGGCATTAAAGACAAAGAGACAAATAAGTAAACAGAAAATAGGTAATGTACTCCCTAGAACTTTCTATCAGACAGCAGAGGAATTTAACATGGTTGACACATGGAGAACTAGAAATATAGATACTAGAGATTTTACATATTACTCTGCAAGACATAAGTCATGGTCCAGAATCAACATGGCATGGATCTCGACAACTATGGTGAATGATTTAGTTGAAGTGGAGATATTACCAAGCACTTTTGCTGATCATAACCTGCTGATTCTAACTCTACAGGAAGCTCAAAGGAAAAATGATGGACTATGAATACTTGGTCATTGAGAGATAATAACTTTATAAATAAAACCAAGATGGAAATTCAGGATTTTTTCAAAAGAAATACCCAACCTGAAATACCTGTTGATGTAGTTTGGGATACTTTTAAGGCATTTATAAGGGGATGGTTCATCAACCAGGAAGCTTGGATAAAAAAAAACAAAAGAGAAAACAATATGAAAATTTGGGGAAACAAATTAAAAAAAAACAAATTAAGAAAGAAACAAATTGAAAAAATCTAAATATAGAAGAAGCTAAGATTAAAATTTTAAAAATTACAACATCAATTGAATATACTATTGACGCAGGAAATAGTGAAGAAACTGGAATATACAAAACAATATTATTTTGATAACACGAATAAGCCAACAAGATGGTTGGCCTATAAGCTAAGAAAGGAAAGAGAAACGTGCTATACAAAGATATTAAGAAATGAAAAAGGAGAAGAAAAATATAATTTGAAGGATTTGAAAGATATAGAGAACTTTTATAAGCAGTTATACTAGCAAAATACCCAAAATAACTTATAAACTACTATATTCAGAAGCTATTAAAATATCTTAAAAAAAAAGAAAACACCGGGTCTGGATGGTCTCCCAATAGAAATCTATCAAATATTTGAAGAACAAGCAATATTTCCTTTGAAAGCTGTGATTCAGAATATAGTTCAAAAAGGGAAACTTCCAGATTCATGGAACCAAGCCTTGATTACATTGATTCATAAGCAGGAAACAGAAGAAAAGGAGATTAGGAACTATAGGTCCATTTCACTTTTAAACACAGATTATAAAATATTTTAAACACAGATTATAAAATATTTGCAAATATCTTAGCAGCCAGATTAAAAAGAGTTCTAGCTCAAGTTATACATCAAGACCAAGCAGGGTTTTTACCAAAACGTCAATTAAAAACAATGTACATTGTTAACGTGTTGGAATATTACGAGATGCACCCTGAGAAACAAATGGCTCTAGTTTTTCTTGACACCGAAAAGGCCTTTGATAATGTAAACTGGAAATTCCTGTTACAAAAATTATCTATCTGGGATTGTGGTACACAATTTCTTACAATGATTAGAGCTATATACACCAAACAATCTGCTAGGATTTTAGCGAATGGAGATCTTTCTCAATCTATAAAAATACAGAAAGGGACTACGCAAGGCTGTCCCCTGTCCCCTTTACTTTTTATCTTTATTTTGGAAACCTTAAATGATCAGATAAAAGGAGACACCCAAATAAGAGGACTTAAAATTAAAGGGGAAGAATTTAAACTTCAGGCTTTTGCCAATGATTTGGTTTTTATTTTGAAAGACCCTCTAGTATCTATAGCTCAGCTTATAGACACAATTCAAAAATATGGTCATGTTGCAGGTTTGAAAATTAACTTTTAAAAGACAAATATGTTAACTAAAAACTGTACAGAAAACCAGATGCAACAACTTCAACAAATTTCTGCCATAGAAGTGCGCAAAAAAGTCAAATATCTGGGAATTGTCTTGACTAATAGATGCAGTTCAATAATAGACGA
Source organism: Lepidodactylus listeri (assembly GCA_029233225.1). Classification (NCBI taxonomy): domain Eukaryota; kingdom Metazoa; phylum Chordata; class Lepidosauria; order Squamata; family Gekkonidae; genus Lepidodactylus; species Lepidodactylus listeri. The sequence goes on along the minus strand of JARCFY010000015.1, from coordinate 13,604,818 downwards.
TAACTATAAGAAACTTTTCCTAGCTATAAAAAAAGATCTGGCAAAATGGAAAGATTTGCAGCTATCATTTATGGAGAGAATTGCAACAATTAAAATGAATGTCCTCCCAAGATTTCTCTTTCTTGCCCAAAATATACCATTTCTGAAGAAGATGAGTTATATTAAAGAGCTAGACAAAATTACTGCTGTATTTATTTGGCCATCAAAAAGACCTAGGATAAAATGGAAGACTTTACAAGATAAGAAAGAGACAGGTTTTGCCTTACCTAACTGGGCCTTGTATTATAAAGCAGCAGCCCTATCTTGGATAAAAGATTGGATAACATTAGATAATCAAGGAAGTTTAAAACTAGAAGGCCATGATTTAATCATGGGATGGCATGCATATATGGTATGGTAAGGATAGAGTACATACAAACTTTCACCAGCATATGATAAGGGGTACATTGATAAAAATTTGGAAAGAGATAAAGGAAAAAAGTTATATTAGAATCCCAAAGTGGGTATCGCCCCTTGAAACATTTGTAAAATGTACATTAATCTCTAAGTATAATATGGGTAAATATGAGGATCTTTTAGATAGCAATAGTAAGTCAAAATCAGAAGAAATATTATTTGCACAAAACTTGAAATTAACTTGGTGGGAAGGGTTACAACTAAAGTCTAGATATGTTAAAAATAATCAAGTTGGATTTTATGAGAACTTGATAGAACTTGATAAGGTATGGTTGGGTGCAGATGAGAAGCTGATTAAAAAATTGTATACTCTTTTGTTGGATGAATTTATATATGATGGAACTGTGAAAACATCTATGATTACTTGGATGCAAGATATTTGTCATAATATAGATTTAGACAATTGGGCTAAAATTTAGAATATGCTAAAATTTACAAGGGCTATTTTTGTATAAAGAAAATATTTACAAAATGTTCCATAGATGGCATTGGTCTCCTGATAGAATAGCTAGGTGTTACCCAAAGGCAATGAATAATTGTTGGAAATGTAAGAAAAATGTGGGAACATATTTACATATGTGGTGGAAATGTTGGAAAATATGTAAATTTTGGTTAGGAATTCAAAAGGTAATCCAAGAAATATTGGATATTAATATATTATTACTACCAGATATTTTTTACTTAATATTCTACCGGATGGATATAAAAAATTTGAATGCTGTATAATAACATATATTTTGAGAACAGCTAGAATCTTGGTAGCAAAAGGTTGGAAGACAGATAAAACCCCATCAAAGGAAGAGATCACACAGAGACTACTTGACATGGCAGAAATTGACAGATTAAGTATGCTACTGCAAGGAAAAAAGGAGGAGGTACATTCAAAGCTTTGATCTAGACTGTATAAGTGGTTACAAAAAAACAATGAAATGATAGACTCTCAATGTCTTGATGCAATAGTAGAGGACTATATGTATATCAATGTAAAACTATAAATAAACTGTTTTTAAAAAATGGTAGTTGCCAGCAGGATGTCCTGAAACCCATAGGCAGTGACAGAATCCAGACTGCCAACAGTTAACATAGCCAGATGACATTGACTATCATAAGAGAGCTCTTTCCCTCCTACTGAATTCTTAAACACAGAGAACTACATCTGTTTGGCAGCAACCTCATACCCATCTCAAACCCCTGCTATTTTCTATAGAGCAGATCATTGGGGGCTCAAATCAGAATACATTTAAAGACAATCCTGCTTGTTGGAAAACAAGTCACAGATGTGGCTTTTTTGTAATGGAAGATTTGTCTCACTTACCATAAATCTTCCTTCTCAGTGGTCCGGGGATGGGGCAGTCTCCACTCCTGGGAGAAGCTTCTCCCCATAGGCAGGGAGGTCACTGTTCTTTCTTCATGATTCCAGAAGGGGAGGGGCTTCTCTCTCAGTCCTCACTTCTGGGACATAAAAAAGCAGTGTGCCCCTAGGAGGGAAAGACCCAACTCCTAGACCAAGACTTCACGCTGTAGGACCCTCCTTCTTAATGCCATCTCTGCAGAGGCCAGCTTATCAATTCTGTAATGTGTGGTGAAAGAATTGATGGACCTCCAGGTGGCAGCCTTGCATATGATGTCTAAGAAGGGAAAGGATCCGTAGGCTGCTGAGATAGCTGCCCCTCTAAGGGAATGAGCCATAATGCCTTGAGGAGGGTCCAAACTTGCAGACTGGGGATGGGCATGAGCTGGGGAAATTGTGGTTTGTGGTTCATTTGATTACACGAACCACAAACTTTCAAAAACTTTTCCCGTCGGGTTTTCTGCGAATCTAGATCTTGCCAGCGTGGCCACCAATCTGCTCTCCTGCCCTCCCACTAGTGTCCAGAGTGAGCAGGTGTTCTCCCACCTGGGAGACATCCTTTGCCAACATCAATCCTGAGTACACTCGGCCAGGGTGGACAAGCTGTCCTTTCTGAAGGTCAGTCTATCCATGCTGGGCAACCCTGTTCTGGACAGGGTGGATTGAGACCATGGTCTCTGATCTCCCCTCCTCATGTCCCCTCTTCCTTCTTACCCTCTACCCTATGGGTGATCCCAGCATGTGGCCCACGGGTGCATCCATTGGCACCTCTGCCGGGAGGGGTTGGCCTCGCCCCACAGCCAACAACCATGATATCAACATCGGCCTGGAGAACCATTTGGACCATAATCATCCGCTTCCTCATGGCACATTCCCCAACATGGGAACCAGAAACGAGAGCTATCATATGTGAAAACCCCCTCTTTGTGTGTTGCCTGCCTCAAGATCCCTCAAAACAGGGCACTGGAAGTAACCACCTAGCTCATCCTCCAGGCTGCTCCCTCCACCAGGCAACTCAAAGCCGTAAGTTTGCCTGACATGGCCCCTGTCGTCAACTTCTCCACGCACCTCCTCCACCCCCGGAACCCCCTCAAAAAACCTTAAAAACACCTATGGACATGAGCCCTCTCCATCTCAGGATGTTCCCTGTGCCAGCCTACCTAAGAAGAGACATCTGTCAGATGTGAACCTTGTTCTCAGAGTCTCTTTACATTCTCCACCCCAAGGAAACCCCCCCCCCCAAAAAAAACCCTTTAAAATAAACATTAATGGACATGAGCAATGGCCTCCCTCTCTTGGGATGTTCCCTGCACCAGGAAGGAACATTTGTCAGAAGTGACTGTTGTCCTCGACATCTTTGATCATTCTCTGACCCATGGGAACCCATGAACTACAAGCAAACTTCAACAAACTAGAGACACGCCTTCACCCCACTGTCAATGCAATGGCAGCACAATCTGCTCTCCCAGACCTCATGTTGGTTTCCAGTATTCTTTCTCCAGTGTGCTCCTCCTGTCATCCAATTATTCCAGCCCCCCATGTCATCCACCTGCTGCCAACGTGATAGCCAGCCACCACCTCGGGTTTGGCATGAAGTTTCTTGCAGGTCTGGGACTGCTGGGACCGAAATTCCTTGCCACAGCACATTTACATTTCCTTATGGTCTCTTCACTGGCCACCACTGGCCACTCCAGCACACTGGCCATGTGAACCACGATCCTCCTTCTCCTCCTTGCGATGCGTTCCCCAGCAGAGGAACCTGAAATGAGACCTGTCATGTGTGAAAACCACCCTCCTCCTCTTGGTGCGCACCCTCCACCAGGGAACCCGAAGCCATCTGTTTATCTGACGTGTCCCCTGTTCTCAACTCCCCTGTGCAATCCTTCACCCCAAGGAACCCCCCCCAAAAAAACCCCTTAAAATAAAAAATTAATGGACATGAGTGATGCCCTCCCTTTGTTGGGACATTCCCTGCAATGGTCCCCCTGCCCGGTAATCATGTTGCCTTCAGGGAAGAGGGTGGGCCCAGGGAGAGAGCTCCACCTGCCCCCATGGGGGTATTCCCTGCCCTGCTCAGAGACACATGGCTGGTGGGTGGGTTGTGGGCCCAGGGAGAGAGCTCCACCTGCCCCCATGGGGGTATTCCCTGCCCTGCTCAGAGACACATGGCTGGTGGGTGGGTTGTGGGCCCAGGGAGAGAGCTCCACCTGCCCCCATGGGGGTATTCCCTGCCCTGCTCAGAGACACATTGCTGGTGGGTGGGTTGTGGGCCCAGGGAGAGAGCTCCACCTGCCCCCATGGGGGTATTCCCTGCCCTGCTCAGAGACACATTGCTGGTGGGTGGGTTGTGGGCCCAGGGAGAGAGCACCATCCACCCCCTGCAAGCGATGCCCCCCCTCCTGGAACGTTCCCCGTGCCAGACAACCTAGGAAGAGATATCTGTCAGAAGTGACCCTGTTCCTTGACAGTTTCTTTTCATTCTCCACCACAGGGGGGGAAAAAAACAACCAAAAAAATAAAAAATAACGGATGTGAGCGATGCCTTCCCCCTCTTGCAATGTTCCCTGCGCCAGTCACCCTGGTCAGTGATCACTGTACTGTTTAAGGGTGGATGGGCCCAGGGAGGGAGCACCAGTTGTCCACTTGTGAGCCCAGGCAATGCGGAGGGATCAGCCCTGCCTAGAGTCATGTTGCCAGTGGGTGGAGGGTGGGGCTCAGAAAGAGAGCACCACCTGTCCACATGTGGGTGTTCCCTGGGCTCTGGACAGGGCGGGGGGTCCATGGTTCGAGCACCAGGACTGGAAGACCTGTCATGAATTATTATAAACCCTGTTAATGGACCGCTTCCTGGAAGATATCAAGGTGTTAATAGCCCTGTCAATGTATCCTATCTCTTTGAATTGCTGCTGCTTAATCTCCTGGCTGAGACTTAACAACTCTGGCTGGGGGTGAAGGAGAGACCCCTTCCAAATAAGGTTTTCCCTGTTCAAAAGTCTCCATGGCTTCATGATCGTCTCTTTAGGTCCAACACTGAAAAATCTTCTTTAATTCATCTTTTAATTCCTTAGAGATATTGCTTTCAGTTGCTGAAAGGTCTGGAGCCCAAGAATAGATTGCCCTAGTGAAGAGTGAACTCACTGTGGATGCCCTGAGGGAAGTTGAAATTCTTCAAAGCTCCAAAATTCTTTCGCAGTGCCTGTTCTATTCTCCTGTCACAGGGATCCTGGGGAAGGCCATCTGCCTCTTCAGGTAGTGCCGAATTGGAACACACACTGGCCACTGGATCATCTACTAATGGTAGTTTGAAGCACTCTCTTGCCTCTGGTACTAGAGAATAGAGCTTGGAGATGATGGGGGTAATTTGATTTGGCCCTAGATGGGGACTCCTGTTCAGTATGGACTACCTTGTCAAACACAGCCAGGAAAGGAATCCCAAGAGAAAAGGATCTTGCTTTAGGAGAGGATCTGGCAGAACTTGCTGGTTTGCTTGTGTCAGGTGCTTCTTCCACTTCCTTATTATTCACTGACATTTCTAGACTATGTAACACTTTTGGGAGGATCTTGTGAAAGACATCCTGTGGGAAAAGGTGAGTCTGCATAGTAGTAACGATGGGTTCCTCCTCATCCAATAGTTCCCTTCTTCCTTATGTGACGAAGAATCCAAGCTTTCAGAGTCATGATCTCCATATCCCCTAGCTTTGTTCTCTGTCAAGTCTGGTGTAATGATCTAATCTCCATCTTTTAAGCTGACAGGGAGAAGAGGAAGACCTAGTCGTCCCCCTACTAGATGATGCATTACTAGAGGGAGAGAAATGTCTATATCTACTGGGAGACTTAGTGTGTCCTGAAGAGGAAGAACCCCTAAGGTTAGGAATAGCCTGAGGGATGGCTTCTCTAATCTCTTTCTGCATCTTCCATTTTATCCATGCTAGGAGACTGGCTTGAGCACGATCCTCTGGAAGGTCCAAGGCAGGGCTTCCTGTCACATCTGACCCATGTTGTGATCCATACGAGACTTGAGAAGGGGAGGTTGTCAACAGAGCATTCAGCTTGAAGAGAATCTCTCTGCTGGGCGTCTGTTAATTGCCATGTCTTCGGGTGCCTACAAGACTGTTTCTCTCTAAGGCCATTTGTTTAGGCTGGCCTGATTAGCTAATTAGCTGCAACTGAAAAACGCCAATGGAACTGTCAGTGCCTATAATTTGGGAATGAATCCTTACGAGACCACCTCATGATTGGGTGAAGGAGTTAATAGGCTAGTTTCCCCATAAAGAATGGGTATGTAAAAGTCCAGTCAGCTTCCCAAGCACCACCTTGTTGTCAGAAACTTTGGTGTCCTGTGCACCAGACTGGCCAATGGAACCATGAGCTGTAGTGAGTAGTCAGAGGCTTGCTGAACCCAGGGTACGCATAACAGCCACACATCAAGCAAGCCACACGCTGGATCTTATTTTTGGTGTGGGGATAGATGTGGATCTGGAACCTGCTGAGGCATTACCATGGTCAGATCATTTCACCTGGAGCAGGGGAGGCCAAGGAGTAGCCTGAGTAGACTAAACCCTCCCTGTTTGGGCTGTGAGTGGATTTATGTTCGCCCACAGAATCGAATGGAACCCACAAGGTTCCAAGAAGCTCTGCGGGATCCAGTGCCCCCTGGTGATTCCTTAGATGAGCTTGTGGAGGCTTGGCATAGCTGACTCTCCAACGCCACTGACGAAATAGCTCCCTGGCGCCCTCTTCGTCCCCATGCCAAACTGGCTCCATGGTATACCCTGGAGCTACGGAGGGTGAAATGAGAACTGAGTCGGCTACAGCAAGTGTGGAGGTGTGCTCATGATGAAGCCTCAAGACCATCTTATGGGATACTTACAAAGGCCTATGAGATGGCAGTGAAGGCCACCAAGAAAGCTTTCTTTGCTACCTCCGTTGCGTCTAATAGCTCTCGCACAGCCCAATTGTTTAGAATAATTCAATCTTTGACTTCTTTGCCAAAGGCAAACCAAGCAGGGGTATGGGCTGTGTTGTTACCAATATGCTAATGGCACCCAGCTCTATCTGCTGATGGATGGATGGCCGGACTCCAACCCAGAGGTATTGGACAGGGCATTGCAGGCTGTGACTGGATGGCTCAAAGAGAGTCAATTGAAATTGAATCCAACGAACATGGAGGTCCTGTACCTAAATCATGAAGAGTTGGGATCGGGAATCCAGCTCCCAACCCTTGGCAGGACACCATTAGTGCTGGCATCCAGGGTGAAGAGCTTAGGGGTGCTCCTGGATCCCTCTCTTGTGATGGAGGCTCAGGTTGCTGCTGTTGCTCGATCATGTATGGCCTTCTATCATGTATGGCTCGTCAGGCAACTGGTTCCCTATCTCACCCCCCAGGACTTAGCTACTGTGACCCATGCAATGGTCGCTTCCAGACTAGAGTATTGTAATTTGCTCTATGTGGGGCTGCCCTTGAACTTGATCCAGAAACTGCAGCTAGTGCAGAATGCAGTGGCACGTATGCTGACGGCAATGCCAGTGGTGTGCCAACTGCACTGGCTGCCGATCAAGTACTGGATCCATTTCAAGGTTCTGGTATTAACCTTCAACGCCCTATATGGCAGGGACCTGCATATCTTTGGGATCGCCTCTTCCCATATGAGCCCCACAGAGCATTACTCTCAATCGATCAACATTTACTGGTTGTCCCTGGTCCCAAGGATGTCCGACAAGTGTCAACCAGGGTCAGGGCCTTTTCTGACCTGGCCCCAGCCTGGTAGAATAAGCTCCCACTTGAGATCAGGGCCCTGCGGGATCTGTTACCATTCCGCAGGGCCTGTAAAATGGAGCTGTTCTGCCGGGCTTTTGGCTGAGGTGGCGGACATCCAAAACCCATCTTTGGCCTCCCCTATTGAAATCGCTGACTCTGTGATCAGCCTAAACTGAGGATATCAACATGAACTTTGATTGCTGTTTTTAGTACAGTTTTAAATTACAGTTTTAATTAACTATTGTTGTTGAGAGTTTGTGACTTTGTAATCCACCCTGAGCTCGTGCGCAGGGAGGGCGGGATTTTAAAAAAAATCAAAATAAATAAATAAATAGAGTGGAGATGGCCTGAGCACTCTGGTACTCCAGCCACCGATGCTCCTACTCAAATGGAGAGAGGCCTGGCCCTGAGGCTGGAGACCCTGCAGCTTGGGAGATCCTGGGGGGAGTGAGCAAGCTGGGGAGAGGAGTCCTCACCATCACAGACATTTTCTGGTTTCTGCTGCGACTTAGAAGCTCAGCAAGAACGGGGAGTCAGTTCCATCCCCAGTCAATCTCCCAAATAAACAGAAATAGTAGACAAAAAGCAGATAGAAATCAAACACGGAAGAAAGAAGAAAAGATAATGAAAAAAAGTAAATGAATAGTTAATTAGGAATTGCGGCACTCAAATGGAGCAGGGCTAAAGACTGGAGCCTGAAAAGTCCCTCCCCTTCAGGAATCATGAAAAAAGAGCATGCCTGTTTATAGGGAGGAGCTTCTCCAGAATTGGAGAATACCCCACCCCGGACCTCTGGAGAAGCGACTTCTCCAGAATTCGTTGTATGTCAGGATATGAATGTATTCAGTCACTGTACAGCTTCAGATCATTGGTCAAATCTAGCTCAGTAGGATCTGACTTCTAGTGACTCTTCAAGGCCTCAGGCAGGGAAAAAATATTTCCCAAGAACTGCTAACGGTGATCTTTTAACTGCAGATGCCATGGATTGAACCTCGGACCTTCTGCCTGCTAAGCGCGTCTTTCCAGAGAGCCTTAACCCCTCCAAGATTTGCAAGAGCAGCAGCACTGCACAAACTTATTCAGTAACAAACTCATCAAATCTACTCCCAGGAAAAATACTATATGCCACATCCTTACTATTCCAGTTCAAGCAGCACACACACAAAAATATGTCAGGCTGGACTGTCTATTCATCTACAACTCACTGTCTAGTCTGTAATCAAACTCAAATAGTCCTTCCTCTGAAACTCAGGGGTCTGTTGGAGCGGGAGCGCACAGGAGCACAGCTCCGGGAGTGAGGAGCCCAGGGGGCGGGCACATGACCAAGCCCCACCCCCTCCTCGGCTTCCCCGAGCAGTGCAGAGGCGCAGCGCCCCGGGGAAAGCCCTGTTAGGGTCTTTATTGTTTTTAATGTTTTGTTTTAATATTGATAATTTTATCATTGTTCCTTTTATGACTGTGTGCTGCTTTTCCAGAGACTTGCTCAAGGTGGCATATACATTTTCTAAGTATACCATTTTTTATCTGGGCACATGGCACATAAGTACTGGAGAAATTTCACCAACGCTTCAGCAGCTTCCACCCCATCAGTTTGGTGTAGTGGTCAGGGGTTGGACTCTAATCTGGGAGAACCGGGTTTGATTCCCTACTCCTCCACATGCAGCTGCTGGTGTGACCTTGGGCCAGTCACAAGTTCTCTCAGAGCTGTTCTCTCATGAGCAATTCTCAAAAGACCTCTCTCAGCCCCATCTACCTCACAGGGGAAGGGGAAGGGATGGGTGGTGCACATGTCCTGGATATCTCGTCTACTTGAAACCTGGTGGTTTCAAGGGAGCAGGAAGAGAATGAGGGTGTGTTCTTTACGCTTATTTTTATTGCACAAAGTATTGGATGGGAAGGGAATGGAGGAAGAGTAGGTCAGTTTCACTCACCTGTGGAGTGGAGCCTGAGGGGTGGGTGTTGCCTTCTGACACACTTCCAGTATGTTAGGGGGTGTGGCATATGCAAACGAGTTATGCAAATGAGGTATGCTAATGAGCTCCTGCACCTCTTTTTCTACGAAATGACCCCTGCTGAAACTGATTTTAAAATGGAAACCACATTGAATTTTTCTTGATTAGTGAACTGGAAGGCTAAACACTGTACTCCTTCCTTGCAACCAGTTGGATGTATTCAGAGTCACACTTGTTGTCTTGACTACTGCAATATACTATCACTATCAATGAGAAGAGTACAAGTGGGGACTCACAAGCACTTGCATGAGGCATCTCATTTCCCCTTCCCTGGCAACCTCGCTTGTGGGGAGGGTGGGATACAAATGGGAAATAAATAAATAAATAAATAAATAACAACCCCAGTAGCCTCTCCCCCTTTTCAGCTTCACTTTCACCTTCCCACCCACCAGCCAACCTATCTTTATCTGCCCTTGACTTCAGCTTTCCATCCTTCTCTTCCCCTGGCAACTTTTCCCTAAGAAAACTCTGGCCCAGTTGCATGGCAGAGAACCTACAAGGACTTGCAGAGGTATTTCAGTTACCCCTGTACCCTTCCCCCACATGAAAATTCACTTGTGCTCTGTCAGGTTCTGTGCTCATTTGCAATGCTTCCTCTAAGCTATGGAGTCTTGTGAGCAAAAATTCTACTTTGTGAGCTACTGGAATTCTACTTTGTGAGCTACTGGAATTAAAGTTGTGAGCAAGCAATTCAGCTACTGCATAAATTACTTTCCTCTGGAGCCATCCTTCCTGAGCTAAGATAAAAATGTGTGAGCTAGAGGCTAAAAAACTGAGCTCACACTAACTCAGCTTAGAGGGAACATTGCCCATTTGTATGGGGGGGGGTGATCCTGCAAGAACTTGTGAGGGCACATTTCTCCTGTATCCAATCCCCCCACTATTTCTTCCTTCCTTTCTCCTGGCAATCCCCATATCCTCACATTTTCCTCCTTTAAATACACCCACCAACACCTACCTTATATCTGCTCCAGTCCTTCAGCTATATTTACTTCATTTAAGAGCAGCTTATTCTCCTTTCCTGTATTTTATCCTCACAAAAAATCTGTGAGGTAGGTTAGGTTTAGAATGTGCAACAGGTCCAAGGTCACCCAGTGAGCTTCCATGGCAGAATGGAGATTCAAACCAGGGTCTTTCAGATCCTAAGTCTGAAACTCTAACCACTACACTGGCTTTAGTAGGATGGTTGTTAAAACAGTAGAGAGCAACCAGTACTGGGTGAGTCCTGCAAGCTGCTAGGGATGGGGACAAACCACATTTTTGTGGTTTGGTTCGTGGCTGAACCATGAACCGAACCATGAACCAATATGCTGGTTTGCGAACTGAACCGGTTCGTATTGGTTTGTGAGCCATTTAAAATTTAAGCCCCTGCTTTCTGCTCCCCGCAAAAAGTGGCAGGGGAGCAGAAAGCAGGTGTTTTTCATGAACTGTATTTCACAAAGAGCAGAAAGCAGGCATTTAAATGGCTCCAAGCCATTTAAACTCCTGCTTTTCATGAAGAGCAGAATTTTATGGAAGTTCATGGTGGTTCTTCAGTTTGCAAACATCCCTTCACACACCACAAACCAGACAAAATGTGTGACAAACTTTAGTTTGTGAGCTGGTTTGTGCCCATTCCTACAAGTCACATGGTATTAAGTCACACATGGTTGCTTCCAGGCCTGGCCCCAATGAATCTTCTGTCAAGGGCCAAAACAATCTCAGAAAGGGCCCTGCCCCTGCCTCTACTAACAGAAACCAAGGCTTGAAGGCTGGCAATACCATTGTGGCTACCTAGTAATAGACACTGAGGGCATTTGTTTCTTGAAGCTTTAGGTGCTGCTTCTATCATTTGAGGGTCTTAACACCTGATAGTTTTTAAAGATTTCAGATTTTTCTCCAACCCTGGGACTTTTTTCAGGTTTGCAGAAAGATCTGCCTTGTCTGTCCATGATCCCAATCTGTGGATTTAAGTATCCACAGAATCTGGCCATGTTCAGAATGAGATATATTGATACTCTGTTTCTTTTTTTAGAAAAAATCATACTCAAAGTGTGATAACATTTTAGAATTCTTACTGAGTGCTGCCAAATGTTGAGCCTTTGCAAAAGGCAGCTCTACTATACAGAAAAAAAGGGAAATCTCAATGGATAATTCAAGTTTCCTTTTCATCTCCTCCTGAGTAAACCAGCCAACTAGCCACTCCCAAGTACACAGAAAAACTATGATTTCCAATTCATCATCATGTCTTCTTTCACAGGCTGCAAACACATGAACAAGTGTGGTGCTAAGCTAAGTATGTAGGCAGAAGACAAGGTAATTAGACAACACTTTGTAAAAGGACAAGTTGCAGCATTATTGGGCAGCCAGCAGGGCTCCAGGTCAAGACTATACCACTTCCTCTTAAAAGACTTTTTTTTTTTAAAGTTAGGCTGTCTATTCAATTACTGCGCTCTCAATTCCTCTTTCACATACACTATAATTTTTATGTGTGCACCTGCTGGTACTGGAATAATAAGCGTGTAGCCATGTGTGTCAGCAATTTAAGAACTTCCCACTTGAGAGAATTTGCTGTGTGGCAAAGCATAAAATGTAAAGAAGACAAAGACTTTGTGGATGTTGCTGGCAGCTGAGGCACAACTGCCAGCTGAGTGTGCAGCGTGGCTGGCAAAATCAGGAGGAAAGCCAACCTCCAACAAAGGTTTATACGAAAAATAAAAGTTCCAGACTCCTTCAAGTCACATAGATGCATTATGAATAGGCTGGAATGGGTAAAAAAAAAACCCTGAATTTCTTTGGAAAACAAGATTTGGGATAATTGGGAGAAGTACCTCTTATCAAGAGATAAGGTTGGAAGGGGTGACACACACACATTCCTCAAAGAAGGAGTTACGTGAAGGGACTTTAAACAACCACGGTAGCTTCACCAAAAGACTGTATTCTCCATTATTTCAGAGGACTTTGTTACACCTGGTTTAAATCTCTGGAACAACTCAGCACATAAACAGTACACTGCTTTCACTTCTACTGTCCAAGGATCTAGGGCTCAGTTTCACTATTATATCTCATGCTTTCCTTGCCCCTTGCAGAGTCTAATTCCCTCCTTGAACTCCTGGCTTAGGAAAACTATAGTTTGCAATTAACATATAAATTAGTTGGAAAATATGGTTTGTGCTTGCCTTCCAACTCATGGTTGTTGGTTCTGGTTTGGAGGGCATGCACAAATCACAGGTTTGCAAAACTGGGGATGTAACAGCAACCTATCAAAGCAAGAACTTTTAACTGATGTGCCAGAGATCTGTTGCTTTGGAAAGCATCCTGCTTACACTCAGATGCCAAGAGAAAGAGTCCATAGGAGGTTTGGGTTCCAAGACTCACCACTGACATCTGGAATAGATTCTGGGATGCTGGCTCAGATTAGCTACAGAAGCTGCTGCAATGAAGTGTTCCTTCAGACTTGGCTGAAAGATGTTATGTTGCACTTTGGGGAATTAACATACCTTACAGCTAGTACAAGCAACTGGAGAAGGCACTAGCAGAAAACTACAACTTCTGCTCTAGCAACACTTATGCAAATGCATTCCTCCCAATTTCACTTGTTCTCAGGTAAAAATTCCAAGTGAGCCCTTCATAGGTAGCATAGAATCCCCAGAATCTAAAAAGTTTGATTTTAGAAAGATAGGTCAGCTTTTCAGTCCTTCAGTAGAAAATACACCAAGACCATGGGGAAATACCTAGCAAGGGCTGTAAAACCAGTGAGGGGGCAAGACTGGTTCCCCATGGTAAGATAGTACCAGATTTGCCAGAACCCCATGGATGGTGGGGGATGCCTGTTCCCAGTGGGTACTTTCCTGCTACCTCTCAGCTGGATGGGAGAGGGGGAAAATGGCAGCGAAGGGGCGGCGAGTACCAGCAGCATCTCAGTGGTGTTGGGGATGCTATGGTATTTGGGCAAAATGGAGTTACAACCAAATGCCAGTGTGTCCACAGAGACACGCTGGAGTTACTCCCCGTGTGCCCAGAAGTGATGTCAGTGCATTGCCAGAGAAATCATTACATTTCCATCAAGGCTCCCCTGTCACATGTACAACCCTCCCCACCCCTGCTGGTTGCCAGGTCCTGTGTGGCAATCCTAGATGATAGCAAAATATTTGGATGGATGATTACAATGGGGCATGAGTTACTAAACATACATCAAACCCTGAGACACCCCTCCTTAAATTAAAGATACAAGGTGATACCTCAAAAGCATTTAAAGCACCCATCCCAAAAAAGAGGCGAACCAGTTAGCCAGCCAGCATGAGGTGCCCTCCCCCCACACCAGCTTCTATCTTCTTCTTCCAGCTCCTTCCCCACCCTCCTCTTCCTCCTCCTCCTCCTCTCACAAACCTCTAGGGGAAAGTTCCATAAACAGGAAGTAGCTACCAAAAATTCTGTCACTGTGCAACTATGCAAAGCTGATGTAGTTAAGGTCGCACTCTTAGCTGATATGAGGGAGATACTAAATGAGGGATAGTGAGACACTTTCAAGAGCAGTGAACAATTCTAGATGTTACAGTTCAGGACCGAAACCTTGACTTGTGCACAGAAAGCACACCACAATACTGCATATGAATGTACTATCTAGGGTGAAATGAGAACGAACTGTGAAAGTTACAACTAGGTAAGGGTGAAAGAATCATAATGTCAGATCAAATCCAGGAACTTTTTTTATTTCTCTGGAATGGAAACAACTCACCAGCCTGAGCAAAAATTGCAGGTGGCAATTGTACATTCTCATTTTATTTTTTTATTTTTTTAAAAAAAGGAAAGCAAGTGTTTGGTTTCATAAATTTCTGTCATAAGAAACAATTTCAAATTGTACACCAAGCTTTTTACAAAGCATCAATGTTAAGATGGTTTCACCAGCTTCTACCATGATTTTGTCCATTTTATACCATGCAAAAATGCTACATCTGCTTGTCACATTTTAAAACTTTAGTATTACAAAGATACAAAGGTTCATTGGCCAATTGGTATTTTTAAGACATGGAGGTGGTGTCATTTCTTTGTTTTTCTCCCTAAGGAAGCTGCAAAAATAATTTAGTTCACACAGACAAGATGGGGGATTGCATTCAAGCCTTGGAGCCTTTAAAATTCGTACCTCAGTCACTTGTATTAGCATAACAGTATCACCGGCCACAAGGATCGGCTTGTGTGGTTCTTGCATTCATAAAATCTTAAGAGTTGGAAGGTATCTCAAGGGTCACACAGTTCTAGCTTCCGGATGCAGAGACTCATCAACTGAAACCTTCCCTGATGAAGATGCTCATCTAGTCTTCTTGTAAGAACTTCCATGAAGGAGATCATTTCATTCTGTTATCACTCCACTCTGTTATTAGTTTCCATTTAGATCAGCACATCTGCAGCAACTAAGAATTAGTTCTGCTGAGCCCCAAGAGTAACCTAGAGATGAAGAATGTCTGGGCCAATTTCACATGGATTTAGCCCCTTGTCCTTGGCCTCTTTGTACATCCTTTGGAAGTCTTTGAAACGAGGGGCACAGCCTAACCTGGCCTCCCCAAAGTGCATGCGGCCCGTGAAGAGGAAGTCTCCTTCTCCTGGTTTCACCCCACACTGCAGCAGTGTCTTGATCTGTCCTTCCCAGATACCAGTTTCCTCTGCAGGTTTGAAGATCTTCATTTTCTGCCTGTAGATTCTGTTCACGCTCACATCAATGACAGAATCTTGCCCTTCCTCCTCATTAAGTACATTTTGAATGGTACCTCTGACAACTAGGAAGAAAATATAAAGTTAGATTAGAGAGTGTTGCGTACGCAAGTTACACAGATTCATAACACACTTAGACACCAACCATTCTCCATCTTGTTAATGTGATTCTGGATAATTTTATGTTTGGGCTACTGGCTTAATGGACTACTGGAAGAAATACCATGATGGGAGCAACAGATAGCAAAATCTATGGAAAGGCTCAGGAAAAGATGCTCACGCCATCATGTCAGATCCAGCAATCAATCAGCAGAAAGCAAAGACAGTTGCAATTCTTCTCCATTATCCCCCATCCCCCAGCAGCCCCTTCTGATCCTGGGGGAGTTGATTCCTAGGGTTGTGGGACGCATGTGGAGAAATTGCCACATAGAGTGTGAGGTTTCGGTGAGCCAGGGAAAGAGGATGAAATTGCTCAGCCCTGCCTCTTCCACCAGGAAAACTACTTCTGGAGTTTCTGCTGACTGAAGGAGGAGTGACTTTGCCCCCTTCCCACAGCTCAGTGAAACCCACTACCACACATGGTGGTCTCATGATGTTTGGAAACAAATTTTCCTATGATAATTACGGACTGCTGCACCGGGGGCAGGGGAGTCAGGGGAAATAAGACAGGGAAGATCTGCTGTGTTTGGGTCAGCTGATCACTGGATCCAACACATTTGTACACTAAAACTCCGGCACCGAAGTCTCAAGACACAAGGGATTTATTTTTTACACATTTAGGATATTAGATGTTTATGACACATGGTCCAATTTAGATTTCTTATAATTGGGTTGTTGTTGTTTTTTGCAGTTTTCTGTGCTGAAGAGTTTTTCTCAGCAAATTAAAGCATGATCTTAAAAGTTGGACCACCCAAATTATCAAAGTAGCTGTAGACATTCTTAGGTGTTTCAGACTAAATTGACCCAGAGATGCAAAAAAAAAAAAAAAATCTATTGATATTCCATTCACTCTCAGTTACCAGAAATATAACTTGGGGATGATGTACTTAAGAAGAGTCTGTATGTTCTGACTATCACTTTCACCAGCCATCTTGATCATCCAAGGGGACCTAATTTTTCTATTGAATGACTATTGGATGAAAGGATTTTTCAGTTTTGTTCCACCCTTCTGGGTACACATGAACACATGAAGCTGCTTTACACTGAATGATACTTTTCGTCCATCGAAGTCAATAGAGTCTACTCAGACCAGCAGGGGCCCTCCAGGCTCTCAGGCTGAGGTCTTTCACATCACCTCCTACCTGATCCTTTAACTGGATATGCCAGGGATTGAACCTGGGACCTTTTACATGCCAAATAGATGCTTTGCCAGCAAGCCACAGCCTCTCCCCAAATTTGGACAATGGTCACCCATTCTGGAGAATATGTACTTTGCACAGAAGCCTTCAATATGAATTCTAAGAATTACAAAAGCAACTCATGTGTGACCCGTTGGCTATTATGGGGGAGGGAAACAACATTGTATGCTCATGAAGCTCCATCTGCTACAAGCAATAATGTCTCTTTCAGGCTTTATGAAATACAGGAAATTTAGTTATCACCCGTGCCTATGAACAATAAGCTTTCTCAGCTGGAGAAGACTGAAAAGGGGAGGCTCCAATGACTTCCATTTTTGCATACTACAAGGACCTCATCCGACAGAAGTTAACATCGAACGGGCAAGCATTGTTAAGAAAACCGAATACTCATAGCAAGGCTCAGAGGGAGCATTTCAGTTGCATTCTATTAATGGCCCGATAACATTAAAGTTGAATTCTCTGGCACTCTGCCATGGACAAACACTCCCAGCAAGCAACCACCTGTCTGGGCCACATTTTCCATCAATGCAGACTTGGAGCAATCCCATTGCAGTCTCTGAAGGTTACTTCTATTTGCTTATGTTCAGAATATTGCCCTCTATGTTTGCAGTAGTGGTGGAAAGTATTTATATCTGCAGCATGTGCCCAGGACCAGACATGCCCAGCTGTTTCATTATAACATTTACTGTAAATTCCAAACGTGGGAAAATGGTTTTAATGTTATTTTCCGCTTTATGATAGTTAAACAGCTACCTCACAAGTCACTTCAGGCATAATTATTTGTCTCTTGGGAGGCACAGCACAGATAAGAAAATACACCTTTTGTTGGCCCAACTATAATAACGGGAGATTTGCAGACGTTCAAACCCCTGATAGTCAAACACAAGCTTTCCCTTGGGCAAAAGATACTCAGAGCAATACAAGGTCAGTAAGCTACAATACATCTATTGCCTATTCTCTTCTTAGATAACTTGATAAAACGGAGGAAGGGAAAATGCTGTGAGCCACGCACCCCCATCGGGGAGAAAAAATAAATGAAGTAAATAAATAACAGAACTGATTTGGGCCATTTTAACTATCGCAAGGTTAACAGCCAATTTTTGTGGATCAACTGAAGCTGCAGTTGCTCAGGCAGTCAGTCACAATTCCGGAGCCATAACATAATCCCATTTCTGAACAGGGACTGCTCTCATATTTTTGTTATATCTGGTGCATGTGGGTTCTCACCCAGTTCCATTTCCAGCATACTGCAATTACTGAACTCATCCCCCTTTAAAAATGTGTCTTTGGTTTTTGTCAGGAATCTATTTAGGGACATCAAGAGGAAAGCTTCTTGTGCTTAACCTTTGAACTTCCACTTCCATTACTGCACTAGGTGTTCCTTTGTCCACTGCAGAACAGCGCTAGCCAAATACAAGGGTTTTAATTGAAGCTCTTCAGAACTAAAACCCATAAAGCCCCCCCCCTTCCCTTTGTTGCTCTTGGATGCACTTTGTTTACTCCAGAGGGGAGGGGAAAGGGTTCCCTTGTTTGTTACATCTGGGGTTTTCAGTCTGTTGACTGTTTGTGAAGTCTTCCTCAGGACAAATCCCGCAGATTACCACCATAAGGGAAGAATGATGATTTAGAGAGAAAGATAGCGAAGGAAAATTATAGCAAAGAGATCAAGTAAACTTACCAAAGTCACTAGTGCAGACTGCCAAGAGCACTTCTGTGTCACTGCAAGGTCGGCAGGGAGCTAGAAGAAAAGATAAAGAAGAAAAAAAACAGTTTTCACAAAAATGCCAGAAGGTTCAAGCCTATAGGCACCACTAAAAACTATATATTTGAAGGCAAGCTATCTAGGGTTGCCACGTCCTTCTTCTTCTTCGCTGACAGGAGATTTTGGGGGGCATTTTGGGGGATGTCCCCAACGCGATGACATCACACAAAAGTGATGTCATCACATTGGGGACCAGCGCCCCACACACCACTGGAGTTTCGGTGCCCTCCCCACACTTCTTGCAAACAGCATTTAAAAAGACCCTTTAAATGCTGTTTGCAAGAAGTGGGGGGGCACACACCTGAACTCTAACGGCAAATTCGCCACTTGGAGTTCAGGTATGTGGCCAGCGGTCACCCCTCTCCCTTCCTCATGCAAGATTTAAAGGGCCCTCCAGCTGATTGGTGGGCCACTAGCGGTCACCTTGGGGTGGGGCTTCCCCCCATCGGCCAACTGGCCAGCGGCACATAGGAGACCACAAAATTGGGGGATCCTCACCCCCACCTGGGGACTGGCATCCCTATAATTTTCCTTTAAAAAGAGTTGATTTTTAAAGAAAGGATATATGGCGTTTTGGCTGGCTTCCAAGCCCACTCCACCTACTCCCTCCCCCCTCCCTCCAGCGGTGGCTCTGGCTCTGGCAGCCCTCCTTGGTGAGCAGCGGCAGCAGCAGGAGCATCACTGCCATCTGACCCAGCAGTCAATGTGGCACCCCGCACCCTCCTGCCCAGCCCCGGCACCGAGAGGGGGAGCACGAGTGCGCCTGCAGCTTTTTGACACCAGCGCCAGCAGCTGGTGTGCTGGCTTTGGGAACAGCTCTTCCCTTTGGCTGCCCAGTCACCCCCGCCTACACACACTGCCTGCCTCACAGGCACTTGGCTTTAACAGCTGGGGGGCAGCCGAGGCAGTGCTGCCGAGACTTCCTCTTTGGGGAAAATGTGCAGAGGCTGCGCCGGCCCTTCAGATCGCCCTTTGCAGCCCCCCGCTGCCTCCCGGCCGAAGCTGTCTTCCCAGCCCAAGCAGGTCCCAAGCAGGACAGAGACTCTGCCAGTGGGTAGGTACTGCTAGCTGGGGGCCTGAAAGGCTTGTATGGTGTGTGTGTGAAGGGAGGTGAGCAAAGGGTTTCCCAACATCAAGCACTTGCTGATGGATGCCTTCCATATGAGCTCTGGGTATGAGTATTGCCAGGAACAATGTTGTGATTGGTAGATGGTGATGGAATTGCTAGAGACTCTGTGGCCACACTTCTCTGCCAAATGCTATAGTGCACGGTGAAATGTAATCGTGGGCTACATCCAGGGGTTTAAATCCTCTGGTAGTGGAGCAAAGATAGCAACCCTTTTACCAGGAAAATACAATGGAAGTAATGACATTTTAGCCAGTCCTCACATGTTCTCCAAGCTCAATCTCACTGCTTATTAGATATTTTAGTGCCTCTGCTCACAAGGCAAGGTAAGGTAGTTCTCCAGAAAGCTTACAAAAGGCAGCAGTGTAAATCTTCCCAGCAGCCATCATTAGAAGAGCAGTCATTTTATCAGGGAAAATAAATGGGGACACACGGATGAAAAGAATGACATTCCAGTAGAGGAATCAGCCAGTTCTACAGTCTTGTAGGGAGATGGTGTACATGGAGGCCGTGTGCCTCTCCACCGTCTCCTCTTTGCAGGACCTGGGTGCAAGGCTGTTAAAAAAGCTGCCTATTCACCGCTGGTGAGTAGGATTTGAGCCAAACCCGTGGATACTGGCTCAGAGAGATTGGTTTGCTGCAGTATGAACTCTGTCCCATTAAAAGTAGCACAGGAAGCAACACAAGACAATCTTGAGGATTAGGAGGCACTGTCCAGGTTGGCTGTGAGTCATCCATTACTGACTTTGTGATGAAGTCCTAAGAGTATTTACCAGTTAAGAGTGGCATTCATAAGACTCGCTTGGAAATAGCTAATAATTCATATCATTAGCAACAGCTGGATGAGAGTCAAGGCTACTGAAGCAACACTGACTGGCTAGAATTCATTAGGACTACAATGAAGAAATGATTTCATTTAAGACAGGGATTGCTCAAAGTAGTACAGAAACTTCATCGAAAGGATACATTGTTATACTGGTAAATCTAATTTAAGGTTTTGGTAGCAATGGGACTTTAATTTCCAGTATAGGGGAAAGAAAAATAAACCCAGAACTCAGGCTTTCTTAGCAGCTCTTTAACGTTTACTTGGCACAGAAGGGCAAGCGGGATTCTTTATGCCTGGTCCTATAAGCATGGCATGTTTCTTTTTTCTGGGCGTGCTCCTGCCACCGCTAACAAAAAGTAACTAAACAGCAGGATGCCCTTCTGAGGATCATTCACTATGGATAAAACAGAAGTTAATAGTCTTCTTCTGAATATATTTCACAGAATGCTACGTCAGATCAAGTTGTATTGATTGTTCTGTTGCTGACGAACCGTGAAAATACAATACAGACCACAGTGCTGGCACTGGCCACGAAGCTGATTAAAATTTCCATAAAACACGTAAACCATAAATACATAATCAAATGCAACAAAATAAAATATATGCATGGTAATGGGAGAGCTCTCCTATGAGCAGTGGTCACTTATATGGAAAACACCTGTATATGTATCTAAAGCCATAAACATCCAATTACAAACTTTTAAACTTCTCTCTAGATGGCATGTGACCCCAACCAAACTAGCGCATGTCACTCACAATATTTCCCCAAATTGCTGGAAGTGCGGTGCGGCAAAAGGCACCTACTTCCACATTTGGTGGCTATGCAACCTGATCAAGCAATTCTGGTCTCAGGTACTCAAAGAGATCAAGCTAATGACCCTGTGTGATTTTCCGGAAACCCCAGAACTTATTCTCCTAAACCTCTGGGAAGATTCAAATGTACCTAAAATACAACAGAATTTAATTATAACCTTGATCACCGTGGCAAAAACTGTTACAGCCATGAAGTGGAAGGATACAACCCCCCCACACACACACCCACACCCACACACAATACAGCAATGGCATTTGGAAATTTGGGATTATTTTATCCTAGATAAAATTACTGATGCAATTTCAGAAAGGCAGTGGAATTCAGTAAAATGCACTGGTTTCCTCAAGAAATGGGCACCTTTTACGGAATATAAGCTCCAAGCCGCCAATAAAGCAAGTAGCATACAAGACAAAGACAACTGCATGTCGTTACTAGCTTATCCACTGAGCCTTGAGTTGGTGTTACATTCAGTTCAAACAACATGACCTTGTCTTAGATGTTTGACACTGATCTGGTTTTTATTGTTGTCACTGTTACCATGATTTATACTGTTATTGTGCTTTTTCTAATCTATATATGTGTTACCCTATGTTATATTGTATGAGGAACATTGCCTGAATCCTCCTGTTACCTGTGTATTCTTTGATATTCAATAAAAGTTATTTTAAAAAATCCAAAGCATATAATTAGTACATTTTTCCAGTTATGAAGAAGAGCTTTCTAACCCTAAATATATTGATTTCCACGAAATCAAGAATGTAGCGTGGACCATGTGCTCATCACTTCCCTCTGTCCTCAACACGCTCAGGTGAGAAGTGTTGACGAGGAAGTTGTCAGCAAGCAGGATACAGCAGGCTAAGACCACCAATATGCTAATGCTGCATGCTGCATGTTCTAATACACTACCCAGATCATAAGAGGAGATGGCTGGGGAGGAAAGAAATGGGAAAAAACAGAATGTAATGTGAACTGGACCTTCCTCCTTCGTCAGTGTGCTTAGGCTCACAATCTCATGGCCTGATTAGGTTGTATGCTCCACCAAAAAAAATCCTCGACTTGACAGTAGTCTCAGGCATGCACAGAAACTTTTCTATGAAGAGAAAGCAACACGTTAACGGACCTATACTTTATCCAGATGTAAGATGTTTCTTACTCTAATAGATAGCGGGGATAGGGATCATTGGATCAGGAAAATGGTCCACTGGATCAGGGCAATTTCAACATTCAAATAAATGTTCAGCCCACCTTACTTGTTACTTTTTCCACATGGTAAGAGGGAAATGGAGGGCATGCAACTACCTAAGACTCTTACCAGCCTGAGAGTTCTCCACAGAGAATCATGTCTGACTAGACCAGAGGTTCCCAAACTTATTTGGCCTACTGCCCCCTTTTCAGGGGAAAAAAAATTACTCAGCGCCCCCCTGGAAATCTACCTTCAAGAAGGGGAGAAAAAGATGCAGGTAGAGTCCACCATGATACATGCAGCCAGGCGGGCCAAGGCAGGCACAGAGCAGCAGCAGCCGCTGAAGGCCTGAAGCCAGAGGCCAGCAGCAGCCACCACACAAGAGCCCAGCAGCAACACCAGCCTCACAAGGGTGCACCTGCATTTGCAATTTGCAAATACATGGCTGTGATTGGTTGTGGGGACCCCTCTTCACCTTCCCATTCCTTCTTGATCCCAGGGAAGACCAGGAGAAGTCAGGAAAAAGCTGCTTTTGGTTCTGGACTCTTCTTTTTTTATGCTTTCACTACTCCCTTATTTTTATTTAATGTCCCCCAATTGCCCCCAAGGCTCTTACCGCCCACCTGGATTGTTCAAGTGCCCCCCAAGGGGCAGTACTGCCCACTTTAGGAACCAGTAGACTAGACCAATATAAACATTTCATGGCTTAGCTGGTTCCTATAATGCTTAAACTTTTAAGCAGGGGTCCGTTGGAGCGGGAGTGCAGCTCCGGGAGTGAGAAGCCCAGGGGGCGGGCACATGACCAAGCCCTGCCCCCTCCTCGGCTTCCCCGAGCAGTGCAGAGGTGCAGCGCCCTGGGGAAAGCCCTGCTAGGGTCTTTATTGATTTTAATGTTTTGTTTTACTATTAATAATTTTATCATTGTTCCTTTTATGACTGTGTGCTGCTTTTCCAGAGACTTGCTCAAGGTGGCATATAAATTTTCTAAGTAGACCATTTTTTATCTGGACACATGGCACATAAGTACTGGAGAAATTTCACCAACCCTTCAGCAGCTTCCACCCCATCAGCTTGGTGTAGTGGTCAGGAGTTGGACTCTAATCTGGGAGAACCGGGTTTGATTCCCCACTCCTCCACATGCAGCTGCTGGTGTGACCTTGGGCCAGTCACAAGTTCTCTCAGAGCTGTTCTCTCATGAACAATTTTCAAAAGACCTCTCTCAGCCCCACCTACCTCACAGGGTGTCTTGTTGTGGGGAGGGGAAGGGGAAGGGATGGGCGGTGCACATGTCCTGGGTATCTCAAGTCTACTTGAAACCTGGTGGTTTTAAGGGAGCAGGAAGAGAATGAGGGTGTGTTCTTTACGCTTATTTTTATTGCACAAAGTATTGGATGGGGAAGGGAATGGAGGAAGAGCAGGTCAGTTTCACTCACCTGTGGAGTGGAGCCTGAGGGATGGGTGTTGCCTCCTGACACACTTCCGGTATGTTAGGGGGTGTGGCATATGCAAATGAGTTATGGTAATGAGCTCCTGCCCCTCTTTTTCTACGAAATGACCCCTGCTTTTAAGTCTCATCTTAGATAGCATAACCATTCAATAACATAAGACCCAGGAATCCCCAAAGGCAGCTCCACAGAAGCACTGACCCAGCCTCCAGGATTATGTCTCCAAATCCAACCAATTGCTCCGATCAGATAATTGATATACAGCTCAAAAGTACGTTTAATAGGATTATAAGAAAATGCAACATGACTTTCACGGGGAAAAGAAAAACACACCCACAAATCTGCCTTGTGCTGAATCAGACCTTTGGTCCATCAAAGCCAGTGCTGTCCTCTCAGGCTGGCAGTGACTCTGTGGGGTAGCATCTTTCACATCACCTACTACCTGATCATTTAACTGGAGATGCCAGGGACTGAACCTCCCGCATGCCAAGCAGATGCTCTACCATTGTGCCACAGCCCCTACTCTTCTGAATGGAGAACTTGCCCCTCGTTCAACCCCGTAGCCAGAAAATTTTCAGTAGGGGGCAGGGGGTGCATGCCATTAACCTGATGTCACTTGTGACATCCCCCATAAGTGACCCGATGATTGGATGGCTGTCCTTCTCCCTCTCTGTTCACAGAGGAGCCTCCTGCATACCAGGAATAGACAGGGAGGAGGAGAACTGAGGAGGCAAGTGGGCAGGGCAGAGGGCAGCAAGCAGAAAGAGGCACCATGATGCCTCTTTTCTGCTTGCCACCTGCTGCCCTGCCCATCTGCCTCCTCAGCTCTCCCTCTCCCTCAGCAGCAGCAGCGTGGCAGCTGGGCTCTCTGGCTGGCACAGGCACAATGAGGCACCAGGGCAGGCCACTCTCTAATGGCCCACCCCAGTGTATCACTGCACCCGTGCCAGCCAGCCCAGCCACCATGGCTGCTGCTGAGAGAGAGTCGCAGAGGCAGGCAGGCACATCTCTTTCTGACAAGGCTCCCAGGGTGGTGGGAGGGAGGGAGGGAGGGAGGGAGGGGGGTCTGGCATCCTCCCATGGAAGGCTGGGGGTCATCTGTGAGGGGCACCACCCCCAAAAGTCCCCCATGGCTATGGGCCTGGCTGTTTTCTTGACTGGCATGTTAGGGAAAGCAGACACTGTAAATGCATGTATTTTTTTATTTTTTATTTTTTGCATTTCTAGGCACCAAAACTGCTTTGTGGGTCCAAAACTTTGACAAGTGGTTTTTACAATGGAGGGAGCGCTCCAAGAAAATGTGTGAGTGGTTTGTACATCCTCTTGTGCGTTTCTGTTGCAATGTGTAGAGCAACATAGATCAAAAACTTGTGCACATGACAAAGTATCACTTGTTGTTATACAGGGTACATCATCACCATGGGACTGGTACATGAAGTAGTGACTTCTACATAGGGCTGCCAAGTACCGGCGACTTACCGGTGGGGGGGAGTTGTTCTCCCCCCGGGAGCTCTTCTGGCATGTGCGCTTTGCGCGTGCGCCACGGTGACGTCATGACGTCACCCGGTGGTGATGTCGTCACATTGGGGGTGTTGCCAGAGCGTTGCCCTGGCAACGCCCCCAACGTGATGACATCACCTCCGGGTGACGTCATGACACGGGGGAAGTTGTCCTCACCGGACGACTTCTGGGGCGGGGTTCCCCCCGCCGGCCGAATGCCGGCCGGCGGATCGGGAACCCCTATAGCGGGGGATCCCCCGCCCCCCAGGCTGACTTGGCAGCCCTACTTCTACATTGTACTGGATGGGGAAAATGAAGGTGTGCCAGTTACTTCAGTAATGTCTTGGTGTCTTTGCCTCTCAGTAGAACTTTGATTCACAGTGGATAGTGCCTAAGTAACTCAGTGCTGTCATCAGAACTGCTTATGGCAAGATAGCAGAACAACCTAATTTCCCCAACCAGTGTGATCTGCAATGGGGAGAGGGTAAAACCAAACATGGAACCCCTGAGATGCACAACTTTAAGTCCAAAAATATTCAGACTGGCAAAAAAAAAAAGTTCTTTGTGTTTAAGCATTCTCAGGAGAAAGAAAGAAAAATCCTATAAAAGGTACAGTTCTGCATTTTTATATTGATTTTCTAGTGTTGCCGTGAAAAGTCATTTCTTACGACTAAGATGTACAAATAGTCCTTTTAATGAACAGATCTGCTATATGCTTAAGAAGCAAAGCCCTAATTCTCATAATGTTGCACAAAATTTCCAAAAACTTCCTTTATCTTTAGAACTGCATTTTCTGCTTGGGACAATCGGTGAGATGCTCCCAGTGCTCAGAATTAAAAATGAAAAACATAATACAACACACTCCACAACAATCCAGTCAGCAAGAGAAAGAAAAGCTATTTCATTGCATTTCCAAAACCCTGACGAGCTCTGCTAAAGACACCATGGCATAATGCTGGCTTTGTGCACGCTTGCTGGGAATTCCTTTGATGGGGTATACTGACCTGAAGTAACCCAAGGCAGCCCTTACCCCCACTTGCCACCCCTTGACCTCCACTGCCAACTAGCACATCTGAAAGCCTTCTATTTAATTCTGTACAGCAGTGCGGGGGGGGGGGGGGGGAGATATTTTTACACTGCCTCATGAAATGGCTGTGGAGGCCCAGCTGCCTTTAGCCATTTGCCTCCAAGCTTCTGAGGGTGCTGGCAATAAGTGTTGCCTAGCGTTAGTGTTAACCAACAAGCTTGCAGAGTGTGTCTTTCCTTCAGTCGCCCTTTTATACATGTTAAAAACGCATCATGAAAACATGCATATACTCAATATTCCATGGGCTTCTCAAATTTATTTTCCCCATGGGCAATTAGGTATTACTCAAGAGTAACCAACTACATCACGTAATGCTAAATGGAGATTTGTTACCCTCATAATAGAACCTAACTCGGAAATTGTGATCTCTAAACATTGCTACTATATTATTTACTCCAAGGAAAAGTGACCCTAAATGCAACACAACCCGACTAAAAAAATTACTAGAAATTACTGTAAGGCATACACAAATGTAAGACGACCAACTATCTTAAAAAAAAATAAATCTTTATTAAATTTACATTAACAACAAACAATACGATTACTTATTTAGATCGTTTACAGTACAAATATAAAAAGAAAAACATACATTAAAAATACAGAGAGAAATTAAGGCGCGTTAGGGTTGCCAAGTCCCCACGGGGGGCAGGGAAACCCCCGCTCGATTGGTCTGTTCCCCGTCGGGCTGCCCCGCTGAACCCCGCCCCCAAATTGCCTGGCTGTGGCAACGTGCCCAGCACGATGATGTCACCCAGAGGTGATGTCATCGCATCGGGCACATTTGGGGGGGGGGACGCTCTATAATTCAAGGGGAAAATCTATGGTTTCCCCTCGAATTACAGAGGTCTCACCCCGACGTGCCCAATGCGATGACATCACTTCTGGGTGATGTCATCACGGTGCACGTGCCAGAAGACTCCTAGGCCAGCAAGGACTCCCCCACACACACTAAACAAAAGGTAAGACTTGGCAACCCAAAGGCACGTGGAAACATAGCGGTAACCCATGCTTTCCACTGAAGAAATCAGGGAGTCCAGTTCACTGACTCTATAACCCTTTGTGTTTCCAACAGGAAGAAGAAATAATAATTTTCAAAAATAACAAAGGTGGCAGGTTTTTCAAGCTAAAATATTCTGTGATTTATACAGCAAAGGATGCTCCTAACATGAGATTAATGGACCCACAGAGACACACTAAGCACCCGAGTAGCTATTACCTTCTCTCCAGGAATGTCCAGTTTCTAATGCAAGAAAGCAGTAAAGGAGATCTATGTTCCTTTTTGTTCTGGGGTTTGGCAATACCAGGTTTTACATCCATACCAAGCTTTAAAGTTTCATTTTTCTTGGACCACCACTATTTTAATTCTATCCTCCCTGAATTTGTCTATTCCAATCATATAGTTAAGGGGAAAAATACAACCAAGATAACAGAATGAGCTAATTTATCTCATAATGATTATAAGGCAAAGCTGTGTAAATTATAGTGAATGTCAGTCAGGAACAGTCACACTAAAAGCCTGAAATAATACAATTTACATGTTCCTAAAATTGTAATATTCACTTTTAAGAAGTTGGCAAGGGATTTTGCTCCTAGTTATATACATGTAATCCCTATTAAAGTCAATGTAAAATATGCTCCATTATCAGATACATGGTTTTAACACATTTTTTTAAAAAAATTGACTTTGAGTAACTATTTTGGAACAAAATCTAGTCAAAGGCAAAGCTGTTGAATTATTGGCAATTGTCTGAATACTAGTGATCAGGACTTAGGGCTGCCAAGTGCCGGCGACTTACCGGCAGGGGGGAGTTGTTCTCCCCCCGGGAGCTCTTCTGGCGCGTGCGCGCCACGGCGACGTAATGACGTCACCCGGAGGTGACGTCATTACACGGGGGAAGTCGTCCTCACCGGACGACTTCTGGGGCAGGGTTCCCCCCGCCAGCCGAATGCCGGCCGGCGGATCGGGAACCCCTATAGCGGGGGATTCCCCGCCCCCCCGGGCTGACTTGGCAGCCCTATCAGGACTTAATTCTATTCATTATGGAAGGAAGCCTATTCCAACACTAGCTCTTCTTCTATAATTTCCTAGGGGTTCAAAAGGTCCAATTTTCCCCAAGGTTGACAACAATTATGATCAAATCAGACTGGAATGAAAACTTTATGTGGGGAACTATGAACATCTGGTAGTTGTTTTAGGTAAGGTGTATTCAAGGGCCAAAAAAACATAACTGAAGAAAAAAAGCAATCCTTGTATTCAAAAATAAGGAACCACATGTTGTTAGCGTGGTTCTAATGCTACAGACAGGTATTTTTCACAGGCATTTGGTTATTTTTAATATTTCAATTAGCCACACTGGTTTGGTTTTAATGCATCATGTTTTGTTGGATTTATGCTTCATAGGTCTTGGAATTTTATGTATCTAGAGTTTTTTTTTATGTTTTACACTGGAAGATATTTTATGACTGTTTTATCGATGCTTTTATGAGTATTCTGTATTCATAAACAGCCTTAGGAACTATTATGGCAAGAAGGTGGTTTATAAATAGTATGAATAAGCTTAAATCTTGGAATTTGCCTCAGGAGACTTTTAGGTTAAAAGTGTGCAATAAAAATCTTCTAGGTGGCAAATCACTATTTACAACAGAAAAAAGATGTCAGTTTTAAACCAAACCTTCTATTTGTAGCTCAGATGCTTCCAAAACCAATTCAACAGCCTATCCCTGGCTAGTGGATATAAATGTTTGGATAAATAAATACATCAGATTCTATATTAATTCCTCTAACCACTGAAAAATCGTTGCACTCAGATGTTAGAAACAGCCTCTGTTTCTTTATGACAGTCATGAACGTAGCTTATTACAGCTGTGCTTGCTCACAACATCCCTCCCCTCATACATGGAGCATTATGGAAAAATTTCTGGTTGTATAAGCTTCAGACTCAAGTATCACAGAAAAATACTAGAACAACAGTAATGGGTGGCTGAATGCTGTATCAGAGACTGGCCGCAGTCATATGAGCTGTTTGATCTGATGTCGTTGCTGTTCCCTTCTGGATTTAAAATGCATGATCAGACAGCATCGTCCGTATCCCAGTCGTTGGCCTCCTGTTCTCACATGTCCCCAAATTAGTGTTTTCTGATACTAGACAAAGTCTGAGTTTATGGATTGTCTAGTTTCACCTCACATTTCCAGATGACTGAACTCTCCATCATGGTCTCAAGCCAGAGGGGAAGTCTGAACCTTCCCTTCCATTTTTGCTCTTTTTTTAAAAAATCAGTTAATGATATGTGCATAAGCAGATCTCCACCATAGGGTCATGAAGCACCACTTGTGTGTTTACGTACCATGATGTTTTGTTGGGATTGGGAGCCCCCGGGGAGGAGTTATTTTTGAGCAACAAATTCAAGGGGGAAAAGCCCCTTTCTGAAATTTGTTGGGGTGGAACAGTGGTGGAAATAGTCCCTATTTAGGCTCCCATATCGGTGGCCAAGATTCCACCCCCGGAACTTTACTCTAAGCATACCCCCAGATGCCCTGGAAGCCACCCCCAAGAAATCTTGGGTGGGTAGGCCTGCCCCACTTTTGGATCACCAAGAAGGAAGCTTCACGGTAAGTGAAGACAAATCTTCCATTCTCCAGTGGTCCTGGGAGGTGGGCAGTCCTCACTTCTGGGACAAAAATATGCTGTGTGCCCCAGGGCAGGTAGTCCAGCTTTCAGGCCTAGAAGGTGCGCTGCAATACCCTCCTGCCAAAGGCTGCCTCAGTGAAGGGGAAATTATCTATTCTGTAGTGCCTGGTGAAAGAGTGAACCAATTTCCATGTGGCCACCTTATAGATCGTCTCTAACAATGGGAAGGATCTGTAGGCTGCAGATGTTGCTGCCCCCCTTAACGAATGTGCAGTGATGTCCTGAGGAGGCTCCAGGCCTCTGGCCTTCTACCCCAGAATGATGCAGTCCCTGATCCATTGACTTAGGGCGGAAGTGGACACTCTCTGTCCCAATGTAGACTTCCTAAAAGGCACAAATAGGGCATCAGACTTGCAAAACTGTTTTGTCCTATCCAAGTAGAAACCTAATGTTCAACACACGTCCAGGCAATGCCACTCCTTTTCCCTCTCAAGTTTAGGATTAGGGCAGAAGGATGGTAGCACTATTTCTTCCAACCTATGGAAGGTGGAGTTCACCTTGGGAATGAATGCTGGGTCACAACATTACTTTATCATTACAGAAAAAGCAGAGCTCCCTATCTGTTGATAGTGCCCGCAACGCCAATAACCTAGCAGAGGTGATTCCTACTAGGAAGATGGTTTTAAAAGTCAATTTTTTAAGTGGGTACGTGGCCATGGGTTCAAAGGGTCTTTGGCTGATGCTCTTAGTACCAGGTTAAGGTTCCAGGTAGGAAAGCGATGAACCGGGGGGGAGGGGGATTCATCAAGACGTCCTCCTCAAACATTTCCTGATGTGAGGATGTAGAACCAGAGATTTTCCCTTCCTAGTGCCCCTAATTGCCAAAATAGCCACTACCTGATACCTAAGGGTGCTACTGCTGAGACCCTTATTTAACCCTTCTTGAAGGAAAGATAAAATCCCGCTAACTGGCACTGATAAAAGATCCAAACCTCGGTTTAGATACCACATCTGGAAAACCTGCCAGGTGTTCTTATATTTTGTGAAGCCCTTCCTAGAGGCTTACATGGTTCTGATTACCTTCTCTGAATAACCAATTTCTGATAGCTGCTTGCACTCAACCTCCAGGCTGTGAGGTCCAGGCTCTTTTCCCCATTGCTAACCAGTTGAGAAGCCGTGTTTGATGTGGAAGCTGGGGAGTTAGGTTGATCTGGGTCACATGCTGCACTCTCTAGGGCTTGGGAGGT
This sequence comes from Lepidodactylus listeri, assembly GCA_029233225.1. Classification (NCBI taxonomy): domain Eukaryota; kingdom Metazoa; phylum Chordata; class Lepidosauria; order Squamata; family Gekkonidae; genus Lepidodactylus; species Lepidodactylus listeri. The sequence continues at coordinate 13,573,576 of JARCFY010000015.1, read as the reverse complement.
AGTTAGGCCTGCCCTCACGACCATTCCTGCCAAAAATGACTCTCCCCTTCAAAGGTGAAAGTGAAGTACTGGTAGAAGATCAGGGAGGCAAAAGGGAAAAGGGGAGAGAGACAGACAGACAGACTTTTGTATTTACTTCAGATTGCTCTGAGGATTTCTCTGTCCCTCTCAGGGAGTCCCCTTTCCTTCAGACAGACCACCATTGGACTGGTCTTACTGCAGTTCAGCTGGGATCACTGCAACTGAGGTGCATCCTCTGCTGACTGATGGAGCTGGCCTCTTCCAAGACTGTGGGAGCACAGCCACAAGCCTCAGCTCTCCAAAACAGGCTGCTGCAGACTCAACCACTCTGGGCACCTTGGGGGGGGGGGGGAGCTCAACAGGAGCCTGCAGCCAACGCTGTGGCCCTAGGAGGCTCCTAGTGCCGTCAGCTCTAAATTCACTTGCCGCTGCTCCAATGCAGTGTGTGTGTGTGGGGGGGGGGGTGGTTTCTAGGCTTTATTTTTCCCAAGTGAGCACAGGTATTCAATGAAGAAAATCCAGCCAGGATCACTGTGCTTTGTAGAGCGCTGCTGAAGAGATCCTGCTCAGAAGGCGGGGCCAAACAAACTGGAGGTCCCTGGGACAAGCCCCTCCCCTCTGGGATCAAATAAGCTGATGGACCCTGCCTTCGGAGAGGAGGAGCTATATCCCAGGAATCCCCCACTCCCAGGACCACTGGAGAATACTACCCCTTCCTAGGAAAAAAAGTAGTGCAGCAGCTAGTCTAGAACTTGGACAGGGGAGAACTTGGTTCAGCACCAATGCTGCCTTAGCTTGGAGACCAAGAGCAGGTCGTCCTCTTTCAGCACAATCTACTTCATCCCACTGAATCCTTTGTAGCAAACCTGTGAACTCCTGTATGCTAGTCTGAACTCCTTAAAGGGATACAAATGTGAGAAATGAAAAGGAGTCAGAAATGAATTCCATATTTTATTGCTGCAGACAGATTTACAGTGCACTGAATACTTGTCAGTTTTTTGGAAGGCTCTATTAATCGGCTTCCAAGAAAAGATTAATTCAGGGCAAAGCCCAATAGAGGCTTATAAGAAATAATAAACCCTCTTTGGGACATGGCTTGAGAACCAGGATTCTCACAGCATCTTGTGAAGCAATGCAAGCAGTCACTAAAGAAGAAAAGTTCCACCCTGGCCCCTCTCCACTGAATTTATGTGCATGCCTTGATAAAACCAAAAGAAACCTTGCATGCTACCCCGGCATGACTTATAAGCCATCCGACAAAGTACAGGCCACCAAGACTTGATAAGTTGATAAGTTGCCTCATTTTGCTACCAGTTTAAGACATGAAAAAAATAAAAGGGTGAACAAACACAGTGAAGCTGGATCCTCAAGTGATGGAATACTACACTATTATAATAATTAGTTTCCTGCATTTTCCTGTCCAGACAGGAAGATGGAAGATGTGGGCGATTACAACAACAAAATATCCAGCAAGGTCTTGATCTTACCACTGCAGGCTGCAATATGCATCTGAAGAACTGCATCCATCTTACTGTTTCACAAATCACACAGGCCTAAAATAGTCTAATATTGATGATGTCTAACTTCACTCTCCTGTAATCTACTTATTCGCTCAGGAGAATTCCCAGAGCCCAGCAATGGGTTTTAAACCATCCATCTCTTTTCAACTTGTATTTTACCTCCATAGTGAAAGGCTTAACTAATTGAGTTAAATGGTCCTGCATATACACTCTTCAAGCCATATAGCATGTCCTGCTGGGTCAGACTAAAGTCAACCTTCATCCTGCATTTTTCTGTAATAAGCCTAGCAACCAACAAACTCTATGTAGTCCCACCCACTTCAGCTCACGCAGACAGCCAAAAGCAGCATTTCCCATCCAGTGTGTCCCAACCTAAAACTGTGTCCCAACCTTAAAGTCCCAACCTATTGAAGTGGGTTCCAGGCTTTTTCAGCTTTATTGGTCTGTGCATGCTCTGCTATTTAAATGGGTTACCATACCAAGAAAAATGAACATGGGTCACCATAGCAAAAAGGGTGGGAATCGAGGGCCTCTAGAATCTCCGTTTGTGGTGGGTGATAGACTGGAGTAGAGAAGGCAAGAAAATGAAACCAGTTTGGGTTTGCTGCCTTTCTTCCAACCATCATGCCAGTATTCAGTCATGGAATACAGGAAAGAATTCTGCAATCAGGTCATATTATTTGTCACTAAGGGTTGCCAGGTCCCCCCTAGCCACCAGCAAGGGATGAGAGGCATCATACGCACTATTAGTCCAAGGCAATGACACGAAGCAGCGAAAACACCCTAAAGTAATTCTCCCCCACTTATGGGATGAACATTCCCATAAGTTGTTAAGGTCACAGCCTACTGCCTAGGTTGGGGTCCTCACTGGGCTCTCTGTGGGCACCATGGCACCCATCGACACCTTTTCTAGGGCCTACCATGTGTTTTTAGAAAGTGGGCATGGTGAAATGGGACTTTTCAGTTGTTGTTGTTTTAATGTTGCTTTGACAACAGCTGCCACCACAGCACAAGGGTCTTCACCGTGCAACTGAAAGTAAGCTGCATATATAGCAAGAAAATATTGTAAAACAATATGTTCATTTAAAAAGGCATCCTGTTAAATACAGCTCCTGTTGAAACATTACTATTAGAGTCATGCATGACCTCAATCCCTAACGTTTTGTGGCTGGCTCTGCCTCTTGTGGCAGCTGCTCTGTGACTGCCACCACCCTGCGCCAGAATTCCAAAGGAGCCCAAAGGCTCGAAAACACTGGGGATCCCTGGCCTAGGTCAACCTCCACTTAAGAAGAAGGGAACGCCTACACGAGACTCTTTTTTGACAGGAAGACCAGACAGTGATGTTGTTCCAGTCGGCAAGTGGTGGGGGGATAACCACCATCACCCTGCTTCAGGACAGCAGCTCAACTCAAGCTCCCCACCCCCTTCATACTTGTGAAACTTGTTAAGTTCTTATCTGGCATTCTGCTCCAGTACAACAATAACTTTCTCTTGCCCTCCGGTATCAGGACAATAAAAACTAAGAGCTGGTGTATACTAACGCAAGCTGGAAAGTTGCCAGGAAAGTGTCTCAACCCTATGTGGAATCCAGATTAGAGTGGACTTGAATTAATGACAAGGAGCTGGTTAAAGCTGAACTTGGAAAATAAATTAGTGAAAGAAGATCAAATATTAAGGGAGCCTTTAAAATACCCTAAGCAATCCTGCATGAGTTCTGTTTCTAAAAGAGGGCATAGGTGTGAGGTCACTTCAGCCCCCCCCTTTAATCTTCAGCAGTTTATCGCAACAGCTTGAATTGTAATCAAAGAAGGGCTGGAGTGAGTAGTTGAATCATATACTACCAGGGGTCATTTCGAGCAGGAGCTGGGGGGAGCGCAGCTCCGGGAGTTGGTGCCGCCACCACCTCCGCGGGGGAATGCCTGCTTGTGTCATGGCTGCAGCAAAATCACCCCTGGAAAGGTCCTTGTTCCTCCGACCAGCCTTCTGAAGGCTTCAGCCACCACTGAAGCTATCCTCCCAGAATAGTGGTATTTCTGAGGCTTGGATTAGTAGCAGTCCCCTCTCTGCCAGCTCTTTCTTCCTTTCTTTCTTTTTCTTTCTCTCTCTCTCTCTTTCTTTCTTTCTTGCCTTCTGACATACTTCCGGTGATGGCAGGTGGTTTAGCATATGCAAATAAGTTATGCTAATGAGTTATGCTAATAAGCTCCTGCACCTCTTTTTCTACAAAATGACCCCTGTATACTACTACTGTTGCTGACCAAACTGTGTACACAGTGAATATGAACAACCCAAGTTCTGGTGAAAGGCAATCAAAATAATGCAACTTCAACAAATTTAAGAATTAAGCAATCTTACATGGATTTCTTTATTACGCAATACATTTTGTTGCAGAGATGGGTTAAAAAAAAACTAAACTAACACGGACAGCTTATGCTGATAGCTCTGCTGAGCATTTTCCCCTCAAATGCACCAGGGATGTTTAAACAGATTCTTCAGTTACACAGCACCTCTTTTGACTTAACACTGTCAGTTCCACTTAGGTTTATCAGAACCAGCCATGAGTAATTCCAAGACACACTTAGAGCCAATTTGTTGCTGTTTAACAAGGTTCAAATTTCCAGGCACGTTTCTTGCCACTTGCATGTGAATTGTTACATTCTCAGTAGGATATGGCAAAGCCCTGGTCCTCCTCAGGATACCCCAATGAGTGAGAATAAGGCCTATTACTGTCAAGCTTTCTCCAAGAAACCAACCTCAGATCTTCTGAGTTACTAGAACTGTGCACGAGGTAGGTTCTAGGACTGTACAGGGTGACTTGGGTATCCGGTCGGTTGACTGAAGGAACATGATAAACATATTGGAGATAGCCACAATCTACCTTCCCAAGTTGACCTTAACTCAGATACTGTGTCATGCTCTTCCATCTCCAGTATTCATGATTCTGAAAAATAGTTGTAAACATATTAACAGAATTTTTTCTCTATAGTGCACTGCCTTTTTAAAATGATTCTCAGAGAGTGTCCTGCAAAATTACGTTTTTGCTAAGACCAAGAAAATACTTATCTCCTTCCCACTGGCTCCAGCCCACAGGAAATATAAACACCTCTCTATTCCTACTAATTTTGAAGTTAAGCTGCAGTCTGAGAAATTAGCATACAAGAGATTAAAGGGAGGGGGGAAATCACCACATGAGCCATGGTGAAACCCACTGGAATGCCAATGAACCCTTGACTACTTTTCAGCTCAGGGGTCCCCCACACCAACAGAAAAGTTGGATGCGTCTTCAACCTATGCACGCCCCTCATCCCCCTTTCTCCAGCCATGTCATTAGTATCACAGTTCTATTGTCACCTTTGACACCTTGTAGAGCAACATGGGTGCAGAAGCTTTTCATAAACCAGACTAGAAACTGTAAGTCAATCAGCCAGGAAAATTCTTTCGTGACCCGTCAGAAATTCTCCTCAGACTCTGAGGGCTTTTCCCCAGCACCATTTTTAGGCCTTAAGTTTAAACTGGATTATATTCAAAGGGTTCTCTAACAAAGAACTACATTCATCTGACTGTTCTAAATATCAAGATTTATTTTTGCCCATCTCTAACCTTGCTAGCATAATTTTATCTAGTTCAACCCACTCCCGTCTGATACAACCAGCAAAGCAAGCCTGCCCCCTTCAAAAGCAGATGCTACAGTAACCAATGTTATACTAAGGCACCTGACCACTGTGATACTCAGAAAAGGACAGGACATTTTGCGTGAGAAGTCTTTTTTTCTTTCTCTTCATAACAAGGGCACACACAGAGTCCTTTACAAGGGTAGCTTCCTTCTCAAGATACCCTACACTCTGGTTTTTCTACATGCCTACTGCCCAGGCTTTTGGCCTCCTATTCCAGCTGGTTCACATCTCCTTCCCAAATGGCTGTGCTGAAATGAGAACACATCTTACCCACCCAGTCAAGGAAACACAGTGAGGATTAGATAAGGCAAAACCAGGGCTAGCCAGCTCAGAATTTACTAGCATACTTATGTAAGAGGCTGAGGGTTAAAATTCCATTCCAGCAGTTAATCTGTATCACATTATCCTGTGTTTTGGCAGAATCATTTTTTTAAAAACGATGCATGTATCCATGAAGCATTTGCAAAAGAAAGCATCCATTTATTAATTTTAATAACCTGTTTTGCAACTATGGACCGGGATGCATCACCCTTGGGGAGGGCAGGTTTTCATCGTCTAACCACTGCCTTTGGGTGTAACCCTGCTTTGGCTCTGAAGACTACAACTCCCCCCTCCCCCCTGAAAAGGTCATTATGTGTCTTTTGGCAGGCCAAACTCTGTAAAGCAGGTTCCAGCGGCCTGTGCAGCTTCAAATTGGCTATAGCAAGTGACTATTTGCTCACACATCCTTCCGCCCTTTCCTCTCCTGCCAACAAAATTAAAGTCCAAGAGAATGGACAAGGGGTGAATAACAAAACAAGATTCAGCTGGGTGTCTACTTGACATATGAAAGAGAAACTGCATCTAGCAAGAAAGGAGTCATGTATACTAGCTGACAACTGTAGAGACATGAAGGAACTTGACAGCCATCTAGGACCTCTTCAGACTATACCCAACCCCCAAATCCCATGCATAGTGAAACCAGGAAAGCACACTCCCATCTCCTGCATGTGTGTCCCCCACACCCAATTTAGAATATAATAGATCAACTAGAAGATACACGCCCAATGCAGACATAATATTGTCCACTGTCAACCACAGCTAAGAGACTGGGATTAGGCTGTGTGTTTCCACTTCCTCCTGTGCAAATTCCTCCCTTCCTCTTGCAAGCACTACCTGTGGTGCATTATATCTGCATTGGGCTGCCGTGTTTATCAGAGCACAGAACTTCTAGGCCTCAAATTCACTTCTCACTTGGAAGCAGTGTTCGGCTCACGGGGATGCTGCATTCAAACAGCCACAGCATCTTCCAGTTCAGGCATCTGTATTATATTCTGCACCTAACACACACCGAATTACCAACCTCCAGCGCAGGAAATTCCTGGAGATTTGGGGTAGTGCCTGGGGAGGACAGAGTTTGGTAAGGAGAAGGTACTCAGCAGGGATGTAATGCATTAGAGTCCACCCTCCAAAGCTGCCATTTTTTTCCAAGGGAAATCATGTCCATCTGACTATCACACTCTTCCCTAGGTCACCATATGCAGAAGGTCGGGGAGGGGAAGATTATCTGAATGATCTTTTGGGCTTTTTTCCTTGTCACATATATCCCTGAACCACAGAGAAAGTGGTTTCCAGAGGAAACATTCCTCAGAAAAACTTAAAACAACTGAAGAGAAAAGGCTGGATATTGTTCCTGCTTAACTCAATGCGATGCTTGAATGCAAGCATTTATAAAATTGTTTTCAGCTAGCTACTGGACATTAAAATGTAGGAAAGCCATAAACCAGCAGAACCTGCCTTACAATGAGCAGATCTCATCAAGATAAAAAGAAATGTTAGTTAAAGTTTGACTTGCCTAATACAGAACAACCCCTGAAGGAAACAGGGACTTATATTTCTGAATTCCAGTAAATTAAGTTTGCAGATCTTGGCTAAGACACAAGAAGCAGTTTTGCAATGAAAACTTAGACCTAGGAGTTAAAGCGCTTTCAATACAAGCAGGGATCTCTCACAGAGTAAAGTGCTTTTCAACATGAATAAGAGGATTGGAATCCTTGCTGAACAGCTGCAAAGAGAGATTGTTCAAGCTCAGCGAGAGACCTTAACTTTCCTTCCACAAAAAACAGGGGGTTGAGGCAGCCGCAGCAGTGTATTTCTTGTGTAAGCTTTACTCACTGCAAAAAAAAAAACCCAACACGAACCTGTTTGTTAACTTTACAATTGCTCAACAGAAACTCCCATTTCAGATTAAACTGTATAAATGGTGTGTGAGAAAGAGAGACACTGAAGGAGGGGGAGAAAGTTCCTTTCTGTTAGGAGATGCAAGTGTTGTAGCCCCACTGGAGGAGTAGCTCCATAACCAGCCCCCATTCTTCTCTAACATGTAGTACTACTTACCACCATTCCTGATGCCCTGATGACATGTTTTTCCTTGGCATCAGGGTCACCAACTACAGCTAGTGATGTGGGCCAGAGGTGTGGAAACAACACATTTATAAAGGACATAGGTAGGGGAGACAAACTGGAGCAGATACAGCAGGTTGAAGAAGCGTACTTCAAAATGGGGCTGCTGTTTTGACAGCTGCCCTGTGTTACTTGTAACCTGTAATTCTGCCCTCAGATCCTGTGGGTGACACAATGCAGCAGGCATTGTACAGTGACCACAGCATGAGGAAGTTCCTGTCTCCTAACAACAGGCGGCCTTGGGCTTTCTCTATGAATAGGGATTTCACTGTAAATTCCAATGCAACCCTTTGGAGTTCCAAGCTTAAAGAAGGTGGTAACATACATAGAAAGCCAGTGCCACTGCTTCTTTCCATATTTATACACATATATCCACAAACATAATTTCTGATCATATCATGTCATGCATTTGTCCTTCCTTCTTCTTACATAATACTGCTCACATTCATCAGTGAACCAGCTGTGGCCACAATCAAGTTACACAGCAAATATTCAGAGCATCTCCCATCATAGCAATACAATGTTGGAAAGTTTTCACAACATCCTACCTCAAACTCATTCAAGCAATAGAGTGAACCAGCAAGACCCTAGACACCACCCTCCAAAGCAGTCATTTCCTCCAGGGGAATTAATGTTGCCAACTTCCAGGTGAGAGCTGGAGATCTCCTGGAATTACATCTGACCTCCAGATGCCAGAGCAGTTCCCCTGCAGAAAATGGCTGCTTTGAAGGGTGGAGTTGATGATATTATACCCTGCTGAAGTCACTTCCAAGCTCAAATCTCATCCTCCCAAGGCTCCACCCCCAAATCTCCAGGAATTTCCCAACACGGAGCTAGGAGGAACTGATCTCTGCCTTTGAGCAATCTGTTGTGATTCCTGGAGAGTGGCTGCTGCCACTGCTGCTGGGGGTGGTGGGAAGTCGGTGGGAGGTCGGGAGAGTGACAGGGGCAGAAAGAGTGACGGGGTGGGGGCAGAAAGGAAGTGACAGGCAGGAAGGGAGGGAGAGTAAGAAAAGGGGTGGCAGGAAGGAGAAAGAGTGTGAGAGAAGTAGGGGGAGAGGGGGAAAAGCAGAGGTGGGGGGAGTGGGATAGCTGCTCCTGCAAGTTTCTTGTGGGTCCCCACTTGCCATCTCTGGTGTGGAATAATACAGCTGCAGTACCAGCTGATAAACTGCCAAGGAAGAAAAAAAAATGGCTAAACCAATAGATTTAGAGACTTGAGTTTACAGGACAGCATTCATTCAGGGCTCCAAGAAACTTGCTTGGGAACTTTTGTTTTTCATGGCTCTATTTGCAAAGCCCAGATTGAGTGAGAGGAGGAGAAGTATAAACCAATAAAACACTGGGTCTACTAATTGAAACCCCGGCACCCTGCCAAGTACGGCCAGTTTGCTGATGCACTCCACAGTGTCATGATTCTGGGGGTGCAGAACAGGTTGTTAAAGTATTAATGAGACGAGTGGTGAAGCTTTGATCACCGCTGAATTAGAAAGAGAGCAAAAAACGAAAGCTTTGCTCACAGCTGAATTAAGAAAAGAGCAAAACACAAAGCTAGGCTTCAATGACGTCATTGGGGTAAAACAAAAAAACACTCAAGAATTCATTTTGTTGATGAGAACACCACTACAGGAAAAAGTCAGACTAATGACAGGATGCTGGGTTAAATGCCGTCAAGGCTTCATCCCCTTTCCTTTTGGTCCCATGCTTTAAAACAGCAGGCTCAATTCTCAAAGGGAAATAGAGGTGCCATATATTTCTCAGGCCAAGATTACTGCAAGCTTACCTTAAACATATGAATTTAAGCCCAGACTGTGCACCTACAATTCTAGCACTACAATATGCTTCACCTTCCTAATCTGGTCGTGGAAAGTGTTGTCAAGTCAAGGACTCTAATCTGGGAGAACCAGGTTTGATTCCTCACTCCTCCACTTGCACCTTGGGAAAGCCATAGTTCTGTCACAGCTGTTTTTGAAAAAGAGCAGTTTCTGTCAGAGCTCTCTCAGCCCCACCTACCTCACAGGGTGTTTGTTGAAGGGAGGAGAAGGGAAAGGAGTCTGTAAACCGCTCTGAGACTACAAGTGAAGGGCGGGGTATAAATCCAATCTCTTCTCTCTTCTTCTTCAAGGCAAGAGAGGTTCAGAGGTAATTTGCCCCTGACTGCCTCTGCGTAGGAATCCTGAACTTCCTTGGTTGTCTGCCATCCAAATACTAATCAGGGCCGACCCTGCTTAGGTTCCAAGGTCTGATGAAATTAGACTAGACTGGGCCATCCAGGTCCTTTATAACAATATATGTCATTTTCATTCTGCTTTACAGGTTATAGATCTCTTGTCATATGCCTGGAGCTGAACTTCTGGCGCTGAACCACGGGGTCACATTTACTTCCATCAAATTACAAGGATACTTCCAAGGAGATGTGCAGCACTAGAGAGCTGAATAGTCTCTTGACAAGTGGCAATTTCAAAATCAGGCTTGGAAGCTAGAAATTTTCCTTCTTGTTTGCAATTTGAAGTTTTCACAGTTGTGAAATCTATTGACGAAATATCTTGTCTGCAGATATCTTTGGCTATATGCCTCTCTGTATAATTGTCTTCATTCCAATCTAGAGCCAGTTTAGTGTAGCGGTTAAGAGCATGGACTCTAATCTGGGAGAACCGGGTTTGATTCCCCACTCCTCCACATGCAGCTGCTGGTGTGACCTTGGGTCAGTTACAAGTTATTTCAGAGCTGTTCTCTCAAGAGCAGTTCTCTAAAGAGCTCTCTCAGCCCCACCTACCACACAGGGCATCTGTTATGAGAAGAGGAAGGGAAAGGAGATTGTAAAATGCTTTGAGACTCCTTTGGGTAGTGAAGGGCAGGGTATAAATCCAATCTCCTCCTCCTCCTCTTATCTGGCAGCCACACACAGAGGTTCAAGTCAGTTCTCACAGACAACTCTGTTCATTACAGGCATGAACCTGATTAATAGCTGGGCATGCACACTCCATTCTCCTCTTCTTACTAAAAGAAAGAAAAGCCTTAACCCCAGGGGTCATTTCGTAGAAAAAGAGGTGCAGGAGCTCATTAGCATAACTCATTTGCATAACTCATTTGCATATGCCACACCCCCTAACATACCAGAAGTGTGTCAGGAGGCAACACCCACCCCTCAGGCTCCACTCCACAGGTGAGTGAAACTGACCTGCTCTTCCTCCATTCCCTTCCCCATCCAATACTTTGTGCAATAAAAATAAGCGTAAAGAACACACCCTCATTCTCTTCCTGCTCCCTTGAAACCACCAGGTTTCAAGCAGACTTGAGATACCCAGGACATGTGCACCACCCATCCCTTCCCCTTCCCCTCCCCACAACAAGACACCCTGTGAGGTAGGTGGGGCTGAGAGAGGTCTTTTGAGAACTGCTCATGAGAGAACAGCTCTGAGAGAACTTGTGACTGGCCCAAGGTCACACCAGCAGCTGCATGTGGAGGAGTGGGGAATCAAACCCGGTTCTCCCAGATTAGAGTCCAACTCCTGACCACTACACCAAACTGATGGGGTGGAAGCTGCTGAAGGGTTGGTGAAATTTCTCCAGTACTTATGTGCCATGTGCCCAGATAAAAAATGGTCTACTTAGAAAATGTATATGCCACCTTGAGCAAGTCTCTGGAAAAGCAGCACACAGTCATAAAAGGAACAATGATAAAATTATCAATATTAAAACAAAACATTAAAAACAATAAAGACCCTAGCAGGGCTTTCCCCGGGGCGCTGCGCCTCTGCACTGCTCGGGGAAGCTGAGGAGGGGGCGGGGCTTGGTCATGTGTCCGCCCCCTGGGCTCCTCACTCCCAGAGCTGCGCTCCTGTGTGCTCCCGCTCCAACGGACCCCTGCTTAACCCTAACTCTAATTAGTTTTGAGATCCAAATACAACTGTCTTCACTAATCAACATTTGTTTCTATTTCTAACTGATATTCTTAACAAGGATTAAACTGTGCTTAAAAATGCCAGTTCCACAGACAAAAGCAAATCTCAGTTAGTGAAGGTACTAGCATTCAGACAGTGGCTTGTATCCAACATGATCTTCTCATGGAGTGGAACTTTCCTGCTTCCCCTTCCCGCAGCAGCCCACTGAATCCCTAGAATTTTCATCCTAGAGTTTAATGATCATCAAAACATCATAAAAGGCAAAGTGTGTGGGGGGGGGGAGTCCACACTAATAGAAAGAATCAGCATAGTTCCACCCATCTTCTGAATACAAGTGGTTGAGGCTATGCAGACGTCTTTCGGGCCAGGGACTACCAGTAAATGTTGATCTACAGAGCATAAGGCTCTCCAGGGCGCATACAGGGAGAGGCAGTCCTATAGGCATGGTGGTCCCCGGCCTCATAGGGCCTTAGAGGTCAATACCATAACCTTGAACCAGATCCAGTACTCAACTGGCAGCCAATGCAGTTGGCGTAGCACCGGCTGAATGCACGCCCACACAGACGTTGCGGTCAGGAGGAGTAGGACTGCATTCTGCACTGGCTGCAGTTTTCAGGTCAAGTTCAAGGGCAGCCCTGCACAGAGCTAGTAGTAATCCAGCCTAGAAATGACCATTGCATGGATCACTGTAGCGAAGTCCTGGGAGGTGAGATAAGGAACCAGCTGCCTGACCAGCCGAAGGAGATAAAAGGCCGACCTGGCAACAGCGGTGACCTGGGCCTCCATCAAAAGTGAGGCATCCAAGATCATCCCAAGGCTCCTCACCCTCAGCGCTGGCATCAATGGTGCCCCACCAAGCATTGGGAGATGGATTCCCAATCTCAAGCCTCCACGACTCAGATACAGGACCTCCATCTTCACTAGATTTAATTTCAGCCAGTTCTGCTGAAACTATCCAGCCATGGCTCCAAATGCCCTGTACAGAGTATCTGGGGCAGAGTCCATCCACCCATCAACAGATAAAGCTGAGTGTCATCAGCATACTGATGGCAACCTGGCCCAACCCCTGGACCAACTGGGTGAGGGGGCACAAAGCGATGTTAAACAACATTGGATGGATGATCATCCCCTGTGGCACTCTGCATTCCAGCGGGCATCGTGGAGATATCCTCTTCCTGAGTGCCATCCTCTTTACCCAACCATGGAGAAAGGAAAAGGTATTGTAATGCAGTCCCCCATATCCCAACATCGGCAAGGTGAGAAGATCATAGTCAACCATGTTGGATGCTGCTATCAAGTCCAAAAGCAACAGCTGCACCAACTCGCCTCAATCCAGGTGACTCCGGAGGTCATCTGAGTGGGTGACCAGTGCAGTCTCTGTCCCATGGCCAGGGTGGAAACCAGACTGGAACGGATCCAGGATGGAGGCATCATCCAAGAAGATCTGGAGCTGCTCAGCCACCACTTTCTCAACCACCTTACCCAGAAATGGAAGATTTGAAACCAGGCAGTAGTTGGCAAGGACTGCAGGGTCCAATGATGGTTTTTTCAAGTGTGGACACACCACTGCCTCCTTTAGCCCCACTGGGAATAGGCTGACGGTATCCGTGCCTGACCGCACAGCACCACTGTATAAGACTTGAGTCCACAAGACACCACAGCACACCAAACTGCACCACAACAGCAGAGTGTGTTTACAGTTCGTTTACAGTGCTATACGATATTCTGACATCCACTAACAAAGCGCTTCGCCAGACAACTGAATCATGAGAAGAGAGGAAAAAATACTTTGCACACTCAAATATATACAGCACAGTAATTACACATCAACCAATCAGTGAGTTGCTGAGTCATGGTGATTATATCATTCACTGTTACAGATAGAGAACAAGGCCATACATGCTCCTGTCCAGTACCACTTGACCCAGTCACATGACTCCTGATAACTGTCATTCAGATCATAAGGAACTAGAATATAGAGTGTCATTCTAGTTCCTTATGATCTGACAGCTCTTTGTGCTGAAGACTGAGAGTCTCAATTACTGACACCCCCAGGGGAGCCTGAACACCTTCTCCGCAGGCCTTGACCAGCCAAGCAAACATGGGTCAAAGAGGCAAGTGGTGGGCTTCACAGCTACCAGGATCTTGTCAACTTCCTCCTGGAAGAGCCAACTGAATTGATCCAAAACCAGACCCAAAGATGGACAAGGGGCTCCCAGTTCCCTTTACTGTATACCAACTACGGCTGGGAGGTCCTGGCAGAGTGACAAAACTTGGTCTGCAACATAGCTCACAAATTCTTCACAGCCAATAGCCAATTCCTTATCATTTTGCTTGCCTTGGGGCTAGGTAGTTAATGACTAAATTGTCCTAAACCATTGGGCCAGGTGAGAGCTTGCAGACGCAATGCTTTAAAAATCAAATTGAGGTACTGAAATAACGATTTACATTTCCTGATGTGTGTGAGAGAGAGGTAGGGAAGAAATAAATAAAATAAGTGTGCTACATTTAACAGCTACGATTTGTAAATGTTCATAGAAAACACGAAAGCAATATTATAGACAACATAACTGACTACTATTCTGGCTCACAGTATGCTACCAAAGTGATCCTTGGGTTGAACCTTGCCCTTGAAGAAGCTTACTTTAGATATAACAGATTTCCTTTGAGGTAGCATCAGGATTGACTAAAGTCCTTGTAGAAACATTCAAGATTCCAAGATACCCAACTTTAGAAGACTAGGGAAGGCCGCGCAAAAAAACCTGTTTGTTCTGAGATAGTTGTAATGACAAATGTGCCACCTATCAGCTACTGAAGGTGTTGCAGCTCCATGTAGATGAAACAGATCAGCCACACATAACAAGGTCTCCAAAAGCAGATATCTATAGCCACAGACACAGCGAACTGACATACAGAAAGTGACAATTACTTTGAAGAACAGATCTCCCACTTGTCAAAGATGAGGAGTTCTTGACGCATAAATGGATGCTGCCTTTTTAAAAAACAGACCACTGCATAAGTTTGTTATGTTAAATGATGTAGCAAAATCATTTTCATTCTACCCCATGAAAAAATATCAGCTGTTCTAGAAAAGCACCAAGTCTGGGCTCTGAAAACTACTTACTGAAGGCAATCATGTCAGCCTATCTCTTCAAACATGCCCAATAAATGGATTTGTCTAAAAGTGTACAAAGTCTCCTAACTCTAACCACACTTGCTATAAAAGTTATGTCCTATACAATTCTGTATGATCAGCATCAGTAGTTTTCTGGACAATCTGCAAGTTCAACACAGTTTTCAGAGTGAAGGATGACAACAGCATAAAGATACAGAACTTTGTAAAGAAATAGTCCGACAATGTCTATGTGTGAGAAATATTAAACATATACATTTATATGATATCACTGTATGCCCACAGTTCTGAAAGCAAGATGGACCCTACTCGAGGGGGAACATAAAACAGCAACAAGATCAGCAAATAGGCAGACCAGGACTGAGGATGAAAAACAGCTCAACAAAAGCAATGGAAAAGGGGAGTTGCCACCTATTTAACAGTGGTTGTTGCACCACTTGCATTTCTCAGCACAACAGGTGTGCATTATTCTCAGATACAGGCATATGCTATTTTCTGCTCAGAAAAGATATTCCTGTAGGAAGTTTGTCATGTGAAGTAGTCCTAAACTCAGAATGGAGGACCCTTCTTCTGAAACACCCTCATCCTACCGCCATGATTTGGAACCTGTCTAGCAATTCTAACCTGTATACAGAGTGAAGGACAAGAAGCAAGCAAGCAAACTGGGAGAGTGCATGCTAAACGTCGTCATTTCCAGCAGAACAAGCAAAATGGTGACCATATACTTGCTATGAGGGCAAGGAGTACACAAGACCATTAAGGGCGAAAGTTAAAATACACTTTTTAAAATAAAAGTCTTGCCTTTGCTACATCCACAGAATACTTCCTTAGCAGAGGAGAACCTGTTGTTCCTTAGAGATACATAGCCTTCCTGCCTTCTCTACAACTTTCACTGCCAGAAAACAAGTAAAAATACAACTCCTACGCAGTTGTTTCAGACACACATTAAGCATTTGAGATCAAAACAGTTAAGTGTCTTACAACTTACCATAAATCATGTGCAAATCTGATGCTGTCCCCTTGTTTATCAGTTCATACTGGAAGCCTGTAATCTTTCGACTAATGTCCTGCTGAGGGGTAGCCTCAACAAAGAGTCCACCCTGTTCATAGCTGAAGCAATGCACTCTAGTGGGACTATGGTCTCCATCTCGGAACAGTAACTTCAATTCTCCAGTTTTTTCCAAATAAATATTTGCTCCTGCAGAGTCTTTAAGGGGCTTTATGCAAACAGTCCAATATTTGGAAGAGGAAGGGAAAATATTAGGTCGCAAGTGGATTATCAGCGCTCCTGTGGGATACATCCATTCTATGGTTCCTTCGGAACAGCGAAGGTAGACCTGTTCAACATCTTTTTTGTGAGATTCGTGCGTTAATCCACTGGGGGAGGAAAAGACAAGGAGAAGTTATCATAAGAGTGCATGCATTTTATACTAAAACAGTACATATGATACTTTTCAGAGTCAGAGAAATTACGGAATTCCTACGAAGGCTGTGGAATGTTCCAGTGAAGTATGCTTTATGACAGATCTCCTTAACACTTGGAAATGGTTTCTATTATGAATTCAAGTGTTGGCACTCTTCTCAAAATCACTTAAATTTCCATTAACTGACACTTTGCAGGATCTCCGCAAAGTTCAGTTTATGCCTATTGATCAACAGTTAAACAGAAGTGATACAGCCAACATCATATGTGAAACTTGAGGTTGAGGAGAAACTTTAAGCCTTGAGTCTACTCCTGCACTGTGATTGTACTGACCACTATAAGTTCATAGCATCTTGTTTCTAGCAGAGGGCTCCAACAAACAGAAGAGGAAAAATTTCAAGCATTTCCCTTCTGTTGCTGCAGACCTCAAACTCCACCCCCCCCATACTGCTCCTCAGTCCCCTGCCCACCAGGAACAACACTTCAGGAAGCATTTAGGGCTACAGGAGGTGGAAGAAGTCTACTGATGGTTCCTTGGCTAAGGAACTAGATGTTCCGGGAACGGTTACATGACTTCAAACAGGTCTTACAGTCCTCAAGATTAATTCAAAGTGTGATATTCTGTTGCTACGCGGGGAGGGGAGTATTTTCCATTGAGAGCCATTTGGCTTTTAGTTTTTGTTTCTGCACTGCCATGGCCAAGGGGATCCAATCTCTGTCCACAAGACAGGGAGACCATAGTTTACAGCTCACTTCCCACCCATCTTGACATTTCCAACTGGCAAATCATACTCCAAAGGTACTTGGGAGTCCAGCTGAAGAGCAGCAGGCATAAAGACAATTCATGGAGCATTGTTATTGGCTCTGAGGTAGGCAATCGCTGCCAGAATTTGTCAGTGGGAAATCTAAGGCAACAGACATCTCAGAATCATTAGCATAAATGGGAAACATTTTAAAACTCAACATAACCAGGGGTCCATCGGAGCAGGAGCGCACAGGAGCGCAGCTTCAGGAGTGAGGAGCCCAGGGGGTGGGCACATGTCCAAGCCCCGCCCCCTCCTCAGCTTCCCTGAGCAGTGCAGAGGCACAGCGCCCCGGGGAAAGCCTGCCTGCCCCATCCTTGGCCTGACGGAGCCCAACCAAGGGGACTGAGGCAGGGGGGAGGCCCTTCGCGGCACTCCCGCTCACCCCATGGGGGGGGAGAGACAGACGCCGCGGCAGCCCTTGCTCTCCAGTCCTGTCCCCAAGCAGAGCCCTCTGGGGGGAGATCGACAGAGCCCGGCTTTGGGGGCCCTCGCCCACCCCTCTCCTTCCACCTATTTGTGTCTCTTTCTCTGTCTGGGGATATAGAATCAGGGATCTTTCTGCCATTCTTGGGGAGTTAACTGCAGAGCCAGGAAGAGAAATGAGGGTGTGTTTTTTACGCCTATTTTTATTGCACAAAGTATTGGGTGGGGGAGGGAATGGAGGAAGAGCAGGTCAGTTTCACTCACCAGAGGAGTGGAGCCTGAGGGGTGGGTGTTGCCTTCTGACACACTTCTGGTATGTTAGGGGGTGTGGCATATGCAAATGAGTTATGCTAATGAGCTCCTGCACCTCTTTTTCTACAAAATGACCCCTGAACATAACCATTCTCAAACAGAAATGGAAAACTAAACAAAGAAGGCAACACCCTCTTGATAGACATGAATATGGCAATGTAGCTGCCCCATTTTGTGCAGGTCAACCTGTTGTTTCATAACAAGCAGGAACGAGAAACCTGCTGTATTGGTAGTGAGCAGCCTACAAAGTCAAATAGGAAGAAAATACATTAAGAAGTAGGACTGCCATTTACATACCTATTATCATGACTGCAAACATCTTGGAGGCTCACAACTCCATCTTTTAATTATGAAGCATGATCACTATAGCTTAAATAATCTGGTCACGGAGGCACTGCATCTGCTCACAAACTGCAGGCAGGGCTTGTGCCTCACCTGTCTGCAGTGCCCTCTAGGGGGCCGGTTCATACACAGCCCAAAAGCAGCTTGTTCGGCCACGCGGCCCCTGCACCTGTGCACCATCGGCACACCTGCTCATTCCACAGCCGCCTCTGTCACTTCAGCAGCACTTTGCAGAGTGAAGTGAAGGCTTGCCAGGCCAGCACGTGATATTCTCAATGAGATCCCTTACACAGGAATGAGACCACAGGAAGAAACAAGCTGTTTTGGACGGTAAGAAGCCAAGAAGATTCTAAAAGGAACCGGCCCTATCAGCAGACAACTCTTAACAGAAATCAACTGCACAATGCTAAACTGAGCACAAAGAGCATTCCTGAGTCAAGAATTACCTAATCGCCCCAGGATATATGAGGCCCCAAGCTAAAAAAAGAAAGCTAGCTACCTTACAAGTCCACTGATTTTTAAGAATGATTGCACACACAGATATTGAATTACATCTGTATGTGACTCTTCTTTCCAAGGAACATTTAACTTCACAACAACCCTGCAATGTAGTTTAGGCCAAGAGTATGACTTGACCGAGGTCACCCAATAAACTTCACAGTCTATACAAACCCATCGCTGGCTCTTCATTCAGTAGCAGCGTTAAACGGGTGAAGTGATGGAAACAGAGATCAGCAGTTTGTTCTCTAAATACAGTTTTATTCCCTCCTTGATTCAGACTGGATAACAGGACTCAGATCAGAACCCACCTATTTTTGTAAGTTCACCTGACTTCTGAAAATAGGCGGTTCTCTTTTTGAGCCACTGCAAGTATCACAAAGATGTGCCCCTGAAAGTAAAACTACCTGGTGACAGGTGAGAAGAACATTGGGGCTGCACTTCAGCAGGGAAGAGAACAAACTTGGCTCACCTGCATCCTCTGAGGCTGGCCTTCATAACAGAACTGGTAAGCCCAAAAGAGACTGTATTCATTAATATATTGCTATACTAATGAAAGCTGGGGTCGGGCAGTGGCTCCAGAGACATAACTACAGAAGAGGAAATCCATGGTTCAAACAAACAGTCTGTCAAGAATTTACAGCCCAGCCACGAGCAAGACCCTTTCACCATTAATCTCCAAATCTGTGCAGAAAGATAATTATACTGACCTACCTTGCAGGGCTGTTGTAATCAGTGCACATTAAGCTCTTTGAACACCCAGGTACTGTAAATATTGTTGCAGTGACTAACAGCTGACCAGAATACAGGGCTGGGTTTAAACCATGGAAATGTAGATTCAAGTCTCAGTTGGCCTTGGATTTAATAGGCCTCAAAGGCTCAGGAAAGTAAGCATTCAGTCTCCACAGTGTGTGTGGGGTGGGGGGGGGGGGTGGGGGGGGGAGAGATAAATCATCCCATAAGGATGCCAGGAATAATCTTTCCATGTACATCCATATGACTGCATAGACAGAGTCAGGGCTAAGTGTGTGTTCTTGGGTAGTAGCCACACTGCTGTTAACCAAAGTTACTTCCAAGTGAGCTGAGGATACCGACTTTGTACACAAACCCATTTCAAGCAAACCCTACTACCAGGAAAACAGCACTGAAGCCATTAAACTGTGACCATGTGCCCCATATCAGTTGTATGTTTAGGACATGGGCCTTCTTCTAAGACTGTCTGATAACATTCAGCAAGCCTCTCGTGTCTGATAACATTCTTTCCAGATAATGGAAATATTCGCTACTGAGCAGTCATACTTTATCATTTATTTCTTGGTCACGAATTTAAGAGTACACTCTAACTTTTACTTAGAAATGTGCGATACAAACGTTTTACATAAACAGCCATAAATTATCTAATTTGTTTTTTAAAGCAGATTTCCCCCTCTACTAGTCTCAGCAAAAAAAGCTGTTGGAAGAATTTGTTATGCCATTCCCAAAATGGACAGTTATTCTTTGCCTGAATGATCCAATTAAAGTCACTCACTGCTCCCCGTTTTAAAAATGCCCCCAAAAGCCAAATACAGGCTCCATATGCATTTGACTTAGAAGTGGTTTGGAAACCCTTCCAAAGTTAGATCCATAAAACTTGGAAAACCATAAATTTCTACAGTGGATTAAAGGGGCAGAGGTTGAGTTTAGAAGCTAAGGAGGTTTAAAAGATTTCGCAATCAGAGAGATTAGTATAACCGCGGCAGTCAAAGCATACCAGCTTGCCTTGAGCGCTGCTGATTTACATCTAGAGTAGCTAGAGTGATGTTAGGCCACAGGTGTAATGGAGACAGGGGGCTAGAACGAGGTCTTTTTTTCAATGAGCATTGTACGCGGACAGGTGCGGCATGGAAGGTGAACGCCAGAAGTCAAGGAATGTGACTGTCCTCTTAAAACCTTCCCTTCACTTAGCATAATGTTTAGTTTTGGAGGAACAGCCAACAGCTGTACACAGAAAAATCATGCCTCAGTTTGGGATGAGCACTATTCTCCCCCTCCCAATACAATCCAGTTCAGCAAAACCTCAAACACACCCTGAACCAATCAGGCGCTTCAAAAAAAAAAATCAAAAGCCATCCTTGATCCCGAGCTAAACAAAGGCAAGCAGCTCAATGCAAGCCCAGCTTTACTACTTCTACTACAAGTGTGTACAATACTCACAAAACCCCGTCAACGCTCCTCATAAAAGGAGGGCTTACAAGCCTATTGCGTTACAATGAAGTTAATGCTTGAGCGCAGGAGGTCACGGGCTACGGAGCGCGTTACTCGGGTGTTGGGTTGCACAGATGTGCAGTGTGTCGCGGGCTGTAGGGAACGCTCTACCTTTGTCTGCTAAAAGCCAGCCCTCCTTCCGCACCCCCTGGCACGCCGCTTGGGTAAGGCTCATCCCCGGACTCGCCTAGAATGTTAAGCAGGCTGCTCTCCCTCGCATCTCCCCATAAAACCGAAAGAAACGGAGAGAAAAGAGGAAACTTCTTCTGTTTTAATCCTTCCCCCACCAGCAGTTGCGTGGATAAGCGGGAAGGGCAACCCAACACGGGGCTACGCGGTTCCTCTCCCGGCGTCCCTTCCAGAACGAAACTTCATTGACAAAACGGGGCGGTTAAGGACCCACACCCCCTCCGCACAGAGGACTACTCCAGGGAGCGACAGCAAGGGCCGGGCTCTTTCCTCCCCGCCGGGGACTCCGCGTCTTGCAGTGGCTTCGCTGTTCACACAAGCCAAGCAGCCGTCGCTGAATATCAATGGGGAGGAAGAAGCCCGCACAACACAGAAGCCACAGGCATTCCTTTGCTCGCAGGCTGAGGGGAGGGAGAGAGGAAAGTGGCGGAAAGGCGGCAGATCAGTATAGCTCGGTACTTCCTACGCCCCCAAGAGAAGAGGGGCACGAGAAATGGGAAGAGGGGAGCAAGCCTGTTTAAAGGGAAGGTCCACTCCCTCCAACCTGGTTCAGAGAAAAGCCCACCTAGGAAGCAAGGTCAGACTGGGCAGCGGGAAGGGGGGCGGGGGGGGATTCGAACTTGCAAATCCTGCAGAAGGCTGGAGGAGCCTCTGCTAGGCAGCGAGTGGGGATATGCCCGGACAAAGACCCGAGCGCCTGGCAGCGCGCCCCGAGCGGCAAAGCGGCATCCTCCCCCCCCCCCCCCCGACCCCAGAAGATCCCCGCGAAGTCCCCGCCAGGCGCTTACCTCCCTCTCCAGTTGCACAGATCGCTCGAGTACTGCGCCGTGCAGCCCCTGTCCAGTACCAGCAGCCCCAGGAAGAGCAGCAGCGGCGGAGGCGGCGGGAGAAGCCCGGCTACCGGGGTCCTCCGCATGGTCCCCACCGGGCTGCTCGAGAACGGCTCCACCAGCCGAGGCGAGGCGAGAGAGAGGCGCCCGGAGCCCGCGCTACATGGCGAGCAACAAGTCACCCGGCGTCAAGTCCCTCGGTGCGCGCCCATCCCTGCTGACCGACCGCTCCGCCCGAGGACGGCGCTACGTCTCCAAGCCGGCGCTGGCTCAGCTCTCCAGACTCCGTGAAGGGCGGGGAAGCCTCTCGCGCAGGAGCCGCCCACTCCGGAGTCGGCCTCGAAAACCCGCACTGGAGGCTCGGCGGAGTGGGATCGAGTGTGTGCTGCACGCGCCGCCCGCCGCCCTCAGCCCTCTGCCTCCGCCAGCCCTGGGAGATTTGCTCCTGAGAGCCCTCGCTCTGCAACTGCCTGCAAAAACGTCATTGCTCTTTGGGGTTGTTTGACGGCAGGGCATCTGCCCGGAGAAAGACACTCATTGAACGATTATGTGTTTATTTAGATGTTTACACTCTTTCTGCTTTTCTTCCAAAGGAGACCCAAAACGATTCGCAGCATCTTCCTTTTATCTTCTCAACAACCATCCTGTAAGGCGGGCTAGGCTGCAAGAGAGGGGTCAGCCCAAGGTCACCCAGGAAGCTTCCAGGGCAGAATAGCCATTGAACTGAAGCATGAAGAATAGTGAACTGAAGCAGAACTGGACTGAAAGGGAGAGGTTCGGGACCGGGGGGGGGGAGGGCGGGAGTTAGGCCAACCAAATAAAACGAACCTTACTTCAAAGTAGAAGTAGAGCTGCTTAGGGCTGTGTCTTCAGTGTGTGTGTGTGTGTGAATTTTAAAACCCATATCAAACATATTTCAGCTAGAATTGCTAACTGGCCTGGAGAAAAATGTTCCATCCCTTTAATAGAGGCTTAATAGGATGTCATTTACCAGGTGGTGTTATTTACTTCCATACCAGGGAAAGGTTTGTCTGTCCCTTTCCGTACTTAAGCCTTTATTAAAGGAATGGAACATTGGCAAACTCTAATTTCAACCTCAAGATATCAGGGTGGGGTGGTTTTCTATCCCTTACTCAGCTCCCTAGAATTATAGAAAATTATCAGGAATGCCGGGTAGAAAGAAATTCCAGTGAGGTAGCTGTGTTGCCGCCAAAACAAAAGATAAATTCTGCAGCACCATAGCGGTTAACAAATGTATACGCTTCCATGGCTGTCATAAAAAAATATGCTTTATAAATATGTTCATATTTCAAATGGAGACGTTTCAGATGACATTTTATTATTCCTTAACAGTACCTAATCAATGTTTCTTTACGACAACATAACCATTAAAATCACTGAAATTTAATGTGAAATATATTCAATAGCAGGCCTACAAAGCTTTGAAGCCTACCCTCCTTCTTCACCTCTCTTATGGAAACAGAGATGGCTCCCAGAATCTAATCAGGGTCAGCCATAGACAGTATTTGGATGAGAGACCACCAAGGAAGGATGGGGTTGCTAGGCAGGGGAAGGCAATGGCAAACCACTTCTGCTTATCTCCTGCCTTAAACACCACACAAGGTGGAACTTCATGGGATTACGATGAGTCAGTTGCAACTTGACAGCCCACAGGATCCTCCTGCTGTGGTGGCAGCTGCTGCCCAAGCAATGTTTTAAGAAAAAAAATCTGCAGAGCCAATCAAATCTCCAGTGGCCAATTGGAAGTCTTGCTGGGCAAAAGCCCCACCCACTCTCTAAAAACACTTGGCAGGTACCAGGAAAGGCGCTGGCGGGAGCCGTGGTGGCACCATGCTGGGGACCCCTAAACTACAGCAATCATTTGTAACTGGATGTTCCAGTGAGGATGAGACAATTTAGTAATGAATAATTGCTATAGCCCAGGGGCACACAGTTCAAACAGGTGAACATCAAGGATCTTGACTGTTGGTAAGTAGGCCTCCCCCCCATCACATTACTTGGCTCCAACATGGCCCATGTAAGGGGGAGGGGTCAACTGGGCTTAGAAGTGGTGCTCTGACCATTCCTGTAGAAAATTTCCCTATTGCATCTCAGGGACTTGCATTCGCAAGTGCTCAGGGTCATCCCAGGTGCTTGCAAATGCAAGCTGTCTCGATGTAGCAGTGACATTTTCTCGGAAGGGGGTCAGGATGTTGCCTATCATCTGAGAAACAGTCTTCTGAATGCCCCCATCTTCTTATCCCATCCCTGCTCTGGGGCATAGGGAGAAGGTTTTGAGGGGGCAGGAAAAACTTGGCAACATTTATTTGTCTATTTTATTAGACTTGTATCCCGCCCTCCCCGCAAGCAGGCTCAAGGTGGGTTCCAGGCGCAGGGTGGGTTCCATTAATATTAATACCATCCACAGTAACAATTAAAACCAATTTGAAGCAACAAAATTAAAACAATACAAAAGTCATAAATACCCTGCAAGATTTGATAAAATGCCTCAGCAATTATGATAGAACAGTAGTGTGGGTTCCCAGGTGGCTATTCAAATCTAGGACACTAAAGGGAGGCCATCCAGAAGGGGGGGAACACCCACTGCCTCAACGAAAAGCCTGGTGGAAGAGCTCCGTCTTGTAGGCCTTGTGGAATTATAATAATGGGAGTGGGAAGGTGCGGGGGAGTGGGAAACTTTTAACTATATCCCAAATAACCTATTTTATCAAGCAAGAAATCGTGGTTGTATGACTATGTGTTTACAGGATGCTGGAGTACACTGAACCACAAGTCCTGGACTTGGGCCTAGCAGAACTTTCGGCTTCCTTTCCAACAAGGCACTGGATTCCTGGGTGGCCTTGAGCATCAGTTTGCAGAATGTGAGCATTTTGATGTAACCCTCACATTTTTGCATGCTGCTAAAGAATGGAAATAGTTTCCTCTTGAAAAAAATTGGCTTGTGCCAGCATTACTGGAGGGGGCAGGTGCTCATTAGAAGTTCACGTTCAAGAGCAAAAGCACAGCCACGTGGATCTTCCAATTAGCACAGGTATTGCTTGAAAACATTCAGGCAGGTCTGAGCTCCCAGGCCCTGCTCCGGGGGTGAATATGTGTTAGTATGCAGCTCCTGGCCTCAGAAGAACTCCCGAAAGTGTGTGGGGACGGGGGGATAGTCAGCACTCAGTCACTAGCATAACACCTAGCCATTCTAAGAAGATGGGCTTTTCCTAAAAATTAAGCATTTGCACTCAAGAGTGCTCTCAATTAAGATAAGGGTTATGTTTAAAATGTATAAAAAGTGGTGCTAGAATTTGGGTCTGTGGAGGAGCCCCGTTATCTGTCCTGAAAAGAAATATTGGTCTTTAATTCTTAGCGGGAGGGTGGGAGTATTGCCAGCAGGCCTGAAGAAAAAATGTCCTGTCCCTTTAATAAAGGCTTAATGTGTGCAAATAGGCAGTTAAAGGTTTTCACAGCATAGGGGTAAATAAGACCCCCCCTTGAGCCTCTATTAAAGGGACAGGGCATTTTTCTCCAGGCTGTTTGACAGCCCTGTTATCACACAGTGCGGAGGGAAAGGCTCGTATGTACTGTTCTTAAATAAAATCCTGTTTCTTTAGAGAAAAAACATGGCCACCTATGGGAGGGGGATATTACAAATAGACATGCTTCAGTCAGGAATGATGGGATGCCAAGAAGTAGTAGCCCCTGCAAGACATTAGAGGAGCAATCCTGAACAGAGTAATGCCCTTCTGATCCCACTGGCATCAATGGATTTAGAAGCATACAACTTTTTTAGGATTGCATTGTAGCCCTAGTTATACCATCATGTTTGAGGCCAGCTAACCATTTTGTAAGAATGGGAGGCGGGTTTTTTTCCAAGTGATTTCTTTCGGCTGTCCATCAATTTAAAGCTGAATTTAAATAAACTGTATATTATTGCATTTAATTTGCAACCTGTTCCCCATATAGGAAATGCTTACATGCCCATATCTTAAAATTTACGCATGTAAATGAGCTGAGGGCAGTTACCTACTCTGAGTGATGTGGGAAGGACTGGAGAACACACACCTTCTGTACAAGATCTCCTGAGAAAACCTGGAGATGCTGCATCCTTCCGTATTGCACTCGTAGCTAAGACCGTGGAAATCCCTTCACAGCAGATATAGGCATTAGCAACCCACGCCGCCCATGATCATCATGGTGACAGCCAATTCTGTGAACTGGTTTCTGTGCTTCGGCACTGGTATTACTTTGCAAGTCTCCCTTTGTATGCCTAGTGGTACTGTAAAAGCTTGTGAAACACACACTAGCAAATTTTTGTCTGGATGTTACGTTCCCATAGTGCTTAAGACGGAGAAGGCTTCGGTCTTACAACTGTATTTACCATCCATTTATGTTTGTTTTTTCTCATGTCTATTTTGTCCGGTAAATTAGGGATCTTTGTTTGTTTGGCGGGGGACCCAAATCAGTTGATTGCAAAGTTGCAATATGGTTACAAGTAATTGCAGCAAATGATGCTGCAGTAGCTGAAAACATCTCATTACTGGGCAGAAACAATACTAAGCAGCATCATTTTGAAAGGATATATTGCACAATTCTTTATTTTCCTGGCCATAGCCCATAATGTGAATGCACATTCTCAGGATCTAAACTTCCCTTACAGGAATGTTTCAGTGCCCCAGGAGATTCTGGTTGTAAGTCCTGCTGGGAGAGAGGAAAACAAAGCGGCACATGGCGGCCTTCCTTGTTAGTCTTAAGACTGTCTCTATACTCAGGGGTCATTTTGCAGAAAAAGAGGTCCAGGAGCGCATTAGCATAACTCATTAGCATAACTTATTTGCATATGCTAAACCACCTGACATCACCAGAAGTATGTCAGAAGGCAAGAAAGACAGAGAGAGAGAAAGAAAGAGCTGGCAGAGAGGGGACAGTTACTAATCCAAGCCTCAGAAATACAACTATTCTGGGAAGATAGCTTCAGTGGTGGCTATAGGCGTAGACTACAGGGGGGCTCAAGGGCTCGAGCCACCCCCAAAATTTCCCAGGGGGGACTGAGCCCCCCAGGGAAGATGTAGCCCCTGCCGCTGCGCCTCCCTGGTCCCTTCCGAGGCCCGCCAGCCGCTGCTGCCAGTGCCTCTCTCTCCCCCCACCCCCGGCCTGGCCACTCCTCCCTCCTTCCCTCTCCCTCCGTCTTTTCCGTGTGAAATGCCCAGCGTGGTGGCGTCACCCGGAAGTGACGCCATCACGCTGGGCACATTGCTGGGCAACGCTCTAGCAATCGCCCTGAAACTCTATGGCACCATAGAGTTTCTGGGCGATTGCCAGAGCGTCGCCCTGGCAACATGCCCAGCGTGACGGCGTCACTTCCGGGTGACACCACCACGCTGGGCCTTTCACCCAGAAAAGAGGGAGGGAGAGAGAAGGAGTGGCCAGGGCGGGGTGGGGAGAGGCACCAGCAGCAGTGGCTGGCGGGCCTCGGAAGGGCCCGGGGAGGCGTGGCAGCAGGCGCTATGTTTTCCTGGGGGGCGGGAACATCGTCCCAGCAAGCGCGCATGCTAAAGAGCCTCCCCCCCCCCCGAATTTATAAAACTCTACGCCCCTGGTGGTGGCTGAAGCCTTCAGAAGGCTGGTTGGAGGAACAAGGACCTGACAGGGTCATTTTGCTGGAGCCATGAC
Organism: Lepidodactylus listeri; assembly: GCA_029233225.1. Lineage (NCBI taxonomy): Eukaryota > Metazoa > Chordata > Lepidosauria > Squamata > Gekkonidae > Lepidodactylus > Lepidodactylus listeri. Next base: position 13,546,135 of record JARCFY010000015.1, on the reverse strand, counting down.
ACAAGCAGGCATTCCCCCGCGGGGGGGAGGGGGGCCTGGCACCAAGCCCCCCCCAGCTCCTGCTCAAAATGACCCCTGTCTATAATTGCTTCACAGGATGTCTTGTACTGTGGCATTCGTAAACTGCATTTATGGAAAGCTGGTTTAAAGTTGTTCACCATAATAATTTATGTCGTAACTCCATGTGCCATAGACACTGACCACCATACAGATGGCCTCCCTGGAAGTTTATGTGGCTCTTCAAATAATCCCTGTTTCCCTTACTCGTGGGGTTGGCCCATAGCTATGGTGGGGCTATTTAGGGCTCTGCCCCCTTTCTTAAAGGGACAGCCCCACAAAATTGTCTCCAGAAAAAACTTTTTTTAGTCATGTTTAAACATTTCTTTAAAGGCGTGCGCTGCTGTGGCATGCCATGCGCCAAGAACAGAGCCGAGAAGGCCTCTGCCCTCCAGGACTGCCCTCCCCACCTTTTCAGTTCCCATGTCCAACCATTTTTGCCCAAAGACTTTTTAAAAAGATGCACGGAAGGCATGGCTTGGCTGTGACTCACAAGGTGACCCCCAGCAGTGTGTTACTTCTTCCCATTCCCATTTGGAAGTTCCCAATCTCCCTCTCTCTTTTCCCAAGCTCGTTCGAGCTGTAAGTTTCATTGGGTGCATTGATTTAGGGTTGGGGGGGTTGTGAGAGAGGCTGATAGCAATAGGACTTTTGGAGGTCAATAATTCATAGGGTTGCCATAAGTTGGAAATGACTTGATGGCGCACACACACATGCTCAGTAGCAGTGTTCATTTTAAATAAGCCCTGAGCAGACATAATGCAAGATCCTTTGTAAGATTGTTGGGACCCCAATCCCTATCCTATCCTATCCTCCCCACTGCCCTTTAAGTGATCTAAACCTGTGAGCCCCACTGAAAAAATTAAAAATTCTTGGGATCTGGTGACACCTTTTTCTCAGCATTTCCAAAACGAGAGGCATGGATGGGAGGGTGGAAAACAAAGTGCAGGGTGGGGCATTCCTTCATTCTTGTTCCTCGACGTTCCTTCCTCTAGCTGAACTCTTCCTCCCTCTGGGGATGGTGCTGTGGGGAGGTTGTGTCATTCCCCTTGCCCCTTCCTCCAATCAGATCCAAGATGGGAGGATGGCAGAATAGACCCCCTACCTATTTCACACAGACAGAAAAACAATGGCTGCCCCACCAGGAAAAAATTTGCCCCATAAGCCACGAAATCCTGGCTATGGACCTGGTATTAGCACTAATGTAAGACAAAATAAACAAAGGGGAAACACTCCTATCATTCCCTCTGGGAACAACTATCTAGAGGGTTGGGAATGTCCTGACTAGAATCATAGAATCATCTAATCACAGAGTTGGAAGGGGCCCTACAGGCCATCTAGTCCAACCTCCTACTCAATGCAGGATCAGCCTAGAGCATCCCTGACAAGTGTTTGTCCGGCCGCTGCTTAAAGACTGCCACTGAGGGGAAGCTCACCACCTCCCTAGGCAGATGATTCCATTGTTGCAGCTGGACACATTCTAGCGCAGGACACTCTCTTTTTGGGCAGGCTTCCAGGTTTTCTCATATATGGTTGAATATAACTGATGGTTCTTGGGTGTTATCAATAATAAATTCAGGCTATTTTATGGAATTCAGGTCTCTGCTTCCATATAATCAACCAGTGATGTCCTCCCCAAATTCTGTGAACTTCCTTTTGCAAGAGGTTTCCTCTTTATTGGCTAAAGGTGCTATTACTATAGTTCCCCCAGAGTTGGGAAATTTTGGTTTTTTCCCTAGGTGTTTCACAATAGACATAAAAGGGAAAGGTAAATGCTTTATCTTGATTTTTAGAGCCCTAAATAAGCATATACATGCAAATACTATACAATCAAATGCTATCTTTACAAGAGATTCTCTCCTTAATAGACAACAGCCTATGGTTTGCAGCACTTGACCTTAAAGATGCCTGTGTTCATGTAGCTATTCATAGGGCTTGTAGAAAATATATTCAATTCATGCACAAAGGCACCATGTATGAATACATCATCTTGCCCTTTGGACTGGTGACAGCACTGACTATTTACAAAATGCACATCAGTCATTGTCTCCTATTAGTTTGTGGGCACATTCAGTCCAGCAACAGACTCATACTGGAGGAGTCAAGACTTCACATCAACCTGCAGAGGTAGGACTCACAATAATGAGTTTAATTTAAGGGTGGCTTGGTATTAGGAAACAATTTTTGACAGTCGGAGTTATGCAACAGTGGAATCAGCTGCCTGGGGAGGTGGTGAGCTCCCCCTCACTGGCAGTCTTTAAGCAGCATCTGGACAAACACTTGTCAGGGATGCTCTAGCCTGATCCTGCATTGAGATGGCATGCACGGCCCCTTCCAACTCTGTGACTGTATGATTCTATCACCCTCCCAGTATTTTTCCCATCCCCAACCTCTTCGTTTGAAAGGATGCTGCACACATTAGATGTTAGAAGGGCACTTCTATTTTATTTAAAGAGGACACAAAGTTTTAGGAGGGACAGGAACTTGTTTGTTTGCTTCAAAGGCTGCAAGAAGGGGAAGGCAACATCTTTATAGTCACCCTCTGGATGGAAAGTATCCACAGTTAGGACAGCATACACTGAGGCAGGAAAACCGTGCCCCTCGACTCGCTCCATGAGGGCTCAGGCTTCATTGGCAGTGTTTCAGTCCAGGCTGTCCCTAGAAGAAGTCTGCAAAGCAGCCACCTGGTTGGTGCCCTTAACATTTATCCAGCATTACTCCATGGATGTGGATTCCCAGAATAAGGCAGTGGTGGGAAAAGAAGTCTTAGAGTCGATCTCCCAGTGAATCACCCCATATCTGCCTCCTTGGTAAGTGAATCTGCCATTCTCCCATGTGGGACTGCACAGAAACCACAAAGGTGTGGGGCTGCAGTTACCGGTCACCATTGTTCATCAAGTGGTCTGTGGAGGCACGCACATCCCTTCCTCCTTTCCCAGCTGTGGGCTGCTCTATGAACTCGGGTCCTCACAGCAGTGAAGAGAGAACTGAGGGAACTGAGGTGCTTGCTCCTCCCCTCTCACGGGACCCTTTGGGCAGGAAAGGCAGCCCTGGAGATGGACGGGAGGGTGAGCACTAGGGGTGTGGGGAAAAAATTCATTTTCCCCCAGATTCAGGTATATTATACCCAATTTTGTTGGGATTCCTGAAAAACCCCAAATATCTATACCAGTATAGGGTCAATATCCGAAAAATTTCGGGATTCCTGAAAAATTCGGGTCCATTATACCCTATGGGGCTATTGTAATCAATGGCAAAAAAAACTCCTGAAAAGTTTCCAGGGGGCTGGGGGGAGGGGGTTTGAGGTAGAAGCTCCAAATTTGGACTGTGGCTGCTGAAGTCTCTCCCCAAGGGATCTCCAAAGTTTTGAAAAGATTGGACCAGAGGGTCCAATTCCAGGGGCATCCAAAGAGGGTGCCCCTATCCTCCATTGTTTCCTATGGGAAAAACTAAAGGCAGGCAGGCAGCAGACAGTGTCTCCCCAAGAATCTGTCTAAGAAAGTAAGTCAGGTGCTGAGGGCCATGTTTGCCAGGCCAGCAGCAGAACCTGTGCAACCTACCCCCCAGAAACAGTGCCACTGTGCCAGTCAGTGGCCAAACCCAACAGGACTCACTCAGGTCAAACCAGAGAATTTCTGCAGCATAACCGACTGAGGGAGCCTGTTTGCCAGCCAGGCCAGCAGCAGAACCTGTGTGCAAGCTGCCCCCCAGAAGAACCTCTGCCACTGTGCCAGTCAGTGCCCGCCCCAAACCCAACAGGACTCACTCAGGTCAAACCAGAGAATCCCTGCAGCATAACCGGACTGAGGGAGCATGTTTGCCAGCCAGGCCAGCAGCAGAACATGTGCAATCTTCCCCCCAGAAGAACCTCTGCCACTGTGCCAGTCAGTGCCCAAACCCAACTCACTCAGGTCAAACCAGAGAATCCCTGCAGCATAACTGGACTGAGGGAGCATGTTTGCCAGCCAAGCCAGCAGCAGAACCTCATTGCAGGGATAGGCTGTCTAGGTCCCTCCTGGAAACAGGAGCAAAAGGCAGGAAAGAGGGGGAAACAATGGGAAAACACCGTTCCCCTTGTGTCCTTTAAAGTTTAAACCTCCTTGGCAGCCATTTTGAAAATCCTGAAAAAACTGGGAAAAAACTGAATTTTTTTCAGGGGGGGTTTGGAAAGCTGAAAATGCTCTATGGAGCCTTCCTGGTGTCCCAAAACCCAACCCCCCCCAAAAAAAATACTTTGGGGGGGGGTTCTCCGATTCGGCAATCCTGAATGCATACCCCTAGTGAGCACTCTTGGGCTCTCGAAGCTTCTGTTAAAGTTTGCTATCTCTTCGCCATTGCTGGCTTGCAATTGTGCAGTCCTCATGTGTGCCTGCAGAAAAGACCACTCGATGAACAATGGTTACAAGTAGGTGCAACCCTGTTTTCTTCATATTTAGTTCTCAGAACTATAGCTTTAAAAATTGCCTTGTTTAGCTAGTAGGTGGCTCTGTTTTTAGACTCACCAAGTTCAAATTATTGTTCACGTTAGCTTTATAATTCTCACTTTCTTTTGCATCATTGATTTTAACACTATGGAGAGTTATAGCAAAGGTAAAACATTATGTTCCCCTTTGCACTTCAGTTCAAAGCAGGACTGTAAGTCCCATTGTAGTAGCTGTATGACACAGTGCAATTACTCAGAATAGCTCCCCTCCCTCCCCATAATTACGGAGTAAACCCTTATTCTGCAAATGAAATCTGAAATGCTGAAAGCATTTATTTGCTCTCATAATTGTGATTGTTTTTATTATGGGACATGTCATCAGGTTGTACCATTGACTGTGATAATTATCCCACTCCTTTTAAAGTTTTATTCTAAAACAATAGTGGGCCTTTGAAGTATTTTCATAGTTTCTCTGTGTACAAAAACAGTAACAATTTAATTAATTCAAGGTATAAGCAGCAGAACAAAGTTTGACTCCAGGGGCACCTTTAAGAGCCACAGCATTGTATTCAAAATATAAGCTTTCATGCACACACACACTTCTTCAGATACAATTAAATGGGAGTTACCAGTCCATACATATAGGTAGAGGGTGAGCAGTAAATTAACATACAACATGATGAATATTTTAACAGATTCAAGGTCCAAACAGGAATAACAAGCTTAGTTAATATGTTTACCATTTGTTTGGGTTTAATTCCAGGTGGAAACATAGTGAAGGGAATAAATGTGTCAAAATTGGAAATCAGTGGGCAGATGTATCCTTAATTGTGGAATGCTGACAGTAATTAACTGAGACTCTGCCACCACTATGCTCCAGCTGTCTCCTCTCAAGCATGGAGGCAACCTTACAGCATCTTTGAATTGGGGTGATTGGCTGCATAGATTCTTCTCCCCTGCCTCCAGACTAAAGAGATACATTTCAATCTACCATTCCAAATCACATTACATTCTACCAGGGGTCATTTCATAGCAAAAGAGGTGCAGGAGCTCATTAGCATAACTCATTAGCATAACTCATTTTCATATGCTATACCACCTGACATCACCGGAAGTATGTCAGAAGGCAAGAAAGGAGAGGGAGGGAGGGGGAGAGGGAGGGAGGGAGGGAGGGAGGGGACAGTTACTAATCCAAGCCTCAGAAATACCACTATTCTGGGAGGATAGCTTCAGTGGTGGCTGAAGCCTTCAGAAGGCTGGTGGGAGGAACAAGGACCTTTCCAGGGGGCGGGGTCATTTTGCTGCAGCCATGACACAAGCAGGCATTCCCCTGCGGGGGGGGGGGCTGGCACCAACTCCCAGAGCTGCGGTCCCCCAAGCTCCTGCTCAAAATGACCCCTGCATTCTACTATTCATTATGTTACATTACGATCTACTATTCTAATCTATTATTCCAAATAAGAAATAAGAATAAAATGAAGAGGACATATGGCCCTTCTGGGGGATTGGTGAGAATACAAATGTAAAGGCTGAATGAGTTTAGCATATGTAGTGAGATAAGCAACCAATATCCCTGTTAAGTCCTGGGGATTCCATTGTTCTGAGTGTTGTAATAGCTTGCAGCGCAGCAATTTCCCTTTGTAGTCTGTTCCCGAAGTTTCTTTACAATAGAGCAGTTCCTTTACAATAAAACAGCTATTTTGAGGTCACCCATTGAACGTCCTGGAAGGCTGAAGTGTTCTTCTACAGGTTTCTCAGTCATGTGATTCATGATGTCAGATTTGTGTCCATTTATCCTTTGGCATAGGGTCTGATTTGTTTGCCCTATGTAGAAAACCGAAGGGCATTGTTGGCATTTAATGGCATATACAATGTTAGAAGATGAACTTGTGAATGTACCTGAGATGGTGTAGTTGATGTTAGGTCCAGTGATTGTGTTGTCTGGGTGTATGCGGCAGCAAAGTTGGCATCTGGGTTTGTTGCAAGCTCTGGTACAGTGTCCATTTTCAAATTAGATGTTGTATTATTGTGGGTGAAGAGTTGTTTGAGATTGGGGGGCTCTCTGTGAGCAAGAAAAGGTTTGCCCCCCAATATTTGTGAGAGAGACCTGTCATTATCTAGTAGAGGTTATAAGTCTCTGATGATGCACTGAACTGTTTTGAGTTGAGAGCTGTATGTAACCACTAGTGATGTTCTGTTATTGTCTCTTTTGGGCCTGTCCTGCAACAGGTTTTCTTTGGGTACCATTCTGGCTTTGTTAATCTGTTTCTTGACTTCATCAGGTGGATATAAACCAAAAAGAGTTGTTGCAGATCCCTCAGGTGAGAATCTCTGTCTGTAGGACTAGAGCAGATGCAGGTGTAGCATAGAGCACAGCTGTATATAATGGATTGTTTGATATGTATAGGATGGTAGCTGGAGGCATGTAGGTTGTGGGTTAACAGTATAAGGTGGTGTCTGTGCATCCATTGCGTATTTTTACAGTAGTAGTAGTAGAAAAAGAAGAGATTGGATTTATACCCCGCCCTTCACTCACTTGGAGTCTCAGAGCGGCTTACAAACTCCTTTCCCTTCCCCTCCCCACAACAGGTACCCTGTGAGGTAGGTGGGCCTGAGAGAGCTCTTTCCCGAGCTGTCCTTGAGAGAACAGCTGGTACAGAGCTATGGCTTGCCCAAGGTCATCCAGCCAGGTGCAAGTGGAGGAGTGGGGAATCAAACCCGGTTCTCCCAGATTAGAGTCTGCACACTTAACCACTACACCAAACTGGCTCTCCAGAAAATGTCCAGAAAATGTATTTTTTGCATATATTGCCAGGTTGATGGTGGGGTGAAAGTTGTTGAGTGCCTAGTGGAATATATCCAGGGCTTCTTTACCATGTGTCTAGACAATAAAAATGTCATCAGTGTATCATAGGTATAAGAGAGCTACGAGTGGGTGGGAGTTTAGGAAGCATTCTGCTGCTTCAGACGAACACAACTACCCACCTGAATCTAACTTAATTAATATTAATTAATATTATATTTAAAACTGCTGAGTTAGTCTTATGCATTTGTTTGTGCATGCTCTTAATTCCCCCTTTTAAAAGTGCCTGCACCAGATCTTCAAACTCATTTTATAACCTCAGAAAATCTTAAAATGTATTGTTGGAGTTTGTCTAAGAGGCTATTCTAAGTGCCATCCTAAATAGAGCTATACCTGTCCAAGTCCACCAAAGTCAAAGGCCTGAGCAGTGTAATTCTGCTTAGGATGGCACTGTTTAATGTCCATGTACTTACTATTTTTAACTTTTGTCCAGTCCCATCAGAAAGTTCTTAATTGGTAGCCCAATAGTTATCTAAGACACGGTAGCACGTTTTTTCCCCCAAGGCAGTCAGGGCTCATTTCATAGTAGGAGCTCCTCTGCATATTAGGCCACACATCCCTGATGCAGCCAATCCTCCAAGAGCTTACAGTAGCCCCTGTAAGAAGAGCTCTGTAAGCTCTTGGAGGATTGGCTACATTAGGGGTGTGTGGCCTAATATGCAAAGGAGCTCCTGCTACAAAATGAGCCCTGAAGGCAGCCCTCTTGTGCTTGCTTGCTTGGGAGAAAGCTGAACTGAAGTCAGTAAGATTTACTAATGAGAAGTCATGTATAGGATTGTTACATACAGTCACAATCACATAAAAGAAAAGTGGTGTATCTTCTTTTCTCTAAAAACTGGACATACAACACAAAAGGCAATAGCTTAAGCTGATGCAGGCAGCTGAATTAACCTTTAATCCTATTTCCCTGCTTTTGACAGTATCCTGTAACCATGGAAAATCAAAGCTGTTACAGAATAAATCTGTTGCTGTTCTCCCCCCCCCCCAAAAAAATGGGCACATGGATCCTTTGATCCTTTTAACTTCCCAAGTGTACGGCAGTCATAAAATAGTGGAAAGTACTTAGACTTCCTTGTACATCTGTTACCCCGAGACAATATCTTGCCTTTGCTTTGACTGGGGAATTAGCTACAAAGGCCAAACTAGCAAGAGGCTGGGGTATAGCGTGGATCTGCTGTCAGTTTTTATGGAGATAGCTCCCTTTAGTTTAAGGCAATGACCAGTCCAAATTGTGACAGAAATGGGTTTTATTTAATAATAATAATCTAGATATTTACATTCAGATCAGAGGCTGCAAGCATACAAGGAGATATAGAAAGTGGTTAGCAGACAAATAGAGGGGGCTGAGGAATGACAGGGTAATACTATACCTACCCTGAAGAGATGAAGAGATCCAAGGTAAGATGAGAGGAGGCGTGTGGATCGACCAGTGAGACCACAGAGGACCTGAGTTGTGCTCAGGGGTGTTAGCTTTGTGCGCACCCAGCTAAAGTCACACTGGGCATGTGCAAAACTAGGTCTATTTTATCCCAAAATGTATCCTGAAGGTGTGGTAGCTAGTTTCACAATGGATTGATGAAATAATAGAGTGGTTTGGCGCATGGGCGTAGAGTTTCTGATTTCCCGAGGGGGGTGAGGGCTTCTGCGCGCACAAAGCACACGTGCACCAGGACAATATTCCCACTGCCGCCTCTCCCCCCCCCCACCTGGTGAAATGGCCCGGCTACCGCCGTGCCGCCACACCTCCCCGCTTTTCAGAGTCCATGGAGCACCCGCTGCTGCCTCTTCCCCCCCTTCCTGCCCGGCTCCTCTGCACTCCTCCCTCTTTCCCTCGGGGGCCATCCGGGCAAATGCCCAGCGTCATGGCATCACCCGGAAGTGACGCCATCATGCTGGGCACGTTGCCAGGGCAACGCTCTGGCAATCGCCCTGAAACTCTATGGTGCCATAGAGTTTCAGGGCGATTGCTAGAGTGTCACCCTGGCAACATGCCCAGCTTGATGGCGTCACTTCCGGGTGATGCCATCACGCTGGGCATTTCCCGGATGGCCCCCGAGGGAAGGAGGGAGGAGTGCATGGGAGCTGCAGGGGGGAAGAGGCTCTGGTGGCGGTGGGTACTCCATGGGGCCTGAAAAGCAGGGAAGTGAGGTAGTGCAGCGGCGGCCGGCAGGCCAGCGAGCACTCCATTTTGCCGGGGGGCTCAGTCCCCCCGGGAAATTTCAGGGGTGGCCCAAGCCCCTGAGCCCCCCCCGTAGTTGACGCCTATGGTCTGGCGTTTCCCTGGTGCCAGACAAAAGAGGTGATGTTTCTTAATGTGTGGCAGGATGGTCCTGAATGGGTGAGTGAGTGTTTACCTTGATGGTGAGAGAAATGCATAGGTGAGAGAAATGCAGATATCTTAGACAAATATATGGAGGCAGGTTTGAGAGGATTATTCCAAAGGTATTTTCTGAGTTCCAGGGTATGAAAAGATTTGGGACAGAAAACCTACAACACATTCCATTCATGAGGGACACACAGTGACCAGTGACTTATTGTCCCTGCCTGCCTGTGCATTTGACAGACAAACGACTAGCCATTTGGTCAGTAGAAGATGCCTGAGGCAAGGGCAGAGACTTGCCCATTCTAGGCATTTTTGGACTGAGCTGAGAAGGGGGGGGGGGTCACATAGAGGATGTCTGACCATGCAGCTGGCCTGAGACTTGGCCTAAGCTTTCCCAGCTAAAATGTGGTTCTCCTATCCTCCCAGCAAAAGCCACCATTTAAGACAAGCCTGGCTTCATAGGGCACTGCTTGTGGAGGTTCAGAGGTCATTTTGGGGGTGTCTCTCTCTTGGGAAAGACCACTCCAGGTACTGGGTCTATGCTGCTGATTACACATCTTCCAATAAGTGGTATTGCAGGATTTTCATAAATCTGTACAACTTGATACTACAACCAATTATTAACATACAGTGGTCATTGATTTCAGTGGGATTTAACTGTATAATGGAGCTCTATATTACAGCTTTAGAACTGTGCTAAGCACAGTACAGTTGCGAGGTTAAACATTTTAATATATGAGTACAGGAAACATCTGACAACTTAAAATGGAAACGTGCTTATATGAATAAATTATGATCTGACACTGGAATGTACCCACAGCTAGGGGGCATGTACAGTAGAAACCTACAAAATGTATTGAATATACATTTTAGGGCTAGAAAAAGTCAGCTGCATTCTCAGTGGACTTTGAAGTAGAACCCAGAACTTGATTGTCTTGCTGTGCTCGGCAACAAAAGATTACTAGGAAGATTGGGATGTAAGTCAGTAACTTTGGATCAAATATGGAATATGATTCAACTGTAAAGAAAATAATACTGACAATATAGAGAGGGATTATTGTCTGAAAAATAAAGGTAGTAATTTGGTTTGCTCTCATGCATATCTGTCTATTCCATTTTTATCCCACCTATCCTCCAAGGAGCTCATGGTGATACAGATGGTTCTCGCTTTCTCTGTTTTATCATTACAACATATCTTTGAGGCTGAGAGAGAATTACTGGCTCAAGGGTGCCCATTAAGCTTGGTGTAGTGGTTAGGAGCATGGACTCTAATCTGGGAGAACCGGGTGTGACCTTGGGTCAGTTATAAGTTCTTTCAGAGCTGTTCTCTCAAGGGCAGTTCTTGAGAGTGCTCCTTCAGCCCCACCTACCTTACAGGGTGTCTGTTGTGGGGAGGGGAAGGGATTGTAAGCCACTCTGAGACTCCTTCAGGTAGTGAAGGGTGGGGTATAAATCCAATCTCCTCCTCCTCCTCCTCCTCTTCTTCTTCTTCATGGTCCAACACTCTAAACACTATACCCCATTAGCATGTGGCTTCTCATTCAACATTACTTAGAATTCTGTGAGTGCAGGGACAACATCCATGATCTAACAATCAAACTCTGGTGTTCCCATATGCCATATATTCAGTCATTTAAATTTGTGTAACTGGAACAAGTTGAACAAGTGCTACCTAATAGATTAAGCGGTTCTATCTATATATCTAATTCCCAAGTGCCCCCTGTGCGTGCGGATACTTAAATCCGCGCAGGGGGGGCACTTGAAGGGCAGAGGGGGGGTTCTGCAGGTGGGGGGTAAACCCCCCGCTTGCAGAAGAATCCGAAATCTATCAAAAACTTTTCGGGGGATCTTTAAATCTCCTGAAAAGTAAAAGAGCATCCCCTGCGCATGCGCGGGGAATGCTCTTGGAATGGCAGCGGCCCGGCGAGAGTCGCCGAGGCCCGCCGGTATTCGCAGAGGAGGGGGAAGGGGGCGAGCAGCGGGCCCGGCGAGAGGCACCAAGGCCCGCCGGGAGTCTCGGGGGGGAAGGGGGCAAGCGGCGGGCCCGGCAAGAGCCGCCGAGGCCCGCCGGGAGTCTCGGGGGGGAAGGGGGCGAGCGGCGGGCCCGGCGAGAGCCGCCGAGGCCCGCTGGGAGTCTCTGGGGGGGAAAGGGGGCAAGCGGCGGGCCCGGCAAGAGTCGCCGAGGCCCGACGGAAGTCTCTGGGGGGGAAGGGGGCGAGCGGCGGGCCTGGCGAGAGCCGCCGAGGCCCGCCAGGAGTCTCTGGGGGGGAGGGGGCAGAGGAAGGGGGAAGGGGGCGGAGGAAGGAGGAGCAGCTGTCAGCTTCTCCCCCCCCCCGTGAATATCACAGGCCCCCCCTTGTATTATTACTAACTAGAAATAAGGCCCATTGTGGAAATAAATACAACGGGCTCTAGAAAAAGGCTCTGGGAGAGTGCCAAGGCCTTGGACACTCAGCATCAATTTGCTGTGGCAACCTCAGCAGGGTATAATGACACAGAGTCCACCATTTTCTCCAGGGGAACTGATCTCTGCTACCTGAAGAGCAGTCGTAATGTTGAAAAAGTTCTCTGTATCCAGGGGTCCGTTGGAGCAGGAGTGCAACTCCAGGAGTGAGAAGCCCAGGGGGCGGGCACATGACCAAGCCCCGCCCCTCCTCGGCTTCCCTGAGCAGTGCAGAGGCGCAGCACCCCGGGGAAAGCCCTGCTAGGGTCTTTATTGATTTTAATGTTTTTTTTAATATTGATAATTTTATCATTGTTCCTTTTATGACTGTGTGCTGCTTTTCCAGAGACTTGCTCAAGGTGGCATATACATTTTCTAAGTAGACCATTTTTTATCTGGGCACATGGCACATAAGTACTGGAGAATGGATGGGGAACTATTGGATGGGGAAGGGAATGGGGGAAGAGCAGGTCAGTTTCACTCACCAGTGGAGTGGAGCCTGAGGGGTGGGTGTTGCCTTCTGACACACTTCTGGTATGTTAGGGGGTGTGGCATATGCAAATGAGTTATGCAAATGAGTTATGGTAATGAGCTCCTGCATCTCTTTTTCTACGAAATGACCCCTGTCTGTATCCATTCTTCCTGCTTCCTTGTCACAGCTCATCTGTGGGGGGGGGGGGAGTCCATCAGATGTGAAAAGAAGCATGACCAACAGCCTGCCTCATACCTTTATTCATTTATTTATTCATTTATTTATTTATTTTGGGATTTGTATCCCGCCCTCCCCGCGAGCGGGCTCAGGGCAGCTTACATGGGTCGACGGCCAATCAAAACATTAAAACCTATAAAATCAATAAAACATTCATAATAAATACAGTTAAAACAGATAAAAGCTTCCATAATAACACTTCTGATGGCAACTTAGTGGGCGGCATAACCCTCCCCCCCCCCGCTATGCCAAGACCGTACAGGACCAGGGTCATCATAGGTGTTACAATGATGGGTGGTATCTTTGGTGGCGGCTCCTATTCAAAAGCCTGGCGGAAGAGCTCCGTTTTACAGGCCCTGCGGAACTGCATCAGGTCCCGCAGGGCCCTGATCTCCTCCGGGAGCTCATTCCACCAGATAGGAGCCGCCACTGAAAACGCCCTGGTCTTTGTTCTGGCCAGCTTGGCGTCCCTGGGGCCAGGGACACATAGTCGATGTTCAGACCCCGACCATAGTGCTCTCTGGGGTATATACGGAGAAAGGCAGTCCCTAAGGTATGTTGGACCCTGGCCATATAGGGCTTTATAGGTAAGAACCAGCACTTTGAAGTGAACTCGGTATGCTATAGGCAGCCAGTGCAGTGCCGCCAGCACAGGCCCGATGTGGTCATGCCTCGCAAGACCCATCAGCAGCCTGGCGGCAGCATTCTGCACCAGCTGCAGCCTCCGAATTTGCGCCAAAGGCAGCCCCATGTACAGAGCGTTACAGTAGTCTAGCCTCGAGGTGACCGTCGCATGAATCACTGTGGCTAGGTCATCACGGTCGAGGTAGGGAACCAACTGCCTCGCCAGCCTCAGATGATAAAAGGCCAACTTAGCAGTGACTGCTACCTGGGCCTCCATTGATAAGGAGGGCTCCAGGAGCACTTCCAAACTCCTAACCCTCGACACAGGCACCAACGGCGCCCCATCGAAGCTCAGGAGCGGGACCCCCCGCCCCAGGCCGCAGCGCCCCAGGCACAGGACTTCTGTCTTCGCCGGGTTCAATTTCAACCTGCTTGATCTGAGCCAATCAGCCACAGCGTGCAATGCCCAGTCTAGATCGTCTGGGCCGGAGCCCGACCGGCCGCCCAACATCAGATAGAGCTGGGTGTCATCCGCATACTGGTGACATCCCAGCCCAAACCTCCGGACAATCTGGGCAAGGGGGCGCATATAGATGTTAAATAGCATCGGGGAGAGCACCACCCCTTGCGGCACACCAGCCTCGAGGACTGCTGTTCCCCTAGCACCACCCTTTGTCCCCGACCTTGGAGGAATGAGACGAGTCCCTAGAACATCGACAGTTTCAAGCTTCCATAATACATATCTGCTACAGACATAAGCCCTCAGGTTTTTCCTTTGCTTCTGGACATATTTAGAGACTGCATCCCAAGTCTATGACTGTATTGTGAGTTGCTTTTTGGAGCTTGTTTGCTGAATTAAGATTTAGAGGTAGATGTTCGGAGATAACAACCCCTGACTACACTAACAAGACTTAAGTGACATGTTTGCCTGTTATCTTGGGTTATTCCAGGTCATCATATTTCCTTATTGAACTGTTTATTCCCCAGATAGTAAAGCCCTGCTGTTGTTTATATGATCCCCTAGTTAAAGATGAAAAAGAAGCAAGTCAGGGACAAGTTTACAGTAATTACTGAATCCATTTTCTTTTGCTTCAACCTCTGATTTACTCCTTTAATATGTAAATGAAGCTGAGGAATGAAAAAAAGTTCATGAGCTGTTACCTATGATAGCTAATTGTATAACTAAACTCTTAAGAGTCAGGATGAAGTGTGGTGAGAAATATACAGACGTCTCATCATAGGCATTCTGAATGTGGAATTATTAATTATTTCTTATGAATTATAAATGCAACTGTATCATGGCCTATTTCATCCTCAGGTGAAAAGAAGTGCTGTGGGTTGGGGTGCCAGTGAAATCTGCCCCAGGGCCAAGGTGAAATTCAATGGGATTTTGTGGTCCTGCCAAGCAGAACTCCTCAGCACTGATGTCATCGAAGTCAGCGTAGTGTGAGGCGGCTTGCCTATGAAGACCTGTGTGGGAGACAGGAAGGACAAGATGGACCTGATCTGTACCATGCAGGTCAGAACTTGCAAAGAGGCACTGAATGCTACTGCACTTGCACAGGGCACAAAGTCACTGAACATTGAAATTCCCATTTTCACAGTAACCTGCATTTCTGAATGTGCAGTAGCATTCAGGGCCTCGGCAAAACTTTGGGCTACATTATGCTGATTGCCCTCATTCCTTCAGTGGTTTCCCCTTACCTCTTCTCCTTAGAGGACAAGCGGGAGGGTTTGGATTATACTATGTAGGTAGCATGATAAATTAAAGTTTTTAAAAGCCATGTTCAGTGGAGTAACAGTTTTTAAAAGCCCTACTATTTGGGGGGCAAATATAGGCATTAAAGACAAGTCACCTGGCTGTAGGACTGCCAGGTCCCATCTGGCCATTGGCAGGGGATGGGAGGGTAGGGTTGCCAGATTCAGGTTTGGAAACTCCTGAAGATTTGGGGATGGAGCTTGGAAAGGACCGGGATCTCAGTGAGATACAATGCCACAGAGTCCACCCTCCAAAGCATCTGTCCGATTTCCCACGAGGCGCTGCTCCCACATCATTCTTCCCTTAACGTGCTTGAATTTCCCACTATTTGCCCTGTGCCGCATTTTGACCCGTGGCTTCGCCCGAATTCCCCTGCGGCTTCAGTGGTCCTCAAAAAACAGGATCACTGAAGCCGCTGGGGAATTTGGGTCAAAATGCGGCGTGGGGCAAATAGTGGGAAATTCAAGCACGCAATAGAGGCAAAGGGAAGAACTATGCTGGAGCAGTGCCTTGTGGGAAATCAGTCTCAGTTTTTTCCAGGGGAACTTATCTCAGTAGTCTGGAGATGAGCTCGGTAATCCAGAGATGAACTGTAATTCCAGAGGATCCCCCGGTTCCACCTGGAAGCTGTCATTCCTACCTGGTTGTACGTAGATTTAGCTGTGGAATTCCTCCTCCAAATTTTGCTCATTTTTAGTTGTGGCCATTGTGCTGCACATGGAACCACACACATTCATTAAAATATGTGCATCAGGATACAAGGAGTTGGTAGGAATATATTAACAAGCCCTCTTTCCTGTGAGGTTCCACAAATGATTGTCCCAGATAAGAATTCTCAAATACTTTCATAAGTCTTTCCAAGACCAATTCCCTCCACGAAGGAAAAAAGATGATATACATATATATCATACTAACCTGATATCCATGCTTCGCTACAGTATTTAAGTTCCATGAATTCAGTTATAATATTGATGATGTGAAGTCTGAAATGTAACATTTGTTGTAGGAATTCTAATGGAGAAGACTGTAGTGTAAAAAATGAAGTGAGACATACGTACTGTTTTTTCTCTCTCTACTGAAGGACCTCTCTGTAGACCACATTGGTGGTTCTGCCCTCAGGTGCTAGGATCACCAGGCTGCTTGGTGAGCTCACTCTGGAGCAGGCAACACAGAACTGTCCATTTAAGAAGCAGCTGTCTGTTAAGTCAACTCCTGTCACCTTCCACGAAAGTGATGGCCTCTCTACTGGTATTCCTGGATTGTTTTGCTCATATGGAGACTGTGTTGTTCTGAGCGCCTCAGGGTGATCTTGCTGGTCCTTGGCCTGTGCAGCTCAGTGCCCCGCAGGAGTACTATGTGCAAATGTCTTTGCTGCATTCCTAAATTGCCGCCTCCTTGTAGCATTAAAGTACCCTGGCCCTGCTCTGACACCTGACAGACACCTGCCTGTCTGGTGTGGGGGAGGATTATGTTTAAAGGCATCCGGGAGGCTGGGCCAGCAGCAGGGCTAAGGCAATCTTGCTGAGCAAACCTCCCTGGCAGCTGTAAGCATCCCACCTCCTCTCCTACACCTGCCAGGCAGCTGCCTGTCCAGTGTAGGAGGGGGAGGGGAGGAGTATTAGAAGCCACTGTGGAGATGGGGCCAGCAGGATCACTAAGGCGTTACTGCTGGGGCGGGCTTCCTCGTGGCTTTAAGCACCCTGCAACCGCTGCTGCACCTGACAGACAACCACCTATTAGATTTAGGAGGTGAGGGGGAGTGTGTTGAAAGCCATCAGAGAGGCTGGGCCAGCAGCATCACTGCACCTCACAGGTGGTTGTTTGCCATTCCTGATTTCCTCAACTGCCGTTAGCTCTCTGCAGTCTCCTGTAACTGTTTTTTTTTTACCTCAGAATCCTGAGCTCTTCAGCTGACCAGTCAGAGAATGGGGGGGTGCAAGGAGGCAGTCACATAGGAATCAAGGGGGCAGCCACATAGGAATCAGTGGGGGGACCCCCACTTAGGGGGTCGAATTTCTAAAAATCCCTTCTTAGTGAGCACCTATGCCATGGTAGGAGCGGTCTCACCAAATTTGGTGCTTCTATGTCCAGCGGTTTGGCCTGAGCGTTGATTTTACGGTGAGGGGACTTTCTTTTATATATGTATAGATGAATACTAGAAAAGTGAGGTACTTAACCACTTCATGACCTTTTAAAAAGTAGATGATGCAGCTAACATTTAATTATGCAAATACAGCCTCCAGTTTTCTGCTCAAGTAGTCAGTGTTCTGTGATTTATTCTTTTATGACCTCAAACACTGAGCCAGTATAATTCACAACTTCCTTTCATTTCAGTGGAACACCATATATTTTTGGCAGAGTCAGAAGACATCATCACAATTACAGATAGTATCTTCTTTTAGTCTGGTGCAAGGACAGGGTGTTTTGTTGTTCTTGGTCTCAGCCAACGGGCAACAGGGCAGCTGCCATGGGCCCCGTGCTGGGGGGAGGTCAACTGCTCATGGCTCCTCCCCCTGAAGGAAGGGGGGATTTATAAAGCCCAAGATGCTGCTTGCACCTGCCCCATCCGAGGGTTGGGCAGCTGGCTTCCAGTGACAGAGGTGGATCCTACCCACCTCACATAGGGTGAGGTCCAGCCATTACTTGGCCCCAGCAGGGGGAGACTGGCAGTGTGTTTGTGGGGTGATTCTGGGGGCCCATCCTAGACTTTTACCCAGAACTCTAGAATCACCCTTGATTGTTAGCATGGATTCAACGCTGGTTCTTTACTTGGTTTGTTAGATAAATATAGATTTGGTTTCTGAAAAACAGTCTGATTAATAAAAGAAGCAAGTCAATAGGATCTAAGCAAGCTGGCAGTTTTCTTTTTTATGCCAAGTGAGACTTCATTCACAACTGAGATATGTAGTCTCCCATCATTCTATTCTGCATATTATTGGGATATTGCATATTAAACGATAAAAGTCCTTCCAGTTCAATGAACGAAATACATGGAATGAGAGATATAACAAAGTGCGACTTACTAAACACCTCCCGCCACACTGAACGGCTTTAATAAGAAGAAACCTGAGCTCGTAATTCTTACAAAAGTAAACAAGCTACTTCCCTCCGCCTGACCATTTAGGAAAAGGTAAAAGAAAGACGGACTTCTTGGCAACATACATTGTTGTTTGGAGTTCTCTGGTTCAGTGCGGCGGCCGGGGGGGGGGGGGGAATCCAGAGTTTTTCAGTGCAAGCAGATAGAAGAATATTTTTTTGAGTATCCATCTATAACTTTTCCATTGACTTAGGAACTGCACAAAAAGGACGAATTCATGTGGAAGGATAATAGTGGAGGAAGTCAGCCTTGTGCTATTTCAATATTATGACTTCAGATGGTCAGAAGGCATAACAAAGGCTCATTTTTCTAATGCTCAGCTGAGCCAACAAGCAGTGAATGAGTGAGCCATAGTCAATAGGACAAGTTCAGAATATCAGAGATTTAATCAGAAGTTATCTAGATGCTGAGAAATGCGGGCGTTACATGTGAAATACCACAAAGCTAGAAAAGGCTCACAAGTGAGAAATGCAAAAGAAAGTTAACTCTTATAAGTAAATATATGTATAAATACTGACTGGCTTTTGCATGCTCTTCAACTATCTTGAACTAGCAAAACAGTGAGAGGGCTTCTAGGGCACTCCTGAGCAGAGTCGCACCCTTCTAAACTTATTCTGTATTAAGAGATTTAGAAAGGTGTAACTCTTCTTGGGGCTGTGGTGGCTCAGAGGTTAAGAGGCTGGAAGGTCAGTAGCTTGGCAGTTTGAGACCCGAGTGCTGCATGACGAAGTAAGCTCCCGTCTCTGGGCTCAGTTCCTGCCAACCTAGCGGTTCGAAAGCATGAAACTGCAAGTAGATAAATAAGAACCGCTTCAGTGGGAAGGAAACAGCGTTCCATGCACCTCAGTGTTTAGTCATGCCGGCCACATGACCACAGAAACATCTTCAGACAGCGCTGGCTCTTTGGCTTGAAAACGGAGATGAGCACCGCCCCCTAGAGTTGGATTTGACTGGCTTTTGAGCAAGGGAAACCTTTACCTTTAAACTTTTAACTCTTCTTAGGATTGCTCTGTTAGAAAACTGGCAGGTTGGCACCCACGTAGCCTGAGGTGGTCTTACTGTTATGGAAAAATCTGGAGAAATGTACATTTGTATATTTCTCCCTCAAAATAAAGGCATGGTTCAGATGCAGCGGCCCAATCATCATTTGGCAAGAAGAAGCCTGAGAAATCCATGAGCTTGCATCCCTCTGTCTCTTGAGCATGGCTCAATTATGGAAGACTTCCAGTGAACTATGTCCCAAAACAAATCTGGTTTGCCCTGTCCTCCCCACCCAGAATTGAGTCATAGTTTGGAATGCTGATTTGGAAGGAAGGGAGCAAGCCATAGCTTATTGATCAGTCTGAACAATGAAGTATGGCTAGCTGTAAATCTGGAATCCTTTAATTTTTGAACTCCATGCAAAAAGAGGAGGGGGTTAAGTAGCATGCAAACGGGTTTCTGATATAGGAAGGTAGTTGCCTTTCAAGCAATATGAAACAGTAAGAGGAAAAGGAATTGACTCCAATTGCACCACTGACCCATATTTATTGAGGGGCAACTTGTCTCACACGGCACTCGCCCATTCTAGAAAGCCTCCTCCATTCTCAGTGTGTGGCTGAGAAGAGAGTGTGTATTCATTAGCAGCTTGCTATGAAAAATTATTGGTTGGCATCACCTAGTACACGCTTCCACATTCGCCAGAACTCTCTGTCCCCTTTCCCATAACAATCCACAATCTTTTCACATTGCTTGGTATCCCTTTATAATTTCTTGAACCAAATCTCATTGAGATGATGAAAACTCTTATATATCTATTGTAACACTGCTGTATGGCTTGTATTGCTTTGTCTTCTCCAAAGTGATGATTGGCAGGTCTTTCTTCTTTTCCATCATTCTTTATTTACAGCAGTTCTCTCCTTGGTGCAAAATGATTGCTTTTTCTCAGAGTGAACTCCACCAGTGTCATGTGCTTACCATGAAATTATTAAAGGAACATTGCACATAATTGGTTCTACTCCTGGCCAGCCATGAAGAATCTGAAACATAAAACAGATACTAAAGGTGAAAATTGTTTCAGCTAACTTTGCAGTTATTTCTAGTAGCTATTTTTCTAATAAAGGGAGAGAAAACATGTAATCCTAGGTTTATCTTATGCACACAATTCTAGGTTTATCTCATGAACACAATTCTAGGCCCACTATCTGTGGTTTCCGGTGTCCCCCCCCCCCCACCCCCGGCCACCTGCAGGGGATATAGAGGGAGGGGTAGGGTTGCCCAGTGCAGGTTGGGAAACTCCTGGAGATTTGGAGATGCAGCCTGGGGAGGACAGGGACCTCAGTGGGGTAGAATGCCGTAGAGTCTGCCCTCCAAAGCATCCATTTTCTGCAAGAGGGCTGATCTTGGTAGTCTGGAGATGAGCTGTAATTCTGGGGGATCCCCACGTCCCACCTGGAGGCTGGCATCCCTAACTGTATCAGTCTGATCCTATGCATGTTTGCTTGCAAGTCTGGGCATGTGTGCATAAGACTGCTGTCAATCTGATATAGTCTAGTGGCTAGAGTGTCAGACACAGACATGAGGCACCCAAGTTCAAATCCCTAGTCTGATATGAAGCTTGTTGGGTAAACTTGGGTTAGTCATTTAGCCTCGGCATCTCACAGGATGGTTAAGAAGGACAAAATGGAATCGGGGAGAATGATATATGCTGCTCTGAGCAACTTGGAGGAAATATGGAGTAAAAATGTAATGAATAACTAAAAATGTACTAAATATTAGTGTTCTATCAATACCTGATTTGGATGGCCCGGGCTAGCCTAATCTCATCAGATCTCAGAAGCTAAGCAAAGTCAGCTCTGGTTAGTATTTGGATGGGAGACCTCCAAGGAATACCAGGGTCATGACATGGAGGCAGGAAATGGCAAACCGCCTCTGAAGGTCTCCTGTTTTGAAAATCCTACAGGGCTGCCATAAGTCAGCTGTGACTTGATGGCGCTTTCCACTACTGCATCAGTGTCTGATGGGGATAAGTACAAATAAGTGCATAAAATATGCTGGCCATCAAAAATATTATCAGATCATTTGCAAGCATGTACAATATGAGATGGCAAACAGTTTGTCTCAAAGGGGGATTTGTAAAAGCCAATGCAGGATAAGTGTTATCCTGCAGGATAACTTATTTGGGGTGGGTAATTGGGTGCAAATGTTTAATAAGCAATAATCCAGAACCTCAGACCTCACTGTTTTATTAGAAAGTCTATTCCATCAGTAGGGTTGCCAGCCTCCAGGTGGGGCCTGGGGATCTCCTGCTTTTACAACTGATCTCCAGCTGACAGAGATAATCTCCCCTGGAGAAAATGGCTGCTTTGGAGGGTGGACTCTATAGCGTTGTACTATGCTGAGACCCCTCCCCTCCCCAAACCCTGCCCTCTCCTGGCTCCACCCCCAAAGTCTCCAGGTATTTTCCAACCCAGACCTGGCAACCCTATCCATCAGCATCCAATTTCTTGATGTAATTAGAAGTCAGTCCTATTCTGTGCAACATGTGTTTGGGGCGGGAAGTGCCTGTATCCCCCTGATAGTGTGATGGCTGCCTCAGGTTGCAGGCTCACCTTTGAAAGACATTCAGGAATCTTTTGATCTCTGTTTCTCAATGGGGCACTATTTAATAGGCCACATGCCATGGCACTACCACTCTCCAAGCTCTCCTGTGCCTTACTTAGTAAATACCTCTGAATGAGTCATCCAGTTCGATATGGAATTAAAAACACAGAGGCAGCTGGTAGCAAGCTGAGTGTACCCCTGAAGGTCTTGTTGCTGCCAGCTGTAATTTTTTTCCTGTAATTTCTTCTGACATTTTCAAAGAAAGGTGCTTCATTTTCACTTTTTAAAATTAGCTCATCCTGCTTCAAGGGGAACTTTAACATTAACTGTTTTGAGAGATTCAGGTGGGTAGCCATGTTGGTCTGAAGCAGCAGGATAAAGTTTGAGCCCAGTGGCACCTGTACGACCAACAGAATTTATTCAAGGTATAAACTTTCCTGTGCAAGCACACTTCTGTTTTGGTCCATCTGCATGAGTCTGTTAGCATCTAACTATAATCCCCATGCAAAGTTTGTTCTGAATGTACACTATATATGCTGATAATGTAGTATTCCTTCATAGTAGTAGAATGAGGGGAAATGATGGATGCTGCATTCAAGAAGGCCAATCTATCCAGCTGTATAGAGAATGAGAATTAGGCTTAATTCAAACTAAGCTCCTCTGCCCAATATACAGCTTCATTCCTGCAACCTCAAGTTACAGCATGTTAGGTTGCACTGAACATGTGCAGAGTAACTTTCCTTAAATTCCAAGGAACGACAACTGTTTTCCACTGGCTTCCAAGACAGGCTGCATCCCATTCCAGAAAACATCCACCCAGCTTCTTTATTTAGAAACTAAAGTCACAAGGCGAGTCCCAGAGTTGTACATCATAGGGTTGCCAGCCTCCAGGTGGGGCCTGGGGATCTCCCGCTTTTACAACTGATCTCCAGCTGACAGAGATCAGCTCCCCTGGAGAAAATGGCTGCTTTGATGGATGGACTCTGTGGCATGGTACCACGCTGAGGCCCCTCCCCTCCCCAAACCCCGCCCTCTCCTGGCTCCACCCCCAAAGTCTCTGGATATTTTCCAACCCAGACTTGGCAACCCTACAATGTCTCCAATAATGTCTTTGTCAAAGGCAAACAGGCTCGCAGGAAAGGGGAGGCCAAGGAAAGGGGGAGAGATGGAGCGCTTTCAACCACCCAGTTTATTTTTAGCGCTCCTAATGTTATGGTCGAAGTTGCAGAGAAGTTGTGGGTTTTTCCCCAAAAGCTTTGCTCTCTCTTTTTGCAATCTGGCTTTTGCAAAAAAAAAAAAGCCTGAACTCCTCTTCCTCCCCCCCCCCCCCAGCAGTTCAAAAATGACACACACTAGCACTCTAGTTTGGGGAAAGAGAGATTGCTAGATCTGTTCCTTTTACAATACCTGGATTCTAGGACCCATCCTGGCTTTGGTATGTCTTAACCAGAAACACAGATATTTTTTCCCTCTCCTCTCCTCTGCAGTTTCCAAAAGTGGACCGAGCAAAGCCAGGGGAAGGTGGAGCGGAATTCCCAACTTTCCTCTGCTGGTTGCAATTTTGTTTAAAAAACGGGGCGGGGGGGGGGATGGCTTTGCACTTTATGGGAGAGGAGCACATCAGCAAGACACAGCTGCTTTCTTCTTGCGCATAGCTGGGAGGAGGGGGCAGGAGGGGGCAGGGGGAGGGGGGAAGAAATAAAAGTTCATGGCTTCTCCTTTGGGGTCTCCAGGTCGATCCTCCTTCCCTAAGCCACCCCTTTACAGAATGAACACGCCAAGCCTCTGTTTACTTCCCCCGCTGCCCCAGCCAAGGTGGATGGCAGAGGAGAGAAAGCATGTTTGCATTTGGTAGGAATTGGGGGGGGGATAATATTAAAGTAAATTAATCCCACTAGACTCTTTCCAGTGAGGAGTGTTGCTTCTTGCAAGACAAGCCATCACCAGGAAGTGATTGGGCAGGTGGGCTCTCCTTCTCGCTCCCCGTTCACAAGGCTCAGGAGCCTCCTGTGCGCCAGGAACAGAGAGGGAGAAGGAGGCCCGAGGAGGCAGGCAGGCGCATATCTTTGCTGATGGAGCTCCCAGGGGGAGGGGAGTCCGGCATCCTCCTGGGGAGGGCTGGGGGTCATCCATGGGGGGCACTGCCCTCAAAAGTCCCCCATGTCTATGGGCCTGTTGGTTACCCTTATTTATAGCAATGAATACAGGAAAAACAGAAACAAGAATTAACAATGCTTGCTAAACAGAAAGCAGCCACTTTTGGGTTCTTAGGATTTCAGTCTTGGATCATACTAAAAACAAATATGTCTTGCCCTGTGAGGAACAGGGCTGCCCGTCCAGTATGGCATCACAAGTATCATATTATTGGGACACCACAAAGAGCTCACATACAACTTGTGCTCCGTCAGCTGCATTGGCTTCCAGTTGAGTACTGGATCAAGTTGAAGGTTATGGTATTGACCTTTAAAGCGCTATGCGGTCTGGGACCAACATATCTGCAGGACCATCTCTCCCAGCATGCCCCTGCAGAGCATTACACTAGGCAGATCAACTGCTGGTGGTCCCCGGCCGAAAGTACATTCACTTAGCCTTGACCAGAACCACAGGCTTTTCGGCTCTGGCTCCGGCCTAGTGGAACACTCTCTCAAATGAGATCAGGGCCCCGTGGGACTTACTGAAGTTTGGCAGGGCCTGTAAAATGGAGTTGTTCCATCAGGCCCATGGTTGAGGTGGTGGGTGCCTAACCACATCGGCCTCCCCTGCTCCACCTGGCACTGTTCTATGTACCGCTGTTGCGGTCTGCCCGTTTGCCCAGCAGTTGGGTCATCTGAGCATTCATACGGGTAGATCGTCTGCATTTTTATTAATTGGTATTTTGCCATCTGGATTGTAAGTTTTGTATTTGAAAATGTGTTTTAACTGTTTGAATTGTTGGGATTTTTGTTGGACTTGTTGTTGTTCATTGTTGTTATGACCCACCCTGAGCCCTGCTGTGTAGGGGGAGGCTTGGGGTAGAAATCCAAGTAAGTAAGTAAGTAAATAAATAAATAAATGCAGTTGTTGGGTTTTTTAAAGTTTCTGGTTTGGTTTCATGTAATCTTTATCATTGAGCTTAATGTCATGTAAAATATCCTGTAATATTAGCAGACTTCCATTTCAGTTAATTGCTTAAAGGGGCCTTATATAGTACTTAGATAAATCTGTTTGAGACCTAGTCAGGGGAATTTTGGAAAAAGATGTCACTGTGCATTGGTTTTCCTCTGATTTTTCCAGTTACATAATTTTCTGTGGGATTTATGAATGAGGCTGTTTACAAGAAAAATTCCACCAGTGGGTCAGTTCATAGTGAACACTGTTGGCTCAGGACCACTCACTGCTGTACGACCAGAATTGCTCAGTGATCTCAAAACTAGGTAGGCCCAATATAAAGATAGTAGATGCTCTGAGAACCAACAGAAGATCGCCATGTTAAGCTATCCGTGGATTTCTGTCAGCATAAGCTCCAGGGGTCATTTTGAGCAGGAGCTTGGGGGAGCACAGCTCCGGGAGTTGGTGCCAGCCCCCCCACCCCCGGCGGGGGAATGCCTGCTTGTGTCATGGCTGCAGCAAAATGACTCTGTCCCCTGGAAAGGTCCTTGTTCCTCCGACCAGCCTTCTGAAGGCTTCAGCCACCACTGAAGCTATCCTCCCAGAATAGTGGTATTTCTGAGGCTTGGATTAGTAGCTGTCCCCTCTCTGCCAGCTATTCCTCCCTCCCTCCCTTCCTTCCTTCCTTTCTTTCCCCTCTCTCTCTCCGTCTCTCTCTCCTTTCTTTCTTGCCTTCTGACATACTTCTGGTGATGTCAGGTGGTGTAGCATATGTAAATGAGTTATGCTAATGAGTTATACTAATGAGCTCCTGCACCTCTGTTTCTACAAAATGACCCCTGATAAGCTCTAATGCAGACAACTGAATGTGGCTGAAGCTCTTAAAACAAACTGCTGAAAAAGAAGTATGCAACATTTAAGCCACTGAACAAATTTACATGCCATTAGCACATCCTAGCCACAAAAATATTTCTATGGAGCAAGATTATTTTGACCCCATTTGTTGTGACTGTATTTGGGTTAAGTATCACATTTGTTTACCTTATTGTTGCTTTTGTTTGGTCTAAATCATTTCCAAGGTTTTTTAGAACACTGCTGTTAGTGTAACTTGGTGGGATGTGACTGCTTTGGTCTTCTGCTATTAGAGTCCCTTGCTGAGCATCTGAAATGGCAGAGGATTGTTTATGTGCCTTTCTGATCTCATGCACTGAATTCCATAGGTTGTATTGTGCATGTAGCTTGGGGACCTAAAGCAAATGAAAAACTAAAGCCTGCCAAAAGGATGTACATCAAGATAAATATCTGCCTTACCAATAACAAAAAAATTGAAGGCTTTCAAAACAGGAAATTAATGTTTCTTAGATAAAGGGCTAAACAGTGGTTTGAGAATCATCCTTCCTGGAAGATAAGTACCTGAGGGTTTTTAAGACAATGTAGGTGTTTTTAAAACAATGAAAAGGGGAAATATTCAGAATTTCTTCCAGAATCTTAGATGGGCAGTAGAAAGCTTAGCCCGAGTAGCAATAGCAGCAGGAGACTGGCAGTGCCATCCAAAGCAGGTTTCCTCAGAATTCTTCTCAGGGATTTATTGAGAGCTGCCAACCCTAGGTTGGGATAATCCTTGAATTTGGGGGTGAAGTCCGGGGAGGGCAGTGTTTGAGGAGGGGGGAGGACTTCAATGGAGTGTAATGCCCTAGAGGGCACCCTCAAAAACAGTCATCTTCTCCAGGGAAGCTGATCTTTGAAGCATGAAAATCAATTTTAATTCGAGGAGATCTTCAGGCCCCACCTGGAAGTTGGCAATCCTAGGCTTGCTCCCAGGAAACTATTTTTAGGATTGCACCAGAGATTAAGGATTTTATAGTCTGATCCTAAACTGGGTTATACTGTTCTTTGTCCGTTGAAGTCAATGGGCTTAGAAGGGAGCAGCTCTCCTTAGGATGGCACTGCTAGTCATCATCGTCTCCCCCCATCCCCTCTTTCTTGCTTCTAACCTGAGAAAGCAGAGCTAGTCGACAGCATCTGTTATCTGAACCGGGCATTGTTGTTCATTTGAACTATTCTGCAGAAAAATGGGCGAAATATAAATAAGCAAAGTGAAACTAAGGCTAGGCAGCTTATTTCCCCTCCATGCCTTTCCTTCTACAAGGTGCTAAGCATCTGTGCTCCTTCCTGCAAACTACAACAAGATCAAAGCCACATGTTTCTTTTTCTGTTCTATAAATGGGGGGGAAATTGTTTCCAACTTCAATTTTTTTGTTTTGTGGCAGACTGGGACAAACTCTGAGCCGTGGAGAGTCGGCACATAAGAAAACACTCAACTTGCAAGATTGCATGCAACCTCTTTCTGCTCAGATCTAGACAAGCAAACAGGTTTTCCCCTTGTAGCTATTTTTATTTATATTGTTACTTTGTAAAAAACCTAGAACTCCAGAACTGGCTTGGAACTGCACAGATGTATCAGTGAAAAATCCTGTTACCATGTATCTCATACCAGGTAACTAATCTTTTTTATTTATTTGTTGCAGTCCATATTATACTGTGCCTCTAGTAAACTGGCCTAAAAGTCCTCTTGTAGGTTGAGACTGCAGCTAGATACTGCAGTGCCATACCCTACTGAAACATAGCATCTTCACATGTGCCATATTCAGGGCGTGGATCACACAGGCAAAGTGATCAAATGGACTGGCCTCCATAGTGATAAATTGCAGGGCAGGAGAGGAACACGATTAATTATGTAATTCAGTGTTTAGCTGCTAAAAGTTACATTTCCAAGAACCCTGTTAGATCAGACCAAGCATCCATGTAATCCAGCATCTTGTTCCTCAGAGGGTCCAGGCAGATAACTCATTTGTCATCAAGGTCAAGACCCCACTTGTTGTTGCTTGCTGTCAGCATCTGAGACCTTAGCCTTAGTCCTTAAGTCTAAAAAGACAGGGTGGGATATAAATATTTTAATATATCTGGCGTTCTTAAATATACTGCCTCTGAGCATAGATATTTCATTTCTCTATCATGGCCAGTAGGTGTTAATGGATCTCCTGCTATGAAAAGTCACATTATGAGCCTACAACAACATTAGGGTTGCCAGCTCCAGGTTGGGAAATGTCTGGAAATTTGGGGGCTGGAAGCTGGAACGGGTGGAGTTTGGGGAGGGGAGGGACCTCAGCATTGTGCTATGCTATAGAACAGGGGTGGCCAACCTGTGGCTCGGGAGCCACATGCGGCTCTTTCACACATATTGTGCGGCTCCTGGCAGGGCGGCTGGGGAAGCAAAGGGGAGGCATGCTTTTTCTTCCTTCCTTCCTTCCTTCCTTCCTTCCCTCCTCCCTCCCATCTATTTGCTTTCCTAGTTTCTCTCTCTCTCTTTCTTTCCACTTCTTTAATTCTTTCTTTCCATCTCTCTCTTTTTCTCTCTCTCTCTCAATATCATTAGCAAACAAGTAATATCATTATCAATAACAGGTTTTCCTCGTTTGTTTTTATTTTTGGCAGTCCCATTTAACGTTAATAAAAAGCAAATTTGCATATTTTTAAAAATAAAAACGTGTGTGTGATATTTGTTCCTGTCTTGCGGCTCTCAGACATCTCTATGTGGCTCTTACGTTTATTCTATGTGGCTCTTACGTTAAGCAAGGTTGGCCGCCCCTGCTATAGAATCTACCCTCCAAAGTGGCCATTTTCTCTGAGTGAACTGATCTCTGTCTCCTGGAGATCAGTTGTAATAGTGTGGGAGATTTCCAGCCACCACCTGGAATTAATTAATTCCAGCTACCACCTGGAGGTTGGAAACCCTAACACCAATGCACGTTTTGTTATAGAACAGTGGAATGTTAAGACATGCACATCCCACAAGTCTCCCAGGATTTCCTTAACATACCTCATGAATCTGATCATTGTGCTATTACAAAGACGTGTGTCCTTTTTTCTTTTTCTTTTTACTGTTTCCTTGCATCTGTTTTCAACCTTTGAGGAGGAGGAGATCTCTCCCACTTCTTGTTCTTTGCAACCGCTAAAAAGGAATGTGAGAGATTTGGGCAACAAATGTGGTATTTGTGGGGGTGGATGATAGTGATTGCTTAGAAAGCCAGGTATTTGGTTTGCAGCAATGGGGTTCATGGGATAAAGATTCTGGGACATATCCAGGACAGGATCTTTCAAGCCTAGCAACTAGGGATGGCCATGAACTGGCTCACAAACTAAAGTTCCATCTTGAATTTTGGGCAGTTTATGGTTCGCGAAGCAATGTTAGTGAACTGAAGAGCTGCCCTGAACTTCAACAAATTTTAAGACAGGTTGTGGTGATTCATGAAGAGTAGAAAGCAGGGGTTTAAATGGCTTGGAGCCATTAAACCTCCTGCTTTCTGCTCACCATCACTTTTGGTGAGGAGCAGAAAGCAGAGGGTTAAATGGCTCCGAGCCATTTAAACCCCTGCTTTCCACTTTCTGGCACTTTTGATGGGGAGCAGAAAGCAAGGGGTAAAATGGTTCCAAGCCATTTCACCCACTGCTTTCTGCAGCTTTTTGTGGGGAGCAGAAAACAGGGGATCACAAACGGATACAAACTGGCTTGGTTTGTGAACCAAAGTATCAGTTTGTGGCTCAGCCCATCCCTACTAGCAACAGAAATAGCCCTAAGAAGAGTGGGCTGGGGGGGGGGATTGAGTTGCTCTCCAAGCTTGTTGTTCTATGAAATACATAAACAGTGTCATCCTAACCAACTATGGTTGCCAGCTCCAAGTTGGAAAATACCTGGAGATTGGGTCGGGGGGAGCTTGAGGAGGATGGGGTTTGGGGAGGGGGTGGATTTCAGTGGGGCATAATGCCACAGAGTTCACCTTCCAATGCAGTCATTTTTTTCAGCAAACTATCTCTAGTCACCTGGAGATCTTTTATAATCCCAGGAGATCTTCAGCTACCACCTGGGGACTATAAACACAACAAGTTACCATGATCAATTTACTAATATACTTTCCAATACTATATCATTCTTCTTTGCTTAATTTTATCATGCTTAATACAGACATAATCATATAAATATCATAATCATTTACAAATATCATGATAATCATATACAAATAATCACATACAAATTTCAAATAGGAACATCAAACCAGTCCTTCAAACGATACTCCAAGGTAGGGACACTGCATAAATTCTGGAAAGAATCCTCAAAAGAACCTGACAACTATAAATTTTTTTTCCACTGGGGAGACTCCTAGGACTTGCAGAGTCCTGGCTGCTTGAGATAGGGTGAGAAAGGGTCATGGTTTGACTGTAATGGAGTGCCTGGGTGAATTTGAATAGCTGCTAGCTACGCCCTCTGCTGGGGGAGGCTTCTAGTTAAGGCAGCACCTGGCCAGAGGCACGAGCCTGTGGCTCTTAGCCTCGGAGCTCTGTGAGAAGCCAAGGAAGAGCCATAATGCCAAGGGCCTAGTCTCCTTGGGTTCCCAGTAAGGTAACTAGACTTCTACAAGGAGAACCACTTAAATTACAAAGGGTTTTAAAGGGGGATTATATACAATTATTTTTTTAAAGCAATTATAGAGCCAGAATGCCAGCAGGGGGTTGGGGGCTATCCAGTGTTTTGCACGGTGTGTCACATGTATGAATATCTGCCCACTAGGCAGAAGTCATGGGTGTGTGCCTGCTGCAATGAACTCCTGGTTCTCGGGGAATGAGTTTGCTCCCTTGAGGCCAAGGTGGCTGACCTGGAGAAGCAAGACAGTCAGTTTGGCACATGGAGAAGACTCTTGAGGACTTGTTAGATATGTCCCACTCTAAATCTGGCAGCCCCACTGCTGTCAGGGACCATGAGGGTCGAGAGGGAACAGGGCACGGTGCTGTGGCTAAGGGGAATGTGCCCTCAGAAGGGACCTTTTCTTCAGATGGTGAATGGGTATCCTTTTGTACCAAGGAACCATCCCTGGGCAGGGAGGGAGGGGGGATCTTGGTAGTTGCTGATTCAATCCTTAGGCAGGTAAATGGCTGGGTGGCCAACCAGCATACTGATCGTATGGTGACTTGCCTGCCTGGTGCGAAGGTAGCAGACATTACACATGTTCTAGATAGACTGGTAGATAGTGCTGGGGAGGGGCCAGTGGTCGTAGTACATGTTGGCACCAACGATGTGGGGAAATGCAGTTGTGAGATCCTAGAGGAAAAATTTAGTTTGCTAGGCAGGAGACTCAAGGCCAGGACCTCCAAGGTAGCCTTCTTGGAAGTGCTACCTGTTCCACGCGCAGGGCCGGAGAGACAGGCACAGATCGGGAGTCTCAATGCGTGGATGAGATGATGGTGTAGGGGGGAAGGGTTCAAGTTTGTTAGGCACTGGGATGCTTTTTGGAACAAGAGGGAGCTGTACAAAAAGGAGGGTCTCCACTGGAACCAGGCTGCTGGCGCTTAAAATAAAAAAAGTGGCAGAGCAGTTTTTAAACTGAATATTGGGGGGAAGCTGACAGGAGATGAAAAGTCTCTGGTTCGGTATGGCTCATCTCAAAGAGATGAAGGGGTAGCTGTTACTTTTCTACAAGGAAATGGATTAGAATTGTCCACTGAGACTGTGGCTAATGATAGGGACGGCCTGGCAAGGTCTTGAGGCAGCAAAAGGAAGGTTGTGAGCTTATCATGTATGGGAAACTATAGATGTTTATATACTAATGCTAGAAGTGTCCAAGATAAAATGGGGGTGTTGGAATGCTTGGTGTTAGGGGAAAACATAGACATTGGGGACATTCAGACATTCAGAAACTTAGTGGGATGAGGAAAATCAGTGGGATACAGTGATTCCTGGTTATAAATTATATTGAAAGGAAGGGGGGGAAGGGTTGGAGGTGGGGTGGCTCTGAATGTTAGAGAGGGTATACAGTCCAGTAAGATTGAGAGGGTAAGAGAATTGGACTCACTTCTGAAAATGTTATGGGTTGAATTAGTGCGCCCAAAAGGAAGCTTAACACTGGGAGTTTGTTATTGCCCACCAGATCAAAAGATAGAGGAGGATTATAAAATGATGAATGAATTAAAGATAGTGGCTAGATGAAATAACTGTGTTGTAATAGATGATTTTAACGGCCTACACATTGATTGAGTAAATATGTGTTCTAGTCGGGAAAAAGAGATCGAGTTTCTAGACACTCTCAATGACTGCTATGGAGCAGATGGTCACAGAACCTACCAGGGGAGAGGCGATACTGGATTTGGTCCTAAGTAACACCTAAGACCTGGTGAAAGATGTAAAAGTGATTGCACTGTTTGGGAACAGTGACCATAATGTTATTGAGTTCAACTTTTGTATAAATAGCCCATTTGTATAAATTGCCCAAAAAGACTGACACAACCACTTTTAACTTTAAAAGGGGTAACGTCTCTGATATGAGGGGACATGTGAGGAAGAAACTGAAAGGAAAAGTACAAAGTGTCAAAACCACTGGGAAAGCTTGGAGACTATTTAAAATTATAATCCTAGAAGCTCAGAAAAATATATACCACAGGTTAGGAAAGGCATAAATAGATATAGAAAACAGCCTGCATGGTTAACAAACAAATTATGGAAGCTGTAAAAGGTAAGAAGGATTCCTTTAAGCAGTGGAAAGCTAGTCTCAGTGAGGTTGATAAAAGGGAACACAGGCTGTGGCAAATAAAATGCAAGTCTGTGATCAGGCAGGCAAAAAGGGAATATGATGAACATATCGCAAAAAACATAAAGACCAACAATAAAACTTTCTTCGAATACATTAGAAGTAGGAAACCAGCCAGGGAGGCAGTGGGGCCCTTGAATGACCAAGGGGTAAAAGGTGTACTGAAGGATGATAGGGAAATGGCTGAGAAGCTAAATGCATTTTTTGCCTCTGTCTTCACTGTGGAAGATGAGAAGTGCTTGCCCACTCCAGAACCGCTGATTTTGGGAGGGGTGTTGAAAGACCTGAGTCTGAGGTGGCAATAGAAGAGGTCCTATGACTGATAGATAATTTAAAAACTAATAAATCACCAGGCCCAGTTGGCATACATCCAAGAGTTCTGAAAGAACTCAAATGTGAATGTGTGGATCTGTTGACAAAAATATGTAATCTTTCATTAAAATCTGCTTCCATTCCTGAGAACTGGAAGGTAGCGAATGTCACTCCCATCTTTAAGAAGGGTTCCAGAGGAGATCCGGGAAATTATAAGCCAGTCAATCTGACGTCGATACCGGGTAAGATGGTGAAAAAGGTTATTAAGGAAAGAATTAGTAGGCACATTGATGAACAAAATATACTGAGGAAGATGCAGCATGGGTTCTGTAAGGGAAGATCTTGTCTCACTAATCTGTTATCTTTGAGGGAATGGACAAACATGTGGACAAGGGGGACCCAATAGATGTTATTTACCTTGACTTCCAGAAAGCTTTTGATAAAGTTTCTGAAGAAGATGATTGTCCCTCTTCTCCTGCCATTGGGCTGACATGTGCATTTAATGGGCCAGCAAAGTTGATGTTCTTAAACCTCCTAATAAGAGAGGTGATCTTGTGATGGTAGTGATACTTTGGTGTGCTAAAGCCCACCTGTTCAGAGTATCATTTTACCTGTGGAACATATTCTGCATGGTAGCCACTCCACTGGTACATAAATGCTTGTAAAAAATATTATAGTGTAATAATTCAGGTGGGTAGCCATGTTGGTCTGAAGCAGCAGAACAACATTGGAGCCCAAAGTTTCACCCACGGTATAAGCTTTTGTATGCATGCACAGTTCTTCCATCTGAAGAAGTGTGGGTGGCACATGAAATCTTATACCTTGAATAAAATTTTGTTGGACTGGTTCCTTTGGTGCGTAGTCCACAAACTACTCCCATCCAGTGCATCCACAAACCTAGGGTTGTTCTGCCAGTGATCTAGGGTTGTCAACTCCAGGTCGGGGAAATCCCTGGAGATTTGGGAGTGGAGCCTGAGGAGGGTGGGGTTTGATGGAAGTAGGGACCTAAGCAAGGCATAATGCCACGGACTCTACTTTCCAAAGCAGCCATTGACCTGATCTCTGTAGTTTGGAGCTTAGTTGTAATTCCAGGAGATCTCCAGGCTCCATCTGTAGGTTGGCGACCCTAAAGATTCATATTCAGTGTACTAGTTCTGCAGGAAGGCAAGCTGATTTCCATAGGAACCTTTAGAAATTGATTCCAATCCAGCGTGGGAATAATTGTTGGACATAAGATATTGGTTCAGGCAAGATTTTGTATAGATGGGACAGAAAGATTTGACATAATATAAACAAGTTGTTCATCCTCTCACCCCCATTCCACAATGCACCACCTTATTCCAACCTTTTTTCCCTCTCTGTCTGGATGCCAGGATGTGGAATGGTATGGTTTAGCCCATTTTATAATCTCTCAAAAGCTTATCAGGGTCTGTACTTGGATCAGGGATCTCCAACAAAGACAGAGGAAGACAACTATAAACTACCACTGCTTCCCAGGTGCCTTGAAAGCCCCTTGCTGGGGTCACCACAAATCCGTTGTGTCTTAATGGCTCATACATACATATCTGGATGCCGCCGATTTCCATAGTTATCACACCTTCCCTCTCCCTTTCCACCTCTATATGTAAAACTGTGAACCAAAAATCCTTGGGAAATTGTGCAGCCCAAATTTATGCATATTTACTTGGAAGTAAATGCCACAGAGTTCAGCAGGACTTATACTCTGTCAAGTATGCACAGGATTGGAACTACGCATCCCAATCTTGTGTATGTTTACTCGGAAGGAAATTCCACTGATTTCAACAGTGCTTATGTTACTGTTAATGTTACTTTTAAAATAAATATAATATTAATTATTAAAAGTACAGAATTGGAAACCATTTTTTAAAAATGTTTTTATTGGTTTTGTCAAAACCGTTTTGACAACAAACAGTGTAAACAGAATAAGAAGCAAAAGGCTGGATGACCACACTTCTGAAAACACGGGAGTTAGCCTAATAGGCTAATGAGCTGCACTGTTGGGGGTGTGGCCCAATATGCTAATGAGTTTCTGCTGCTGGGTGTGGCCTATTATGCTAATGAGTTCCTGCTGGGCTTTTTCAACAAAAAGAGCCCTGGTTCATAAACTTCTGGAGCAGAGGTCCATCAGTGGCTATTAGCCACAAGGTATAGATAGGAACTCTCAGTCTGGGGCAAGTGATGCTCTGTATTCTTGGTGCTTGAGGGTGGGGGCAACAGTGGGAGGGCTTCTAGTGTCCTGGCCCCAGTGCTAGGACCTCCTGAGGGCACCTGGTGTTTTTGGCCAGTGTGTGACAGTGTGTTGGACTGGATAGGCCATTGGTCTGATCCAACATTGGCTTCTTTTATGTTCTTATGACTTCACCACTTTTCCAATATGTGTATGTAGTAATCCACTTCTGTGTTCCAATTAACACTCCAAAGGGTATCCACCATGTATGTACACAAGTGTTGTTAAGTGTTTACAGTTGTGAGATTTTTTTTTTGAGGATTCTTTCCATGATTTATACGGAGTCCCTACCTTGCAGTATCATTTGAAGGACTTGTTTGATGTTCATAATTGAAAATTTGTATGTGATTATTTGTATAGGATTATGATAGTTATATGATTATGACTGTATTAAGCATGATTAAATTAAACAAGGAAGATTTATATAGTATTGGAAAGTATATTAGTAAATTGATCACTGTAACTTTTGTTCTATTTGTAGGCATTCATTTTCGTGATCCTCTCTCTTCCATTTACCACCTGGGGACCAGCAACCCTAAATCCAAGAGAACTGTTCTTAGGGTTGCACTGAAAGTACCCTAGATAAGATGGCTCAGGAGAATTTGCTTCCTTTGTCTGGCTAGTGGTTCCACTGTGAGGTCACATCTCCCCACAGCAGGCCCATAGCCAGGATTCTGTGGCTTGTTTTGGGGCACGTTTTTTTTCTGGTGGGGCAGCCATTATTTTTCTTTCTGTGTGCCATCCTCCATCTTGGATCTGATTGAAGGAAGGGGCAAGGGGAATGACACAGCCTCCCACAACCCCGCCCCCAAGGAAGGAAGTGTTCAACCAGAGGAAGGAACATTGGGGAGGAAGAAAGAAGGAATGCCCCACCCTGCACTTTGTTTTCCACCCTCCCATCCATTCCTTTTGTTTTGAAAATGCTGAGAAAAAGGTGTCGCCAGATTCCAGTGGGGCTTACAGGTTTAGATCCCTTAAAAGGGGGGAGAAGGTAGGGATTGGGGTCCCAACAATCTTACAAAGGATCTTGCATTATGTCTGCTCAGGGCTTATTTTAAATGAACACTGCTACTGAGTGTGTGTGTGTGTGTGTGTGTGTGTGTGTGTGTGTGTGTGTGTGTGTGTGCCATCAAGTCATTTCCAACTTATGGCAACCCTATGAATTAATTACCTCCAAAAGTCCTATTGTTATCAGCCTTACTCACAACCCCCAACCCTCCCCTCCCTAAATCAATGCACCCAATGAAACTTACAGCTCAAGCAAGTGTGGGAAAGGAGATAGGGAGACTGGGAACTTTTAAATGGGAACGGGAAGAAGTAACACGCTGCTGGGTGGCTGCTCACAGGTTGCCTTGTGAGTCACAGCCAAGCCACACTGCCCGTGCATCTTTTTAAAAAGTCTTTGGTTAAAAAAGGTTGGACATGGGAATTGAAAAGCTGGGGAGGGTGATCTTGGAGAGCGGAGAGCTGCTCGACTCTGTTCTCAGCGCATGGCTCGCTGCGGCAGCACACACCTTTGAGGTCAGGCACTCAAAATCGCCTGACTTGCCCCGGTCCGAAAGATGCTCGGTTGGTTTGTACCAGGGCCAAGGCTTTCTCGGTGGCGGCTCCTTTCTGATGGAACGAGCTCCCGGATGACATCAGGATCCTGCGGGATTTATTGCAGTTCCGCAGGGCCTGTAAGACGGAGCTCTTCCACCAGGCTTTCAAATAGGAGCCGCCATCGGGGGGAGAACTGACTTGATAACATCGCCCTGGTCCTGTTGGTCGCACCCCTGCTGCCTCTGTCTGCCTGAGAACTCTGAAGTCGCCATCTTTTGTAATTGTAATATATTGTTGATTTTAACTGTTTTATATTGTAAACCTTTGATGGTATTTTATGTTGTTAGCCACCTTGAGCCGGTTCGCTGGCAAGGCAGGATATAAATAGAATAAATAAATAAATAAAAAATGTTAAAAATGACTAAAAAAAGTTTTTTCTGGAAAAAATCTTGTGGGTTTGTCCCTTTAAGAAAAGGGGTGGAGCCCTGAATAGCCCCACCACAGCTACAGGCCAGCCTAATACCAATAATTCTCATTAGAAGATGGTGCCCAGCGTGAGAGCTTAAGCTGGAGCTCCCACTAAACAAAAAGTTTAATTTAAGCAAACTGAGAAAAACTTATTTATGGGCAAGCTTACCTGTTACCTAAGTTTTGTGGGCACCTGTGGACTTGGTGTTGTTTCAGGAGAGGGAGAAGAAAGCCTGCCTACAAAGCTGACTGCATCCACCAAGGGAATCACTGAGGGAATCGCCCACCAGCCTTCCCACCATGGCCTCTCATGCTGCTGCTGCTGCTGTTGCCACTACAGAGTGACTGGCGGCTTAGGCGTGGTCCTGGAGCCTCAGTTGGGGTGACCGGCAGGCAGCCGCAGATGCATTTTAGATGCAGTTGTATGGGCCAGGAATGGACTCTGGGTGGCCCTCGGGCATGGACTGTTTTGGCCGGGTCACGGGTGGCCTGTACTGCCTGGGTGAACTGCCCTTTCTAGAGATTCCTATGTCATCTGCTAGGTGGGTCCTTATTTTTGTCAGCATATGCCTAGCACTGGAAGTGCCTGTGAATACTGGAAACTGACATTTTCTGCCATTTGTTGCTATTTTTAGGAATTTTAATTTTGTATTAATATGCATTTGTATTTATATTTATCACTATGTTTATATTTTAACTGTTGTGACCTGCCCTGAGCCCACCTGTGAGGAGAGCGGGATATTAATCCAATATACAATAATAAATAATTTTGCCTCCTACCCTGTTGTTGGGTCAATTGTGGGCCCTCGTACCTATACTCTGGGTACCGATAAGGTCTAGACTGGTGGGATCTCTAGGAGTGTCTAGGAAAATGCCTTAACTTATAAGGCTGAGTTGAAGCAGGAGTGATCCCCAAAGGCTGGGCTGTGATTTTATTCTTGTGGATGTGGTCTAAGACATCATCTGTTTGATCGCTGAAGAGTTCACAGCCCTTGAATGGAGGGGCTTCAGTCTTAGCCCTGGTATCTTGGGGAAGGGCTGAGGATCTCATCCAGGAATGCCTCCTGAGAACAATGCCTGGAGTCATAGACCTGCTGTCTGGCCACATTTAATTGTCGCTTTTCCAGATTTTGTCCTTCTATTACATTAACACCATAGCCAGTGTTTTTCTCACCCAGGATGAGCTCAGTGAACTGTGACATAAGATCCCATAAGAGCATTTGATACCTGCCCATTATGATGGTAAAATTAGCCTCAAACCCATTGCACCTGATGAGTAGACCTTTCAGCCTAGGCAGTCCAGTCTGTGGCCTTCTTTATCCATGGCTGCAGAACGAGCTCTTTATCTTCCTCTTGCTGGCAGGACTTCAGAGACCAAAGCGTTGGCCCAGGGATGTTGGAAGAGGTAGGAGCAACCCTCCTCTTCGACCTTGTATAAATTTTCCAGCTTTTTAGCCAAAGCCACAGTAGAAGCTGGTTTAGACCATGAGCTCATTGCAATGTCCTGTATGCTTTGTAGCATTGGTAGGGCCAGCAGACCAGACTCTGGCTGTAAAGGACCTTCATTATGAGATCTGAGGTCTGTGGCTCTGTGGAGAGGTATTCCAGAGTTAACACCTTTACCATTCAAATAAGTTGCTCAATGAATAACTGTAGATCTTCCATGGATGAAGGGGCTGAAGGTTCATCCACAGTGTTGTCTGGTAAGGGCATTGAGGTGCCTTCTGATTCTGAACCCAGCTCTCGGTCAAGTCCTTCCTCATACGCAGAAAACTGAGTGGAGGTGTTGATCCTAGAGCACTGTTTGTTAATTAGGAGTTTCTTCCTCTTATCCATAGAGTACTGAGGAGCTAGCTGTCAGGGAAAACCTGGGAACTGATGCTGCTGAGGATCCCAAGATCCCCATTGGACAGGAAACATCATAGGAAAAGAGAACCAAGGATTATTTTGAGGTTATCCTTGGGTGGAAGATCCTTGTGGCTGCTGCACAGGGGGTACTTTGTACACGTCATCATCCGGTGATCTCGACTGGTGGTGTGCATGGCCCAGTGGAACAGCATTCTTGGACGCTGCCATGGTTCAACATCAGTGTGGATCAGCGATGATTGCGTCAAGGTGACATCAAGCCCCAGTCTATCAGTGTTGATGGTCAGCTCCTGGGTGAGGTTCAGAGATGATGTTGGTCGGGTTAACTCTTTCACTTGCAAGGCTAAATTGAAGTTCAGCATTGAGATGATGGAGACTGTCTGTGCTGAGGCGATTGGGGCTGAAGCAAGAGAGAATGGTGGGGTGAAGTACACTGCATATGTTTGGTCGTTTTCTTTGACTTTTTCTATGGTGGTTCTGACACCAACCATGTCGCAGTCAGTTTTTCCATCAAATCCAGTGTTGAGGGAGTTGGTACCGAGGCTACCTACCAGGCTCTTGGATGTTTATCAGAAGGGGCCCAGTTCTCCCCAGTCGGTTCTGAGGCACCCAAAGCTTTCTCCCACAAGACTGCTTTGAGCCTAGCTGCTCTCCCTTCTCTGGCCTTTGGTGTGAGGTGGCAGCAGGCTGGGCACGAGGAGGTATTATGCCCTTTGCCCAGACATAACAGGTAGAATTGGTGCTCATTGTTTTGAGTCATTTTGGCTCCGCACTCCTCGCACTTTTAAAATAATGCTATCCTACCTTCTCCATTGATATCTCAAAGAAAGAAAAGGCCTCAAGACAATCTTGAAATGAACAGCTTGCTGAAGCTCATGCTCTTCTTACAGAGGCAAGAAGAGAACTGAGGTAAGAGTGCTCACTCCTCCTCATCACGTGACCCTATGGGTGGGAAAGGCTACACTGGAGACAGAGGGAGGGTGAGCACTCTTGGGCTCTAGTAACTTCTATTAAAGCTTGCTAGCTTTTTCTGACAGATTTCTACCCTTGGAGGAAAAATTCCTTCCTCATCCACGGGTCGAACTAGCAAACTACCCTTATAGCACATGGCTTGGATAATTCAGCTATGGCTTTATAAGTACCTCTTGCAGGGAACCAGTCTTTGCTTGCAGAATACTGCCTGAATCATACTGGTTGATCTGTGGAAACATGCCCTGCCATTGGACAGTGGGCTGCAATAGAGAAACCTTTGATACCTTCCAGCTTTGATTCATTGTGATCTCCTTCAAAACAAAATTAAAGCATATTTGAGTAAATCTATAGTCCTAATGTGGGTGCCTAAAGCAACATACGTTTCCAACAGCTTTACTGACTTCAGCATACATGTTAACATATTCAAAATATATGCTTTTCAATATGTTAATAATACTGAGATCTAGCATTCAAAGATCTAAAACTTTGGTACAATTTAGAGCAAACCTCTTCCATAATAAACAGCTGAGTGAGACCTGTCAACAAAATGGAGGTTTGGCACTCTCACTTTACTGGTTATTGCCAATTTTTCATCTCTCTTTCCACTCCTATTGGGTCTAATGCATTTCTTAAGTCCTCCAAGCGAGGGCAATAACGAGGGCTATTTTGGGGCAGAAACGCACAGGAACAGAGTTCCGGCTGGCTCCTGAGTTGGCCACACCCAGCAGGAACTCATTAGCATAACAGGCCACACCCAACAGCAGAAACTCATCAGGATTGGCTACATTAGGGGTGTGTGGCCTAACATGTAAATTAATTCCTGCTACAAAAAAAAGCCCTGGGTTTTGACAACAAACAAGGTGAACAGAATAAGAAGCAAAAGGTAGGTGTGGCCGGATGACCGCTCTTCTGGTAACATGGGGGTGTGGCCTAATATGCTAATAAGCTGCGCTGTCAGTGGTGCAGCCTAATATGCTAATGAGTTTCTGCTGTTGGGTGTGGCCTATTATGCTAACGAGTTCCTGCTGGGCTTTTTCTACAAAAAAAGCCCTGGCAATAACACTTTTGCTTCCTATATAGTGCCTACAGTACTTGGAACTAATTAATTGGCAACAGAACAAGCAAAGTTTCCATCTCTAGGGTAATATAATTGTTATATGTAGCTCAGTCAAGACCAAGATAACGACTTCTGTTATTTTCAGGAAATGTTTAACATAAAAGTTCCTGTGCTATAATTCAGTTCATTATGACCTTCAAAATGGGGGGGGGGGAAACCTAGGATGAAACTATTTGCATGTGAGTGACACAGTTCAGCATCATGAGGCCGGACTGTAACATAAAAATTAAGGACAAACTCTGAAACGGAATGACAAAGTCCCAAAACTGATAAAATATTTTCATATAATATGTTCAAAATGTCAAGAGATTCTGCAGAGCTCAAGAGGATTAGTAAATGTTTTGCTTTTTATGATATGCTTTTGCTTAGATTTTACAGGCACAATTCCAACAAAGGCCTAGGATGCAACACCTTCCCTCTTCCCCATCTCTGCCCATTTAGCTACTGCTCAGGGATTTAATGTTATAGCCCCTCATTCCATGTAGGGTGCCTGCACTGTCAAGACAACTGCTTAGGCTCAAGCAATGAACATGCAAGTAGCACAGGAGAACATGGGCATGGAACAGGGATCACGGGGTGTGTGGGGGGGAGGTATTTGTGAATTTCATGCATTGTGCAGGTGGTTGGACTAGATGACCCTGGAGGTCCCTTCCCTGGAGGTCCCTTCTATGATTCTATGAATGTTCAGCTTATTTATTTTAAATACTTGGTCCTCAAGCCATGTAACAAAAAGGTTTTTGAAATCCCTTCCAGTTGAAATCCCTTCCACCCTTCCAGGGTGGGGGGAGGGAATGTCCAATAAACATTAAGTATAAAGGCTCAAGGAACTAGTTTTACAGTAAATTAGCCTTTGCCTTTTTTTACATTTTCAGCAACTTCAAGGGGAATGGGAATAACTTGTGATCCTGTAGGAGTTTTATTTCTGTTCTTTTCTGCTAAGTGGAATAGTATTTTTGTGTGAGAGAGGTTACGGCATGCCAATATAATCTCCAGTATGAGAAGAAATAAAAACAGTAGTCTACATGTCAATCTGACTTTCTGATAACCAGCATGAGAAAATACATGCATACACGCACGCACACATATACAAACACCTATTATGACTGGGCGCAAATATACTTAACTGAATCCCTAACAAAAAGATTTGGAACAGCAATTAAGTAGATAAAGTTGCTATGTACAGTACCCACCATTATGCACATGCCAATGAATACATTAAGATAGTTTTAATCCATAAGTCTGTAGAATTCTCTAAAACTTAAACAGCATGAGTATTAATGAAACAACATTTTGTGGTAACTACACTCAATTTCATCTTGCATAAGAGCCTGCAAAGGTAAAAGACTGTAAATATTGCCAATGAAGTAAACAGGAAAGCACAAAATATCCTTAGAAAATATATGTATCTTAGCAGGATTTATTTCTGCTCCTTATACATGAATGATAATAACGCATCAAATACAAACATTAATCATATGCAGCTTTAGTAGATAAGACCATCTTACAAAGCTTTAATGATGTAGTTAGAAAATTCATTTTAGAACAGCTAACTCTAGACATTTGTGCAGTTAGTTGTTAACCAAACAGACTAAACCCACAGTCCAGAGGGCCTCATATGCATACAGGAAACATTATCTCCAAAAATAACTTGGGCAATGCAGAGTGCAGAAAATATGGGAGGGATTCAATCATCTGGTAAACACACACAAAACATCCACATAAATACTGTGATCTTCAAAGAAGCTACTGAAATAAAGAAAAATAAACACCTGAGTATATGTGGGTTGTGAACTTCAGAATAGAACCCTAAATGTAACACCCATCAGTTCTGCATAAACTAATTTAATTGCTGGTATCCCTTTTATCTTTTTCCTACTCCCATCTTACATGTTTTTGTGCTACCCAACCTCTTGTTCTCTATTTACCAAGCTACTTTAATTTTAAATTGCCTCTTCAAGATGCAGTAATTTAGCAAAGCCTAGCTGTAGCATCACCTGACCAGTTCCTCTGTTGCATTGCTGTCTGACACTTTTGCAAAGTTTTTTGCTGATAAAATAATACAAATATGCTCTGATCTGGATGCTGGCTATAATACAGACCAGGAAGAAGAAATGCTTTACATCATCTGATCTGGTTATGGACCATTTTGACCTAGTTATGGTGATGGATATTCTCAAGGTCTTAGGATATGTGAAGTCCACCACCTGTGCGATCGATCCTTTCCCATTCTGGCTGCTAAAATCATGCAAGAACCACATTAACAAGTCCTTGATATCTGTCTGAAGAGTACTGGAGTCTGGAGGCCGGTGGAGTGATTTTCAGCATAGTGGAGTTTATTAGAGGTCAAGAACAAGGATACCTGAGGTGGCCCGCAGGTCGGCTTATATGCACAGAAAAGCCTCGCCCCCGTCCGCACCCACACCGTGGGATAGGTTACCCTTCCCGCCAGAGACTTACATTGGTCCATTCAAATATTCCAAGTCCCTGATTGGGGGATCTTTAGGATCCTGGGTGCTATTGTTATTTTACCTCAAGCTCTGACCTTTTTCAGGCCATGTGCTCAGACCGCATGGCAGGCGCCATTACATGTTAGGTCACATAAAAGAATCTTACAAGCTTACATACGTGAATCGCTATCGTGTTGTCAATGGCATTGTGTT
Organism: Lepidodactylus listeri; assembly: GCA_029233225.1. NCBI lineage: Eukaryota > Metazoa > Chordata > Lepidosauria > Squamata > Gekkonidae > Lepidodactylus > Lepidodactylus listeri. The sequence continues at coordinate 13,502,346 of JARCFY010000015.1, read as the reverse complement.
CAGGACATAACACTATCATAAATTAGTCACCAACTCAAGACACCTTACTTTGGCTGTTCAAAGACATGTTCATCTGCCCGCTACTAAAAACCATCCCTACACAAAAATTATGTGGCCAACTGTGGCCCAGTTTCTAATCTGGCCTTTCTAGTCAAAGTGATTGAGAGAGCAGTAAGAAACCAACTTCATGTCTTCCTGGATAACTCTTCTGCTCTGGACCCGTTTCAGTCTGGCTTTAGGCCAGACTATGAGACAGACACGGTTCTGGTGGCTTTAGCTGAGGATGACCTCCATCTAAATGCTTCTTTGCTTCTCCTGTCTATAGCCTTTGAAAAAGAGTAGATCTTGCCATCCTGTTGAGGCATATGGAGGTTAAAGTAGGTATCATCAGATGTACCTTGGAGTGTTTTAAATAGTTTCTCATGGACTGTACTCAAAGGGTTGCTGTTGGAGACCTCTTCAGGGTAGGAGTTGTCTTGTGGGATTCCACATAGCATGATCTTGTTCCCCATGTTATTCAGCCTCTATATAAAGCTTTTCAAAGAAACCATGTATAGCTTTGGAACTGGATGTCATCAATATGTTGATAACACCCAGCTCTATATCTCTATCCAAATCCTAGGTGATACTGTAAAGGTCTTAGGTAAAGACCTGACTGCTGTGGTCAAATGGCTGAAAATGAACAAATTGAAACTTGAACTCAGACAAGTTGAAAGTGATGCTGGTTGGGAAGCTGGAAATCTTGAAGGACATTGTGTTTTCCACTTTCCATGGAGTTCAGCTGATGCTTGCTGACTTGGTTAAGAACCTAGGAGTTATTCTGGATCCAGCATTGCTGCTGAAGAAGTTAATGCAACTGCAAACAAACAAACACCTTTCTTCTACCTCAGTCTAGCTGGCAAGACAGCCCCTACCTTGATACAATTGAACTGGCCACCTGGATCCATGCCACAGTAACATTGAGACTAGACTACTGTAATGCACTCTACGTTGCTTTCCTGGAGACTCCAGTTGGTGCGAAACACCACAGCTCAGTTATTATCAAGAACTAGGAGGAATGTGCATATTACTTCCATTCTGCAGTCACTCCATTGGTTGCCTATCAATTATGGGCTCATTTGACGTTGGCTGTCATATACAAAGCCCTTCACAGCCTCATATTTGCAGGACCACCTCTCTCCCTATGCTGTGCCATGACAGCATCACTCATCTGAGTAGGTCTTTCTGCAGGTGCAACCACACAAATGGAAAAAATACATAACTGCATTCTCTGTTGTGGCCCCCACTTTATGGGATAGCCTACCTGATGAGGTTAGGGAGGTTCCCAGTCTCTTGGCTTTTTGCAATCTATGCAAAACTGAATCATTCATTATTATTTTATATAGGTAATAGCTCTGTACTGTAATGAAATGGTTCAGAAAGATGTTTTGGTAAATAAAATAATAAATAAAATAGATAGGGATACTTTCTACATAGTAGTATAACTTATCATGTTTAAATGCCTATGAACATAATAACATAAGAAGAGTCCTGCTGGATCAAACCACTGGTCCATCTAGTCCAGCGTCCTGTCTCATAGTGGCCATCCAGTTCCTCTGGAGGGCCAACAACAAGGCATAGAGGCCAAGGCTTGCTACGAAGAAACTGAAAGGAAAGGTAAGGAAGGTCAAATCCCTTTGGGAAGCTTGGAGACTATTTAAAACTAAGATACTGGAAGCTCAGATAAAATGTATATTGCAGGCTAGGAAAGGTACAGATAGGTATAAAGAAGGCCTACATGGTTAACAAAGTAATAGAAGCAGTAAAAGGTAAGAAGGATCCCTTTAAACAGTGGAAGGCTAGTTCAAGTGAGATAAATAAAAGGGAGCACAAGCTTTGACAAATCAAATGCAAGTTGGTGATCAGACAGGCAAAAAGGGAACATGGGGAACATATTGCAAAAAACATAGCGATGAACAATAAACATTTATTCAAACAGAAAACCAGCCAGGAAAGTATTGGGGTCCTTGGATGACCAAGAGTTGATAGGATTACTAAAGCATGATAGGGAAATGGTAGAGAAACTGAATGTATTTTTTGCCGGTTTTCACTGAGGAAGATGGGAGGTGCTTGCCCACTCCAGAACTGCTGATTTCAGGAGGGGTATCGGAAGACTCAAGTCAGAATGGGGTGACAAAAGATGAGGTCCTACAACTGATGGACAAATTCAATCTATCACTAAAATCTGCTTCTATTCCTGAGGACTGGAAGGTAGCTAATATAACCCCCATCTTTAAAAAAGTTTCCAGAGGAGATCTGGGAAATTACAGGCCAGTCAGTCTAACACTGATACTCAGTAAACTGGTGGAATCCATTATCAAAGGGTGTTTCCGCATGCATTCCCCCCGCCACCGCTGTTTCTCCATACCCAGTTCTGTTTGCCTTTATTCCAGACTGAGTGCTTGCAATTCTACAGCTCCAGATTTCTTCCCCAGGAATTGCAAAGTATGCAAATCATGCAGTCTGCATCTACAACCAAACCCCACAGTTTTTTGCTTAATTTTGGTTAGCATCACTTGGGACCTGTGTGTGTGTGTGTGTGGGGGGGGGGGGGGTTACATCCAATTGCTAACTACTTGGCCGAGTGCATGCACAAAGGAGGGGGCATACCGCATCCTCCCTTTTCTCAGTACTTTCCATCTCCTCTCCTCCCTGCCCTTCCAACCCCATCTGGCTCGCCGCCACTGGGCTAGTCTTTCAGTTCCCTTCCCCCGCACCTTGTTTGGGGCACCAGCAAAAAGCCACAGGGAGCTCTTTGTAGTGGTGGGGAACCCTCCCCTGCTGTTCTGGCCATGGTGGGTTTCCCTGGCCATGGTGGGTTCCAGATCTCAGCCAAGGAGCCTTGGGAGCCAGAAGGGTTTGACACCCTCCCCCTATTCCCCCCCCCTGGAGTTCCAGCACCACTGGCTGTGCTCTGCACAGGGCGTGGCAATTCCCTTGTTGTTTTTTTGTTTTAAATTTGTTATTTTAGGAGAAGCCATCTCACGGGCTATTTTTGTCCACTGAAGCATTACATGGAGAAACCTTTCCCATCCTGGTGTCAATTTCATTCTGTGTTGACAATCACCCCCCCCCTTTATTTTGTTTGTTTGTCCTTCCCAGTTCCACCCCTCGCAAAAAAGAAAGAAAGAAAGATTTAAGCCCAACCACACTGCTGATCAATGTTCCCTCTAAGCTGAGTTAGTGTGAGCTAGCTCACAGTTTTTTAGCCTCCGGCTCACAGATTTTTGTCTTAGCTCAGGGAGGATGGCTCCAGAGCAAACTCTTTTATGCAGCAGCCAAATCATTTGCTCACAACTTTAACACCAGTAGCTCACAAAGCAGAATTTTTGCTCGCAAGACTCCACAGCTTAGAGGGAACATCGCTGCTGATTGCCCTGCACTGGTTCCAACAGCAGAGGCGAGCTCAGAGCCTTGGCCATTTAACAGAATGTAGAGAACCTTCTGACTTTTGTCCCGGTGCTTGCAAACATGAAAGTCTTTGGGGAATTGCTTGAGAAAAAAGGCCAGCTTAAAGCACGTGCTGTGTCCACGCAATACTTTCCCTTCAGTTGCAAGCACAACAAAGGACTCCTGTCACCTCCACCAGGAGGATGCAGAAGGGAGTGGGCGGCAAATCGCCTCCAAGGGGGCCGGAAAAGGGGCGGGGATGAATACTCTGAAGGATCAAGCCTGCATTGCTTTAGTCTGGCATGAAGCTGGGTGGGGGATTAAAGTTTGCAAAAAAACAAAACACCCAGCATTCAGATGCCCCATGGAAACAGCAGGGGGAAGCTGAACTAACAGCTGAACAATGTAGAATTGAAAAATTACCCAGTGATTATGGACAGCGAACACTGGAGATGATGCAGAAATAAAAATATATGGCGACTTGAAAGACAGAGGCAATGCAGAATGCAAAAAATAAAATAAAATGCTGCAACATATGAAGACTGTGAGCATGGGGTAAAACCCAGTGCCAAAACAGCCAAAGATAGAATTAATAGGCACACTGATGAACAAAAGCTATCGAGGAAGAATCAGCATGGACTCTGTCTCACTGACCTTTTAGAGTTCTTTGAAGATCTGAACAAACATGTGAACAAGGGTGATCCAGTAGATGTTGTTTACCTAGACTTCTGATAAAGTTCCTCATCAAAGGCTCCTAAGTAAACTCAGCTGTCACGGGATAAGAGGACAAATCCTCTTGTGGATCAAAAACTGGTTAATTAACAGGGAACAGAGAGTGAATATAAATGGGCAGCTTTTACAGTGGAAGGTGGTGAGCAGTGTATACTGCAGGGCTCGGTACTAAGTCCAGTGCTTTTTTTAACTTGCTCATTAATGATTTGGAGTTGGGAGTAAACAGTGAAATGGCTAAGTTTGTGGATGACACTAAGCTGTTGAGGGTGGTGAGAACCAGGGAGGACTATGAAATGCTCCAGAGGGATCCGTCAAGGTTGGTGAGTGGGTGTTAATATGGCAAATGAGGTTCAGCATGGGCAAGTACAAAGTAATGCACACTGGAGCCAAAAATCCTTAACTATAAATATTCATTGATAGGGTCCAAACTGCTGGTAACTGACCAGGACAGAGATCTTGAAGTCATGGTAGATAAGTCACTGAAGATGTCGACTCAGTGTGCAACTGCAATAAAAAAGGCATATACTATGCTGGGGATTATTAGGAACGGGACTGAAAACAAATCAGCCAGTATCATAATGCCCCTGTACAAATCTATAGTGTAGCCTCATTTGGAATACGGTGTACAGTTCTGGTCACCATACCTCAAAAAAAGATATTATAGCACTGGAAAAGGTGCAGAAAGGAGCAACTAAAATGATTAAGGGGATGGAACACCTTCCCTATGAGAAAGGTTAAAGAGGTTAGGGATCTTTAGCTTGGAGAAACGATGACTGAGGGTTGACATGATAGAAGTTTACAAGATTATGCATGGGATAGGTCAAGAAAGAAGTACTATTCTCCCTTTCTCACAATACAAGAACTCATGTACTGTTGCCATGAAGCCACTTCAGATGGCATTATTAAAGACTCTTAAATATGACTGCTTTGGTGAACTGTGCAAAATGTGTGACAGAGCAATGGACAGAGCGGTGTTCCCAAGAGACGTGCCCTTATACTGGATGTTGGAATATGCACTGTGGCCAAGGGGAGCCTTGTGCCTAAGAAGCATGCCAAGCCAGATGTAGACCCAGAATTACAGAAGCCTTTTGCCACAGAACTCCTGTACCCACCCCAAGCACCAGGATGCAGACCAGCAGCCCTGACCTCCATGCACGCATGCAGCAGCAGACCAAAAAAGGAAGCCATGCTCTGCTACAAGACAGATATTCCTGAGCAGATGCCATAAAGGAATCTCTTCTCCACCATGCAGGCACCCATCCCCACCTTTGTGTGTTAACTTCACCTGGCAAGATACACATTCCTCTCCAGCCTAAGCCAAAAGGATGCGCCCAGCTACCAACAATGGCAGCAAGCAAGTCTTCCTGTCACTCATCAAGATAACAATGCTGGCCCCTCACCCCCAGGTGGCAGCGCACAGGGACGGCCCCCCTCTTTCCCGGAGACCAGTGACTCTTACGGCAGCAGGGATCCTGAAATACAACGGGCTCTAGAAAGAGTCTCTGGGAGAGTGCCCCGGCCTTGGGCACTCAATGTCAATTTGCAGTGGTGACTTCAGCAGGGTATAATGACACAGAGTCCACCATTTTCTCCAGGGGAAGATCTCTGCCATCTGAAGAGGAGTTGTAATTCAGCGTGATCTCCATTTCTCCCCTGGAGTTTGGCAACAATGGTTCCCCATGAGGGAACAGGTGGTTTGAAGGGCGGAGGTGATGGCACTGAACCTGTCTGAGGTCCCACCCCTGCTGATACCTCACCCTCTCCAGGGTCCAACCCTTCAAATCTCCAGGAATGTCCCCACCTGGAGTTGGCAACCCTACCTCCCAGCCAACCGTCAATGTATTTTATCTGCCCCCTGGCTTCAGCTTTCCATCTCTTCCCCCCTCCCCCCTAGAGAGCAGTTGTAATTCTGAGTGGTCTCCAGCCCCCACCTGGAGATTGGCAACAATGGTTCCCCATGAGGGACTCGCTGGCTTGGAGGGTGGAGTCTATGGCATTGTACCTGTCTGAGGTCCCACTCCTCCTCAAACCTCATTGTCTCCAGGCCCCATCTCTCAAGTCTCCAGGAATTTTCCACCTGGAGTTGGCAACCCTATCTCCTTCCCAGCCAATCATCGATCTCACTCTTCAAGTTTCCATTCCCCCCCCCCACGCAGCCTCCACTGTGCTCTGAAGCCCTGACTGCTATGTCACATTGGCTGTCATAAAGGGTCCATCTCAGCAGGGTATAAGGAAGTAGAGTCCACCATTTTCTCCAGGTGAACTGATCTCTGCCATTTGGAGTGCACTTGTAATTCTGAGTGATTTCCAGCCCTCGCCTGGAGATTGGCAACCATACTTCCCCTGGAGGAAAAGTAGTCTTTCTCTGCAATGGGGACCGAAGCAGCGGACATCATTCTCCTCTCCCCCTTTTTGACTTACACAACAACCCTGTGAGGTAGGTTAGGCTGGGCCGAAATCACCCACTCAGCAAAAACCTGGGTTTAGCAGATCCTGCTCTGAAGTACTGACTGCTACGCCTAGGGTAGCCAATCTTCAGGTGGAGCCTGAAGATCGCCAGGTATTACAATTGAACTCCAGACAACAGATCTTCACCCCGCCCTTGGAGAAAATGACTGCTTTGAAGGGTGGCCTCTATGGCATTCTGTTCAGCTGGCCCCAATGAGTTTTCTCTCAAAGGCCAACATAGGTGTGGAAAGGGGCTTTCAGAGAAGCAAGCTTGGTTGCCTAGCAACGGGCGCTGAGGGGGAAGTTGCCGGCTCTGATGATGGAATAGGGTTTCCAACCTCCAGGTGGGGCCTGGGGATCTCCCGCTTTTACAATGGATCTCCAGCTGACAGAGATCAGCTCCCCTGGAGAAAATGGCTCCTTTGGAGGGTGGACTCTATGGCATTGTACCATGCTGAGGCCCCTCCCCTCCCCTCCCCAAACCCCACCCTCTCCTTGATCCACCCCCAAAGTCTCCAGGGATTTTCCAACCCAGACCTGGCAACCCTATGATGGAAATACCTGAAGATTTGGGGGGTGGATCCTGTGGAGGGCAGCATTTTTTGGGGGGTGGATGGAAGGACTCAGCAAGGTATAATGCCATAAGGTCTACCCTCCAAAGCATCCATTTTCTCCAAGGGAACTGGTCTCTGTCATCTAAAGATCAACTGTAACTGTGGGAGATCTCCAGGTCCCACCTGGAGATTGGAAACCCTAGGGGTAAAGTCAGCCACACAGCAGGTTGTTGAATGGAATGGTTTGATGGTTGCTGGCCCACCTCATTAGCCAGCCAGCCATGGTGGAGCTAAGGAGGAGAAAGAGCCTGAGGAATTTCACACAGCCAATATGTTCCGTTTCAGGAACTCTTCAGTAATGGTTTCTGTCAGGCATTTTGCACAGAACCGTATTAGTACCAGTTCCCTAACGGAACGTATTGGCCCTTTCACACAGAAACGTGCCTCTTCCGTTGGGGAAGCGTTCCTGAGCCGGTTTACCTTGAAATCTCCTCCCAAGCGTTCTTCTGTTCTTTGTACTGGTCCTGAAGCGCTACGGGGTGCTGTGTGAAATGCCCCCTGTTTCTGACAGTTTATTCTGACAGTTTATTCTGGGCAAGCTAGCAGTGTGCGGGGAAGGGGGTTATGCTGATAGTCCATTGTCTTTTCACTGACAGAAGCAGGCCACTGAGGGGTCACTTAGACCCACCTGGCAGTGGGTGGAGAAGAGTGGACTCAGCACCCAGTCGGTCCTTCCCCTTCACTGGCTCCCTCAAGACTGAGGCCGAGACGCTGGCCGGTGGCTCTGTGGGTGGGACTGAGGCAAAGCAGGGAGAGAATGTAGCCAGTGGCCAGGGTCCCCCTTTTGAATGGCAGTCCATCCAACAAACTGATTTTGGTGCCCCATGGAATCTTGCCCCTTGGAATCTTGCAAACGACTTTATATAATAGGAAAGATATATATTAGTACGTTTATATTTGTTAAGATTGATAGATATATATGAACCTTGTGGTAAATAGTTATTTGTAACAGTTTGGTGTAGTGGTGTAGTGCGCGGACTCTGATCTGGGAGAACCGGGTTTGATTCCCCACTCCTCCGCTTGCACCTGCTGGATGACCTTGGGCAAGCCATAGTTCTGTACCAGCTGTTCTCTCAAGGACAGTTGTATCAGAGCTCTCTCAGCCCCATCTACCTCATAGGGTGTTTGTTGCGGGGAAGGAAAGGGAAAGAAGTTTGTAAGCCACTCTGAGAACCACTCTGAGACAACAAGTCTTCTTCTTCTATATTTGAAATTTAATACTGTAGAATATTGTTCTACTTGAAATTTTGGTTTGAAAGTTTATGTGTTTACTTTTTGTTGTATATACTTTTTACTAAAATAATAAAAATTGTTATTGGAATTTAATGAGCAGTAAGCTTAGAACAGATAAAAGGAAGTACTTCTTCACCCAAAGAGCAATTAACACATGGAATTCACTGCTGCAGGAAGTAGACAGCTTCAAGAGGAGACTGGATAAACATATGGAGGAGAGGTATAGATAGAACACTATGTCTGGAACAATGACGCTCTGTATTCTTGTTGCTTTGGGAGGCAACAGTGGGAGGGCTTCTGGAGTTCTGGCCCTGCTGGTGGACCTCCTGAAAGCACCTGGGTTTTGGCCATTGTGTGACACAGAATGTTAGACTGGATGGGTCACTGGCCTGATCCAACATGGCTTTTCTTATGTTCTTATGTTGCCTCGTGGCTTTGGGATTCAGAGGTTTAATGTCTCTGAATGTGGAGGTTCCCCTCAGTCACCATAGCTAGTAGCCATTGATAGACTTATCCTCCATAAATCTACCTAATACCCTTTTAAAATTGTTTATTCCTGTGGCCATCACTACATCCTCTTGCAACTAATTCCACATTTTAGTCACTTTCTGTGTAGTGTTTCCTTTTATCCATCCTGAACCTATTGCCCATCAGTTTCACTGGATGCCATCAAGTTCTATCATTTTGGGAGAGGGAGAAAATTTTCTCTTTGTGAACTCTCTCCATCACACAGATAATTTTATAAATCTCTATCATGTCCCCCTTTAGTTGTCTCTTTCTTAAACTGAAAAGTCCCAAATTCTTCAGCCTTTTCTCATAGGTAAGATGCCCAAACTCCTAATCACCTTGGTTGCCCTTCTCCATACTTTTTCCAGCTCTGCAATGTCCTTTTTGAGATGTGGTGACCAGAATTGGACATAGTATTCCAAATGAGGCTGCACCATAGAGCTATACAGGGGCATTACAATATCAGTTGTTTTATTCTCAATCCCTTTCCTAATAATCCCTAAAATAATCACCACTGCAGCACACTGGGTTGACACTTTCACTGAGCTATCCAATTCAACCCTAAGATACGTTTCCCTCTCAGCCTCAGCTTCAGACCCCATTAACCTACACTTGAAGTTGGGATATTTTGTCCCAATGTGTATCACCTTACACTTATTGACACTAAACTTCATTTCCCACATTGTCGCCCACTCACCCAGTTTGTGGATGTCCTCTTGGAGCTCTTCACAGTCAGCCTTAGTTCCCACCATCCTGAATAATGTAGTGTCATCTACAAACCTGGCCACTACACTACTCACCCCTAGTTCCGGATCACTGATGGAAGAAATCAAATAGTATCTGCCCCAATGCTTACTTCCCTCCATTGTGAGAACTGTCCATTGATACCTACTCTTTGCTTCCTGTCATTTAACAAGTTGGTGAGGGAGGACTTCCCTTTGCAAAAGCCATGCTGATTTCCCATCAGCAGGCTTTGTCCCTCTATATGTCTAACAATTCTGTCTTTGATCCAGGTGGATAGCTATGATGGTCTGAAGCAGTAGAACAAAGTTTTAGTCCAGTGGTGCCTTTAAGCCGAACAAAATTTTATTTAAGGTATGAGCTTTTCGTGTGCGTACACACTTCCTCATCCATTCTATCTTTGATTACAGTTTCTACTAACTTGCGACAGACTAACTTGAGACAGACATTAGGCTGGATCCCTTTTTAAAAATTGGTGTCACATTGCTATTTTCCAATATTCTGGTACAGCAGCTAAATTTAGTGATAGGTTACATTGTTAGCCGGATTGCCTTGAGTTATTAATAATATTGGGGAATTATAAATGGCAATAGGCAAATATGGGAGCAATCAGCTATGTATACAGGGGACCCGCTTCTTCCAGAAACACCAGAAATAAACGCAGAGACCAACTTCAGAATGAAATAGTATCTTTACTGACATACAATGACACATACACACTTACAATTACACAGATCTAGGAAATCAAATAGAAAGGGATACAGCATTCGCATTAGCAGGATGTTTGGTTGAGGGGTAATTTTTACCTATCCTCAGCGTGATGAAGCAATCCAAAAATGGGGGAGACTATGGGGGACTAGGATTGTGCCCTGAACCAGCAGAACACATGGAGACTCTGGCTGCGCAAACTAAGAGTCATGAGGGTAGGGTAAGTCTAGAGGTAAGGAGAGAGAGAGAGCACATGGCCGGGTACCTTCTTTTATTAGGGGGGCTTTGGGGGTGGGTTTTGCTAACCACTTCCCCTGGCGTGTCCCCCTTCTAGTCTGTCCCCAAAACATGCTACCTGAAACTGGGGCTAGGGGGATGGGGCTAGGGGATTGGGCAATAATGATTTCTAGTTACTTTGGGGTAGTGGCACCTGGGAGGATGATGACTCATGTGGCCAGAGTCATAATCATGGATAGTCTGTCCATGGCTCCAGGGGATGAGTAGAGCTGGTACATGTCAGTTCCTTCATTAAAAATGCAAAGTCCTTTGTTAGGCAAGGCTGGGGGGGGGTTGCCTGTGTGACAAGGAAGGTTTTCCTCATGGAGTTTAGATTCCAGGTCTCTGGTTTTATTGCATGGCATGGCATCCATTTAAACAGCAACAGTTGCTGGCTTCGGGGTGCTTCACGTGGCTAGGGAGCTGGTCCATTCCACTATGGGTAAGAGGGCAGGTAACCTCAGGAACCATTGACACATCATTTCATGAGAAGGGTTTTTCCTCTGCTGGTGTGTGACTGCAGCTGACATCACATTTGGTTACCCCACAGTTCAGTCCCTTTTTGCACACTACTTGCACTGTCCATTTTAACACTTATGGATTATGAGTCCATAAGAGTCCGATAAGCGCCTTGCAGGGCAATAACATATACAGGTTAGTAGATTGATGATATCACATCCTGTCTTTGTATAAGTTATAACAAAATGAAATAAAATGTTATTAAAAAAATGATCTCACATCCAATGCTCCCTCTAAGCTGTGGAGTCTTGTGGGCAAAAATTCTACTTTGTAAGCTACTGGCATTAAAGTTGTGAGCAAGTGATTTTGCTGCTGCATAAATTTGTTTGCTCTGGAGCCATCCTTCCTGAGCTAAGACAAATGTGTGAGCTGGAGGCTAAAAAACTGAGCTAGCTCAAACTAACTCAGCTTAGAGAGAACACTGCTCACATCTGAGTGCCTTAAGAACTCTCAGGTGTATGCCATCAGGACTGGGAGACTTATTGGTTTTTAATTTCCCCAGTAGGTCTGAAACTTCACCTCTGATTAATTCAATTTCTTCAGATTCCCTTCCTGAAAAGTGGGGCTGTGGCATGGTTACATGTCCCATACTTTCCACAGTGAACACAGGAGCAAAAAAGTCATTGCGCTTCTCTGCCATATCCCCATCTTTCTTCAGCAATCCCTTTATTCCTTCGGCATCCAACAGCTTGATGCTTTTAGCAACTCGCTCTTCAAAATCTCTTTTTTGCATGCCTAATTATTGACTTACATTTCTTTTGCCAGAATCTGTGGCCCCTCCTGTTCAATCATTGGGGCACACCTTCTACTTTTTAAAAGAAACCTCTTTACTTTTCATAGTTTCCTTGACTTGTGCTGTTAACCACACAGGCCTTTTTGACTTGGCGGTGCTGTTTCTAAACTGTGGAATGCATTCTATTTGGACTTCAGTTAGTGTGGTTTCAAATAGCTTCCAAGCATCCTCTAGGGATTTAACTTTCTTGTGTTTCCCCTTCCACTTCCTTTTTACTGTCCCCCTCATTTTTGTAAAGTTCCTTCTTTTGAAATCAGATGTTTTGGACTGTAGGTATAATCTTCCATTGCTGAACTTAATAGCATTGTGATCACTGTTCCCAACTGGTGTAACAACCTCTACATCTCTCACCAGGTCTTGAGACCTGCTCAGAACCAAGTCCATGATCACTACCCTTCTTGTTGGCTCTGTGACCAACTGTTCCAGTGCACAGTCATTTATAATGTCTAGGAATCTCATTTCTACAGCATGACTTGAGCACATTTACCCAGTCAATGTGAGGGTAGTTGAAGTCTCCCAGTATAATAACATTATCTGCTTTAGCCACCTCCCTTATTTCCTTCTCCATTTCAAGATCAGCCTCAAGGGATTGATCAGGTGGGTGATAGTACTCCCCAGTATTTCCACCCATATCACTTCTGTTGGGGACTTAATTCCCCTGATGTTTTCTAACTTATTGGATTATATGCCCTCTTTGGTGTACAATGCAACATCTTCCCTGTCCTGCCTACAGAGTTTATATACCCAGGAATGACTGTACTCCATAGATCTTCCCCATTCTATCATGTTTCTGAGATATCTACTATATCTAAATTGGCATTGAACACCAAGCACTCCAGCTTCCCTCTCTTGGCTCAGAGACTTCTAGCATTGCCACACACACACCTATAATGGGTTTTCCTTTCCAGTAACCGTCGCCTCCCTCGGTCTCTTAGTCTCCAAGTTGTAGTACACTCCTATCAATATTACCCTGAGTGTTTATGCAATCATCCCATTGGACTGACTTGTCTAACTTTGTTCGGAAGCTCCTCAGTTCCTTTTGGCTTTCCCTTTGGAATTAGTTTAAAAGTTGCTCTGCCAATTTTTTTTTTATATTAATTGCCAGCAGCCTAGTTCCCTTTTGGTTCAAGTGAAGCCTGTCTCTTTTGTACAGGTTTAGCTTGTCCCAGAAAGTTCTCCAGTGCCTAACAAATCTAAACCCTTCCTCCTGGCACCATTTTCTCATTCTCACACTGAGACCTCTGATCAGTGCCTGTCTAGCTTGCCCTGCGCATGGAGATAGTTTATACACAGAACAAAACTTCATTGGTCTTAAAGGTGCCACTGGACTCAAACTTTGTTCTTTATGATAGAGAATCAACATAATGAATGATACAGGATTGCACTGTATATTATTAATCACATATTATATGATTGGGTACATTATCCTTCAAACCATGCAAAAAACTGAGACCCCATATTCCAACCCGATGGGGTTTGATCCAGAAACCAACCATTTTGTTTAATACCATCTTGAAACTGAGCACACAGGAAAGCTCGTTATTGGAAAAATTGGGCTGGTACAGGACAGTTTCACTTACTGAGGTCCCCAAATTCCCTGTTATCTTTTCAATAAGTATAATCAAATATGACCTCCTTGAAAGTCATATTTGGAAATACACTGTGATGCACCATTTATTAACAACCACTATTAGGCCAGATACCATCTTAGTTTGACCTTTGGGTGTTACCGGTGTTTTGGAGATGCCTAACATCAGGGGTCATTTCGTAGAAAAAGAGGTGCAGGAGCTCATTAGCATAACTCATTAGCATAACTTATTTGCATATGCCACACCACCTGACATCACTGGAAGTATGTCAGAAGGCAAGAAAGAAAGAAAAGAGAGGGAGAGAGGAAGGGAGAGAGAGAGAGAGAGAAAGAAAGAAAGAGAGAGAGAGAGAGAGAGAAAGAAAGAAAGAAAGAAAGAAAGAAAGAAAGAAAGAAAGAAAGAAAGAAAGAAAGAAAGAAAGCTGGCAGAGAGGGGACAGCTACTAATCCAACCCTCAGAAATACCACTATTCTGGGAGGACAGCTTCAGTGGTGGCTGAAGCCTTCAGAAGGCTGGTTGGAGGAACAAGGACCTTTCCAGGGGACAGAGTCATTTTGCTGCAGCCATGACACAAGCAGGCATTCCCCCACCGGGGGGTGGGGGCTGGCACCAACTCTTGGAGCTGCACTCCCCTGAGCTCCTGCTTGAAATGACCCCTGCCTAACATTTACCTAATTGTTCTTCAGGGAAAAGGAAGCACTTCATTTACAGTGCAGTTGTAAGAAAAGTTATACCCTTCTAACTCAGTTTAAGTCCGTGGTGTTAGAAAGGTATGCCTTTGCTTATGATTGCACTTCTAGACTCTTTGAGATGTAAACTGAGCTCAGAATCTGGCTGTGCAACTGAATCTTAGTATAGGAACAAGGCACTCAGACAAATACCTAAATCATCACTGGGTTTACACTTGTTATTACAAAACTTTATTTTTTTATCTGTTGGTCCCCATACATTTCTTTTTAAACAGAAAATGTCTAAAATTCCATTGGCTAGAGATGTGGTGAAAGAGAGGCTCGTCTCACTCACGTTATGGTTTGAGATAATTTTGGCTGAGCCATTTCATTTTATAAGGCCCTCTTTTTGTTTCTTGGAATCCACAAACTGGCTATATTCCAAGAACACGGGCATTCTCTGGGATGTACTAAAACAACCCCTTTCCCCAAGATTCTGTAAAATTACAATAAATAAGTCTATTGCAAACAGTATCAGGTTTGTATTGACTTGCTCCCACAGTAACAAGAATCACCCTTGCTTTAATGCTTTCCAGTGGCCATTCATGTGTCATTAGCAGGTCACACAAGGCCTGTCATAGAAGACCAAGGGAAAAACAGCCAATTTTACCATCCAGTTCACATTTTCTCATGTTTTGCATTACTGTTATCATCATTATATTCTCTTTATTTACTGCATTATGGCTTTCCAAACAAGCTCGACACCTTGTCATTATAATACAGTGTTTGGAAAGGATGTTAATTTCTCTGATTATGTTTGAAGCCAATAATTCACAAACAGTGAATTACACCCTTCTAAAATAATTGAAGTCAGTCAGCATACCAGGGCGTAAGTCTGCATAGAACTGCACAGCAAATCACTTGTGTTCAATAATCTCCTGCTCATTGTCAGAAGTCCCAAGGGGTGATGCTATGAGTCCTTTACATTAATTGGCCATTTAGTCTGGAAAATACATCATTTGTCCAGTTTCAGCAGAGAATCTAAACAATTTCGTTGCCAACTTGTTGCATTCTAAAGTTTTCCCTGTCATCTTTCACCCCTCCCCCCAAAAAAGAACTCTTTGCTCAGCTACCCTGAGTGCATGGATGGCTGATATGAAAGGAAGCATGATCTTGAGTCAGCCACTGGCTACAGATCCAAGGACTGTTACAGTTAAAAAAAAATGTATTGATTCTATAATTTGTAAGTCATCTTGAGGATCATCTTACGGAAAGGCATCTTTAAAGCAAGTAGAGTTTCAGATGTTTGGGGAGCTCTTCACACAAGCAAAAGCAGATGCTCTTTGAAGGCATCTTGGTGGATCATTTAAAGATGCAGCCAGGAATGGATTATCAAAGCAGGCTTCATTTTGTGCTTATTTCTTTTTGTGGAAAAGACTAACCATCTGGGAGAGGAGGAATGAAAACCAATGCAAACTGGCCTCCACTGGTTCCTTCTGTAGTTCACTGATTTTCTGAATGTCCATTGGAAAGCATTAAAGCACGGGTGGTTGGTTGCTTTACACATGATCACTAGGGATTGCCCTCAAACAGCAAACTATCTTTTCTTCAGTTGAGTACAGGAAATCATGGACTTTTTTGATTTACAAAGAGACACATTAATGAATGACTCTGCTGCTTGTTTTATTAGCATATTTCTAGAAAAAAATTATGCCAGCACAGTTTCTGGGCCTGGGGGGAACTAGTTCGGAAAGGCAACGATCATTTGTGTGGGGCAGGGAAGTGTCACAATGGGCACACTGGGTGGTTAAAAGAGACTATTTTGGACGTGCAACCACATGGCTTAACTCCCGTCACACATTTTCATAGCTCGAACTCAGTGAACACCTGCAGAATGCCATGTCTTTGAAGGCCATCTGATGAAGTGAATTTATGTTGGCATACATTTTCTGAAATCTTTACAGTGCTTTTGAAAGGTATCAAGGCTTCCTCTGTCTGATTCCTGAAGGCAAAGCATCTCTGTGCATCTGCAGAGTACCTATCACTCCTGGCAGGAGCCATCTTTTTAAAGAAGACGCCATAGTACAAGCTGCCTCTGTTGCAATGGTAAATTGTGGGACTACTTTATGTATGGAAAATATTCTTTATATAATGAGGAGAATTTGAATGTGAACTGTTTAATCCTATAAATGGTTTCCTTTCTTAGATAAAATGGCTAAAAATAGAGATAGGTGTGAAAGCTGGTCACACTATAAGTATTGGTCTGTTGTTTCTGGTTAATGCTTTAACGCTGTATGGTTAGTAAGACAGAGACAGGTTACTAGAGGTTTGAAATATTATTACTCTGATTACAACACTAGTACGGATGACTTATAAAAATGTTTTGTCCAAGCAACTAAGGCACTTAAGCATGGTAAAACCTAGATTATAACACTGTATGAAATGTGTCTTTAACACTGAAAAACCTAATAAAATATGTTATTTAAAAAAAAGCGGGCGCCTAAGGGATTAATTTTTTTTTTAAGTGAAAAGTCCATCTTGTAGAAAGGGGGGGGGGGGGGGAAACCTATAATGAAAACCAGGGGTCATTTTGAGCAGGAGCTCGGGGGAGCACAGCTCCAGGAGTTGGTGCCAGCCCCCCCCCCCATCGTGGGGGAATGCCTGCTTGTGTCATGGCTGCAGCAAAATGACCCCGTACCCTGGAAAGGTCCTTGTTCCTCCGACCAGCCTTCTGAAGGCTTCAGCCACCACTGAAGCTATCCTCCCAGAAGAGTGGTATTTCTGAGGCTTGGATTAGTAGCTGTCCCCTCTCTGCCAGCGCTTTCTTTCATTCTCCTTTTTTCCCTTGCCTTCTGACATACTTCCGGTGATGTCAGGTGGTGTAGCACAGGGGTGGGCAAACTTGCTCAGCAATAAGAGCCACCTAGAACAGGGGTGGCCAAACTTGCTTAACGTAAGAGCCGCATAGAATAAACATCAGATGTTTGAGAGCCACAAGACATGGACAAATATTACCTGCTTTTATTGGAAAATAAGCAAATTGGCTTTTTATTAACATTAAATGAGACTGCCAAAAATAATAACAAAAGGGGTAAAAGCAGATATTGATAATGATATCAATGCGTCCAATGATATTTGTTTGCTAACGATATTTAGCTTCCCCAGCCGCCCTGCCGGGTAGGGTTGCCAGCCTCCCGGTGGGGCCTGGGGATCTCCTGCTTTTACAACTCATCCCCAGCTGACAGAGATCAGCTCCCCTGGAGAAAATGGCTGCTTTGGAGGGTGGACTCCTATGGCATTGGACCATGCTGAGGCCCCTCCCCTCCCCAAACCCCACCTTCTCCTGGGTCCACCCCCAAAGCCCCCAGGTATTTCCCAACCCGGACTTGGCAACCCTACTGCCAGGAGCCACATAATATATGTGAAAGAGCCGCATGCGGCTCCCGAGCCCCAGTTTGCCCACCCCTGGTGTAGCATATGCAAATAAATTATGCTAATGAGCTCCTGCTCCTTTTATTCTACGAAACGACCCCTGACGAAAAAGCTGACCGGTCTCCTCCCCGACAGGACGCGACGGTGCAACACTGAGAGGGCAGAGCAGCCCCCCGCCTCCTCCCACGGCCCTCAGCCCCGCCCCCGACTCGCCCCGCCCCCCCGTCCCAAAGCCACCACCCAGAGCCGACCTCGGCTGCCGTTCTAGCCGGCCCGTCTCTCCTCCTCCTCCTCCAAGGGAAGGGGCGCGTGGGCGGGGGAGGGTCCAGGGGGAGCGGCGCGCGCCAGACTGAGGCGGGGAGGGGGCGGCTGAGCCGGGCGTGGCGGGGGGCGGCGGGGAGGAGTCTCCGTGCGCCCCTCGGCCTCCGCCTGGCCTTCCGTCGCGTCCCGCGTTCCCTCCGCTTCCGAGTCCAGTCAGCTCGCTCTCTCCCGCCCTCCGCCTGTCTTCCCGCCACACCTCCCCCCCCCCCCCCGGCCGCAGTCTGACTGGAGGAGTGGTCGAGAGCGCCGCCTCCTTCCTTCCAGCCACGCGCCTCGTTTCCCCGTCTCTCGCTTGTTCGTACGCGCGGGGTGTGTGTGTGTGTGTGTGTGTGTGTGTGTCTGTCTGTGCGCGCGCAGACTGTCCCTCGAGCGGGCCCCTCACTGGGGTGTGTGTGTGTGTGGGGGGGGGGCCTCTCTATCCATCCGTCTTCACTGCCTCTTCGCCACCTGTGCGTGTCGCTGACCATGGAGAGGACAGAAAGGGGGCTTCGGGCATCCGTCAGTAGTCCCCCTCCTCCCCCCCCTTCTGAGGGCTTGCTGGGCCTGGACGGTGCGGAGCTCGGTCGGCGCGAACGACCAGCCTCTGCGGGGCCTGCCTCGGGGGGCAGTCCTGAGGAAGGGCCGTCCCTTGTACTTGTGAGCAGAGAAAGCCGAATAATCAGTAGGATCCAGGTGGTAGGTGTCGCAGCCTTCTGGTGAGGCTCTTGAGGTGGTTATAGAGGTTTGCAAAGCGTGTAAAAACCAAACCAAACCCCGTATAAGTTAAAAAACAAACACCCCTGTATCTGTATTTACTTTAAACCAGGTATGTTTCGGACTTAGGGTTGCCAAGTCTCTTCGCCTTACCGGCGGGGGGGAGCACACGCACTGGGCGACGTCACCGGAAGTGACGTCAGCACGTTGGGGGCGTTGCCAGGGCGACACTCTGGCAATCGCCCGGGGCGATTGCCAGAGCGTCGTCCTGGCAACGCCCTTGACATGCTGATGTCACTTCCGGTGACGTCGCTTGGCGCGGGGGAGGTCGTCCAGGCTGGACGACTTCAGGGGTGGGGTTTCCCCCGCCGGCCGAATGCTGGCCGGCGGATCGGGAACCCCTGTAGCGGGGGATCCCCCGCCCCCCAGGCTGACTTAGCAGCCCTATTCGGACCAGTGGCTCCTGCAGAGGAGCAAAACATTGTTGGCAGCCCAATCAAGAGCGAGGTAGATGCTGCAAAAAAATAAGTAAATAAATCGGCGTTTGAGACTCTACAAACCACTTGCCATGGTATAGAAACAAGATTTTTCCTAAGGGCCTAACTTTATATTACAGGTGTATGGAACAAGCTCTATAGTAATTACTTAAGAGCAAAGCCATTTTGGAGGAAGACTCTATGAAGCCAAAAACAATCAGGCCTGATTTAAAGGGGAAGGAAAAGAGCTTCCCTGTGTGATTTTGCGTGGGCTGTGTGATTTTGCGTGGGATATTGTGCTGTCATGCTAACAGAGAATATGTGGGTCACAAGCAATGCTCCCTCTAAGCTGTGGAGTCTTGTGAGCAAAACTTCTACTTTGTGAGCTACTGGCATTAAAGTTGTGAGCAAGTGGTTTTGCTGCTGCATAAATTAGTTTTCTCTGGAACCACTCTTCCTGAGCTAAGACAAAAACGTGTGAGCCGGAGGCTAAAAAACTGTGAGCCAGCTCACACTAACTCAGCTTAGAGGGAACACTGGTCACAAGCATGTGGGATTAATGTGCTTTATGTAGAGGCGTGTCTGAAAAATGGCCGGAAACTTTAATTGTCCCTATATGCAGCAGCTGGATTATTGTAGGATGCTGGGTACCGGAATCTTATCACCCTGATGCCAGGGGATATACTGGCTGCCCATTTGGTGACAGGCACAATTTAAAGTACTGAGGATTTCCTTTAAAGTGCTGAATAACATGCATAGCTATAGGAATGTCTTTTTCATACTGTCCAATTAAAAGCTTAATCTCTGCCCATGTTTGTAAACATGAGACAACTGGCAAAAAAAGAGCTTTCTTGGTAGTGGCGCCTTACATTTGGACAGCCTTCATCTTCAAGGCTTGTTTGGTGCCTACCATAGTCTCATATAGGAGCCGTTCCAAAATATTTTTCTGTACCCAGGCTTTAACTGAAGTCTCATAGCATACATCCCACTTAGATGCTGTTCTACCACTCTTTTATGACTGCAGTTTTTAGAACCTCTGTTGGAGTTGTTTTGTTGTTAATTATATTGTTTTTAATAACCTATGTTGGTTTTATTTTTGTTAAATTGCTTATTATTTTAACCATCACAAGGATGTCTCTAGAGAACGGGACTAGCAATTAGACCAGTAGTTAGAATTAACTAACTACTTTGCGTGGGTTGCAGATGAGATGTGGAGCCCATGCAAAGTCACATAGGGAAGTTCATTGCTCATGTTTAAATCAGGCCTGAATCAGTGCTTAAGTGGGGGCTTAACCACTTCACTGCTGCAGACTGCCGCCTTGTGAAACTTCTTGTCTCTCTCACTTTCATAAAAATGTCTGTAGAGGTTTCGTTATGTGCACTTGTTGCATGTAATGTTTATCTAGGCCTTAATATAGCTTTCTTAATTAAGTGGCTTGAAACTATGAATATTAGCTTATTAAAGATTGCCTCATGTCTGTAATGTGATGACAGTGTTTCCATAAATTATATCTGAGTCTGAAATTATGATGTGGGAAGCCTTGTATACTTCCGCAAAAGGCCTGATTATGGCAGGAGACCAAGGGCTGATCAGATATTTTTTTTAAAAGCTGGTTGAGGACAACAGTGTAGGATTCCTCTTTGAATCATTTTTTTCATACAAAGCAGATTCTCTAAGATGTGTATTGTTTGAGCAAGCTTTCAGAGTTGTGCTGATCTTCTGAAGAAGATACATGTGCGGAGGGATCCCTAAGTTTTCTTTGGACTTTGTTGCCAGACAAAATTTTCAGCTGCAGCCCTGCTGCTTCTTCACCTTGGGGTGAGGGCATGCTGAACTTTAGAATGCTGCAGCCTGTGTGAGGAAGACACTTGCACACTTGCCAGAAGAGACAAGAGACGGCAAACATATAACAAGTAAATTTCTGGACCCTTGATCATGCAACACTATTCCTATTGTATAGGAGCCTGTCAAACATGCTTCTGTTTTGTGTTTCCCTTGGTTAACAATACAGATTTTTCTGTGCAATTGGTTAGTTCGAAAAAGTGTGGGAGTAGATGATGTGCAAAAATATGCTGCGGTTGGATAATACTGCCTCTTGTATTACTAATTAGAGGAGGATATATCTTCATCCTAGTGTAATAGTGTTGAGTTAATGTGGTTTTGAAAATATGAGATCTGATTCTAACTGGAGGATTATGAAATTTTGAATTTGTTTTACTACAGCTGATTATGAATTGCATAATTGATAGGTTTGGGAGGGCAATCTCAAAATTTGGTTGGTGCAGTTTGAAGACAAGCATTCATGTGAAACAGCCAATTGAATATTTGTGTTTTCTTGTGCTAAAATTTTCATTCTGGGTGCAGCCTCTGGTAATCCATGTAAGAAACTGCCCAGCACAGATTTGGGGTGGAGAGGGAACAACAGCTATATGATGAGTCAAAACGGAAGAGGCTTATAGCTGAAAAAGCACTATACTAATGGAACATATAAAGAAAAAACATGAAATGATGCAGAATTATCAATTTAATACAATAGATAGTAAATAAAGGTCCAAGAATAAATCAACCACAAAGCATCCGGTAAGTATATTCGTTTCTGGCAATCTTCATCAGGCGAGGACCATCATATTACTATTAAAAATACAATATACAATGTGCAAAGTTACGAAGACATTATTGGTAAAATTGTAAAAATGATTGACAAATACTTGAAAAGCTTACATTACCTTCATATGTAACTAATGGAACAACATCCAAAAAGAACAATCCTTTAAGATCAGTTTAGTCCAACAATATCAATTTTTCTATGGACAAACAGTGCCAATAATTAATATTACAACACATTTGCATTTAGAAATACATAAATGGCTTACAAAACTAGACATAGGTTATAGACTTACCATACTGGCATCATACAAAGAGTATTCATAAGTGGTTGATATTGTTGGACTAGCCTGACCTTAAAGGATTGTTCTTTCGGATGTTGTTCCATTAATTACATATGAAGGTATTGTAAGCTTTTCAGGTATTTGTCAATCATTTTTACAATTTTACCAATAATGCCTTTGTATATTGTTAATAGTCATATGATGGTCCTTGCCTGATGAAGACTGCCAGAAACGAATATACTTACCGGATGCTTTGTGGTTGATTTATTCTTGGACCTTTATTTACTATCTATTGTATTAAATTGATAATTTTGCATTATTTCATGTTTTTTCTTTATATGTTCCATTACTATAGTGCTTTTTCAGCTATAAGCCTCTTCCGTTTCGGGGTGGAGAGGGTCAAGACTGACTCCTTTCTGCTAGATAATGTTGATACAACTTAGTACAACATAACAGCTGTAGGAAACGGGTTTTTACTTTCTTTTATGTTTGATAAGAAAGATCACATGCAAGATGCCAGGAGAGTTGTTTGAATGTAAGATTAGATAAGGCTGATCTTAGTTGATCTCAAATGGACTGGATGTCCACCTCTAACACTAGAATTAAACTATGAGTGGGGTTTATTTAGTTATTTATTAAATATACATTCTCAATATAAAACTAAATTAAAACAATCCAATAAATACTAGTAGGTAAAAATAGTGTATGTACAATATATAAGATGGCAGAGAAATCCTAACTCCCCAGTCTCCCCGGGGGGAGGGGTTTATGAGGGATGGGGAATTATACGAGGGTGCCAAAAGAAGTTCCGTCGCTGTCCTCAACTGAAGGCCTGGCAGAACATCTGTGCCTTGCATGCCCTGTGGAAAGGTAACAGCTCCCGCAGGGCACGGACGTTTTCCAGCAGAGCTGGGGAGCAGGAGGAAAACTATAGGGGAATCATAGATTTCTTAATACTTAGCAGTATAGTATTGAACCGAAATACAAGAGGGGAGGAAGCGATTTGTAAAGAATAATGCCTTTCATTTTCTTCTCAGAGGCTTGTGTGTGTGTGTGTGTGTGTGTGATAGAGGGTATAATACAAGTGCAACATTTTAAAATGCAGCAGGGAGTATAAAAAGATGATTTGTATTTACTTATGCCATGATTATGTATTCTTTGTAGTCTGTAATTCTGCCAGTTTACAATGCCGAATGCTGGTTGGATACGTGTTTGAAGTCTCTTCTGGAGCAAGACTTCGAAGGTTCCATTGAACTCTCTGTTTTTAATGATGCTAGTACGGTATGTACATTTTTACACCTGACTATTTAGTTTCAGTGTGCTATTACCACTTGCCTGAACCAGTTTAGCCATATTCCAGGAATGTATTGTTATCCTGGTCAGTTAAATGTTTAACATAACATGAAATTGCCAAAGTGTAATTCATCAGGAAGTTTGATTGTATTTGTTTAGGTCAGGGGTGGGCAATTGTTTTGGCTCGGGGGCCACTTTATGGGAGCGGAGGTTAGCGGAGGGCCGTACCTTTTAACATGATTGCATTCAGTAGTTAACTTTGCATTTCAGAAAAGGAATAAATTGTATCATAAAAATCAATAAATATAAATTAAATAAAATAATGGTAGTTTTATTCAATTTATTTATTGTGCTAATTTCATATCATCTATAGCGGCAAGCACATTTAATTTTAGAATCAGTTTAATGAGACAAATGTACCCTATCACACTTTTCTACAATTTTTTTGAAATCAGGAGTGAGATTGCTTGTTGAGAAACCACATGGCCGACTGTCTTGGCGGGCCGCAAAAAACTCTGTGGCCGGCCGCATGTGGCCTGCGGGCCGCAATTTGCCCACCCCTGGTCTAAGTCTTACTCAATTAAAATTTGTAATTTAACAAGTGCTAAATTGACATAAATTAGCAAAGCTAGGGAAACTGTCTTGTTGCCAATTGCAGCTATTGTGAATGATCACTGTGACTCAGGAAAACTTGCACCCTGGAAAATTTTATTGGCTTATAAGGTTCTTCTGGACTTGAATGTAGCTTATTGAGCTACAACGCACTGAAATGTCGTAGGCTATAGCTTTTGAATTTCAGGGCCTTTTGTCCCTTCTGTGTACATATTTTTTCAATACCTGTTCATATATGTGTGCGACGTGTGTATGCCCACAGAAAATGTATGATGTGTTGGTTTTCAGTATGCTTCATATGTTTGATGAATTGGGGTCTGGTTCACAAAAGCCTTATACTACAACAACTGTTTAGGCGCCATATGATTGGATTTTAATGTATTCAACTTCTCCTTTTCTTATCAGGATAATTCAATAAATATAATAGAAAAATGGAAAGTTTTGTTAGAAGAAGTTGGCATTCAAGTATGTGTTGGAGGACATTGTTCCCCTCAGCCACGAGGAGGTAGGTGAGATTATGGACATCCTGTACCAGTGTCTGGAAGTACTAAGTGAGTTGGATGATGGCCAAAACTAGTTTGCTCTTGGACAATTAATAATGCTGGAAATACTTTTAAAGACCTGCATGGACTGATACTGGGGTACTTGAATTTTATGTTACATTAAATATGTGGGGGGGAAATCACTGAAAACAAAGGGGTGTCTGCTTAATGGGTTTAGAATTGAATTCTAAATTATTGTAACTTTATTGGCAAAAAAGAAATAGCTAAATGTCATATTTTACATTCCTGGAAATTAATACTTGGCTTTTTAAAAAGTTCTTTAGTCAATTTCAGTGATTTTCCTGGACAGCTATGCATTGTACAACCAGGATTAAAATTGCCAGAAGACAAAAACTAGTAAGTGATAGATTTAAGTTGAATTGCCATGCATGATCACTGTAGAATGACGGATGGCCAGGTTTGATGTGACCTGTGAATATTTTTGTGTTGAGTTTTAAAACTTGCTGTCCTTTACAGAGGAGGCAATAGGATAATATATTAGTCTTTGGAGAAAGATAACAGAATAAATTCAGGCAATACTTAATTTTAGTTTACATTTTTTGTCAAACAGTTTCATTTCCTTATGCAGTTGCCCAATGATTTGTCGTGTTCATATATATTTTATTAATCTGTGTTGAAATCCATAGACACAAAAAACCTGCTTTAAAAACCTCCATCATCTCTCTATGTATTTATGTTTTGTATTTTCTGAATCATTTGAAAACAAAATGGGGGGAAATGTGTCCTAGAACACTGAAAGCAGTTTGCTATGCAGTGATCATTTTCCAGTGCAGAACAGCTTGTTTGTATTAGCAGTTTTATTTAGGGAGCCAGTTTTTGTTGGAAATCTTTGTGACCTCTTTGTCCTTAGTGATTTACTTTGCTGTGGTTAGGAGTAGTCCTAGGGAATACTTCCTTTGAAACAAGCAGCTCCAATAAAGAAACAATGTGACAGCCTTCATGTCCTTGACTGTTTACACTTAGATTAAGATTCATTTCTGATTCTTTTCTGTCATGGAAAAGGAAAAAGAAAAACAGAAGGGAAAAACCTTCACAAAAGAAAGGGTCAGTGGCTTTAAAGAAACTACCACACAGCCGCTTCTTTCCAAGACTGAGGAATGTTAATATCTCACAGGGGTCTTAGGTTTTTACTCCTGTGACCATGGTAACAGGCTCTTTTCAGTTAGTAAGCAGGCCTTACAAAATGCAAAGCCTTGGCACAAACATTTGACTCTCATCAGTGTAGCAGTATCAGACTGAATTCTTTGTTCATGCCAAACACAAGATGCCTTGCCTGGGACCAATTTTTAATATCCAGTTTCACTGCAGAATAAAATAGCTTCAGAGTCCTATAATTGTGTTGATATCAGCAGGAGGTCAATACAGGCAGCTTGCCACCAACATTTTGGATTCCTTGTTTTCAAGCTAAGCATCTTATTTTATAACTTTTGGGGATTGGACAAACAAGGCTGCTCCTCCCCTGGCCTCTTCCACCTTCACCACATGTGTATGTAAGAACTGGCATTCCAAGTATTCTTTATGAATATTTCAAATCTATCTATATATCTAATTCTCAACAGTCCATTCTGTGTGCAGATACTTATTTCTGCAGATAGTGGGCACACTCTCCCCCGGCAGGTTTTTTCACAAACTCGGGACTCTGAGGGTCTGCAGAAAAACCCAATAAGTAAAAAATAAACTTGGCGGAGGTTGAACCCCCCCCCATACCTTTTGAAATGCCCGCTGCAGGGATCTACGGCAGGCCCCACCACATCGACAATGAGAGAGAGACAGAGAGGACAGGAGGTAAAAGCAGGACTAGAGTGCTCAGATTGGGAAGGATTCCTCGTGCAGTATGAATGGCTACATGGCAGAAGGTTTGGAGCCAGGCCTGGGACTTGCCTGCTCCAGGTTGGGGAATTCCTGGAGATTCTGTGGTGAAGTCTGAGAAGCGCAGAGTTTGGGGAGGGGGAGAGGCCTCAGCTGGAAATAATGCCACAGAGTATACCCATTTTCTCCAGGGGGATAGATCTCTGTTGTCTAGAGTTCAGTCGTAATTCTGGGCATAGGCGTCAACTTCAGGGGGGCTGGGGAGCTGGAGCCCCCCCCCCCCGAACTTTCCCAGGAGGTGCTGAACCTCCACCGGAGACAATGGACTATGATGTCTCTGGCCCACTGGGTGATTTTGGACCAGTCACATACTTTTAGCCTAACCTCCCTCATAGGGTTGTTGTGTGGATGAACTGCTTTAGTCCGCACTGTGGAGAAAGACCACAGTTTTCCTCAGTAGAAGCTGCAGGGGGAGTGGAGACGGAAAGCTGAAGAGAGAGGGGCAGATAGGTAGGTTGGCTGTTGGTTGGGAAGGACAGGGGTGCCAACTGGTTGAGAAATTCCTGGATATTTGAGGGGTGGAGCCTGGGGATGGTGGGGATTGAGGTGGGGAAGGACTTCAGACAGATGCCCTAGACTTCACCCTCCAAAGTAGTCATTTCCTCCAGGGGAACTAGCTGCCAACCTCCATGTGAGGGCTGGAAATCTGGAATTACATCTGATCTCCAGATGCCAGAGATCAGTTCCCCAGGAGAAAATGGCTGCGTTGAAGGGTGGGGTTTATAGTATTATACCCTGCGGAGGTCACTTCCAAGTTCAAACCTCATCCTCCCAAGGCTCCACCCCCAAATCTCCAGAAATTTCCCAACATGGAGGTGTTAACCCTAAGAGGAACTGATCTCTGCATTTGGCAATCCATTGTGATTCCTGGAGAGTGACTGCTGCTGTGGGGGGGGGGGGGAGGAAGTTAGTGGGAGGCTTGGAGAGTGACAGGGGCAGAAATAGTGATCGGCTGGGGCAGAAAGGAAGTGACAGGCATGGAAGAGAGAGAGCGAGAGAGAGAGAGAAAGAAAAGGGTGGCAGGAAGGAGAAACAGTGAGAGAGATGTAGGGGGAGAGGGGAAGAAGTAGATGTGGGGAGAATGGGATAGCTGCTCCTGCAAGTTTCTTGCAGGTCCCCACTTGTGTATCTAATTCCCAACTGTGTCCCTTATATGCGGATACTTATTTCTTCAGATAGGGTAAATAAATTTTCCTGCACACTTGGGACACTCCCCAGGTTTGCAGAAAAATCCCTAATCTTATCAGAAATCTATTGGGGGTGTGTGTTAAATTTTCCTGACATAAAAAAGTGTTGTCTGCACACGTGCTTCCTGTTGGAGCTGGGGTCTGACCACCACGGTGGAGGTGCTGGGACTGGCTCGTTGCCCGGTGGTGGTGGTAGTGCTGGATGCCTGGAATGGCTCCTTGCTTGGCTGCGGCACCAGCAGATGCCAGGAGATGCTCTGGGCTTGGCCACCACAATGGATCACACCAGTTGCCACTCCAAACTGGCCACCATGGTGGAGCACGCCAGGAGCCGCTCCTGCCCCAACTGCAGGCTGAGGACTCTAGGAGAATCTCTGGAGCCAGCTGCAGCTGTGGAGGATGCTGGGAGCTGCTCCAGGCTCAAAACCGCTCCTAGAGACTGTTGCTGTTGGGCGTAAGGTGGGTGGTTGGGCCTGGAGCAGTTCTCAATGTCTTCTGCTGGGGCCATCCCCAGAGCTTCTTCTGGAGTCCAGTGGGGGGGGAGAAGCCTTAGAGGGGCCCAGCCTGGGTGCTACAGAGAGCTCACTGCCCTTAATGGTTGGAGGAAGGTTCGGTGGACCCAGCAGCTGGGATCCATGCAGGACTTCCTGTTGTTAAAGGTGGGTTGAGGGGGGAGAAGGCATGATGGGCCCGGCAGCTGGGAGCCATGCAGGGTTTGTTGCCACAGGCCATTAACACTGATTGGGGGGGAGCCTTGGCAGGCCTAGCGGTGAAGAGGAGAAGAAACTTTAGCAGGCTGTTGCTGATAGGGGGCATGAAACTCCCAAGGGTAGCAGCAGCAGTGGTAATTAAGGCGGGGAGAGGGCTTTCCCCTCCCCTGCAAATCTTGCAGGCCCACACTTGGTGGGAAGAGAGCAAGGATGGGAGTTAGTGAATGTGAAGTGTGTGGGTGGTGGAGAGCTAAGGGTGGGGGTAGGTGGGAAGTGAGCAAGGGTGGGGGGTTGGTGAATGCCAAGGGTGGGGGTAGGTGGGAAGAGAGCAAGGGTGGGGGGTGAGTGAATGCCAAGAGTGTGGGGGTAGTTGAGTGCCAAGAGTGGGAAGTAGATGAATCATAGAGTTGGAAGGGTCTTCCAATGTCATCTACTCTAACTCCCTGCACAATGCAGAAAATTCACAAATACCTCCCCCGCCCACACCCCCAGCAAACTGTGTTCCATGCCCAGAAGATGACAAAAAAAAAACCCTCTAGGATCCCTGGCCACAATTGGATGAAGAAAAATTGCTTCCTGACCCCAAAATGGTGATCAGCATTTCACACCCCGAAATGGTGATCAGCATTTCACACAATCAGCACTGCTGTCAGATGGCCATCTAGCCTCTGTTTAAAAACCTCCAAGGAAGGTGGGCCCACCACCTCCCGAGGAAGCCTGTTCCACTGAGGAACCGCTCTAACTGTCAGAAAGTTCTTCCTAATGTTTAGCCGAAAGCACTTCTGATTTAATTTCAACCTGTTGGTTCTGATCTGACTTTCTGGGGCTACAGAAAACAACTCTGTACCATCCTTTATATGACAGTCCTTCAAGTACTTGAAGATCATTATTATATCACTTCTCAGTTTTCTCCTCTCCAGGCTAAACACACCCAGCTCCTTCAGCCATTCCTCATAGGACTTGGTCTCCAGACCCCTCCCCATCTTCGTTCCCCTCCTCTGGAAACATTTCAGATTGTCTATAGCCTTCTTAAATTGTGGTGCCCAAAACTGAACACAATACTCTAGGTGAGGTCTAACCAGAACAGAGTAAAGCGATACCATCACTTTGCATGATCTGGACACTGTTTCTGTTGATACGGGCCAAAATGGCATTTGCCTTTTTAGCTACCACATTGCACTGCTGACCCATGTTTAGTGTATAGTCTACTACGGCCCCTAGATCCTTTTCACACATACTACTTCCAAGACAAGTCTCTCCCATCCTATAATTATGCACTTGATTTTTCCTACCTAAATACAGAACTTTATATTTATCCCAGTTAAAATTCATTTTATTTGTTTTAGCCCAGTTTTCCAGCCTGTCAAGATTATCTTGTACCCGTCTCTGTCTTCTACTATATTTGCTACTCCTCCCAATTTAGTATCACCTGCAAATTTAATAAGCATGTCTTCATCCAAATCATTTATAGAGATGTTGAACAAAACAGGTCCCAGGACAGATCCTTGAGGCACTCCACTTGTCACTCGTATCCAAGAGGATGAGGAACCATTCATAAGTACTCCAGTTATAGATCCACCTAACAGTAATAGGATCCAAACCACATTTTACCAAATTGTCAACAAGAATATTATGTGGAACCTTACTGCGATCAAGATAAAATAAGTCTACAGCATTCTGATCTAGCAAGGTAGTAACTTTCTCAAAAAAAGAGATAAGGTTAGTCTGACTTGACTTGTTTTTGAGAAACCCTTGCTGGCTCTTAGTAATCATAGCCAACATTTCTGAATGCTCAAGGACCAACTGTTTGATGATTTCTTCTAAAACTTTTCCAGGTATAGACATCAAGCTGATGGGTCAGTAGTTACCCAGATCCTCCTTGTCCTCTTCTTGAAGATGGGGACAACATGTGCCCACCTCCAGTCTTCTGGCATCTCACTTGTTCTCCAAGAATTCTCAAAAATAATGGACAGAGGCTCAGAAATTACATCTGCGAGTTCTTTTAGTACCCTTGGATGCAGTTCATCTGGCCCCGAGGACTTAGTTTCATTAAAAGAAACTAGGTGTTTATGTACTACCCCTATGCTGTTCCTAGACTGCAATTCCCTTCCTTCATCATGTGTTCTGTTTTGCCATGTTGAGCCCCATTTCCCTCACAAGGGAAGACTGAGGAAAAATAGGAATTGAGCAGTTCTGCCCTCTCTTCTTCACCTGTTACAATTTCATTTTTTTGTCCCTGCAATGAGCCTACCATGTCCTTGCTCTTTTTTTTACTTTGAACATAAGAATCCTTTTTTTGTTGTTTGTAGCATCTCTCGCTAGCCTAAGCTCACACTGAGCTTTAGCTTTCCTAACTCTATCCCTACAAGCACTGGTTATTTGTTTATATTCATCTTTGGTTATAAGGCCTTTCTTCCAATTCCTAAATGATTTTTTTTTATTTCTCAAGTCCTTAGAAAGCTGTTTATGGAGCCACCTTGGCTTCTTTAGGCTCCTCCCATTTTCCCTTCTCATAGGCATAGTTTGTGATTGTGATTTTAATATTTCACTTTTAAGAAACCCCCATCCCTCTTGAACTGCCTTGTCCTTAAGTATTTCTGCCAACGGGGTTCTACCCAGCATAACTGTAAGTTTGTCAAAATTTGCTTTCCTGAAGTCCAACCTATATGTCTGACTATGTACAGCTTTTCCCTTCCCCAAGACTGTAAATTCCAAAATAACATGGTCACTACTACCCAAGGTGCCCACTACTTTCATTTTATCAACCAGTTCTTCCCTGTTGGTGAGAATCAAGTCCAGGATAGCAGATCCCCTTGTTTCCCTCTCCACTTTCTGAAAAATGAAGTTGTCCGCCAGACAAGTCAGGAATTTATTGGACTTTTCATTTTTAGCAGAGTTGGACTTCCAACAGATATCTGGGTACTTGAAATCTCCCATGACCACTGTGTCCCGTCTCTTTGAGAACTTTGTAATATGTTCTAGGAGTGTCTCATCCAAGTCCTTGCCTGGTGGTCTATAGGAGACCCCCACTCTAAGTGAACTTCCGTGCTCAGATTCACTTATTTTCTCAAAAGTATTTACCTCCTTTACATATAATGCTACTCCTCCTCCCTTCCTTATTTGTCTGTCCCTTTTAAATAATTTGCACCGCTCAATCCTAATATTCCAACTGTGAATGGAATCCCACTAAGTCTCAGTAATGCCCATTAGATCATAGTTCCCTTTTTGTATTAGGACTTCCATTTCCTCCTGCTGGTCTCCCATACTCTGTGCATTAGTGTAGAGCAAGGGTGGCCAACCTTGCTTAACGTAAGAGCCACATAGAATAAACGGCAGATGTCTGAGAGCCGCAAGACAGGAACAAATATCACACACACGTTTTTATTTTTAAAAATATGCAAATTTGCTTTTTATTAACGTTAAATGGGACTGCCAAAAATAAAAACAAACGAGGAAAACCGGTTATTGATAATGATATTACTTGTTTGCTAATGATATTGAGAGAGAGAGAGAGAAAAAGAGAGAGATGGAAAGAAAGAATTAAAGAAGTGGAAAGAAAGAGAGAGAGAGAAACTAGGAAAGCAAATAGATGGGAGGGAGGAGGGAGGGAGGGAGGGAAGGAAGGAAGGAAGGAAGGAAGGAAGGAAGGAAAAGCATGCCTCCCCTTTGCTTCCCCAGCCGCCCTGCCAGGAGCCGCACAATATGTGTGAAAGAGCCGCATGTGGCTCCCGAGCCACAGGTTGGCCACCCCTGGTGTAGAGACATCAGAATCCATGTTTTATGCACCCTGAGGTTTTCATTTCTGTACTTACCTGTGAGTTAATGTTACCCAGCATATGTGCCACTCCCTGCAAAACTTTAGCATTCTTATCTCCAGTTATTGGCATCATTCTAGGCTTTGAATTTTTGTCTTGCTCTCCCATATGATTTAATTTAAAGCCGGCCCTACTGGGTTTACAAGGCTGTTGCCAAACACATTTTTTCCTGCCCTCGTGAGGTACAAACCATCTCCCGATAGAAGAGCTTCATCTCGAAAGCGTAAGCTATGGGAGGAGAGCAAGGGTTGGGGGCATGTGGATGCCAAGGGTGGGGGACAGGCGAGAGAGTAGCCAGGGTGGGAGTGAGTGGTGTGGTGTGGGTGGGGAGTCGGTGGGGAGAGCTGCAGAGGTGAGAGTGAGTGAAGTACCAGGGGTGTGGGTGGTAGGTAGGGAGAGCAGCAAGGGTTGGGTAGACTGATGGAGAAATGAACCACCATGCTTGTGCTTGTTCCCGACCACTAATAAAAAGAGCTATGCTGAAAATCACTCCACTGGCCTCCCGAGTCCGGTACTCTTCAACATTGGATTAAAATAAATAAATAAATAAGGGGAACGCGAGAAAGAGGGCAATGGGGGGTTGGTTATCACAGAAGGGGGGTACATTGACAGAGACGGGATGAGGGGGCAAAAGATATATGGGTAGGTAGATAATGGAAAGGATAGAAAGAGGGGGAAGATTGACAGAGGAAGTGGGAAGGAAGCAAAGAGGGGGAAGCGATTCACTGTCTCCGCAAGTTTCTTGCAGGTCCCCACTTGTAATAGTCTAGAATCATTCTCTTTGCCCTTAAAATCCCTGATTTTGTTCATTGTGTAAGTAGCCTTGCATTTCTGAACTTAAAGTGTTGAAAATCAGTGTGTCCTCTTTAATTGGTCCTCTTTAAAAAAAAGTGGTAAAGACAGGCTAACGTGGTTATTGAATTTGGGGCAGATGATTTAAAATGTAAGTGAACTTAGATTTTTGGCTACCTCTGTATTGCCTCCTTGCCCCACATTTATTTACAAGCTTCTTTGTGTAACTAATCCAAGTCTGAGTTCATGGCATATGAAAGAACTTTTGATTTCAGTGTTGTTTTGCTCACCTACTGAATGTTGGCTTACAAATATTTTGTGCTACTGGTGAAGAGAGAGAGAGATGAACCAAAGGCATAAACTGAGCCAAAAAAAATACCCGAAAACTACTGTATCGTGATTTTCTGGAGTTTTTTCCAGCTAATTTGTTAGTGGGCTACTTATTCAACTATCCAAAATGCCCTGTTACTTAAGTTATTCTTTTCCTCTCTTATGTCTGTGGATATCTGCTACTCCGTTTCTCATCACCCTTCTTCCTGAATCCCTTCCTCTTTCCTTCCTCTCTCCGATACACCATGCGAGAGACACCAAGTTTTTTTTCTTTCCTTCCTTCTATATTTAGGTCTCTTGGATTAGAATGTAAACAGAGAAGACAAAGTATAACTTGTTTTACTTCATTTAAGTGATTGGTTCCCTAATTTTCCATTGTATTAATATTTTTGGGGGGAGAGGAAAATTGCACATCTTCCATCCATATGTCACCTGCATCATTTCTGTTTGTATTCCTGATATACAAGATTTGGGGGGACATATAAAACCACATACAACTTTTTCTCTTACCCTTCCTCTGGGGTGCTTTGAGTAAATCATTACATCGGGCTCTGCTTCTGTCTGTAACACAGATGCACAACTCTAGCCTCTCTGAGAGCTTACTCAATGAGAGCGGCACTTGTGGTTTTGGGTTGTTTTTTTAAATGAAGCATTTTTTAAAGTTTGGATGCAATGTTTTTATTTAGGGTTATTTAGTGTACTCTGTAGAAAAAACAAAACAAAATTCCAATGATATTGGTTTCATAAATTGTTCTTTTACTTTCCCAACAGTTGGCTTTGCTAAAAATTATGCTGTAGGTCAGAGCTCGGGAACCTATCTATGCTTTCTGGATTCTGTAAGTTAACTTTTTTTGCCTAATGTTTTAAGTTTGGTAGTAAGACTTCCAAATGCCTTCCTCCCTTTGGGATCATTGTAGAATAGTTACTGTTGGATTTTTACGTTATGTCTCATGTTAATGTTTCATATGAATTGTCAGGATTTAAGAGAGATTCTTTTTACACACTGACCAGGCACTTTTCTGAGATGCTGATATGCCTTTGGTCTGAATGTGCTGTCACAAAAAATGCCTTGATGGTTCTCCAAAGTGGAGATACTCTAAATTGTGGGTAATTACATTAGAAACATGGATCTGGGTTGCATTTTACCATAGCAAAAAGACATTTCTGTTGGCAGAGCAGCATGTGTTAATTTTTGCTAATTTCCCCTTCTGGTGCAGACTCCCCTTTTTGCCAATTTCTGAGGGCCCCTTGACCCACAGAAGCAGAATTTTGGTGTGCTCCATGGGCAGCAATAGATGATCTGGGAACCCCAGGTTTGAACCCCCACTCTACTATGGAAACCTTCTGGGTGAAATCACACACTGTCAGCCTAATGCACCACACAGCAGGCCCGTAGCTATGGTGGAGCTTTGGGGGCTTCGCTCCTTTCTTAAAGTCACAGTCCCACAAGAATTTCTCCTGTAAATGTTTCTTGCAATCATTTTAAAACTTTTTTTTAAAGGCATGCACTCCTTTAAGCAGAGTGGGGTGCTGTAGTTGACTAATTCCTGCACTGAGCAAGGGGGTTGGAGTAGGTGACCTCTAGGATTCCTTCTAACTCTGTCAAGAAACTGGTCTTCTTTAAGAGGGTTTTTCTGCCTAAGTGTTAGCTTTCTTGACTATAGAAGTCATCACCTTCACCTGCTGGCTTGTTATCAGAATTGTTGATTAGGCTGGCAGAAGGAATTAACTTGCAGCAGCTGAGAAATTCTTGTGGGGCTGTGCCTTTAAGAAAGGAGTGGAACCCCCAAAAGCCCCACTGTAGCTATGGACCTGCCTGCGGGACTTGATCCAGTTCTGCAGGGCATGTAAAGCAGAGATGTTCTGCCAGGCATTTGGCTGAGGACAGCGATGGACTCATCCTCCTGACACTCCCATCCCCGCCCCCCCCCCCATGCGGCAGTGGCACTACTGGAATTCTCTAGTGCCATCTTTTAGATTAATCAGTATGTTTTTATTGTTTTAAACCGTTTTTAAATAATATAAGTTATGAATTTTACTGTGCTGTACACCACCCTGAGCCCTGCCTTGGCAGGGGAGAGTGGTCTAAAATCTAATAAAATAAAAAAATATAAATGAAATAAATAAATAAAATTACCATTAATTTCCCCCTCCTATTTCGGGCTCCTGCTTTGCCCTTTTGGCATTTCTGAGGGCCCCTTGACCTGCAGGAGCAGAAGCAGCACAGTCAGAGGGAGGAAGCTTCTGATTACCAGTGTTAGGAAGTAACATTTGGGAAGGATTTGGTCTTGTGCCCTGCTTGTTAGCCCTCCAGGGCAGCTAGCTGAAACTTGTGTACCCGGCACAGAAGGAAGACTCCAGATTTGAAGAGTAAATTAAATAGAGAAATTTCCCTAATTACAAGTACACTAAGCATTCAGAAAGAACAAGCAATACAGAAGTAAGAAAGCCGAGGTGATTGATAGCAAATATAGAGGGGTCAGTTATGGGGTGATACAACCTGTCCAGATGTTCAGGGGTCTATGGAGATGAGATTATGGCCCAAACCAAAGGTTTTGGGGTGAGCTGCCAGTTGAGGGGCAGGCACACAAAATCTGAGACCATGTGCTCTGATGGATATAGACATTGGGGAAAAAGTGCAGACCAATGGGAGGCCTTGGGGGCTGGTCTCAGATGAGAATAATAGATTTTCTAGACCAATAAGGAGTCCATGGAGGCGTGGTACCTGGTGGAGCATAATTCAGGTATGATCAATGAGATTCCAGAGGGGCAGAGTCCGGATTAACAATAGCTGTGGTGGGATTAAGCCAGGTGCTGGATGGTTGGACTGGGAGTGTCCATTGTGGGACAGTAGAGTGGCCTGGCATTTCCCCAGTGCCAGACAAAGGAGGTGGTGTTTCTTAATGTGCAGCAGGATGAACCTGAACGGGAGACCATTCACTAGACATGGAGAGTTAATATTTATCTTGATATGTCTGGCATAGGAGTAAGATTGCAGATATCTTAGGCAAATATATGAAGACAGGAATGAGAGGATTATTCCAAAGGTATTTCCTGACATGCAGGTGAACCAGAAGTTGGGGCTAGAAACATGCAAAGTATTTCATTCATGACAATAGCACAGACCAGAGGCTCTTCATCCCTGCCTGCCTGTACATTTGACAGACAAAAGATTAGCCGTTTGGTCAGTAGAAGATGCCTGAGGTGGGAGCAGAGACTTGCCCCTTTTTAATCCTTTTGGACTGAGCTGACAGAAGTGTATGTGTGTGTGTGGGGGGGGGGGGGTTGCTTGCATGGAGGATGTTTGGTGGTGCAGCCAGCCTGGAGAACCTTCACTTGGCCTGAGTTTTCCCAGCCAAGATGTGGTTCTCTTAGCCTCCGAGCAAACGCCACTCTTTAAGCCAAGCCTGGCTTTATGAGGGCACTGGTTGTGGAGGTTCAGAGTTCGTTTTGGGGAGTCTCTCTCTTGGGAAAGACCATCCCAGGTTCAGGGACTGGGAGGCTGGTTACAACCCTCATTGGCAGTGCAAAGTGTGACTCTTATTCTGGCGCTTGCCAAAGAGGAGGTTTCCTTAGTCATCTTCCTTCACCTGCCAAGATGAAAGACTGGGTCTAAAATTCTTGAAAAAGTTAGTGTGGATATGCAAGTGTGATGAACTGACCTGCAAAAGTAGGATGTTTAGTTCATCAGATTCAGAGAGCTGGGAGATTAGGGGTTGATGCCTCACTGTAAAGATTGGCAGGTTGCTGACTGCATGCACCCCCCTTCTCTCTGATTGGACAGTGCCAGCTGAGGAGAGCTTTCAAAAGTCTTGTCAGTTTTGTCAGAGGGAGTCATTGGTAGTTTGGACTTTGCCTTGGGAACAGCCAGTCAGGAGGAGTGCGTGTGTTGTCTGAGGGAAAGTTCACTTGGAAAGTGAAGGGACACAACTCCTCGCCCTTAGTGTGCACCAACAAATTTGAGGAAAAGTTCAGAGAGTAGAACTTAAAAGTCTAAGTGTCAACCTTAGCTGAATTCCGTTTATTCACAGTCTTCAGAACTGGGGTTTAGGTTTCACAGAAGAGATTAGACAGTAGGTTGAAACAGCCAGTCTAGCCAAACAGAAAAGGATTTATTGCTTCAAGAAAGAGGAGGGTATTTCTTACCTAGTTATTCCGTGGGTTCAGCTCAGATGGGACCCCCGGTTTTATGTGAAAAGGGAAACTGTCTTAGACTCTTGAAGTGTAAAAAGGGAAAGATTTACAAGGGAGGTGTTTAAATACAGGAAGAAAGAACTAACTTCCAGGAAACTCAGATAGTTACATGAAACCTTAAGACACGTTTTTGCTGAAAGAAATCTCCAAGACAAACAAATCTCTCACAGATAAGAATTGAGTCTCTAAGAATATAAGCTTTAGCTATACTCTGTTGCCTGTTCAAAACATTATAATTTATATAAACAAGAAAACTTCCCTCAATTTCTTGTTCCCTGCCCTGTTCCTCACCCAACTGTGCCTGTTCAATAAAATCAACATTCTTGTTTGAACTTTACTTTGTGTCAAGTGCCATTTCCAAAGGCATTTATAAGAGGGCTCTTGCTTAACTAGAATAAATCTCTGGCCGGGACATCACAGGGTGGGACATGCAGAAAGTTACAATTATATAATTAAAATACGCCACTAAGAGGTTGCTCAGTCAGAGTGGGGAACAGTGTTTTGGCGGGAAAATCTGCCTCACAGTGAAGAAGCAGCAGCAGGGGTCCATCATAGCAGGTTCTTCCTGGTGTCTCAGAATAACCGAGGAAGCCTTCTAGCTTCAAGATTAGCATCTGTGGATCCAGTGTAAACTTGCCTATGTATTCCCATCCATTCAGAATGCTAAAAGTAACTCAGATTTGTGTAAGGGAACGATCACTGTCAATACCAGGGCCCTTGCATTCTCTCAGTTCTCTGCTCTCAGAATCTTTCTGGTGGTTTCCCCAGTTGCACAGGTGTCTGCAGGGCATCTGCATTTGATCCTTACTTCAAGGACCTCCTCCTTTTCCATGGTTTGTTTGATTTACAGATGATTCACTGACACTTCAACAGCCATTGCTGACTGGTAAACTTATGAAAGTGTTGCCTGATTCCTGCCCCATGCTTCCCAACACTTTGATGTCATCAGAATCCGACATGTATTGCCACAGAAATGGCAATCATTGGGAATATTTACAGCATGCATTAGGTAGTATGTGTTATATGCCATCAAACTGCTTCCAGTTTATGACATCTCTGTGAGTTTATGACCTCCAAAATGTCCTGTCATTGACAGCCATGCTCAAGTTTTCAAACAGAAGGCTGTGGGTTCCTTTATTGAGTCAATCCATCTCTTGTTAGGTTTTCCTCTCTTCCCACTACCTTCAGCTTTCCTTTACATTATTGCCTTTTCCGGTGAGTCATGTTCTCATGATGGGACCAAAGTACGATAACCTCAATTTAATCATTTTAGTTTCTAGGGAGAATTCAGGCTTGATTTGATCTAGAACCCACCTATTTTTCTTTTTGGCAGGCCACGGTATCTGTCAAACTCTCCTCTAACACCACATTTTAAATTAATCAGTTTTCTTTCTGCCAGCTTTCTTCACTGACCAACTTTCAGATTGATACATAGTAATAGAGAGTATCATAGTATGAATTATCTTGATCTTGGTTTCCAGTGACACTTAAGGAACTTTTGTAGTTTCTTCATGGCTGCCTTTCCAAGTCTCAGTCTGCTCCTGATTTCTTGATTGTAGCCTCCCTTTTGGTTGATGATTGAGCCAAGGAATATTTTTTTTGACAATTTCAGTTTCTTTATTGTCAGCCTTAAAGTTGTATAATTCCTCAGTCTTCATTACTTGTATTTATTTATTTATGTTATTTATAGTCCGCCTTTCTCACAGGACTCAAGGCGGATTACACATAGTATAATCAGCAAAATAGGATATTCAGTAACTGATACATTAGGATTTTAGAAGTCTGGAGCCACCAGAATGAACTGAAGCATAGCATAAGTATTAACATGACACATGAAACAGTACAGGAATGACATAATAGGATCCTACTTGCAATATGCTATACACAGCAGTATAGACCACAGCTCCAATCTTTTATCCTAGTTCGTTTGTGAACCACTTTGTGCAGTGCAATGCTATTACCTTAGGTTAGAAAAAAGCAAGGAATTAAAAAGAACATCTTCCTGTGCAGAAAATTCCTCTTGACTAGTTCAGTTTTGTCTTCTTCTTTTTTTTGTGGAGTTTATTTATATATTTTAAATGATTGTTACAGTGCTGGTACATATACATAAAGGAGAAGCATTCTAAATTAAGAAGTAAAAGGGGTATACATTCATTCCAAAAAATAAAAGTATTATCATCCATAACAACCTCAGGAATTTTTACAAAACTTCTTGAGGTTGTTGAGATGGATAAATTAACTAAAATTTTGTCTCCTTGATGTTCACTTGTAATCCTGCTTTTGCCCTTTCTCCTTTAACCCTCATCAGTAGTTGCTTCAAGCCTTCACTATTTTCTGCCAGTAATACGATATTACCTGCATATCTCAAACTGCTAATGTTCCTTATATGTTTCCACTTATATGTTTCCTTATATGTTCCGCTTATAGATTGCACAGATAGGGAGAGAATATGACCTTGTCTGACACCTTTGTCAATTGAAAACCATTCTATTTCTCCATATTATTTTCTAACAGTAGTATCTTGTCCAGAGTACAGGTTGCTCATCAAAACAATGAAATGTTCTGGTGTGACAGCATCTTTCTTTGTCCAACTGATTACTATCAATACAGGTGCAACTTTATGAGCTACTGTATCACACTCCTTATCAGCTGTGTTTTGTTATTTGGCACAAGGCAGTTCAATTTGGTAGTTTACAGATAAACAAGGATGAGGGTACTATTCATCAAGAATCCTGGTTGTTTTCCTACTAGTTTAAGAAAAATAAGCCTTTTTTGGAGAACATTATTTTGAAGAAGGAAGTGTGATTATAGGTTGTGTGCATTATTTTTTTTCTGCTATGTTAATGTCCCCCCCCCCCCCAAATTGGGAAACGTACAAAGCCTCAGGACTCTCTATGTAAGCTGTTCATGCACAGATACAATGTTATCTGCCTTCACTTATGTAAGATCCTGCACTAGTTATTTGTGTATTCTCAGCAGTACTTGTGGTAGAGCAAGGGGGAACTGTCTATTTTATTTAAGATTATTCATATCAAAATGATTTACAGCTGCCCTGCCCTGGATAGCCCAGGCAAGCCCGATCTTGTCAGTTCTCGGAAGCTGAATAGGGCTGACCCTAGCAAATAATTGGAATGCTTGGGATGCAGAGGCAGGCAATCAAGCCACCTGTCTGAAACTTCCAAACCCCAGTAGGGGTCGCCAGAAGTCACCATGACTTCCAGACATGCAAGCACGCACACATACACATACATTATTTGTAGCTTTCTTTTCCAAGTAGATTAGCTCAATGTAGCTAATAATCAAAAGATTCTAATTTTAAAAGACCTTAAAATAATGACAACATGATAACAAAAACACCTACCAAGAACTAGAGGAATTTAGGAATCTTATTCTCTCCTTATATGAAGAAGAGATGATTCACCACTAGGGTGAGTTACCATTAAGGCCACCGTGAAGAATCTTGGTGGTGGTGGTGGTGGGGGGGGGGGGGGCTGCCTCCCCTGCTGGCCCCAAATGAGGGCAGATGAGCAGCTGCTGCCGCAAGCAAGCTGGCTGTATGATCCCTGTGCTGGGCAGGCAGGTAGCTGGGGTGGGGAGCAAGCAGTCTGCGTGAGCCTCATGAGAAGCAGCGAACAACTGCCCCACTGATGAGATGGCTGGTTTTTACTCCTTTTCCTCACTCCAAGGGCAGGAGACTGAGGGAGAACCCTTTCAAAACTGTTTTTGCTTCCTAGTCCACTGCTGCTCATCACTATGGCTCTCCTGCAAAAGAAACAACATATGGCTGTGTCCTCATGCTGTCTTCAAAGGGGCAAACCCAAAAGGTTTGTCCCTCTTTGGTGTTACTACCATTGATGCAGTCGTGGAGGGGAATTTTTACTCTGATCATGGGTCCTGGGAGTCAGCAGCCAAGTGAGAGCGTCCTAAAGGGGGTAGGTGTGGAGATCCCATCTTAACTTGAAGGGCCATGCCAGGTTGCATTATGAGACTTTTCCATCATTTACACCCTTTGTTCTGTAAAATCAGCAGATTGTCTTTACATTCCCAGTGCTTGTGAAATGCGGTGGTCAATAGATCTCTGACTATACCTCTGTTTAAAATATGGAGTGTTTTTGCTCCTACCTGCAGGTGTAGTAATGAACTGTGCTGATATATAAGTTGGTCAAAACACTGCAACAGAAACATAAACCCAGTCCATGATTTTGTTCCTGGTACAGAAGCTGTAATGTAGCCCTGCAGATCCCTTTCCTGCAATGGCTTCCCTGCTAGTGGATATTCGTTTTCATGTGGAGTTCTGCTGCCTCCATTGAAATGAATGGGGGAGACTGTACATGAAATCTATATATAAGTTCAAGTGCCCGCAGAATTTTGGAATGGCTGAGCTCAATAAACATTGTACATCTGTTTTAGTTCTTACCCGGCTGTTTCCATTATTATATTTAAAGTGCCTTTTACAGCAGCATTTAAATTTTCCTTCCTTATTTTTCTTTCTTGGGAGTTTTCCAGCAAGCAACACTTAAAAATAAATTAGACTACCTTATGTCCAAAGTATTCAAATAGATCTCTTATTTCCAACATAAGGTTAATTCTATTTTGGCACAAAGACAACAGATTTACTAGTCAGACCTTTTGAAATTAGTCCCCATAAAATGTTTATGATCTCCAGTGTAACTACCGTATTTTTCGGACCATAAGACGCACTTTTTCTCCCCAAAAAAGTGGGGAGAAAAGTGTATGCGTCTTATGGAGCGAAGACTGCACGTTGGGGCGGGGGAGTGACTTTAAAAATGCCGGGGGGGAGGGTAGCTGTTGCTGCCACGAGGCTGCCGCTGCGAGTCCGGCTCCTGTTGTTGCTGCCGGCCGTGAGGCCGGCTCCTGTAGTTTCTGCGAGGCCACCGCCGCCGCCTTGTTGCTGCCTCTGTTCTTCTTGCCCTTCTTGTTGCTGGCGGCTCGCGCGAGGCCGCCGCCTTGTTGCTGCCCCTGTTCTTGCCCTTGTTGCTGCCGCTGCTGCCGGCTCGCGCGAGGCCGCCGCCTTGTTGCTGTCACTGCTGCTGTTGTTAATGCCGGCTCGCGCGAGGCCGCCGCCGTCTTGTTGCTGCTGCTGCCGCTGCCGTTCTTGTCGCCGCCGGCTCGTGCAAGGTCGCCGCTGCTGCTGTTCTTGTTGCCACTGGCTCGCGCGAGGCTGCCGCCACCACCACCTGGTTGCTGCCGCTGCTGCTCTTGTTGCCACTGCCGCTGGCTGGCGCAAGGCTGCTGCCGGCTGGCACGAGGCCGCCACTGACCAGCGCGGAGGGTGCGAGCCTCCCCCGCGTCTTATGGTCAGGTGCGTCCTATGGTCCGTAAAATACGGTAAGTCTGGAAAAACTATTCATTATGAAAAGTCTGATAAAGGGCCTGTGTCACTCTTCTCCTCACCCTTCCCCCAATCTCTTTACATGTTTACTTAGAGAAAGAGTGAAGTACTGAAGCATTACTCAAAGAATTTGCAAAGTAAGTTGAAAATCTGATGCAACAAAAAAGGTTTTCTGTTCCTCTTTCGTGCAATAAACCGTGCTGAGGAACAGAGATACTCCTGAAATTGGTACGCATCAAGTAATTATTTGGTGTCCTCCTTGAAAGCAGTTTCTCTATGCTGTACACTGATTACTGGAAAAAGCTGTTTTTGTGACCTAACATTGTCTGTGTCTGCTTTCATTGCTTCTTGCTTCTTGTTCACCATATCCCTTTTGGGTAAGGTTATTCAGAAAATAATGTTAGTGTCTGACATGGGGAATGTGTCCTAGTACTGTCAAGAAATGACCTTAAGGAAATGTAGATCTTGTTTGTTATAGGCTAAAACCCCCTCAAAGTTGGTTCAGTATTTCTTCTACTTGTCAGGAGTGCAGGAAAAAATAGTAGTATTATCACAGGAGATAATTTACTGATACTGCTTTACTTGAGCTGAAAACTCGTAATCTTTACCAAGCTAGCTGTGAACTTACCAAGGTATATAATGGTTCGAGTGTTGGACCTAGGACTAGGGAGTAAAGGTTTCCCTTGTTTGAAAGCCAGTCGAATCCGACCTCAGGGGGCGGTGTTCATCTCTGTTTCCAAGCCGAAGAGCTTTTTCTGTGGTCATGTGGCCAGCATGACTAAACACCGAGGTGCACGGAATGAAGCGGTACCTATTTATCAACTTGCAGTTTCTTGCTTTCGAACTGCTAGGTTGACAGGAGCTGGGGCCAGAGACGGGAGCTCACTCCATCATGCAGCACTAGGGTCTTGAACTGCTGAACTGCCAGCCTTCCGGTCTGCAGTTCAGCATCTTAACTACTAGAGCCACCATGGCCCCAGGACTAGGGAGACCAGGCTTCTTATTGCCGCTCTTTCATGAAGCTTACTAGGGAAAGTTTTTGCGCTAATTCACCCATGTTTTAAGTGAACTGCCTTTAAAAGTGACCCCTTTTCTATTAATGTGATTCATGTCTCCAACACTACTGAGTTTTTAAAATATTTCTTTAAGCCAAGAGTTAAAGATTTAAAAGGAAAAAGATGAGCCAGGCTTTGTATTTCAGATATTATTGTTTATCAGTATTGTCTCTCCCCCTGTATCTGC
Source organism: Lepidodactylus listeri (assembly GCA_029233225.1). Taxonomy (NCBI): domain Eukaryota; kingdom Metazoa; phylum Chordata; class Lepidosauria; order Squamata; family Gekkonidae; genus Lepidodactylus; species Lepidodactylus listeri. The sequence continues at coordinate 13,458,318 of JARCFY010000015.1, read as the reverse complement.
AGTTCCCTTTTGGTGGATTTAGATGTTCTAGAGTTGCACAAATAACGACATATTTGCATGTGGAGATGATGGGGAAGACCCCCAAACATGAAAACAGTCCCTGATTTTTCTGATGACTACAGGAAGCCATTACCTCATAGTTACAAGGGCATGCAATGAACTTTTAAGTAGTTACTTTTAAGTAGCTCACGGACACTGAAATTGACTTCAGAATGTTCCTGAATGAAACACATGAATCAGGGACCCCACTTTTATATCTTCCTTTCCTGATCAGCAAAATGTGTTTGAGCCATACATTTGCAAATTTTATGTAGACCAATAATGTATATTTTGTACAGATTTCGTTAGTTCTTACGTTTTGTATTTAAACCTAGGAGAGATGCTCATTTGGCTTTTCCATGCACAGTAAACCACATACAAAAATCCATATATCTTGCAAAGGAGTATTTTGTCTGCATCAGAGGATGGGACAGCTAATTGAGTGCAGAGGAACAAATTAATTGTAAAGGGAAGAACTGCTTATTTTGGAAGACTTTTTTGTGTGTCAGAGTATATATGGATTGTGAAAGCTGTTTTCATGTGGGTTGTATGCAAATATACATGGTTGGAGTGGACAGCTGTGACAAAACAACTGTATCTCCCCAACTCCTGCCAAAACTTCAGTTCCCCTCAGTGACTGAGTAGCATGTATATTCTTTGTCATAAAAAACTTGACTGTTCCACCCTATGTTTAGATATAATTTAGGCTTTTTCTCAGCTCAGGAACTCTACTGAAAATACAGGAGCTGTCCAGTTTTTTTAAAAAAAAAACTCTTGAGAAATGGCACTTGAGGCAAATTAACTTTCAAAAACAGAATAAGGATTTTATTAGACAGGCAGGGAATATATGTATAATAGGAATAGTCAAGGTTTTGAGAATTCTGAGGTAAAAAAACTTTCTAGTATATACAGAGTTGAATTCTTAGAGCATTCAAGAGAGTGTATTTGTAATTGTGTTTCAAGGCTTTCTATTTCTTTGAGAGGTACTTCACTTAGTATACTTCAGCACAGCACAGTTCTTATTAATGTTTCTAGATTTCTTCCTTCAGAGTTTTAGGATTTCCTTTAGATAATACAGCTTTTCATTAACTCCTGAGGTGTCTAAGCTTCTCCCCTTTATCCCAGACCAGGCTTCTCTTCCCAATCCCTTTATTCTCCTTGTCCCTAAGAAGCAATAACTCCTTTTACGATTTGGCTTGTATGGGAGTTCTCTCTGACTACCCAGACCTTCTGCCAAATCCTTCTCCAGTATCCTTTGTCTGTGTAAGGCAGCTCTGTAGCTTTTCTGACTTAGAATTACTTTTCTGACTATTGCCTGTCAGAAAACACTGACTCCCAAATGTCTCTTCCCTCAGAAGCCAAACCCTCTGGCTACTGATTCAGACATTAGATTTCAGAAGATCAAACAGCGAAAGACCCATTTGCAAAAGGCCCCTTTCCCCTCCAGATCAGCTGTTTTATTTTCTCTCTCAGCTGATGCTGGCCAGTCAGAGAGTGAGCAGAGCAGCCAATCACCTAAGCTCTTCTCTCCAGGAAAGATTAACTTCTAACCTCCCTGATTCTCTGTACAAAGCAGCATTTTTAAAAGCCTGATTTCCTTTACAGACTGTCACAAGAGCCCACTGTGAATCTGCACTTGACCCTTTTTGACTAAACTTACCATTTTCAGATAAGTGTATTTAGGGCAAACTTGGTCTTCCTGTTGCCAGCTGTGCAGACTGATGATATGCTTGCCTTGTGACAGCTGTGAAGCTACTTCCTCTCTCTGTCTGGCCTCTGTGACACTACTCATAGGTAATAATAAACAATAATGATAAACACGGTCTAATGTTGTAGACAGAATCAAAAAACAACTGTGAACATCAGACCCCCAAAGTATCAACAGTCAAACAACTTGTAAATTCAACAATGAATAATGTCTATTTGAAGTGCATACAAAACAGTTCTAATAAGTCATAAAGAGAATTTTTTTTTATGCAATGAATAATATCTGTTTGAAATGTATCACTACTCATAGGTGGGCATGTGACAATCACAAACCACTCTTTCTTCTCAGAGCAATGTTTCAAGTAAAAAAAAAAATGCCACTAGATAAATATGCCAGATGCTTTATAAAAGGATGAAAACTGTGAGGCTTCTGCTCAAAGTAGTCAAGGATCAGATCTTTGTTGATGAAACACAGTTCTTTATTTCCAATTTCTACATTGGTACAGGTCCTCGGATTATTGTCAGAGATAACGCATACAATAGAAGCAGGTCTAATATACCCTCCAGCACAATTTGAATTGCCCATCGGTAACCAATCAACAAGGGGGAAAACCGCGGGCAAAAGGTTCTCTGGCCGTTTGCTTCCCACAGGAAAGAAAGCGAGGTGTGAAGCAGTAAATCTCCCTTCCCAAACCAGACCCCTCAGATGTAACCATATTCACATAACAAATGCCTTCCCCAAGGCTTTCGCACGTTGATAAGAAACGGTCCCTGTCCTCCCCTGTCTTCCCAGCCGGGATGAATGGAATGCGGAGGCAGGAGTGTGAGAGGCCCATTGTTCCCATGCTTTGAAGTTGTCATTCTCCCGGGCAGACAGATACATAGACCAGGCCTGTTCAAAGTCATAAACCTGGGGTCACATAATATACATCCACAATGGTCAAGCAAATGGCAATAGGCATGATTATATAGTGGGTCTAGGAACAGCTAATAGCAATAGGCATGATTACAAAGTGGGTACAGGAACAGGTTACAATATATAGCATGAGATCCCAAAAATCATTGTCTGAATCCGCAGATTCTGACAAAAACCTGACAGGAGTGTAAGGGAATTGTGGAAATCGGGGCTGAATTCTGAGCTAGGTATATATCTCTTTGAAAGCAGCGCTCCCATAGTTCGGTACATCTGTCCATGCCAGTTGTCAGAAGATAACTTGTGACTTTTTTCAGTAAAAAATACTTTAACATAAACTGCAGGTTGTTGATTAGGTGCCATAAAGTTTTCAGTTTTTTAAAATGAGATCTGAAAGAGACATTTCCCAGCTAATTTTCCTAACGTAACTAATTCTTATTTTTCTATTTATAGTGTACTGCTTCTGACTCTTTGGAGAACTTCTTGGCTGATGGCAAAGCTTTGCCAGTTTTAAGTTGTGTGGGATTTGGCAGGGTGGTCACTGATGCAAGAGGGGAACTCTAATACAAACAAGCATGGGCTCAGTGCCTGCCTACCTGGAATGTGACTGGGGATCCTTAGGGATTCCGCCCCCCCCCCCTCAGAAATACATCTGGGCTTGTTTGGAAATCCCTGCTGGCTTCTTATGTGAAATAAACATCGTTTCATTCATCCTTCTTTCAGCAAAATGCTTCCCTGTTCAAAACACACTTTGGAGAAACAGGAAGCATGTGTTCCTGTAATTATGTATTCCTATAATTCTGGATTATTTTTGGTATGTTATGAAATACTCTTTATTGTTTAGTGGTTGCTTACAGTGATTCATTTTTTTCCCCCCAATAATATTTTATTGAGTTATCATAATAACAAGCACACACAGTAACAAACCAAGCATATGTCAAATCCAAATACAAATAATATAACCTATACCATTAAGGTTAGAGATATCAAGAGTCCGTAGAAACCTTTAAAAATATAACAAATTTTCATAAAAAGGATTTTTTGGAACAATTTTACTTTTAGTTAAGTAATTTACAATAGTAAACCACGTAGCTTGAAATACTTGTTGTGTTTTATATTGGTTACCCACATTCGTAACCCGACTATACACGAAATATTCCCACAACTTATTTTGCCAGCAGAAAAGTGATGGAGCTTTTTCTATTTTCCAATTTTGCGCAATGGCAATCCTTGCCACGGCTATCAATATAGAGATTTGTACTTTGGTAATTTTGTCTTCTATAGTAAGCAAACCGGTCTCTAATAAAATTAACTCAAGTGAAGGAGGCAGTGTTATCCCTGTTATCAAAGTAATTTGAATTAAAACTGTTTTCCAAAATAGTTGGATTGGTGGACAATGCCACCAACAGTGAGAAAATGTTCCAATAGAACCACATTTTTTCCAGCAGCTCTCTGGGATAGCCGGGTTCATTTTGTGTAGTATTTGTGGAGTATAATACCATCTATTAAAAACTTTAAAAGTATTAAAGCGAATATTAAAAATACTAGAGGTATTATTAGGTAATGACCAGATATTAAGCCAAGTTTGCTCAGATATGACAACATTACCCTCCTTGTTCCATTGTTTTTGCATTGGTAATGTTCTCAGCTTACTGTTTTTAAGTAATATTTTATATAACCTAGATATTAAACCCTTTACTTCTGTCTGTTGGTTAGCTAATATTAATTCCAACTCTGTAAGTGGTGCAGTAAATGCTTTTTGTGATTCTAACAGGTGCAGAACATTATAAATTTGTAAATATCTAAACCAAGGAATTGTTTCTCCTATTTTAGATTCTAGTTCCTCTTTAGTACAAATTTTCCCATTAATCAAAAAATCCTTCAAACAGCATATACCTGCTTTTTTCCATCGAATACAATATGGATCCTCTTTACCAGGACTAAACCAGTCTTGCTTCAAATATGTTGAAAATCGAGAAATTTTTGGCAACAAACTATTTTTGTAGAAGAACCATTTTTGCAATAAGGTTTTCAACAGTTAATTTTGTATACTATTAATTTGGATATTATTAGGGAAATTCCAGACAGTTTCTAATAAAGAAGCCCCCCTCAACTCTGTCTCCTTTATTGATTGCCAAATTATGGTAGAATTAGAATTGAGAATACGTACTATAATGGACAGGAGGGATGCATCATAATATAATTGTAAGTCTGGGAAATCTAACCCTCCCAGTTTAGCTGTACGACATAACGTAGCATACCCTATCCTTGGTTTTTTAAAATTCCAAAAAAAATCTGTGAGTTGTTTTTGCCATTTCTTAATATCTTTGTTATTAATAAAGGCGGGGATAGCTCTAAACAAAAAAAGGAATTTTGGAAAAATAAAGTTTTTAATTAAATGCAACTTATCTGCCCATGAATAACCTTGTTTTACCCATTGTTTTGTTTTCATTTGTATATCTTTAACTAAAGAAAGGAAATTGCAATTTACTATATCTTGTAAATTCTTAGGTATTTTAATCCCCAAGCATCTCCATTCGGAAAAATTCCATTGAAATGGACTTATAGTTTGAATAGTAGTAGTTATAGCATCCTTAAGACAAATAGGAATGATTAACTTTCAAACCGGTAATAATTTGAAATTTTTGAAAAACTTCTTGCACAGCTACTAATGAATTTACTGGGTCTGTAAGAAAAATTAACAAATCATCAGCATATAAACTAATAGTATGCACCTGGGGGCCTGTCTTAATACCTATAATTTCCGGATGTGCTCTTATTGCGTTCGCCAAAGGCTCAATTGCTATAGCGAACAGCAGAGGAGACATAGGACATCCCTGTCGTGTACCTCTACGCATCTCAAAAGGAGAACTAAGAATATTATTAATACGAACTCGTGCAGATGGATTTTCATAAATTGACTTTATGGCATTTAAAAAAAAAGGATCAAAGCCCATAACACTTAATAATTTTTTCAAGTATTGTATGTTAATACTATCAAATGCCTTCTCCAGGTCCACTGTTAATAAAACTGCCTCTTGTTTTTTGTTTTTACAGAAAGAAATAATATCTAAAGTTCTATGTATATTATCCATCATTGAACGCATTGGAATGAATCCTGTTTGGTCGGGGTTAATATAATCTGGTATTATCTTTTGAAGCCTAGTAGCCAAAATTGTAGAGAATATTTTAGAATCACAGTTAAGTAGCGCAATCGGCCTATAAGAAGCAGGCAATTCTTTATCCTTATTCTCTTTTGGAATTGTAATTATGTGTGCTTCCTTCCAAGAGGGAGGTTGTATGCCTGTACTTAAAATATTATTACAAATTTTTACTAAAGGCTCTACTAACTCTGTTTTAAATAGTTTAAAAAATTCCGGTGTAAATCCATCACAGCCTGGAGCTGTATTGGTTTTTAAATGATTTATAGCATCAAGTGCTTCTTGCTTTGATACCGGCTGTTCTAAAAAGGCTTGATGAGATTCTGACAAGGTCTTATCTAATTTTTGTTCATTAAAGAAATTCTTTATAGCATTCTCAGTACAAGAATTAAGAGCATAAAGATTTTTATAATAGTCAGCAAAACACTGAGCTATCTCAATAGATTTTGTCAGTCTCCTGTTATTAGCATCTTTTAAAGCAAAAATTTTACGCTCTGTAATTTTACGTTGAACTCTCCATTTTAAAATTTTCAATGCTTTTGGATTTTTTTGCCAGACTTGTTGTTTTAAAAACAATAGCCTTTTTTGAATTTGGGTACAGTCTAGACTATCTAACAATTTACGAGTAGCCTGTAATTCTTTATAAATTTTTTTACTGCAAGTTCTTTTATGTATCGCTTCTGAAGAACATATTTTCCCCCTTAACTCTATTCTTTTCCTTTTTTTATCTCTTTTTAGAAATGATGTCATGGATATCAACTTTCCTCTAAGGACAGCCTTAAACGCATCCCACAAAGTGTTCTCATCAACTTCCCCATTATCATTAATTTTAAAGTATTCCTGAATAGCTCCACTTATTTCACTTCTGTTTAATTCGCCTAATAAAACTGAATTGTTAAGTCTCCAAATTCTCTGTTGTTTTTCATTAACTTTTTTGTATAATTGAACTTCTACAAAAGCATGGTCCGACCATCTAAATGGGCCTATAATTGAGTCTCGAATTCTGTCCACCATAGAATCTGAAATGAAAAGAAAATCAATGCGTGTATAAGTATGAAACCTTGGAGAAAAATACGTATAATCTCTTTCCGTCTCATGACCCAGTCTCCATACATCTGAAAAATGAAATTGGTTTAGTATATCATATAGTACTGTAAATCTCTTTACCCCTTTTTTTTTTACAATTACCCCTGCCAGACCTATCCAAATGTTTATCAACTATAAGATTACAATCCCCTCCTATGATTACTAAACCTTCTTGAAATTGTTTTAACTGTGCAAAAATGGACTGAATAAATTGACCTTGTTGATTATTAGGTGCATACAAAGATACTAAAGTTACTAATTCGTTATCCAAAAAACCTTTGAGAAAAATAAATCTTCCTTGTGGGTCTTGCAATTGTTCTTTGCACACAAAATGTACAGACTTTGCCACCAAAATAGCCGTTCCTCTTGCTTTTGATGAGCCGGGAGCTTGAAATTGCTGAGAATACCAGTATGAACTCAAAACTGGTTTATCTGTATTTTTTAAATGAGTCTCTTGTAAAAAAAACAACGTCTGGTTTTGTTTGTAATAGTTCTTTTAGGACCCTTCTGCGTTTCATGGAATTATTCAAACCTTGGACATTTAAAGTACGAAATTTATACATTTCCATGGTTGTTACTCAATTATACACTAATAAATCTAATAACTACTCTAATTAAACAGACTATACCTAACTTATTGAACTCTATTCCTTAAAACACAACAAAAACACTAAACTGAATCCCTTATGGATTTTTTCCCCCCCTCTTTACAAAATCAGCAATTACACACCAGAAAACCAGGAACCCTCTACCTTGAGGGTAGACAGAAAAATTCTGTCACCTGAAACTGTTTCTAAGGGAGCTCCCTAATTCCTGCCACTCCCCCCCTTCCTCCCCAACCCTGTTTAATTATAAAACATTATTATATTTGCCCACATAATTTACATCTTATGACTGCACCAGACCAGCACAAGTGTTTAACAATTAAATTTCAAAACAAGAATAAGTTCACTTAGCATCAGTAGGAATTGGCATCTTGCTGGATTTCGTTGGAGTTAAAGGAAAAAGGTTTTTTCTCTTGATTGTTTTTTTCCCCTCTTGCTCCATTGCAGTTTCAGCTTGTAATATTGACAGCAGGTCTTTGCCAGACTCTTCATCCCAAGCCAAGAGATGTTGTCCTTGATGATAAACATATAGTTTGCCTGAAGGCATCCATCTATATTTTTGGTTTAATTCTAGTAGGCTTTTAGTAGTTGTTTTCAGCTTTCTCCTAATCGTGAGAGCGTCTTTGGGTACATCTGGGAATACTGCAATTTGCTCTTCTTCGAATATAAAAACGCCAGGTCTTTTTGCTTCTAATAAGATACGTTTTCTGACTCTGGCATCCGGGATGGTGACTACAATGTCTCTTGGGATCGGGCGTTTATTTAACATTTTAGGGCCAACACGCATTGCATTAGAGATCACTGGCACCAAACCTTCTTCCAGTTGCAGAGCTTTAGCTATAAAAGAGGCCATAAAAGATATCAACTCCACATTCTGCTCTGCTTCCTCCCGTATCCCACGAAATTTTAAGTTAACTGCTTTAAGCTCAGATTCTATACGAATCAGTCTATCATTGTGTTCCTGAGTTGTTTCAGAGAGGGTTTGTATACTGGCCTGATTAGCAGAGCTTGTTTCCAACGCTGTCTCAGCCTTTTCAACTGCCTCAGAAACTGTAAGCTTAATGTCCTCCATGTGTGACGCCAACACCGACATTTTTTCCATCAAGCCTGCTTCCATAGCTTTCAGGTGTGATAGTATCGCCGAATCAGCCGCTTCTGCCGGGAGCCTCTCCGCTTTTGTGCGGGCCGCCATTTTGGCTTCTTTATGTGCTTGCCCCGTCTTGCCCGAGTCCGCTTCAAAGTGCTCTTTTATCGAGCGGGGCACCGTTGGGGCTTGTTTAATCTTCGGCTGATCGCCTTTCTTCATTTTATCACCTGTTTTAGTCGCGTTGTGGGCAGCAACGAAGTAAAGGGCCAGGAAAGGGCTAGCGGGAGTCGGAGCAACAGGATTATGCGTCCGCCATCCACAACGCTACGCCACGCCCCCTACAGTGATTCATTTGACAGTAGAATATTTGAATTCCTCATTTTCATTCCATATAGTGTCTGTGGCATGGATTTATTGAGAAATACATTTCAAAAATATGTTCCATTCACAGGAGACTTGGATTAATTTGTGGCACAGATTTGTAAGTGTACAGGGGCACATCACTTATTTCCTGGTGTTGAGGCTTTGAAGATGAATTGAATGAATTTGTACTTTTCTGTTTATCTCCAACCCATTTTTTATAAACACTTTTTTGAGGTGTAAGAACGAAGTTTGGGTTTGAGGTGTGCTTTTGAAAGAATAATTTTATAGTGAAATATCAAACTATATTAAGCTCTCTTTTTTCCTAAGGTTTTACTTTGAAGATACTACAGTATTAGAAATGAAGCTGTCGGGACAGGATGGCTTGAGCCCAAGTTGCAGAATATTTGAACCAAATCCAAGTGAACACATCAGGCGTGTAGCCAGAAAATTCTCGGGGGGGGGGGCACTGGGAGCACTGGTGGGGCATGGTGTCACAAGATTAAAAATAAATAAAAATAATAAAAAAGAGTCACTCACTCATGCTGCATCCTTCCCCTTGCCTCCTCCCTGCAGCTAGCTAGCCAGCCCGTTCTTCCTCCTGGGTTCAGACCAAGCCGGTGCCAGGAGGGAGCCTGACCAGGCCGGTGAATCAGCTGTGGTGTCCCTCGCTGAGCTGCCAGACTCGGGTGGGTGTGGGGGAGGCAGGCGGGCAGACAGGTTCCCTTTCCCATCCAACAAGCAGCAGGTGCCACTGCAATGGCACCGGACAGGCTTGGTGGCATGCAGTAGCTGTCGCCAATGCTCCCAGCTCCCGTAACTGTGCTAGAGCTGCCCAGGCACCAGCGGCCATGGAGACTTCCTTGGCGCGGGCAGCAGTGGCAACCAACAGTGGTGGTACTGGCACCACCTCCCTAGGAGGAGAGCTGGGTGCCATGGCTCGGGCCTGCGCAGCTGTGTGGCCTGCTCTCTGATGGTGGCCCGCCGCCACTGTCATCACCTCAGCTGCCCAGGCAGAGCTGGACTGGGCCACAGCAGCTGAGGAGGAGGAGAAGGTGTCCGAGGTAGGTGAGGAGTGGCCGTCCGCAAAGAGAAGGGGAGGCGCTGGGCAACTTTTCCTCCACACCAGGAGAGGAAAAGAGCCGATTAAGTCAGTGGGGCATGTGCAGCTGAAGAAAACTACTAAAAATTAAAATAAAATGTTAAAAGGCTTTTCAGGCTTGGAACTCATTGGGTGGGGTTTGTAAGCAAAGGGGCATGGCCCCCAAATGCCCCACCATAGCTACAGGCCAGCAGTGTATCTGTTTGAAAGCCTGTCTGCGATGGAAGATTTTGTTCTCTGTAAACGTGTTTGCTAATTGCCATCCAATGGAGTTTTTTCTAGGGTAGTTAAGAAAGTGACTTAAGTTCTGTTATAGGAGCTTGTGGATTATCTTTGTCTTTGTGCTAGCCTTTTGCAAAGTACTTTGCAAATAAAATTGCTTGGATCTGTTTCAGAGTAGTCTCCATACTGCTGGTAGACTCCAGGCTGCTGACAATTGCATTTGCTTAGATTTCATTTGGTTTCTGGAGGTTAAAATGCTTGGGCTACTAATAATTCCATGCCTTTGTATGTTGGCATTCAGTCAGTCAGATGATAGATTTGTTTCTTTTGGAAAAGTATTTACCAGATGTTTTGAAGGAAGTGATTGTCAGACCCTTCCTTGGAAAAAGTCTATCTGGTCAGGGAAGCTGAGCTGAATAATTAAAGACCAGTTTCAAACTTGTCAGTTGTGGGTTAGGAGACTGAGAAGCTGATGGCCAGAGAACTTCTAATACTTATGAAAGAAGTTTATTATTTAGATCTCTGTCTATATTATTAGCCACCTCTGACTGTGATCTGCGGATGTCTAAATCTGCGGATTGGGCCACATGGAGGCAAAATAGATTTTTCTGCACACCTTGGGAAATCCCCAGGTGTGCAGAAAAATCTGAAATGTTTAAAAAAATACACGGGGTTTTAAATTACTCCCCCCAAAATTACCCCCCCAACAAGTGCAGAGAACGCACTTACCTTTGGCAGTTGTAAAGTGTAAATTGTACTTTTATTGGCATTTTTGTTGTTCAGTCGCACAGTTGAGTCCAACTCTGCACAACCCCATGGACCACATCACGCCAGGCCCTTCTGTCTTCTGTTGTGTTCCAGAGTTTGCTTAATTTCATGTTTGCTGCATCGCTGACACTGTCTAACCATCTCATCTTTTGCCGTCCCCTTCTTCTTTGACCTTCAGTCTTTCCCAGCATCAGGGTCTTCTCCAGAGAGTGCTCCCTTCTCATTTGGTGGCCAAAGTATTTGGGATTCAGCTTCAGTATCTGGCCTTCCAGGGAACAGTCAGGATTGATTTCTTTTAGGATTGACTGATTTGATTTCCTTGCAGTCCAGGGGACTCTCAAGAGTCTTCTCCAGCACCATTATTCAAAAGAACTTATTCTTCAGCGCTCAGCCTTCCTTATGGTTCAGCTCTCACAGCCATACATCACTACTGGGAATACCATGGCTTTGACCATATGGACTTTTGTTGGCAGGGTGATGTCTCTACTTTTTGTTATACTGTCTAGGTTTGCCTCCGCTTTTCTTCCAAGGAGCAGGCATCTTTTAATTTCATGGCTGCAGTCACCATCTGCAGTGATCTTGGATCCCAGGAAGGTGAAGTCTGTCACTGCTTCTATGACTTCCCCTTCTCTTTGCCAAGGAGTGATGGGGCCGGATGCCATGATCTTGGTTTTTTTTATGTTGAGTTTCAAACCAACTTTTGCGCTCTCCTCTTTCATCTGAGCAAGAGGCTCTTGAGGTCCTCTTCACTTTCTACCATTAGAGTGGTATCGTCTGCATATCTGAGGTTATTGATGTTTTCCCCAGCAATCTTAATTCCGGTTTGTGATTCATCCTGGCCGGCATTTCGCATGATGTACTCTGCATATAAATTAAATAAGGGTGACAATATACATCTTTGTCGTACTTTACCTATGCTAAACCAATCAGTTGTTCTATATCCAGTTCTAACTGTTGCTTCTTGACCCTTATACAGGTTTCTCAAGAGACATGTAAGGTGGTCTGGTACTCCCATCTCTTTAAGGACTTGCCACAGTTTGTTCTGATCCACACAATCAAAGGCTTTAGCATAGTCAATGAAGCAGAAGTAGATGTTTTTCTGATACTCTCTTGCTTTCTCCATAATCCAGCGAATGTTGGCAATTTGATCTCTAGTTCCTCTATCTCTTCGAAACCCAGCTTGTATTTCTGGCAGTTCTCCATCCATGTACTGCTGAAGCCTAGCTTGTAAGATCTTGAGCATGGCCTTGCTAGCGTGTGAAATGAGTGCAATTGGGTGATAGTTTGAACATTCCTTGGCATTGCCCTTCTTTGGGATTGGAATGTAAACTGACTTTTTCCAATCCTGTGGCCACTGTTCTGTTTTCCAAATTTGCTGGTAAATTGAGTGCAGCACTTTAACAGCATCATCTTTTAAGACTTTGAATAGCTCAGCTGGGATACAATCATCCCCGCTAGCTTTGTTGTTTGTAGTGCTTTCTAAGGCCCATTTGACTTCACATTCCAGGAAGTCTGGCTCGAGGTCAGTGATTACACTGTCGTGGTTGTCAAGGACAACACCCAAATAACAACCATCATTCATTATTAATCATAGCATTCAGATATATTTCTCGTCTTCTAGATGCAAGATGTAAAAATTTGGCCACAGTTTCAATAATCGCTGGATTTTGAGTGGATAGTAGAAAAAGAATTTTGCGTTCATCAGGTTGCCCTTTTTGATCTCACAGCCAAGGGTCAATAATCAAATATTAAGGTAATAGGTACAATAAAGAAAACATGTTCAAGGTTTTCCACTTTGTGCAATCCACAAGCACAGAGCCTAACAGAGTATGGAATTATCTGAAATCTCCCATACAGTACTGCAGAAGATAGTACATTAAAGTGAGCTAACATATAAGATCTACGATAATGTGGTACTGTTAAACAAGAGAAATACCCTGTTAAGGACCCACGGGGGAAAATCCCCAACCTCAAGGCTGAACAATTACCTTTAGCCAGACTCCTTAAATTTTGCATCTCAATATCTCAGAGTCTTTGTTTAATCAAAGAGAGCCTGTTTGGTGTAGTGGTTAAGTGCACGGACTCTAATCTGGGAGAACCGGGTTTGATTCCCCACTCCTCCACTTGCACCTGCTGGATGACCTTGGGCAAGCCATAGCTCTGTACCAGCTGTTCTCTCAAGGACAGTTGTCTCAGAGCTCTCTCAGCCCCACCCACCTCACAGGGTGTCTGTTGTGGGGCGGGAAAGGGAAAGGAGTTTGTAAGCCGTTCTGAGACTCCAAGTGAAGGGCGGGGTATAAATCCAATCTCCTCCTCCTCCTCCTCCTTCTTCTTCATTGCTATGGGCCCAGTGCTCTCTGTGGCTCACCCAGAGTGGCTCAGGGCAAGCCTGCACAGTCTCTCCCCTCCGCTCTCTAGTGAGCTGCAGAGAACTGGGTGGGGGACTGTTCTTCCTCTCCCAGAGCTGCTCCGAGAGACCCTCAGAGAACAATGGGGGGGGGCAGTCTCTGCTGGCTCACTCGGGGCTGCTCCAGGCAAGCCGCAGAAAGCTGCCGGGCAGACTGGGGCTGCACACTGGGCTTGGCAAGAGAGTGGGAGGGGTTGTGATGGGATCCCCCCCGTGAGTTTTGTGGCCCCCGACTTGTTTCAGTCTATCTTTCAAATGTTTTTGGAGCAGAAAATGCCGTTGTCACCCTGGTTATTGACCTGTAATGGGAGAAAGACTGGATTATGTCCTATTGGCTCCTAGATCTCTGAGAAGTTTTTGGTATCATCAGTCATGTTATAGAGCTGGTGGTTTGGGCACTGCTTTATGGTAGTTCTGTTCTTTTATGAAGGCTAGATTACAGAAGAAGATTTGAAAAAGGACTTCTCCATAGCAATTGTCTGTGTGGTTCCTCAAAGATGACTTTTATCTTTTTCATGCCCATATGAAGCTGCTAAGTGAGTTCATCCAGAATTTTGGAGTGTGGACTCATTACTGTCTTAGTCTATCTCCGTCTCTCCTTTTCATCTTTCCATGATGAAACAGTAAGTCGGTCCTGAACTTGTGTGATTTAGTAGATCGGGGTGAGTGAATGAATAGATCCAGTCTACAAAACGGAAGTAATTATACATGGTGCTGTATGGCTGAATACAATAAGAGTATAAGAACAACCAAGCAAATCTATTTTAACATTTTCAGAAATACCTGATCCTAAAAGCTTTTAGATTTTACACAGTATAGCCATGTTAAGATACACAGGGGTCCGTTGGAGCGGGAGCGCACAGGAGCGCAGCTCCGGGAGTGAGGAGCCCAGGGGGTGGGCACATGACCAAGCCCCGTCCCCTCCTCAGCTTCCCCGAGCAGTGCAGAGGCGCAGCGCCCCGGGGAAAGCCCTGCTAGGGTCTTTATTGTTTTTAATGTTTTGTTTTAATATTGATAATTTTATCATTGTTCCTTTTATGACTGTGTGCTGCTTTTCCAGAGACTTGCTCAAGGTGGCATATAAATTTTCTAAGTATGCCATTTTTTTATCTGGGCACATGGCACATAAGTACTGGAGAAATTTCACCAACTCTTCAGCAGCTTCCACCCCATCAGTTTGGTGTAGTGGTCAGGAGTTGGACTCTAATCTGGGAGAACCGGGTCTGATTCCCCACTCCTCCACATGCAGCTGCTGGTGTGAACTTGGGCCAGTCACAAATTCTCTCAGAGCTGTTCTCTCATGAGCAGTTCTGAAAAGACCTCTCTCAGCCCCACCTACCTCACAGGGTGTCTTGTTGTGGGGAGGGGAAGGGGAAGGGATGGGTGGTGCACATGTCCTGGGTATCTCAAGTCTACTTGAAACCTGGTGGTTTCAAGGGAGCAGGAAGAGAATGAGGGTGTGTTCTTTACGCTTATTTTTATTGCACAAAGTATTGGATGGGGACGGGCATGGAGGAAGAGCAGGTCAGTTTCACTCACCTGTGGAGTGGAGCCTGAGGGGTGGGTGTTGCCTTCTGACACACTTCCGGTATGTTAGGGGGTGTGGCATATGCAAATGAGTTATGCAAATGAGTTATACAAATGAGTTATGAAATGAGTTATGCTAATGAGCTCCTGCACCTCTTTTTCTACGAAATGACCCCTGACGATACATATCCTGTTTAATGTCTCTGTTGGAATGAATTTTGCTGAAATTTCAGTATATTGTGATACTTGAGTCAAATTTGTGCCAATTTGATTCATATAACACCCCCCCCCCCAAATATTAAATAGGTTTGACTGAGTTGTTTGACAGATTAAAGAGAGAATCTTCCTGAGAGGTCTTGGAGAATGCCAGGTTCCTAACATGAGGCACAACTGCTAATATTAAGAAATTGCCGAGGCATAGCTTTGTTAGTCATTTATTGAGCCAATAAAGGCTTATTGTATTCAGCCATTGGCCGTTACAAATTTACAAAACCAAATAGTACATTAACAAATAAAACTTTAAGAACAGATATTAAAATTAATTTAAATTAGTTAGTAAGATAGAATAGACTGATCCAACCAGAAAGTCATGAAGCTACCCTGTTCACTACTGCTCTAGATCTAATCTTCTTGGCTGCAAGGGCGAACAAAGAAACTTTGTCAGATACATATCGTTGTCAGTTAACAGCAACACAATCTTAGCCTGTTTCTGCAGACACAAAAGGAGTACTGAGATACTGTAAAGACTTAACAGATTGACTGGATTTCATGGGCTAGACACAGAGCATCTGATGATCAATAAATCTGTTAGCCTTCAAGATGCTACAAGACTCCTTTTTATATTTTCCGTGTTTAAAGAAAACACGATCACGGAATTTTTGTTCAACTGACAAACAGGTTTGCTTTCCATTTCTTTCACTTATCTTTAATGGAGTCACTGGCTGGGAGTTGTTTTCTAGTTGCTCTATCCCTTAAAAGGAAGATACAACTGAGCTGGGGGGCTTATTCTAGCCTACTGGGCATCCAGTCTGCCCTTTGGATTAGAGGTCTTCAGCGCAAAGACACTCCCTCCCAACACACTTATTCACCCCAGCTGCTTTGTGCAGGGCTTGTAACTCTTCTCTTGGTCAAACAGAGGATGTAAGAGTTCTCTCCTTTATGTACTTCCAGTGTTTATTCTTGTGTGCAAGCCAAGGCACAGATGGACAGGAATGAACAGCTAAGATGAACAAGGGGAGAACATTGATAGGGTCTCTTGCTGTTGTGGGGGAGGAAAAGAAAAGGACATTTAAAAGCTGTCTGCTAGAGCTATTCCACGTATTGTACTGAATAAGGTGGTAGAACTCTGGAATGTACCACTCTAGGAGACCCCCAGTGTGTTAGTTTACTGCATAGAATATGATGAAAACAATTACCTGTCCTATTAACTGCATGGCCATGAAGGGGGCAAGTGGAATGATCAAACAATTGTTTGTTAAGCAGCTTGCAGTGATGCGAAAAGTAGGCTGGTATAAGAGAGTTGGCAACTCCATGGCAGAGCAGCTAGAAGCACCCTGGTCATTCAGTTTGTTATGTTTTTAGGTGTAGCTGAGGGTAGACACTCTACAGGGAATGTGGTCTTTCCTGGTCTCTTAGATGGTTACCCGCAAACCATGAAAAAAGATAATGACAATCCTGCATGATGGGTTTCACCTGTTAGAATATACAAGTGGAGACCCGCTAGAAACTTGCGAGATGGTTATCCCATTCCTCACACCTTTGCTTCCTCCCTTCTCCCCCTACCTCTTTCTCCCTTCTGCCCCCCTTTCTTACTCTCTCTCTCTCCTTCATGTATTTTACTTCCTCTCTCTTTCTGACCTGTCATCATTCTCTTTGTTTTTTTGCCTCCCCACCTCATCACTCTTTCTGCCTCCCACCTCAAATCCCACCCTCCCCAGGCTCCACCTTTCAAATGTCCAGGAATTTCCCAACCTGGAGTTGGCAACCCTATTTCCTTCCCACCAGCTGGGCCTACCTGAGTCATGCAAATCTGGTGGTATCAAGTCACACAGAGGGTGCCAGCCTCCAGGTGGGACCTGGGGATCCCCTGGAGTTACTGCTCATCTCCAGAGTACAGAGAACTTTCCATGGAGAAAATGGATTCTTTGGAGTTTATGGCATTGTACCTCACTGAGGTCCCTGTCCTCCCCAGGTTCCACCCCCAAATCTCCAGGAGTTTCTCAGCCTGGTTCTGGATCCACTGCTGGTGGCCAGGGGGGGTACTTGGCAACCCTAGACTGCTGCCAGTAAAAACCCTGCCTTTTACTGATAGAAACAGTTAGAAGCCCGCCCCTCCCCCGAACATTCTAATCTCCTCACAGTTGACGCCTGGAGCTGATGCCATTTCAAAAGGTATTTGGGGGGATTCAACAGTCCCTGAAGTTTTTTTTTAACTTTTCAGATTTTTCTGCAGTCCGAGGAAGGGGCCTGACTATGTAGGAAAAGCTGTTGGGGGAGAGTGAGCTCTCTTTTGGCAGAAATATGCATCCACACAGAAAAACCCCCTCTTGGAATTAGAATATAGTTGGTGTAAGTACTGAACAACACTTACCCATCTTTTTTAAGGGGTTGTATCAGAATTGCGTCTGATCATCATCTGGACCTGCTCTGTGGGTCAGTACCCATTGTAGAGAAGAAGAAGAAGAGAAGAGATTGGATTTATATCCCACCCTTCACTCACTTGGAGTCTCAGAGCAGCTTACAAACTCCTTTCCCTTCCCCGCCCCACAACAGACACCCTGTGAGGTGGGTGGGGCTGAGAGAGCTCTTTCCCAAGCTGTCCTTGAGAGAACAGCTGGTACAGAGCTATGGCTTGCCCAAGGTCATCCAGCCAGGTGCAAGTGGAGGAGTGGGGAATCAAACCCGGTTCTCCCAAATTAGAGTTCGCGCACTTAACCACTACACCAAACTGGCTCACCAGTGTTTGATTAGTAGTAGGTGTTTGATTAGTAGTAGCATAGATTGGAGTGGATTTGATGGTAGTCGCCCCAGGCTGCATTAATGCTTCTTGTGTCTCGTATTGGTAGGAGAAGGGCTTACACTGGAACGGTATCATGCTGACAAGCATGGTAATATAGTGCCAGCATATTGCTAGTGCTAGCAATTGTTGTAGGAGACAGTATTTTTGAGGGGAGACACAGAGAAGGTACAAGGAAGGCACAAGGAAACAGTTACAGCAGTCCCAGTGTGAGACAGGGACTCCCCTTCCATTGCTGACCTGTGCGGGGGATGTTTTCCTTGTATCCCAATTGGGAGAGCAGACTCTCCTCTGGTGTCTGAGCCCTGAAATTAAGGGTCATTTTACACCTCCCCTCTAAAGTAGTTTGACTGCTGTCTTTTCCTGTGCTGAATTCACAGTGGTGTGAAATTTCACTCCAGGGGGGTCTAAGTGCCCTAATCAACAGCAATTGTTTAAAGCAGAATCAAGCCGGTTGAATACTAGCTTGACCACAGGAGGGCAATTAGTAGATGTGGACATTTCAGTAGCAGCACGGTTTCACACCACACAGAAGTGTGGGCAGGTTTTTTTGGAACTAGAATGATTCCAGCGGGAAAGTCAGATGTAAAAACAGCCGGAGTGTCTATAAGGGTTCTGACCAGGCAGTATTAGACAAACATTACAACATCGTTTGTGTTCAGTGCTCTCTTGTTGTGCAAAGTGCCCTTTCTGTGAGGTTCCCATCAAAGTCCCCCTGCCATGTATGTTCTACGTGCACATAACATAAAGCAAGAGTGATGTAGACCCATATAGTGCTTTGGAAAACTGTGGTTGGCTGCATATTTGGTTGGTATCCTATACTGCAATGGTGCTTGGGGGTGGGTGAGAGTTGAGGAGGCCATGTGTATGAGGCCCTGTTGAATATTTGAAGGAAATGCCAGAAGTTTTGGTAGTGTAACATGGCCTGAGTGTTATGTCTGGAGCTTAGGCAAACTAAACCCATGTCATACCCCTAACACTGCCCAGTTCTATGCTTGGAGAGTAAGCCCTGATGATGTCAGGGCTTTACTGCAAGCATATCTCCAAGTCACCATCCTAAACCCTTTGGAGACTGGATTCTGCTGTTAGTTTCCCAACTGTAAAATTAGAATAATCTGCTTCCCATAATCCCTGCAAGATGTAATATAAAAAAGATTTTGAAGTATTCTGTATATTAACCATCTTTATAAATAGCAAGGAATGTGAATGGCATATTTCTGAACACTTGCCATTTTTTAGTGGTAGGAAATTCTGAAAAATGAATTAATTTATTTGTACAGAACTGGCAGGCTAGCTGAGTGTAAATAATTTTAAATAAACATGCAGAATTGGTATACCATGTTATTTTTCAGATAGTGTTCTTGCAAAGCAGTAATACAAAATGTTTACACCTGCTTCAGGTGGATGGGTAGATACTAATGCGGTTTATGCGGTCTGTGACTTTTGTTAAATTTACAGTATTGTACTGCTTTGACAAAGTTGTAACTGATAGTTTGCTTATGGATTTGTGTGCTTTTTAAAGAGGCACTATTTTTCTCTTCTCCTTTCTCATTATTTATCATTAGATTCATCTCCCCAATCATTTATTGTATGTTCCTGAATGGAATGATTTTATAGATTGATGTTTTGTAGCCATGTGAGATTTCCGACCCACATACTGTAGCTTGTTTGCTATAAAACTTCTGATTTTCCCTTCTAATTTATAATTAACTTTGACATTTTTTGTGGTAGCTATATACAATCCATGAAGCCATTAAAATAGTATGGTACCTGGACTCATTCCAACATTTGCAGATTTTTTCTGTGTTTTACCATTTTGTCTTTGGAATGAGTAAATTGAAATTAATCTGGAAATCATCTCTACTTACTGTTGAAAACAGTAGTGTGTTTCTTTTTGCATTCAGTAACATGGTGCCGTTTATTACAGGATGATGTGATGATGCCCCAGAGAATAAGGTTGCAGTGGGAAATTGCTACTCGGCATCCAAAAAGTGTAAGTAGTTATTTCCATTCCTTACTTTTACAGTACAGCTTGCAACGTGTTTGAACATAAAGGTTAAAAAATGTTATGATAGAGTTGATTGTAGTTGGCAAGTGGATTTTGTTGTTGCTATATTCCAGTCTATTAACTGTTCTTTTTAAATTTTATTTTTTTAAGACAAGGCTTCTAGAACTTCTACTGGAGCTAGCTAGTTCATATTGGACAAGTTTTCATTGAAAGTTTCAGGTTAGCGGACCTAATTTAAATGCTGGATTTCAAAAAAGTAGTAACAAAAAAACAGAAAATGCATAACACATTACAAAGAAAATGATTCAACTTCTCTGTATTAGCTCTTGCAGGGTTAAACAGATACTAGCATCTTTTCATAGAATCAAAGTGTTGGAAGGGGCCATGCAGGCCATCTAGTCCAATCCCCTGCTCAATGCAGGATCAGCCTAGAGCATCCCTGACAAGTGTTTGTCCAGCTGCTGTTTAAAGACTGCTAGTGAGGGGGAGCTCACCACCTCCCTAGGCAGCTGATTCCATTGTTGCATGACTCTTACTTTAAAAAGGGTTTTCCTAATATCCAGCCAGTATCTTCTTGCCCTTAATTTAAACTCATTATTGCGAGTCCTATCCTCTGCTGCCAACAGGAACAGCTCTCTGCCCTCCTCTAAGGGACAGGTCTTCAGATACTTAAAGAAAGCAATCATGTCCCCCCCTCAACCTCCTCTACTCCAGTCTGAACATTCCCAAGTCCCTCAGCCTTTCCTCAGAGGGGTTGGTCTCCAGGCCCCTGATCAACCTCGTTGCTCTCCTCTGCATCCGCTCCATTTTGTCCACTTCCCTTTTGAAGTAAGGCCTCCAGAACTGCACACAGTACTTCTGGTGTGGCCTGACCAATGCAGTGTACAGCAGGACTATGACATCTTGCAGTTTGGATATTATGCCTCTGTTGATACACCCCAAGATCGCATTAGCCTTTTTGTTGCTGCATCACACTGGCTGCTCATATTTAACTTTCAGTCCACCTGTACCCCAAGATCTTGTTCACTCACACTGCTACTCAGAATTGTATTATGTGTGTTCCTCATTTTTGTTACCCAGATGTAGAACCCGGCACTTATCCTTGTTAAATTTCATCTTGTTCATATCCGCCCACTTTTCCAGTGTGTTCAGATCTTGTTGAATTCTATCTCTGTCTTCTGGTATGTTTGCTGCTCCTCCTAATTTGATGTCATCTGCAAATTTAATGAATAGCCCCTCTACACCCTCATCCAGATCATTTATAAAAAATTTTAGAAGTACCAGGCCCAGAACTGAGCCCTGTGGCACCTCCCTAGACACCTCCCTCCTTTCAGATGAAAGGCCATTGACAAGTACTCTCTTGAGTGCAGTTCTCCAACCAGTTCTCTATCCACCTAACTATCCTAGAGTCCAGTCCACAGTCCTCTAGTTTACCTATCAGAACATCATGGGGAACTCTGTCAAAAGCTTTACTGAAATTCAGGTAAACAACATCAACAGTATTCCCTCGATCCAGTAAACTCATAAACATAAAGACCAACAATAAAACTTTCTTCAAATACATTAGAAGTAGGAAACTGGCCAGGGAAGCAGTGGGGCCCCTGGATGACTAAGGGGTAAAAGGATTACTGAAGGATGATAGGGAAATGGCTGAGAAGCTGAATGCATTTTTTGCTTCTGTCTTCACTGTGGAAGATGAGGAGTGTTTGCCCACTCCAGAACCGCTGATTTTGGGAGGGATTGAAAGACCTGAGTCAGATTGAGGTGACAGGAGAGGAGGTCCTACGACTGATAGACAACTTAAAAACAAATAAATCACCGGGCCCGGATGGCATACATCCGAGAGTTCTGAAAGAACTCAAATGTGAACTTGTGGATCTCCTGACAAAAATATGTAATCTTTCCTTAAAATCTGCCTCCATTCCTGAGGACTGGAAGGTAGAGCAAATGTTATTCCCATCTTTAAAAAGGGTTCCAGAGGAGATCCGGGAAATTACAGGCCAGTGAGTCTGACGTCGATACCGAGTAAGCTGGTAGAAACTGTTATTAAGGGAAAAATTAGTAGGCACATTGATGAACAAAATCTCTTGAGGAAGACTCAGCATGGGTTCTGTAAGGGAAGATCTTGTCTCACTAACCTGTTAAATGTTCTTTGAGGGAGTAAACAAACATGTGGACAAGGGGGACCCAATAGATGTTGTTTACCTTGACTTCCAGAAAGCTTTTGATAAGGTTCCTCATCAAAGGCTCCTAAGTAAGCTCAATAGTCATGGAATAAAAGGACAAGTCCTTTTGTGGATCAAAAACTGGCTAATTAAAAGGAAACAGAGTGAGTATAAATGGGCAATTTTCTCAGTGGAGGGAGGTAAGCAGTGGGGTACCGCAGGGATCAGTACTCAAGTCTGATGCTTTTTAACTTATTTATTAATGATTTAGAGTTGGGAGTAAGCAGTGAAGTGGCTAAATTTGCAGATTACATGAAGTTGTTCAGGGTGGTGAGAACCAGGGAGGATTGTGAGGCACTCCAAAGAGATCTGTCGAGGATGGGCGAGTGGGCATCAACGTAGCAAATGGGGTTCGATGTGGCCAAGTGCAAAGTGATGCACATTGGAGCCAAAAATCCTAACTATAAATACATGTTGATGGAGTCTGAACTGGCGGAGACTGACCAAGAGAGAGATCTTTGAGTTGTAGTAGATAACTCAATGAAAATGTTGAGACAGTGTGCGACTGCAATGAAAAAGACCAACGTTATGCTGGGGGTTATTAGGAAGGGAACTGAAAACAAATCAGCCAGTATCATAATGCCCCTGTATAAATTGATGGTGCAACCTCATTTGGAGTACTGTGTACAGTTCTGGTCACCACACCTCAGAAAAGATACTATAGCAGGGGTGGCCAACATGTGGCTCGGGAGCCACACGCGGCTCTTTCGCACATATTATGCGGCTCCCAGCAGGGCGGCTGAGGAAGCTAAGTGTCATTAGCAAACAAAATCATTGGACAAATAAACATCATTATCAATATCTGCTTTTACCCCTTTTGTTATTATTTTTGGTAGTCTCATTTAATGTTAATAAAAAGCAAATTTGCTTATTTTCCAATAAAAACATGTAATATTTGTTCATGTCTTGCGGCTCTCAAATATCTTATGTTTAGTCTATGTGGCTCTTACGTTAAGCAAGTTTGGCCACCCCTGTACTATAGCATTGGAAAAAGTGCAGAAAAGGGCAACTAGAATGATAAAAGGGTTGGAACACTTTCCCTATGAAGAAAGGTTGAAGCGCTTGGGGCTCTTTAGCTTGGAGGAATGACTGCTGAGGGGTGACATGATAGAGGTTTATAAGATTATGCATGGGATAGAACAGGTTGATCGAGCAAGTTTCTCCCTCTCTCACAATACAATTTTTGAAAATTGGGATAACATCTGCCCTCTTCCAGTCCTGTGTCATGTCTCTCATCCTCTGAGAGGTCTGGAAGATGATGGACAAAGGCTCTGCAAGCTCTCAAGAAAGTTCTTTGATCACTGTTGGGTGTATACCATCTGGCCCGGGGGATTTATACTCATTCAGTGCAGCCAGGCACTTCTCAACTACCTCTGTGTCCACGTTAGCCAGCAGCCTGGACAATGTGCCTTGCTTACTATCATCTCTAGATGAGCCTGTTCTGATTTTCTTGTTGCAGCAAGCCTGGCGGCTGTGCATAAAAGGAGAATCAGTTCCTTTTGAAGTGTTGGTGAAGGGCTAAATTGCCATGTACCTAACAATAAGGATTCTGCGTCAAGTGGTAGTTGGAAAGCAGTGATGTTATAGATGTGATTAACTATCAGTCGCCAAAAAGCCTTGACATGCACACAGTCCCACCAACAGTGCCTATATGCACCAATTTCACCACAACTCCTCCAGCACAGTGGGGATGTCAGAGGGTATATATAATGTAATTTTTGTGGCATGAGGTACCACCGAGATAACAATTTAAGAAATTGTATTTTGATAACTATTCTCTTAGATTGAACAAGTGAGGAGTGCCAAATGGGCTTTCAATTTGCATGGGTGAAGGTTTGATTGCATATTGCATGCCAATAAGTAGTATAAGATGGCAGAGGAGTATTAGACGGTTCCATAATTATGAAGGCTGGAAATAAGATGTTTATAAGAAGATTTAGGCGTTTTCAATAGAATTTCAAAGCTTGTCAAGGGTCTCAACAAATTCAGTTTAATAAAAGGTATGCGTGTTAGGTGAACAAGTTGTAAATACTGGTACCATTGTATGGTGGTGTTAATTTTGGTAGCTAAAGTAGATTTGTCCAAGATGAGGCGGGAGTTTGTAATATCAAGGAGCCTGATTAAATTGTGATTTCGAAAAGTAGAAAAAGTGTTGGGATGTAATGCTGGTGAGGACCAAGACTGGCCAGTAAAAGTAGACAATGGGGATGTTGGAGGTGCTAAAGTCTTTCTGTATTTGTCCCAAATTGATAAAGTAGTAAGTAAAAAGGGATTAGTGGATATCGTAGATGGCCTGTCTGATTTAGTATTCCAGATTTCCTGTAAAGATCTGTCAAGGGACAAATGTCTGTTTTAAGATGGTCCAATCTGGTGCTATCTCAGGATGCAATATCATGATCAAATTTGTTCATTGGGCTGCTTCATAATAGGCCAATAAATTCGAGTATGCCATGCCACCATCTTTAGCTGGCTGACAGAGTGTTGGGAAACTAATTCTACCTTTTTAGAGTCCCATAGGTAAGAATTCAACATTTTTGCCACCCTCTTATGATATTTGTGGGTAATTTGACAGGAAGAGTATGAAAAAAGAAATAGAAATGTAGGAAGGATAAACATCTTTACAGAGTCATAACGTTCCAATCAGGAGAGCTGGAGAGGTTGCCATTCCTTAAGTTGTGTGTGGATCACATGAAGTAATTCCCCATAGTTGCATTGCATGAGATCTTTTAGTTTAAGTGATATATTGAAACCCAGATATCGCCATTTGTGTGTGACCCATTTAAAATGATAGGAATGCTTTAAGGATACACAAGGATGGGGAAGGGGATGGAGGAGGGGGCAGGGAAAAGAATAAAATTGATAATTTTCTGCATGTAACTTTCCTCTACTTGTCATTTCAAATTATACAAAGATAGACTGCAAGGTCTAAAAGTTCACAAAAGCTTCTTAATACTACGATACTAGAAATTTCATATCTTCATACTTCTCTCTTATCTCTCCTTATACATAATTATGAAATGGGGTGGCACTTTCTGAACATTCCACATGCTCCTAAATCAATTGGTTCCATGATGTGTCACTCAGAAGCTGTCCCTATCCACTGGCTGCGTTGCCTGAGTCCCGCCCACAGTACACTCCATCAGTCATTGGCCCGTCAGCCACCACTCAAGAGTACTTGCTTGCCATTGGCCAGATGCTAGGTCTGCTCCTCTTCCCCGCCCACTCCAGCCACTGTTCCCTGTCAGAATTACTGGCAGACGGCTCTCTCTCCAACCAACCTTGGTTCTGTCAGTAAAAAGACAGAAACTCTTTCCACGCCTTTGTGAGAAAGTAATTGGGGCCAGTCCTAACTAGGGTTGCCAGCTCCAGGTTGGGAAATTCCTGATGAGTCCTTCCACCCTCCTCAATTCTGTCCTCCACAGGTTCCCCCCCCCCCCAAATCTCCAGGTATTTCTCTGCTCGGGACTGGGAGCCCTACTTTCGCCTCAGTGCCTGATGCTGGTTAACCAAGCTTGGTTCTGTCAGTAAAAGGCCCTTTCCACACCTATTTTGGTCTTCGGGAGAAAACTCATTGTATAGTTATACCCTGCTGAGATGTCCCCCCCTATGACAGCCAATGTGATGTGGCTGTCAGGGTTTCAGAGCATGGTAGAGGTTGTAGGTGGGGGGGGGGAAGAGAGAGGGGGAAAGCTGAACAGTGAGGGGGAAATAAAGGTAGGTTGATGCTTGGCTGGGTAGGAGATAGGGTTGCCAACTCCAGGTGGGAATTCCTGGATATTTGAGAGATGGAGCCTGGAGAGGGTGAGGTTTGAGGAGGGGTGGGGGCCTCAGATAGGTACGATGCCATAGACTCCATCCTCCAAACCAGCCATTCCCTCCTGGGGAACCACTGTTGCCAATCACCAGGTGAGGGCTGGAGATCACTCAGAATTACAACTGCTCTCCAGATGGCATTGATCAGTTCCCTTGGAGACAATGCTGGACTCTGTGTCCTTATACCCTGCTGAGATGCCCCCCCCCCATGACAGCCAATGTGACGTGGCAGTCAGGGCTTCAGAGCACGGTAGAGGCTGCAGGTGTGGGGGGGGGAGATGGAAAGCTGAACAGTGAGGGGGAAATAAAGGTAGGTTGATGCTTGGCTGTGAAGGAGATAGAGCTGCCAACTCCAGGGAAATGCCTGGAGATTTGAGGGATGGAGCCTGGAGAGGGTGAGGTTTGAGGAGGGGTGGGACCTCAGACAGGTACAATGCCATAGACTTCACCCTCCCAACCAGCCATTTCCTCCTGGGGAACCATTGTTGCCAGTCTCCAGGTGAGGGCTGGAGAACACTCACAATTACAACTGCTCTTCAGGTAGCAGAGATCAGTTCCTTTGGAGAAAACGGTGGACTCTGTGTCATTATACTCTGGTGAGGTTGCCACAGCAAATTGACGCTGAGTGCCCAAGGCCTTGGCACTCTCCCAGAGCCTCTTTCTAGAGCCTGTTGTATTTATTTCCACAATGGGCCATATTCCTAATCTCTCCTTTTATATAATTCAGGAGTGGGGTGGCACATTCTGAACATTCCATATGCTCCTAAATAATTTGGCTCCATGATGTGTCACTCAAGCTGTCCCTATCCACTGGCTGCGTTGCCTGTGTCCCACCTCTAACATTCAAAATAGTTTGCTGTTCCTCTCCCCCCCATAGCCAGTTGGAACAAAGAGGTCTTTTGCATATGTGGTCTGATTGACCTTTGCCTCTAACATTCTAAACAGTTTGCTGTTGGGAGTCATTGAATGTGCCCTGAGGTAAAATACATCTCCATATATTCCCTTCAGGGGTGACTGGGGTTGCCAGTCACTATGTTCCGCAGCCACAGCATGTCATTTCCCCTACAGAAAATTTCCCAGCTATTACAACTGCTCTCCAGATGACCAAGATCAGTTCTCCTGGAGACAATGGCTGCTTTGGGCAGTGGACTCTGTGGCATTATACCCTGGCTGAAGTCCCTCCTCACCCCAAACCCTGCCCTCCCCAGGCTCTACCCCTCAATTCTACAGGTATTTTCCAGTCCAGAGGTGGCAACCCTGTAACTATCTATGGAACCGCTTTCCAGACCCTTGGAACCCAGAAGACATGGCATAGGAGGAGGTGCTTTTCTACCTTAGCTGCCACTGCATAACCCCAAATCAACGTTAGTCAGGGGTGGAGGGAACCATACCTCATGTTACCATGAGGCTGTCCTCCCATACTACTCACTTGGGGCAGCAGAATAACTTGAGACAGCCCTGCCTTATAGCTAAGCAGAGGGAAATAAACATGGCTTGCCTCCCTCTATTTTCCCCTCCTCTCTGCCACCCCACCAGACACAGCCGGGACACTCACCTGGAGCTTCCTTCCAGAGCCCGTTGTATTTCTTCCCACAATGGACCTTATTCCTAGTCCAATTATAAAATTGAGTCCATAATCCAACAAAGTCTTCTTCCATTTTGCTTGTAAACATTGAAGTCAATTTGTCAATTTCCACACTTTCCATAATCTTCCCTAATAGATCGTGTTTATTTATTTATTTATTTTTTCAATTTATACCCCGCCCTTCCCGCGAACGGGCTCAGGGCGGCTTACATGGGCACAAGGCCTGAAAAATACATTAAAATGATTAAAACAGTTAAAATAAATTCCTATGATTAATACATTACTAATAGTTTCCTATAATTATTTTCAGACTGGCGACCCAGTGGCAGGTCTCTAAATCCACACCCGCACCAGCAGGGATTGTTAGGGCCGATGCATCATTGATTGTATCCCTGATGAGTGGAATCCTCGGTGGCGGCTCCTATTCGAAAGCCTAGCGGAAGAGCTCCGTCTTGCAGGCCCTGCGGAACTGCACAAGGTCCCGCAGGGCCCTGATCTCCTCTGGGAGCTCATTCCACCAGACAGGAGCCGCCACCGAAAAGGCCCTGGTCCTAGTTCTGGTGAGCCTGGCAGCCCTCAGGCCTGGTACCTCCAGTCGGTGGGTTGACCCCGACCTCAGTGCCCGCTGGGGAATATATGGAGAGAGGCGGTCCCTAAGGTATGTTGGACCCTGGCCATATAGGGCTTTATAGGTAAGTACCAGCACCTTGAAGCGAACTCAGTATACTATAGGCAGCCAGTGCAGTGCCGCCAGCACAGGCCCGATGTGTTCCCGACTCGCGAGACCCATCAGCAGCCTAGCCGCGGCATTCTGCACCAGCTGCAGCTTCTGGGTTAGCCCCACGGGCAGCCCCATGTAAAGAGCGTTACAGTAGTCCAGCCTCGAGGTGACCGTCGCATGGATCACTGTGGCCAGGTCACCCTGATCGAGGTAGGGAACCAACTGCCGCGCCAGCCGAAGATGATAGAAGGCCGACTTGGCAGTGGCTGCTACCTGGGCCTCCATTGTCAAGGAGGAATCCAGGAGCACTCCCAAACTCCTAGCCCGCGACACAGGCACCAACGGTGCCCCGTCGAAGCTCGGGAGTGAGAGCCCCCGCCCCAACCCGCAGCTCCCCAGACACAGGACCTCCATCTTCGCCGGGTTCAATTTCAACCTGCTTAGCCTGAGCCAATCAGCCACGGCGTGCAATGCCCGGTCAAGATCTTCTGGCCCAGAGTCCGAGCGGCCACCCAACATCAGATAGAGCTGGGTGTCATCAGCATACTGGTGACAACCCAGCCCAAACCTCCGGGCAATCTGGGCAAGGGGGCGCATATAGATGTTAAACAGCATCGGGGAGAGCACTGCCCCCTGAGGCACACCACATTCAAGTGGGTGCCTCATGGACTGCTGCTCCCCTAGCACCACCCTCTGTCCCCGACCTTGGAGAAAGGAGACGAACCATTGAAGGGCCCGCCCCCCACTTCCCACGTTGGCAAGGCGGTGGGACAGCAGCTGGTGGTCGACCGTGTCGAATGCAGCCGACAGGTCGAGCAGCAGCAACACCGCCCCACCACCCTGATCCAGATGCCGCCGGAGGTCGTCAGTCAGGGCGACCAGAGCCGTCTCTGTTCCGTAACCTGGGCGGAAGCCGGACTGAAAGGGGTCAAGGACCGAAGCTTCATCCAGATATCCCTGTAACTGTGACGCCACCGCCCTCTCAATTAATTTGCCCAAATAGGGCAAATTGGACACCGGCCTATAATTAGCCAATTCCGCCGGGTCCAGATGTGGCTTTTTTAAGAGAGGGCGGACCATCGCCTCCTTGAGAGCCCCCGGGAATTTCCCTTCCAGAAGGGAGGTGTTAATAATTTCCCGGGCAGTGCCTCGCAGCCCCTCGTGACTCGCTTTTATGAGCCAGGACGGGCACGGATCAAGGACGCATGTGGTGTTCAGAAGGTATTGATGGAAGTTTCCAATAAGATGCAAGTAAAATTCTAGCTGTGGTGTTACTGCGTGAATTATAAAATAACTTTGATTTTTCGCAAAGTTCTCTGGTATACAGTTCAATAAAAACAATTCTGGTCGAAGGGCTATTGAAGTCTGCAAAACTGTATAAAAGTATGTACCATAACCCAGAAGTTATGTACTATATCACATGTCTACCATATGATAAAATGTACTATATCACATGTCTACCATATGATAAAATGTACCAACATGTCTTTTACACTTCCAGCAGTTATTCGACATATTTTTATACATTTTGTTAGTCAGTCTGGTGTTAAATACCATCTATAAAACATCTTATACAGATTCTCTTTAAATGCCACCGATTTAATTATTTTCACATTTCCATAACTTACAGCACTGTGTAAAATCACTATTATAAACCAGATTTTGCATCCATTTCACCATACAATCTTTAACCATTTCATCTTCCAATTTTTGTTTGCACTAAAAATACATACATTTTCTTCATCTTACCATTAGATGTACACAACAACTTCTCAAATGCACTTTGTTCAGAATAAAAACGAACTTTTCTATCTTTAGCATATCTAGATTCAATTTGGGCTCTTGTCCACCAATCCAAACTAATCCCTTGCTTTATTAATTCTTCCTTTGTTTTTAAAAGTCCTTTATCATCTAAAAGATCGTCATACCTAAAAATTCTATCCGAGGAGATTAAGCTTGGTTGTGAAAAGGCTTTAAGAGGTGAGACCCATCTTGGAATTATAGAGTGTACCAAAGGTAGGATTTCCCCCCAAGCTGTTAATAGGGATTTTTTTATCAGGTGGTTTTTAAAGTATTTATGTCCAACCGCTTTCCCATACTAAACAAAGGCATGCCACCCCATCTTTAAATCATGTCCCTCTAGGGCTAAAAGTCTTTGATTTTCCAACAGAATCCAATATCTTATCCATATATTAGGCAGGCTGCTCTATAATATATCTTCTAATCCGGTACAGCAAAACCTGCATTTTCTTTAAAGTCTTGTATAACTTTCAACTTAATTCTTGGCTTTTTACCTTGCCAAATAAATTTAGATATTTGTTTATTCATATCTTTAAAAATAGAGCGATTAATACAAACTGGAATGGTCTCTATAAAAAAACAATACGTGGCAATATATTCATTTTCACAGCTGCAATCCTTCCCATCAGGGATAAATGATCTTTCCATCTATCTAGATCTTTCTTAACTTCTTGAGTCAATTTCAGATAAAGAACTTCACCAAAGAACTACATGTTGGAGTTAAATTTATTTCCAAATATTTAACTCTTTTCTCCAACTGAAATCCTGTTAGATTAATGAACTGTTTTTTGATTAGAGGTCATATTCTTTGTTATAACCTTTTGTCTTTTGGTAATTTATTTTCATCCCAGCCATTTCTCTTTAATGTTGCTTTGTACGTAGATCACAGAACTTCACAATAACATCCGTAATCCTCTTTGAGGTGGGAGGTGGCGGAGGACCTTCGCTATGGAAGCTTTCCAGAAGAGGTGCTATTCCATCCTCCAGTTGCATTACAGAAGCTAGCCATGAAGAAATGAAAGTGATCAGGTTGTGTTGTTGTTCTGCCCTCTCAGGAAGTCCTTGAAAGCAAAGGTTTCTCTGCTTTTGTGCATTTTCTAGGTAAATAATTTTGTCTACTATATGAGCTTCGTTTTCCTGCAGTCGTCTCTCCTCCGTTTGTAATGTCAGACCAAGTTCCATTGCTGCGTTCGCTGTCTTCTGGGCTTCAGCAAGAGAACAGTTTATTTCTTTCAACTGACCTGTGACAAATTCCATTAGAGTCGAGATTTTATCTGTTAGTTTGGCGTCAAGCTGGTGAATATGCTCCAAAAATTCTGTTTTAGTCAAAGGCTGCAGTCTGTGTTCATCTCCAGTAACTGCCATTTTAAACTGTTCTCTTGGGCTTTCCTGGGAACTACGTCTAGGGCCCTCTGAATGAAAAAAAGTTGTCTTTGATGGCTGATCAGGTTTTGGTGGTTTAGCCTAAGTTCCTGTGGCTTTACCCATGGTTTTGAATAGGTTGGTTACCAGTATTGTCATTGTTAGCTGAGGGAAAAGGAAGCAGGAGCACTAATTCCTCGCATCGGCCATCTTCATTTGATAGGTCAGATAGGTTAGGAACAGGAATAAATAAATGGTTTGTCTCCCAGCCAGGGGTCATTTCGTAGAGAAAGAGGTGCCGGAGCTCATTAGCATGACTTATTTGCATATGCTACATCACCTGACATCACCGGAAGTATGTCAAAAGGCAAGAAAGAAGAGAGAGAGAGAAAGCAAGAAAGCAAGCAAACAAGAAATCTGGCAGAGAGGGGACAGCTACTAATCCAAACCTCAAAAATACCACTATTCTGGGAGGATAGCTTCAGTGGTGGCTGAAGCCTTCAAGAGGCTGGTTGGAGGAACAAGGACCTTTCCAGGGGCGGGGTCATTTTGTTGCAGCCACAACACAAGCAGGCATTCCCCGGCTGGGGGGGGGGGGCTGGCACCATCTCCCAGAGCTGTGCTCCCCCGAGCTCCTGCTCGAAATGACCCCTGCTCCCAGCACTCATCAGGGAAGCTGAAGTCACCCATAACTACGAGGTCATGTTCTTTGGATACCCTGTCAAGCTGTTCAAGGAGGGCAGCATCCACCTCCTCATCCTGGTCAGGAGGTCTGTAGCAGACTCCAGCCACAGTAATGCTTGCCCTTCCTTCCCTTATCCTCACCCAGATACTTTCCACTGGGCTGTTGCCCTCCTGCAGTATTTCCTGACAAACAAACCTTTACCTCACATCCAGCGCCACTACGCCTCCTCTTTGACCCTTTTGGTTTTTCTTGAACAACTCGTAACTATCCATTACTAAATTCCAGTCATGTGAATCATGCCACTAAATCTCTGTAATGTCTCCTAAATCATATCCTTCTGTCTGCATTAGAATCTCAAGCTCT
The DNA here is from genome assembly GCA_029233225.1 of Lepidodactylus listeri. Classification (NCBI taxonomy): domain Eukaryota; kingdom Metazoa; phylum Chordata; class Lepidosauria; order Squamata; family Gekkonidae; genus Lepidodactylus; species Lepidodactylus listeri. Next base: position 13,425,756 of record JARCFY010000015.1, on the reverse strand, counting down.
TCCTTCTTATTGCCCAAGCTTTGAGCAATGGTACATAAACACCTGAAGCCCCACACCTTTGGCTCCATTAGACCCAGCCCTCCCAGGCGGGCCTCTGTTGTTTGCTCTCCTTCATTTAAATCCCTGTGTTGGTTGTCTCCTTCCCCTTGTGGTGTTTAAAGCCCTCTTGATGAATCTCTCCAGGTTTCTGCCAACCACATTCTTCTCCGACCTTGACAGGTGAAGTCCATTGCGTTCTAGTAGGTTGTCATCCAGAAAACCTTGCCTGTGGTCTCAGAATCCAAATCATTCCAGCTGGCACCACCCAACACAGCCAGCGGTTCAACTCCCATTATCATCTGTTTCCATTGTATCCCCCTCCCTATGACAGGAAGGATTGAAGAGAACACCACCTGTGCTCCCATTCCCTTCAGCTTCCTCCCGAGAGCTTCATAGTCAGCCTTAATGTTTTTGATGGTGTTCATGGCCATGTTCTTGGTTCCCACATGGATCATCACAAATGGGTAATGCCCTCTAGGTTTGATGATTTTTTGGATCCTGTCTGTAATATCTTTAATTTTTACTCCTGGTCAGCAACACACCTCTCGGGCCAGGGGGTCAGGCCTGGACACATGATGTTCCGTACCCCTCAGCAGGGAGTCACCCATAACCAACACCTTTGTTTTCCTTCCAGTGCCATTTCTCCGTATCTCCCTGCCTTCCTCCCTCTGTTTTCCTTGTGTTTGTGATACTTCCACTGGCACTGTTTCCATCTCTGTCTCCTCCACCTGGAATCGATTCCTTAGTTTTAATTGCCATCTTGTTTGATGCCTTTGTGGACCTGTGGTAGTGCTCTGAGGAGTCTTGTTAGGGCAGTCAACTGTTGTCCCTTTGACTGGTCTCTCCTTTCCTGTGCAGGACATCAAGGTTTCTGTTAATGAACTCCTCCCCTTCCTTGATCCCATGGAGAGTAGTAATCCTTTCCTCCAGGCTCTGAACCTTCTCCGCTAAGAGTCCTGTCAACTTGCACTTCTGACAATTATAGTCCATCTTGTCGTCAGGGAGACAAACATGGCGCACCCCTGCAGGTGACTGGAAGTGGTCTGTGAGCATTCACCATCACTTCCCGAAGTGGGTTAAAGACCTAGAAATACCTTGGTGTGCTGATATACCCTGAAACTTCAAGAACTGACCAAAAGGCTACCTGAGCCAAAAGGGATAACAAGCACAGCAATGTAATCTTTCCTTAACTATTTATGGGATCCCCTGGCCTTATCCCCAGGTGAAGAAGAAGAAGACATTGGATTTATACCCTGCCCTTCACTTGGAGTCTCAGAGTGGCTTACAAACTCCTTTCCCTTCCCCTCCCCACAACAAGACACCCTGTGAGGTAGGTGGGGCTGAGAGAGCTCTGAGACAACTGTCCTTGAGAGAACAGCTGGTACAGAGCTATGGCTTGCCCAAGGTCATCCAGCTGGTGCAAATGGAGGAGTGGGGAATCAAACCCGGTTCTCCCAGATTAGAGTCTGCGCACTACACCAAACTGGTGTAGCTTTAGCTCTTTTAGCAAGAACCCTTTAGCTCTTGCCCTTTGGCTCACACAAAAAGCTTGTGCCTCTGGCAAGGAGGAGTCTTGCACTTCAAAGCTCACAGCCCCACCTCCCAACAGCGACCGCAGCAGTAGAGGACGGGGCCAGCAACCAACCCCAGGCAAATATACCCTCCTCTCTCAGCAATAAACCAGTCAAAAAACACACAGAAGCAACGAGAGACCCCTTTCCAGCAGACTCCAAGCACTCACTTCTCCTCACACACTGTTTTCTCACACAGCAACCTCAGTTAATGCTCCCCAGCAGTGTAGGAAAAGCAAAAATGAATGCTCACTTCACGAGCAGCTCTGTCACAATTCTGCCTCTGGCAAGGAGGACATCAGGTTCAGTATTGTCTGCTTAGACTAGCAGCAGTTCTCCAGGGTCTCTGGTAGAGGGCTTTCACATCACCTACTACCTGATTCCTTTCCTTGGGGATGCTGGGGATTGAACCTGGGACCTTCTGCGTACTTATCAGATGTTCTACCACTGAGCAGCACTCCCTACCCAGAACAGCCCTCCATGAAGTCAGTTTTTGAAATGGGAGTGTTTGAGAAAGTTTTTGTCCCAGGAACTAAAGTTTAGAATTCTCAGTAATTTTTTTGATGGCCTTTGTATTCCGTGCTCTGAACTTTACTGCTGCACCATTGGGAGGATAAAAAAGCTGGTATTTCAGTTTTCATTACAAGAACCAAACTATATTTTGCAACTGTAACCGAAGAACTCGGCTTTTATTTGATAGTTAACAATGAGATCAAAAGCTGTAATGCCAAAGACTGTTTTTGCACAGTATAATCTCAGTGTATAGATAGGAATTGGATGGTTGGTTGGTTGTCTACAGCTGTACTGCTTGAGCTAACCACAAAATAGCTAGCAAAATCTGCTGACTCTGTTAGAAAGCTGCAAGCAACGATTTCTCAATAGGTAAAGTGGTGGACAGATGAAAACATTGTCATTGTACCACTTTTATTTTTGTTACTGCCTGTAAAGACACAGTAGGGGGGCATGTCCACCCCAAGACCCCTAACAAAGCTTGCATTTTTAAAATGGCTTATATTTGCAAATAGGTTGTATATTTTGTGGGCTTAAATTCTGTCTTTTCTCTGTATCTGCAATCTTAATCAACATTTTACAAAATCAGATTTTATTCTTGGGTGGCAGTAGCTTGAACTTCTAGTTTATTACACTGTATTGTTCACTGGGGTCGTTTGTACAGAGCATCTGGCTGTGAAGGTGCATATGATCTTAACACCATCACCTCCGCACTCATCAGAGGAAGGTAAAAAAAATCAGTTTTAACACTGAGGGCAAGCAGGATTGGCAGAACACAGCTATTTGCAAATGTTGGATACATGAGGGAAATAGAAATTCATCACACAGAATTATCCAGTGGGATGAGGGGACTTCATTGTAATATGGGATGTTCTTTTCCTGTTACCAATAAACCAAAAAGCCACCCAGGGTTACAGTGAGGAGGACTACAGCCTAAAATTATTCCAAAACGTAATTACTCTACAGCACTGAAGATTCCACTGCAATTTACAAATAGATACTTAACATGCAAGTATGAGAACTCTTGCTAAGTATGTAAACTTAGACGAGCTTTCCTTTAAGAACCAAAAACTGTGGTCAAGACATTTGGCATGTCAGAATTTTGCATTTTGATTAATTTAAGCCCACAAGATATACAACGTGTTTCCTACAGCTGAGCTGAAATGACTTTGTTGGTGTCACAAGCTTGTTGGTTTAATGTCAGAATAATCTTCTGAATGATGGCTGCCATTCAAAGGCTTTTTCTGTTCTCTGTACTAAGTGCTAGACAAGCAGCTTTCTGCCTTTACGGTCTGCTGCATCTTAGTTGTTCATAAAAACTAGGTTTGCTAGCACCCTGGTCCCCTTTCTCACTGCCACTCAAGAGGGGCTGCAGGAGAAAAATAACATTAAAAATGGCTGACACGCTGATGGCATGATGTCACTTACAGGATAAGGCAGAAGTGACCACACCTCTTTAGGAATCTCTGGAAACTCAATGGTAAAACCCCGAGAAAGGGGATTGGGGGGGGATTCCCCACCCTAAGTGTGGGCCTGGCAACCCTAATAACCTAAATAAATAAAGAATTATTGACTTGGTAATTATGATGTACTGTAAAATGAATTTACAATACACCTTGTTTTAATATAGTGATAAGAGTTAGAAAATGCCTAGTTAAAAGAAAAATTCTGTCTGTCTGCGGCTCATGTATAGTCGTCCTGCTTCCACTTCTGTGATACTGATCTTGGAGACAGGCATGATATTCTATAATCATCTCCATGGCTGAAATTCTGAAAAAATTATTATTTTATTATTTATTATTTATCATTTATCATTTATTATTCACGTACCTCACTGTAAAGTCTGTTAACTTCTTTACCTTTTGGTTGATCTTCAGAACGGTATAGGTTTTGGTGTAACTCTTGAAGTATGAATTTTTTTTGTAATGTCACCGTTTCAGAATTGGTTGCTTCCTAATCAGACTTGATACAGTGTATAGCATGTGAAGCCGTGTTTCCTCTAAGTTGTGGAGTCTTGTGAGCAAAAAGTCTACTTCGTGAGCTACTGGCATTAAAGTTGTGAGCCAGCAATCTGGCTACTGCATAAATTAGTTTGCTACGGAGCCCTCCTTTCCTGAGCCCAGACAAAAATGTGTGAGCCGGAGGCTAACAAAACTGAGCTAGCTCACACTAACTCAGCTTAGAGGGAACACTGATGTGGAGCCAAATACTTTCCCTGTTTTATGGGATGCTATTTAAAAAATCTCTGCAGAAAAATACAAGAGTAGTGCATCCAGCTAAAAATATTAGTATTGCAAATTTGTTGTGGGGCAATGTGGCAACTGAGCAGCATGTAAGTATTGTGTGGCACCAGCTGTGCAGGTTTCTGTATTCTTCTTCCTTTTGTGTTTGCATCACAGAATGCGCTTGGTTACCTTCTAGCTCTGTTTATTTTGTTGGAATTTCAAGTCGGCACCAGTATTTGGGGCCATGTTGTCACTTGTAACATAAAACATTTCTATTAGAAATAAACGTTCATTATAAGAAGCTTTTTTGAGGAAAGAAGTCTTTTTGAGCAAAGCTAGGCTTAAAGTATTATTTTGTTACTCTTAGAACTGATGTGCCTGAGATGCACTTTTGTCTCTATTAATATGTTTTAGGCAGGCCTAGATATAGAAATTAGGCATGTTGTGACAGCCAAAATGGAAAGACACAACAAAAATTCATAAAATTAAATCTTAGAAGTAATAACAAAATTGCTTTAGCTTTTATGAAAGCTGGCTTTCACTGAGTTCCTATAAATTTCTGTGTCAAATTGTAACATGAGTATATTTTACAGCAGTGTTAACTTGTGCAATAAAGTATGCTGAGCTTTCAGTTTTCTTGGCCCTTGGGGAAAAAAAAGCTTTCTGCCTTATGATACGCTTAACACACTGGCAAATGTAGGTGAAGAACAGCTGATTGGTTTAACACTATGGAATTCAGTAATACTGTTGAGTTTAGAGGGGCAGCTGTGTTGTTCTAATCTAAAGCAATAGAACAGAGTTTGAGTCCAGTGGCACGGTGGCACCTTTAAGACCAACAAAGTGTAATTCCAGGTGTAAGACTTCCTGTACATGCACACATCTTGAGATGCACTGAAACAGTTTCCCTCAGTCCTTACATATGGGGGTGAGGGTGGGGTAGTTGCCAGGAAGGGCTAGTTAGAGTCAAGATGCATAAGTAACTGGGCAATAAGTATAGCTGAGATTGGATTAGAACATTCCAGCATAAGTATCCCCTGACCATCAAAGTAATTGTTGAAAGCTGCAGTTCTTCTTCTTCCTTTTGTAAGTGTTAGAGCTATTTCTCTTCTTCTGTGTTCTTTTCACTGATGCATGTTGTCTTCAATAGGAGTACAGCTTTATCCATACACGTAGAAGACATCAGCACAGAAATGTTGGGTTTGGGATGACTATTAAAGCTGTGGCAATATCTTTGTTGTACGGCATTGGCATGCCCTGTGTATTCTTTCCTAGATGATTCAAAGAAAGCCAATAAAACATGACTATAATTATTTACAGGGCTTTTATTGTAGAAAAAGCCCAGCAGGAACTCATTAGCATAATAGGTCACACCCAACAGCAGAAACACATTAGCATATTAGGCCACACCCCTTACGGCGCAGCTCCCTCCCAAGATCAGCTTCCCCAGGTGCCCCGTGGCTTGCGGGGCACCTGGGGAACCTGAGGAGGGGAGGCAGTTTAAATTGCCTTCCCTCACTGGATCAGCTTGGCTTCCCCATGTGCCCTGGCAGCTTGTGAGGTGCCTGGGAAACCCAGGGGCGGGGAGGCTGTGGGCGTGGCCAACTCAGAAGCCAGCCGGAACTCCGCTCCTGCCCAAAAATAGCCCTGATCATTTAGAAGATTATCTTTATCAATACACTTAACAAAGGCTAAAATTTGTTTGAGCCAATGGTAGCCAAACTGAAACACTTGTGAATACATATGATTGAGTCTGTTTGTGGGAGTTGATGGTGTTGATTGCCATAATTAAGGTACTTAGCCAGAGCTATGCTGGGGGTTATTAGGAAGGGAATTGAAAACAAATCAGCCAGTATCATAATGCCCCTGTATAAACTGATGGTGCGACCTCATTTGGAGTACTGTGTACAGTTCTGGTCACCACATCTCAAGAAAGATATTATAGCATTGGGAAAAGTGCAGAAAAGGGCAACTAGAATGATAAAAGGTTTGGAACACTTTCCCTGTGAAGGAAGGTTGAAGCACTTGGGGCCCTCTAGCTTGGAGAAACGATGGCTGAGGGGTGACATGATAGGGGTTTATAAGATTATGGATGGGATTGAGCAGGTAGAGAAAGAAGTACTTTTCTCCCTTTCTCACAAGACAAGAACTTGTGGGCACTCCATGAAATTGCTGAGCAGTCGGGTTAGAACGGATAAAAGGAAGTACTTCTTCACCCAAAGAGTGATTAACACGTGCAATTCACTGCCACAGGAGGTGGTGGCGGCTACGAGCATGGACAGCTTCAAGAGGGAATTAGATAAACATATGGAACAGAGGTCCATCAGTGGCTATTAGCCACAAGGTATAGATAGGAACTCTCAGTCTGGGGCAAGTGATGCTCTGTATTCTTGGTGCTTGATGGGGGGCAACAGTGGGAGGGCTTCTGGTGTCCTTCCCCCACTGCTGGACCTCCTGAGGGCACCTGGTGTTTTTGGCCACTGTGTGACAGAGTGTTGGACTGGATGGGCCACTGGCCTGATCCAACATTGGCTTCTCTTATGTTCTCTATGGCAGGTTCTCAGTTAACTACTCTCAGCATTCCACAATTAAGGCTACATCTTTCCATTCTGACATTTATTTCCTTCTCTATGTTTTCCCATGGAATTAAACCCAAACAAATGGTAACCATGTAAACTAAACTTGTTATTCTTGTTTGGCCCTTGAATCTGTTAAACATCTTCAGTATGCTGTATGCTAATTTACTGCTCACCCCCCACCTGTACCGACTGGTAATTTCTGTTTCATTGTATCTAAAGAACTGTGCGTGCACACATAAGCTTATACCTTGAATAAACCTTTTTTGTTCTTAAAGGTACCTCTGGACTCAAAACTTTTTTCCTTGATGTAGTAGTTAAGAGCATGGACTCTAATCTGGGAGAACTGGGTTTGAGTTCCCACTCCTCCACATGCAGGTGCTGGTGTGACCTTGGGTCAGTCATAAGTTCTTTCAGAGCTGTTCTCCCAAGAGCAGTTTTCCAGAGAGGTCTCTCAGCCCCACCTACCTCACAGGGTGTCTGTTGTGGGGAGGGGAAGGGAAAGGAGTTTGTAAGCTGCTCTGAGACTCCTTCGGGTAGTGAAGGGTGGGGTAGAAATCCAGTCTCCTCCTCCTCTTCTGCTTCTGCTGCTTCAGACTAACATGGCTACCCCCCTGAATCTTTCCACAAGCTTGCAGTGCCATGCTAAGTAGGTCTACTCTGAATTCTACTTAGGTTTGTTCAGTGAGACTTACTTCCAGGAAAGTGAGCTTAAACTTGCACAGTTCATTTATATTGATTTTTATTTTAAATAATTGAAAATTCTGCTAATTAAAATCAAGCCTTATAATGGTGTGATTTGGCACAGTACAACAACATCTAGCAATCCTAAACTGGCCGACTCAGAAGTAAGCCCCATTTTATTCAATGAGGCTTACTCCCAGGAAAGTGTTCTTAGAATCACAGCCTTAAAGACCAGCTGTGTCGGAGATCTGGTGTGTGTAGTTATTAAGAATATGAATCTAGGATCAGGGAAATCCAGGTTTGAATCCCCTATCTGCCATGGAAGCTTACTAAGTGAGCTTGGGCCAGTCACATACTCCCAGCCTAATCTACCCAACAGGTTGTTGTGAGGATCCAGTGAAGGAGGGAAGAATGTTGTAAGTCACTTTGGGTCCTCACTGGAAAAAAAGTTGGGTATAAATGAAGCAAATCTTTAATAATATTGGCCATTTCTAGCTCTCCCATTGGCTGTGCAGTGCACTCCATCAGCCATTGGCCCATCATCCACCACTCAAAGAGTATTTACATGCCCTCCAAACCAGGCTCTTTTCCTGGGGAACCATTGTTTCCAATCTCCAGTTGAGGGCTGGAGATCACTCAGAATTATAGCTGCTCTCCAGGAGTCAGAGCGGAGGAGATGGAATGCTGAAGTCAGAGGGGCAGATAAAAGTAGGTTGGTGGTTGGCTGAGAAGGAGTGTCCAGTCTATGGCTGCCACTGCCATTTTGGAGTTGAACTCAGACCGTTTAAAATGCCATGAGGGCCTGATCCTACTTGGGCCTACAGCATGATGAGACCAGGTGCTCTCGGGTTCTTCTGGCGAAACAAGAGTGCCTGGTTTTGCCATACTGTAGGTTTGATCAGGACTGGGCCCTTGTGGCACTTTAAATGGCCTGAATTCAGCTCTAAAATGGCAGTGACATCCATGGGTCAAATCCATGGATTCTGTAATGTCTAGTGTGGCCCTAAGATCCAAACCTCTGCTTTCTGTGCCCCCCCCCCCGGCAGAGGAGAGGCAGATGGTGACCAGAGAGAGGGCTTTTTCAGTGGTTACTCCTTTCCTGTGGAATGCTGCCCCCCCCCCCCCCCGTGAGGTTTGCCTAGGACCTACCTTACTTTCCCTTAGGTGCCAAACTAAAACATTCCTTTTTACCCAAGCCTATAGCTAAGGGGATTTTATCTCTTAAACATTCTGTACTAGGCTTCTGGCCCAGGGATTATTTCATCTTCTTCATTTTTGGCTGATCATTGTGCATTTTATGCTGTTATGCCCTGGCTTGGTTTTAATTGTTTTGCTTTATTGTTTTAGTTGTTGGCTTCTTCTAGTAGATCTCTGAAGAGGCAGCGTGTGCATGTTCTGAATAAATAAAATCCTCTCACTGGGCATTGTATGTAAGCCTTGAAACAGAAAAAAGCCGAGGAAATTCAGTAACTGATAGTGAAATGAATGAGATGGGCTCATGAATCTCTGTTGGGAAAAGGGGGAGCTTATTGATGATGAAAGCATAGTCATAGCTTATGACAGCTTTCCTAACTAGCATATTTCCACATAAATTGCTTGAAATGCACTGGAACTCAGTTGTACGTTTGTTTTTCATTAAACTGGGCCTTTAGAAATTCTTTTAATTTGGTGTTTCTGGAAATCCACAGTCAAATTTCAAAGCAAGTGTTACTTCAAGTCTGTTTTACATTTAATGAAATGTCACAAATGAGAACCATTCCTGCTGATACAACTTCATAATTAAATTTATATCCACCATGGTCTCCACATGCTAATAGCTACATGTAACAATGTTTCTGCAGCATTTTATTCGTATATTCACAGTATAGTTGCTAAATAGATGGCCGTATTTTATATCATTGTGAATCAAACTGTGGCTGCATGTAGCAACAAAAGAAGAAAAACTTTGTCTATCAGACAGCTGGCCCCAGGCATTGCAAGAGATGTGATTTTTTTAAATGGAACCCATATGTACGTTTACCATTAGTGAGTTGCTGCTACAGCTGTAAAAAAATCTGCTTCTAACTTCGTAGCCAGTTTCCCTTTTTGTAGTTGTGGTTAATGATGGGTTTCTTGCTTCAGCAGTTCCTAGGACTTTCACAACTGAGGACTGTGCTGGAAACTTGCCAAAAGCCTGAGGACTGCAATTAATCCACACAAAGGGAAACTTTCATATGACTTTATTTTTATCTGAATCCCAGTTAGCTACTTGCTTGTTATACTTTGATACAGGCAACTAAAATTACTGCACTTTTCATTTTCCCTTTGGATGGAACGTATGAGCCCTTTGTTTCACCTGAGCTTTCTCTGTATTTGAGGCAATAAAAATGGTAACTGCAAATCTGGCACAGTTGAGGGTTTGATTTCAAGTAGCAGTGATCTGAAGATTAGAGAAATCTCTCTCCCTCATCATGGTGTTAGTTGCAACACCAGGCCTCTGTTTGAATTATGATGGGGAAATTTAGCTGAGAGACGATTTACTTAATAGGTGTGCATGCTAGGGATTGTCCTCCAACTATACCAGAGTCAGAACCCTCTCGAAGCGGCACAGATGACAGACAGGGAATATCTTTTAAGACATTTATTAAGAAAATATCCCTAGTACTGTCAGCTAATTAATAAAATATCACACACACGCACACACACGTACACACACACACACACACACACACACACACACACACACACAAAAGAGCTAAGAAATAAAGAGGTAAGTGAGCTCAAGAGATTGTGAACGAAAGAGGACGAAGCGTTGATGGGGTTATAGCTACCTTCCGAAGAGGAGAGTCCGCGGTGAAGAGCAGACTGCAAACATGTCTGTGAAGACCCAGCAGAGATGGGGGGATCCAGCCAGTACACATCCCAGGAGACTGAACCAAAGATAACTGGGTTTAGAGCCCAGATACAGGAAAATTGTGCCTTCAGGGCAGTGGGCACAACAGGGAAATGGTCCAGGATGGCTGGTAATGGCTCAAAAGGGGTTTTGGACAAAAGAAGTCTAGGTTTGGGAAGGGAAGCAAGGTGTTAGCAAGGTGTTGGACAGTTGCAGAGTCTTGGCTTCATTAGTGGCTGGGCTATCCAAAAAACAAAGATGACAATAGACCGTGACTGGGGTTGTCTCAGTATTGAGGGGCAAAGTCTGGAGATTTGATGTAGAGCTGGAAGTATGCTGATACCTTTGAGATGATGAAATTAAAGCATTGTCCTTTCATGATGACAGGTATGGGCTTGCTGTATCTGAGCTTAATGGCTGACTGGGTCGGAGAGACGGTCCTGAGCACGTCTGGGGTACTTGGCTTTGCACACAGAGAGGGCTGGACTTTCCCTATGCCAGCTTTGGCCCTAACCTGTCCAGGGTACCGTCCTTCATTTGGCAAGAGGAGGCTTGGGCTAACAGCACTATGGTAGATGAGTGATAGGAGGGATAAGAGTGGCTGCTGAATAAGACCATTGTTGGAGGCTATCTTGCTGCTGCAGGAGAATAGGGGTGGGGGCTGTATTCCAGCTTAAATCCCTGACATCTCTGGTGAAATGATCTTGCATAGCAGGAGTTGAGTCCTTTCTCTGCCTGTGTGACCCTAGATTGTGCTGCTAGGCAGAGCAGATAACACTGAGCTAGATTTAGTGTAAGGCAGCTGTGGTGGTGATGGGACAGAGGTAAAAGCCAAAATTCAGTCCTATTGGGTAGAATGATAGAGAACGTCAAAGTTCATTCTAAATAAAATGGAGGAGAGAGATCCTCTGTTACCTCAGTAGACAATTACGTTTAGGACTCATTCATTTTTATATAAAATTTGTGACATAAAATCCGTGGTGGTTGCAGTAATGTTAAGTTTGCCATGATGTCTGCATAAACCTTAGGCGAAGGAAATTATTTCAAAGCTAGCTCTCTCCTGGAGTTTTGGAGTTATTCTGATACATAGCTTTGGCTTAGGCCCTATATCGGTTATTAAATATAATCATGAACACATGAAAACATGACTTTTCTTCAAAGCAAAATGAGAGAGGGCCTCTGGCTGGTGAAATTTTAGAACTTCCGTCTAATTTCCGTCTTGTGTTTACCTGTGGCAGCACTTCTGAAACTCATTTAATTTGCATTCCTTGATAATTTAATACATCTTGCAACATCATACAACTTCTCCATTCTGACTTACTGTGAAATGCCTTTAACCTACTACTTTACTTTTAAAAAATACAAGGTTCTTATTGGTTTCCTTTGAATTTAAGGGTGTGTTGTAATATGCATACACAGTATAGTGTTATGAAAAGAAAAATTCTCTTTCAGTTTCTTTTAATACACAGTATCTGAACTGTTATACAACATTTATAAATTAAGGGTTGCTGACCTGAAGGTTCATTTTCTCTGAAGTAATCTTAAGTTTTGCTCTGGGTGAATTTGATTTAAATCAAATTGATTTAAATAACAATTTAAATCACGAGTTAGTAAGACTAAATTTTAATCATGGTTTTCTTCATAAAGACTCATTCTTGCTGGTATAATCTTAATATTTACAACCAGAGGAATGTTTCATTTTTAGAATAACAATTTTTCAGATTAGTTTTACAGTTATATCAAAAAATAACTGATTTGGTTATACTGTTAGAAACACATCATAATTATGAAATTGTGAGGTGAACTATCTCCAGTTTAATAGGTTAATCATTCATATTTGGACAACTTTTCTGCTGTACTTTATTGGAAGGAGAAAAATAATAATTACCTTAATAATAAAAATTTAAATAGTTTATTTAACTAAAACAATAACTTTATAGCACAGTGATGGCGAACCTTTTAGAGACCAAGTGCCCAAACTGCAACCCAAAACTCACTTATTTATCACAAAGTGCCAGCACGACAATTTAACCTGAATACTGAGGTTTTTGTTTAGAAAAAAGAATTCATACATTAACATCTTTTGTCTTAAAAGAAAAACACAATAACAGAGCTTTCAATTATACAAACAACTTTTTTTTTGAAAGGTAAAAGTTTGCATTTGGCATGCTTTTGAACAATTAATGTGATTTTTGCTGTTGTATGCATGCTGATAATTTGTCTAACCTTGGCTCATACTTTGTAAGTTTGAGAACAGCCCAGCCTCAAGTCTGTGTCATCTTTTTCCTTTTAGAGACTGAGTGCCCAAACTGCGTGCGTGCCCACAGAGAGGGCTCTGAGTGTCGCCTCCGGCACGCGTGCCATAGGTTTGCCACCACTGTTATAGCATATGTATTCTTGTATTTGCTTAAACATACGTGTTTGTTAACTGATGTGGTTAAACAAAATATCTTAAACAACAACAACAAAAAAGTTGACTATCAGCCCAGTCCACACATGAAAAACTTAAAATACTGCCCTCTGTAGTTCACTCATCTTCATCTTCTTGTTTGTGCATAATCTGGAAAAGAAAAACAAGCTTTCCGGCTTTATTGGGTCCCAAATGATTTCTCAATTTAGAATGAATGAGTTCTCAGTAAGAAAATATTCTTTCTATGCCAGCAGAAGAGGCTCCTGCTGTTTAAAATGTTATAATCACTTCAACAGTCTCTTAAGTGACTTCCACCAGTTCTGGTGTGACTTTGTTTAAAACGCCATCAGCAAACATATATTTCTTGAATTATTCCCTTTTAGCTCTGAAGTTTATAATAGTTGGCATTACCGATGGATGACTGGTGGATATCCATGTCATAGCTAACTCCCCTCAGCACTTAAGGTATGACCCTGGTACTGGATATTGACAATATTTGTGAGAAAATGTACTGGAGACAGTGCTTGTCCCATTCATTTTTTTAATGCTTGTAATTTAATTTCAGTAGCAACAGCAATAAAACAGCTATTTTTCTATATTTTAAACCAAATGTTGAGGATTTTGGCTGTGACAGTGCCATCTATTTTCTCTCGAATTTGTTCACAGACTGTCATCAGAATAGGGCACTTCTTGATATACTGCTCAAAACAGTCCACTACAGAGTTCCATCTGACATGTTGTTGGAGCGTGAGCTTGGTTCCACCCGTTCTTTTCAGGGTTGTTGCTGCAAAATGATTGTTATAGAAGTATTTAGTAATTTCAACTACATTCCTCTTTATTTCTAGAACACTGAAGTATTTGGCTAGGAGGTGCAGCAAATGAGCACTGCGACCATATATTAATAGCTTTGTATTCCCTTCCTGCTCTTTTAAATTTCTTCTTATCTTGGATACATTTGCAGTATTGTGTGTGACCAAACTGCATACTAGCAATGAGAAGCTGTGTGACAAAAAACGCTACTACACACTCTCAGACGGAGTAATACAATGTAATCAATAGAGCAACAATATATAGAAAATCAATACACTGGAGTAACAAAGCAAGGAACAAAGAATCCAGATATACACTTTCTTTCGGGGTCCTTCTTCAGAAGTGACTAATACAATTGCTTCTAATTACAAAATCTGCTCCTAATGGCAACAAGGTCACCATACATTCACAGGAACAATGTTTCCAACAATTCCAGATTCTTAATGGGCCACCATTCTTGTATTTCAACAGGAGAACTAACTCCACAATAGTAAACTGCTGGATGTGCCTCAAACTGCATACTAGACATTTGAATTTTTGTTCATATTATTACAGCTTTTGCTGCCACTTCTTGTAACTATTCTGCTCTGTGTGCATTTCCTTTAAAAAAAATTTTTTTATATGTGCATGTGTGTCTGCACCTGGAAGTCATGGTGACTTTTGGTGACTGACCCCTACTAGGGGCCTGGAGGATATTCAGAGAAGTGGATGATACCTGAAGAACCCACTAGCAACACAAAGAGTATTGCCTCAAATCAACTTAATACCTGATATGCCATTAAAGGTATTTAATTTGATTTGAACTTAATACCAAAGTCTCTAAAGCATGATGGTGTCCAAACCAGCACAAATTGGGGAGAATAAACTATTTAGAAATCATATCCTAGAATATTTCAAGCTGGGCTCATCTAAGAAGTTTAGATCATTCTCTCTTCAGTAGAGGTTATGACATCCTCCTCTTCCTCCAGGAGATGGACAGCTAGGGACTTTAATTGATGGATATCACTCCTTCAATAATGTGGCCATCCCTGGTGCTGTCCCAGGTAGGCTAAAGGAGGAGGGTTGGGAATATTAATATCCACTCCTCTCAGAGTGAAATGCGTGCTATTGAAATCCCTGAATGAACCTGGCAATGGCGGCTTTCCTTCATTGTGGCCGAAAGGCCCTTCTTATTGTAAATATATATCTTCTTCCCAACAGAGAAAGTTGAACATCATGAAGATCTGGGAGGAATTAGATTTTTATGTTGATGATCTAATAAATGAAAATCCTGTTGATATGACCCTCTTGGGAGGAGATTTTAATGCCAGACTGGGCTCAAATGACAACTTCCTTATTGACAAGTTTGGGACACTAATAGTCAACAGTGAGGAAGACAGGAGTCATGCTCATTTTCTGCACCTCTCGGAAGACTGCTAGGCAAACTATGTGGGCCTTTGTTTAGCCAAAATGGCAAGAAGACGAAACCTCTCCACATTAAATGGCTGTACTTCTGGGGATTATCCAGGGGAATTTACTTATATGGCTGGTGCAAGATGCAGTAAAAATTTTAGTCAGTAAAAGTCTGTTACCTTCTGTAAAAAAGTTTCAGATCCTCCCTGAGCTTGAAGGCGACCATTTACCCCTTTTACTCAGTATGCCCCCTCTGCCTTGCCAGCCACATCATAACATTTCACAGGGACTATGAATATTACCAGCCCATCAATTGGAGTGTTGTGTCAAATGGTCCAACTATTTGGCACGAAGACTGAAGACACTTTGGAGGACGAGGATGTGAGTAAGTGTAGATCAGCCATTATGGACATCTCCCAGGACTGGAATCCCTTGATCCCTTTTGACAACATACTTAGGCTTCTGAAACAGCTACTAGAACATGATGCCACTACACATATGTACAGATTTCTAAGAATTACTCAAAGTGATGGTTTGCTAAGGATTGCCAAGAAGCAAAAAAGGAGATTAGAGCTGCTTATCAGGCATATGATTGCCTCAGGAACAGATACACAGAGCACCTCCCACCATCTATTATATCTACAGAAGTCCTATAAAAATTAGTGGTAACAAAGAAGCAAGTGGATAGGATGGAGTTATGGAATCAAATAATCCAGTCAACCAAAGATAAAAATTATGTGCTTTTTGGGAATCTGATATCCAGACACGCTTATAAAGATATTTCACCTATAGACTCTTTAATTTCACCCGATAAATGAGAAGTGTATTTTTGGAAACTACATGCCGAGGCTCAGCATCCATCTTATCTCCAAAAGCCAGAGGGTCTGCCAGAGTGGTCCCCTGTTACTGTATAGGAAATCAAGTCCCTCATTGGCCAACTCAAGAGAGCCAAAGCTCACGTCATAGATAATATCCTACCAGAATTATTAAAGGAGAATATCGGCTAGTGGGCCTCCACTCTGGCCTCCCTTTTCACTTATATTGACTCAACTGGAGAAATCCCCAATGACTGGAAGAAGGTGGTCATGATTCCATTTTTTAAGACCGGTAGGAGAGATGATCCGGCAAACTATAGACCAATCATCTTGCTATAAACCAATCAGATTGGCAAGCTCTACGCTAGAAATCTCCTTGAGAAATTAAAGAGTTGGTTAAACCAGGAGAATCTTTTAGAGAATGAACAGGTGGGCTTTAGGGAAGAGCGGTACACCATGGGGCACAGTCTGATCCTGTCACATCTAATAGATAAATATGCGTCCAATAACACAGTTTTGCTGTATGTAGCCTTTATCGATTTAAAAACCACCTTCAATTCTATACCTAGGGACAGACTATGGGGAAAAAATAGGAGCCTCATCAATAGATAAGAGACTCCTATATCTGATTTGGGCATTGTATAGGAATACATTGTTTAGGGTCAGGTGTAATAAAAAACAGGCTCCTAACTATAACCCAATTACAACTACAAAAGGTGTCAATCAAGGCTGCATTCTGGCCCCCTCCATATTCACTTTTTACATCAATGATAGCCCTGGCAGGGCTAATACCCACCTTCCTGCTCTAGTTGATTGGAAGATATCCGCCCTACTCTATGCAGATGATATGGTTTTGTTATGAAGGACCCCCTGTGGGCCTAAGAAGGACACTGAAGGAGTTGAGCCATTACTGGAGATCAATTACCAAAAGACTAAAGTTATGGCTTAGTGTGAAAGACCTAAAGTCAAGTCATGGAGTACTAACAGCCATAGTTTAGAGCAGGTATTGAGCTTCAAATATCTGGGGGTAATGATCCAATCCTCTAGGGTGAGGAAAGTTCACAATGAGTATGTTGCCAGTTTGATGTAGTGGTTAAGAGTGCGGACTCTAATCTGGGAGTACTGGGTTTGATTCCCCGCTCCTTCACTTGCAGCTGCTGGATGACCTTGGGAAAGCCATAGTTCTGTCAGAGCTGTTCTCTCAAGGACAGTTCTGGAAAGAGCTCTCTCAGCCCCACCTACCTCACAGGGTGTCTTTTGTGGGAAGGGTAAGAGAAAGAAGTTTGTAAGCCGCTCTGAGACTCCGAGTGAAGGGCGGGGTATAAATCCAATCTCCTCCTCCTCTCTCTGCCTATATTGGACGGAACTCTGCACAGGGAATTTTAAGATTCTTCTTTACTAAAGGTGGGGAATATATACCAGTGGCCCTCAAATTATATCAATCTAAAATGGTCTCCCAACTTTTGTATGGAACTATGCTAGGTCTGCCTTCTTCAAGTTTCGCTCCATTGGAGAAAACACAGTATAATTTTTAAGAGCAATATTTTGATTCCCCAGTTGTGTCTTCAATGCTAGCCTACCTCTAGAATCCAGCTTGATAAGATTAAAAGCCCAGTTAGCCTCGCTTCTATAAATATATGGCTTAAACTAAACCATCCTCCTTTTCATATTACATCATTAATTCTTAGAGATGGTGTCTATTCTACTTGGCTCAAGGCAGTCTATCAGAAGCTGAATTTGCTCGGCTTTCCCCAGACTTTCTTCTAACAATGTCAGTGCAAGCAAGGGCCCTAGTCAAGCAAAGGACATTGGATACCGAACGGCAGGAATATATTGACAGGGTTCCAAACTTATTGGCCGCTATGAAAATGAGATATGTTGAAACCCCAGCAGCCAATTTATTGTCATTAGAGACTCCATCCCATTGCAGGGCTTTCTTGGCTAGATGGAGTATCTTCCCCTCTGTGGTTGTTGAGGGATGCTACAAAAAGATTCCAATGGCTCAAAGGTTCTGCCCTTGTGGAGTAGGCAAGGTTTAGACAATCAAGCATATTCTGCTTCACTGCTGTTTTTATCAGGAAGTGCATGTGAAGTTTTTATTTATTTATTTATTTATTTATTTAGATTTTTCTTACAACCTTTGTTTGGGAGGTTTCTCACACCTGCAGTAGAAAGTGCCAAGAAGTTTTTATCTGACATTTTATTACTTTCTCCTTTTCTAATATACTTAATCAAAGTGAAAGCTTCAGTCTGACTCAGGTCACCTCAATCTGACTCAGGTCTTTCAACACCCTGCCCGAAATCAGTGGTTCTGGAGTGGACAAGCACTTCTCATCTTCCACAGTGAAGACAGAGGCAAACAATGCATTCAGCTTCTCAGCTGTTTCCCTATCATCCTTCAGTACTCCTTTTACCCCGTGGTCATCCAAGGGCCTCACTGCCTCCCTGGCTGGTTTCCTACTTCTAATGTATTTGAAGAAAGTTTTATTGTTGGTCTTTATGTTTTTTGCAATATGCTCCTCATATTCCCTTTTTGCCTGCCTGATCACAGACTTGCATTTTATTTGCCACAGCCTGTGTTCCCTGTTATCAACCACATTGAGATTGGCTTTTCACCGCTTAAAGGAATCCTTACCTTTTACAGCTTCCATTACTTTTTTGTTAACCATGCAGGCTTTTTTCTATACCTATTTGTGCTTTTCCTAACCTGTGGTATATATTTTTTTCTGAGCTTCTAGGATTGTAGTTTTAGTCTCCAAGCTTCCCTGATGGTTTTGACCCTTTCTACTTTTCCTTTCAGTTTCTTCCTCACATGTCCCCTCGTATCAGAGAAGTTACCCCTTTTAAAGTTAAAAGTGGTTGTGTCAGTCTCTTTTGGGCAGCTCCCTATTTATACAAATGTTGAACTCAGTAACATTACAGTCGCTGTTCCCAAGCCATGCGTTGATTGATATCCACCCTGGTTTTTCTTATACAGTTTTTTATGCATTAATGTTTTAAAATTAAAAATAACATATTAAGGAAAGATAAAACTTATCATCATCATCAGCCTTTCAAATATGTAAACTCGTAGCCAATCAAAGTATTGTTAGCCTCTTCATACCTGAATAGTTTAAAACTGAGTCTTGTGGAAGCAGTAATAGGCTATTGGGCATACTGTATCTTAAAATGAAGCGTGGCAATTCCAGAATTGGTCCAGTTATGACCAATGTTCCCTCTAAGCTGAGTTGGTGTGAGCTAGCTCACAGTTTTTTAGCCTCCGGCTCACACATTTTTGTCTAAGCTCAGGAAGGATGGCTCTAGAGCACACTAACTCATGCAGCAGCCAAATCGCTCGCTCACAACTTTAATGCTAGTAGCTCGCAAAGTAGAATTTTCGCTCACAAGACTCCACAGCTTAGAGGGAACATTGGTTATGACTGGCTTTATTTTGTACAGGTCCTCAGCATTGGTTACTCATGTGGATCTCTCTCATCGCCTCATACTCCATGAATAATTCTACATATATAAAATGAGAGCATCACCAGGCTAGAGTGAGGTATTTGGTTAGACAGTTTTGTCTATTTAGATTTCTCCTGTAGCTTATTTCTCTTAATTCACATTGGTCCATATTTGGGAAGATTCAGTGTGAAACTTTAGTTCACCTCTGTGGTAATCCTTTTTATCGTAAAGCAGCCCTATGCTGGGGGAAAAAACCAAACAGTTTACAGGGAACATAATAAATTGCAATTAGGTCATAATTGTGATTTTCTGGATTCTACCTAGAAAAGATTTTTTGGTAGGAAATGTGCCATATTGCTCACGATCAGTTGCTTTTTTTCTTACAGAAAATAGCTTGTTCAAATTCTTTTCCTTAAGCAGATGTAACTATTTTGTATCAAGTTCATGGTTTCTATCAAGTTTGCATCAAGTTCATGGTTCATATCAAGTTCATTCACTCTGTTTTACCTTTGCTATTTATTTTTTTAAAATTCTGTGCTAGCTCCCCAGATAGATGTTCAAGGTGGCTGACAAAGTAAACTAATTTGGTTAACCTAGTTTAGAAAACTGGTGATGTGGTTTGGTACAATGGATGTATTTTTATGTACCCACTTACTTGGAGAGGTTTAAACTTCATTGTGTCACTTTGGATGTAATCAGAAAATTATGCCACCTCTTGGCCCTGTTTGCTCTCTCCTCCCTGCATGCATTCTGATTATATTCCTGACTTTTTGGCTGAGGCAAAAATACTTCAAACACTTCATCCAAATAGGCAGACTACTATTTGTGCTTGCCTCTAAACCAGAATTAAAAACCCACTTGAAACATTAACTTCCACTTTTGGTTTGGAGGGCAAGTACCTCATTGGGATTGCAAAAGCCCAGAACGTGTTCCCACTCATTTGGAGGATGAGGAAAGTTACATTTCAACTAAACCAGTATATTCAGATTATCCTAATACTGATTTGTATGCAGCACTCAGTAGCCAGAGAACAAGTTTTCAAAGCATCTTGATTCAAATGCTAATGTGTGTTTAACTGGCACATGTAGTAAGTGTGCAAATATTTCCGCTCATATGCTTATTTCTGGACGGCTGACCAGTCCACTTCATTCTGTTTTTCCAGAATGCATGAATTATGCTATAAAGTTGGCACAAAAACTGTGGGAATCTTTACTGTTATGTAAAAGTCCTACTTTTTAATTTAATGTAGGTTAAATGTAACTACACTTTTGTTCTTTTAAAGCTAGCAGTAAACATTGAGCATTTCTTTCATAAGTTTAATACCAGAAGCTAAAGTATATATTTAAACTTTTAAAATGTCTTGTGAAGTTCAGATTTAGAAGATGAGATGCTTTCTAATGGATATCAGAGTAACACAAAGTATGTTTGCTGGAATGTTCTGTCCATTCCTACTCTCTGAACTTCACTGTGGCCCAGTGAAAGATCAGTTAGTGTTTAATATGGCAGATGGATCCTTTTTTTTAAGCTTTAAAGCCATTCTGAAAGGATAGAATGAATTATATTTCACTTGAACAGCAACAGTGGAATTATGTTTTGGTTTCAGCAAGTTTCTTGTGCATTGTTTGTATTTAATTTACTTACACATCAACTAGAGATGTGAAATTTCTGCAAATCCATCTATTCTAGTATCTTGTATCTTGTAGTGGCTAACAATTGTCTTGGAAGACTACAAGGAAGACATTAAGGCCGAGGACAGACTGGCAATGTAAAGCGGGGCAGCCCCGCGTCGGAAGTGGAAGAAAAGAGCTCGTTCAGACATGCGCATCTGTCCCTCGGCTCCATTTCGCACTTACCCGTCTCCCAGTCGCTTTCCATCCGTTTTAACAGGACACCGGGTAAAACCGGTGTTCAGGGGCCGTCCTCCGCATGCCTCCCGCTTCCAAATAGTGTGAACCGGAAGAAGCGGGAGGCATCCGGAGGCGGCAGTGTGAACGCGCCGGCACAAAGTTATGCGCATATGCGCATGTGCGAAACACATCAAAGGGAAAACAAAAAAAAGTGCAACGGCGCGCACGAGCCGGCTCCGCGGCAGTCTGAACGCTCCGTATCGGCACCACTGCGCATTGCTCTGGCCAGTATGAACGGCCAGCTTCGTGGAGTTTTCCCCCCGCACCAGTTCCCTCCACTTTGCCCCCGCTTTACATTGCCAGTCTGTCCTCGGCCTAAGAAACACTCCTTTATGTTTCTTCCCAGCACCTGATTTTAGAGGTACACTGCCTCTAAACATGAAGAGTCTATCTAGTACTGCTCATACGGTTATCATCTTAAGCAGAAATCAGGATAATTAAAAAAAAGACCTCAGTATTATTTTCCTTACTTTTGATTATTACACCTATGAATTTCGCCACTGAGGGTGACACGATCATTTGTATCCAATAGTAGCCATGACACCTGGGCTTGCACATTTAGCAATTCTATATCTTTAAATAAAGGGGTTACTAAATTAGCCCTCAACCCATTGAATATAGGGCACTCCATAATCATATGTTCAGTGGTTTTGATTTTATCATATGAGCATCTGCATGTTCTGTTAGACAGAGCATGATACTCAACAACAACCTTTATTGACATAGCAGATTAAAGAAAAACAAACAGGAGGAAACTGAAATCCTAATACATATCTCGCCTTTTAGAAGTCAGGTACAGAAAATTCGTCAACATTTCAATAATTACAGCACTTTGGGTGGAAAGAAAATAGAGCAAGGGTGGTCAAACTTGCTTAACATAAGAGCCACATAGAATAAATTTTAGATGTTTGAGAGCTGCAAATTGAAAAACATGCAAAATTTATTTTAATAACATTAAATAAGACTGCCAAAAATAAAAAACAAAGGGGGTAAAAACAGATATTGATAATAATATTTATTTATCCAGTGATATTTATTTGTTTGCTAATGATATTTGTTTGTCTAAGATAGAGAGAGAGAAGTGGAAAGAGAGAGAGAGAAAAAAACAGAAAGCAAATAGATGAGGGAGGGAGAGGGAAGAGGGATGAAGAGAGAAAGAGAAAGAAAGGTAGAAAGAAAGCGAACAGATGGGGGAGGGAGGGGAAGAGAGAGAGAGAAACAAAGAGCAAATAGACGGGGAGGGAGGGGAAGGGAGAGAGGGAGAGAGAAAAGAAACAAAGAAAGCAAATAGATGAGGGAGGGGGAGGAAGGAAGGAAAAAAGGAAGGAAGGAAGTGAGCAAAAGAAAGGTGAAAAGAAAGAAAGGTGAATGAAAGCAAATAGATGGGGAGGGAGGGGAAAGAGAGAGGTGGAAACAAAGCAAATAAATGGGGTGGGAGGAAAGGAGGGAGAAAGCAAGAGGTGGAAAGAAAGCAACTTTAAATGTGTTCTCCAGCCCTCACCCCCATGCCAGCCAGCTTGGTTTGGTGGGTGGGGCCATGGGTTGGGGGCTTGGAGAATGTCTTTAACTTTAGATGTGTTCTCCAAGCCATCTTCCCCTGCTGCCACACTGGTTTGGCTTGGAGAAGGGCTTTAGAGAGACAAATGCCTTCTCCAAGCCAAGATGGCAGGGCAGTGTGGCGGGGCTTGGAGAACACATTTAACTTTAGATGGAGAGAGAGGGGAGAAAGAGAGAAGGAAAGAAAGGTAGAAAGAAAGAAAATGTAAAGAAAGCAAATAGGGAGGGAGGGAGAGGTGGAAAGAAAGCAATATTAACTTTAAATGCATTCTCCAAACTGCTCCCATGTCCCCATGCCAGCTGGCTTGGCTTGGAGAAGGGATTTAAAGGTGCTTTCTTTCTCTGCTCCCCCGCACACATCTCAAGCCTACCCAGGGCGGGGAACACTGGCTGGGGAAGGGAAGACCTATCGGGGAGGCATGCTTCCCCAGCCATCCTGCTGGGAGCTGCACAGTACACGTGAAAGAGCTGCATCCGGTTTGGCCAGCCCTGAAAAAGAAGGTCTTACGTTCATCAGGTTGGCCTATTAGATCCAATAATTACTGATCTAAGTACCTAGTATGAATGTCAGAATAGTAGGTACAGTGCAAAAGGACATGCTCAGTACTTTCTATTTCATTCCTGCTAAAATTGCATACCCTTTGCGCATATAGAATTTTTTGAAACCTCCCATGAAATACTGCAGAAGGCAATACATTAAAATGGGCTAGCATAAAAGCTCTGTGAATAAGCAGATCAAAGAGGCAAGAGAAATACGTTGTTAGTGAACCAATAGGAGAAATCCGTAACCTCAGGGGAGAACATCTACCAAAGACATGAGAACTCAGTTCTTGTAACTCAATATCTAAGAGTCTTTCATTAAAACAAAGGCTGATTTTTCTGACAAGAGACAACAGTTCTTCAAAACTGATCCCAATTACAGCAATCTTCTTTTCTATATATGTTAACCACGAGGAAGATTAGAACTCAGCCAGAATTTGGGAAATGGGACAGTTAGGATTAGCACTGGTTTTAAAGTGTAGATTTACCCAAAATTTGAATGTTATAATCCATGCTTTGGTCTCAAGGAGTCTTTGATTAGTTTCCAGACAGATAGCTGCATAGGAAGCACACGCAGGGAGGCCTAAGATTTTCTGAAGAAAGTTAGATTGGATTTTTCCCTATTTCCGTATTAGTAGCACAAACCTAAAAAAGCAATTTAGGACAGATTTTATGATTAAAGACTCTTTGGGCTGTCGGAACATATTGATTATCCTTAGAATAATAAAAACGGGTAATCGCAAGTATGTTGTTATTCACAGATTTCATCATTTCCCTTTTATGTGCAGCCCAACTAGAGTTACAATGGAAGAACATTCCTAGATATCTAAAACTTTTAACCTGCTCAATATATTTGCCTCTTATCTTTCACTTAGCCGGTTTCCACACCTTCCCCCAAACAATAATTTTTGACTTCTGAAAATTTAGGGTCAGTTTGTTTAACTCACAGTAGTCCATAAAACAGTAAAGCAGCCTCTTCAGTCCAGTATGCGAGAGGGAAAATAGAACTGCATCTTCTGGGTAATGCATAAGGGGAACATGAAACACACCAAGTTTGGGTCTGTGACCATAAAAAAAAGAGCCAAATCATTAATGAAAAGATTAAATAATAGAGGGGCTAAAATACAGCCTTGTTTTATACCTAAACTTATTGGGATCTTCTGGGTTAGATCACCCTCCTTAGAACACCTAACTTGACAAGTAGTGTTAGAATGAAGTTTTTACATTTATATTTATTTATTTAATTTATATTTCATATTTCTACCCCACCCTCCCCGCGAACGGGCTCAGGGCGACTTACAAGGGCACATAGTGCCAACTGACTCGATATAAAACATTTTAAACACAACAGCATAATAAAACAATTGCAGATAAATTAGGTAAAAGAGTCTCTCATCAATCTCTTGATCCCTAAGTTTCTTCCAGAGTAAGTCTCTCGGCATGGAATCAAATGCACCCTTAAGATCCAGAAAAGTGGCAAACAACTTGAGGCCCTTCTCTTTCCTATATTTCTCTACTAGGCGATTTAGCACTAAACAATGATCAAGGGTCGATTTTCCACAGCACTTAAACAAGCATATGTCCTAAGTATCTCCAGAGAAAAGATTGGGTGGGGCAAAATGTTGTCTCCATCTGGATGCCAGCTTGTGGGTGACCTCTAAAAGAATCTATTCATATCATGTGAATGTGTGGGAGGACCAGGCGATTTTGGGGTCCCGATTGGCGTGCTCGCTGCGGTACATATGGGAGAGATGGTTCTTCAGGTAGATAGGACCCTTTCCATGTATAGGTATGGCTTTATAGGTAAGCACCAGCACCTTGAACCTTATCCGGTATGCTATAGGCAGCCAGTGCAGTGCTTTTAAGGTGGGCTGGATGTGCTCCCGCATGGGGAGACCCATCAACAGCCTCACTGCCGCATTCTGCACCAGCTGCAGCTTCCAGATTTGGGACAAGGGCAGCCCCATGTAGAGTGTGTTACAGTAATCCAATCTTGAGGTGACCAAAGCATGGATCACCGTAGCCAGGTCGTCGCATTCAAGGAAGGGAACCAACTGCTTGATCAGCTGTAGATGATAAAAGGCTGACCTTTCAGTGGCTGCTACCTGGGCCTCTATCGTTAACGAGGGGTCCAGGAGCACTCCCAAACTCCTAACCTCTGATGCTGGTACCAACAGTGCCCCATCAAAGGTCCACTCCAACTCAGTCATAGGACCTCCATCTTTGTCGGATTCAATTTCAATCGGCTCTGCCTAAGCCAACCAGCCATGGCTTTCAATGCCAGGTCCAGATCACCCGGGCTAGAGTCCGACTGGCCGCCCAACAACAGATAGAGCTAAGTATTGTCAGCATATTGATGACAACCCAGCCCATGCTTCCAGGCGAGGGGGTGCATATAGATGTTAAACAGCATTGGGGAAAGTACCACTCCCTGTGGCACTCTGCAGACCAGTGGGTGTCTTTGGGAGAGCTGTTCCCCAACTGCCACCCTCTGTCCCCGATCTTGGAGAAACGAGGAGAGCCACTGTAAGGCCAACCCCTGAATCCCAATGTTGGTGAGGCGGTGGGCCAGTAGCTGATGGTGGACTGTGTTGAACACCACCAACAGGTCCAACAGCATCAGTACTGCCCTGCCACCCCGATCCAGATGCCTCCGGAGGTCGTCTGTGAGGGCGACCAGCACTGTCTCTATCCTGTGGCCTGGTTGGAAACCGGAATGGAATGGATCGAATACAGAGGCGTCATCCAAAAAGCCCTGTAATTGGTCCACCACCGCTGTCTTGATTAATTTACCCAAATAGGATAAATTATATACCGGCCGGTAGTTGGATAATTTGGCCGAATCCAGAGATGGCTTTTTCAAAAGGGGAGTACAACAGCCTCCTTTAGGGCACTAGAGAACACCCACTTTGCAAGGGATGTATTGATGACCTCCCTTAGCACCCCTCATAACCCATCCCGGCTAGCCTTGATTAGCCATGATGGGCACGGATCGAGACTACAGGTGGTTGGGTGGACCAATAAGAGCAATTTGTCGACCTCCTCTAGGCAGAGTGGATCAAAATAATCCAGAATGTGACCAGAAAACATGCTTGGAGCCATAAGTTCCGCTACTGTATCAACTGGCAGGGAGGTCCTGGTGGAGTGACAAGATTTTGTCCACGAAATAGTTCCCAAAAGCCTCACAGCCAATATCCAATTCCCTATTGTTTGGTCTGCACTACGCCAGAGTCGTCAAAAACCGAATTGTCCTAAATAATTGGGTTGGGCGGGAACTCGCAGACACTATCTTGGGCGCAAAAAAGACTTTTTTTGCAGCCTTGACCGCCATCTCATAGGATTTCATAAACGTCCTATAGGATGCTCTTGCTGCTTCATCAGGAACGTGGCGCCACCGTCTCTTTAGCTGTCTGAGCTCCCACTTCATCATTCTCAGCTTCCCTGTATACCAGGGGGCGAGTTGTGAGCAGGGGCGCAGAGGGCACCAGGGAACGATCTTGTCGATGGCTGCCGAAAAACGATGTTGCCAGTCCTCGACTTGCTCATCCAATGAGCCAGGGGGCCTCAGATCCCGCAGAGCCGCCTGGAATCGCATGGGATCCATTTGACAGCGCGGGCAAGCTAAAATGTGCTCACCTCCCAAACAGGGTTGGAGCGGCACGTTCACCCGGGACTTCAGGGCCTGGTGGTCTGACCATGGTCATAATCCGGTCCACCATAACCCCTGCCGCAAAAATCAAATTGAGCATGTGACCGGCTCTGTGTGGGGGGGTTGTAACAAACTGGGTGAGTCCTAGCGCTGCCATGTTGCCTGCATGGAGGTCGCATCCTCAGCGTGGACGTTGAAGTCACTCCGGACTAATAGTCGAGGGTGCTCAAGCGCCCAGCCTGATACGGCCTCCAGCAGGGATGGCAGGCTGTTTGCCGGTGCGTTGGGTTGTTGGTACACCAGCCAGACAGCCAAACTCTCCCCGGCCTCCCAAACAAAGCCAGCACACTCTATGCCTGCAAGATTCAGTGGCAGGACCGCCCTGAAGGTGTAACTGTCCTGGATGAACAACACCACCCCTACCCCCTGCCCCTGAGTCTGCGATTGGTGGAGGATCGAGAAACCGGGAGGTGCTATTTGGAAGAGAGACACCGTCTCCCCCTCTCGCACCCAGGTCTCGGTCACTCATGCCAGGTCCACATCCTGCTCTGATACAAAGTCATGCAGAGTTCTAGTCTTATTATTGATGGACCTGGCATTAGACAACACCAATGTTGGAGTGGGGTTCTCCCTCCTGGTCCCACTATCTACTACCTTCGGGATGGGACACAGATTGGAAGGGGACTGAGCCACATCTCTGTTCCCTTCCCCTTTACCCCCTTCTGTTGCAGTTGCAGCAAGTGTAAGTTGGTAGCCCTACTGGAGGAGAAGATACAGGGACTTCAGGCAAACTTGTCCACACTCCAGTTTATAAGGGAAGGTGAAGATTTCATAGCCCTCCAGATGCCATTGTGATTCAGCTAGGAGGAAATGATTTACCTGGTCAGAAAGTGGTTGACCTGGCTCTTGTCAGGAGTGCCTCTGAAGACCTGCCTCCTGTGGACCTAAGTGCGGTGGAGGATCAGTCCCCAGCTCCAGAGGAGCCTCCACCTGAACCAGAGGAGGCTCAAGCAAGCATCTCTCAGGGCATTACCCCAGCACCAGCAGCAGCTGAGCCACAGCCAAGCTCAAGCCCACCTGATTCACCTCCTTGGGTGGAATGGCTAAGATCACAATCCAGGCAAGACTTAGCTGCTAGGAGAAAAGAGGCACACATGCGTAGTCGCAGATCACTCAGCCCTGAGTTTTAGAGGGAGCTGGGACCTCACTGCCAGCTGCTAACAAGCACAGGAAGTGGCTGGGTATTCAGGCACAGTACAAAGACCAACAACTTGTGCTAGCAACAAGTAATTCTGGCTAAGCTCTGCACCCGCTCGGCTCGCATCAGCTAAACCTGATTCTGGACCTTCTGGCTCGTGACTTCGGCTTTTGGTTGACCCCTTGGGCTGGTTTGCTTGCAAGTTTCCCTCTCTGACCTCAGCTTGAACTGACTCTGCTTTCGGCTTGTGTTTTGGACTTGGTAATTCGTTCCTGATTTGGCTTGACCTTGGACTGTCTTGGACTTTGGCTTGGCTCCTGACCTACTGGCACCCAGCCCGTGACAGCCCTGGTTATTGTAGCTAATCTTCAGACTGGATTTACTCTTACCTCAAGTGTGCTTATTCTGGTCCGAACTGCTCGAGAGGTGGGCTTGGAGAGAGGACGTCACCCTGTACAAGGTGGATTCTGCTAAGAAGAAAGTATGCAAGGCCACAGTTCACTCTGTGGTGTCAGTTGCTGGCTTGGTCATTTGCCACCCAGACATTTTGTTTAAGCTATCAGCTCTTTACTGGGCTGGTGGAGTGCATTTGACCTATTGGGGCCAGGAGCTATGGTTGCAAAGTGTGCTGGACACTCTGGTGGTTACAGCTATAGAAGCTTTGGCAGGAGCAGGGCACCCAGCTCTTGTGGTATTTGGCCCAATCCATTTGGGGCATTGGGTCTGATCCATTTGGGGGGGGGGGAGGCTGTGCTTGTGTGCCAACCTCCCCTTAAGGGGTTTTGGAGGTCTAACCTTATATAGCGGCATGTCTGACTCGGAGGCTGTTGCCTGGCTCCACTCCCAAGATGGCAAGGGTTCCACACAGAGGCTTGTGCCTTTTTGGAACCACTGATTTGCTTCTCCAGGTTCCCCCATCAGGTGGGATAGGGTTCATTAGCCGATAGATATGTCACCCAATATGTTGGCTCCTGCTGTAAGCTGCGCCAATGCTCTCTGTTGCTGTAATCAGTAAAGCTGTGGCCTGTTTTACTCCAACTGGGTACTCTGTGTGTTTACTGCTGTACTCCCTTCTGTTGTTTCTCATCAACGGCTCCTCTCTTCCCATAGGATCACAATCCGCGGCCGCCAACTTACCGGGGGCCACTTTGTGACCCCAGGGCTGGAGAATGCTGGCAGGAAGAATCCACATGTTTTGCCATGGTGTGGAGAGCAACGCTGGCTGCAGAAGCTCTGGGGCTTCTGGCATGGGCATGCTGACTCCCTGAATGGCCAACAAATTACTGGCCATCTAGAAGTCTCTTGCAAGGCTGAATGGGGGGGACTGTGCATGTCAGCTTGGCCCACCTACTCTGCAGTTATTTAAAGGCCACCCTGCCACTCACTCGGCCCTGTTCATTTTGGACACCCCTCCCTCCCTTTATTTCATGTTTTTTCCCCCAGTTTGCTTACTTGTTATGATTGATCTTGTCATAGCTTTATGGCATTTTCAGACATCAGGTCAGATCCCTTTTGGGGTTGGGGGTCGGGGGGGGGGGTAAACCTTACAGGGGTATGCCCGGCTTCCTGGTGGTTGCCCAGTTCCGTTCCCAGGTCGCAGGGGTTTCATGTAGAAGTTTTTCCCTCTGTTGAACCACTGGTTTGCTATTCCAGGTTCTCCCCAGCAAGTGGTCTGGGGCTGGGGTTCATTGGTCGACAGATGGGTCACTTAATGTGTTGGACCGTGCTTTATGCTGTGCCAATGCTCTCTATTGCTGTAATCAATAACACTGTAGCCTGTTTTACTCCAGCTGGGTATTGTCTGTGTTTATGGCTTTGCTCCCTCCTGTTCATCAGCAGCCCCTATCTGCCCTTAGGATCGCAATTTCATATATTTCTATGAAGTCATCATTGTTAAAGCTGAAACACCCCAAGTTTCTCAGCCTTTCCTTATAGAAAAAGTATTTTGATTACTTTGGTTGCCCTTTTTTGCATATTTTCCAGATCTAAACTATCTTTTTTGAGATGGGATGACCAGAGCTATATACGGTATTCTAATCATAATCATACTAAAGGAATTTATTATATTTGCCATTTTATTTACAACCCCTTTCTAATAATGCCAGGCCATATAATTCACTTTTCCCCACTAACAGCACACACTGAATTTATGTTGAGTTCTCTGCTATGATCCCCTGATCTCTTCCATGGTTTCTGATTTTTTCCATCCCAGTGTGCATGTAGTTACACTTGCTTACATGGAACCATTTACTAATAAGTGGGCATTTCCTGCTAATACTGGACTACTGAGTTTACTCAGGAATCTGTATGAGGGTTTTAATGTCTGCCTTCTCTATCCACATTCCCATAACTCAAAAAGGATGTTGAGGCAGGACTTTTTGTTCAGAAACAGGCTACCAACAGACCCCTGCTTCTTCTTCACTGTTAGGCAGATTTTTTCTGCCAAAGTTCTTATTTCCCTTCAAATACTGAGCTGGCCCCCAGTAGTATGATAATATTTGCAGTTTTATAAATCTGAATGTTCCACCCTGTGACAGAATCTGATTTGACTTTTGCGCAGCCCCAGAACTTGTCAGGAGAAAACAGGAATCCTCTCTTTAGATCCCTTGAAATGGTACCAGAGACTGTATACAGTGAAAAATAATAAAGATTTTATTAAATAGGCAGGGATAGTAGGGGTAGTCAGGAACTGGAAAGGATGAGGGGGAAATATTGTTGGTAAAACTGTATATTTTCAGTTGACTGACAAGATGGTGTTGTAGCAGCTTATTTTTCAAACTCTAGGTTTTTATCAGTGAGAGATGGTTGACTGAGTATTTTAGTTTAAGTTTATTTATTTATTTATTATTTTTATTTATACCCCGCCTTGCCGGACAAGTTGTCTCAAGGTGGCTTACAGAAGTTAAAATATCATAAAACAATAAAAGCAAGTTAAAACAAAATAAGTTACAGATAAAAAAGACAAGTGATGGCGGCCTTCAGAATCAGCTAGTAGTAAGGCAGCATCCAATAGTCTCAGACCAGGAGATGTTACAAGGGCGTGTTCATCGATGGAGCGTTCATCAGTGGCGGCTCCTAATCGAAGGCCTGGTGGAAGAGCTCCATTTTACAGGCCCTACGGAACTGTAGAAGGTCCCGCAGGGCCCTGTTGTCCTCCGGGAGCTCATTCTACCATCTTGGAGGCGCCACTGAAAAAGCCCTGGCTCTGGTGACCAGGGAGAGTCAGGCGGTGTTGTGTCCCTGACCTCAGTGCTTTGTGGGGCACATATGGGGAAAGGCGGTCCCTCAAGTAGGCAGGCCCCTGACCATATAGGGCTTTAAAGGTCAAAACCAGCACCTTGAACTGAATCCAGTATGCTATGGGCAGCCAGTGCAGTGTCCTCAGCACTGGCTGGATGTGGTCCCGTATGGACCCATAGTTACAATGTTTCTGCATATAGTTTCCTAATAAGTGTTATGGTTTTCTGGAAAGGCCACTCTTTTAGTATATCAAATTCTTTCCGTTTTCGGAAATCACAAAGTGTCATCTTCCCCCTTTCACAGCAGACCAGGGACTGCCTCAGTGCCGATTCCCTGTATAACTGGACAGGACTTATACTTCTTTCCTGAAAATCCTATTCCTTTTGGCCTGATGGGGAGCTTCAGCCTGTTACCCGGACACTTATTCATTCGTTCATTCGACTTATACCCCGCCCTCCCTGCCAAGGCAGGCTCAGGGTGGCTTACATAAAAGTATATATATACAGTTAAAAGTCATTCATAAAAACACCATAACAATTAAATATTATTTATCCCAAAGTGCTGGAACAATATTCAAGTAAAGTGCGAGAGCAGAAGTTTCAAGATTAACAATACTACTTAGGCGACTGTCATGATGGTATTTTCACATTAGCTCAGTTGATCTGATTATGTATGCCATGAGCCCCTAGTCCTTGGTGTCTGTGTGAAAATGTACTTCAGCTTTAGCTGATACTAGACTCTGAATTCTTAGATGGAATTCTTTCTCAGGTTATGTTTAACATAGTTAAGACCAGGGGTCTCTCCCTTTATTCAGAAGGTGAACCTGTCTGACAGACGTTTTAGTCACTCTTCAGATATCTCCTCCTTTAGCTGAACTTTTACTTTACTGAACAGCAACTGCTGCTGAAATCAAAATGAACTCTCTCTCCCCTCAGCATGCAGCTGATTTTATATTTCCAAGATATAGAAAGTCCGTGTGAATAACTAATAACCCATAAATGACTAGATTTAATAATGATGTATTAATATAATAATATGTAAATAACATACAACCAGAACATAGTGCATAAATCAATACTTCATAAATACAACACAATAAACATCTCATACAAAGTGTCCAAGTCATATACAGAGTTCTTGCCAAATATTTATATTTTATGAAAAGCACAATTCCAGGACTATAGTCTCTTGAGATGCTGTAAATAACGTGTATTGGATTCCATTGGATGTACGCGACCACTTTACGTAGTCTTTGCCAAATTTCACAGCTTGTGATATAATGTAATCATGCTAAATCTGTTGGATTCCAAATTATGATTGTGGTTTCTTTAAGCATTCCTTGCCAACTTCCAAAACTTGCAATGTAATATAATTGTATAAAGCCTCCTGTTGGATTCCAGATAATGCATGCAGCTCCTTTAAACAATCCTTTCTAGTTTAAAAAACTAGCAATAAAATGTAGTTGTATAAAATGTAGTTGTATATAGCCTGACAGAAATGCCAGCATAAATCTTCTGTTTCAAAAATCTTCTTCAGAGGCTAATGGTTCACCATCATGCTTATTACTAAGAGATAAAAAAATACAATACAACAATATTGTATATTATATGCTGAATTCAACCAATGAAACAACCTCCAGCCAAATCCAAACAACTTCAACATCTAAACACTTAACCAACAGATCAAAGAAATACTAATGCATGGAGTCTGACGCATCATGCGTCTTCCTGGAGAAAAAGGCAATAAGTCTTTGTGCAAGTCTCAGCTAATAAATCTTTTGTACGCTATTCATTACTAAATTAAATTCAGCTGTTGCTGAGATGTTCTTTAAGGGGATAGAATAAATTTTACCAAAGGTGGCAAATAGCCAAACTACTATAATATCAACAGATCTAGTTTTAAAATTAATAACATGAATTAAAGAATATAGCAGACAGCCATTCATTTGTAACAACAAATTGTAAATGAATTGAAAGAGACAAATAGCCATATACATATAAATAAATTTTATACAAGAAATAGAATTAATTTAAAAAGCTATTTTAAGAGCTATAACACGTAGCCATCTCTCCTTATGTATAATTGTGTTTTGGGGTGGCACTTTCTGAACATTCCACATGCTCTTAAATCAGTTAGCTTCATGATGTGTCTGTCACTCAGAAGCTGTCCCTATCCACTGGCTGTGTTGCTTGATACCCGCCCAGCCACCACTCAAGAATACTCATGTGCCATTGGCTGGGTGCTGGATCTGCTCCTCTTCCCTGCCCACTCCTTCAGCCAGTGTACCCTGCCAGAATTACTGGCAAATGGCTTTCTCTCATGACAAAGATGCTTCTCCTGCTTGCCTCCTGTGTGGGACTAACTGTTCCTTCAGCGGCTGTTGGTAGGTGTAACGAAATGGCAGTTACCTGTGTTTGCAAGATGGCTACTGTCTGGGGTTGTTTGTTTAAAATGTTCCCCCATAAGTTTCAATGGAGCTGTAGTTCCAGAGAGGGTCTGCAGGGGTATCACTCACTGGGTTGAATGGGGCTTCCTTATCTGCTGCCCTACAGTTCCTAGCTGCCCCAAGGCCAAAAAGTGTGGGGAAAAGAGAGACATTCCAAGGGACGTGGCACCATCAATATAGACTCCAGCCCATCCAGGGGGGAGGCAGTCTTCATACTATAGGAGCTTAGGAAAGGCTTCTGCTGCCTGTGCTGACCCCGGCTACAAGCCAGAGATGGGGGGGGGGGGGGAACCCTGGGAGGCAGCAGAGATTCAGCCGCTCCACAATCAGCTGGTTTTGGGAATGAATGGAAGTTTCCCTGCTCTCTTGGGCAAGAGAGAGAGGCTGAAGCAGAGCCAGAGGCTGGTCCAAGGAGAGATCCTATCCTGAGCCCACAGCCTCCAGAGGTAGAGAGAGTATTGTGTGTAGGGAAAGAGGATTGTGTTTAACCCTGTTGATTTATGCCCTGTTGGTTCATAGTGTGTGCTTACTCCTACAGTTGTGCCTTATTCATTTAGTGTGTGTGCGCGCCATAATTGTGTAAATAGTTAAATAATTTCTTATATTTGGGCTAATAATCTGTGTTGTGCTCTGGCCACATAGTCTCCCCCACTCTGCACAATACCAAAAGAAGGGGGTAGCCCAGGGAAGCAAGGAAAGGCCAGACCCTTGGGTTTCCAACTTTCCAGGGATCCCCCAAAGATTGGGAATTCCATCTTCAAATAGGGAGATTTGGCCACAGAGGTCTCACTGTCCCTCTAAAAAGGCAGTGACAATTCAGTGAGTAGTGGCAGTGAACTTAAGGAGTGAGATACACCCACGGGACGAGGGTGGGCAGCAAACAGCTGAGTTGTAAACTGGAGCCCATTTCACCACAGTAGGCAACCAAGCTTGGTTCAGACAAAGGAAGGAAACCCTTTGCAGGCCTTTTTGAGGAACTCATTGGGGCCAGTCCTGACTAGGGTTGCAAGCTTGAGGTAGGGAGATTCCTGGATATTTTCTGGTAGAGTCTATGGAAGCCAGGGTTTGGGGAGTGGAGAGGCCTCCGCTGAACAGAATGCCATAAAGCCCACCTTCCAAGTAGTTATTTTCTCCGGGGGTGGGGGAGAGCCGTTGTCTGGTGTTCAGTTGTGATACCTGGTGATCTTCAGGCTCCACCTGGAGGTTGCCTACCCTATAGGAATCAGTGCTTCAGAGCAGGGTCTGCTAGATCTTCTTCGTGGTCTCTGTGCATCACACCTCTGGGATAATGTGCGCCTGCGCCGATCCCGATCGGTAACTTCAAAGCCGGCTCCACTGCGCATGACCGGGGAGGGGCACGAGGATCCCGCCAGTTCTCTTCTGACCGCCACGTCGTGAGGATCCTTTCTCTCTTGCTCCGGTCGGTAGTTTACTTCTCAACTTTAAAAAGAGCCTTCGGATTGATTTTTTTCCAACTATTGAACTCGGACTGTTAACTGGACTTGCCTTTGGATTTCCCTTCATTTTCACCGCCTGGCCTATGGCCCAGCGGTGGGGGTTCTTCAAGAGGTGCCTGCAGTGTGGCAGCAAGATAGCCCCACCGGACAAGCACTCCCTGTGTCTTCTTTGCCTGGGTGAGTCTCACCGAGTCGACTCTTGCACTAGCTGTGCGGCTTTCTCCAAGCAAACGCGTAAAAACTGAGCGGCGAGGCTCCGGGTTGCTCTCCTCGAGTCTGCCTTGTCGCCGAAAATGTCTTCCTCCGAAGTTCCGGCTTCTTCACCGACGGGACCGATGGGACCGACGCCGTCTCCATCCCGAAGCATCGGTACCGACAGACCGGCACCGAAGAGATCGCTCCCCTTGCCCGACACTCCTGCTAAAAAGCGCAAGGAGGAGAAGGGCAAGCTGAAGCACAAGAAATCTTCGAGTGCTTCGTCGACGCGCAGTGCGCCCGACTCAGCCCAGCTCGGGCTCGGCCAGCTTGACCCGACAGATCGTGAGCGACCCAGGGGTAGATCATCCTCCCCGATGCCGCGACCGATCACCTTGACTGACTCCGACCTTGACATAGACCTTACACAGGTCCCTCGGGAGACCCCCGATGCCGAGGCGAAGCCACCATCGGTACCGAGGGGGGATAAAGACTACCGCCCTCTGGTTCCACCGGTACCGTGGGATATCCAGCAGTGGCGATACCTTTACGGCTCCTACCCACCACCGCCCCAATGGTATCCCACCGAATGGGATCGGCAATCCACCTCTTCTAGAGTGTCTCGGTACCGAGAATCCTCATCAGTTCCGACACCGACACCAGCACCGAAACGGACACCCGACACCGATCCTCGTCCGCTACCGGTAACGCAGGACCTGTCCAGCCCGACCCCTCTTTCACCATCCGACCATTCGGCACCGGGGTCCCCGGCATCTTCAGTGTCAGAAGACGAGTCGTCTCCCAACACACAGGTTACCGAAAACCTCCCAATATCTCCCTCCGAGGATGTGAAACCCTATGGAGAATTAATCAAAAGGATGGCACACTCTCTGGCTTTGGCCACGGCCCAACCGACGCCAACAGCCACCGACTCCATCTTCGATATCGTGCAGATGGATACATCCACACCGGTGGCCCTCCCACTCATATTGGTCCTGATGACTACGGCCAAAGAATCCTGGCCTCATCCCTCATCCACCCCCATCTCCAGCAAGCACCTAGATCACATGTATAGGATTCAGGAGCCGGGGGCAGAATTTTTGTTTGTCCACCCCAAACCCAACTCAGTGGTTGTGACACCCTCCACTAAGGGTCGTAGTGGACACTCTTCCCCATTAGACAAAGAAGGACGCAGAATAGATTCCTTTGGAAGACGCATTTATTCAGCGGGTGCATTGGGCCTCAAGATAGCAAATTACACTGCCTGTATGAGCAGGTACCAGTACTCGCTCTGGGAACAGATGACTGCGCTCATTGCCCATCTCCCAGAGGACAAGCTACGCAACACCAGAAAGATTCAAAAGGAAGGTATGTCTCTGGCCAAGCTCCAACTTTCGGCCTCCAAGCATTCGGCGGAAGTAACCTCCAAGACGCTCACTTCAGCAGTGTCCATCAGACGCCATGCCTGGTTGAGATCTACCTCTCTTCCTCAAGACACCAAGACCTTGGTGGAAGATCTGCCGTTTGAAGGAGACGGTCTCTTCAGTTCAACGACAGACACAGTGCTTCACGAGCTTGATAAAAGCATGAAGACATCCCGTAACTTGGGAGTTTCTCAACCTAAACAGCAGAAACAGAAAACATGGCAAAGATCATGGCCCAAGAAACAGTCACAAAGACCTCCCGCTGAACCACAATGGCAGAGGTCACCACCCTCTACCTATCAACAAAAGCCCTATAACAACAGGCCCCGCTTCCCAACTGCTCCGGCGTCTAAGGCGAAACCTCCCAAACCAAGCAAATCAAGTTTTTGACTCCCACCCCTGCTCCGACAACCCCACCCGTCTATCACCCTTTCTGACAGCATGGCAACGCATTACCTCGGACAAGTGGGCACTTTCAGTCATCTCCGAGGGATACAGAATAGAATTCTTCGAGATCCCTATGGAACCTTACTTCGTGGTCACTCCCCCATCCGATACTCTGACAACCGAGGTCGAGACCCTGCTGAGCAAGGATGCGATAGAACCGATAGTAGTCCAGCAGTTTCAACAGGGGTTTTACTCCCGCTACTTCACGGTGCCAAAGAGGGACGGAGGCCTCTGACCCATCCTAGATCTTCGGAACCTAAACGCGTTCATAACATACAAGAAATTCCGAATGACCACCCTCCAAATCATCCTACCTCTGCTGGAGGCGGGCTCTTGGATGGTGACGCTGGACCTGAAGGATGCATACTTCCATGTGACCATTCATCCTTCCCACAGACCTTTTCTACACTTTGCGATCAGTCCACATCATTTCCAGTACAAGGCACTACCATTCGGCCTTTCAACGGCACCTCGTGTCTTCACGAAATTAATGGCAACAGTAGCAGCCCACCTCCGCCTGCAGGGCATTCATCTATACCCTTATCTGGACGACTGGCTCCTGATCGCTCCTTCCGCATCAGACCTGCAAGACCACGTCTCCCGGACACTCCACACCCTGGAGATTCTGGGACTGACAATAAATACAAAGAAGTCCATGCTTACCCCTTCCAGACGGGTACAGTTCATCGGAGCTCTCCTAGATTCCCTACAATGCAGGGCATTCCTACCCCCCAACAAGAAGTGTTCCCTCTTCTGTTCCAGGGCGGGCACGGATCCGATGTCCCTGGGAGACGGTCTTCTTCTCTCGTGGTCGGGGCTACACGTCTACCTGTTTCCACCGATCCCATTGATACTGAAGGTAGTACAGAAGCTACTGGCGGAACAACCACTAGCAATCCTGATCACACCCTGGTGGCCGAGGCAACCGTGGTTTCCCACCCTCCTTCGCCTCTCCAATGGGTCCTACACTCACCTTCCGATGAACCCAGACCTTCTCTGGATGTACAACGGTCTGGTGCTGCATCACGATGTACCCAGACTGAAGCTAACAGCTTGGCTAATTCGCCCTCCGAAGTAGACGCTTGTATAGCTGATGTCCTCCTTAATGCTCGTAAGCCGTCTACACGCCGTTCCTACGAGGCAAAATGGAATAAGTTCCTGTCCTTCCTAGCTTCGGTAGGACGACCTTCCATTCCATCTTCTCTCAACGACATTTTTGGTTTTCTCTTGTCTTGCAAGGACAGAGGATTGTGTCATGCATTGCTTTGTGTCTACCTCTCAGCTGTCTCGGTTAACCACCCAACAATAGATGGTTACTCCGTGTTTTCTCATCCCACTACAAAGCAATTCCTAAAGGGAATGTGCCGTCTCTTTCCAACAGTCAAAAACCCTGTTACAGCGTGGGACCTGCCCCTAGTGCTGAACAAGCTAATGGGCAAACCGTTTGAGCCTGTGGCTTCCTGCAACTTACAGCTTCTTTCGTGGAAAGTAGCTTTTCTGGTGGCCCTTACTTCAGTGCGTAGGGTGAGTGAGCTGTCGGCTCTCCGATGTGACCCACCCTATCTTACCTTTCATCAAGAAGCAGTGACCCTGACTCCTGATATTACCTTCTTACCGAAGATAGTTTCGGACTTCCACATTAAAGCAGACATCACCCTGCCGGTGTTCTTTCCTGAACCCAAGGACCAGGCACAGCGCTGCCTACACTCTCTCGATGTTAAGGGGGCCCTGTCTTTTTACTTGCATCGGACTAAACCCTTCCGCAAGTCCCCAGCTCTCTTCGTCGCGTATGCCTTGCCCAGACAGGGACAGAAGCTATCGTCTCAGAGACTGTCTAAATGGATTGTTGGGACGATAAAACTTGCCTACCTCTTGGCCAAGCGGCCATTACCGGCGTCCCTGCAGGCTCA
This sequence comes from Lepidodactylus listeri, assembly GCA_029233225.1. Taxonomy (NCBI): domain Eukaryota; kingdom Metazoa; phylum Chordata; class Lepidosauria; order Squamata; family Gekkonidae; genus Lepidodactylus; species Lepidodactylus listeri. The sequence continues at coordinate 13,386,444 of JARCFY010000015.1, read as the reverse complement.
CTCTACTCGGGCAGTGGCTGCCTCGACAGCATTCCTCAAGGGCATTCCCCTGGGAGACATCTGCAATGCTGCTACATGGATGTCTCCTCACACGTTTGTGAGACACTATGCTTTGGACGTCTGTACCCATCAGCGGTCAGCGGTGGGTCGTGCAGTTCTGCAGACAGCTCAGATGTGAGACCTTCAGCACCCACCTCCAGGTATGTGGTGTATTTATTGCTCGCTATTCTCCCAGAGGTGTGATGCACAGAGACCATGAAGAAGATATACAGGTTGCTTACCTGTAATTGGAGATCTTCGAGTGGTCATCTGTGCATTCACACCACCCGTCCTCCTTCCCCTCTGCTTTCGGTCTCCCGTGTAAATTTCCTGGGGGCTGCTTGCAGCGGTCAGAAGGAACTGGCGGGATCCTCGTGCCCCTCCCCGGTCATGCGCAGTGGAGCCGGCGCGCGATCGGGGAGTTGGCGTGAAAATCCGTTTTGGCTTTGAAGTTACCGATCGGGATCGGCGCAGGCGCACATTCCCAGCCAAGCATCAATCTGCCATTATCCCAGAGGTGTGAATGCACAGATGACCACTCGAAGATCTCCAATTACAGGTAAGCAACCTGTATATCCAGGTTCTTGCTGTAGAAGCTGAGTGGGTGATTTTGGGCCAGTCATAGACTTTCAGCCTAACCTACCTCACAGGGTTGTTGTGCAAGTCAAAAGAGGGAAAAGAGAATGATGTAAGCTGCTTTGGTCCCCATTGCAGAGAAAGACTACCCTTCCTCATGGGAAACCATTATTGCCAATCTCCAAGTGAGGGCTGGAGATCACTCAGAATTACAACTCCTCTCCAGATGCCATTGATCAGTTCCCCTGGAGAAAATGGTGAACTCCTTATACCCTGCTTAGATGCCTCCCCATGACAGTCAATGTGACATAGCAGTCAGGGCTTCAGAGCATGGCAGACACTGCAGGGGTGGGGTGGGGAGATGGAAAGCTGAAGAGTGCGGGGGAAATAAAGGTAGGTTGATGCTTGGCTGGGAAGGAGATAGGGTTGCTAACGCCAGGTGGGAAATTCCTGGAGATTTGAGAGATAGAACCTGGAGAACGTGAGGTTTGAGGAGGGTGGGAACTCAGAGAGGTACAATGCCATAGACTCCACCCTCCCAACCAGCCATTCCCTCCTGGGGAACCACTGTTGCCAATCACCAGGTGAGGGGTGGAGATCACTCAGAATTACAACTGATCTCCAGGAGAGAGGGGGGAGGAGATGAAAAGCTGAAATCAGAGGGGCCTATAATGGCAGATTGATGCTTGGCTGGGAAGGAGATAAAGTTGCCAACTCCAGGTTGGGAAATTCCTGGAGATTTGAAGGGTGGAGCCTGGAGAGGGTGAGGTTTGAGGAGGGGTAGGACTTCAGACAGGTACAATGCCATAGACTCTACCCTCCAAACCAGCCATTTTCTCCTGGGGAACCATTGTTGCCAATCTCCAGGTGAAGGGTGGAGATCAGTCAAAATTATAAGTGTTCTTCAGGTAGCAAAGATCAGTTCCTCAGGAGAAAATGGTGGACTCTGTGTCATTGTACCCTGGTGAGGTTGCCACAGCAAATTGATGCTGAGTGCCCAAGGCTTTGGCACTCTCCCAGAGCCTCTTTCTAGAGACCGTTGTATTTATTTCCATAACGGGCCTTATTCCTAGTTCATATATAAACAGCATCATGTATATTGATGATATTAGGTCCACTGATTGTGTTGTCTGGGTGTATGTAGCAGCAAAGTTGGCATCTGGGTTTATTGCATCATCAGTGCATCATCAGCGACTTACAACCTCTACTGGATAAGTAGTTCTCTTTCACAAGTAGAAGCAGAAGAAGAGATTGGATTTATACCCCACCCTTCAATTCCCCAAGGAGTCTCAGAGCAGCTTTCAATCTCTTTTCCCTTCTCCTCCCCACAACAGACACAGGTGGGGCTGAGAGGCTCCCTTGAGAACTACTCTTGACAGAACAGCTCTGAAAGAGCCATGACTGACCCAAGATCACACCAGCAGCTGCATGTGGAGGAGTGGGGAATCAAACCCATTTCTCTCAGATTAGAATATGCGCTTCTAACCACTACACCAGTACTGGGGAGCAAACCTTTTATAGCACACAGACAGTCCCCCAATCTCAAATGACTCCTCATCCACAATAATACAACATCAAATTTGAACATGGATATTGGTACCAGAACGTGCAGTTAACCTGGATGCCAACTTTGCTGCCACATACACCCAGACAACACAATATCTGGACGTAACAACATCAACTACACCATCTCAGGCTTATTCACTTGCTCATCTTCTAACATTGTATATGCCATTAAATGCCAACAATGCTCTTCAGTTCTCTACATAGGGCAAACAGGCAAACCCTATGCTAAAGGATAAATGAACACAAATCTGACATCAAGAATCACAAAACTGAGAAACCTGTAGGAGAACATTTCAACCTCCCAGGGCACTCGGTAGAGGACCTCAAAGTAGCTGTTTCATTGCAAAAGACTTTCAGAAACAGACTGGAATGGGAGATTGTCAAATTACAAGTTATTACAACACTCAGGACAATGGAACTCCCAGGGCTTAACAGCGATATCGGCTTCTCATCTCACTATACACACTAAGTCTCTCAGTTCTCACTTATTCCCAGAAGTTAAACTTTGTTGGTCTTAAAAATGCCACCGGACTGAAACTTTTCTCACCTGTTGTTAACTCCTTTATTATCTGTATGCCAATTTGCTGCTATTTACATGTCTTTCCAAACGTGTTATTCTAATCTTAGCCGTATTTATTGCTCAGTTACTTATGCATCTATATATCTAATAGCCAAGGCACCCCCTGCATGCGGATATCTAAATCCGCACATTGGGGGCACATAGGGGGCAAAGAGATTTTCTTGCACATTTGGGGCAATCCCCGGATGTGCAGAAAAATCTGAAATCTATAAAAAAAGCTATAGGGGGGATACTTAAATCCCCCCAAAAGTAAAAGAGCATTCCCTGCGCGTGCGCAGAGAACACTCTGAGAACTGCCTCACTGCCATTGCTGCCTTTGGGGGGGGGGGAGAAGGTTTGGCGGGCTGGCCAGGGCTCGTCACTGCTAGGGGAGGGGGGAAGGAGAAGTCTTGGTGGCCGAGCTCAGGCCTCGCCACCGGTGTTGGGGAGAGGAGGGAGAAGGCTTGGTGGGCCCGGGAGCTGGGAGCCGTGTGGGCCTCGCCGTTGGTGCTGGGGGGAGAAGGCTCATCTGCGGCTGCTTCTTTCTCCTCCACTGACTGGTGGGCTGGTGGCTGGGAGTCACTCGGGCCTCGCCACCAGTGCTGGGGGGGAAGCCTTGGTGGACCGGCGGTTGTGGATTGAAGGAGTCTCCAACAGCTTGAATGCCCAAGCATCGCCACCCTCCCTTCCTCAAACCCTAGCCTCAGAGAGTTTTGGGGCTCAGCCGGGACTGAGGAAGTTGTGCAAAATGGGAGAAAGCAAGACTGAGAAGAGGCTGCTGCGGATCTCGCCATGGGAAGAAATTTTCCTGCAGTTCTTTGCGGCTCGAGTAGAGAGGGTTGGGGTGGACTGGGGTGCCCCTGTGTTGAGGAGGTGTGGGTCTTTCCGGAACACAGCTCACCTTCTTTTTAGACCCTGGATCTGGACCTTGCAGGCTAAGAAGCCCCCTGTTAGCCTGACTGCTTTATTAAATTATCAATTTTGGGGAATAATATGATTTAAACAAGCAGCAGGAGGCAATAACGGGATAGCACCTTTTTATACAGAGGCTGGGCCTCTCTCAGACTTCCCAAAAATGGACAAGGAGACCTGAATCAATATTAAAAGGATATTTGCTTTACTTAAAGTATATAAAAGGCAATCATTCAACAGTTACGGAATCATACACACATTAAGACAGTTCTAGGAAGTCAGGTAGAATAAAGAGACGGTTGCATTAGCAGGAAGTTGTTGGTATCCTGTAGAAGGCAGTAATTACCTGTAGCTGGTGTGGTCTTGCTGGAAAAATAAGGGGAGTTTAGAGGGAATTGGGGGGTCGTGAACTGAGCCAGCAGTACACGTGGAAAGGCTCTTGGTTAACTACACGGGCCTCACCACCAAGAGAGCTAGCTGGCTGCTGGGAGCTTTCTTTTATTGGGGGGTGGTCTCTGGGGGCAGGCTTGGCCAGATGCCTGTCCTGAGACCGCCCCTTGCTGGTTCACCCACTAGCTCTTGTCCAGTGGGAGAAGGGGGGCTGGGCAATGTTACACTCTACCTAGCAAAGGTCAGAGATACTCTTCCAGCAGGAAGATGACTCATCAGCTGGAGTCTTTTGTCTTGCAGAAGAGATTAAGTTCTCTGGGCAGCCAAACCGGTTTTTAGCTGGTCAAGTCCATTGTTTCACTGGTCAAGGAATGTTGGAGGGGGGGGGGGTGCAGCCTGCGACGTGTTGAGAACATGTAATGGAGTTCGTGAGCACATGTCTTGAGCCAGAGACAAGATGGCTATTTTCTGTGTGAGTCTCTTTGTATAAAGAAACAATTCCTGGAGTTGGCAACCTCAGAAAACGCCTCTGCTGGAGATGTCTGCAGCAGTTTTCTCCCTGGTTACTCTGCCTCACAGTCTTTCTCTCACATTTAGCACCACAGTTTATTTATTATCACTTATGGATTCCCCATAAGAGTGTAAAAGCACCTAGCAGGCTTACACCCCCCTCCCCCGGAGGGAAAATTCAGTTTGTTAGGAGAGTTGTCCGGAGCCCAGGAGCTGGCTTGCTCCCTGTTGCCGCAGCAGCAGCAGCCTCGAAGAGGAGGGGAAGAAAGGAACCCAGCTCCATATTTATAGCCCTCCTGCTCCACCGCATTGTCCGGGAGCAGTGGGGGAAGGAGATTGGGACTGCCTGACCGCCCCCAACTTCTGATTAGGACATTCCTGCTGAAGGGGGGGGGGGGGAGAGTCAGTCGGACACACAGGAGCCACTGGCTGAGTGCAGGAACGAGGACAGAGGGAGCGGGGGGGGGGGGGGTGAAGAATAGCATTGCCTTACCCTAAAACAGGGGTGGGCAAATGGCGGCCCGCGGGCCACATGCGGCCCGCCACAGAGTTTTTTGCGGCCCGCCAAGACAAATTCAATCTGCTCTCTTATCCCATCACTGCTGGTATTGATACAGCACCTGAGGAGCTGCAGCTTGAACTTATTGACATGCAGTCAGATCACACTGTGAAAGAAATGTTTAATGCTGTGACATTAGTTGACTTTTACAAATCTTTGTCTGCTGAAAGATTTCCATGTATGAAGAAATTTGCTGGGAAAATGTTCTCTATATTTGGGTCTACATATATTTATGAGCAAAGTTTTTCTTGCATGAAGATCAACAAGAGTAAATATAGATGCTCTTTGATAGACATTAACTTGCAGGCTGTGATGAGAATCTCAACAAGCAATCTCACTCCTGATTTAAAAAAAAATGTAGAAAAGTGTGAGAGGGTACATTTGTCTCATTAAACTGATTCTAAAATTAAATGTGCTTGCAGCTATAGATGATATGAAATTAGCACAATAAATAAATTGAATAAAATTACCACTATTTTATTTAATTTATATTTATTGATTTTTATGATACAATTTATACCTTTTCTGAAATGCAAAGTTAACTAATGAATGCAATCATTTTAAAAGGTGCGGACCCCCGCTAAACTCCGCTCCCACAAAGTGGCCCCCGAGCCAAAACAATTGCCCACCCCTGCCCTAAAAGATGGAATGGGGGAAGTAGTGGGGGGAGGGGTTGGAAAGCCAGCAGGGAAAAACTCTTCTCTCCTACGGTCCCACAGGAGCCAAGAGAAGGGGGGGGGGGGAAGGAAGCATCAGTGAGCCTCTCCAGAGCAGTTCTGGATGAGCCACCAAGAGAGGAAAGGGGTGGGGGAGGAAGCCTTGGGGGAGTCAGTGGATCTGGCAACTGCAGGGGAGCCTGAAGAGAAACTGTGTGTGTGTGCCATATGAGATCCCCCCCCCTGCGAGTACCGCAGGCGAGCACTGCTTGTCTTGTCTAATCAGCTCTTCCTTGCAACTCCCCCCCCCCCCAGTATGTAATATTTGAGGAAATCTGTTTCTGTGTATTTGAAGACGTGTGCATCTGCACATGCGGGGTCTCTCTGTTCTCTCATGTACCCAGGGTTGAGCTTGGTTGGTCTTGGGGGTGCTGCTGAATATATGTGTGCTAATTTGCTGCCATTCACTGATCTTGCTGCCCTGATCCAATCTCAGCTTCACTTATGCATCTTAACTCTGACACTTCCATCCCCCCCCCCCCCCCCGTGTTCCTGTATGCAAGACTTGAAGAAATTTTGTTTCAATTTGTCTGAAGAAGTGTGCTTGCACACAAAAGCTTACAGCTTAAATAAAACTTTGTTGGTCTTAAATCTGAATCTATTCTAGAGTAAACTATTCACCTCCCTTCTCTGATTTTGCTGCATTAGGAAAACAGCATTTTAAATGTAGTCTGTCACACAGGCCTGTGGTATTTCATTACAAAAGCACTTCTGCTTTGAAGGGAAGAAAGTTCCACAATTCATATATCTTAATGGGCTTCTCATGTTCTAGAAACATATGGAAAGACGTCACTATATTTCTCTGGAGTGCTCTTAAACAACATGAAGCTGAAAGTGTTGCCCTATTTCATTTTTCCTTTAATTTTTGGTTGTCTTTGTACGTGAATGAAATGAATACCAAGGGCCATGATTTCAAAGGAATTCAGCACCCACAGTTGAAGGTCAGAATTTCAAAAGATTTTGGCTCCTTATTGGCACATCAAAGAGAAAGGGCCGGACTTCAAAAGAGCTCAGTATCTAACGTTCCTGTTTACTTATGGGTGAGGAGTAGTCTTAACAATCTGCTCTTTATTTAGGCCAACGGTACTTTCATCGTTATTACTAATCAGAAAAGCCACATGACTACTGTATATCCTGTCCGTCATACCAAACACACTGTATAATAACATAAGATACAATTAATATTATTAAATATATAACAAACCTTTATAAATCACCAGATTATTTCTTAGTATGTAAGGCTGTCTGTCTCCACTGTGGTTAAGTCTTAGCCAGCCCTAGTGTATTCTTAATTCTTAGCCTTCTCACTGTCTCCTAAGCATGAGGAACAGCAGCTCAAGTGGGACACTGTGATTGCTAAGATTTCTGGAGATGGACAAACTGGCTATGGAAAAAAGGGAGTAAAACCATCACCTCCCCGCTGTGGCCAACTTTTTTTTTATCTTGGGTGGAAGCTACGGTAGAAGTTGTACACTTTGTTCTCTGGAAAAGCTTGCTTGCTCTGCTCCTGGCAGCTGCCAGGGCTCTTGAATGAGAGGGCAGAGGCTGTGGAGAAGGATGTGTGGGGTTGTTCAAGAAGATTTTGTTTCAGTTTGTCTGAAAAAGTGTGCTTGCACATGAAAGCTTACAGCTTAAATAAAACTTTGTTGGTCTTAAAGGTTGTTCAAGAAGATGGGCCCTTTAAAACCATCCTTGGTAGGAGGCCTGCAGCTCACAGCTTACTCTGCGGTAGTGGTTGTTTCAGAGCGGGAACCGCCTGCCAACTGCAAGCCCTACAAAATAATGGCCTTTCTAACTCTCCTGAAACATGAGCCCCTGAGTGTCATTGATCTAGGCATTTAACATTCATGTTTTTCTAGGGAATTGTATCCAGTTCTGCTTTTTAAGCAGGAAAACCCATCAACAATAACACCGCTCTGGAGGTACCTGTCCATCTTGTTCTTGATTAAGAAGCACTGCCTTGTGTTGCAAGAGACTTATGCACAGACAGATATTTGGGTAGAAGTTATGACTGGCAGAAAAAAGGCTCAAGGTCTCTTTTTTCTCTTTTGCCACTTTGTTTCCCAAAGTTCCTGGGGGAGGGGAGGAAAGGGGTGAGGGATATGGTTATGCGGATTTGCATTTCTGTCACTCTGTTCAGCCTCTTCTATCTCCTCCGGTCTTGTGGCTTTGATTGCTTGTTAATTGCTACTGCTTAATTTGTCCAAATACCAATTCCCTTTTCCTCCACCTCATGCGCCCTGCTGCCTGGGGAAGTCAAGGTCAATGAGTTATTGGCGTCTGTGCCAGCACCCTTTCTGATACTCCAGTGGCAAAATAATGACCAAGATACAGACTCTTAGCCCTGACTGGATGTTGTGGTGAATAATCTTCTGCCTTTCCCTTTTGGTGTAGTGGTTAGGTGCGCAGACTCTAATCTGGGAGAACCGAATTTGATTCCCCACTCCTCCACTTGCACCTGCTGGATGACTTTGGGCAAGCCATAGTTCTGGCACAGCTGTTCTTGAAAAAGAGCAGTTTCTGTCAGAGCTCTCTCAGCCCTACCTACCTCACAGGGTGTCTGTTGTGGGGAGGGAAAGGGAAAGGAGATCATAAGCCGCTCTGCGATGCCTTTGGGTAGTGAAGGGTGGGGTATAAATCCAATCTCTTCTTCTTCTTTTGTGTGTTTCTGAACTGAGGTGAATAACAAGTTGTTACATTCAGGCTAGGTTCAGCCTCACCCTAAGAGCACACCAACAAAGGACAACCGAGTAGGAAAGCTATTACAACCACTGATATATGACTCCGCAAATGGGCTGCCAAAACTCCCAATTCATCTACAAATGCAAATAAGCAGGAACAACAGAAACTGTATTTTGACCCATAATACAGTAGTCAGAACCAATACATACAAATAACAAAGTTCCAATTGCCAACACATGAAATAGTGCATTTAGACACAACAATCGTGATAGAGAGGGGTAATAACAAAACAATGTGGAGACATGCATTCATAGTTGATGATAACAGCGAAACAGTGAGACAAGGTCCCGGTATCACTCCCTTGTTTCTGAAATGTTCTTCCTCCATCACTGCAAAACACCAAATTACAAGTAATAACAAAATGAAATACAGCGGGCAACCTGCTCATGCTTGCAAGATAACAAGCCCAAGTGTTCTGGGGTGTGCTGATTCCCCTAATTCAGTATTGTTTATAATGAAGGAAAAGCTTTTCCAAACTCCAACGGGAGTAACCTTAATGAGAACCTCCTGGTCTCCCGTCCAGGATGGAGCACTGTAATACGTTAAAGGAAAGTAGATAAGGAGCACAGTGCAATGCTCCCCCCTGTGTTAGAGAATATTATGTTTATCTCAATTAAAGTAGGTTGTGAGTCCCATCGATTATACTAACCCCCAAGTACGTTTTATGAGTGAAAGTGGTCAGAAAGGCCATTAGTTGTAGCTGTTAGTAAGTAATTAAAAATCTCCTGTCCCAAATGCAAATAGCAGATGGGCTGTGTTAGATATGACATTACCTTAGACTTCAATCAGTAGGGAACGTGTTTTCTCCAGTCACTGCGGCTCAGGCTGCTAGCAGTTCAACAGAGGAATGTTCTCAAGTGAAGGTGTGATTTGGGATATAATTTATGTGGTCAGGAAACTGTCCCCGTTGTGGTCAGGATGTCCCCAATCCAGAACCCACTCTCAACAACCAAAAATTACAGTTTGTCAAACATCAGTAACATCTAGTGGTGTAGTTCAACACTACATATATTATAATCTCACACACAGTACGGCCGAGGACAGACTGGCAGTCTGGCCCGTTCTGCCTCTGCTTTAAAAGCGGAGGCAGAGCAGCTGTTCAGACTGCCATATCTGCCCGGAGGAGGCGGCCCAGACGCAACGCATCCGGCGCCGCCCTCCTCCCGCAGCAGCTGGGCTGCTGCGGCGCGCGATCCACCCGCTTCCGGCGGGTGTGAATGCGCGCTGGGCGGGGGAGCCGCGCAGAGTTCGGCTGCCGGTGGCGGAAGCCGCCCGCAGTCTGGATGCCACGGGCAGCTTCCTTGCGGCGGTGTGCGAACGCCGTGCGGCGGGGGCAATTCCCCCCGCCTTGTTCTGCCGCACCGCGGAGGCGCGGCAGAATACCAGTATGTCCTTGGCCTACCAGAGTTAAAGGCACATTACAAAAAAACAGAAAGATCCATAGACAAACCAGGTCATCAGGTGTAAGTGTTCTCAATTTATGAATATAGAAAACCTCCTGTTTTAATAAAGAGGGCATCCAGTCTATTAAAAGGGTGTTCCTCCAAGCTCGAAAAATGTGTCTTCCACCTGTCCTCTGTGGAATTCCTTGGGCACATCATGTCCCCAAAGGGGATCCTCATGGACCCCAAGAAGGTAGAGGCCATTCTGATGTGGCAGACCCCGCAGAACCCCAGAGACATTCAATACCTCCTTGGCTTCGCGAACTACTACTGCGAATTCATCTCTGGGTATGCGGAGTTGACTGTGCTGCTCACTAAGCTCCTCCAACCAAAGGAACCATTTTGCTGGACCCTGGAAGCTGCTCAAGCTTTTGCCACGGTAAATACCTGTTTTGCCACCGGCCCGCTTCTCCGGTATCTGGACCCCGAGCTGCCCTTCACGGTGGAAGCCGACACCTCCGATGTCGTCCTCGGAGCTGTCTTGTCCCAGTGCAATGACCCATCCCAGCCTCTTCAGCCCTGTGCCTATTACTCCCACCAACTAACTGCGGCCGAGAGAAATTACACCATCTGGGAGAGGGAGTTACTCGCCATCAAAATGGTCTTTGAGGTATGGAGTGCACTGCCTAGTACAAGTCCACACTGACCACCAAAACCTGAAGCACCTTCAGACAACCTGAAATCTGAACCAGAGACAAATTTGCTGGTTCTTGTTCTTCTCCTGATTCAACTTCAAAATAACTTACGTCCCCCACGCCCAGAACCAAAAAGTGGATGCTCTCTCACGCAAGCCGGAATATGCACTGGCTGCAACTGAGAAAACCCCTGCTATGTCCATCTTGCTGCCCTCGGTGTTTGCTGCCGCCACCACCGTTTCTGCCCCGTTCACCGAGGACCTTCGGGACAGTCAGGCATCGGACCCCTGGGCACAGCAGTGTCTGCAGGAACTGCAACAGGGACTAACCTCGGACTTTACTGCACGCAACGTACTGCTGTTGCACCGCGACTGTGTGTACATGCCACCAGGGCCTCTGTGGTTGCAGGGTCTCCGTCTGTCCCATGACATCCTGCCCGCCGGGCACTTTGGACTCCACAAGACCCTGCACTTACTCACGAGGGAATTTTGGTGGCCACGGATCCGCTCAGATGTAAGCCAGTACGTCGCCTTGTGTGAAGTGTGCAGACGTGCCAAGGATGTTTCCGCCAAGCCGTCTGGGCTGCTAAACCCGCTACCCACGCCTGCAGGGCCATGGGATACCATCTCGATGGACTTTATCTTCGAACTTCCCCGGTCTCATGGCCTTACCTGCATCCTGGTGGTGGTAGACCTGTTTACCAAAATGGCACATTTCATTCCCTGTCCCAAGCTCCCGTCTGCCCAAGAGACTGCCCACCTGTACATACAGAACATCTTCCGGCTACACAGTCTCCCGGCCCATGTGATTTTAGACCACGGACCCCAGTTCTCCTCCCGGTTCTGGCAAGCCCTGCACTCTGGTCTAGGGACCCAGGTGCATCTGTCCATTGCCAATCACACACAAACTGACGGCCAGAGTCCCCTAAGTGTACAGGAAAATCTCTCTGCCGCCCAAGTGCCCCCTCAGTGCGGATTTAGATTGGGAATTAGTATATAGATATAGATATTTTAGTTATATGTACCTGCTTTCTGCTTATGGCATATGACTGTCAACCATTACGGAGACTGCTTTGTTTGTATAGTCTGTTGAGAATGGAAAAGATGGAGACTTTACCTTGGTGTCTTATACATGGTCAGCTCAGATTAGCTACACAGTAACTAAGCATGTTTTACATTGCTTGTACAATGCAGAGCAGTGTTCCCACTCTCAAGATGAAAAGTAGCGCAAGAATCTGAGGGCACAGCCTGTACGCTGGACAGGGGGTAGATAGGGATGCCTACTGTCACCTAGGGAGGCTTCTGTTAGTGAATGCCTGAAGACTAAGGTATTCTTGTCAAGAAAAGCTTAGCTGCATTTTTGATGTTTGTCCCATTAGAAACAGGATTTTTTTTAAAAAAAGGTTTATTCTTGGGTCATTTGAATTTAGTAAGGATAACACTTTAAATATACCCCAAAGACGTAGCATTCTAGTATAACTCAAGCTGGAGAAGCAAATTAAATGAGGAAAAAATGGTTTATTTCATCTTCATTTTGCCTAGAAGGTGGTTGGCCAGTCTGGACACATGGATCCATGCCACTATGACTAGATTATTATAAAGCACTCTATGTGGGTCTGCCTTTGATGTCAATTTGGAAATTCCCATTGGCACAGAATGCCATAGCATGGTTATTACTGGGAGCTAGGAGGAAAATGCATATTACACCCATTCTGTAAGCATTCAGTTGGTTACCTTGTAAGTTATCAGATTCAGTCTGAGGTACTGGTTATCATGTGCAAAGACTTTTATGGCCTTGAACCTTCATCTCCTGCAGGATTGCATCTCCTGCTGTGTTCTGAGCAAAGCCTTCTGTGATGGACTGTGCTTTAAAAGCTCATAAGTGCTGTATAAACATGTAATGGACTGTGAAGGGTTAATGCCTCACAAAGCCTTTGAGTGACAGGCTGCTTAAACTGATTTCTTTGGATAGCATCAGTTGAGAAGAAAGAGTTGGGAACTGACTGCTGAAGAGAATTTAGCTAAGCACTGACTGAGGAATGGGGAGGTTGGCAAGGAGGAGTGGAAGGATTGCTGAAGACCTCAGTTGCACAGGTTCTGCCGCTGGCCTTGCCAAAATGCCCCCCCTTTCCACACACACACACTTCACTTGAAACTGCAGAGATTCTCTGGGACATTCTCTTGGGCTTGTATTGCCTTGCTACAGACCCGTAGCCAGGATTAGTTTTAAATTCAGGGGCCTTTAAATAATTTGGGGGTGCTCCCGCGCACATAACCCAATCTCCCACCCTTCCCTGCAATTAAATTAAATTAAATTTAACTACTTGCCTTCCCTCCAGCTTCCCTGCTGGCAGGGGGAGGGAGGGTAGGGGAGAGAGTTGGGAGAGTTTAAAGCACAACAGCCTGAAGACTGGGTGCTTTTCCAGGCTTCCTCCCCTGCCAATGAAGGAAGGAGGACAAAGGAAGGAAGGAAAAGGTCAGCCAGGTACTTCTCTGGGGGGAGGGGGAGGGAGGGAGGCAGCGTCATGTGGCATGAAAGGGAAGCACGAGGCTTGCCGGCGGTCGTGATTGCATGGGCTTGTGGCTACCTTGCTGAGAGAGAGCAGCCTGTGAGAGAGTGGGCGCCAAGCACAATTAAAAATTGGAAGTCGGGTGGGATGGTCGGGGGTGCTGGGGCCTGTGAGGCCCCACTGTAGCTACGGGCCTGCCTTGTTGTTTCCCCCCATTGGAAACAATGGAGGATGGGGAACTCTCTTTGGGTGCCCATAGAACTGGACCACTTGGTCCAATCTTGTTGAAATGTGGGGTTTCTTTTCTCCAGCCAGTACACAGAAAATTTGGTGCTTCTACCTCAAACCCCATCCCTCCCAGCCCACTGGATATATCAAAGGAGATTTGCCATTGACTATAATGGCCCCATAGGGCATAATGGAGTTGAATATATTCAGGATTCCTGAGTTATTTACTGAATACCAATACAATAGCAATATTAGTATTTGGGAATATTCAGGTATACCAAATATATTTGGTTTTTTAAACCCCGAATTCAAATAATATTGGATATTTTTTCATTGCACGCCCCTTATCTACAATCAGTTTAAGATGAATTATGCTTCTAACCAGCTTTAAAATGTTGCTTCTCTCAGTTTTTGCACAACTAAAAGGCCTGCATCCTATTGATCATTAGAAAGAGATATGGACTGATAGTATAAGGCTTCCAACCTCCAGGTTGTGGCTGGAGATTGATATTGGTGAATATCATGGCTACCTAGTTTAAATTTGAATTTGTCAATCAAGTATAAATTTTGTATTTATTTATTTAAAACATTTTATGCTGCCTTTCTACCTGACTAGGGTCCACAAGTCAGCAAACATTTTGAAAAATCAAAATACTTACACAATTAAAATACAGTTAAAGTATAAAATTCAACTAAAACATATAAACAATGCTAGAAGGAGAACCAAAATCCATTAATGGGGGTATGCCAGATGAAATAAAAAAGTCTTCATTTTTACATTTTTCCCAACTCAGAATGAAAAGTGAATTTTTGCATATGCATCTGCATTTAGCAGCTCAGGCACCTTCTGTGAGCATAGGCAGTCTACAACACGTCATCAAGCATGCCCAACTAGTTATCCAGTCATGTATTGTACCTTGGCAGATGCTGGATAATTGTTCTATATTTTTCTGTGCCTGGCAGACAGCAAAGACAAGAGGTTAATCATCCCTGGCAAACCGCAGATATGGCTGGTGGCCAGTGTTTGGTTTGTTGGGTCATAAGTTGTTCAGCTGGCCTTATATAAATCTTTTCTTTAGCTAAGATGCTTTGTGAATGAATGAGTCTTTGGGTGGGTTCAGATGGCTCTTTTGAGCCATGCCAGGCACGAGTGCCTGGTGGATTTAAACTGCATGTCCAGACCTCAACATCTGGGAATCGTACCGCTTTCGTTAGTAGCCTGTTGATCCCTGTCGGGGATCCGTACTTAAAAGATAGGGCTTAAAGTCTGGTCTAAAGCTGGCCGATGGGCCAGTGCTGGACTTTCCACCATCAGGTTGTTCCACCAGCGTGCAATCAGCCAGTAGGGATGGTCTCCAGACCATCCCAAACGGCCACCATTTAAAAAAAACTCTTAGCGATGCACGCATAACCGCTTAAACATGCAGCGTCCACAGATGTTGAGGCACATATGCAGATAAGCACATATGCAGTCAGACCGTAGGGATGGCCTCCAGACCATCCCGAACAGCCACCATTTTTTAAGATAATTTTTAATTAGTTTTCAGAAAAAAGAAAGCAAAGCACAAACAAAAACAAAGAGAAAAAGAACAACAACAATACAACACGTATGGAGGCTATAAGTATCTAAATATCTTTTCCTGATCAGAATCATTTTACAATTCACCTACATTATTCCTTAAGTTCTGCTTAGAGCTTAGATCACATTTTAGTTAAATATTTTTCCAAACATTTATAAAATCTTGTCCAGTTATTTTCAAAAGTTTCTTTTTTATCTGAAGGTTGCAAAGTTAGTTTGTCCATTTCTGCCGTTTCCAGTAGTTTGTGGATTATTTCTTCTTTAGATGGGACCTCTTCTCTTTTCCAAGTATTTTGCATATAAAATTCTAGCCATGGTACTCACATGTATATCATATAGCTATCTAACTTTTTAAATGAGTCTGGGATAATATTCAACAAAAATATTTCTGGAATAAATGGTACAGTCAGAGCTATTATTTTTTGCAAAATGTCATGAATCCAACTCCAGTACTTCCTTGTTATATTACAAGACCACCACATATGAAAAAAGAACCAGTAGCCTGTTTACACTTCCAACATACATTTGACATATTTGGGTACCTTTTAGCTAGGTTGTCTGGTGTCATATACCATCTATAGAACATCTTATAAATATTTTCTTTAAAAGCCATACATTTGGTCAATTTTATATTTGTTTCCCATACTTTCAGCCATTGATCTAGTTGAATATTATGGCCTAAGTTTTGAGCCCATTTTATCATTGCATTTTTTACTATTTCGTCTTGCATTTTAAGTTCTAGTAATAAAGTATAAAGTGCTTTCATATGTATGTGTGTGTCAGCTGGTAAAATAGTGTGCAGGAGAAAGAGTTAAATTCCCTTATGCCCAGTAGTGTGGTTCCAATTAGAACTGGGCCCTTGGTGACTGCTTTTAGGAACAAAATCATGAATCCTCAGTGTGCCCCCTCCATGTTGTTTGGTCCTAATATGTGCTTTTTTAATATTGTCTTTCATCCTTACTTTCAGATCGTAGGTTGCCAAGTTAGGAGAGAGCCAGCAGACGCCACTGAGCGATACACTCGTTGGATCAATACTCTAACGAATGAACAGCTTGTGACTCAGGTATTTGGTAATATTCATTGTTAATTTTAAGGGTGCAGAATGCTCACTTCCCATCGTTCTCTGATTATTGCACTTTAACCTCTTGCTGCACATGGTAGTTTAGAACTGTATATCACCATGGCCTCTTGCACTAAACCTTATGAACAAGAAAAGATAGTTTGAAGTCAGGGTGCTGGAGCACGCTTTTGGGGATGTGGGCTGTTTTTTGAATGTGGATGACAGTTTTGACCCGTTTCCTCTCCATTTTGTCCACATCATTGAAGTTGTGGCTGTCAGACAACATAAAAACCAAATGTTGTTAGAAATTCCAAAATTCTGGAACATGGCATTTGTTTATAATCAGGGGAACATGGCATTTGTTTATAATCAGGGGAGGGTATCACTACATTATAGTTTCTGTAATATTTTGGTGTACATGATTGATTGCTGTTGGCCTTTATTGATCAGGTTGAAGTTATTTTGTTTTGGGACAGAGATGGTCTTGGTGTCCCCGAGTGATGATCATCACTGGGAGAGTGATGGGAGAGTGTGCCCCTGTTGATTCTTCTGAACCTCTCTGTAGTGTCAAATACCATTAACAGTGGTATCCCTCTGGAGAGACTGGTTGAGTTGGTAGTCGGGGGTATCGTGTTCCAGTAGTTCCCCTCTTACTTGACTGGCTGATTCCAGAAGCTAGTTCTGAGAGACTGCTGCTTGGCCCCATGGCATTTATGCTGTGGGGTCCATGGCATTCCATCTTATCCCTTATGCTGTTTAACATCCATGTGAAGCTGCTGGGAGAGTTCATTAGGGGATCTGGAGATAAGTGCCACCAATATGTGGATGACACCCAGCTCTACTTCTTAGCAGCTGAATCAAGTGGGTCTGTGGAAGTCCTGAACAGGTGACTGGAGATGGTAATGGGATGAGTGAGCACCAGTAAACTAAAGCTCAGTCCAGACAAAATGTGAAGTGCTGCTGGTCAGTGACAAAGCTGCATGAGGACCGAAGACTAAGTCTGTCCTGGAGGGGGTTGCATTGCCCCTGAAGGAACAGGTTCGTAGCTTGGGTGATTCTTTAGGATCATGGATGGCTGATTACATCCAGGTTAGTTAACTGTAATGTGCTTTGCATGATGTTGCCTTTGAAAATGGTCCAGGAACTCATCCAAAATGCAGCGGCCAGGCTAATGTCAGGGGTAGTAATTAATTAATTATCATATGGCATTGTGTGTAGAATAACCAGGAGATCCTGAGATTGATCCTAAGAAGTTCTAGCTCTTTTAGCGTTATGCACCACTAGGTGGTGAGCTAGGCTTGTTTTTAAGGCAAGAGATGTTTCAGAGGTGGTTTGTCATTGCCTGCCTCTGCATCACTACCCTGATACTCCTTGGAGGTCATCCTTCCATATACTAGCCAAGACCGACTCTGTTTAGCTTCTGAGATCTGATGGGATTGGGCTAGCCTGGACTATCCAGGTCAGGGTGTCAAGGGTGGTATAGAGGGATTATATCACCCTGGTGTTGATAGATGTGTTGGCTGCCCATTTGTTTCTGTGCACATTTTTGAGTGCTGATTCTTACCTTTAAAGCCCTAAGTAATTTGGGGCCAGTATGCTTGAAAAAACAGCCTCCTCCCAGATTGTCCAGCCCTCCAGTTAAGAGCTGCCTCACAGGCCCTGCTCTCTGTGCCCCTATCTTTAGATGTCAGGCAGGCAGGTGGCAACCAAAGTGGCACCTCACTTTTGCAGAATCCTTCCCCTAGAGCAGGGGTGGCCAACCTTGCTTAACGTAAGAGCCACATAGAATAAACGTCAGATGTCTGAGAGCCGCAAGACAGGAACAAATATCACACACACGTTTTTATTTTTAAAAATATGCAAATTTGCTTTTTATTAACGTTAAATGGGACTGCCAAAAATAAAAACAAACAAGGAAAACCGGTTATTGATAATGATATTACTTGTTTGCTAATGATATTGAGAGAGAGAGAGAAAAAGAGAGAGATGGAAAGAAAGAATTAAAGAAGTGGAAAGAAAGAGAGAGAGAGAAACTAGGAAAGCAAATAGATGGGAGGGAGGAGGGAAGGAAGGAAGGAAGGAAGGGAGAAAGAGAGAAAAAGCATGCCTCCCCTTTGCTTCGCCAGCCACCCTGCCAGGAGCCGCACAATATGTGTGAAAGAGCCGCGTGTGGCTCCCGAGCCACAGGTTGGCCACCCCTGCCCTAGAGGCTCACCTGCCGACATGGGGATAAGGAGGACTGCCTTGTCTCCTTTTCCCATGGTCAGGGTCAGAAGGTGGCGCTTGGGGAGAGGGTCTTGCCACACTACCCATTGGTATGCAGCGTCCTTCTCCCCAGTGTTATTTAACATATATATGCATCCCCTTGCCCATTTGGTCCAGGGGTTTGAGCTGGGTTGCCACCAGTATGCTAATGACATCCAGCAGTATCTGTTGATGGATGGCCAAACGGACTCCGCTTCAGATGTTCTGACCAGGGCGTTAGAAACCATGGCTGGCTGGTTGCATCAGAGTAAACTGAAATTCAATCCATTGAAAGTGGAAGTCCTGTCCCTGAGCCTTGGGGGAATAGGATCGGGAATCCATCTCCCAGCCCTTGATGGGGTGTCGTTGACATCAGTGCCAACAATGAGGAGTTTAGGTGTGACTTTGGGTGCCTCACTTTCAATGGAGGCTCAAGTCATGATGCCAGATCAGCTTTTTACCATCTTCGGCTGGTCAGACGACTGGTTCCCTGTCTCTCTTCCTGCAACTTAGTCACGGTGATCCATTCAATGGTCACCTCCAGATTGGAGTACTGCAAGTTGCTGTACGTAGGGCTGCTCTTGACCCTGACCTGGAAACTTCAGCTAATCCAAAATGTGGCAGTGTGCCTCCTGAGTCTTTGTAGGCTCTCATACAGCCAGTGCTTCACCATCTGTGTTGGTTCCCAGTTGAGCTCTGGGAGCTCCGGATCAGGTTCAGGGTTATGATATTAACCTTTAAAGCCCTATGCAGTCTGTGGGCATCATATCTGCAGGACTGGCTCTCCCCGTATGTCCCCTGGAGAGCCTTGTGCTGTTCGGAACAGCATCTTCTGGCAGCCCCTGACCCCACAGAGATCTGCTTAGCCTTGACCAGGGCGAGGGCCTTTCCTGCTCTCACAACCTTACAGAACATCCTTCCACTCCTTGAGCTCGGGGTTTGGATGGTGACCCTGGACTTGAAAGATGCTTACTTTCATATTACGATTCATCCAGATCACAGAAGGTTTCTCCGGTTTGCTGTGGGGGAAGGTCATTATCAATACAAGGCCCTCCCATTTGGTCTTTCAACCGCCCCCCCCCCCCCCCGGCATATTTACAAAGCTCATGGTTGTCATTGCGGCCTATCTTCGCCTTCAAGGTGTATGGATCTTTCTGTACATCGACGACTGGTTGCTCGTGGCAGACTTGGAGCTTATCTTGCATAACCACATTGCACTAACAATGCACACCGTGGAAGCCTTGGGATTCACAGTCCACCTGGCAAAGTCTGTGCTCATCCCTTCAAGACGGGCCCAGTTCATTGAGGCCATCCTGGATTCCTTGTCATGCAAAGCCTTCCTCCCTCCTAAGAGGGCAGACGACATCATCGCCCTGAAATGCCTTTTACATCAGCGGGAAGAGGCTACGGCAAGGCAACTCGAACGACTTTTTTTTTCTGAGGCTTCCAATATCCCCAACCTGGGACAGGTTGGAGTGGATTAAAGAGCCCTCCTCCCTCTTGCCTCCTCCCTCCTTTTCCCCTTCCGGGGTGAGTTCCAATGGAGCAGAGAGGGAGCTAAAAGACCCAGGGAAGGCCATAGAACAGCAGGAAAAATGGTGGCGGCCTTCTTGGTTTCCTGGACCTTCATGGCAGACTTGCTTTCATTTTCACTCCCTGGAAAGTGAATAGAAAATGACTGCCAACTCAGGCCTGCCTGTGCCCAGACCTGGATAGCCCAAACTAGCGTTATCTGTTGAGATCTCAGAATCTAATCAGGGTCAGCCCTGGTTAGTACTTGGAAGGGAGACCACCAAAGAAGTTCGGGGTTGCTACACAGAGGCAGGCAGTGGCAGCGGCCCTGGCCTTGATGGCCCTGGCTAGCCCAGTTTTCCGCTTCAGGTATGGGACGTGGCCCAGCGCACGGCCTGGGACCGTCAACTCTCCCGGGTCTCCGACTGGGTGGGAAGGGGGTGGCCCAAGAATCCGGACCCTGAGTTCGCGGCCTTCTCAATCCAGCACGCAGAACTCTCCACCCACAAGGGGTGCTTACTCTGGTGCTCGAGGGTAGTGATTCCGGAACCCCTCCGCCCGCGAGTGCTGACCACTCTGCATGAGCACCACCCTGGGGTAGTACGAATGAAGGCCCTGGCCTGGAGCTATGTCTGGTGGCCAGGCCTTGACAAGGAGATAGACGACTGGGTCCGCCGCTGCGAAAAGTGCCAAGAGACCCGTCCGAACCCTCCACACGCTCCCGTCCACCCCTGGGAGTCCACCCAACGCCCCTGGTCCCGGCTCCATGTGGACTTTGCAGCCCCGGTACAGGGGCAGCTTTTCTTTATTCTAGTCGACAGCTACCGCAAGTGGCTGGAAGTCGTTCTTGTGCGTGCCACCTCCTCTGAAGCCACCATTCGAGCAATGTGGCGCATCTTTGCCACCCACAGCCTGCCGGACACCATCGTCTCGGACAATGGCACGGCTTTCACCTCCGCGGAATTCCAGCACTTTGTGGAGCTCCATGGCATCCGGCACGTGAGATCCGCCCCTTTTTACCCAGCCACGAATGGCCAAGCAGAGCGAATGGTCCGCACCACTAAGGAGGTGCTGAGGCGCATAGACCAGGGGGATCTTGGGTTTAAGTTAATGGCTTTCCTATTCGGCCAGCACACCACCCCTCACTTGGCTACTGGTCGCAGCTCCACAGAGCTGCTCATGGGCCGCCGGCTGACAACCCAGCTCGACCAGCTCCACCCCGATCGGGCGCTGGCCACCTCCAAAGAACCCAATGTCCCCAAAGCTCCCAGAGGGTTCGCGCCAGAGGACCTGGTCTACGTCCGCAACTACACCCGGGGCCCCCTGTGGTTGCCGGGGCGGATTATCCATGTCACTGGTCCCCTCTCTATGAAGTCGCGGGCGAGGAAGGACAACGGTGGAGGCGCAACATGGACCAACTTCGCCGCTGCCTGCACGCCTTCTCCGCGGACGATCCAGGGCTGGACTTCCCAGATGCGGAACCCGAGGTACCCGAGACAGACGATCCGCCCGCCCCATGACCGGCCGAGACTCTGCAGGAGGACCCCACAGAAGCTGGCCACCTCGACATCACTCCAGTCGCCGTCCCTGCACCGGTACCAGACCCGACTCAGCCCAAGGCAGATATTCCCGAATCTCCGCTCCCTACACTGGCGGCTCCGGCGACCCCGCGCCGCTCGACCAGAGAACGGAAACGTCCTGCACACCTCAGAGACTATGTTTGCCAAGGGACAGTCCAGACTATGGGGGGAGGGGTGTAATGTAGTATGCTCTGTGTAGCAACCAGCCTGCCATGTGCTCCCAGGTAATGGCGCCCGCCACATGGCCAGAGCACATGGTCAGGCAGAGAGGGGAGCTTGAATCTGGAGGAACAATAGACAACTGGATTGAAAGCCTCCACCAGTGTGGGACCTAGGTTCTCCCTGGAGAGCCAATGCCATCAAAGGCTTCTCCAGGGAACCTATGACAAACATGCGCATATGTTAAGCCCCTATCAGGTCTTTTGGGTGCGGCCGGAGGTGTGGCTCCGGCCAGCATATAGTGAGGGCCCTGGAGCCCTGGAAGCATGCTTGTTCTGACCATCTACTGGGCATGCTGAATCACTCAATAAAGGCTTCATGATTTCACCGTTCCTGGTCTCCTGAGTCCAGCACTCTTCAGAAACTAAGCAGGGTCAGCCCTGGTTGGCTCTCTACTTCTGACTGTCTCTTGCCTTGAAAACTATATGGGGCTGCTGCTTGACAGCACTTCTACCACCTCCGCTGTTTGCCAGAGAGAGGCTATGATGTTGCCAGCATTCTCAGCACTGAATCTGGGGTGGTCTTTCCCAAGAGAGAGACACCCCAAAGTGACCTCTGAACCTCCATAAGCAGTGCCCTATGAAGCCAGGCTTGGCTTAAATAGTTGCTTTTGCTAGGAGGCTAGAAGAACCACATTTTGGCTGAGAAAACTCAGGCCAAAGAGAATTCTCCAGACTGGCTGTACTGCCAAGCATTCTACAGGCAAGCAACCCCCCCTCCTTCTCTCCAAAATGGGCAAGTCTCTGCCCTTGTCTCAGGCATCCTCTGCTGACCAAACGGCTAGTCTTTTGTTTGTCAAATGTACAGGCAGGCAGGGACAAAAAGCCTCTGGTCTGTGCTATTGTCATGAATGAAGAATGTTGCATGTTTCCACCCCCCTCTCCATGTCAGGAAGTATCTTTGGAATAATCCTCTCATCCCTGTCTCCATATATTTGTATAAGATATCTGCATATCTTTGACGTTGTCTTTGTGCTTCATACTATGCATTTACTGTGCCTGCGCAGAAATCCATTGGTGTTGTAGAAAGCTTCTAACAGGTTTTCGTGCCCAGCATCCTCCGGGCATGTGTGGAGGCCCCCATGCGCATGCCCGGAGGAGCTGGGCATTGACATCCTGTCAGTTCTCTTCTGACCGCCGCGCAAGTAACAGCGAGTTACTTGGCTCAGTCGGTTATAGTTGTGGAAAACTTCGCTTCTTCAAACCTTTGGGTTTGGTTTCGTTTGTTTTCCTTTCTTCCTTTATTTTTCTTGTTTCTTAGTTTAAAAAAAAGAAAAGAACAACTCCTCCTTAGTTTTTTGTTCTGGAGTCCTTCGGGCCCTCTGGGCTCGTTTCCCCCCCTCATAAAATTTGGGCCATAGCTATGTGGCTAGTAGGTGGGGCTGCTTCAAGAGGTGTTCTTCCTGCGGCAGTAAGTTGGCCAAAACTGACGGGCACGCACTTTGCTTACTCTGCCTGGGTGAGGGACACCAGCCCGAGTCTTGTGCCCATTTCGCCAAATTCTCCAATCAAACAAGGAAAAACAGGGTGGCCAGACTCTGTGTAGCTCTCCTCGAGTTGGCTTTGCTCCCCGCCTCTTCCATGGAGTCTTCCAGACCCTCAACGTTGTTGGCTGATCCCGTACAATCCACGTCGAGACCAACAGCCTCTACGTTGAAGGTAGCCACCTTCACATCAAAGGCAGCCTCTGACATCGCACATCCCTCGAAGCACCCACTGCACCCAGTTGGCCGCTTCCACTCCAGTCAAGAAAAAGAAAAAAGATAAAACGGAAAAGAGGCACAAGTCCAAAGACACCTTGGCAACTGCAACTTTTGGCACAGGCGGCTGCTTTGGCCCCGCTGCCTACGCCCTCTACTGCACCCCAAGATTTGGGAACTTTGACAGTGGTTCCTTTGGTCTCGGGAGACCTGCCTATCATACACCTCTTGGACTTTCCCATTCACCAAGTGGACAACTACCCTCCCGAGGTGATTCTCGAGACACAGGAGTTCACCGACGTCGACTGCGGATGCACTCCTACCTCCCCTCGTCGGCATCAACACACATCGATTTCTCCACCCTCGGACCGTGCCCCGTGTCCGGTCGACCCCAATCTGTATACTTGGAGGAGACTAAGGCCGCTCGATGTGGATCCTCCAACCTATTACTCTGCAGTGGAGAGAGACCGTCGGTGGGACTATGCTGAGAGATCGCCTCCACATCGATCTCCTCCCTGCAAGTCATCCGCTCAATGGGGCTATTCCCCGCATGCTGCATTGCTGTGGGATCGTTACCATCATGGAGCCTACTCCTCCATCTCGTGGTCCTCCCCCCCTCGCCATGGCGATTGGGACTACTACCAATCCCACTGTCCACAGTCCCCGATGCCCTTCTGTCAGCCACCCTCGGCCTCACTGTCCAGGCCGCTGGACCATACTCCACTTGACCAGAGGCAACCTCCTCCATCTTTGCCTTCGCGGTCAACACCGATGCCCCCTCACACCTCCATAAAGCCTGGCCATGAACCCTCCCGGGATCGACAGCGTCCCTCTTCGCCCAAGCCCCTGGTGTTGACGCCTCCACTCTCCATCCAGAGGCAGCCTATTCAGCCCTTAGTCCCTTCGGACCCTCTGCTTCCCTCTTCAGATTCCTCAGACAGGGATTCTGAGGATGATCATTCCGACACTCCTGGGCCCCTGGACGACCCGTCGCCTAAGCCGGATGCTGAAAACTTACCGATCTGCCCCTCGGAGGACTTAACCTCCTATGGCGACCTGGTCAAGTGCATGGCACACTCTCTTGGACTCTCTGTAGTCCAACCTAAACCGGTCGTTACAGATACAGTCTTCGATGTTGTACAGCTAGATGTCTCGACATAGATAGCACTGCCGATGTCGTCAGTACTACTCCAGGCAGCAAAGACAACCTGGGACAAGCCTTCCACCACGCCGGTCTCGTCCAGGAGGTTGGACCATGTGTACAAAGTTTAGGATGCAGGTGCAGAATTTCTCCTCAACCACCCCTGCCCCACCTCCATGGTGGTCACCTCTTCCTCCAAGTCACTCAACATCTTTTGATAAGGAAGGGAAGAAGATGTACACCTTTGGGCCTCGTTTTTACTCGGCAAGAACGCTTGGCCTGAAAACTTCGAACTACTTGGCCTGCATGGCCAGGTACCAGTATGCCCTATGGGAGCAGATGTCACTGCTTCTCGCCTCCCTGCCTGATGAACAACGATAAGCTGCTTGCAAGATCTGGTTCTTGCAAAACAGCAAATCAGTTCATCAAAGCACACCCTGGACATATTTGCTAAGACGATGTCCTCAGCCCCTGCCCTCCGCTGTCACTCCTGTCTGCACTCCACCACCCTGCAACCAGACACCAGAGCATACGTGGAGGATCTTCCCTTTGACAGCCTTTTTCTCTTTCATGCCACTACAGACTCTGTCCTGCAGGAAATGGACAAGAGCATCAAGGCCTCCTGCACCTTAGGGATTTCCTCCACCCCCAGGCAATACAAACCACGCAACTGGCCCAGAAGGTCACCTAGCTGCAGCTCCCCGGACTGCTCCTGGAGACCACGCACATCCCCCTCTACCCAGCGTGGGCCCTATACGCAGAAACAAGTTTCCTCAAACTCAGCACTCCGGTCGCACCAAGGCCGCCCGGCAGCTTAAGCAGGGTCTTTGACTTTTGCCTACCCAGCCCCATCTCTATGTCAGCATACTATCTTGTAATGCAGGCAAGATGACAGCTCAGGTAAAGCATAGTTAGATCATCTTGATCTAAGAGTGACAACAGAGGGATCATGTGTACAAGTCACCTGATAGAATTGCATCAGCTTTCCAGTAGTCACAGTGACTCAGCACTGAGTTCTGATTGGTGATTACAGGTACATATTCAGTGCTATTAGACTGTGTGTTTTTCTCTCTGGATCATTAATTGCCTGCGTAGCATTCTGTCCGTTTGTGTGAAGATTCTACCAGTGCTATATATGGACTGTAAATACTTTAATGTAAATAAACCACTGTATATTACTGCACTAGCCAGGACTGTCTTGGGGATTTTGTCATCACGCTTTGACTGCGCCGACACTCTACCCCCCTAGACCCCTTTCTTTCTGCATGGAATCGGGTGACCATGGACTCTTGGGTACTTGCCATCATCACCCGCGGGTACCTGATCGAATTCATTCAGCCCCCCTCCTTCTTCCGCATTATCCACACCCCATCCTCGAATGCCCTACTCCAGGAAGTGTCTACCCTCTGCTCCAAGGATGCTATCGAACCCATGCCCGCTCAACAACAACAGATGAGTTTCTACTCCCGCTACTTCGCGGTCCCCAAATGGGACGGGGGCACCAGACCAATCCTGGACCTAAGAGGGCTGAATCAGTTCATTGTTTACCGCCGATTCCGCATGATCACGCTTCCCTCCATCCTCCCTCTCATCCGCAGACACGCTTGGATGGCCACTATCGATCTGCAGGATACTTATTTTCACCTCACCATTTGTCCCTCTCATCGGAAGTACCTCCACTTCACTGTTGGTCATGAACACTTTCAGTACAAGGCCTTCCCACTCAGTCTCTCTACAGCTCCAAGGATCTGCACCAAGACAATGGTGGTGGTTGCAGCCTTCCTTTGTCTCCAAGGAGTCATCGTGTTTCCATATATAGACAACTGGCTCCTGGTGGCAAACTCAAGATGCCCTCCTAGGCAATCTTGCCCTCACCTGTACCTTACTAAATGACCTTGGCCTCAAGATCAATCAGGAGAAATCTCACCTTACACCTGCTCAGCGAGTACTGTACATAGGGGCTCACCTTGACTCCACCCTTCTTCGGGCATTTCTCCCAGACGACTGAGCGACTCCCATCTTCACTCTGGCCCAGCAAATCCACTTGCAGCTAGCCTCCACTGCTTACAGTATTCAATGCCTCTTGGGCCTCATGGCGGCCACCACAGCGATCCTGAGATTCACAAAACTCAAGATGTGCCCACTGCAACTAAGGTTCGTTCATTCATTCCACTCGCAATCTCAACCACAGCCCTCCCTCCTCTCCCCACCAGCAGATGTCAGAGACTTCCTGCTGTGGTGGACCCTAGACTCCAGTGTTCTTTAGGGAGCCTCCTTCCACCTCCCCTCGCCCCAACTCACCCTTACTTCAGATGCATCCTATTGGGGATGGGGAGCGCATCTACTAGGTTACAACTCTGGTGGGAAGTGGGACCCCCACCTTCTCTTGCACCAGATCAATTATCTAGAACTACTAGCTGTCTTCCATGCCCTCTGTGCCTTCCTACCTCTGACGCAGGGACGCTGCATGGTAGTCCTCTGCAACAATACAACCGCCATCAGCTACATCAAACAGGGTGGCACCAGGTCCCGCCACATCTGTCGCCTAGCCACTCAACTGTGGGACTGGTACATAGACAACGACATCTTTATACAAGCCACACACATCCCAGGGACATCCAACACCCGGGCAGATCTCCTCAGCAGAGGTGCCTCTCAAAACCACGATTGGGAACTCGCATGAAAATCTTTGCATTCAATATTTCTGCACTGAGGTTTCCCGATGATAGATGTTTTTGCCAACGGGATCAACAAGAAGTGCCCAGCCTTCTGCTCCCAGGGCGGCCTCGATCCCCTCTCCCTGGGTGACGGCCTCCTTTACCCATGGACGGACGGCCTACTCTACCTGTTTCCCCCCCTACCACTGATAACAAGAGTGGTTTACAAAATTCTCAGGTATGCAGCGGATTGCATACTGATAGCCCCATGGTGGCCCCGACAATCCTGGTTTCCAGTCCTCCTCTCTCTGGCCAACAGGAACTATCTCCACCTACCACCACAACCAGATCTCTTAGAGATCTCAGGCACCCCCTCTGGCACCATGACGTCCCACACCTCAAACTTATGGCGTGGAGAATTACTCCTTCACATTATCAGACAGAGTGACCAATGTCTTGCTCAATTTGTGCAAAGCCTCTACATGCAGGTCCTACAGCTACAAATGGACATGCCTCTGTTCCACCCTTCCGCAGGGTTCCACCTCACCAACTTCCGCTGGGCTGCCCAGGATTTTTGAATTTCTCCTCTCGTTAGCAGACGCAGGTCTTTTTCACTCCTCCCTCAGAGTGTATCTCTCTGCCATCTCTGCATTCCATAATAACATTGATGGCGTCACTGTTTTCGCTCACCCGCTCTCCAAGTGATTCCTCAAAGGACTGTTACATCTTGATCCACCTTTCAGGACCCCAGTTGCACCCTGGGACCTGCCTCTAGTACTTAGAGCCCTCACCAGGAAGCCATTTGAACCCTTGGCAATGTGTGATCTGAGGCTACTAACTTGGAAAACGGCCTTCCTAGTTGCCATAACCTCCGCTAGACGGGTTGGTGAAATCCTCGCTTTCCGCCATGACTCACCTTTTCTTTCATTCCTGCCTGATGCAGTGAGACTTGTCCTGGATATATCTTTCCTACCTAAGGTGGTCTCTGAATTTCACCTTCATTCGGAGGTGTTCCTCCTGGACTTCTTTCCTAACTACTCCTCTGAATCAGAGTGTCTTGTACACTCACTTGTACACTCATTAAATGAGCCCTGCTGTTTTACTTGTCACGCACCAAGGCGAGTAGACAAACCCCTAAACTCTTTGTCTCCTATGTGCCTCACAGACAGGGCTCACCCATTACAGCCCAAAGGTTCTCTAAATGGATTGTGCAATTTATCCACCTCGCATACGACCTGGCCCACGTTCAAGTTCCTGGCCCTCTGCGAGCACATTCAACTAGAGCCATAGCCACGTCCATGGCTTTTCTCAAAGGAGCATCACTCCTGGACATTTGCAAGGCGGCTACTTGGGTGACGCCCAACACGCTCATCTGGCACTACGCTCTAGACACTCTACCAGAAGTGCGAACATGGGTCAGCTTATCCTACTTCTCAATGACAGCCTGTCAGCACCCTCCTCCAGGTGGGTCATTGCTTGTTACTCTCCCATGGTATGAAGCACAGAGACCACATCGAAGATAAACTGGTTGCTTACCTGTAACTGATGATCTTCAAGTGGTCATCTGTGCATTCACACTGCCCGCCCACCTTTCCCCCCGCTGCCAGGCTAGGTACTTCTCTCTATGGTCTGGTTCGCAGTGGTCAGAAAGAACTGGTGAAATGTCCGCGCCCGGCTCCTCTGGGCATGTGCGTGGGGGCCTCCGTGCATTCCCAGAGGATGCTGGGTGTGAAAATCCATTAGAAGCTTTCTACAACACCTATGGATTTCTGTACAGGCGCAGTAAACTCATGGTGTGAATGCACAGATGACCACTCGAATTCATAAGTTACAGGTAAGCAACCTGTTCTTCTCTCACCTGTGCCAGACACATCAAGGTAGACATTCACTTTCCATGCCTAGTGGATGGTCACCCATTCAGGATCATCCTGAAACACATTAAGAAACATCACTTCTTTTGTCTGGCACCAGGGAAATGCCAGACCACTCTGTTGTTCCATAATGGACACCCCCAATACAGTCATTCAACATCTGGCTTCTATTGCTAAAGCCTGACTCTGCCTCTCTGAGATTTCATTGGTCACATCTAGGCCTTGCCCATCCTGATGCCACATACCCCTGGGACTCATCATTGGTTCAGGGAATCTATTGTTCTCACCTGAAACCAGCTGCCAGGACCGCTCATTGGTCTGCATTGTTTTCCAATGTCTATATTCGTGAGCACATGGCCTTAAACTGTGTGCTTCTGCCCTGATGCACTTGTTTACTATGTGCTATAGAGGAGCTGGTGTTGGCTGAAGTGGTTTTTCATTACCGAGTGCTTCAGCTCACACGATAAACCAGGAAGCTGTATTTCCCTTCCTGGGGCAAACTGCTTTGTTATGTCCTAAGAGTGAGGACTGCCCCACTCCCAGGATTACCAGAGAATGGAAGATTTGTCTTCACTTACCATGAAGCTTTCTTCTTGGTGGTCCGGGAGTGGGGCAGTCCTAACCACCCAGTTTTGGGGGCTGGCTTCCAGAGGTTTTTTTTGGGATGTAGAAACTGAGTGAATGTTTAGGAAGTTTCTCTGAGATGCTAAAACAAAAACTGTGAGTTAATCGGGTGAGAGAATTAGGACACAGGGTTTGAACCTTGGTCTACAACCACTGAAAGGGCATGAAGTTACAAGGCTGGTTGCCCCAAAAATCGAATTTCACTATGGTGGGGAGAAGGGTTTTTCTTTTCCCTAATGTGATGTTGGGGGATGCACAGCTTGGAGATGACTAGGATGGTCCCAGGGGACAGGCCCCTCCCCCTCCCGGATTGATCTGAGGAAACCGACCCTGTTCCGAAGGAGGAGCTTATTCCCAAGAGCAAGGACTGTCCCACTCCCAGGACCACTGAGAAGGAAGCTTCACGGTAAGTGAGGACAAATCTTCCATTTGCAGAAACAAGCACAGTTGCTGAAGAAATCTGTCCCATTTACAGGAAAATGTGTGAACTAGCAGAGCATGATGAGGGATCTAATGGCTGGTTAGTGGCAAATATTCCCTCTGTGCCTTAAGCAGCACACATTTTTGGCTTAGGTTTTGTGGTATTATGGCAGGAAGACATTTTTTTAAAATTTTATTGCGTTTAAGTTGCTCAGGAGAGGAATGCATCCTTGTTAGGTTTCATATTGTATAATCTCAGTTTCATTTCCTCACTGTTTTAATGCTGTTGGCATACTTCAAAACCACAGAGTACTAATGCAGATATTTATGAAGCACCTTCAGATTATTTTACAGGTGAACATTTGAAGGAACTATGAATTAAAACATTGGTATATTTATATTGGATAATGCAGTAAGGAGACTCTATTGTATAATACACGTTTGTGCTATAAACATACAAACACTGCTAAATGCCATTGTGAAATGCTACAGTGAAGCCAAATCTAGTGTGGTGTGAGCTTGTTAGTAGAGGCAGAACAAAGATTTAGAAATGTTGATCGGTGGAATGTCCCATGTTGCTGCTGTGTTAAATTAGAAGAACATCCAAATGGTTCATTGGATGAAATATGTCTTCATACTGTTGAAAGTGAGAGTAAGGGGAAAAAGCATCACATTTAAGGGCATTCATCTGATAACATTTAATGGGTTTATCCAAATGGAATCTGAGATGAGCTTGTAAATTGATAGAAATTAGGCTTATTGTGAAGAAGATCTGGAAACTGTAACTGAAGCGCTTCCAAAGCTAACTACTTATAGGCCTTAGGGAACTCTTTGCACATAATTGAAGTGCATAGGCCTGGTTTTGTTCAGGATTGCCAGGTTCTGTGTTGAAGTGAGTGGGGGACTCCCGGGTCCTTCCTGGGATTTTCTGTTGTGAGATGATGTCGCCCAGAAGTAACATCACTGCATTGCTGAGGTTGGGGGTGATGCTCTATTTTTTGGGCAAAACTATGTTTTTTTGCCTTCAAAACCAGATCATCACCAGATCAAAACTAGATCATCACCCCCTGATGTCACTGACACGATGACATCCCTTCTGGGTGACGTCATCGTGACAGGGATGTTGCACGATGACGTGCCTGTTTGAGGGTGTTAGAGTAGGTGTAGTTAACCCAGTTTTCCATGGTATTCTGGATGATTTTGCCATTGATAGCGGCCCTGTTGGTCTCCCACAGGAATGGGAAGTTGATTCTGGATACTGAACCATGTATTCACCTTATTTGTTGAGGAAGGTAGATTAAGTCTGTCGAAACAGCAATATTTTCTGCAGCATCTGGTTTAACAGTTCTTATTTCCTGCATGACCATTTTTGAGGCAGAACACTGACTTTGTAATTTTACATTTCGGGACTGATGGGACTGGTGGCCTGAAAGCCAGTTACTTAGTTCATGGATGAAAAGGGATCTGACCTTGGGTCTCCCTAGTCCAAGCGCTTCAATTTCTATTTTTCTTTTAAGTGCCTAAAAATAAAACTGCAGATTTATTATTGACTGTTCAATAGGAAGGCTCAATAGGAAGATCTGTTATAAATCAACTCCAAAAATGCTATTCTAACTTTGGCCGAGAACAGACTGGCAATCTGCCCCGGGAGAGCTCCGCTTGGGAAGCGGGGGAAGGGAGCCTGTTCAGACATCCGCAGCTGTCCCTCGGCTCCCTTCCGCACTTACGCGCTTTGAAGCCGGTTTCCTCTCGCTGTAGAAGGACACCAGGAGAAACCGGTGTCCAGGGGCCGTCTTCCGCATGCCTCCCGCTTTCAGGCAGTGTGAACCGGAAGAAGGCTGGATTCAAGCGGAGGCGGCTGTGTGAACATGCCGTTTCGGCAATGTGCGCATGAACGCTCATGCACACATAGCCGAAACAGCCCTGCCACAAGCTGCGGAGGCCAGCCCACCCGGGGCCACTCCGCAGCAGTCTGAACGCTCCGTAACAGCATCCTTGCGCAATACACCGGCCAGTGTGAATGGCCAGCCCCGGGGAATTTTCCCCCCGCAGCTTTTGCCTCCGGATTCCTCCCGCTCCAGATTGCCAGTCTGTCCTCAGCCTTTGAAAAATAAATCATCAATCAGTAACTTCTGCAGAGGAAGCACTGTCAGATTTCTGGACTTCACTCTGCAGTAGAAGCATTAACAATTCTTAAACACATAAATGGAAAGCTCAGTGGTCAAAAATAGTTTCTGTGGCCCTTCAGAACCAGTTTTCCAGTAAGGGCATTAAATACCACATAGTGAACAGCCCTCTGTCCTCGGACAGAATTTAGCTTTCCTAAAGTATGCTTCACGATGGTTGCAACTTTGCTCATCAAACTTTAGTTCCTCTAAAAACACAGCTCATGCTCCAAGTCACAAGCAAAGGAAGGTGGGGCTGGCAAGGGTTCTGTGGTTAGCAGAATGTAAGCCAGGCCCTAGCCCAAGCGGAAATGTGAGTGGTTGTAAGGCAATGGGTACATGAAGGAGGAGGAAGTGGTCTACATCAGGCTGCTGAGGAGCTGCCCGTCCTCTGCCCTCTCTGTGGATGAGCTAGCTTCTCAGATGTGGCTGAATGTAACCTTTTTACATCATATCGTGCAAAGAAGCATTTTTCTGTGCATTCTTTAAATCTCTTATTGCAGCGAAATGGTTAAGTCCTATACTGTGAAATGAAATGTCATGTATGAGTTGCTGCTGTTGTAAAAAGGGCTAATTACTGAAATAGAAACTCTGCAAAATGGTGCGGGGTTTTATTCTTTGATGGGATTTTTTCTTCAATTTTCCATGCTAGATCATTTTAAAATTACATCACAATTATAATCTGCACCTGTTTTTAGAAGTATGCTCATAAAGATACTTTCACAACCTGCAGAAGCCTTAGGTACAATTTTTGCAGGGGTATAAAGTAGTATATTTCATTTTCAAATTTTCATTATTCCCTATAACATATTAAATTCCTACAAGTTCTAAATGGTAAAATGCCACATTAGGAAGGCTGTCTTTATGGCTGTATTCAAAGAGAAACGTACTCAGGAAGTACTTGGGAGGGATGTATGTTTATTGAATCAAGTTGCTGTGTTTGAACCTTCAGTTGCCCAGAGTGGGACCATGTAGGAGGGTAAATTTAAAAAAACAACAAAACCTGTGATTTTGTTTGAAAGATTATGTACTTTTTCATGCTTTTCTGCTAAAACCTGAATTGCAAAAGGTAATCAAGGCACCCCACAAAAGTTTTTTTAAAAATATACCGTATTTTTCGCTCCATAAGACGCACTTTTCCTCCCCAAAAAAGTGGGGGGGAAAGTGTGTGCGTCTTATGGAGCCAATATGGAGCTTTTCTTACCTGTAACAGGGCTCTTTCTTCAGCAGGAACGCAGGGGAACGCCATTCAGGCTGGCATCCCAGCCTTCCCCGCCCCTCCCTGCTGGGCCTGAGCTGTTAAGACTTAAAAGGGAAACGGCAGGAAAAACCCCACCAGGCTAAGTACTCTTTCCC
The DNA here is from genome assembly GCA_029233225.1 of Lepidodactylus listeri. Classification (NCBI taxonomy): domain Eukaryota; kingdom Metazoa; phylum Chordata; class Lepidosauria; order Squamata; family Gekkonidae; genus Lepidodactylus; species Lepidodactylus listeri. Next base: position 13,352,934 of record JARCFY010000015.1, on the reverse strand, counting down.
TTTAAGTGCTTTCCCCCTTTAAGACAGCCAGCAGCAGAAAGCCCCGCCCACAGATTAAGCTCCGTGGCTACTTTGCACAGAAAGGCCTGGCTTTGCATGGCATGCCGACATCTCTCTTCTTTCCTTTCTCTATCTTCCTTCCTTCCTTCCTTCCTTTCCTTTTTTCTGTCTGTCTGTCTTTCTGTCTCTCTCTCTGTCCCCACCTTTCTTTCTTCCTTTCTCTTTCTCTCTCTCTCTCCTCCTCCTTCCTTCCTTTATCTCTCTCTCTCTCTCTCTTTCTTTGTTTCATTTTTTCCTGTTTTCCTCCTCTAAAAACAAGGTGCGTCTTATGATCAGGTGCGTGTTATGGAGCGAAAAATACGGTACACAGAGAACATAGAAACCAAGATCTGTGACATTTAGAGATGGCTAATAAATCTATACCCTGACCTGGATTGCCCAGGCCAGCCCAATCTTGTCAGACCTTGGAAGCTAAGCAGGGTTGTCCATGGTCAGTGTTTGGAAGGGAGACCACCGAGTAATACCAGGGTCATGACAAGAAGGCAGGCAATGACAAACCACCTCTGAACGTCCCTCTCCTTGAAAACCCCCAGGGTTGCTATAAGTCAGCTGTGACTTCATTGTCCCCTCCCAATTAGATGTACTCCATACCTACCTATGGAAACAAGGAGAGCTTGGTTTAGAATGCAAAGGATTGGGCAATTATCTCCATGTACCTAAGAGGGCTTTGGGCGTCTGCTTCTCAAGAAGCAGGATCCTCTCTGCCATGTGGCAAACTCTTAAGAGCTTCCAAAGCAATTTGTAGTTTGGAATAGGGAGAGGGTCCGTCCCGTCCCCCCACTTTCCAAAGAAAAACCAATCCCACCTGGCATTTTCAAGCCTTTGATCATGCCCAGAGTAGGACATTGGAGTCGTCCTTTTGTCTTTGTCGTAATCTATTCTCATTGTATTATGACATTTTAGATTATTTCATGGAAATGCATTTTAGCAAGAAGACCACTATTCATAACCTCTAAAGCTTTAAACAACAAGCCTTGAGTTTTCAACCCCATCACAAGAAATAAGAGAAGTATCCAGTGTAGTCCTTCACACTTATTTTCCAAAGTCTCTTTATTTTTCTTTCCTTTTGTTTTACTTTTTAGTGAGAGTCAGCCTTTCAAAGTGCAGGCTAGCAGTTGGAAATTTGGAACGGAAAATGTGTCCTGGGCTCAGTATGAATTGACACTGTATTGGAAGACTTTGAAGACCAAAGAATGAAAAATCTAGCCCAATCTGGCATTCTGCTTCCTCTTGATTTTAAACACTATTGAACAAAATTACACCAAAAATAGACCATCAAACATTATATAGCTCTCTATTAGATACTTTCTAACATGAATTATACAATACAATAATTTTCATCACATACCATGTAGCAACATTCAATGTATTCATATAAATTTATACACATTTGGGCAACATCCATAGTCAAGGAATATGCATTAAGCTAAAAGTTTTCTCCGCTCAGTGCAACAAACAAAATAGCGCTAGAATTACAATGTTGGTTACAAAATTCTTAAAGCAATGACTTTCCTTTTTCTGAATTGTAGAAGATCTAAGTTGCTTGCATCCATTAGGCAAGTATGTATGGGTGAAACAGGGAATAGTTCCAAATAGGTCAAAGGTTTTCCTTGCTCGAAAGCCAGTCGAATCTGACTCTAGGAGGCGGTGCTCATCTCTGTTTCCAAGCCGAAGAGCCAGGACTGTCCAAAGACTTTTCATGTGGCCAGCATGACTAACCGCCGAGGCACACGGAATGCTGTTACCTTCCCACTGAAGCGGTACCTATTTATCTACTTGCAGTTTCTTGCATTTGAACTGCTAGGTTGGCAGGAGCTGGGGCCAGAGACGGGCGCTCACTCCTTCATGCGACACTAGGGTCTTGAACTGCCAAGCTACCGACCTTCCGGTCTGCAGCTCAGCGTCTTAACCTCTGAGCCATCACGGCCATACTGATATACAAAACATAGCAATATTTCCACCGACTGATTTAAACCGAACTTTACTGCCTCCCATCTGCTTTAGGCTGTTTTTACATCTGACTTTCCCGCTGGAATCATTCTAGTTCCAAAAAAACCTGCCCACACCTCTGTGCAGTGTGAAACCGTGCTGCTACTGAAATGTCCACATCTACTAATTGCCCTCCTGTGGTCAAGCTAGTGTTCAACCGGCTTCATTCTACTTTAAACAATTGCTGTTGATTAGTGCACTTAGACCCCCTGGAGTGAAATTTCACACCACTGTGAAATCAGCACAGGAAAAGACAGCAGTCAAACTACTTTAGAGGGGAGGTGTAAAATGACCCTTAGTGTCCTCGAATGCTGCCACTGATGGTCAGCGTTTGTAACAATGTGAAGGTCTGCACTTGGAAAAGATATTGGCAAGAAGTGCATTTGTATATATAGAAGCATACCATAAGACCCAATGCATTATTTCTATTTCTGCTTTGAAGCAAAGTAAGATAGAAGGTTTCCTTGCTCCTGCTAATTCCTGCTCATATAATGTTTCTACCTCATACTGGTTTGCAGTTTCAGCAACCATCTCTGAGGTCCCAGAGTGATAGTCTGCTTGTAAATCAGTGTGGAGACTCAGCCCCCTTATTAGAGGAAGATGCAAAAAATGCTACATTTGTTGGTAACACTCTACGAGATCTTTCCTTCCTAACTGCTAAAACAGTGGAAAGTATTTTTGAACAGCTACAGTTCATGCTCTCAAAGATTGACTCTCTAATTCACATAGTAACTCAGAATTACAACAGGAGCCCTTTAAAATCTAGGAGTACTGAGCAAGCAGCAGCTGGCCGGACACTTCAGGAGAAAGCACCGAAAGATCGATCGTGGGAGCCATTCCAGCCCTTCCTTGCCTGAAAATGGGAGAGACATTTACTCCTCCAGCCTCATAAGGTTTGTCTGAACATCCACCAATTTAATGGATATAGCCCTTTTTGGAATACCAAATTTCATGCTGAGCAGCATCTGAGAACTTTGGCAACAGAATTAGATCTTCCAAGTTGAAATCAGTTGAGCTCCTTAATCCCTCTTGCCAGTTGTGTAGAGTATTATTAACATTTCTGTCCAGCTGCCCCCTCGTTATTAATCTGATGGAAAGACTTCCTAAATTTAAAAGGAATCTCCCCAACATGGGTTTTTATGAACACAAGACAATCTCCTCTTTTCAGCTGGAAAACTTCACACCTCTTCAGTCTTGCAGCCAAAGATAAGCACCTGAAGGGAGGGCCTGCTAGCACTTCGGTACTATGAACTAATTGGTTGGAACGACCCTTCTGTTTGCATTAAGACCAATGCTGGAAAGAACATAGAGAGCTTTTAATGATACTCTGGAGGAAGACTTAAGGACTTCTTCTGCTCTCTCAGCTCCAGAGCAGACAGCAATTGCTGATAGTTTGGATCAGCTGAGGTACATTTGGTAATTACATTTGGTAATTAAGAAGGGTCAATCAGCATTAATGCCCCAAATTTCTCTTTCTGAAATGGTGGATGCTGAGATTGTTTGGGTAAAGCCAAATCTAGCCTGACCTTCTGCTAATTTATTCAGCCCTCTAGATGCCCCTCCTGCAGACAGTGTGCTCCCCCCACCCAGTGAATATATTTATACTCATCCCCCTAATAAAGGTGAGGGAAATGAGGTAATACTTAACTGTTGCATTGAGGATTTTGAATTGGGAGCAACAGGGCTTTTGACACAGAATGTAGTGGATAACTCTTCCCTCAAAAATGGAGGTACTTTTGTAAACTCAGCAGGGAATTTGGATAGAATAGAGTTGACAATTACATCAGTTGTCTCAGAGCCTTGGGTGGGGGAACAAACAGGTGTCTGGGAGTGCTTCCTTGCTGCCCATGTTGTGTCTTGCTGGCCATGCTATTCCTATAAGACAGGAGGGGGGTAGGTATGGTGCTGGGAGGAGATTTGTTTCACAAAGGGTGACAAGATATGGAAATTCTCAGATCCCTTGTAATCTCTGTCCCATGCCAAGAAACAACAGTGTGCTGGCCCAGTTAATTCCCTTCTCTTCAACCTTCATGCTTTGTAATGCCAGGTTAGTAAGAAATAAAACTACACTTCTCCAGAAGACTGTCCTGGAGGGATGCTTTGACTTGGCATGGTTGACTGAGACCTTGGTGGGTGAGGATGAGGCAGTTCCCTTCGCCCAGCTTACTCTCTCAGGATACTCAATCCTCCATCAACATTGAAGTGAGAGACAGCATCGTGGTGGAGTGGCAATCCTCATCTGAGACAGTTTTCCCCTCTAGAGGATCCCCATGCCAAACATCACTGGCCTTGAATGTATTCACCTGGCTTGGGGTGTTGGGGAGAGGGTGGGAGTCCTGCTGGTGTACTGTTCACCCAGCTCATGGGCAGGACTCCCTTCTGAGGCTATCAGAGGCAATAGCTGAATGGACACTGCGTTGCCCTAGACAGCTGGTCTTGGGGGACATTAACATCCATGCAGAGACTTCCTTACATGGTGCAGCCTCAGACTTCATGGCTACCATGGGAACACTGGGTCTCTCCCAGGTTGTATCCACCCCCAAACACGAAGCAGGGCACACACTAGATTTGATATTTTGTGCAGTTGTTTGTGAACTGGTGCTATGGTCAGACCACTTCCTCATAACAGTTGGTTTGGGGGTGGCCATTCCCCCCCTGCAGGTGCAATGAGCTTATTTATGCTCGTCCACAGAGTCTAATGGATCCTGATGGTTTCCAAAATGCTCTGTGGGATTTATCTGGACCTGCTGGGAGTTCCCTCTGTGAGCTGACTGAGATTTGGAATAGAGGGAGGGCTTCAGGAAGCTATTGATCGGATTGCTCCCCAGCACCCTCTACGCCCTCGTGCCTTATGGTTCCTTAGTATAATGAGAGTCTTAAGAGATTTTAAGAGGTTGTTCAAGTGACTAGAGTAGAATTGGCAACTAACATGGGAAGGGTGTCGAACCAATCTGTTATGAGGGCTGGATTTAACATAAATGGGACCTTGTCAGTCCAGGCCTCGTGTGTCATAAAATGTAATGCCAGGTGGCAGAGATATAAACTTTATAAAGGACACAGACAAACATAATTAAAGATATATTTTTAACTTAAAATACACACATACTTAAAACACAGAACTTAATTAAAATGCGGAATTTGCTGCCAGAAAATGCCAGAGAAATTCCTGTGATGGCCAGAGGAATAAAAAGTGGGAGACACATCTGCCCCATATCAGTTAATTCCATTCATAAACAAAAGGGGGGGATTTTAGTGGATGTCAGTAAGCAGAAATTATCATAAAAAGTTCATAAGTTGTTTTATGTAGGCAAATAATCACACATTGGACATACATCTTGAAAGCAAAATTAGCGCATGGGGGGATGTGGCATTTCAAAAATATGTCTAAGGGTGTGTTCAGACGTGCTGCTAATCCTGCCATTGGCCCGGCTGTAATTTGATCTAGATCTTTTAAATACAGCATTGCATGACCAGACAGCTCCCCTGCGAATCACTTTACCATGTGTGACTCCATGATGGATTGTCTAGACGGCATCCACTGTAAGGAGCTCTGTGGTTGGCTTTAAAAAAAAATCCTGTTTGTGCATGTGCATATCTGCATATGTGCCTCACCTTCTGTGGACGTCACATATTTAAGCGGTTATGCGCGCATCACTAAGAGATCTTCTTCGTGGTCTCTGTGCATCACACCTCTGGGATTAAGTGCGCCTGCGCCGATCCCGATCGGTAATCTTCAAAGCCTAACGGATTTTTGCGCCAGCTCCCCGGTCACGTGCACGTCCCACTGCGCATGACCCGGGGAGGGGCACGAGGATCCCGCCAGTTCTCTTCTGACCGCCGCGTTGTGAGGATCCCCTCTCTGCTTCGGTCGGTAGCTAACTTTCGTTTTTTCCATTGGAAAGGCCTTTCGGACTGATTCCTCCTGTTTCTGACTACGGACTGTTTTTCTGGACTCGTTTTTCGGATTTTCCTCCTCCTACTCCCTGCTCGGCCTATGGCCCAGCGGTGGGGTTTCTTTAAGTGCTGCCTTAACTGCGGGAGTAAAATCGCTCCCCCAGACAAGCATTCCCTCTGTTTGTTGTGCCTGGGCGAGTCACATCGTGTCGATTCCTGCTCGAGTTGCGCCGCGTTCTCCAAACAAACTCGTAAGAACCGCGCGGCCCGACTGAGAGTAGCACTTCTGGAAGCAGCGTTGTCCCTGAAGATGTCCGCAGCCGACGCCTCGGGAGCATCCCCATCGGCACCGACGGGTCCGATGTCGTCGCCGGTACGAAGTCCCTCCGGTACCGAGAAATCGGCACCGAAAAGACCCCTCTCGCTGCCACAAACTCCTGCTAAGAAACGCAGAGAGGGCAAAGACGGTAAGGGCAAGCTGAAGCACAAGAAAACCTCCGGTGCTTCGTCGACGCATCCCACGTTTGACATGACCCAGCACGGGTCGCCACAGCTTGACCCTCCAGGGCGTGAGCGATCCCGGGGCAGCTCCGCCTCCCCGATGCCACGACCTATCCAGCTCACAGATTCGGAACCCGACATCGAGCTGACGCAGATTCCCCGCAGTAGTCCCGAGACCGGGCCCGACCCGCTATCGACACCAAGAGGTGAGCGGGACTAGCGCTTTCCCCCGTCCTCGGTGCCATGGGACGTCCATCAATGGCGATACCTGTATGGTTCCTCCTACCCTCCACCCCCGCAGTGGTACCTGGCGGAGTGGGATCGCCAGTCGACGTCGTCAAGAGTCTCCCGATGCCGAGATTCCCCAGCCCCGAGACCGACTTCGATACCGAAACCGATACCGAAACCGCATCCGATACCGATACAAACTCCGCCCGACGTCGAACTTCCTCCCTACCAACCAAACCCGTCGACCCCTATGTCTCCCTCCGAACATTCCGACCAGTCGATACCTGAATCTTCCGCATCTTCCGATGACGAATCTCCCGTCCAACCGTCACCATCCCCCGATGTGGCTGAAAATTTGCCAATCTCTCCCTCTGAGGATGTGAAATCCTATGGAGAGCTCGTCAAAAGAATGGCCCACTCCCTGGCACTTGCCACGGTTCAGCCAACCCCCGCCGCTACCGATGCCATCTTCGACATCGTACAGATGGATACATCCGCTGCGGTAGCTTTACCACTCATATCGGTGCTCCTGAACACCGCCAAGGAATCCTGGGGGCATCCCTCCTCAACCCCAATCTCTAGCAAAAGATTGGACCACATGTACAGGCTCCAAGATCCAGGGGCAGAATTCTTATTCATCCACCCCAAACCTAACTCTGTTGTAGTAACCCCCTCGGCCAGGGGCCGTAGTGGACATTCCTCCCCCCTGGACAAAGAGGGACGGAAACTGGACTCTTTTGGGAGACGTTTTTATTCAGCTGGTGCATTAGGCATAAAAACTGCAAACTATACAGCCTGCATGAGCAGATATCAATACTCCCTATGGGAGCAGATGACACCGCTTCTGGCCCACCTTCCTGAGGATAAACAACGTCTAGCCAGGAAGATCCAGAAGGAAGGCATGGCCCTGGCTTAACGCATCGAAGCATGCTGCGGATGTCACTTCCAAGACTCTCACTTCAGCAGTTGCCCTTCGCCACCACGCCTGGCTGAGGTCGACTTCGCTTCCACATGATACAAAATCCCTGGTGGAAGATCTTCCATTTGAGGGTGAAGGACTGTTCAGTTCCACCACAGACACAGTTCTTCATGACTTAGACAAGAGCATAAAGACGTCTCGTAACCTGGGCATCTCGCAACCGAGACAGCAGAAGCAGAAAACATGGCAGAGATCCTGGTCCAAAAAGCAACCGCAATGATCTCCCACTGAACCCCAATGGCAGAGGCCATTGTCTACTGCTTATCAGCAGAAACCTTATGGACACAAACCACGGTTTCCATCCGCTTCCGCTTCCAAGGCCAAGCCTCCTAAGCCTAACAAGCAGAGTCTTTGACTCTCCCATCCGCTCCAGTTTTCCCACCCGTCTGTCACCGTTTCTACCCGCATGGCAACGCATAACATCAGACAAATGGGCCCTCTCTGTCGTAGCAGAGGGCTATAGAATAGAATTCTTTCAGATACCACAAGAATCGTACTTCGTAACCCCCCCCCCCCCGACACACTATCGTCGGAAGTCGAAGCCCTCCTATCAAAAGATGCCATAGAACCGGTACCAACAAACCACCTACAGCGGGGATTCTACTCCTGCTACTTCACGGTTCCAAAAAAGGATGGCGGACTTCGTCCCATACTAGATCTTCGGAACCTCAATGCGTTCATCACCTACAAGAAGTTCCGTATGACTACCCTCCAGACCATCCTACCGCTACTAGAAGCCAACGCGTGGATGGTGACACTGGACTTAAAGGACGCATACTTCCATGTGACGATCCACCCGTCACACAGGCCGTACCTATGCTTCGCGGTCGGTCCGCGTCACTTCCAATACAAGGCTCTACCTTTTGGCCTCTCTACGGCTCCTCGTGTCTTCACGAAGCTTATGGCAGTAGTAGCGGCCCATCTACGGCTTCAAGGTGTCCACCTTTATCCTTACCTGGACGACTGGCTTCTGGTCGCTCCCTCTACGACGGAACTACAAAACCACATTTCTATTACCCTTCGAACCCTAGATTCACTAGGGCTGACGATAAACCTCAAAAAGTCCATGCTCACCCCTTCCAGACGGGTGCAATTTATCGGAGCCATTCTGGACTCCCTGCAGTGCAGAGCGTTCCTGCCCCCCAACAGGGCATCGGATATAGTCTCCCTTCTCCTTTCCATCCGGGAGAACAAGGAGGCTACAGCCAAACAAATCCTTCGCCTGCTAGGCCTGATGGCCGCAACGACGGCAGTGATCCCCTTCGCCAAATTGCGGATGAGACCACTGCAGCTTTGGTTTTTGAGGCGTTTCCGCCCCAGCATTCATTCCCTCTCCAAACGTTTTCGGATGTCAAACCAGGTCCTGGAGACCCTGACTTGGTGGCTGATGCCCCAGAACTTGCAATCGGGTGCACCCTTCCGACTTCCACCCCCCTCGGTGACTGTCACCACAGACGCCTCCCTATAGGGCTGGGGAGCTCACTTGGATGGTGTAGGTGTGGGCGACAGGTGGCATCCCTCTGTGGCCCACAACCATATCAACTTCCTGGAGCTGTTGGCAGTTCTCTACGCAGTGAGATCTTTCCGCCAATCCCTGTCAGGAAAGACGGTGGCTGTACTAACAGACAACACTACCACCATGTTTTACATCAACCGTCAGGGTGGGACGGTCTCCCGTGGACTTTGTCGTCTAGCGATAGAACTTTGGGACGAGTGCCAGTCACTAGACATTCACCTGGTAGCAACTCACCTCCCAGGTCTACTCAGTGTCCAAGCAGACTTCCTGAGCAGGGGAGGAGCATCCCTACATGAGTGGGAACTAAACCCCCTCTACCTGACCCCGATCTTTGATCGTTGGGGGCATCCATCCATGGATGTATTCGCCTCTCGGGAGAACAAGAAGTGTCACCTATTCTGCTCCAGAGCAGGTGCGGATCCGACCTCTCTCGGGGACGGCCTCCTTCTCCTGTGGACGGGGAGACGACTGTACCTATTCCCCCCGATTCCTCTAATACCCAGAGTAGTCCACAAACTGATGTCAGAACGACCGTGGGCGATTCTCGTCACCCCATGGTGGCCGAGACAGCCCTGGTTTCCCACACTCCTCAGCCTCTCACGAGGGGTATATCTCCACCTTCCGATGGACCCAGATCTCCTCGGAATGTACGGGGGCCGGGTACTGCACCACGATGTGCCCAGACTGAAACTAACAGTTTGGCTGATCCAACCTTAGGATTGGATTCAAGAATTGCTCAAGTCCTACTGAACTCACGCAAACTCTCCACACGACGTTCATATGAGTAAAAATGGACAAAATTCTTAGCCTTCCTGGCGTCGGTCGGACAGCCCTCCGTCCCCGCTACGCTCAAGGATGTGTTTGGTTTCCTCCTGTCATGTAAGGACAGAGGATTGTGTCACTCCTCTATCCGGGTTTATTTGTCAGCCATCTCAGTCAATCATTCTAAGATTGATGGCTATTCGGTGTTTTCCCATCCAACAACGAAGCAATTCCTCAAGGGAATGAATCGTCTCTATCCTCCAGTGCGGACACCAGTTCCGGCATGGGACTTGCCCCTGGTTCTCACTAAGCGAATGGGAAAACCCTTTGAACTCATGGCTTCATGCAGCCTTCAACTTCTGTCATGGAAGGTTGCGTTTTTGGTAGCCATCACATCTACTCGGCGCATGAGTGAGCTCTCGGTGCTTCGTTGCGACCCACCATACCTCACGTTCCACCACAATGCCATTACTCTGGCTCCCGATGTCGCCTTCCTGCCTAAGATAGTCTCGGACTTTCACATAGGGGCGGACATCACGTTGCCGGTGTTCTTTCCTGGTCCCCAGGACCCAACGCAACGCAGTTTACACACTTTAGATGTCAAGAGAGCTCTGTCCTTTTACTTGCACCGGACAAAATCCTTTTGCAAGTCTCCGGCTCTCTTCATTTCTTATGCCTTGCCCAGGCAGGGACAGAAACTGTTGTCTCAAAGACTCTCGAAGTGGATAGTAGAGACGATAAAACTCGCCTACCTCCTGGCCAAAAGGCCATTGCCGGCGTCCCTCCGGGCACACTCCACTCGAGCCGTGGCTACTTCCACAGCATTTCTAAAGGGCATCCCCCTGGGAGACATCTGCAATGCTGCAACATGGGTGTCTCCTCACACGTTTGTGAAACACTACGCCCTAGATGTCCGCGTCCATCAGCGTACTGTGGTGGGCTGTGCAGTTCTACAAGCAGCTCAGATGTGAGACCTCCAGCACCCCCCTCCAGGTATGTGGTGTGTTTATTGCTCGCTATTCTCCCAGAGGTGTGATGCACAGAGACCACGAAGAAGATATACAGGTTGCTTACCTGTAACTGGAGATCTTCGAGTGGTCATCTGTGCATTCACACCACCCGCCCTCCTTCCCCTCTGCTTTCGGTCTCCCTCACCTTTTTCTTGGGGGCTGTTAGCAGCAGTCAGAAGGAACTGGCGGGATCCTCGTGCCCCTCCCCGGGTCATGCGCAGTGGGACGTGCACGTGACCGGGGAGCTGGCGCGAAAATCCGTTAGGCTTTGAAGATTACCGATCGGGATCGGCGCAGGCGCACTTAATCCCAGAGGTGTGAATGCACAGATGACCACTCGAAGATCTCCAATTACAGGTAAGCAACCTGTATTTTTTTAAAATGTTGGCCGTTCAGGATGGTCTGGAGATCATCCCTATGGGCTGATTGTGTGCTGGTGGAATGACCTGACGGTGGAAAGTCTGGCATTGGCCCATCAGCCAGCTTTAGATCGGACTTTAAGCACTATCTCTTAAGTACAAATCCCTGACAGGGATCGACGGGCTGCTAACGAAAGCGGCATGATTCCCAGATGTTGAGATCTGGACATGCAGTTTAAATTCACCAGGCACTCGTGCCTGGCGTGGCCCAAAAGAGCTGTCTGAATGCACCCTCACATAATTAATTGAGTCACAAATCAATGAAATTAGCCACAGGCTGTGAAAAGAGCCATTGAAAAAGCCCCTCAATCACACAGAGATTTCTAGCCATCAGAACAGAAAACAGATTTTCAGAAGGGGGGAGAAGAGAAAAATGGGCTTGTTTAAAGATAAGGTGCTATTATTTTAGGACTGACCTCTTTGGGCCAATTCTTAAGAAATCACTGGAAGCAGAACCATTGAGCAATTTTAAAAACAAACCAGATCACATCTCCGGGCATCTCCCAGCCCGGAGCATCTCCCAGCCCTGCTCTGACATGCACTTGCAGCTTGTTGCTGAGAGACCATCGGAAGGAGCGCATCCTCTTTGAGCCTGTTGCAAAAGGACAGTGGGGGAGGGGGGGGGGATGGAGAGAGCACTTTGCTTTTAAAGACCCTGGCCCTTCTACCATCTGTCACATATAGCTGCAAAAGCAGTTTGCAGAGATTGCTAATCTTCTGGCCAGATGCACAGCAGAGGAAAGATAATAACAACCCCAGCAACACGTTGCAACCACCAGATCACATGGCTCTAAACTTCAGCCTCCAAAACAGCCACCTCCTTCCAGATCTCACTCTGCATTTTCTAACAACTCCAGCTGAATGCACACCTGGAGGGGGGGGGAGGAGAGCGAGGAACACCCTTGACTTTTCACACAAGTCCAAAAGCGGGAAGGCCAAATGCAGATTGCCGAGAGTGAGTGAGCAAATGCTTTGACTGGCAGGCAAAGTTGAAGGACCCCCCCCCCCCCAGACAAAATTGCAACTGGCGAGCGGGGAGGGCGCACTGCCACCCCCTTCTAGATCTTGCTCTGCTTTTTCTAATAACTCCAGCTAAGCACACACACGGAGCTAGGGTGGGGTGGGAGGAGAGCGAAGGACACTTTTGGTTTTTCACACAAATCTGCAAAGTCGAAGACTTTTCTTTTTCCCTACTGGCAGATAAAATTGCAAGTGAAAGGCAGGGAGCATTCTGCCACCCGGTTCTGGATTTCACTCTGCATTTCCCAACAACTTCAGCTAAGCACCGGGTGTGTGTGTGTGTGTGTGTGTGTGTGTTAAGAGAAGGAGAGCGAGGAACACCCTTGACTTTTCACACCGATCCAAAAGCATGAATGCCAAATGCAGGCTGAAGAGAGTGAGTGAGCGAGTGCTCTGACCGGCAGGCTGTCAAGGCAGCCTTTCAAACCCTTGGCTGCTCCAAGGCCAGGGAAACAAGACGGCGATTCTAAAGCCAGCATGAGTGGGCTTCTGCTGCCAGTGGTGTCACTTGCCAGCCTAGCCAAGCTGCACGACCGCCACGTCCCAATTGCTGCTGCCTGGGCTCACGACCCTTGGCCACTCATCCACCAAGAGCAGGCCGTGGGTCTGCTTGCACGCTCACTTCACGGCTTTCAGTGACCTGTCGATGCTTTTGCTCCGCTTCTGGTCAGCTTTCTGCTTGGTATGATCTCGGGCTCCAAGACTTCTGCATCTTCGGTGGGTGGGCACCCCATGGCAGCCTGGGGCAGAGAGAGTGGCTTTTGGACCCATCCACTTCAGGTGTGGGGGGGAGGAAGTTCCAAAGTGCACACTCCCCTCAGCAGCTGAAAGTGTTTCCCTCCACTTCTCTCCCTCTGGCCTCTTGCTTGTGGGCCAGATTAAAGACCTGGGTGGGCAATAGAGCCCAACTGAAGGCCTATGAGGTGGCAGTGAAAGTGGTGAAAAGAGATTATTTCACTACCTCCATTGCATCCACTAGCTCATAACCAGCTCAGTTATCAAGATTGGTTTGACAGTTGCCCACCCCTTTGTTGGGTCCTGAAACTCGTGCTGATTTGGCTCGCAGGTGTGATTAATTTGTGAATTTCTTTACGGATAAAGTCTCAAAGCTCCTCCTGGAGTTGGCTGCTGAATTAGATAACAGATGGGGGCTCTGTTTGCGCAGTCTGGTTCTTTTCTGGAGTCTTTTGGCTTGCTCACCCTTGAAGATGTTGACAGGAGTCGGATAGCTGTGAAGCCAGCTCCCAGCTCTTTGGATCCTTGTCCCTCGGGGTTGGTAAAATCATGCCACGAAGTGGTAAGTGACCCTTTGAGACAGATTATTAATTTCTCTCTCACACAGGGCTGTTTCCCCAGCTCCCTTATGGAGGTGATTGGTAGACCTTTGGTAAAGAAGCCCTCCTTAAATAAAATGGAGCTGGCCAATTACCACCCAGTGTCTAATCTACCTTTTCTGGGGAAGGTAATTGAATGAGCAGGGGCTGAGCAGCTCCAGGTTTTCCTGGATGAGACATCTGCCCTGGACCTTTTTCCATCAGGTTTCAGGCCTGACTTTGGGACTGAGACAGCACTGTTGCTTGGGTTGACGATCTCTGTTCAGAAGAAGAAGAAGAGATTGGATTTATACCGCGCCCTTCACTACCCAAGCGAATCTCAGAGCAGCTTACAAACTCCTTTTCCCTTCCCCTCCCCACAACAGACACCCTGTGAGGTAGGTGGGGCTGAGAGAGCTCTTTCCCAAGCTGTCCTTGAGAGAACAGCTGGTACAGAGCTATGGCTTGCCCAAGGTCATCCAGCAGGTGCAAGTGAAGAAGTGGGGAACCAAACCTGGTTCTCCCAGATTAGAGTCTGTGCATTTAACCACTACAGCAAACTGGTTCTCTAGCAAGCGAGTTTACATCTGGATAAAGGCATGCCAGCCCTGCTGATCCTTTTGGATCTACCAGCAGCTTTCAGTATAGTTGACCATTTGGTCTCGATTCACTGCCTTGCCTCCTCCTTGCGGGTAAGGGATACTTACCTTACTTGGTTCTCCTCATTCTTCCAGGTTTGCTCTCAGAGGGTTGCTGTTGGGAGGAGAGATCTTACCAATGAGATCTGAATTGTGGGGTCCCACAGAAAATTGCCCATTTATACTCACTCTCTGTTTCCTTTTAATTAGCCAGTTTTTGATCCACAAAAAGACTTGTCCTTTTATCCCATGACTATTGAGCTTACTTAGGAGCCTTTGATGAGGAACTTTATCAAAAGCTTTCTGGAAGTCAAGGCAAACAACATCTATTGGGTCCCCCTTGTCCACATGTTTGTTTACTCCCTCAAAGAACACTAACGTGTTAGTGAGACAAGATCTTCCCTTACAGAACCCATGCTGAGTCTTCTTCAATAGACTTTGGTCATCAATGTGCCTACTAATGCTTTCCTTAACAACTGTTTCCACCAACTTACCCGGTATGGACATCAGACTGACTGGCCTGTAATTTCGCGGATCTCCTCTGGAACCCTTTTTAAAGATGGGAGTGACATTCGCTACCTTCCAGTCCTGTGGCTGTTAGCCTAGGGACTCTTAGACGAGGGGCTCTGTAAGAAGCCCAGGAAGGGCCAGAAAACCAAGGCCCTTAACTCCTTGTGTTCCCAGTAAGGTAAGTAGACTTCTGCAAGGAGAACCACATAAATACAAGGGGAACCACAAATTTAAAAGGGGGATTATATATATCTATATCCATATATCTATATCTTATCTATATCTATATCTATATAAGCAATTATGAAAGTTTGTGCATCTGGTGAGGTGCAGCCTTAAATAGAAGCCTCACCCAGCAAAGGGTGGGGCCAGCAGCTATTCAGATTACCCCCAGGCAATCCAATTACAGTCAAACAGTGACCCTTTCTCAAGCAGCCAGGACTCTGCAGCAACTTAAAACTCACCCACACACTCCCAAACACAGTCCTCCCACACAGTAAGGTGAAGGTAAATAGTTTCCTTGCTCGAAAGCCAGTCGAATACGGCTCTAGGGATGTGGTGCTCATCTCCGTTTCCAAGCCGAAGAGCCAGCGCTGTCCAAAGATGTTTCCATGGTCATGTGGCTGGCATGACTAGACACCGAGGTGCATGGAATGCTGGTACCCACAGTGCCCTCAGCTAAATCACCTTAACTGAAAGCAAATAAAAAACACTCACTCCTCTAGTAGCTCTGTCTTCTGCTGCTTCTCAGAGCTCAGCAGGGTCATTGTTTTTGTATATCATTGTTTTTGTATATCAATTCAATTCAATTCTGACCTTTAATGGCATAACATACAAAATCAAGTATATACAGAATGGAAAGAAGATAAATAATTGCACATACAGTCATGCTTAGATTTTGGATTTAAGAATATCTGCCAAAAAACTGGCTACAGCCTCAGTAATCTCCCATTTATAATCACTCAATAAATGCCGACCAAAAGAAGGATTGATCAAATAGTCGGGGTAGAGAGAGCTTTTGAAATAGTTCTTTACGGAGCTTGTCATACCTAGAACAATGGAGCAATATATGCTGAACTGAGTTGGGGTATTCACTCTGCAGGAGCAGAGCCTTTCACTCAGGGGTACTCGATGATATCTCCCCTGTAAAACTTTAGAGGAGAATGCATTTAATCTGGCCAGCATAAACATCCTACAATGGTTTGGAGTCATTAGGTCCAATAAATAATGGGGCATCTTGTTGCAGAAAATATTGAAACCCGATGAGGCTGGACAGCAAGTATAAGGATTAACTGGACATAATTTAAGTTTCTCCCCGTCTAACGGTTTCTGTTTGATACAGCTACATCGTTACATGTAGAAAAGTCATCAACTACTATCCCTAATTGTTTGAGTTTGGATTGAAGAGCCACTGATCAACTTGAAGTATAGAGATCTCTTTTCAGATAATTGAGAAGGCTTTCAGGATCAGTTCTAAAATGAATTTTAAGCCAGAATTTAAACATTGCAATCCAAACCTTTGTCTCAACCAGGGACTGACCCACTTCGGAGCAAAGAGCAAAATAAGATACACATTTTGGTACACCAAGAATTTGTATATGACAGTGGCAGCAAGACTGGTTGGTAAAGATGATGGAGTTGGCAGAGATGGCCAAACTTACTTCTTCCATTAGGGAAAAGACATTATATAAATTTATTGTTATTTGAAAACCCCTTACAGACTTTTTTCATGAAATTGAGAAAAAAATGAACTGGTGATTTGTGGTTTTGAAAATGAGGAGGTAAAAAACAAGATTACAAGGAAAGGAGATGTATTTTTCTTACTGTAACTTTAGAGAAAGGGGGCAACATGTAAATGTATACCTATCTGTCACAGAAGAAAATTGGAAGTTATTCCTTTTCTATTTATCATTTTTATTCTTTTCTGTTATGTGTTCTTTTGTCCTTTTTTAATTCTGTGTTCAAAACTCATAATAAAATTCATATCTAAAAAAAGAAAGCCAAGGGGATGGGAGACTAATTTTGAAGAACCTGCAGTTTTTCACATGACAGTTCCCAAAAGTTAGACTCAAGTCCAGTAACACCTTAGAGACCAACAAAATTTTCATGGTAAGCTTTCAGAAGTCAAAGATCCCTTTTGTCAGATCCCCAAATTTAGTATCCTTCTAAGAATAATATAACAAAAAAGTACTCCTAATGCACAACTAAAGTCTGTTGTGTCATCAAAATGCAGTAAATCAACTTTTTGCTGTGACCCATATTTACATGCTTGAAAATTCCAAGCTGAAAAACCTGAGCCATGCTTCAAATTTCAAAACTCCCCATCATTTGGTGGGAATTTCAATGAGTTTAGAAATCATTCATGCCCGATGGGCACTGTTGTCCTCATTTGGCTACTTGGCTTCAAACATTAGCAGCAAAACAGCAGTTTTATTCACATTTCTATTCGCTTCTATTCACTTTTCAACTCTGTGGTATTGAAAAAATGTCTAACCACTGGACAAAACAGAGCCCTTATTGAAACTGGCCTTGGTTACATGTGCATTAACCCCCCCCCCCCCCCCCTGGCCAAAAAAAAGTTTGGTTTGGAGTGGGTAGGAGGGAGTTTTTTTGTCATAAAATTATTCATAGATCTGCCCAGCAGATGTTGGCAATTGCGAAAGGAACAGAGGCCATTCTGTGGTCAGCCAGCACGCTTCATTTCACGTGCCCAGATTAAGGCAGCAACTATTTCCTCTTAGCACGCTGGGTGACACTGTGAACAGCCTGTGTGGGCAATAGCCCAGTTAACTCATACAAAGCTTCTGTTGTAATTGTTGGTTTTTTATTAATAGCTAGGAAGGGGCTTAGTGTTAACATTTCATTGTCCACTGTTTAATAAAATGGTGACTCTTCAGCATAAATTATTTCTTCATTATTTTACCTTCTTGCTTATAAGAATTGTTTCTGTACATTAGTAAACTAGTTGGCTCTGTGGGGCTAATATTCCTTGTTCTAATAGAAGCAGAGTCTGTAATAGACTAAACAGCCCCATTGGCTCTGTGGGGCTAATATTCCTTGTTCTAATAGAAGCAGAGTCTGTAATAGACTAAACAGCCCCATCGTACAGCTGTTCACTCAGAAGCAAGTCACACTGTGTTCAGTGGGCTGTAGGTATAAATAAGATTATACTGTAAAAGTAACTTTAAATAGTAACTAGTGCAATGACAGTGGGAACACTTGTGAGGTGAAGAAATCCTTTGATGGTTACCTGAAGAACTGGAAAACAGTGTACTGTCCTTGCTCTACATTCTGTTTCTTAGTTCTTCAGGTATGAAGACTACACTTTCGTTTTAATTTGTCTTTTTAGTGTATCTGTGGCCTCATTTGTGTAGCACATTTGCATTTGTAATGGAGGCCTTCCCCATGACTGCTAAGTTTACTTAAGGAGTCTTTGGTGAGGTATGTTGTGAAAAGCCTTTTGAAACTCCAGGTATATAATGTCTGCTGGGCCACCGTTGTCTACATGCTTGTTCACTTTCTTAAAAAACTCCAAAAGGCTGGTGAGGCAGGACTTCCCTTTGCAGAAGCCATGCTGATTTCCCCTTAGCAGGCTTTGTCCCTCTATGTGCTTAATAATTCTATCTTTGATTATTGCTTCTACTAATTTGCCTGGGTCAGAAGTTAGGCTGACTGGCCTGTAATTTCTTGGTTTCCCTTTGGATCCCTTTTTAAAAATTGGTGTAACTTTTGCTACTCTCCGGTCTTTTGAGTATAGCGGTTGAATATAGTGATAGGTCACATATTTGAGTTCCTTAAGAACCCTTGAGTGTATGCCATCAGGATCTGAAGATTTATCCATTTTTAACTTCCCCCAAAAGACTGAAAAAAACTGGGAATGAGAGTCCATGCCACAGGCTGTGATGCAGAGGAACAAGCTCTCTTGGCAAGGAGGTAAACAGATGAGCCTTCACTACCAAGTGCCTGTTCAGTCAAGTCTTCAGGCCTTAAGAACATGTAGAATCAAGTCAACTGTCTCTTTCTGGTTAGTTAGCAGAGGCAAGAACAGGGAGGGTGTCCCCTCTAGGGGCAGGGATAAAGTTCTGTAGCCCCTGCCTCCTAATTAGGAAAGAGGAGTTAACTTTTTCTTGCCTGTTTTCCTGGCACCAAGCAAGAAGGTATTTATTTCAAAGCAGCAGGACTCTGAAGACTGGTGTTTCTTAAATGGCTTCGAGATCTATACAAATGTTTACTGAGTCTAGGAACCAGCTGTCATGCACCAAAATGCAATGTCACCTCAGACTGAGAGGGGTGAGGGTTGGGCATCACCCTGTTCTCCGGTGGTCCAGGAGTGGGGCTGTCCTTCAGTCCTTACTCCTGAGAGTAGGCAGCACCCTCTGTGTGACTTGATACCACCTGATTTGCATGAGTTAATTAGGCCCAGCTGTTTTGCTACAGTTCATCAGCAGCCACCGTATGAAAGCCATTGTGGTGCAACAGTTCGAGCTTCAGATCCCCATCTTGCAGTGGAAGCTGACTGGGAGATTTTGGACCAGTCACATACTTTCAGCCTAACCAACCTCACAGGGTTGTTGTGCAGATAACAAAGAGGAAATAATAATGTAAGCTGCTTTAGTCCCCATTGTGGAGAAAGACTGTAATTTCCCTAGGTAGAGGCTGCAGGGGAGGGGGGTGGAGATAGAAAGCTGAAGACAGATAAAGGTAGGTTGGCTGTTGGGTGGGAAGGAAATAGGGTTGCCAACTCCAGGTTGGGAAATTCCCAGACATTTGAGAGGTGGAGCCTGGGGAGGGTGGGATTTGAGGTGGGAGGCAGAAAGAGAGAGAAAGAGTGATGAGGTGGGGAGGCAGAAAAACAAAGGGAATGATGACAGGTCAGAAAGAGAGAGGAAGTAACATACATGGAGGAGAGCGAGAGAGTAAGAAAGGGGGGCAGAAGGGAGAAAGAGTGTGAGAGAGTTAGGGGGAGAAGGGAGGAAGCAAGTTTCTTGCAGGTCTCCACTTGTCGCTCCTAATCTCACCATGCT
Organism: Lepidodactylus listeri; assembly: GCA_029233225.1. Lineage (NCBI taxonomy): Eukaryota > Metazoa > Chordata > Lepidosauria > Squamata > Gekkonidae > Lepidodactylus > Lepidodactylus listeri. The sequence continues at coordinate 13,333,071 of JARCFY010000015.1, read as the reverse complement.
TTAAAGGACTAGGAGCATTAAATGTTACCAGCACTTCCCTTTCTCTACTGCTACTTGTTGTTCCTTGATTTCTGGGATTTCGAACTAAAGACTACACCCTATGTATACTTCCTTTCTGGTTTTGAGAAGCTATAAGAATTGTATATCTTCCTGAGTTTAACAAGTCATCTGGTTTTCCCCATCTTACTCTTTTTCTCTGCTGAAACTTCTCTTTATTTCCCCCTTAGCATGCAAAATTTTTGCTAAACTGAGTTTCCTAACACCCACATACCCTGTAGTTTTCTGTTGGTGACTAAATAACTTGACTATTAATAATTCTGCATTTTGCTGATAACGCAGATGCTTCAGAAGGAAATTATAACATAAACCTGATAACTTGACTGTTGACAAACCCCTGTATCTCCCCAACTGTCAGCCAGATTTTCCCTGCCAGATTTTCCCCTCAGTGACTGAGTTACTCTCGAGTAGCATGTATATCTTCTCTATTTATATAAACTTTAAACTCTCCCACCCTTTGTTTAGATATTGGATTAGGATTTAGACCCACTACAGGAACTTGAGGGAAAAACAGGAGCTGTCCTGTTTTATAAACCCTTGCAAAATGGCACTTGAGGCAAAGTAACTTTCAAAACAGAAATAATATTTTATTAAACAGGCAGAGAATATATATAATAGGGGTAGTCAAGGTTTTGAGACTGCTGAGGTAAAAAACTTTCTAATATGTACAGAGTTGAATTCGTAGAACATTCAAGAGAGTGTATTTATAGTTTTGTTTCAAGGTTTTCTAGTTCTTTCTTTGAGAGGTGCTTTGTTTAGTGTATTTCAGCAGCAACACGGTCCTCATTAACTAGGAATAAGGCCAGTTGTGGAAATAAATACAACAGGCTGTAGAAAGAGGCCCCATGGCATTTATGCTGTGGGGTCCATAATTAATTAAACTAATACAAAACTATGATAAACTTATTTAAGCATTAACCAAACACGATTCCTTACAATATATGCAATATACTACAGTGGAGCTTTCTACATACTTGTATGAGTTCATTGTCTTAATATCCACTGATATTACCTTAACAGCCAAGTCAAGAGCAATGGGTAGGCTTTGAGGGCATTACGCACATGTACAGAAGGCCTATTTTTTTTTGAACATTTTTATTGATTTTAACAACTATAACTACATACTACAATGCTAAATTCTAGACTAAATTACCTTATACAGAAAATGCTGTGAAAAAAATTCATTTTAAACAAGTTAATAAATTTGAAAAACACAAATACTCTTGGTATAACTGATTACTTATGATACTGCTTCTATAGTTTACATAAACTGATTGGCTGGTACACATAGTATTGAAGAATGCTTATTCCTTCCATTTACATTCTCATATAGTGCGTCACACTAAACAAACATACAAAATTTATTTCTTCTTCGATCCTCTTCTTGTCTTTTTAGTCTCTTTACTGGAATTGGGAGCAGGCGCTCCCTTTTCTGAATCCGACACGTCTTCTTCGCTTTCTGAGCTATCAAAACCGTACATACTTTCCTGCAGTGCTAGCGAATCATCTGAGTCTCCCTCTTTTTTCTTTTTCTTGCTTTCTTCCAGAAAGGTTCTCGCTTGTTCAACAGAGTCAATCTTATATTTCTTATCTTTGTAGCTGAAAAACAGTCCCTCTGGAGTAATCCAACGATATACAATTGACTCAGACTGAAGCCAGGTAGTCAAGTTTCTATAGGCTCTTCTTCTTTTTCTTATTTCAAATGGGATATCCTTTAATACCTTGATCTCTTCCTCTTGGATCTTCAGTGATGTTCTGTTTGTGGCTTTTAAAACCACATCTCTTGTTGATCTTTTAGAGAATCTTATCATAATTTCACCTGGCAGGTTTTTCTTTTTAACAAATTCTGGATAGGTCCTATAGACCAAGTCCATGTCGCTTAATATTTCTTCTGATTTCAAACCTGTCACCGGTGCAAGTGCTTCACTCACTAGTTTTTTAAGATCCTCCCCTTTTTTCTCAGGAACATTCTGAAGTCGCAGGAAATAATTTGAACGTTCCATCTGAAGTTTCAGGACATTATCACATTGAAAAGCCTTTTCTTTCTCGATTTTTTGTAGCCTTGAGTCATAACAGAAGGCCTGTTTTGCCACATAAATGGGCACCATTCGCTGAATGGACAGCATGGTCTTTTCCACTAGTAGGCTAGAAGTTTAAATTTGGGTACAGTCAATCTTTCCCAGTCCATCTTATCAGAATCTATTTTGTCTACTACAGGGAACCATTTGTCGAAGGATTGGAAAAGTCACTATCCTTGTCAGTAAGCACTGAATTTTTTCTAGCAAAAAGAAGTCCCACAGGTTTTGTCTCCACATTTGGATTGTGGGAGGAGTTTGTGTTTTCCAAACCTGTGCAATTGCTACCTTGCAGCCACCAAAAGCATATTAATCAGCTGCTTTCGTATCTCAGGAGGGCCATCGTCAGGCCAGAGATGTAATAGTATCAGTGCTGGATCTAAAGATAGGGAGTAACCCGTTAGAAGTTCAATTCGTTGTATGACTTGCGACCAGAATCAGGAAATGGTAGGACAATGCCAACAGGTGTGGAAGTAAGTGGCTTTGAGACCACATTGCTTGTGAAGAGTGAGGATAAATCTTAGACAGTTTAGCAGGGGTCTGAACTCCTAGACTTGACAGGCATGCAGTTACCCTGTCCTCATTTTAAAAAAAGGTTCAGCTGGCCCCGTTTCTCATGATTTTTAGTATGGTAGCCAACCTCCAGGTGGTGGCTGGAGATCTCCTGGTATTAAAACTGATATCCAGGCAATTCATTGTGTGCTCATTAATTTGTGTGCATGCCTAGAATTTTAGTGCCCAATCCTGCACTGTGAGGAGAAGTTCCCCTCTACTGGAAGAGTGCACAAGAGTAAGAGGACTGCTCCTTCTCCCCCACTTGTTTAGGAAGATACAAAGGAGGGAAAGGCACCTATACTTCTTTCATTTCAACACAAACAACTTTTCTCATCCTCATCAAAGGTGATTTCATGTCCTTTTTTTGTGGGCATCCTTAACACATCTGGCTAGCCACTGTGAAAAGAGAATGATTTATGGAGGGACCCAGAAGGGTTTTTCTGTTAATGAAACACACCATTAGAAATGGTGTAAATTTGAATTACTACATAATTTGTTATCTGGAAAAAATACATTTAATATCAAATGCACCTGGACAAAATAAAATGCAAAAAACATTGCAAAGACTAGAAGACCAATTGTCAACAGCAGTATGCATATTCACAACTAGAATGACTTAAGTGTACAAAGAGTTACATTTTTTCCCTCCATACTGAAGCATGGGTACATGTGGACATATGTTCTGTGAACCAGAAGGAGATGGAATTATTTTATACATTTTGCTATTTTCATTGAAAGTGCACAGTCCCTCATTTTGCACGCCCTCCCCCCGGCCTTGTCTTCCACAGGCCTTTTCCATGCCCCCCCCCCCCCCCGGTCACAGTCAGCAGAGTCAGAGAACAGCCAAGAAGGAGATAAGAGAAGATAAGAGAAGCCAGTGTTGGATCAGGCCAGTGGCCCATCCAGTGCAACACTTTACACAGTGGCCAAAAACACCAGGTGCCCTCAGAAGGTACAGCAGAGGAGGCAGGAAGCCCTTCCACTGTTGCCCCACCCCCCAAAAAAACCCAAGAATACAGAGCATCACTTGCCCCAGACTGCGAGCTCCTATTTATTCCTTGTGGCTAATAGCCACTGATGGACCTCTGCTCCAGATGTCTATCCAATTTAACCACTTGCAAGGGATTTTTCCGTTTCACACAGTACAGTTCAATGACAAAGTACATCGAAAATGGGCAGAAAGCACCTTGTTTGGTGTGCATCAGTGTATGTGTGAGCATGCCCTCAAGTCTATCCCAACAATGCACTTGCAGCCCACGTGCGATGGACTTCAGGGATCGTTTCACAAAGTCAAGCACAGCTGCAAAGTGCGGTATTCCCCACCCACAGAGTCACAATCAGAGCCCCCGCCAGGACAAGCCAGTCTCCCTCCCTCCTGTGTGCAAACCCTAAAGCCCTAAGGAGGACTCCCCATGCTGCAACGTCTGGTGGGGGCCTCCCAGTGGAGACAAAAGCCTCCCCCGATGGGGGACCATGAGGAGGCACAGAAGTGATGCTGGGATATGCTGGGGGGGAGGGAGGGAGTCCCGCTGCCCTCTGGAGACATGCCAGTCCCCCGCACAAGTTGATTCGGGATGGACCCGGCGCGGGCTTGCTTTGTCCGGCATTGGCGACAAAAGGGAGGCGTGTGGGTCCCTCCCCTTCCCCCTGCCCACCCCTCCCCCTGCAGCCCCCTGAGGTGAGCCCCTCCCTCACCTTCTTGCAGTGCTTCCCCAGCCAGGTGTGTGTGTCGTTGAGTCAGCCCCCTCCCCGAGCAGCGCCAGGCCACAGGGTGCCTCCCCCCTGCCCGGAGGGAGGCCCAGGCAGCAGAGAAAAGGCTTGCTCTCGGCCAGCCTTGGCAGCGGCATGGGCCAAACTTGGCGCTTCCCGGGGAAGGAAGGGTGAGGCGAGGCTGGCCCTGGTGTCCCGGAGGAGCCCCTTTCGACTGGGGGGTGGGGAGGCTCTCCCTCACAGCTGTGCCCAAACCAACCTTAAATTCCAAGGGCCAGGGGCACAGACTCCTTCCAGGTTCACGACTGGGCAGGTGGGAGGTGCGGCGGAGCAGCAGTGGGCAGCTGACAGGCAGTAACTGCATGTCTTGTGTGCAGCACGTGCTCAGCATCGGTGGCTTCACGACAGAGGAAGGAGGAGCACTGCGCGCACACAGGCAGGAACAGCGGGCGAGCAGAGCAGTGCAGCCACAGGGCTTTTGTTTAGTGAGGTGAGGGAGGGGCGGGGCGGGGCGGCAGGAGGAGCACTGGCTGCACAGGCACTGAGGCACATAGGCAGCCAGGTGACGAGTGGAGCAGCGGGTACAGCCCACTGTGCAGGCAGGGCTTTTGGTGTGGTGAGGTGAGGCAAGGGAGGGGAGGAGCTGGGAGGGGCAGCAGGCCACTGTGGCATTAAACTTCAGGGGCCACTCTAGGCAAGTGCCTGAGCTGAGCCTATGATGGTCCGGCCCTGAGTACAGACAAACAGATCAGGAAGAATGCACCCACTCCTTCAATGGTTGCATTACTTTTCATGGTTGCATTACTTTTTTGCAAAATAAAATTAGGCCATTATAGAAATTAGTTAGTATCTAGCGTTGTGATAAAATAGGGGAGATATGCATGTGCTAAGTGATACCTGTGGAAGAACATCAGGCAAAATTCAATAGGTGCTTGAATGATATTGTGTGTACTGACATAATATAGTGTGTAATGAATGGTGGTTTCATCATAGCCTGGTCAGTAATATTGAGTTTTTTAAAACGGTTTTGTAAGTCAGTTTAACAAATGAGGGGAGGCTGAAGCACAGAGTGGGGAGGAAAAGACAGACTGGCACAGTTTTAGACTGTCTAATAGTCTTTCAGACTGCAGAACAGGAAGCTGCTTAGGAGTGATGGGACTTTTCATTTGCATGTGGAGTTAATTTATTCTTAAGGTGCCTTATAACAGAAGGTACTTTATAGAGTTTTTTGAAAATATCTTTTGTTTGTCCTGCACATCTGTTAGAATATATATACTATGTGGGAAACTGGGTTCTTATTTATATTTTAAATCCAGAAGGCAATTAAGTTTGCATGTTGAATTTAAGAAAATGTTGTAGAAATCATAATTTTATGAGAGCCTGCAGCATGACGATCTTTACTGAGAGTGCAATCCTACATAGTGTTACACCAAGTCAGTGGTCTTTGATGGTGTAACTCTGTTTAGGATAACACTGTTAATATCTAAATTTTATGTATTTATATATTTATTTATTCTTACGGAGACCCCAGGTGGATTACAGCATCAGTCAATGCAGTCAATCAGATGAGACCTCTAATAAGCAGTGTAATAGAACTAGGATTACAGAAATAGAAAACAAAGCATAAGCATATGTTATTCTAAGGTATTTTCTATCACAACATTTTTTACTTATAGAGACAACTGACAAACTCAATTTATTTCCCCCGAAGTGTTTTCTGTATTGTTCTGGTTTAGTATTTGTTTTCCATGAAGTGTTTACTGTATTGTTCTGGCGTAGTATAAAAAGTATATTGTATAAAATACTGCTTAAAAAAAAAATTTTTTTGTGATACCACTTTTGTGTGGATTTTCTCTGTCAGTGCTTTTTGTTGTGAGGTGTCTGTGTTAAGTTTTTAGATGAGACTTGTTGAGTGTCAGCCATATTTCCCTCTGAGCTGTGCTAGGAGACTGTCAAAAGTCCCTGTCCCAACCCCGGGTAAGGATTTTTGGTACAAGGGGAGTGTGACACAAAACAGAGTTACAAAGTACCAGAGAGAGTCTAAAGCTCACCCTAAGTCTTGGTAGGTTGCCACCAGGTCTTTCAGTTTATTCCAAGGAGAGAAAAACTAGACATATAGAAACAAGGTTCCAGTTACCATTCAGGGTTCAGCAGAGGCAGTCAGTTCCACCAAGACAAGATGTTCATAACCTAGCCAGTCCAGGCAGAAATCAAGTAGGATGCCATTCTGGGAGCTGTTGAACTACTGACATATTGCTGTGTCAAGTAGTCACTAAGCTCCGCACCATAGTGTGAGGACTAACTAGATTTATAGGAAAAAGGTCTCCAATTGATCCTTGGCCTTTGGACCAATAAGATACCCAAGAGGTGATGTAACTCTCTTGGTTGCTAGGCATGTGACATCCAAGGATGGACAAGAGAGAAACAAAACCATACTGCAGTTTGGTCCACCCCTTCTCACACATAGGTGTCCATAACTTCAGTTGCTTGGAATATGCTAATTGGAAAGACCAAGGGCAATTGGTACTCCCTGGCACTTCAGCTGAAAACAATTTAGCTTGCAATATCACTGTGCTCTATCTACTTCTGAGCTGTCTCTAACTGTCTCTGGGAAGATTCCTGCAGGCCTTTTTGCAGCCTGAACCAAAGATTTTATTTTACTGATCAGAGCAAGGAAACATTTTTCTTTACAGGGTCGCTGGTGCACAAAATTTTAACAGGCAGTACAGGGATTTCTGCTTCAGCCTTCAAGGTATTTTTCCTCCATTGGAAACATTGGTAGATAGGGGGTACCTCCTTCTGGGGCCCATAGAATTGGACCCCCTGGTCCAATCTGTTTGAAACTTGGGGAGGTTGAGGAGAGGCACCAGCAGCTATGCTACAAATTTGGTACTTCTACCTAAAAAAACCAGCCCCCCTCCAGCGCCCCAGATATCCCTGGATTGATTCTCCACTACAGCCTATGGGGCTATAACACAACGACTTCTCCCTGGCTGTTGTGTTGATTGAACTATGGCATTCCTGCCTATTTTCTCTATTTGTACTGGATTCAGTTTATTTTTCTATGAAGTGACTGATCAGTTCTGCTTCCTGAAGGTTGACCAGTTCTCTATAAAAGTAGTCTCTTCGGGGTCTGAGGAAACTTATTTATATATTGAGGACAACTGCCCTGTATAAGCCTTCACCAGAAAGTCAGGCATCCATGCATATGAAAGTCAAATAGCATAGCTCTTTATTACACAGAAAACTCAACAAGGGGATGGGATGTATTTACACAGGATATTTTATTTGTTGAATAAACTCGTTACTTTGCCTTCACATATGCTGTAGGCTTAGTACTCTCCGTATAACCTAGATGTTCTTTAGTTCACAAAACCCTCCTCTGACTCTGCTATCCAGTAACTTTTTGGTGGTTAACCTTTTGGGCTTTATTTGCCTGGTCTCTTGAGTCTACTGGTGTGACAACCCCAGTTTTCCAGACTCCTTTGGCCCCTTAGCCCTTCCTTAGCCACCTTATAAGTTCCTTTAGAGCAGTGTATCTGGTGTTTGTGACTACTGAGGTCTTATACTTTCCGCTCTCTGGTCACTCTCCTCTTTATATTAGAAGGTACCAGTTCAGAGAGTTATTCAGCCACAGTTTTCCACTTAACTGCTATATGGCTGATTCCACTGAGCCCAGAGTCTTCTGTCCTCCTTAGAGCTTTTTCCCAACAATTTTTCCCCCAACTGTCAACTGTTCAGTTATCTGTCACTCACTGAGAATTCCGAGCCTTCTGGCCCCCCTCTCTCTCAGTCATGTGACTCAGCAGCTCCTTTGTTTACCTGCTGCTGTCCACAAACCTACAATTCTGTCACAGGCGCCTATTGACTATAATGGTCCCCATAGGCTACAATAGAGCTGGGGGGACACATTTTTTTGCACACCCCATTATGCTTTTCAGTATGATTTTTTAAGCTGCCTTGAGTCACAGGGAAAAGTGGGATATAAATATTTGAATAAATAAGTAGTTTGGGCAGGTTGATAACATTTAATAAACTTGTTTGTTAGGTTAGGCAGGGTTCTGGCAGTGACTGTTCCTCTTCTGTTGCACTTAACCTGTAATGCTGGTTATCATATTTCACACAAAAACACCCAAGACTGCAAGAGTCCCCCCCCCCCCAGTGCTGGTATGTTTTCAAAGGCTCAGCACAGGGCAATGGTCTGAGGCCAGGTCTACCAGTGTGGTTGACTGGGGCAGGGAGACCCGTTCTCTGGAGGCCAGGTCTACCAGTACAGTGGAAAGGTGTGGGTAGACCTGTTCTCCAGAGGCCAGGTCTACCAATATAGTGGAAAGGGGTGGGTAGCCCTGTTCCCTAGAGGCCAACTCTTCTAATATAGCGGACTAGGGTGGGTAGACCTGTTTTCCGGAGGCCAGGTCTACCAATATAGTGGAAAGGGGTGAGTAGACCTGTTCTCCGGAAGAAAAGTCTACTGATATAGTGGAAAGGGTTGGGTGCAATTTGACGTGATTCTTCTCTTACAATGTTTAAATTATTCTTAAACTGTAGTTTAATTATAATTTTAAAGAATTTATTCCAAGATTTTTACAAGGTTATTGAAGTAATTTTCTAAAAAACTTAATTTATGCGATAGTCCGATGTAGACTCTCTCACAACTTTTAATGCTACTAGCTTTTTTTAACTCACGGTAGGATTTCTGCTCTCAGCACTGCGGAGCTTAGAGGGAACACTGAGTCTGTCAGCTGTTCTGCATTGTGTCTTCTATGTTGTACAGTTCTGCCAAAACAAAGAATTTAAAATTAGAATCTGATGCCCACATACGTTCGGACAGAACTTGTATTCCAGGTCCCAGTACTGTTCGTGTTGAAGGAATGCTTTGTAATATAAATAGGTCACTATATGCCAAGTTTGGCAGAGAGTCCACTGAGCAAAGCCTGTAAAAACTTACTTCTCTTCCAAGGATATTATTCCAAACCGCTTCTCTGAAAATAAATAGTAAAAGAAAGTGAAATTCACATTCCTAAACACAATAGTGCTGTCATGCTCCTGCTGATCCCTGCTTCATTTAAAAACTGAGGAGGTAGCATCAGACAGGGTAGTTCTTATTTGACATTTGGAAACATATGAACATGTGGAAAAGATGGCGTGTGTGATTTCCAGGTCATACTAGTCAGTACATTCTGGTCTGACAATCTCCTCTGACTTTTCTAGGTGTTGTGTAGATGCCGAACGTAAAGCATTCTTGGAAAGTATATGCAATAACAATGGAGCAAACAGTAGGCTCCTGTCCATAAGAAGAGGACAGACTGTGCTTTCAGTGTGTTTTCTCAGAATGGAAGTCTCTCTTGAATAAGTGTTTTAGTAGTTAACAGTTGACAGGCTTTTTGGGATTCCAAAGATGAAAACGTCATTGGAGATTGCAGTATTATGTAGGCACAGGAGATCAGCCTGCTCAGTGCTGTGAGTGTTGGTGCCGCTGTGTGCAGTAATGTTTGTTCTTCTTTTTGCCAGCAGTGGAGAATTCAAAGCCAAATCCAAGATACAGTGAATTTGAAGACTGCAGGGGACTTGTTCTTTTTTGTGACACAGTTTTCTGGTAAAAGGGCACCTTGCTTTATTCCTATTCTGCTGGCAGTTAATGGCCAAAATAGAGCGGTTTGTATTAGCGCAGAGATCTGTGCCTGGGTTTGGCCACAGCCATGCACAGTACTTACTGTGAGGTAGATTAATTAAGATTTTGTTTGTGACACAGGCACCAAGCCAGTTACTGTACACTATGTAACAAATTCAGAAAATACACAAAAGGATTTCTTCTCTTTAGTCCACCTGCTGTAAAGCAAAGGTCACCGCTGGGATTTTAAAGCTGGTACACTAAGAAACTATTAGGAAAGAATACCTGTTTAGTCTGAAGCTTATAGAAGACATTTAGGCTGACAATGGGATAATAAACTTTTAATCCCTTTTTGAAACTTTTGACTTGGTCTTCCGGAAGGAACCGAGCCCCAAAAAAAAGAGTCATGCTGTCTAACAACTGGAGTCTGGTTCTGTAAAGAGCGGAGATGAAGCTTTAAATGCAAAATCCAGTTTTTGTCTAGCAACTAGCAGTATTTTCAGCTTCCCTCCCTCACTTCTCTTCAAGGCTTTATAAAACCAATGCCCACTAGGTGTTGAATGAGTTGCAAAACGTCTGGAATTGAGGTGACTTTCCTCAGATCTGCGTGTTTCTTCCAAAGTTCTAGAAGGTCCCAACCTCCCTAATGGCAATGATAAAAACAGCGCCATTGCTGTTGTCTTCAGGGTTACAGTTTGCCAACATCCTCTTCCTGTTGGGTTTCACTTCTAATAAGAGGCTTATTTGCCAAGAAATGTCAGGGCACAGATCATTTTCTCAGCAGAACCCTTTTGTTATTCAGCTGCTTTTCTTCATGTAGCCTCTGTTCAGCAGTGAGCAAGCATGGCTGATGTTTTTTTCTGGAATCAATCCTCATGGCGTTTTATGAATGGCATGCATTTATTTGTTTACCGATTGTAATAAGCAGGATTATTCCAATTAAAAACTGTTTACTCTCACGGAGGGGAAGGGGAAAGAGAAAGGAGAGATGTAATTGAGAGCATAGTTTCATTATATCTTTCCTCATAGGGCTTTTATCCTAAACTACCATACATTTTGCTTATGTCATTTTAAGTATGTTGTCTAACTGAATAGCAGTTCAGCGGAAGCCTAGGAACGCCTAAGAGCTAAATTCGACTCCAGTAGCACCTTAGAGACCAACAAGATTTTGGGGGTACGAGCTTTTACCAATCAGATCTCCCTTTGTCAGTGCTACTGGACTTGAATCTAGCTCTTGTGCTGTGGAACAACATGTTTATGCTCTGGAACTAAGCATGCCTGTTAGTCTTCCCAGAATATTCATTTTCATTTTATAGCCGGTCACATCCTGAGTTTTTACTCAGGATAGGTATCAGTCACCAAAATGCCCTTAGAACTCTCAGCTTCTTCACCTTAACCCCGAAAGCCAGATCAAATAGATAGCTCGTGCAGTTCTGCTAACCCCCCCCCCCAAAAAAAACCCTTAGGCTATGGGGTTGGGGTTGTTGTTTTTTTGACAAGCTTCCCAGTACAACAGAGTTCTATAATGAAAAGATTGCGTCTCCTTATAACTTGTCAAATTATGGCTCAGAGAAAAATGCTGTGTGATATGCCATTGCCACTTTCACAATGCAAAGAACTAATTAATCAGTAATTTATATAAAAAGACTAGTGTTATGTAATCTTGAAAACTACAATTATAGAGGTGACACAAACAATACTTCAAATTATACATCAACACTATTTGTTACAACATTCATAATATTATAACAATACAGACGTCCAAAATACAGGAGCCAGATCTAAACAATGTCTCCAGTTGACAAAGTGAGGTTGTGAACAATTCTTTACAAAGACCTCAATTACAAATAAAGTATTGAACAAATGCTGGTAAAACTATAGGCCTTTCAGGAGGGACATTTAAGAATTGAAGGTGACTTGAACCATATAGTCAATCCAGTTTTGGCAAGACCTAAGACAGAATTGCATGATGTTTTTGTTAATTATGAACTCTGCCATATTTGGAGGTATATGAATGAAACAGGGAGAAATTATACTTTCTATTCCTCCAGACATCAAGTTCACAGAAGGATAGATTTTATTTTACGTTCACATTCACTGATGGGTAATGTACTTAAAACTGACACAGGCACAATCTTGTTGACAGATCACTCCTCAGTAAATTGTACATTGGCAAATTTTGAACAAAAATGCAGGGCACCATGGTGGATTTTAAAAAAATCAATTGTATTAACCGACAGTACAGGGAAGAAATTGTACAAGAGATTAAAAATTATTTTGTAGACAACAGCCAATGTGGAATTGTGGAACTGGTTGTATGGGAGGTGTTTAAGGCAATGGTTAGGGGAAAGCTGATGGCAATGACATCCTATCTGAAGAAAGAGAAAACACAACAAAAAGATTAAGCTCCTAGATAATTTACACGAAAAGACAGGGAATAAAAAAGGCATACAGGGAATCACTTAAAAACAGGAAATTATTGGAAGACTTTAAAACCACTCATATTCAAAAACAATTGATACCTCTGAAACAACAATTCTGGAAGAAAACTCCCAAGAGCATTGAAAATACTGTCATGGAGAGTAAAAAATAGGAAGACCAAAAGACAAATTTACACCTTGGAGGACAGGACAGGTAATACACCACAAATCCATAGAAACAGTAAAATAATGTCAGACTGTTATGAAAAACTGTATACATCGGACAATCCTAATAGCCACAAAATCAAGAAATATCTAGAAATGAATAACATTTTTTAAAAAAAATTGACTAACTTCCACAAAGAGATTTTAGAGTAACCAATATTAACTCAGGAGATAAAAGACTCAATAAAAGAACTAAAGTCCAATGAAGCTATAGGGAATGATGGGTTCCTTACTGAGTTCTATAAAATGTTTAAGGAAGAATTAGTAGAACTGTTTTCCAAAGTCTGTAACCGTATCTTGAATTGTAGGAAAATGCCAGCTGTGTGGTCTGAGGCCAACATCATTGTCTTACCAAAGAAGCAAAAGGATCCAAGAGATCCCTCTGCTTATAGGCCAGTATCATTACTCAACAGTGACATGAGAACATTTACAAAAATTATTGCAAACGGGGACTTCCGGTTTTGGTGGCTTAATGGCGGGCACACTCCAGCAGAGCTCTGCATGGAGGGGCCCTCAACCTCGGCGAACGGGTGGGGTACTGGCCGGATTATGGTCCCCCCGGAGCCCTTGTAGGGGGCTCCCATCCTGGGGCGCGAGAGGCGCCTCTCCCGGGGTGACAGCCAAAGGATTGAGGCACCTCTTTGCCCCATAAGGTCCTGTCACTGCAGAGCCTCTAGCACCTAAAGTTGCACACCAGCTTGGTGAGCAAAGAATGCAGTGAAGAAATGAAAATACTCCTACCTGCGGTGCAGCCTTGAACGAGATGTGAATCAGTGGGTCCACTCAATAGGACTAACAGGTGCCTTTAGCCCTGAAACAAAGTGGCAAAGGGGGAGGGAAAGTTTTTGCCCTCCCCATCTTTTCTTTTTAAGAGACTGAAAAGCGGAGGGCTGGGACCACTAGCGCTGTGTATGGGGCTCCAGCAGTGTGGAATCCTTAAAACAGCATTTTTTAAAAAAAATTCTGTGGAACTCCTATGAGAAGTAAACAATGGCTGGCAGAGGAGAAAAAATGGCGCCCAGAGGGAAACCCTTTCCAAAAGCTATAGCTCCTTCTCTTCCTGTTCCTAAACAGGAAGCTGCCATAGACTTTTCAAACATGTTGTCGGTAGCGTTGTGCCCTCTACTGGATCAGATGACTACAATGAACCAAAGTATTGATGCAATCCAGAAAGAGATTAAAGAATCTAATGTTAAAATAGAAAAGGTGGTTAAATCAGCAAAATCAGCTGAAACCAAAACAAAAATACTGAATCAAAGACTACAAGTGGTGGAGAAAGAAAGAGCAACTGACAGAGACCAACTTTTGAGGCTGCAAATGGAAAAAGCGTCTTATGTTCTACAATTTCAAGGTGTCCCAGAACAAAAGCCGGAGAATTTGAAAGAAATCTTGTGAAGCTTTGGCTCCAAAAACAGGTTTACAAGTGGATTATTTGCAAAGCGAAATGGATATTGTCTACAGGACACATCCTGATTTTTGGAAGAAAAAAAACCTGCCTGGAGAAATTTTTGTGAAATTCTCTAAGAGAACAACAAGAGACGTGGTGCTCAAGGCCACTAACAGGACAATCCTAAAAATCAAAGATGTGGAAATCAGAGTCTTGAAAGAAATTCCATTTAAGATAAGAAAAAGAAGGAAGCAATATAAAAATTTGACAAAATTCCTGCAAAAGAACTCCATCCCTTATAGATGGATTTTCCCGGAGGGTTTGGTATTCAACTATAAGGAGAAAAAAGAAAAGATCACCTCTCCCAAAAGTGCAGAAACTTTTCTGGATCTGCAACAGACACTGTTCCTGGAATAACTATTTCAGTAGCAAAGTATCTGGCAATTATAATTCCCTTGAAATGTAAATAATTTTGTTATAATGGAGAGGTCTCATTTCATTGCTAAACTTTGGATTTAAATCCTTTTTAGATTTTAATATTGAATTTTAAATTTAAGGTTTTACTCTTGTATTTCTTTTAAAATTTTGTTTGTTTTTTGTATTAATTTTAGAAATTTCAACATATTATACTTGTTGGATTTATACCTGTAATTTGTCTAATTATGCTTGAGACTTACGGCCATATAAGCTGAATAAATTGATTGATTGAATAAACACTGGTTCCAGTTTTGATAACAGTGGTCAGATATGATGCTGAAGGTGACATACTCTGATGAAGAATTGCTGCAAACAAGAGCAGATCTGGGCTTCTTGCATTGGCATGCAATCAAGTTTCTTGAAAAGTCAAACTGATAGTGGGTGCGTAATCAAGTTTCCTGCAGTGCTGAACTGATTGAATTCATTATCACTTTATTTGTAGTTGGGGTCTTTGGAAACAATTGTTCACAACCTCACTTTGTCAATTGGAAACATTGTTTAGATCTGGCTCCTGTATTTTGGATGTCTTTATTGTTATTATGAATGCTGTAACAAATAGTGTTGTATTGTTTGTGTCAGCTCTATAATTCTAGTTTTGAAGAATACTGTAGTCTTATTAGATAAATTACCAATTTATTCATTCTTTGCATAGTGAAAATGGCAACAGCATATCACACAGTATTTTTTTCTTTTACATTCCTGTAATTTACTGTGTTCCCTTTTGTTTTTTTAAACCATGGCAAAAGGGTTGCTTCTAATGCTTTTTTAAATTATGTTAATAAAGTAAAATGTTGGTCATAGATTCACCCAGCCTTATTGAAATGGGAAACTTAACTGCATTTAAGTTTAAATTACTTCCTCTCCTCTTTTGCACAAAGAATTGGGAGGAATTCCAAGCACAGCAACAAAATAAATTAAGTCACAAGTATTTTAAACTTAACCATGGCTAAGCTTGCCAGCAGCAGATTCTTATTTATTCTTTTTGCAGAGTTGCTGCCTGTTCAGATATTTCCCAATATGTGCACAAGTTTCTTTCTTTCTGATAGCTGATAACTTTAGTCTCTGCTGAATTTTGTTTGCAGCTTGGGTTTCCGAAGTTATCAAGATGATTTTGAATAATTGCAGACTCTGTAATCCAGGGCTGAGGACATCTCCCTTCCGTACTCACCTGTTTGTGAAGCGGTTCCCTGCTGCCTCAGACGGACACCGGCAGAAAGCGGTGTCCAGGGGCCTTCCTGCGCTTGGATCCCGCTTCCCGGCTGTGTGGACGGGAGGAGGTGGGATTCAAGTGGAGGCGGCAGTGTGAATGCACTGCTGCAGAGAGATGCGCATGAGCACTCATGCGCACAAGCAGCCCTAATACAGGAGCTGGGGAGATTTTAAATTTGTAGACTGCTGCTGCGGCCATGCACCTATGCGCATAGGTGCCCATGTACCTATTGCTGAAATGGCCCCGCCATGAGCCGCGGAGGCCGGCCCGCCTGGGGCCACTCCGCAGCAGTCTGAATGCTCCTTTCCAGCATGCTTCCATGGGAAACTGGCCAGTGTGAACAGCCAGCCCCGGGGCTGTTTTCCCCTGTGGCTTTTGGCCCCGCTTCCCTTCTGCTTCAGAATCCCAGTCTGTCCTCAGCCCAGAGTTCCCCAATGTGCCTCCCATGGAAGCTCTTGCTCTTGCTACTACTTCCCTTGGTGCCTGTCGAGCTTTTCAAAAAGTGTCCAAAGCCAGTGTAGGACTGGGTTAGTTACTGGCTGCCTTCATTCAAATGAAATTGTTTCCATAGCTGGAACCACAGCCACTGGAAGATAAGGAGGACTAGTAAGCACCCAGATCTTCCTTAGCCAGTGTACGTTTTCACAAGCTTCTTTTTGCAAAACAGAGAGGGTGCTGTGTTCTAGTCTTAGAGTCCAGCGAGCTGGGCTGTTGCATATGGTGGAATAAGTGTTCAGGACTAGAAGCCAACCCGCTCCTTTTCAAGGCTTGCTGTCCCTCCAGTGGCTGGACTGTGCTTCGAACTAAAGTACATGTACTAAAATTGACAGCCCAGTGGCCAGACTCTGAATAAAGCAGCTTCGTGTGTTGTGTGGTTGCCATGTGACTGTTTTGCGAAGGTAGGAGGGAGGGTATTGTTTTGGGGCCTGCCTTCTTTGGCAACCATTTTGAGGTGGTACTCACCACCCCCGCTCAAACTTGCAAAGGTGCTCACTGCTTCAAAACGTTTGATCCTTTGTTTCTGTCTCCCATGGCTCCATGTCGTTTCATCTAGTGCTGTTTGCTCAGGCATTACTTATTCTTGTCCACATGTATCATTTCAATATGAACATTATCTGTGGGATTGTCAGATTTGCTGCAGGTGTGATTATGCCCAGTTTTACTTCTTTAGCATTTATATGTTGATGACGGAAGTTACAAAAGGCATAACTTGCTGTTATTAGTTAGTGTAAGCTGTTCATAATTCAATTTTCTTCTTTACAAACCAAGTATACTACAGTTTGGTTATTATTTTTCTGGATATTGAAGTACAGTACAGGAGTACTGTCTTCTGTTTTGGTTCTGTAATATCTTTGTGAGACTTAAAATATTTGATACACTCATACAGTATATATTTTCTGTGGCTTATATTCAACAGAGAGGATTGTATAAATTAACACCAGTGTAACCCAACCCTAAGTCCCCCCCCCCCCGCAGTCATTTTCTGCTTCAAAAGATTAACTAGATTTTTATATTTTTCTTATATATTTTCTTAAAAGAGGTTCTATTTTTTTTAATGAAGGGAGCTTTTATGTGAATTATCTGCTTTAAATGTGCAGTAGGAGCATCATTTCTGGCTCTGCACCAAAGCAACAACACACTTGAGGGATTTGGTTTTGAGGGTGGATACTTGCCTTTTCCGGAATTTCATGAAAGGTTTTAAGCTTCTTGGGCACTGAAGGCTCTCCCATGGACTTTGTAGCAGGAGCTGCCTGTAAGGCACTTCATAGTTGAGGACCACCTTGTACTTTTCTTCTATAGCTGTGGGAAATCTGGGGGCGGGGTGGGTCCATTCCATCAGTGCCGACTGTGCTGTAGAAATCTGCCTTTTAAGATGAGACTCCCCCCATGTTTCTAGACTAGTGCTGTCTTGGCATGTGTTGGTGTGCCACCTCCTGTTACACACCCTTTCCATGTCCGTGCAGCCAGAATGTAGCCAGCTGAGCTCGTATACTATCAACATACAGATGTTAACAATGCCTGTCCTGCCTCAGCACTCTTCTGCCCTCGTTCTTCTACATGTTTCCATAGGTGGCCATCAACAGGGAAAGCCAGTTGAATATTTTGAATACGTTGTAAATTTGGGGCTGATTACTTCGAGATTCACTGTGGATTGTTAGTGACATTTACTATGAAACTAGTGATTTGCAGCAAAATTTGCTTCTACAAACAAGCTGAAGGTCAAATACGAAAAAAAAAAATTCCCTCAAATGGTACGGATGCTTGTTAGTTCTAATGCTACAGCATTTTGCAGCATAGCATGAAGTGCAGGTTAGGACAGTTCCTTGCTCTAAGTATAATTGAACAAAACATCAGTGTTTCTGATCAGTCTCATATTTGGCGGGCTTTGTACCACCCAGTTCTTTTGCTTTGGTACTTCAGAAAGTTCAAAGGAAAGATCACAAGTTGCTTGGTACGTCTGAAGGCAAGAAGAGTATTGGGATGTGGCAAGGCTATGGTGGATCTGCTTTGTGATTCAACCATCAGTTACAATGTGCTAGGCTTTGGAACACTGTAATCAGACATACCTTTATCATACTACATGTAATAATCTAGGGTAGATTGTTTGAACTTTGGCTGTACTTAACCGATCTGCATATTCATTACATAATGCACAAGGCACTAT
This sequence comes from Lepidodactylus listeri, assembly GCA_029233225.1. Classification (NCBI taxonomy): domain Eukaryota; kingdom Metazoa; phylum Chordata; class Lepidosauria; order Squamata; family Gekkonidae; genus Lepidodactylus; species Lepidodactylus listeri. Next base: position 13,314,679 of record JARCFY010000015.1, on the reverse strand, counting down.
CATTTGTTTGTGCCACTTTGAAAAGCTCCAAAACAATTAAGAAGAAGAAGAAGAAGAAGAAGAAGAAGAAGAAGAGATTGGATTTATACCCCGCCGTTCACTCACTTGGAGTCTCAGAGCGGCTTACAAACTCCTTTCCCTTCCCCTCCCCACAACAGACACCCTGTGAGGTAGGTGGGGCTGAGAGAGCTCTTTCCCAAGCTGTCCTTGAGAGAACAGCTGATACAGAACTATGGCTTGCCCAAGGTCATTCAGAAGGTGCAAGTGGAGGAGTGGGGAATCAAACCCGGTTTTCCCAGATTAGAGTCCGCACACTTAACCACTACACTAAACTGCCAGTTAAACTGATTGGCACCAAGAGAATGTTTGAAAGCCTGAAGCCTGCAGGCAATAATTGTATAGTTTAATTTTGAAGAAAGCTGCACCTGCTTTATGTTGTTGCATGTTAAAGAACAGCAGTCATTTACTTCTATGGCAGAAAGCAAAAAATCTGCAGTACATGTTGCTATTGAGGTAGAAGCAAAACCTGCCTCTCTCTTGACAGCAGTCATTGCTGCCGGGGAGGGGAGCAGACCAGTTTTGCTGTCACCTGACTCGTGTTACTGATTAGAATGGCTTTATACTTTCTGCCTTGGAGGTGAATAACTCTTGTTGACTTCTGTGGCTGAAAGTGAATACAGAATGTCATACTGGCAAGTCCTTTGCTGATTAGACGTTGGAACAAGTTTAAGAACAATATTAGAAGAATCAAATGTTTTCAGTAATTGATTGCATGGGAAAGATAACTAGGGATGATTGCGAGATCCTATTAATGCAGATGTTAGATCTCCCCCCACTGGACTGCTTTTTAAATCAAAATTCAATTTCTGGGAGATCTGATGAGCAGTCTAATAGGGGTTTGTGCTTTTTGATGTCCCCCCCCCCCCTATTTATTTTCTTAGTGTTTGTGCAGGCTGTAAACACCGGGGGACTTTTAAAAACAGGCATGTACATCTGCCGTCCTGAGATTCAAGAAAACAGGGAAAGTACACCTGTATGTTGCAAAATAGAAACAAACTAAAAACAAATAGAAACAACATTAAATTAGATCTTTGTACGACAGATTTTTAAAAAAGTGTTTTTGGCACACACAGGGTTAGTTTTGAAAGGGTTATTTTTTTCTGTGTTTTTGCTCTTGGGTTGCAGAAGTACACAGTCATGCTTACCTCTACCACAGAGTTAAAAAAAAAATAGACATGCCTTCAGAATTATCCCCTTGCATGCCAAAAGCTTCATTTTAAAAATCCTGTTTTAATTCTGGGGAAAGGGGGTACACTACACCTCCCATGAAACTGCAAGAACTCACATGCACAAACATCTGGACAAATTGGCAGCCATTATTGTGACTGTTAGAGGGGGAAAAAATGGTAAGACAGTTTTTTTCCTGTGACAGTTTTTTCTATGTAGGATAGTGGGTGGGGTTTACTTCACAAACAGATGCAGCCGATTGTTTGTGTGAAGATCTGAACAGCAGTCCAGCAAACAGGCTTGAGTTGTTCACGAGTGGCCAGAACTGCTCATTGGATAATGAGTTACATGACTGCCACATGCAAGCATGATTCAGGTGTGCCTGACATTGATGATATTCTTTGTTTCACATTTACCAATTTTAAACGTAAAGCACAGGATATGGAGATTGTTTTTAGTGCACTTCCAGTAAATCATACAGTGGAATAAACATGCCAAATATATTCCAATCTATTTTGGGCATTTGTGGCTTCAGGGATGAGTAAAGTGTGGCTTCAGGGATGCAAAGTGTCTTGATGACTTCATTTTTTTTATTACTAAAACCAGACAGCAGCCAATTTGTCTTTCTTAGGATGTATCCAGCGTTTTGCACAGAACTAATTGAAATTTTTGGATGTGTCACCAAGACCTTGCTGAGGGAGAGCAGAGGAGTTAACTGCTCCCCGCTATGCCCCGCCTCCCCGTACTTGACGATGCATCAGCTTAGACCTTGCTGGTGCATGGCAGTGTTGCTTGTAGTCTGTAGGGATTCTATCCCTTTGGTTCGTTGCCTTGTACTGGACTCTTCTGGTTTTGAGTGTGTGTATCTAGTGTTGGGAATTCAAGATAGAACTGGGATCCTGTTGGTTTACTGCCACACCGCGGCTTAACTGTCTCCCTGTCTGAGCTGTTAGATGTGGTTTGGGGGATGATATAGAGCAGGGGTATCAAGCATACAGCCCAGGGGCTAGAACTGGCCTGTCCGGGGCTCTTATCCAGCCTGCAAGCAACTGGTGCGAGGGAGAGAAGGCAGGAGGCTGCGGGGGGTGGGGGAAGCAGGTGCACACAGTAAGGTGTGTGTGGTCAAAGCTGTCAAGAAATAGAAAGGAAATTGATAGAGGGCAGGACTATCAGGCTGAAATAAAATAGCGTGGGAGGAATGGCAGCGAAGGAGGAGAAAGAGGAGGCACAGTGGTTTTTTCCTCTCCTGCCTCCTCCAACTGCAGCTCAGTGAGAATTAGAAAAGCCACTGCATGGAGGAGCAGAGCCAAGGGGCTGGGGCTGCCTCCGTCACACTAGACGGCGACCATGGGGGGAGTTGGTGGGAGTGGGCATGCAGAGTGGCTGTTTGCTGATGAAGGGACAGGGCCAGCAGGGAAGAGAGGAGGAGGAGGAGGGCCGGCACATGGATTGGGAGGCAGCTGGGCTGTCTTGGGTGTGCCTCTCTGAGGGAAAAGATGTCCTTGCATCAGAAGCGAGTGGAGGAGTGAAAGGAAAAAAGGGCACCACTGTTGAGGTGTGGCGACCAGAACTGTACACAGTACTCCAAATGTGGTCGCACCATCAATTTAAACAGGGGCATTATGATACTGGCTGATTTGTTTTCAATTCCCTTCCTAATAACCCCCAGCATAGTGTTGGCCTTTTTTATTGCAGTCGCACACTGTCTCGACATTTTCATTGAGTTATCTACTATGACTCCAAGATCTCTCTCTTGGTCAGTCTCTGCCAGTTCAGACTCCATCAATGTGTATTTATAGTTAGGATTTTTGGCTCCAATGTGCATCACTTTGCACTTGGCCACATTGAACCCCATTTGCCACATTGATGCCCACTCGTCCATCCTGGACAGATCTCTTTGGAGTGCCTCACAATCCTCCCTGGTTTATATAGTCCTAATTTACTGCCATGCACATCCCTAATTTGGAGAACCCACTTAAAACTGAATACCATGAATTAATTAGGAAGGTATTGATTGCAACCAGATGAAGATGCTAACTTTGCTGCCACAGACAACACACTCACTGGACCTAACAGCATCAACTACACCATCTCAGGCTCATTCACTTGCTCATCTTCCAACATTGCATGTGCCATTAAATGCCAACAATAACCTTCAGTTCTCTATAGAGGGCAAACAAGTCAAACCCTATGCCAAAGGACAAATCGGAGACCAAGAATCAGAAGACCGAGTAACCTGTAGGAAAACACTTCAACCTTCCAGGACACTCAATGGGAGACCTCAAAGTAGCTTTTTTATTGCAAAGAAACTTCAGAAACAGATGGGAACAGGAGATTGCTGAATTACAAAGTATTACAAAACTCAGAACAATGGAATCCCCAGGACTGATATTAGCTTCTTATCTCACGACCCATGGGTAGCCTCTCAGTTCTCACTTATTCCCAGAAATAAAACTTTTGTCAGTTTTGGAGGTGCCACTGGACTCAAACTTAATTCCCACATCTGTTGTTAATCCCTTTGTTATCTGTATAACAATATATCTGTTACTGGTCTTTACATGTCTTACCTGATGTGTTATTCCAGTCGTGGCTGTATTTATTGCTCAGTTACTTAGGCTTCTGGACTCTAATTAGCTCTTCCTCGCCCATAACCACCCCTATCTGTATGTAATATTTGAGGAAGTCTGTTTCAGTGAATCTGAAGGAGTCTACATACTAAGTCTCTCAGTCCTCACTTATACCCAGAAATGAACTTTTATTTATCTTGTAGGTGCCACTGGACTCAAACCTCATTCCCACATTTGTTTGTTAACTCTTGTATTTGTATGCTAATTTACTGCCATTCACAGATCTTTCTTACATCCGCTCTCATCTATAGTCACCTAGTCCTTATGCATCTTGACTCTAAATTCTGATATTTTTTGGCTCTATTATTCCCTGTGGGGAATCTTTTTTTTTTTGGGGGGGGTGGGGGTGGAGGGGCTGATTTTAAAACTACTGGCTCCTGTCCTTTAAATAATCCCCAACAACAATATCCCCCACCTGACAACAACCCTCACCCCACCCCCTGTAAGTAATGGTTGAGGAAGTTCTGTTCTACTGTATGTGAGGAAGTATGCTTGCGCACAAAAGCTTATACTGTGAATAAAACTTTGTTGGTCTTAATGGTGCCACTGGACTCAAACTTTTGTTTTCCTGAGCCTCCAGTACTAGTTTCATTTCATTTTAAAAAATGGACCATAGCTGAGAAAGCAAAATTTATAGAGCTCCAGGAAAACATTTAAAGATCTTTCAAGCTGCTTGGACATGGTGTGTTGACTTGATGAAAGTTAGGTACAATATGGATATATACAGATCATTTGTAGTCGTTTATATTTTATAATATGTTTTGTAGTAATGTTTATATATGAAGACCTGTAGTACTGATGATTCTATAGATATGATTTACATTGTATAGATAGATATTTACATTGTATAGATATGATTTACATACTTTTGTAGAATAATTTTAAAATGTTATTGTTGTTCAGTCGCACAGTTGAGTCCAGCTCTTCACGACCCCATGGTCCACATCACGCCTGTCTTCTGTCGTGTTCTGGAGTTTGCTTAATCTCATGTTCGCTGCATTGATGGCACTGTCTAACCACCTCATCCTTTGCCATCCTCTGTTTAATCATTGATTCAGGCATTATGAGAGGAATGTAAAAGGGAATCTGTTGTGCATACGTGTTCCTCATTTTCTTTGTGGTCTTCAAATCAATGCCTAAGATTTCTGAATTTTCCCTTTACATTTCTCATTAACTGGAGAAGTAACTGTATTAATGTCCCACTGTCAACATTTTCTTTGGGTGATAAATCTGGTTGGAACTTATAAAAAAATTCCACGGTCGTTTGTCATGTGCCTGTCATTTCCATGTGGTGAAAAGAGCTTTTGAATATACCCCTGTGTGGTGAAATCTGAAACTTAGAATATCATGCAAGGCACTCAGATGCAAAGTTCTACAGGGGAATTGCACCATGTAGAAGTGCTCTCAAAAGAAATAGTCACTATGATGGTAAGAACCCAGTTGTCATCACATTAACTGATCAAAAAGGAATTTGAAAATCTAGTGTTAATTTTTGTATTGGTTCCTCCTATATACACATGATAACACTATTCTAGCCCTGTGTTTCCAAATGTCTGCTTTGTCTTATGATCCTACTCCCCCCGCCCCCAAATTTAAAAATAAGCATTTAGGGCAAATCTTGAAAAGATCCTAGAAAATCCCGAGGATCCTCCATAGCAATAGAAATTGAAAAGCTGGGAAAAAGATGTTGGATATTCAACAGTATTAAAACATTTTCCAGATAGTTCTGGATTTAATTGAGAAAGAATAGAAGATGAAAAAGGGGCGTTTCCCTCTTAAGGCACTATCTGGATTTTTAGTGGGAGGGAAGGATAGTTAATTAAAGAAATCCAAAAGCTTAAAAACTTGTTGGGCTTGATAGAAGACTGCTGCACTGCTGACAAGATTTGAATAAGGTGTTTGGAGAAAATGATGTTGATGTTTTACAACTGTGAATTTTGCTCAGGAATTTTGATCTTGAGGAAGACAGATTTCAATAAGTGGGAGGCTTTTATTTTTCTTGTCTTTCTTAATTAATGTAATATATTTCTTGTGTAAATAACCCATCAACATTCTGGGAGTTGAAAGTCACCACCATGGAGGTCACTTTCAGAGGCCTCTCATCACTGTTATCTGAAGTGTGCTTGGTCCACTATCCTCTTGTCTATTTGCATTCTGAATTTGGAATTACTATCTTACTTTCTCATGTAATAAAGGAACACGTTCTGCAATTTTTTCCTCCGTCCAATTCAAAACATTTATTAGGCTTCGATATTTTTCCTCATGTTGTTCAGTCAAGGGACCAAAATTAGTGGTTGCTCTCTTGTTGTAAAAGCTGAGTTTGACCCACATGTGGAAATACTCTGCAGCTGTGCTGTAGCCTATCTGAAACACTTGGCTCCTCCCCTCTTGGATGTGATCATGGATGGACCAGAGGCAGAGAACTATTGTGACAAAAATGGGACATATATTTCTTGTTGAAGCACTGAAGGATGCATGCCCATGCTGCCAAACAATACATCACACATTCTGTATAAATCGATGGTGCGACCTCATTTGGAGTACTGTGTACAGTTCTGGTCGCCACACCTCAGAAAAGATATTATAGCACTGGGAAAAGTGCAGAAAAGGGCAACTAGAATGATAAAAGGGTTGGAACACTTTTCCTATGAAGAAAGGTTGAAGCGCTTGGGGCTCTTTAGCTTGGAGAAACAGTTAGTGAGGGGTGACATGATCGAGGTTTATAAGATTATGCATGGGATAGAGCAGGTAGAGAAAGAAGTCCTTTTCTCCCTTTCTCACAATACAAGAACTTGTCGGCACTCCATGAAATTGCTGAGCAGTTGGGTTAGAACAGATAAAAGGAAGTACTTCTTCACTCAAAGAGCGATAAACATGTGGAATTCACTGCCATAGGAGGTGGTGGCGGCTACAAGCATGGATGGTTTCAAGAGGGAATTAGATAAACACAAGGGGGGGCCCCCTGCGATATTCGCGGGGGGGAGAAGCTGACAGCTGCTCCTCCTTCCTCCGCCCCCTTCCCCCCCCCGCACTGCAGCCTGCCGGGGCAAGGCCCTTCCGGTGCAGAGCCGAATGGGCCTCACCATTCCTCCCCCCCCCGCCGCTGCCCTCGTGTTTCCCTCGGGGGGGGAGAGAAGGAACACGCCCCCTCCCCCCTGAGACTCCCGGTGGGCCTCGGCAGCTCTCGCCGGGTCTGCCGCTCGCCCCCTTTTCCCCCCAGAGACTCCCAGTGGGCCTCGGTGCCTCTCGCCGGGCCCGCCGCTTGCCCCCTTACCCCCCAGAGATTCCTGGCGGGCCTCGGCGCCTCTCGCCGGGCCCGCCGCTCACCCCCCTTCCCCTCCTCCGTGGGCTCCTCCCGCCCCGTAAGGCGGTGGCAGCAGGGAGACCGCTGCCTGCCTGCCGAGGCTTCCCCCGCTTTCAAAACGGCGGCGGCGGCAGGGACACCTGCCGTCCACTGAGGCTTCCCCGCTCCCTCCCTGCTTTCAAAACGGCGGCGGAGGCATAGAGACCTGCCGCCCGCCGAGGCTCTTCCCTCCCTCCCCCCTGCAAACGGTGGTGGCGAGTCCTTGTCACGCTGCTTCCCACCCCCTCCCCTACAGTGGCCACAGCGTTCTCTGCGCACACGCGGAGAACGGTTTAACTTTTTGGGGGATTTAAAGATCCCCCGAAAAGTTTTTTAAACATTTAGGATTTTTCTGCACATGGGGGCAGTGCCCCCCATGTGTAGAAACCCACCCCCACCCCCAAGTGCCCCCCTGCACTTGACAGTTGTCAGGACCAATGCTCCCTCTAAGCTGTGGAGTCCTGTGAGCAAAAATTCTACTTTGTGAGCTGCTGGCATGAAAGTTGTGAGCAAGCGATTTGGCTACTGCATAAATCAGTTTGCCCTGGAGCCATCCTTCCTGTGCTAAGACAAAAATGTGTGAGCCAGAGGCTAAAAAACTGTGAGCTAGCTCACTCTAACTCAGCTTAGAGGGAACACTGGTGGAGACCCGCAAGAAACTTGCGGGATGGTTATCCCATTCATCATACCTTTGCTTCCTCCCTTCTCCCCCTCAGTAACACTGAGTTACTACAGAGATAACTTTCTATGGAGAAAATGGATGCTTTGGAGGGTGGAGTTTATGGCATTGTACCCCACTGAGGTCCCTGTCCTCCCCAGGCTCCACCCCCAAATCTCCAGGAGTTTCCCAGCCTGGCTCTGGATCCACTGCTGGTGGCTGGGGTGGGTGGGGTAACTTGGCAACCCTAGACTGCTGCCAGTAAAATCCCTGCCTTTGACTGACAGAAACAGTTGGAACCTCCCCCCCTCCCCCAAACATTCTAATCTCCTCACAGTTGACGCCTGGAGCTGAGGCCATTTCAAAGGGTATTTTGGGGGATTCTGTGGTCCCTGAAGGGTTTTTTTTTTAACTTTTCGGATTTTTCAGCACATGGTGGAAGTGCCCCCTGTGTGTAGGAAAACCTCTCCCCCCCCCCAAGGGCCCCCTAGCTCGGATTTAGATATCCGCACGGGGGGGCCCCCTTTGCTATTAGATATATAGACAAGTGGAGACCTGCAAGAAACTTGCAGGATAGTTATCCCATTCCTCACACCTTTGCTTCCTCCCTTCTCCCCCTACCTCTCTCACACTCTTTCTCCCACACTCTTTCTCCCTTCTGCCCCCCTTTCTTACTCTCTCGCTCTCCTCCATGTATGTTACTTCCTCTCTCTTTCTGACCTGCCATCATTCCCTTTGTTTTTCTGCCTCCCCACCTCATCACTCTTTCTCTCTCTTTCTGCCTCCCACCTCAAATCCCACCCTCCCCCGGCTCCACCTCTCAAATGTCCGGGAATTTCCCAACCTGGAGTTGGCAACCCTATTTCCTTCCCACCCAACAGCCAACCTACCTTTATCTGTCTTCAGCTTTCTATCTCCACCCCCCTCCCCTGCAGCCTCTACCTAGGAAAATTACAGTCTTTCTCCACAATGGGGACTAAAGCAGCTTACATTATTATTTCCTCTTTGTTATCTGCACAACAACCCTGTGAGGTTGGTTAGGCTGAAAGTATGTGACTGGTTCAAAATCTCCCAGTCAGCTTCCACTGCAAGATGGGGATCTGAACCTGGGTCTCGCAGATCCCAGTCTGAAGCTCGAACTGTTGCACCACAATGGCTTTCATACGGTGGCTGCTGATGAACTGTAGCAAAACAGCTGGGCCTAATTAAGTCATGCAAATCAGGTGGTATCAAGTCACACAGAGGGTGCTGCCTAGGGATGCCAGCCTCCAGATGGGACCTGGGGATCCCCTGGAGTTACTGCTCATCTCCAGACTACAGAGATAACTTTCCATGGAGAAAATGGATGCTTTGGAGGGTGGAGTTTATGGCATTGTACCCCACTGAGGTCCCTGTCCTCCCCAGGCTCCACCCCCAAATCTCCAGGAGTTTCCCAGCCTGGCTCTGGATCCGCTGCTGGTGGCCGGGGTGGGGGGGTAACTTGGCAACCCTAGACTGCTGCCAGTAAAATCCCTGCCTTTGACTGACAGAAACAGTTGGAACCTCCCCCCTCCCCCGAACATTCTAATCTCCTCACAGTTGACGCCTGGAGCTGAGGCCATTTCAAAAGGTATTTTGGGGGATTCTATGGTCCCTGAAGGGTTTTTTTTAACTTTTCGGATTTTTCTGCACATGGTGGGAGTGCCCCCTGTGTGTAGGAAAACCTCTCCCCCCCCCAAGGGATTTAGATATCCACACGGGGGGGGGGGGGCCCTTCGCTATTAGATATATTGATATGGAGCAGAAGTCCATCAGTGGCTATTAGCCACAAAGTATAGATAGGAACTCTCAGTCTGGGGAAGTGATTCTCTGTATTCTTGGTGTTTTTTTGGGGGGGGGGGCAGCAGTGGGAGGGCTTCCTGCCCCCACTGCTGGACCTTCTGAGGACACCTTGTGTTTTTGGCCACTGTGTGACAGAGTGTTGGACTGGATGGGCCACTGGCCTGATCCAACATTGGCTTTTCTTATGTTCTCTTATATTCTTATTAAAAGGAGCTTTCTGTATACAATTTAAATGGTTCTAAATGAATAACTATTCACTCAGATATTTAACTATTAAAGTAAAAGTCAAACTTCAGTATCTTAGAACAGTAACCCATTTGTGTATATTTGCAGAGTGTTTTACAGGAATTGGTATAAAATATAAAATGCAGCATAAAACATAAAATTCAGCTCTCGGCCAAACATGCCTATGGTGTTGATTCAAAAAAAGTGGGGAAACTTGGCTGAATCAAACCAGTTCCAGTATCACTTCAGATCTCCCTACATCCTATGGTTTTTGAGCAAAGTGTCACTTGGAAATATAGGTATTTATTTTTATTTTGTACATCCTGCTTTCCCCAAACATTGCCCATAGTGGTGTACACACTAACCATGACAAATCCTGTGGAGGGCAGGGTTTGGGGAGGGGATCAGCAAGTCAAGATAGTGGGCCAGTTTCCAAATGCAGTTAGTAGTTTGAGCTTTAACCTCTGTCTTTAACCTTTAGAAGAGCAGGATCTAACAATACTCCCAAACACTTGAGAGAGTCAGCCAAAATAGTAGAGCCCTCAGCTTTGCTAACCAGCATCATTTCAATTTTGACTGGATCTGCCTTCAGCTTGTTTTTTGTTAGCCATTTGACCACAAAAGACCATTAGGATGTAAAATACTAAATGCTTAAATGACAAGGATCTGTTTGCCATTTTTATATTGCTGTAACCAGCTAAATTTGTCCCTAGCTAATCCTTTCTTTGTAAGAAAAAGGAGGGAGGAAATGAGTGGTGGGATGATACACACTTGGTCAGAATGAGAGAGCAGCTGCAGCACTATAGCGCCCTGGCATCCTGAACACTAGAAAAATGAAAGATACACTCTGGATTCAAGGCTTTGTATGACAGGATGAGCCTGAATGGGTGACCATTCAACTGAGATGGACATGTAATCTTTTGTCTTAATGGGTCTGGCATAGGTGTGAAGAATGCAGATATTTTAGACAAACATATAAGCTATAGGAATGAGAGGATTATCCAGAAAGTATTTCCTAACATAAAGGTGTGACAGGATTTGGGGCAGGAAACATGCAACATACTCCATTCATGGCCAAGACGCAGCTCTCTGTCTCTGCCTGCCTGTGTATTTGACAGACAAAAGACTGGCCATTTGGTCAGGAGGAGATGCCTGAGGCAACAGCAGAGATTTGTTCATTCTAGTCCTTATGGACTGAGTTGGTAGGAGAGATTTGGGGGGGGGGGGTTGCTTGCATGGAGGATGTTTGACAGTGCAGCTAGCCCTGTGTTCTCCCTTGACCTGCAATTTAAGCCAAAATGAAATTCTCCCAGCAAAGCCAAGCCAAGTTTAAGCCAAGCCTGGCTTCCTGAAGGCACTGCTTGTGGAGGTCCAGAAGTTATTTTGGGGTGCCTCTCTCTCAGGAAAGAACATCCCTGGTACAGGGCATGAGCTGTCTGTTACAGTAGTCGCATGTAGAAATTGTTTAAAAGTTTAGCAAGAAAGAAGATAGTTCAGTTAACACCTTGCTTGTGAATGCTATAGACATGTGTATTGGATGAAATAAAGTATGTATGTATGTATGTATGTATGTATGTATGTATGTATGTATGTATTTATTGAATTTGTACCCTGCCCTCCCCGCAAAGCAGGCTCAGTGCGGCTTACAGTAGTTAGTACATAAATAACAATTAAAATCCACATAAATTCATCTACAACAGTTCAGTTATAAGTAAAATCATCATAAGGTTCTGGTGATGTTTCAGTAATTACTTAAGATAGTGTAACTGACGAGTGCACACAAAGGTCTAAGAAGTTTCCTGCTCAGTGGTCTTCCAAATTCAAGCAGCGGCATAGGCCAGATGTTGAAGCCAAGGGTCAAACTCTACAGTTGAAATTGTTGGTGGTAGAAGTGGCGGTGGCTACTTAGTTGAAGCCTAGTGGAAGAACTCAGTCTTGCAGGCCCTGTGGAACTTTAACAGATCCTGCAGGGCCCTGATCTCTTTCAAAAGCTCATTCCACCAGTATGGAGCCACCACTGAGAAGGCCCTGGCTCTGGTGGTAGTAAGCCTGGCATCCTTGGGACCTGAGAGTAACAAGAAATCAGGGTAAGGCAGTGAGTCTGCCACTTATTCATATTCCTCCCTGCTCTGCTTCTTCACTGTGACTTTCATTGAGCAAAGTTGGGGCCCAAGTGGCTTGTTGGCAGTGTAAGTTTTAACTCTCTGAAATGTTTGTTACAAGAATTAATGTACTTTTATACCTCTTGTTACCATCCCAGAGTAATACTAACGTTTATTACTGTTTTCCGCAAAGTGATACCGATGAAGCGGAGAGTTCCATGAGAGTGAATTATCTGTTTGAGAAGCAGATCCATGCCTTTCAGTTGACCTAGCAGTTTACTGCACTGGATTAGACAAAGGACAAAGTCATGTGGTGTGTTCTTTGTATTACAGCTAGCACGTCCCATTTTTAGGTGGGCAAAACTTATTTTCAGTTGATGACAGAAGCTGTACCAGGAGACTTGTCCTAACAAGCAATAATTGTGTAGTTAAGGGCTTTTAATCAACTCAAGGAATCCTAGTTCATTCTTGGCCTGTATTTTGTTGAAAGTTAATATCCACATCATTGAATGAAATCCATCAGCAAATCCTTTGTTCTGCAAACCATTTGCAAGTGTTTATTGTGCAGTAAAGCTTTATTTGTGTGTGAGGTAGACAAGTGGTAAAACCTGCCCTGTTTCAGAATCCAGTATTTTAAATCAAATGAAGGGTGAACTTTGTAAATCCTTGCCACAGCAGACAAACATTTTGATATTCTAGCATTCTCACTAGTGAAAAAAATAGGAACATATATCTTCGAGAGCAAAGTTTGTGACTTGTAGAAGTAAGAAACGACCACTACAGCCAAAATGCACAATTACTTAGCATACTTTTCAGCTTACTTCTTCTACCTGACCATCCAACTCTCCTCCATGGTACTGGAGTTGCCAGAAGCCTCTCAGAAAAATGCCACTACCTTTGTCACTGAGATGTCTAAACAACAAATCAACACTCTATGGCAGGGGTGTCGAACTCATTTGTTATGAGGGCTGGATCTGACATAAATGTGACCTTGCTGGGCCATGTGTCTCATAAATGTAATGCCAGGTAGCGGAGATATAAACTCTATAAAGGACACAAACACAAATATTTTTTAAATTTAAAATAAAAACATGCTTAAAACATTAGCACTCTTGCAATATTTTGTTTATTTAACAGTACCTGATACCTCTTGCTCCGAATTATTGCATCAAAATGTCTGTGCTGTTGCAATCCTGAGTATGCTGTTCAAGTGTGTCTCTGTAAGCTGCAAACCTACTTTTGATTTATTGACACTCACCACAGAAATCTCATGCTCAGAGTTCTGAGTCTAGGACCTAGAGGAAAACATGAAATGGCTGAGCGATTGAGAGAGTCTGGCAAAGTAAGCTATGATGCAGCAGCAGCAACAAAACTGGAAGCAGGAGATGGCGAGTTCCAGTGTGGGCATAAAATAAATGTGGGTGGTAAGCATATTTCTCAAGATCACCGAGAATTTTTGGATTTGCCAATTACTACTAAGGAAGTGGAAACTGCTATAAAAAAATTCAAAGAACAATAAGATCCCTGGGCCGGATGGGTTTCCAGTGGAATATTACAAAACATTCTCCTCAGTACTATCTAAACATATGACAGACATATTTAATGTAACATTAGAGGAAGGTAAAATGTCCCCATCTTGGGGCACAGCAAATGTAATCTTGATCCCAAAAAAAGACAGAGATACATCGGACCCAAAATCGTATAGGCCAATTTCACTACTCAATTTAGATTATAAACTTTTAACCTCTGTAATGGCAGTGAGATTGAAGCACATAATTGGTCATTATGTGCATGCAGATCAAACAGGGTTTATTCTTGCAAGGGATATAACTGACCATATACGGAAGACACTTAATATTATGCACCATGGAAAGAACAATACCAACCATCAATCTTTGCTGCTTTCACTTAATATTGAGAAAGCTTTCAATTCAGTTAGATTTGCTTATCTGGAACACCTTTTGAAATGCATGCATTTTGGAGAAGCATTTAGGAGAATGATCCAAGCAATTTATTCAAAACCAAGAGTAAATTTACAAATAAATGGAGCATGTTCCAGAAAGATTAGTTTACAATGGGGTACTGGCGCCCTGTATTGTTTATTGTTTGCTTTAGTTATAGAACCTTTGGCCAAGGCATTAAGAAACAACTCTTAATTTGAAGGTGTGCAGGTAGCAGATAATAGTTACAAAATGAGTCTCTTTGCGTACAATTTAGTTCTTTATGTTTCAAGGCCAGAATTATCTTTTTCTGCAATATACAGTATCCGTCAAGACTTTGGTAACGTAGCTGGATTACACGGTAACCAAAGCAAATCTATTGTTTACCCTATAGTTTCAACTATGGACACAATACATTACATTAAAAAAAATTCCTTTCAATGGATGACAACCTATTGGCAGTATCTAGGTGTTAAAATTCCATTAGACTTGGATGATCTTGTCAAGTGGAATCATATGGAAATTAACAAAATGGTACAACAACTGTTGAAGAAATGGGATGGTAAACTGTTGTCATGGCTTAATAGGATTACTACAGTAAAATCGTATATTTTCCGTAGGTATTTATTATGTTTTAGAGTCCTCACCGTAAGTATCCCTCAACCCTTTTTTGTGAAGTGACAATGTAGTATTAACGCCTTTATATAGCAATATAAGAGACCTCGGACAAATTTTATCACATTTCGTAAGTCAGCAAGTAAAGGGGGGTAGTGTCAGGTCTTTTTATCTGTTATACTGCAGCAATGTTGATGAACTTGGTGCATCAGTACCATGGTACAGACTTGCCGAATTGGATAAATATGGAGGAAAATTCTTAAGACCAATACGCTTTTACTGAAACTCTGTGGCATAAAAAAAAAAATCAAGTATAGTCTCTAGAATTTCAAACCCATTTATTTCTGCAATGCTTAAACTATGGTTTCAACATAAAGTCCATCTAGTTCCAACAATATCCCTATTGAGTTCAATTGTAGGTCAACCATGGTTTCTGCCTGCTCAAAATAGCAATGCATTTGCGAGCTGAAGGGTAATGCAGCTAGACTTATAGACTTAGTAAATAAAGGTAAATAACTTCATTAAAATCGACTTAGAAAGAAAATACAAAACAAGATTCCCCTGGTTCGAGTATTTACAAATTCAACATTTATTTGACTTTCCTGTAATTAACGAAAATCTTAAGACCCCGCTTGCTGAATTTGAGAAACTTTTGAAAAACAAAGATTTTGCAAAAAAAAGGTCTTATATCAAAGATATATCAGGTATTGCTGGAATCTAAGGCCGAGGACAGACTGGCAATGTAAAGTGGGGCAGCCCCGCATCGGAAGTGGAAGGAAAGAGCCCGTTCAGACATGCGCATCTGTCCCTCGGCTCCATTTCGCACTTACCCGTCTCCCAGTCGCTTTCCATCCACTTTAACAGGACACCGGGTAAAACCGGTGTTCAGGTGCCGTCCTCCGCATGCCTCCCGCTTCCAAATAGTGTGAACCGGAAGAAGCGGGAGGCATCCGGAGGCGGCAGTGTGAACGCGCTGGCACAAAGTTATGCGCATGTGCGAAACACATCAAAGGGAAAACAAAAAAAGTGCAACGGCATGCGCGAGCCACGCGAGCTGCACGCGCCGGCTCCGCGGCAGTCTGAACGCTCCGTATCAGCACCACTGCGCATTGCTCTGGCCAGTATGAACGGCCAGCTCCGTGGAGTTTCCCCCCCGTACCAGTTCCCTCCCCTTTGCCCCCACTTTACATTGCCAGTCTGTCCTCGGCCTAAGTCTCAGAAGATTTCAGTAAAATCGTTTCAGTAAAAGCGTATTGGTCTAAAGAATTTTCCTCCATATTTATCCAATTCGGCAAGTCTGTACCGTGGTACTGATGCACCAAGTTCATCAACATTGCTGCAGTATAACAGATAAAAAGACCTGACACTACCCCCCTTTACTTGCTGACTTACGAAATGTGATAAAATTTGTCCGAGGTCTCTTATATTGCTATATAAAGGCGTTAATACTACATTGTCACTTCACAAAAAAGGGTTGAGGGATACTTACAGTGAGGACTCTAAAACATAATAATTACCTACGGAAAATATACGATTTTACTGTAATAATCCGATTAAGCCATGACAACAGTTTACCATCCCATTTCTTCAACAGTTGTTGTACCATTTTGTTAATTTCCATATGATTCCACTTGACAAGATCATCCAAGTCTAATGGAATTTTAACACCTAGATACTGCCAATAGGTTGTCATCCATTGAAAGGAATTTTTTTTTCTAAATCTCTAGGAAAAAAAAACAAGTTAAGACTCCCACTTGCTGAATTTGAGAAACTTTTGAAAAACAAAGATTTTGCAAAAAAAAAAAGGTCTTATATCAAAGATATATCAGGTATTGCTGGAATCTAAGTCTCAGAAGATCTCAAACTATCAGAAGGCTTGGCATAACGATATACAACAAACCCTATCTAATGATCAATGGTTAGAAACCTGGCGTACTCAAAATACTAGTTCCAAGTCTCTAATGATTCAAGCCACACTTTATAAGACATTACTTCGTTGGCATTCAACCCCAGACAAACTGGTATATATGGCACCAAAAGCCTCTTCACAGTGTTGGAAACCATGTCGGGGGAAAGGAACTTATTATCATAACCGGTGGCAATGTAGATATATTACCAACTTTTGGCAGCAAATTATTATACAAATTAGTTTAATTACTGGTTATAATCTTCAATTAGATCCAACAGTGATTTTGTTAAATCTATGGCAAAAGGATCAGTTTCCTTCAACATCTAGAGAATTAATAACAGTTTTATTAACAGCGGCTAAAGCAGTTACAGTCCAAAATTGGAAAGTCACTAAACACCTTATGGTATCCCAATGGTTATGTAAGGTGTGGGACTGTATGTTATAGATAAATTCTCAGCACATACTGACAGAATTCATGATGACCAAGAAATTTATAACCCTATGGACAAATTGTATCCATTTATAAATAAGATGGATAAGGATGGAGAGAAATGTGAATATTTGTCATCTTACATATATATATATATATGCTTGAATTAATGTATAACTCCTACTTAAAACAGTTCATAGCTTTAATGTGGTGGTATTGAGTCTTTTGAAATTGGAATATAGTACTATGGTTTTGTAAGGGGAAAGTGGCTTGTTATCTCTGGATTTAATTTTGTAAGTGGTGTATTTGGATTTTGTATATTGGTGTTTTATTATGATGTAATGCTATGTTGGTCCTATGGAATTTTTTTTGGTTAATATATATATATTTAAAATAATCTTCAATACCTAATTCATATAAGCAAAAATTCATATAGACAGCAGTTCATATAAATACTCCCACTGCAGCCTGAAACTATCCTTGGAATGCTGGGAGACTGGGGACCCCTGGAATAGCTTGGGGAAATTGGAAGTCTGCCATGGAATGGCAGAATTGGCAAAAATGTGCCCTTCTTGAATTGATAGAAATTTTAGGCAGGATCCAACTGCAGGTTACCAGTACATATCTAAACCAGTTCCCAAGGTTTTCCTTCTTAGGTTGAAGAGAAAGAGATTTTAACTATGGAAGAAATTGATTAGTTATCCATTATCTGCCCTGAAATATATGCTCAAACCACTTCTATCCTACTTCACAGTATGCAAGCCTTATCTTCACTCTGTGTCATACAATTGCCACTCTCATGACTGCAGCACTGTCAGTTTAATGCTGGATATGCCCCCATTGTTATAAAATTCCACTTGGCTAGCAATTCAGTGTAAAATACTGCTGAAAGACACGGCTGTAGTTTATTGTTGTTTCACCTTGGATGCCTGAACAAGACAATCAGAACAGGTCAGGAACACAGTATAACGACTTTTGTCCTCTAGGACAGAAACAGTTGACTGGGGTGCCTTTTTGAAAGGAAGAATTTTCTGTCAGTGGGATAAGGAATGCTTTTCTTTTCAGACTGAGGACAAAGCAGAGAAGAGCAGCAGTGTTTTCCTGCTCTCTAAGGGCCAATTAAATCCACTGCTTTAGCTAGTTTCACAAAGGGGCAAACTCTCCACTGTTCAAATTATAATTTGATAACGAATTATGAATGGCACACAACCCTCCCACCCCCTAAAAAGCCTACTTTGCTTTGTTATCAAGTATGCTAAATTGGATTACAAATATTTTGTACATGTGCATTCATTCTTACTGCTTTGCAAGGGAAGGCACTGCAATTACCTAGGCAACCATGACTCTTTATATATGCATGTGTCATGATACCTTTCCCCATGAGTGGTTGCAAGGATACTAAGAATTCTTTGACACATAATAGAAATACCATAATAGAAATTACCCCTGAGTTTAAGCCCCCTCACTGGACTGCTTTAATACATTTTTGATGGAAGTTCAACTCAAATACCATGTCAAGAAGCTTTGTGCCTGTATAGTTATTGCTTCTGGTACAGCATTATGATCATGCCATGCCTTGGTAAATATGCAACTTGCGTTCTGTAGCATACAGGACTTTTGAGCTATTTTCGATAATGTGCCTTTCAACAATTAGATAGTTTAAACAAGCAAGAATGAGAGTAATTAAAATGAGTGGGTCTTGGGATTTATTCACTAGTACAGCAAACATTGTAAACTCCTTACAAACTGGTTGGTGCAATAGTATTTTGCTATTAGTCAAACTGTTTGGTTGCTCTCTATGTAAGTAAACGATGGACCCAGTGTCTTGGTGAACCAGGTCACTCCAAATCCGGGAAGGAGAATGTGTGGAGTGGAGCCCTGGAGCAAATTTGGGTTCATGCTGGGTGAGAAGTGGAAATAAAAGTTTTGACTACATCTAGTGGCACTGGCAAGGCAGTAGGATATCCTTTTGTTTGCAAATAGACACACAGAGCCCCCCCATGAGAATGTCCCAATAGATATAGTCCACAACAGGTCTCCTTAAGCAGTAAGTCCTTTATTTGCAGAAAAGATCATTGTAGTCAAACACTTTTCCTGTTAGTAATGCTGTGCTTAGGGATTACATGTATTGATATACTGGATATGAAATATGGCTTAAGAGTTCTCTACCAATCACTAGACAGGGTTTTAGGCACTCAAATATACTGGCCTGAAGTTCCCATAAAAAACGCGGGAAAAGGAGTTCTCAGAAAATAACGATGTTGAACATTTCTAAAAGCTAAGTTCCCAAGACATGAAGAAAAGGAATACATAACACCAGTGAGTTTGACTCACACAGAATAGGAGGCACTCCTGTTCAAGGACAGGACACGAGAGATAACACCAGGGAAGCAAGTAATTGAGTCAGGGCATGCGCAAGCAAGGCAAGCAAGCAAGCAGGCAAACGAGCGGAGCACACATTCCAGAGGAGGGGGTCATGGCCCCGTTGCGAACTCCCGGGCGGGACCTGTCACCAAACTTCGGGGAAAAAGCATATGTAAGCCTGTGACCTTTTCAGAGACCATGTAAATACACCTTGAAACAGTCATACAGTTGTGGGAACAAAATCATGGCAGTTAACTGACACCCCCTCATCTTTAAACAGGGAGAGTGTTGACTAATTTTTTTCCTTGATACCAATGAGGTAGGAGAGGCACCAGTTGCCACCCCTAGTTGCAAGGGTACAACAAATCTTGGAATTGCGCCTCTGCACAAAAAGAATACTTCTAGTGAACCTGAGCTTCAGAACACTTCTATAACACATACTGTGGGTTACACTGAGATTGACATTCTGAAGCACCAAATGCACGATATTGGCATTTGTAAATGACATAGTGAGATGGGAAAAAGAAATACGCTATTGATAACTTGTGACATTGGTAAATCCAGCTCCTGAGGTCCTTTGTGAAACTGTGCATGTATTACACAGTGTGCATATGAGCAGGCAAATCATACATGCATGCACGTTGTTGTGCTGGATGTGTAGCTGCCCTGTGAGCTCATATGAATGGCTTGGCAAATATTTGATCTGATTGATTGAGGGATTGTTTGTGACTGGCAATCGCAGTGTAACCCAAACCAGCTGTAGTTTGGACATCTGTACCAAAGACATATAGATTTACAAACAGAGATATTTTAATATGTAAATTTAAAATGCACAAGAAAAATAAAGTATAAAGCTTTATAAAACAGTATAGAGATGTACAACTGTGTCAAAAAAGGGAGAAGTAAAATATATCAAACAAGTCAGAGGAATCCAGTAGTCTTCCTGTTTCAAAGTGGAGCCTCCTCTTTGCACATTTTCCTCAAACACTTTGCAAAAATCATGCAGACTTGTGGATCAAGTTATTTTTTTTACTATCTCTGTTCTGAAACTTCCATCTGACTAAACCCACCAAACCACTGCACCTTTAAAGTTATATATTGCAGTTCTAAGAATGGCTGAGCAAGGATTCATTATCCAGCTTGCCAAAAGCTCAAGAAAACTGTTTAGGAACTGACCTTGAGATTGTGATGTATATTTATTTGTTTACTAGGAATAAGGCCCATTGTGGAAATAAATACAGTGGGCTCTAGACGGCTGCCCTGGCCTTAGGCACTCAGAGTCTATTTGCTGTGGTGACGTCAGCAGGATATAATGACACAGAGCTTACTGTTTTCGCCAAGGTAACTGATCTCTGCTATCTGAAGAGCAGTTGTAATTCAGAGTGATCTACAGCCCTCCCCTGGAGATTGGCAACAATGGCTCCCCAGGAGGAAATGGCTTATTTGGAGGGTGAATTCTATGACATTGTACCTGTACAAGGTCCCACCCCTCCTCAAATCCTACCCTCTCCAGGCTCCACCCTTCAAATGTCTTGGAATTTCCCAATCTGGAGGTGGCAACCCAATTTCCTTCCCAGCCAACCATCAGTGTACTGTTATCTGCTCCTCTGACTTCAGGTTTCCATCTCTTCCCCCCTCCCTGTAGCCTCTACCTAGGAAAAGTACAGTCTTTCTCTGATGACCAAAGCAGCTCACATCATTCTCCTCTTCCCCCTTTTGATTTGCAAAACAACCCTGTATGGTAGGTTAGGCTGAAAGTTTGTGAGTGGTCTGAAATTACCCAATCAGCTTCCACAGGAAGAACCTTGGTCTGGAAGACCCCTACTCTGAAGCGCTATTACGTCACACTGGTTGTCATGGGAGGGCCAGCCACCTCAGCAGGGTATAATGACACAGAGCTCACTAGTCTGGGAATGGCCAACTAAAACCTATGGAACATCAACAACTGCATGAACAATCTAAAGAATACTGTGAGCTGACTACAAGTTGCAAGCTGAGAACTTTCAAGCTGAGAACTGTGAATAATGGCTACTAACATCATAGGGACAATTGTTGAGGGACATCCATTACTAGCACTTTGTGGTTTTAAATTGTTCTATGGTAACTTATGATTTAATGTATTTAAATTGTTCATGTAAGCTGCCCTGAGCGGGGGAGGGTGGGGTAGAAATTTTAAGTAAATAAATATTTTCTACATGGGAACAAATCTCTGCCATTTGGAGAGCAGTTGTAATTCTGAGTGATCTCCAGCCCTCACCTGGAGATTGGCAACAATGGTTTCCCAGGAGGAAATTACTGGTTTGGAGGGTGGAGTCTGTGGCATTGTACCTGTCTGAGGTACCACCCCTCCACAAACCCCACTCTATCCAGGCTCTACTTCTCAAATCTCCTTGAATTTCCCAACCTAGAGTTGGCAACCCTATCTCCTTCCCAGCCAACCATAAACCTACCGTTATCTGCCTCTCTGACTTCAGCTTTCCAATCCCCCCTCCATCTGCAGCCTCTACCTAGGAAGAAGAGATTGGATTTATAACCCGTCCTTCACTCGGAGTCTCAGAGTGGCTTACAAATTCCTTTCCCTTCCCCTCCCCACAACAGACACCCTGTGAGGTAGGTGGGGCTGAGAGAGCTCTGACAGAGACTGCTCTTTATCAAGAGCAGCTGTGACAGAACTATGGCTTGCCCAAGGTCATCCAGCTGCTGGAAGTGGAGGAGTGGGGAATCAAACCCGGTTCTCCCAGATTAGAGTCCACACACTTAACTGCTACACCAAACTAACTCTCAGTACTGGAAAAGTACAAACTGGCTCTCAGTACAGGAAAAGTACAGTCTTTTTCTTCCTTAACAGGGACCCAAGCAGTAGGGAAGCAACCTCAGCAGGGTATAATGACATAGAGTCCACCCTGCAAAGCAGCCGTTTTCTCCAGGGGAACTGATCTCTGCCATCTGGGGAGCAGTGTTAATTCTGGGTAATTATCAGCCCTCACCTGAAGATTGGCAGCAATGCTCCCCCAGGAAAAAATGGCTGGTTTGGAGGGTGGAGTCTATGGCATTGTACCTGTCTGAGGTCCCGCCCCTCCACAAACCATACCCTCTCCAAGCTCCACACCTCAAATCTCCAGGAATTTCCCAACCTGGAGTTGGCAAACTTATCTCCTTCTTGGCCAACCATAAACCTACCATTATCTGCCTCTCTGACTAGCTTTCCATCTCCCCCCATACCTGCAGCCTTTACTTAGGAAAAGTACAGTCTTTCTCTGTAGTAGGGATCCAAGCAAGAAGAAAGTGACCTCAGCAGGGTATAATGACACAAACTCTATCCTGCAAAGCAGCCACTTTTTTCCCCAGGGGAGCTGATCTCTGCCATCTGGAGAGCAGTTTTAATTGAGTTATCTCCAGCCCTCACCTGGAGATTGGTAGCAATGGTTGCTCAGGAGGAAAAGTACAGTGGGCAACCATACACAGTGGGGACCAAAGCAACTCTTATCATTCTCCTCTCCCCCTTTTGATCTGCACAACAACCCTGTGAGGTAGGTTAGGCTGAAAGTCTGTGACTGGTCTGAAATCACCCACTCAACTTCCAAAGGAAGAACCTTTGGCTCTAACTGCTATGCCTAGGGTAGCCAACCTCCAAATGGAGCCTGAAGATCACAACTGAACTCCAGACAACTGATCTCTCTCCCCCTGGAGAAAATAACTGCTTTGGAGGGTGGCCTCTCCCCTCCCCGGACTTCCATAGACTCCACCACAAAATCTCCAGGAATTCCCCATCCTGGAGCTGGCAACACTCGTCAGGAATAGCCCCAGTGAGTTCCCCACAAAGGCCTGGAAAGGGCCTCCTGCCTTTGCTTTTTTACTGACATAACCAAGCTTGGTTGCCTAATAACAGCTACTGAGGGAAAAGTTAGCCCCACAGGAGCCAAGCAGAAGTGTCTTTGTCAGAAGAGACAGCCGTTTTGGCAGTTTATTCTGTCAGGAAAGAGTGTCAAATCTGGCAGTGGGCGGGGCAGAGGAGCGGACCCAGCCTCCAGCCAGTCGGAAAGCTGGAAATGGCCAATATGTATGGCAATTATATATATAGGATTTCATTTCTGGTCTGTCCTAACTGATTACAAAGTTATGAAAGACAATGCAATAAAGACACTATACTGCATATACCATGAACAGTGGAATGAACGATCACACAAATTAAGAAACAATAAAATAGAAACAGTATAATACATAATGTATATAATACATAATATATAATATCCTCTGGGCTAAGTAAGCATGAAAGAATTTTTTGCAGCAGAATTAACATGCTTCTCTGGCAGAAGTTGCTATAATTGTACATCTATGTACTTTTACAAACAACTTATAGTTCATACTTCTCATATGTAGAATTCAAGACAGATCTTTCTACAAACCTGAGAAAAGCCCTAGGTCTGCAGAACAATCTGAAACCTAAAAGATCTTGATACTTTTCAACTGTAGTCACTGCAAAAAAGCCGGTGTGGTGCAGTGGTTATTTTCAGACTAGTATTTGGGAGACCTAGGTTTGTACCCCATTCTGCCATGGAAGCTTGTGGGATGACTGCCCTGACCTGGATAGGCCCTGGCTGGTATTTGGAAGGGGCAACCTCCAAGGAATATCAGGGGTGTGACACAGAGGCAGGCAATGGCAAACCATCTCTGAAACATCTCTTGCCTAAAAGCAAAGTCTAGCTCACCAGCTAGTGGTGCATAATGCTAGAAAGAGCTAGCATTTCTGGCTGCCAGATAATCTAAGGATCTCCTGGCTGTACTATACTCACTGCCATATGATGAGGATGGCGATGATTACTGGATGACCTTGGGCCAATTGCACATTCTCAGTCTAATCTACCTTACAGGATTGTTGTGAGGATAAAATGAAGAAAAGTAGATTGATGTCAGCTGCTTTGGGTCCTCCCTGTGGAAAATGGCAGTATGTAAACAAACCTAACAAATAAAGCTGAAGATGGAGGCAGCGCAGATAAAAGAACAAGTCTTATTATTTAGACTCTCTTAGTGCTCTTTGGTATCTATAAAATTAATTTGGAGGGATGGAAAAGACGATAGTGTACCTCGAGGAAGAAAAATGTTTTTATTCAGTAAACTAAATGATAGTTTCAGAATTGCAAAAACAAACAACCCCTACATGGAAGAGGCAGTAGGTAGTGAGACTGAATTTTAACTCCTGTGAATATAGTGGTTGCTTTTGTTTTATTAACAACTAGGAATAATGTCCACTGTGGGAATAAATACAATGGACTCTAGAAAGAAGTCATGGATGAGTGCCCCAGCCTCTAGAAAGAGGTTATGGGTGAGTGCCCCAGCCCTGGGGGGAGGGGGCTGCAGTGCATGTTGGGGCGATGGTCTGCATATGTTGTTTTGGTATTGATGGTTGTATAGACATTTGGATCAAGATGTGCTGCTTATGGTTGTTATGTGTGGCAGTGCTTGGTTTTTAGCAGGCTTTTGCATGGATGAAGTATATATAGTGTGAAAGCAGTCATCATCATTTTAAATTATTTCTTTACAGCTTGGTGTGGTACATGGAGAATGTGAAGTGTGACATCCTCATTGTGTTGGTCTCTGGACAACCCAACATATAGCTAGCCAGGAGGTATAGAAGAGTCAGTCATCATCATTGCAGAATTTCTCTGTAAACAAAGTTTCTGATGAAGATGTTATCAGAACTGGCAATTAATTTGCCTTGCTGTGGTTCATGGACAATGTGAACCTTTACATCCTCAAAACATCACACTCTGGACAATGCAATATAAAGTTGCTAAACACTACCATAGAGTATGGGTGTCAAGGCACCTGTTTTCTGTAGGGGAAATGATGCGCTGCGGCTGGGAAACACGGTGATTTCCTGGAACTCTCCAGGCCTCACAGGGAGACTGGCAACCCCAATGAATGTTTAAGGGAAGATTGGGAGATTTTACCTCAGGACACATTCAGTGACTTGCAACAGCGACTATTTAGAATGATGGAGGTGAGGGCCAATCAGGCTGCATATGCAAATGACCTCTGTGTTCCGACTGGCTATGGGGGGAGAGGATGACATATGAAATGGAGCAAGGCCCAATCAGCCCACATATGCAAATGGCCTTGAAAGGCTGGCCCAATCAGGTAGAAGGTGAGTCGTCAGGAACTTGCCAATGGTTTCTTCAAAGACTGTTATTTCCAGAGAAGATTCTCTGGAAGGCAGCTTGACCACCATTACCAATCATTTTCCATAGTGTAGTAACAAGAGTTGAGTGTGTTCCAGGGCATGCTATCATTTTGCGTGGGTCACCCATGAGATCCTCATTGATGTCCTGCATTAGCTGTGATGGCATTTAGAAAATATCTTTAAGCGTAGTCTAATGTGCCGAGGTTCCATTGAAGACATATACATGTGGCAAAGGTTCTCAAGGAGGAGGAAGTTTTGAAAACCACTGTTGTAGAAAAAAGGAATCCTGCATTGTGCTGCGTAACATTCACATAGAAGGAAGATAAGTATTTCAAACTATGAACTGTTCCTCTAGCCTTTTAAAAAACAGCTTGGAATTGTTTGGGGCTTGTAAAACTGGTGTTGGTCAGAAAAAAAAATTGAATATCCAAGGCTGAAGAAAACATAAGTTACTAAACAAAAAAGCTTTAACTATACATGATGCTTTCTTTAGGTAACTTGGTGGGTCTGGTGTAAATATCAACTCTGAACAAGTTTTTTTCCCCCTAATCTCTTTTCCTGTCTTGATGCTGAACACACAAGCAGTACTTCCACATTACGCTCACAACAGTATGATACACAGAGAAGTTGCCAAGGTCTACAGTATGCAACAACACTAGATGGGTTGCTATGGGAAGTAGTGCTTTTATAATGACTGGGACTCGACTTTCGTGCCATTATGGGAAAGTGTGTGTGTGTATTTGATTTTTGAAGAGAAGATACAGTATTTTGTAACAGCACTGAAGAAAGGGAAAATACCCTTTTGTTATACTTTAGATAGCGTTCATTTCATTTCATGATTAATATTAAAAAGCTGTTTAAAGAGATACTGAGTGAGTATACATGAAGCGCAGGTGATCAAATTTGAGGCCTGAGGACTGTCAGATTCTATACTCTATGCACACTGGTTTCTTTCAATTGTTACTAAATGTTTCTTTTTCACTGAATCTGACAATGATGTATGTTGCTGCAGATTCCTTTTGTTACTTTCGTTTTCTTTGTAGTTGCTATCACCCATATGGTTTATTGCCTCCCTTGATGTAGATTGCCTGTCTGCTTAATGTTACTTCTTTAGGCGGGAGAATGGGTTCCTACATACCAACGCGTCACATAAACAAAAGCTATCTTGTTCCTGTTTCCTCCCCCTCGCACTCCAGTCTCTCAGGGCGCTATCTGGCTGGCTATAGTCTTGAAGGTTATTTTATTGTCATTGCTTGGATGTTTTGCCTAGGACTTAGCACATCTGGGTCGCACAGGCCAAGAGGGGAATGTTTATGACTTTTCTCACCTATGGTGGGAACAAACGGTCGCCATGTTTTCCCGCATTTTAGTTGTATGCTGATTGGTAGGAAATGTTTATGCATTCATGCTTGTAGGTATATTAACCCCCAACCCTCTTTGTTCTGTATCTCTAACAAACATCGAGACCTGTTCCAGTATATGAATAAAGGACTATGTTTTAACAACAAAGGCCTGATCATTTGCTGATAGCACAGAAGCCTCACAAGGACTGCCTTAAAAATAGTAATCATTGGAGTTTTATCAGTTCCACTATTCAATGTGTTCTGGAAGTTGAGTTAAAAGAGACATGTAATACAGTCTGAAGATTATCGTTACTGTTGTTTGGGGAATTTGCATGCTGCCTTTCCAGAGCCCTGCTCCAGGCAGCAGAAAAGTAGGAACAATACCAGAAGACAAGGCAAACATTTTACGGCATCTGTATTAAACAAAACAAGTCAAGGACATAAGAACAGAATAAAACCATTTAGCTCTCTAAAGGTATCCATAAAACATACCTCTGACCAGAAGTGGACCATGAAACAGCTAAAAAGAAAAATATCTTAGTTAAAATCCTGGGTAAAAAGAAATGTTTTGGCCTGGTGCAAAGATTATGGTAGTAGATAAAGAGAGCAATCACAGATACATGTAAAATTTAGCCAAAAAGAAGTGAAGCAATTCCTCCTAACTGATTCTTTTTACAAATGTATTTGGTGCTGCAGGAATGTGCCAAAAGTTTGCAGTTCGTATTTGTTTGGAGTTCAGATCTCCTGTCCAAGAAACAAACTCCTTTCTGCTTTCAACAAGGTAATTCTGTGAGTTGCGATTAAATTCCTCAAGGAATTGGTTGATGCTTCCATCCATAATGGTACTTTGTCATTTGTTGATCCGTCTGCATGCCTATGATCCTTGACCTGCTTGCTATCTTAATAGGAACAAGCTATGATGAGAAGCTTATGGAGTCCGAGGTATATAAGGAATTAATCCATTTCTTAAAAAAAAATTATCTGAGGGAAGGACCACCAAGCATGCAAATGAGTCCCGTGGAGTACTTAAGTTGTAATAGTTCTCTTTGACTTGTTTTTACTACTCTCTCTTCAGCTTTCCTTGCTTTATTGTTTTATGAGGGTGGAATCAAAGCTATCATGAGTGATGATAGAACACTTTATCATATACTGAGATATATGTGAGAACACTGGAGTGCAGTTGTACACCCCTTTAGTTTTTTCAGAATATTTTATTTGGTATAGTGGTTAGGAGCATGGACTCTAATCTGGGAGAACGGGGTTTGATTCCCTACTCCTCCACATGCAGCTGCTGGTGTGATGTTGGGTCAGTCACAAATTATTTCAGAGCTGTTCTCAAGAGCAGTCCTCAGAAGAGCTCTCTCAGCCCCACCTACCTCACAGGGTGTCTGTTGTGGGGAGGGGAAGGGAAAGGAGATTTTTAAGCTGCTCTGAGACTCCTTCAGGTATTTATTTATTTCATTAGACTTATACCCCACCCTCCCCACACAGTAGGCTCAGGACAGGTTCCAAAACATAATGCAGATTTGATATTAAAACAATTAAAACATATTCAAAAATCCATTAAACTCATTAAATCACTAAAACATTAAGACAAACGATGTGCCTCAACAGACAATATTAGGTAGTGAAGGGCAGGGTATAAATCCAATCTCTTATTATTATTGGGAAAAGCCCATAACAACAAAGCAAAGGCGAATATTAGAACTCAGTTATAAAACTTGTCCAAGTTTTTGTGTGCCAGAGGATAACAGCAGTAAAGATCCTGTTTCTCTGAAGAGCTGAGATCAAAAGGAATGACAAAAATAGGCTTTGTCTAGTGGTACCTGAGATTTATTAATTCTATCCTATTCCTTTGGGGTCTGATTTGGGTTTAAAACTGTTACTCTCAGCTTGGCAGATGGTTTTCTCCGGAGGCCTGATTGGCGTCTGATGAAACCCGAATTGATGAGCAGTAATAGAACTTTAGGCGTTCTGTGTTTCTGTTTGTCAGGGAGGGTGGGAGGAGGGTGCTGCAACTTTTGCAGGTTTAAAATGGTCACTAGAAGATGCCTATAAAGCTAGGGTGGTGAAAATTACAGTCTGTTAATATTTGCCATGGTAGTATCACTTTACTTGCCAGGAACATCGGCTCAGGACTGTTTGTGTTATTTGTTGACAGTTATCACACAGGCACATTCAAAGTATCCAGTATGCCAGGGGTGGACAATTGTTTTGGCTCGGGGGCCACTTTGTGGGAGCGGAGGTTAGCGGAGGGCCGCACTTTTTAAAATGATTGCATTCATTAGTTAACTTTGCATTTCAGAAAAGGTATCAATTGTATCATAAAAATCAATAAATATAAATTAAATAAAATAGTGGTAGTTTTATTCAATTTATTTATTGTGCTAATTTCATATCATCTATATTATTTATAGCACATTTAATTTTAGAATCAGTTTAATGAGAGAAATGTACCCTATCACACTTTTCTACAATTTTTTTGAAATCAGGAGATTGCTTGTTGAGAAACCACGTGGCCGACTGTCTTGGCGGGCTGCAAAAAACTCTATGGCGGGCCACATGTGGCCCCCGGGCCGCAAGTTGCCCACCCCTACAGTATGCCTATCAGATGAGAGCAGAGCTTATATTTTAAAAGAGAAGGTGCAGCCAGCAGCCAAGGCAAGGAGAGAGCCCGAGGGGTTGGTGGCTTCCAGTGATAACAATTAAGGGGCTGCTGTGTTGAAACTCTTGGCTTGGTGGCAGTGGCTCGTCCCCTTTATATCAGGCACTGTGGCTTGGGTCTGCACAGTCAGCTCCCCTCCCGTCCCCTCTCTCCGTTTCATGAGTTCTCAGCACTATTAATTTTGGGTTTTCTTCCTGTTTGCATGCCATCATCGCAACACTGGTTTGTTTGTTTGTTTATAAACTCTGTTAACCATCCAATTTCTGCTAATGCAGGGCTCTGGGCAATCTACAACATTCATAAAAACATATTAAGATAAAAAAAATCAAAACATTAATAACTTCAAACAAATCAGATGGTGTGTACTAACTGATCCAATTTCAGACGGGTGGCTGCTTCGCAGGCAGGGGGGAGGAGGACAAGGCAGATATAAGAAGCAGCAGGAGTGGAAAAGGATGCCAGCCAGGAGGAAAACTGTTGCTGTCTTCAACCAAAAGTGGTCAATATTCCTTATTATAGAGTGACACACATCCAAAAGTGCACCCAGAATTTTGTATATACATATGTGAATCTATATAAGACCTGGTGTTGCTGTCTTGAATGTTATATATTTGCTACAACAAGTCAAATAAGCCTGTGGGAGTTGAGCAAATCCTCCAAATTAGCCTGGTATCAAATGTCCCATTCATCAGTGATGTGTGTCACTCCCATCAAGTGAAATGGTTAAGTCCTAATGGTGCAATTCCAAATGGAGACCATGAAGGGCTTAGGCTGGAGTAACTCTGCCATTTTGCTCGGCTCCCCTCATTCCATCCAACTACAGCTCCTCTGCCGTTACCACAGTCATGGCAGGAAACACTGGGGTTTTGTTTTGTTTTATAACAGCAGTGACTCTGAGGCTGAGGACAGACTGGCAATGTAAAGCGGGACAGCCCCACATTGGAAGTGGAAGAAGGGAGCGCGTTCAGACATGCGCATCTGTCCGTCGGCTCCGTTTCGCACTTACCCGTCTCCCACTCGCTTTCCATCCACTTTAACAGGACACCGGGAGAAACCGGTGTCCAGGGGCTGTCTTGCGCTTGCCTCCCGCTTCCAGGCAGTGTGAACCGGAAGAAGGCGGGAGGCAAGCGGAGGCGGCAGTGTAAACGCGGCATTTTGCCAGTTTGCGCACGTGCGCACATGCGCAAACTGGCAAAACGGCCCTATCACGAGCTGCGGAGGCCGGCCCACGTGGGGCCACTCCACAGCAGTCTGAACGCTCCCTATCGGCACCATTGCGCAATACACCGGCCGGTGTGAACGGCCAGCTCCGGGGAGTTTTTCCTCCGCAGCATTTTTCTCCTCATTCATCTCGCTCCAGATTGCCAGTCTGTCCTCAGCCTGAGGAGGGAGTCAGTGACACTGAGCTGAGTTTATATGAGCCCCATCCTCATTTCTTTTAAGTGACAAGATCCAGAGCTGTAATGCAGAGCCGCAGTCCGGTTTAGGGAAACCATCACCCCCATCGCAGAGTGTATAGCCCATCAACAAGTAGCTGACCTGAGGAACTTGGAATGGGTTCCTATCTGGGAAGCATAAGAAAAACAGAATCACAGCTGACGTGGGCACAGCTTCTACTGAACAAGATCAGAGTCAGCGTGAGTTCTTCTAGCAATGCACACAAATGGGGTTGGTCTCTTTTCTGTTCGTGCAGGGGCCTCTGTGCTTCTGCATGACTTCCCCTCTTACAGCTGGCTACTGATACCTCTGCTATTTTTCTGTCTTAGATGTACTCTGGAAAAAGCTTGAAGTCCCAGGGAGGCTGAAAGGTGCAACACTATAGAGGTTTTCTACTTGCTGTAAACCTCATTGGTAGTTTTGCATGGCATCTGGGTGAGGAGCATTTTTGCTTTTTTATTTTAAACATTTTTTTTCCTCTCAGCATTTTACACATGTGACAGATTACTTGAACCTGGGCGTTGGTTCTCTGCATCACCTCTGTTTGCGTAGCCACTTAAATCTTCTACAAGCATGTCCAACACGAGCAAGACCTCTCCTGCATGTCCATACCACCATTTCCTCACCTTTTTGCTATGTTTTGTTTTTGTATTCTTCAGCTTTGAGCACTTTGTGCTCACCTCTTTGACTTAAATCAACCAGCCAGATCTTACAACAGAATTTCCACATCTAGCTGGAAAGTCCCCTTTAAGATGTTTTAGCAGAATTTTTAAGTATCTGGAAAGATGCTTGTTGATAACAGTGTTGTCCAGATGGTGTATGTTAAGAGTGAAGAACCAAGCGTTATAAACTAATCATCACTTGACTGCTCAGTCATACTTCAACTATGAACAGAAGTCCTTCATCTGTATAGGATGTTTCCTTTTATTATTTTTGATGTAGATCACTACTGAACACAAAATAAGTAAGACAGAGATTTTGAACCCAGAAGCAGAATCTCTGGCTTTGTTGAAAAAGACTCATGGTCATCTTGACCTTGGCCACTTCTCTCCCATGCAATTGAAATTTCATGGATTCAGCATTCATGGTTTTATAATTTCAGTTTTTGCAGTGTCTTGGGTGAAACACAAAACCACTCAGATAAACAAGGGAAGAAATTTGAGTGGCCAAGATAATGCCAACATTATGTAGGAAGAGTGACCCAAAAAAGGGAGGGAGTCCAGTACAATGTCATTTTATGTTTGGGGGAAACTAGAAATCATACACTTCAAAATATTCAGCTAGTTAGGGAATAAACTTTGTGGTTTAAAGGAGTCAGTGATTTTGCAGAGGTTTTTTTTTAAAAAAAACCTAACAATAATGCTGTAGTTTTGGGAAAGGACAAAAACAGTGCCCTGTTCTTCAGGAATAAAGTGACATTTAATCACACAGGAATTGCTGGCTCCTCTTGACTGTGTTTAGCCTAAGAATAAGGCAACTGGGAGGCCATTTATTCAGAACTCAATGCTATCTGGTCTTGGGAGCCAAGGAACAGATGAGTTCTTCCATCATAGTTTTCCTTGAGCTCTACACTAAGGAAAGGCTATCAGTTGCCTTGTACTGTACATTTTGTGGTACGGTAGCAAATACACCTTTTAAGCTACATACAGAGAAAAGGGGTATGAGGAACATGGAGCACAGAAATGGTTGGCAAGAAGAGTTGTGGCTGTACTCTCAGCTGTCCTTCCTGAAGTAAATCCTAGGGGGGGAAAGGACTTTGTTCTGTCTTAAAAGAATGGTAACATTCAGCAATCAACAGTAGGCTATATGCTGATTTAGGGCACATGAAGTAAAATCTGTTTTGACCTGATGACCATTAGGGCAATACTTGGTGATGAAATCTGCTTCTGTGATAATGCTTCAATTTTGGAGTGACAGAATCCTGAAAATTTGGATCAGGAAGGTTTTAGTATTAAAAGACGTAAATAGAATTTTCTTTCTTTCTTTTTCATTTGTTTCTTTATGGTAGACTTCCATTTTGGTGCCCTATATTGGGGACACTCTTTGGTGCCCTATATTGGGGACACTCCTCCCAGACAGATAAATAAATATTTGTTGCATTGTATCTCCTATTTGAATAAAACCCACATAGGCATTTTTCTCTGTCTTGAGTATTCACATGCAATAGCGAATACAAAGTTTGATTTAACACATTTCCAGTAATTGGTAGTGTGGGAACCATAGATTAAGCCAAAAGTATTCTGAGAGGTATTTCCTAGTGTCCAGCCAGAACAGATGCATTGTGTTGAAATGCACATGAGCACTAATTCTGGATTTGTGTTAATCCTATTTATTCTTTTAATATGGTACTTGGTTAGGTCACTGAAATAGCTTGAGTCATCGCATAGTCAGCGTGGTGGTTTTTGAAAACAGAGTACTCTTCTGTTATAAAACTCAGTTCTAGCATAGTCTTGTTTATTCCCATGAAGATTTTATTAGCAGGGGGATCATAACCTCTGTTAGAATTTACTGAATCTGTATATTTTATAAGCACAGTTCATTGGCTTGTTACATTATGGGTTCTGTAAAATGAAGTTACTGTATATTGCTGTGCAGCTTTGCAGTTTCCACAACAGTGTAATGCCTTGCATGTGATGAAATAAAACCTGTACTCCTGCAAATAATGGGATTTGTTTTGAAGAAAATGGAAAACAGGCAAGCTGTCTAATCACATGTGGACAGAAAATTTCTTTTCAGGTAGTTATTGTCTTCGCTCGTTTTTATTTTGCATTGATTTAATGCCACAGGGCGAGGTTTAGTTATTTATTCTCAGCACAAAGGATCAAGCTTTCCCTAAAGACTGGGGATAAGAATTTGCTATTTATATAAGGGAATTGTTATTATGGTTAGTTTATAAAGTATCCAGACATGCCCTATCTATACAATATTAACAAGATTATCAAAACAAGGCAGTGCCTACAGGTTTATAATCTAAATGGAGCATAAAACATGGGGAAGAGGGAGAGAAAAACACCAGTAAGGGAAAGCCAAGAAGAATAGATCAGTCTTTAGCAGTTGTGTTGTTGTTGTTTTTTAACTTTTAAAGCATAAGGAGGCCATTGGCACATTGAGGGGAGTGAGATCCTATAGCAAACTGGTAAAAAAGACAGATCAGGAAGTCCTGTATTAAAGGCAAAGTAAGAGAAGGCAGCCTAAAAGATGCAAGATAGGGGTAAGAAGGTAAGAAGAAAAAACAAGAAGAATGCAATAATCCTGGGAATAGCTTCTAATCAATGAGAAACATGTGGTGATAATTTTTTTCTTAATCAGTATTCATTGTTCTAGCTGTTTACCATAGGCATAAACCATCGTTGCCATTTTCCTGTGCAAACCTCATTGGATTGGAATTTGGCAAGAGTCATTTTACTCTGCTCTGGTATTGTGTTCAGTTTTGGGCACCACAGTTTAAGAAGGATATAGACAAGCTGGAACGTGTCCAGAGGAGACCAACAAAGATGGGGAGGGGTCTGGAGACCAAGTCCTATGAGGAAAGGTTGAAGGAGCTGGGTATGTTTAGCCTGGAGAGGAGACGACTGAGAAGTGATATGATAACTATCTTCAAGTACTTGAAGGGCTGTCATATAGAGGATGGTATGGAGTTGTTTTCCATAGCCCCAGAAGGTTGGACTAGAACCAACAGGTTGAAATTAAATCAGAAGTGCTTTTGGCTAAACATTAGGAAGAACTTCCTGACAATTAGAGCAGTTCCTCAGTGAAACAGGCTTCTTCTGGAGGTGGTGTGCTCTCCTTCTTTGGAGGTTTTCAAACAGAGGCTAGATGGCCATCTGACAGCAATGTGGATTCTGTGAATTTAGGCATATCATGAAAGGGAGGGCAGGAAGGATTGCCTCTGTGCTTAGTTCTTGTGGCCCTTAATTACAGTCCCAGGGAAATTCTGATCACCACTTTGGGGCCAGGAAGCAATTTTTCTCCAGGCCAGTTAGGCCAGGGATCCTGGAGGCTTTTTGTCATCTTCTGTACATGGAATAGTGGTCACTGAGGGTGTGGAGTGGAGGTATTTATGAATTTCCTGCCTTTTGCAGAGGGTTGGACTAGATGACCTTGGAGGTCCCTTCCAACTCTATGATTCTATGATTTATAACTGAAATGTAAGAAAAACTTAACCTAAATCAACCTGAAAGGTTAATTGGTTTGGTGCTTAAATGCAAAGTAAGAAGCTACAAGGTGAATCAGAACTTGGAATGAATTACATAACCATGAGACCATTCCTGAGATACTAACTCCTGTCACTAACCTTCTTACTTCAGAAGGCATGGTACTAGGAGATGACTATTAGCAGAATATCATAGTGAACATGGAGATTCTTTATCTCTCCTTATATATAATTGAGTAGTGGGGTGGCACTTTCTGAACATTCCACATGCTCCTAAATCAGTTGGCTTCATGACGTGTCACTCAGAAGCTGTCTCCCTGTAAATAAGAGTGCCAATTTGGTGTAGTGGTTAAGTGCGCAGACTCTAATCTGGGAGAACTGGGTTTGATTCCCGACTCCTCCACTTGCACCTGCTGGATGGCCTTGGGCAAGCCATAGCTCAGTACCAGCTGTTCTCTCAAGGACAGTTGTCTTACAGCTCTCTCAGCCCCACCTACCTCACAGGGTGTCTGTTGTGGGGAGGGGAAGGGAAAGGAGTTTGTAAGCCGCTCTGAGACTACAAGTGAAGGGTGGGGTATAAATCCAATCTCCTCTTCTCTTCTTCTTCTTCTATCCACTGGCTGCGTTGCCTGAGCCTCACCTTCAACATTCTAAACAGTTTGCTGTTCCTCTCCCCCCCATAGACAGGTGGAACACAGAGGTTATTTGCATATGCAGCCTGATTGCCCTTTGACTCTAATATTATAGTTTGCTGTGGCTGTTGGGAGTCATTGAATGTGTCCTGAGGTAAAATATACATCCTGATCTTCCCTTAAACCACTTGGTCCAAAGGGGGCAATACTGCCCCCTTGGGGGTGCTGGAACGATCCAGGTGGGCTGGACCAATCCAGGTGCAGATTCACAAACTGCATCTTTTTGTCCACTTCTTGAAGATATATGTCCAGGGGGGCACTGAGTAATTTTTTTTCCTGAAAAGGGGGAAGTAGGCCAAATAAGTATAAGAACCTATGCCTTAAACAGTCACTGGAGTTGCCAATCTCCCTGTGGGGCCTGGAGATCTCCCAGAGATCACCATGTTCCCCAGCCACAGCAGATCATTTCTCCTACAGAAAATTTCCCAGCTATTATAACTGATCTCCAGATGACCAAGAACAGATCTCCTGGAGACAATGGCTGCTTTGGGCAGTGGACTATGGCATTATACCCTGCTGAAGTCCCTCGGCACCCCAAACCCAGCCCTCCCCAGGCTCTAACCCTCAAATCTGCAGGTATTTCCCAACCCAGAGTTGGCAACCCTGTAACTGGCTATTCAGACCCTTGGAACCCAGAAGACATGGCATAGGAGGAGGTGCTTTTCTACCTTAGCTGCCACTACATAATCCAAAATCAACATAAGTCAGGGGTGGAGGGAACCATACCTGTTACTATGAGGCTATCCTCCCATACTACCCACTTGCAGCAGCAAAATGACTTGAGACAGCCCTGCCTTATAGCGAAGCAGAAGGAAATAAACACGGCTTGCCTCCCTTTATTTTCCCCTTCCCTCTGCCACCCCACCAGCCACAGACAGGACACTCACCTGGAGCTTCCTTCTAGAGCCCGTTGTATTTCTTCCCACAAAGGGCCTTACTCCTAGTAATTTGTTAAGTCCATCAGTACCTTCTCCATAAGATTACAGCTTCTTTTTCTCATATTTTGTTTTTTAATTTCTCTACAGCAGCCAGGAGAATATTAAACCTGCTTCTGAAGGTGTTTCTGTTAGTTTCATATGATAAATGTCATCAGACACTGCTATTTGAGTATATGTTATCCAGATGTTTTAAGCTGTTTCCTCCCCATATTGTTCATTCTTTCTCTCCTCATTTTAATGTTAGTTAATTGTGCTAGATATCTGGACCCAATTATCTGGACCCAATTAACTGTTAAGTGAAAATTCAGCCAAATGTTCTATGCTTCTATAGTTTGAAATCTATCCATATCACATATTTAGAAATTACGAGACCTTTGGAGCTGAAAAGGTCAGCTGGAATTCCAGTACTGGATCATTATTTCTTACATTCACGTATCAGCCGCTTATGTTTCCCAGCCAATCATGCTTCCGATTTTTTGTCTCTTGAAATATTATTTCTTTTTTTTCTTCTCATTAGTAAATGCACAAACTACATTTTTCAGTAGCTCTTAGTTACTTAAAACAACAACCTTCTGTTCTTACTTATTGAAAACATCAATGGGGTTAGCAATCCCCTGCACTCATTTTAAGCAACAGCACACCAGACCATTTTGTTCAGTATTTGGGGCTGCACCTCTGCTCAGGCAACCAAAAAAGCACCTCAAGAACTGGCAGCTCTGCTAGGGCTCAACTTGCTCTCAGTATATATGGCCAAGTACTTTGCTCATCTCTTTCCTCCCTCCATCTTTGTTCGCTGGCACACCTCCATCTTCACAGGTAGACATTGGACGTTGTTTGGCACTTGAGCCATAAAATTACTTATTTATTTTACTTATTTATTTTTTAGATTTTTATCCTGCCTTCCCCACCTTACGGCAGGCTTACCCCTGATATAAGTGGTTCAACCAGTCTTATTTCTAAACATTCAACAAAACATATGCTATATTTTCCTCTGATTTATCATCAATATATCTAATAGCAAAGTCTGTCCCCCCCACAGATATCTAAATCTGCAAACTTGAGGGATATGGGGGTTTTCAGGAGGAGGCAAAGGAAATCGTGTGAGCCCCCCTGCAAGAGAAAGGCAGGTGCCTGGTCCCAGTGGCTGGCATCATACAACTGGGCCATAGTTTTCTTGGGTAGAGGCTGTTGGTGGAGAGAAAGGAAAAGCT
The DNA here is from genome assembly GCA_029233225.1 of Lepidodactylus listeri. Lineage (NCBI taxonomy): Eukaryota > Metazoa > Chordata > Lepidosauria > Squamata > Gekkonidae > Lepidodactylus > Lepidodactylus listeri. Next base: position 13,276,798 of record JARCFY010000015.1, on the reverse strand, counting down.
GAAGACGGGTAGGTAAAGATAGGTTGGCTCAGGGGTCCTTTCGTAGAAAAAGAGGTGCAGGAGCTCATTAGCATAACTCATTAGCATTACTTATTTGCATATGGTACACCACCTGACATCACCAGAAGTATGTCAGAAGGCAAGAAAGAAAGGAGAGAGAGAGAAAGAAAGAGAGAGAAAGAAAGAAAGAAAGAAAGAAAGAAAGAAAGAAAGAAAGAAAGAAAGAAAGAAAGAAAGAACTGGCAGAGAGGGGATAGCTACTAATCCAAGCCTCAGAAATACCACTATTCTAGGAGGATAGCTTCAGTGGTGGCTGAAGCCTTCAGAAGGCTGGTTGGAGGAACAAGGACCTTTCCAGGGGGCGGGGTCATTTTGCTGCAGCCACGACACAAGCAGGCATTCCCCCCCCCGGGAGGGGGGCTGGCACCAACTCCTGGAGCTGCGCTCCCCCGAGTTCCTGCTCGAAAGGACCCCTGGGTTGGCTGTTGGGTGGGAAGGAGAGAAGAAAGCAGGGAAAGGGGAACACTATGGGTGATGCCGGGAGGAGGGAAAGAGGAAATAGTGTGAGCAGGTGCATATAGGAGAAAGTGAGGTGCCTGACCTGGTGGCCGGTCCCACACAATTAAGCCATAGTTTTTATAGGTAGAGGTTGCTGCAGGGAAGAGGGAAAGCTGAGGACCAATGTTACTTGGTGTGACGGCCCTTCTCTGCTCATACAAAGTGCCGACCACTCTATACAAGCTGTCTTCTTCAAGTTATGGGTTATATGTGGGTCAGGACGTCACACTCACCACCCTTCTTGTCTCTTTTAAAATCTACAGAGAGCCATGGCCATCTCATACCTCAGGTCCTCTCTCCCGCTCCCAGGGACATCCGCAGACAGGGTAGCCCATCCCCTTTTAATAATCAGCCCTCCTCACTCACAAGGAGCTGTTGGGATTGGGGCTCAAAAACTATTCTGATCAGTCGCTGCCACCATTCACTCATATCCTCATAATATAAATACAGACTGAGGTATTAAAGTGTGTGTGTGATTCTTTCCCTCGGACGCCCAGCCCACAGGGTCAATCAGGAAAGTTTTTAATTGTGACATAAACAAAAAACTGGGGAAGATAAAGTATAAAAAATAATGTTTCACTTCCACTGAACTCTTGAACTGAGTGCCTGTACCTACAATTGGGATCCTTTAGTTACAAATTTATTAATTTCAGCCTGTTCCAAGCAGCTCTTCTATGCCGTTCCCCTCAGTCAGAAAACCCTTTTCACCTCCGTGCTTAAGCTATCAAGTGCTGTTTTTCAAGTCCCCTTCTCTGAACATTCTGTCCGCTCTCATTGGCTGCTCTGAGGGAGAGGCTGAGCTTAGCCTGTCTGTCACAGTTGGCTATGGGATGGGAAGGAGAGAAGTGGAAAAAGTATCTGAATGCTATTCTGATTGGGAGAAGGCTTTGGGAGCTTTCAAGGAAGGGAAATAGTAAGCAGTGGGGGAGAGGGAAATGAGATGCTTTCTGCAAGTCCTTGTGGGTTCCCACTTGTTATTAAACAATATTGCAGTTGTGTGAATACTCTGAGGTAGGAAGGAGTGCATATTAATGCAGATATGCTATCACCCTGAATGAGGCAAATGGCCTGGCTGATGCCTGTGTTGTATATGTGACTGTGAGATTGTCCCAAAAGATGCAGTCTGCAACAAGTCTTCTTAACCAGAAAGTCTTTAATTTGCAAAGAGGTTTTTATTGGAATGGTTACACTTTTCCTGTTAGTAATGACTTTATTGTAAACAAACAGTTAGTATTATACTAAGCTAACAGAATCCCCCCCCCTTACACCTACACCAATCATAAAGCGCAAAAATAAAAGGTTCCAGCCCCCTGAACAGGTTTCACATGGAAATGGTGGCAAGTATGTTATTGTGCTTTTGGTTCCCAGGGAATTTCTACTAAACGGTTTGAGAGCAGGTGCAAAAGGAATAATATGGTAGGGGAGGATTTATCCCAGACCTTGAGCAAGCTGGGCGCGAAGCAGGAAAAAGCTGGGAGTGAAGCAGGAAAAAGCGAGGCGTGATAAGGAAGCCAGACAGTTAAACAGCTCATGAGCACATTCCAGCGGGTGGGGTCACTGGTCGAGTCCCAACCCCCAGCCGGGGGATGGCAGCGTAGCTGACAGTGACAAATGTGCCATGCTCAGCAGTTTCCAAAACATATATACATGCAGGGGTCATTTTGTAGAAAAAGAGGTGCAGGAGCTCATTAGCATAACTCATTATAATAACTTATTTGCATATGCCACATTACCAGAAGTGATGCACTCGTCGAGTAATCCCTAACATGGTGAAAGAAACCATATGCGGATTATTGTTTGATGCGCTTAACTCATGATTAAAGTTTCCTGTGTGATGAAATGGCTGAAGTGAGTTCTATAATGTTCATATTGTGTAGTTAGTGAGTTATCTTCTGAAATATGAAGAGAGGAGATCTTGTTCCTACGGGAAACGCATCAAGCAGAGGCAGGCAATGACAAACCGCCTCTGAATATTTCTCCCCTCAAAAACCCCATGAGGGCGTGGCATAAGTTGGCCTTGATTTGACGCCCCCTCATAAGAGGAATAATTAAAACAGTTTACTTTTAAAGTTACAGATTTATGCTAATAAATGCAGCTATGCATTTTGCATGTAGCAGTATTCTTATTGTGACCACTGGAATGCAGTGTTTGTCTCAGTGCAGATATAGGCTCTGTCTATATTTGTAGCTTTACCAGCTCGCGTTATGACTGGCAGCTTAGAGGAAAAATTTAGCTCACCATCTTTCTCTTTTTAAGATGCATTCCTCATGGGACTATTCTCAGATTCACCTATGATTTCCATTCAGTTAAATAATTATTCCCAAGAGGCTTGTTTGCGGGATCTTTTGTCAGCTTAGAGAAAAAGCACCCAGCACATTTCAGGTTGTGTGTTAGGAAACGCAACCATTTCCCATCAGTTTTGGATTCAGGGACATTATTTTGCTGGAGATAATTGCACAGGGAGAGGAAAAAGTCAACCCTTTAGCCTCCTCCCCCCACAGTGGCAATAACTCTGGCTGTCCACGACATTGGCTTCTTGATTCCCCCCCCTTCCACGTAAATGTAAGGCTCCCCCCGCCTTTCCGTAGTGCACTTCTAAGCAGAGTGACACCCCTTCTAAGCCCCCACTAGGTTAAATTAGTTGAGAAAGGCACATAAGTCTATTGGACCGCGTGCAGAGGAGCAGCAAATTATTTTAAGGGTCTCCCCCCACACTAAGGCAGGCCTGAGGGGTCCCGGGTAGGCCGGCCAAAAGAAGCCCATGGCCGTTTGACACCTCCCACATGGACAGCCTGCAGGAGGAAGGAACTTGCCACCGGCATCCAAGCCAGGGTGCCCCAGCTGCCTTCCTTCCCTCCCCCTTCCAGTCTGCCAAGAGCATGCAGAGACAGCGCAGCCCCAAAGGCCCTGGGTCCCCGAGAAGAGGGGCGGGGCAGCTAGGTGCAAGGCCCTGATCCAGAGCTTGGGAGCTGCGGGGTATGTGTTTGTGTGGCACCAGTCCATTGGGAAAATTATTCTGCCCAGCTGGGAGGGGGAAGGGATGCGGTGGTTCCTTTCCCACCTCCCAAGGAAGTCCTGGGCAGGAAAAGAGAGAGGTGGGGGGGAGGAGACGAAGAAGGCGAAGGGCCTGCTGGGGCAAAGGGAAAAAGGGAGGAAGTGCCAGAGGGGCAGGAGATGGAGGGGAGAATGGATTGGAACCCCCCAGCTGGGGGAGCAGCAAAGAGGTATCCAGCAGGCGGCAGCCTCCTGGAGAATGGGTGTGGGTGTGGGGCACTTGGCAGTTGTCATGAAAAGGCCCGCTGCCTGCTCTGTGCAGCACAGAACCTCCCCCGGCCAGGCCCAGCCTAGACGACAGATTAATATGGGCACGCACGCAAGGCTGCCTCCGCACGCGGGAGGACTGAGCCAGAGCCGGGGAAACAGGGAGCCAGCTGTGACAACTGGCGTGAGGGTGACTCTTTTGGCAAGGGGTGGCTGGGAGGGGGTGGGGCTTTTCAGCGGCGGCACCAGCAACCCAGCTCTGGCCCTCCACTGCTCCCCATGCACTTGTTGCTCAGGCCAGCTGGGGAGGCAGATGCACGGCATGGAGCGCACCAAGAGGTGACCATGAGCCAACTCTGGCCAGGCTCTTATTACTGCAGGAGCATCGCTCCAGCACATCCCAGCCCCAAATGACCCCTGTATACATGCCAAAATACAGTGTACAGTTTTCATAGCTGGCAATGTATACAGGTTTCATATAATGTAGGAAACATATTGTGGATGAAGCTACACTGAGTCTTAGGTTCTGTACAAATCATGGTTTGTTGAGACCATAGTTTGTTGCACACACTGTTAGCTAAAGTGCCTTAATTTATTAATAAATGTGGGGAATTATGAGTATTAAATGGCAATAAGCATTAAATATAGGATCAGAACCTGTGTCTGTGGGAGTTTGAGTTCCCAGTCCCAGGAATAGATGCTGAGGCTAGATTACTAAAGCAGTGATTTCTTTACTAAAGGATTCTCACACATAGAAATATAAAATCAAGCATACACACAAACAATACAGATCTAGGGATTCAGATAGAAAAGTACCGAGACGTTTGCATTAGCAGGAAGTATAGTAGGTGGGGGTGATACTTTACCTGTCCAGTGAGACGAGTTGACTCTGCAGCGAAAAAGGGATAAAATGAGGGAAGGGGTCATGAGTTGACCAGCAATACACATGGAGAGGTCCCAAACTGTGCAAGGAATGGAACCAGTAAGATAGCGTGAGGTTGGGAAAGGTAAACGCAAGACAGCGAGCAATGGAGTGATGTTCTCCTTTTAAACCTTAAATGTAACCTGAGGCTAGCGCCTTTTGGTCCCCAGGAAATATTAAGAAACTTAAACTGTTAATGGGTCAGAAAAAGGGATTAATCATTGGGCAATTGAAATAATGGCTTGGCTAACAGTGACACCTCTTTGGAGAAGAAAAGACAAAGGAGGAAAGGAAGAGAACTATTCAGGTTGCAGAACCTGTGCTTTGCATTAGCGCCCAGATGCTTGACAGCTGCGTTATCTTGATGGGTGGCTGGGAGACTTGATGGCTCGCTGATATTGTAACCGGGCACATCTCTTTTCTTTTAGGTTGGAGAGGAATGCTTGCTTCTTATGGTGATGTTATATGTATGTGTGGGGGATGCCTGGGTGATGGAGAAGGAAGCTTCTCATGGCATCTGAGTAAGAACTTCCGTGTCCTTTCTGCAGAGCATGGTTTCCCTCTGTGATCTGCTGCTGTTTCTGCATGCTTGGGGGTCAGAACTGCTGGTCTGCAATCTGGCACTGGCATGGCTGCGAAGATGCAGGAGCTTCTTGTAGTCCACAGGTTCACATCTGGCTGGGCATGTAGCTCATGCACAAGGTTCCCCTTGGCAAAAGCACATGCTTTTAATCCAGTATAGGGGCACTGCATTTGGGCTACAGTACTGTCCATTGCCTTGACACACACTCTTTCACAGTTCAGCAAAGTAGTCATATTTAATATATATATTTTTATTATTTTTCTTATATATGAAAGCTATTTACAAACTTATATTACACACATATTTTCAGAGTCATACACGTTTTTCCATCCATACATAGAATTTTGACCATATATTTAGAAATTGCTTTTCATTTCTTCCATGGACATAGTAGCTGATCCTGTCTAGCTCTGCGAGCTCCATCAGTTTTTCTAAAAAGATTCCTGGGTCTACTGGTTCTTTCTCTTTCCATTTACTTGCCCAGCTTATTCTAGCTGCAGTAAGTATATATACTATTAGTTTCTGTTCTTCTTTCCTTAGACCTTCGGGCAGAATATTCAATAGATATAACTCTGGACAGCTTGGCAGATTTACCTTCAATATTTCTTCTGCAACCGATTTCACATTTATCCAATACTTTTGGGCCCTTTCACATTTCCACCACATGTGGTAGAGGGTTCCCACTTCTCTATGACATTTCCAACAAGTAGCTAAGAGGTTTCCATAACACTTCGAGAGTCTATCGGGTGACCAGTGCCATCTGTAAAACATCTTATATAAGTTTTCTTTATAAGATGCTGCACTAGTAAATTTTAATGTTTTCCACATTTTTAGCCAGTCTTCTAGCGCTATGGGATGACCAAAATCCCGCATCCAGGCCACCGTTACACCCTTGACTGTCTCTTCGTGCATTTCCTCTGCTAACAAAGCTTTATAAATTTTTTGTATGTTTTTCTCGTCTGTATCTAACCAAGCTTTCTCTAAATCTATTTTTGTATTCATAAAACCCGTTTCTTTGTCAGATTTAAACCTTGCTGTTAATTGATGTTTTTCAAGCCATGATAGTTTTAGTTTTTCTCGCTCTAGAATTTCAAATGTTTTTAGGTTGTTTGATGTATCTAAAAGTTTTTCATAGCTAACTTTTTTATCGTTATTTATTAGTGTAGGTTTTATAAAGGCTTCCAGGGGTGATACGCACAGCGGTGTTTTAGGGAAGTATACCCATTTAATTTGTTGCCATGTTTTTAGCAGGGCTCCTCTAACCCAATGTTGTTTAAAGTTATTGTATATTTTATCCTTTTCATACCAAAGGTATGAATGCCAACCCAAAGCAAAGCAGTCATATTTAATAGTCTTTCATGATGCCGTTTGAAGTGGCTGCATGGCAACAATACCCAAGTTAGCCTATCAGACAAACATCAGAGTTCATTTGTAAATCCCAGTTAGGCTGGTGCTTGCTTCTCTTACCTTCAAGTAGACTACTTGGTTGCTATTCTAAGGTTCCTCACATTGTCTGTTGTTAGGGTGTAACTGTAATAAATAGGTAGATTATCCTAGAATAGCCAACCCTTCTTGAGGATCTCTGGGCCACTGTTGCTAAGCATGGCTGAGACTTACCTGCACTGTCACTTGCAGATCAGGAGAGGGGTGAAGCAGGAAGGAAGGCAGTTGGGCAGTCTCGTGCAGCCTGCAGGCTCTGGAGGGGACAGGATCGGCTGCAGCCAGGAAGGCCAGCTACATCAGCTGAACCAGCCCATAGGGGTGGAACTGGGATGCCCCTGCAGCTACGTAAGCAGCTCGCTGCAGTTAGCTCACCCTCTGCTGCTTCTTTGCTGGCTAACCCTCCCTCCCTCCCTCCCTTGAATTTGTGCTTTGGTTGTTACAGGTTGTTTTCTGTTTACAATTTGTTTAGCTCTTCTTGTCACAGTGTAGGTGGTATGGGGCATTGGGACAGATCTTTGGTGGGGAGGCTATACCTGCGTGCCCACCTCCCCCCAGGGGTGTCGAGTTTTAAAATCCGGGGGGGGGGGCTCTTGTATGTGTGCATGCCGGGACCATGTCCCCGCCACCTCCCCCCCGGGCCTGGCCACTCCTGCCTCCGTCCCTCCCTCCGTCCATCCGGGGGCCAGCTGGGCAAATGCCCAGCGTGCTGGCATCACCCGGAAGTGACGCTATCACGCTGGGCATGTTGCCGGGGCGACGCTCTGGCAATCACCCTGAAACTCTTGTGGTGCCATAGAGTTTCGGGGCGATTGCTAGAGCGTCGCCCTGGCAACGTGCCCAGCGTGATGGCGTCACTTCCAGGTGATGCCAGCATGCTGGGCATTTGCCCAGCTGGCCCCTGGATGGACGGAGGGAGGGACGGAGGCAGGAGTGGCCAGGCCGGGGGGGGGGGGAAGAGGCAACGGTGGCAGCCAGCCGGCCAGCGGGCAGGCAGGTGGGCAGGCGGGTGGGTGGGCCTAGGAAGGACCTGGTGGGTGCTCCATTTTGCCGGGGGTGGCTGAGCCCCCACAGGAAATTTTGGGGGTGGCTTGAGCCCTCGAGCCCCCCCCCCCCGTAGTTGGCGCCTATGCCTCCCCCAGTTTTGGAGACTCCCTTACGGAGTCTCAGGGTGGAGCCACTCAGCTTCATGCTGACATGCTCAGCTGCATGACCACATGGATCCTGGGTCTTGCCACTCCACAGTCATATCCCCCAGCAGGCAGGCCGGGAGTGCAGTTATCAGCAGCAAGCAGGTTGCCCAGTGTTGGATCTGTCCCCATGCTGCCCCAATGCTCTTTCAGTTGTATTCAATTTAAAAAAGCTGTAGCCATGTTTTCACCAAAAGTGATGTCTCTGTTCTTTCCTTCCACTGCTTCACCCTTTATCCTCCTTGAGCCCCACAAATAAGTTGTCACAGCTACCCTTCTGGCTTTTTAGCTACTTCACTGCATTCCCTGTACTTTTCAACTCTGGACAAAACAGCTCTTTTACAGCCTGCTCCATCCTTTCTATTTTGCACTTGGCATATTCCCTAAACTTATTTCCTCCCCCAAATAAAATAAAAGCTTGGGAAGAAATCTGTAATGACTGCCAGGTCACTTACTTGCTGTCTCCTGAAATGCAACGGGTGGATCGAAGGGGGAGTTTTCTTTACAGGAAGGAAGCTATGGTATAAGTGAATTGTGAACTGCTTCTTACTATAACAGAGCAACTTCAATTATGCTTTTAGCAAACTATTAATTGTGATATTTTGTCCCACTATCTTTTAAATTTTTCTTTTGGAGAGCTAGAGCCTCACAGTCCTGCTTTGATGAGTCATCACTTGGAGGTTTTTTTGATAAAAAGTAAATGGAAGTTTGCCCTGAACAAGTGCTATTATTAACTGAACAAATGGGTTTCTAGGATTTAATTATATTTTAAAAATCTCCTTTAGAATTAACCATGGTTAACAAGGCAAGTACAAGCCGTGGTTTAGAATCCCCAGTTAACATCCATCAAGAAACGGTTTGTTGCTGGGTGCCTTGCATTTGGATGTGTGATAAATCAGAGTTTAATCAAACTGTGGCTTAAATCAGAGTTTAATCAGACTGTGGTTTATTGTGTCTGAATGCAGCCTTGGTTGCAGTCCAATTTAACTCTTGATCTGAGGTAGCACTATTTAGTTGGCATTATAATGATAAAAATTCCTTTAGGATGCTAAGCAAGTCATTGGCCATCATGAACTCCCTCCAAGCTGACCCACATTGCTATGTCAGTGTCGTGCCCTAGAGCAGCTTTCAGGTCCAGCTATGAACTCTGGGTTGTGATGCTGCATTGGCCAAACAGTTGTACATAGTCCAAAACATCTAGTGTCATTGCTGCACTGATGGATTCTTGTGGGAGCCTGTGGTGTTCAGCTTGTATCAATGGAGTAATGACTTGTTTTAGGTTTACATGTGTGCTACTTGTGAACTGCTTAAATCACTACTATTTAACGCTTGTACCTGAAAACGACAGAATCCTAGAGCACACATTTATCAATAGAAGGGTCACTCAGCATTCTCAGATGGGCAGGTCTCTGAGTTTTCCAAAGCACCTGCATGGCTGGAGACAAGAGTCAACCTTCCAAAACAGATGAGCAAAAAACCCTAAAAACTACTGGCAGGTCAGAATATAATGCAAGTGACTTCAAGTGATGGCCCAGTTTCCTTATCCCAGCACAATTTGAGTCTTCTCACGTGGAATATCACCAGTGAAACAGATCTTTTCATGAAAGGCTGCTGGTATTGAAGCAGGTACCTATGCTTATCAGATTGATTTGTGCCTCCTGGGCAGAGTAAAGGAGAGTCTTGATCTAAATATTGTCAAAGTTTACGATGTGCTTTTTATTCATATGTTCCTTCTGCAGTAGCTTTGTCCTTGCTTTGTAATTTTGATGCATTCTGCTTTTTTTTAATGCCCTAAAAACTTGAGGGTTTTTTTTTTTTTAGCAAAGTTTAATGTTTACTGGCTTATTGTCACATTTTTGTAATTATAATATTCAATCTACCAAGTTCTGTTGCTGTGGAAGCTTAACTGAAATATGAATCTGTGGAATCATGAAATTTGAAACATGAAGTGTACTTTTCTATTGCATTGTTTTAATGACTGCTTGGCAACTTGAAAAATCCCAGATTTGGATCGGAAAATGAATCTGAGGGCCATGTATAGTAGCATTTGGGTTTGGTAGCTTGTTCGGGTTATGCTTATACAAGTACTTTTTATCGCACAGAATCCATAGGTATGTTTTGAATTTTTCCTGTAGTAAACAATCCAAAATAGGCAACTTTGGCCATGCACCCTGTGCTGTCTAAATGTGAGGTTGGTTGAGATTAAATCAACCAGGCCTCGACAGTGAATTTATATTTATTTCTCACATTTCTACCTCACCCTCCCAGCCAAAGGTTTTGCTTTGCAGATTTCTGTTTCTTATAAAATAATAATGGCTTTAGGCAAGGTTCCTAATCTCTGTGGAAATTTTTCAAATTCCTTCTGTTTCCTTATATGGGTTGGATTTCTTTACAGAAGCATTGTAAGAGGACTTCACTGAGCCGAGAGTTCAAAGAATGTGCATGTGGCTTTGATAATAGTGATTTCACTTACCTTTAGAGAGACAAAGACTATTAAGGAGGCAACATGAATGGAGCTGAGACTGCATTTAAAGTTTCGCATAAGGCAGAACCATACGTAACAACATGATTATACTTCCAGCCAACTTTTTAAACCAAGATCCAAATCAGGTATATTGTTTACTGGTAGGGTTTTGGTAGTTGCATTTAAATGATGATGTGTTTTGTGTTGCATCTTAATTACAAGTGCAAATCCATCAGCTGCCATAACAGTGCAAAGTGTATGTCGGGTATTCTGTTATGTAGTGGGGTATGCAGGGGGAGAAATCATTAAAAAAAATTGTGTATAATAACCCCAATTTTTTTTTGGTATTCCTGAATATACCTGAATACCAATATTGGTATAGTATTGGTATCCAAAAATATTCGGTATTCCTGAAAATATTTGGCTCCATTATGTCCTATGGGGCCATTATAGGCAGTGGCAAAAATCTTCTCAGGTGTATTCCCTGGGTTGCGGGGGAGGGGGTTTGAGGTAGAGGTACCAAATTTGTACTGTAGCTACAGGAGCCTCTCCCCAAAAGAACACCCAAATTTGGAAAAGATTAGACCAGGGGGTCCAATTCTAGGGGCATCCAAAGAGGGTACCCCCAATCCTCCATTGTTTCCTATGGAAGGGGGAAAAGGCAGGCAGATATAAAACCAACAGCTCAGCAGTTTCTCCTAGAAAATCTCTGCAGTACAAACTGTGAGGTGTGGTGTGGTGTGAGGGGGCATGTTTGCAAGGCCAGCAGCAGAACCAGCAACCCCAGAAATATAAAATTCAATAAAACAACTTAAAAAATTTAAACTACTAAAAAGCAGAACCACAAAACCGAAGAACCAAAAACAGAGAGAGAGAGAGAAAGAGGAAGGAAGGAAAAAATGAGGGAAAGAAAGAAAGAAAGAAGGAAGGAATGGAGGGAAAGGGAAAGAGAGAGAGGGAAAGAAGGAGGGAAAGAGGGAAGGAAAGAGGGCAAAGAGATGGGGATGGAGGTGTGGTGTTTGGGTAGCCACTTGGCGTGAGCGATTCCTCCCCTGTGATCATGCCTGGGACTTCTAAATGGGCCTCCCTCTGACCTCCCTGCATGAGAATTTATTTCAGTTTATTCAGATCCTGCAATTCAGAGGCACTCCTGACAGACTGGACTTCAGCCCGGGTGCCGTGAGAGGTGTCCTGTGCAGCTCAGTGGGATTCCTCTAGAGTAACTCCGCACTGTGCTGCGCCTCCAGAGGAATCCCAGGCTCTTCAGCCATCTCAGAAAACGGGGTGGTGGGAGAAAAAAAGGAAAAGCAAACCGAAGCGAGCTCATGCCGAGCAATCCGAAGCAGATCTGATCGGACTCCCATGGGGCTAGCTTTCTCCCAGGAAAGCGGCTTTAGGGGAAATCTGTGCTCTTGTAACATTATCCCTGTTTCTCAAAACCTTGACTGTTTTCGGGGGGGGGGTGTCCCAGGAAAGGCACTCCTCGCTCCCCTTGTGGTTTCTCCTGGCAGACAGTTTTCAGCAGGACTTTTTTGGTGGGGTGGGACTCGTGGGCAGCAGGCCCTTGGGGAGGGGGGTGCGCTGCCAAGTCCTGCACTTAAAGGGTAGGTAGCCATGTTGGTCTGAAGCAGCAGAACAAAGTTCTTAGTCCAGTGACACCTTTAAAGACCAACAAAGTTTATTTCTGGGTATAAAGCTGTTGCTGCCTGGAGAGAGGCTCTTTTCATCATCGTTTGTGCATGACCAGCCGCCGTGACTCATTGGTAAGGGGGAAAGACCGGCCTGACTGGAGGGAGGGAAGGGGGGTTGTCAACAGAGACCAGTCGCCTTGGAAACAAACCTGCCTGGCGGGTCTCTCTTTCACACACATACTTGGGGGTGGCACATTTCACCGGATCATGCACACAAAATGTGGGGAAAGCAAGATGAGTGCCATGTGCATCAGAAAGGTCTACCCGAAGGGTGCCCAGACAAACCCACCAGACCAGGCTACACTCATGCCTTGCGAGGGACACAGAGGGCACATAAGCTGGCTTCATACACAAAGGCGGAGGAGCTACAACACCTCCTCCCCACTCCCCCCCAGTCAACGGGCAATGCCACTGCCATGATCTCAGCCACTTTCCTGGGATAGCCTGTAGGGGTGAGCGTGCAGGAGCGACGGCCCCATTTGGGCTGCGGAGGGCGATGGAGGGCCAGATCGGTCCCCGCATGAAGCCAGCTCTGCTCCACGCTTCACATGCTCCTCCAGCGCCGCTTTTCTGCTGGTGGGCAAAGAGCACCTGATGCTCTGGGGAGTCAGAGGAACCCGCCAATGGTGCCTTCTCTTTTCCCCTCACTTCGTGCCTATCGGGCCTGGGCTCTGGCTAAGAGACTCCCACACTTGGGGGGGCTGAGCGCCTTTACCTGCCTGAGTCAGCAGCTGCCCCTGGGAGCAGGAGAAACACTAGTTCTTGCCCCGCATGGCTATTGCATGCACTGCTGGCGAAGAGGGAGTGCAGCTGGGAGCATGCGTGTTCTGTTCACTGGGGAGGCGGGAGTGCAGGAGAAGCCCAGCAGAGCCAGCCCCCCTCCATGGTTTCTAGTTCTCTCTCCTAGTTCACGCAGGGCTCTTTCCTCCTGGCTCCCTACTCTTAAAGGGAGCTCTCCCTTTAAGTTCAGGGAGCCGGGAGGCCAGGCCTTGCTCCCAATCTCTGGGCAGAGATCCGGCGTGCAGGGCCCTTTCCTGCCGGCGGTGAGGGGAGGGGTGGGGCAGGCTCAGACGCCAGCCAGAACACTATTCCGGTGCGTTCTGCCCCCAAAATAGCTCTGCATATATTGGAAGATGATATACAGTTGGTTCCCACATGAAGCTGCCTTACTCTGAGTCAGATCATTGGTCCTTCTACTATGGTACTGTTTGAACACCCAAGGCTGTGTTATACGCAATCAGACCATTTGTCTATCAAGGTCAGTGTTGTCTGCTCAAACTGATAGCGGCTCTCCGGTGTATTAGGCAGCATTCTTTCACATCTGATCCTTTAACTGCAGATGACAGGGATTGAAATTGGGACCTTCTGCAAGGGCCTTTTAAGGTATTTGTCTTTTTAGCTACCACATCACACTGCTGACTCATGTTCAGTGTATGGTCTACTAAGACTCCTGGTTCCTTTTCACATGTACTACTGCCAAGACAAGTCTCCCCCATTCTATAATTAAGCATTTGATTTTTCCTACCTAAATGCAGAACTTTACATTTATCTCCGTTGAAATTCCTTTTATTTGTTTCAGCCCAGTTTTCCAGCCTGTCAAGAACATTGTGTATCCTGACTCTGTCATCTACCATATTTGCTACCCCTCCCAATTTGGTGTCATCTGCAAATTTAATAAGCATCCTGTGAAGCTCTTGCTATTTGTGGGGACTGTATCTATAAACTTGGTAGTTTCTTGCTGCCACCAGGAATTTAAAATTCCAAATCTCTTTCTTTTGGTAGTATGACCTAGGGTCTGGGCACTTCAGAGGTCTGTGTGGCCCTGAGGAAGTACTGTACTGATTCCTGGGATATGTTTAAACAAAAAAATGATTTATTTAATAAAGAACAAAATAGGTTTCTGGTTATTTTGAACAGTTGCTGAAGAAAGGGACTTGTAAATATAACTAGTAATGCTTGGTGCTACAAACAGTCTCTCAAACTCAAAACCCCACCTTGACAGGCTTATATTTCTCTCTCTCTCATATAAGTAGCCACTCGGGCTAAACTCTTTGTCTTTGGCCACAAGATAAAACATTTGTCTAACCACACAGTTTAGACACAACTTGTTTCTTTGCCTTATAGACTCACAAAACTCTTAGTCACGCAGACTATGCACACTTTTCATACTTCACACCCAGAAATTCTCCAGATAACCCCACACAGATGCCCCTCAAAACATCTCTTCTCCCACACTCAGTTATCAGCCAATCAAATTACACTTGTCTCCTCCATCACCCCCCCATAGTACAGCAGTCACACTCAACATTTAAAGGAAGACGCACACACCAAAACATGAAATCATTACACATTCCCTCTATCCTTTCATCCAAATTATTGATAAAGTTGTTGAACAAAACAGGTCCCTGGACAGATCCTTGAGACACTCCACTTGTCACTCCTCTCAGGAAGAGATCTGTCACATCTCCTACTTGACTCTTTGAACCTAAGACCTTATGCATGCCAAGCAGATACTCTGCCACAGCCACGCCCTTCCAAGAAATAGTGGCTTCCCCAGCCCTGTTTCCTGAGATCCCTCTTTTTTTTTTCTTCTGGAGGTGTCAGGACTTGATCCTGTATGTGGCAGAGCATATGCTGTGCCATTGAACTATGACTTCCATCCTTGAAGATGAGTTTGAATAAGATGAGTTTGAATAAATAATCTGGTATTACAGATGAGAGGCAGTCATGGCTTGTCAAGTTCCTGGCACTGCTTGAGCCCTGAAGGCTCATGTTTTTAACCATTACGTTACACCATCTCATCAAAACAAAGTTTGAGTCCAGGGGCACCTTTAAGACCAACAAGGTTTTATTCAAGGTGTAAGCTTTTGTGTGCATGCACGCTTTTTTAAGATACAACGAAGTGGAAATTACCAGCCCATACATATAGGTAGATAGTATGTATGTATATATGTGGACTGGTAATTTCGATTTCATTGTATCTGAAGAAGTGTGTGTGCACACTAAAGCTTATACCGTGAATAAAACTTTGTTGGTCTTAAAGGTGCCACTGGACTCAAACGTTGTTCTGCTGCCTCAGGCTAACACAGCTAGGCGCCTGAATCTACCATCTCACCAAATCATGGTTCTTAGTATATAACTCCCATGGAAGTTACATTCTTTTGTTTTACCTTTTGCTGTATAAAATCCTTTTACACACTGTGTATAAATGTTACCCAGTATTCAAAGCATTCTGCTCGCAGAAGTTATATTCATCATTGTCCTGTGCAGTCCCACATGAGTACTGTGCAGGCACAGGCCAACCGCCAGAAGATTTTCTAGTTAAGATAGCTACAGAGTCGGAGGAGCCCCTCCCAACCAGACACATTGTGATTGTTTTCCCACTGAACAGTTACATGCTCTGGGGAGGGGCTCCGCACACTCCCCCAGTTCTCTCTTCGCCACCATTGGAGAATGCATGTTGGGCTAGCTCCTTTCACTTCCATTTTTTAAAAAAAAAACATTGTTTTTTTTTAAAAATCCATCATGTTCTACAAAAATTACAAAAGGAGATGAACATTCCATCTGCCTTGTATGCTTTGGTGAGAGCCATAATGTGTTGGCATGTTCCATGTTCACACCAATTCATTCCAGACTAAAAGTGGTGCTATGGGAAAAAGCGCTCTCAGCCTCTGTTAGCCTGGCAGCAAAGTCATCTGCCCCAGCACAACAGATGTGCTCCTCAGTACCAAAGCGTCCCTTGGAATGCGCCTCACATGCCCCATCAGTTGCTTCAGCTTGCTCTATTCCAAAGTCCTAATCAAACAAATACCCAGAGCTGGTCAACATTGGAACCACCACTTAGAAAGCAGAAGTCAAAACCGAAGCATAAGGCCCATAGGACGGCCTCTGTTGTCCCACCAAGACACTCAGAGAAAAACTCTATGGAGCCAACTGATTTGGTTCCTAAACTGTGAGTGGAGGCTGACCCTTATACCACACTACAAACACCATTGCCTATTTGCCTGTCACCAATCAGATTCCCATTGGTGCATGAATTATCACCACTGGAGGGTCGCTCAGAACAGTTTCTAAGGCTACCCTCCCCAACTCACAGGGCTCAGCCTAGTTCAGTACAGCAGTACTCCTTCTTCCATTCACCACAGTACAGATTTGAGTGGGCATTACCATCGGATCCCTACCTAGAACCGCCATCTTGGCAGTTAGACCAACCACAGATACTTGACTTTTTGGCATTCTGATTGTACACAGTATGGTTCCGAGGAAGACGAAGACCAAAGATCAATCCTCAATTATGATAGAACACCTGAACCACCCCCAGATGATAACACTGGGGATCCTGAACCAATCTCTCCCAGCAAAGACCTAAGATTATACTCAGAACAAATGATATGCATGGCACAGTCCTTGGATATTCAGATTTCTGTGATCAATACTAGGACAAAAGACAAAATCTTAGGGCGCCTATACCCAGATACCCCAGGAACTGTGGCATTCCCCATTTTGGAAGGTGTCCTGGATATCCTGGATCCAGCTGGGAAAAACCATTATCTATTCCAGCCACATCCAGAAGAGTGGAGAACATGTAACGGGTACAGCAGGAGGCTTGCCCTTTTCTATTTGCACATCTGGTTCTATCATCATTGATAATGGAGGAGATGCAAGGAAAGCATTGACCTGGTTCTCACTCCGGCTGACACACAGAGCAGAAAGATAGACACTCTGAGTTGGAGAGTATATACATCTTCATCACTGAACCTGATGATTGCAGATTATTAAGCAATTATGTCAGCCTATCAGTTATTTTTATGGGAGAAGATTGCCCTGTATTTGGACCAGCTACCTGAAGAAAGCAAATCACTCACTAAGGACATCCAAATGGAGGCTCTGAGACTATCAAAGCAGCAACTCAATGCTGGAAAACATACTGATGATGCCTTTTTATGCACCATGGCTTCATGAATCATTTTAAGATGGCACGCATGGCTGAGAGCCACAGCCTGCTGCCTGAGACTCACACTCAAGTAGAGGACCTGCCCTTTGAGGGCTCCTCCCTTTTTTCCTCTGGTACCTATGAGTTCTTGCAACGCATTAAGAAAAATAAGCAAATGCAAGATTCTTAATACCTCTGCAGGCTGTGTAATATAAGCCAAGATACCCGCCGAAGTCCCAGTCTTCCTATCAAACTTATCATTGCCCATACTACCACCAATATCAGTATCCTCAACAAAGGTCATTCACTCAACTGGCACAGCAAAATCACCGCAGACCTCCCCTTAGAAATAAATCTGGCCCTACCTCGCACCAGACTTCTAAGAAACATGTACAGGCCTCTAAGCCATCCTGCCGATTGCTAGCAAATGACAGCCCAGTGGTTCCATGTTTCCAAGAAGGGTTGTCCAGGTTTTTACCACAGTGGTGTAATATTACTACTGGTTCTTGGGTTTTGTGTACCACTGAGAACTGTTACCGTTTAGCGTTTAAACAGCTTCCTCCAGTTATCTCCCCCACTCAAGCAGTGGATAATGTTTTCCCAGAGTTATTAGAAGAATTGAAAGTGTTATTAATAAAGGGTGTAGTTCACTGTTTAAGCCCTTTGGATTTACAGCTTGGTTTGTACTCCAGATTCTTCCTAGTCACTAAGAAAGACGGAGGTTTGGATCTCATCTTAGGTCTCAGAGGTCTTAATTTCTTCCTCAATGTGAGGAAGTTTTGTAGGGTCTCCCTGACTGCAGTCATACACCTGCTTCAGCCAGGGGAATAGTTTGCAGTCTTGGATCTGCAATATGCATACTTTCATATCCCTTACATAGGGACCACACTAAATACTTACGTTTCCTAGTCGAGGGTACACCATACGAATACACAGAACTTCTGTTTGGATTAGTCACAGTTCCATGAGTATTCACAAAACGCATGTCCGTCATGGTAGCCCACCTATGATCCTGAGGTTGTTTCATTTTTCCTTACTTGGATGACTGGCTATTTTCAGCCCCACCCAGCGAACAGCTCCAAGAGCAGTTATTGTTAGCTAGACAAATTTGTCAGAACCTGGGGCCTTCATATCAATTGAAAAAAAAATTCAGTCTGTCCCTTCAATAACAGACACTCTTTAAGGAGCAATGTTGGATTCAGTTTCAGCCAAGGTATTTTTACCTGTCAGCAAAGTGATGCTTATTAAGCAGATGGTTGAACAGTGTATGCTAGGCTAAGGATGTCCCCATTACAAATTTGGCTTCTCAGAGTGTTTAACCCTATACAGCTCTCGAAAAACTGGCATTTTTTCTAGGAATTGGAGTGGTGGGCAGTCACAGATAACCTGTGAGAAGGAATTCCCTTTGGATCCCCTTCTCCTCAAGTCACAGTCCCTACAGATGCTTCACTTCCAGATGGGGGGCACATTGTGCAGGTATATCTGTCAGCAGTATTTGAGCTGATTCTGAAAAGAATTTCCATATTAATGTGTTGGAACTGAGAGTGATCCATTATGCCCTTAACTCCTTTTCAGCTATCCTGCATGAGAAGGTTGTTTAGATTCAGACAGACCACACCACATCAATGTTCTACATCAGCAAGCAGGGTAGGACCTCATCCCTCCCCCTGTGTTGAGAAGCCACCTTAATCTCGGAATGGGTGATTATACACCACACAACACTTCAGGCCATTCATATCGCTGGCACAGACAACATAATTAAAGTTGGCCTCAGCTGGCTAGTGGAACTCAATCAAAAGCGGTCCATCCATTGGGACTATATCTACCCAATTTTTACCCGGTGGGGTTTTCCCACAATAGACAACACTTGTCAGAGAAACTCTAGGCTGATCCTACATTGAGCAGGGGGTTGGACTAGATGCCTGTATGACCCCTTCCAACTCTGTGATTCTGTGGCTGAGGACAGATTAGGAAAGTGGAACAGGAGAGCTCCGCTTCAGAAGCAGGGGAAGGGAGCCAGTTCAAACAGCCACAGCTGTCCTCCGGCTCCCTTCCATACTCACCCATGTGGAAGCCGCTTCCCTGCCGCCTCAGAAGGACACCAGCAGAAAGCGGTGTCCAGGGGCCGTCTGCTGCTTGGATCCCGCTTCCCGGCTGTGTGGACGGGAGGAGGCGGGATTAAAGTGGAGGTGGTGGTGTGAACATGCTGCTGTGGAGAGATGTGCATGAGCGCTCATGCACCCATGCACACAAGCAGCCCCAATACAGGAGAAGGGGAGATTTTGAATTTTTAGAGTGTTGCTGCAGCCATGCACATAGGCACTCATGCGCTTATTGCCGAAATGGCCCCGCCACGAGCTGCAGAGGCCGGCCCACCCGGGGCCGCTCTGCAGCAGTCTGAATGCTCCGTTCCGGCATGCTCCTGCGGGAAACTGGCCAGTGGGAACGTGCAGCCTCGGTTAATGTTAATGCAGTTAATGTTAATGCAGTTAATGTTAGCGAAAGGTACTGTTTTATAAATTGTGGTTATATCTTAATTTGTTTATCCAAAGGATTCTACACATTGAAGAACAATTTTGTTATGATTATAAATTTATTTTATGGCTGCAGGGAACAAAATACAGTAAATGAAATATAAAGACGTAGTTCCATTTGAAGTGATTTGCTCATTAAAATGTTAAATAATTGATTTTTCTTATAACAAATGCAGTAAAAATACATTTCAAAAGAACAGATAAGCCTCAGTTACTGACTGACTAACTGTAATGGATGGGAAAATGCATGCTTTTAAATTCCCTTGAAACTCTGAGTCTGGAAGTCTTCCAAGCCAGGAGGGCAACTTGTTGAGACAAGAAAGCTGCCAGCCTGCTTTTCAGAGGGTTATGAGTGGCACATCCCCTTTCTCCCAATGCCAAGCTCCATGAATCAGGCTTCTTATTAGTTAGGAGAGAGGAGTCTTATGATTTTAGTACTGGATTAATCAGTTGGCATCATTTCAGATGCTCTTTATTAGGCTACAGCTAGATGTGATGGCGACAGGACTCAACCCAGATTTTCCCTCTAAATAGTTGGGATCATAATGTAAAGTGGAGCATGGAAAGCCAGTAGACTAAAGCTGAATCCTTATCTCATCCATAATTTTCCAACAAGAAAGACTTTTGTCTCTTGCAGAGCTTACTGCCAATTTTGGAGTCCCACATGGAGAGAGAAAAAACAGTTTTCTCGGGGAGAGCATCAGCAAGGAAGGTGTTTTGCTCTTGGCTTCCACCCAACTATGCTGCGTTTTAAATCCCACCTTCTTCTTTGTAATAGCGATACCGTGGCAGATGTAACTTTGAACATGTGTCTGCCCTTGTTATGTCTAGTTTGATCCTTAAAGATTAATTGATAAATGGGAAATATGAGGTGATGCAGATCATCTGCAACCCCAGCTTGGATCGCAGAAGTCTTAGTTCCCCAGATAATAATTTTCCTTGTTTTTGAGGTCCAAGCATTGTATGGAATGGAAAAGTTATACCTCTTTGCCTACTTCAAACAGCGGATATGAATACAGTCTCGATTCTGCAAGTATTTTTTTTAATGGTGTCTCCTGTAGAGATATTGCTGCAAAGAAAACAAAGGAGTTTTTCTTTCTTTTTCTGTATTCTGATTTCTTCTCTCAAAACAGGTCATTATATATTTATTTAATTAATTTAATTTTTAATTTTTTTAATTTATTGATTATTTTTATTTATATTCCACCCATCTCGTGAGCAGGCTCAGAGCGGGTAACATCATTACAATAATTACGATTTCAATTTAAAACATGATATAAACATTATAACAATTAAAACAATGGGTACAGCTTACATCACTCATTGTCTATGAACAGGGCTCAGGTCGGTGTACAACGATAAATAGAACAGACATATCATATAAATTAAAACATTAAAATTACAATAAAGCTTCAGTATGAAATTAAATCAGATGGCGATCTAAACTTCCAATTATGCTACTGCCTTGCAGGGGGGAGGGTGAGAGTGCCAGCCAGATGGACACCATCACTGTCCTCAACCAAATGCCTGGCATAATATCTCTGGCTTACATGCCCTGTGGAATTGCATCAAGTCTCGCAGGGCCCAGATGTTGCTCAGCAGAGTTCCACTAGGTTGGGGCCAGAGTACTAAAAGCCCTGGCCCTGAATATCTCTCAGGCTGGGGACCACAAGCAAGTTCTTATCAGTAGAGCATAATGACCTTCAAGGGATATACTAGGAGAGGTGTTCCCAAAGATAGGTGGGTCCCAGACCATTAAGGACCTTAAAGGTAAGCACCAAAACCTTGAATCTGATCCGGTGCTCAAGAGTGTGGCTCGCACAGCACAGGTCAAATGTGTGCTGTTAGTTTGGTTCCCATAAGGACCTACACTGCTACATTCTGGACCAGCTGAAGTTTCCGGGTAAGTCTCAAGGTTAGGCCCACATACAGCGAGTTACAGTAGTCTAGTCTGAAGGTAACCGTTGCATGGATTACTGTGGCTAAGTCAGGGCAGGACAGGTAGGGGGCTAGTTGCCTGACCTGGCACAGCTGGAAAGATGCTGGTCTGGCAACATTTGTGATCTGGGCCTCCACTGATAAGGAGGCATCTTGAATCATGCCCAAACTCTTGACATTGTTAAGGGCATGCCATCAAGAGCTGGGAGTTGACACCCCAACCCTGAATCCTCCCTGCCCAGCCACAGAACCTCCATCTTAGTAGGATTCAGTCTCAGCTGGCTCTGTTTTAACCATCCCACAATGACCTCCAACCTTTCAGCCAAAACTGTTGGGGCGGTATCCAGTTGGCTGCCCATCAACAGGTATAGTGGGGAGTCATCAGCATACTGGTGACACCAAAGCGTGAAACTCTGCACCAGTTGGGCAAGGGTGTACATATAGATGTTAAACAGCATCAAGGAGAGGATTGCCCCATGAGGGACCCCACATGCTAAGGCATGCCTAGGAGACACCCTCTCCCCTAGTGCCACCCTCTGTCCCCAACCTTGGACAAATGAGGTAAGCCACTTCAAGGCTACCCCAGAAATTCTACATCAGTGAGGCAGCGAGTCAAGAGATCATGAGCATGGTTGAGCCATTTTTGAGGGAAACTACTTTCTTTCGTTTTCTACCCATTTGTTGCAATTCTGAATCATTGCGGTGTGCTATTTAAAATGTCCATAGCATTTCCTACAATACTTTTTATTCCTACCCTTTTTCACTGTGTGATCTCCCTCTGACTTATTTTAACATACTAAGTTGAGCTCATTCAATGATTCAGAAGTGCAACAAATGGGTAAGAAAATGAAAGAAAGTAGTTTCCCTCAAAAATGGCTCAACCATGCTTTTCTAACCTGACATAAGAGGGTTTGTATGAACAGCTAAATAAATTCCACTAGCAGCCAGTTACTAAAATGGTTCTGTCTGAAATGACAGAAAAAATCCATTAGCTATTAGTTGCTAAAACAGAATACAAAGGCAGTTTGAAAATGGTCTGTTATTTGATGTAAAGGTTAATCAGGGTTGTGGAGGTGATATAGTTGTTTCCTGAAACATGCAGTTGGATCCTGTGGAAAAGTTCATAGAAGGAATTGGCAGGGGAATTCTTTTGCTGTTTGTCCTGGAAGATCCTCTGTAAGGTTGAGAAGTAGCAGCAGCACTGACCCGCCTTGATCCAACTGCTTGCGGCAGGGCTCATTTCGTAGCAGGAGCTCCTTTGCATATTAGGCCACACACCCCTGATGTAGCCAATCCTCCAAAAGCTTACAGTAGCCCCTGTAAGGAGATCTCTGTAAGCTCTTGGAGGATTGGCTACATTAGGGGTTTGTGGCCTAATATGCAAAGGAGCTCCTGCTACGAAATGAGCCCTGGCCTGAGGAGATCATCTGTGAGGGCAACCAACACCATCTCCATTCCATGGCCGGGGTGGAAGCCAGACTGGAATGGATCCAATGCTGATGTGTCATCCAGGAAATTCTGGAGCTATCTCAATTACCCTTCCCAGAAACAAAAGTTTTGAAACTGGTAATTGGACGGATCCATAGGGTCCAAAGCTGGTTTCTTTAAGAGTGGTACAACCACAGCCTCTTTTAATCCTTTTGGGTAGACCCCTGAATCCAGGGACAGATTGATAATGTCTACTATGGGGCCCCATGTTACCTCACCGCTGGCCTTCACCAGCCATGAGTGACATAGGTCTAAGAGACATGCGGTCAGCCTAACAGCACCCAGAATCCTATCAATATCGGCCAAGGAGAGTTGGCTGAAGCTGTCAAACACAGAATCCAAAGATGGCCAAGGGGGCTCTAGTTCATGTACTGTATCAAAATTATCAGGAGGTCATGATGGAGCAACAAGATTTTATCCACAAAAAAGCTCACAAAAGCCTCACAGCTAATAGCTGAATTCCTAACATTTTGGGTATTCTCAGTGAGAGATATTAAAGATCCAGTTACCCTAAACAATTGTGCTGGGCACAAGCTAGCAGATGTGATGGAGGCTGTATAAAATTCCTCGTTACAGCCTTCACCACCACCTCATAGGATTTCATAAAGGTCCTAGAAGATGCTCTTGCAGCTTTGTCACACGTATGCTGCCAAACATGCTCTAATTGCCTGAGTTCCCATTCCATCCCCCAAGCTCCGTAGTGTAATTTAGATTAATTTAGCATTAATTTAGATTGGGAGAGAAGAGTACATCGGGGAGCAACTTCATCAGTGGCTTCAGAGAGACAGGAATTCCAGTCCTCTATCAGCGCATCTAATGAATCACCAGAATGCATTGGTTTTCGTAGAGCACTCTGGAACCCAGTTAGGTCCATTAGTCTCCATGGGCGAACATGAATCTGCTTGCTGCCTAGACAGGGGGGCTGGGACACCCAACTGGACCTTCAGGACAAAATGGTTTGACCATAGCACTTCATCCTTAACAATCAGAAGCAAGGGAGAGTGATTATGGCCCTTTTTGGAGGAGGAGGAGGAGGAGGAGGAGAAGTACAGTCAAGTCACAGCTAACATGGTGACCCCTTCATGGGGTTTTCAAGGCAAGAGATAAGCAGAGATCATCCTTCCTCTGCATGGCAACCCTCATCTTCGTTGGTGGTCTCCCATCCAAGTACTAACCATGGCTATTGCTGCTTAGCTTCTGAGCTCAGGCTAGTCAGGAGTATTAACTGCTATAAAATGTCTTTTAATATGCATTACCTTCATATATGCTTTAGTGTGCTGTTAACGTGTGTGGGAGAATCCAAGTGATCTTCTTCGTGGTCTCTGTGCATCACACCTCTGGGATAAAGTGCGCCTGCGCCGATCCCGATCGGTAATCTTCAAAGCCTAACGGATTTTCGCGCCAGCTCCCCGGTCACGTGCACGCCCACTGCGCATGACCCGGGGAGAGGCACGAGGATCCCGCCAGTTCTCTTCTGACCGCCGCGTCGTGAGGACCCCCTCTCCGCTCCGGTCGGTAGTTAACTTTCGTTTCTTCTTTTCCAACTTGGAAAGGCCTTTCGGACTGATTCTTAGACCTCTTACTGACCTACGGACTGTTTTCCTGGACTCTCTTTTGGATTCTCCTCCTTCTACTCCCCGCCCGGCCTATGGCCCAGCGGTGGGGTTTCTTTAAACGCTGCCTTAAGTGTGGGAGTAAAATCCCCCCCCCAGACAAGCACTCCCTCTGCTTGCTGTGCCTAGGCGAGTCGCATCGCGTCGACTCCTGTTCGAGCTGCGCCGCGTTCTCCAAACAAACTCGTAAGAACCGAGCGGCCCGACTCCGAGTGGCTCTCTTGGAGGCAGCGTTGTCACCGAAGATGTCCGCAGCCGACGCCTCGGCAACGTCCCCATCGATACCGACGGGCCCGACGTCGCCACCGATGCGAAGCCCTTCCGGCACCGAGAAGTCGGCATCGAAAAGACCCCTCTCACTGCCACGAACTCCCGCTAAGAAGCGTAAGGAGGGCAAAGAGGGTAAGGGCAAGCTGAAGCACAAGACCTCGAGTGCTTCGTCGACGCACCCCGCGTCCGACATGACCCAGCATGGGTCTCCACAGCTTGACCCTCCTGGGCGCGAGCGACCCCGGGGCAGCCCTGTCTCCCCGATGCCGCGACCCATCCAGCTCACGGATTCGGAACCCGACATCGAGCTGACGCAGATCCCTCACAGCAGTCCCGAGACAGGGCCTGACCCGATGCCGGCACCGAGAGGCGAGCGAGACTGGCGCCTTCCCCCATCTTCGGTGCCGTGGGACGTCCGTCAATGGCGATACCTGTATGGTTCCTCCTACCCGCCACCTCCACAATGGTACCCAGCAGAGTGGGATCGCCAATCGACGTCGTCAAGAGTCTCCCGATGCCGAGATCCCCCGGCCCCGCCTCCGACTCCGATACCGATGCCGCAACCGAAACCGAAAATACCGAAACTAACGATACCGATGCCCACATCACCCGATATTGACCTCCCTCCTTATCAGCCAGACCCGTCGACCCCTATGTCTCCCTCCGAACATTCCGACCATTCGATGCCCGAATCTCCCGAATCATCCGATGACGAATCTCCCATCCAGCCGTCACCATCCCCTGATGTGGCTGAAAATTTACCAATCTCCCCCTCCGAAGACGTGAAATCCTATGGAGAACTTATCAAACGAATGGCACATTCCTTGGCGCTTGCCACGGTCCAACCAACTCCTACCGCTACCGATGCCATCTTCGATATCGTACAGATGGACACATCCACCGCGGTAGCGTTGCCACTAATTTCGGTGCTCTTGAGCACTGCCAAAGAATCCTGGGGCCACCCCTCCTCAACCCCAATTTCCAATAAAAGGTTGGACCACATGTATAGGCTCCAAGAGCCAGGGGCAGAATTCCTATTCATCCACCCCAAACCCAACTCAGTAGTCGGCAGAGATCTTGGTCCAAACAGCAACCGCGAAGATCTCCCACCGAACCCCAATGGCAGAGACCACCGTCTACTGTCTATCAGCAGAAACCTTATGGCCATAAGCCACGATTCCCGCCCGCTTCCGCTTCTAAGGCTAAACCACCCAAGCCGAACAAGCAGAGTCTTTGACTCTCCCATTCGCTCCGATATTCCCACCCGTCTATCCCCCTTCCTACTAGCATGGCAACGTATCACGACAGACAAATGGGCACTGTCGGTTGTAGCAGAAGGCTACAGAATAGAATTTTTCCAGATTCCACAAGAATCGTACTTCGTAACCACCCCTCCCTCCGACACCTTATCGTCGGAAGTCGAAGCCCTCCTGTTAAAAGACGCCATAGAACAGGTACCAACAAAACACCTTCAGCGGGGGTTCTACTCCCGCTACTTCACGGTCCCAAAAAAGGATGGCGGACTTCGTCCCATATTAGATCTGCGGAACCTCAATGCGTTCATCACCTACAAGAAATTCCGTATGACCACTCTACAGACCATCCTACCGCTACTAGAAGCCAACGCGTGGATGGTGACGCTGGACTTAAAGGACGCATACTTTCATGTGACGATCCA
Organism: Lepidodactylus listeri; assembly: GCA_029233225.1. Lineage (NCBI taxonomy): Eukaryota > Metazoa > Chordata > Lepidosauria > Squamata > Gekkonidae > Lepidodactylus > Lepidodactylus listeri. The sequence continues at coordinate 13,250,234 of JARCFY010000015.1, read as the reverse complement.
CCCGTCACACAGACAGTACTTACGTTTTGCGATCGGTCCGCGTCACTTCCAGTACAAGGCCCTACCCTTCGGCCTCTCTACAGCTCCTCGTGTCTTCACGAAGCTTATGGCAGTAGTAGCGGCACATCTGAGACTCCAAGGTGTCCACCTCTACCCCTACCTGGACGACTGGCTTCTAGTCGCCCCTTCTATGACGGAATTACAGAACCACATCTCTACTACCCTTCACACCCTAGAATTACTAGGGTTGACTATAAACCTCAAAAAGTCCATGCTTATCCCTTCCAGACGGGTTCAGTTTATCGGAGCTATCCTGGACTCCTTGCAATGCAGGGCGTTCCTACCCCCCAACAGAGCAGCGGATATAGTCTCCCTTCTCCAGGCTATCCAAGAGACCAAGGAGGCTACAGCCAAACAAATCCTTCGCCTGCTAGGCTTGATGGCCGCAACAACGGCAGTGATTCCTTTCGCCAAATTGCGAATGAGACCACTGCAGCTTTGGTTCTTGAGGCGTTTCCGCCCCAAACTCCACTCCCTCTCCAAACGTTTCCAGATATCTACCCAGGTCCTGGAGACCCTGAGTTGGTGGCTTGTGCCCCAGAATTTACACTCAGGTGCACCTTTCCGGCTTCCACCCCCCTCAGCGACCGTCACCACGGATGCATCCCTATGGGGCTGGGGAGCTCACCTGGAAGGTGTAGGTGTGGGAGACAGGTGGCACCCCTCTGTGGCACACAACCATATCAATTTCTTAGAGCTGCTGGCAGTTCTCTACGCAGTGAGGTCTTTCCGCCAATCCCTAACGGGGAAAACGGTGACTGTCCTTACAGACAACACCACCACTATGTTTTACATCAACCGCCAGGGCGGGACGGTCTCCCGTGGACTTTGCCGGTTAGCAATAGAGCTGTGGAACGAGTGCCAGGCGCTAAATATTCACCTGGTGGCGACTCATCTCCCAGGACTACTCAACGTCCAAGCGGACTTCCTAAGCAGAGGAGGCGCATCCCTACACGAGTGGGAACTGAACCCACTCTACCTGACTCCGATCTTCGACCATTGGGGACATCCATCCGTGGATGTATTCGCCTCTCGGGAGAACAAGAAGTGCCATCTATTCTGTTCCAGAGCGGGAACGGACCCGACCTCTCTCGGAGACGGTCTCCTCTTCCCGTGGACAGGGAAACGGGTGTACCTATTTCCCCCAATCCCTCTCATTCCGAGAGTAGTCCACAAACTGTTGACAGAGCGACCGTGGGCAATTCTTGTCACCCCATGGTGGCCGAGACAACCCTGGTTCCCCACGCTCCTCAGCCTCTCACGAGAGACGTATCTCCATCTCCCGACGGACCCGGATCTCCTCGGGATGTGCGGGGGCCGAGTACTGCACCACGATGTGCCCAGGTTAAAATTGACAGCGTGGCTGATCCTAACTTAGGGTTAGAATCACGCATTGCTCAAGTGCTACTGAACTCACGCAAACTCTCCACTCGACGTTCATATGAGTCAAAATGGACTAAATTTTTAACTTTCCTGGCGTCTGTGGGACGACCCTCAGTCCCCGCTGGACTTAAAGATGTTTTTGGTTTCCTCCTGTCATGTCAGGACAGGGGACTGTGTCACTCATCTATCCGAGTCTACTTGTCGGCCATCTCAGTCAATCATCCTAAGATTGATGGCTATTCAGTGTTTTCCCACCCAACAACGAAACAATTCCTCAAGGGAATGAATCGCCTCTATCCCCCAGTGCGGACACCAGTCCCGGCATGGGACTTGCCCCTGGTTCTCACTAAGCTGATGGGAAAACCCTTCGAACCCATGGCCTCATGCAGTCTTCAGCTTTTGTCATGGAAGGTTGCATTTTTAGTGGCCATCACGTCTACTCGACGCGTGAGTGAGCTCTCGGCGTTCCGTTGCGACCCACCATACCTCACGTTTCATCATAATGCCGTCACTTTGGCTCCAGATGTCGCTTTCCTGCCTAAAATAGTGTCGGACTTTCATATAGGGGCAGATATCACCTTGCCGGTATTTTTTCCTGATCCCCAGGACCCAATGCAGCGTAGTCTGCATACTTTAGATGTCAAGAGAGCCTTGTCTTTCTACTTGCACCGGACAAAATCCTTTCGCAAGTCTCCAGCTCTCTTCATTTCTTATGCCTTGCCCAGGCAGGGACAGAAACTGTCATCTCAAAGACTCTCGAAGTGGATAGTTGAGACGATAAAACTCGCCTATCTTCTGGCCAAAAGGCCACTGCCGGCGTCCCTCCGGGCACACTCCACTCGAGCCGTGGCTACTTCCACAGCATTCCTCAAGGGCATTCCCCTGGGAGACATCTGCAATGCTGCAACGTGGGCGTCCCCTCACACGTTTGTGAAGCACTACGCCCTAGATGTCCGCGTCCATCAGCGTACTGTGGTGGGCCGTGCAGTCCTGCAAGCAGCTCAGATGTGAGACCTCCAGCACCCACCTCCAGGTATGTGGTGTTTATTGCTCGCTATTCTCCCAGAGGTGTGATGCACAGAGACCACGAAGAAGATATACAGGTTGCTTACCTGTAATTGGAGATCTTCGAGTGGTCATCTGTGCATTCACACCACCCGCCCTCCTTCCCCTCTGCTTTCGGTCTCCCTCACCTTTTTCCTTGGGGGCTGTTGGCAGCGGTCAGAAGGAACTGGCGGGATCCTCGTGCCTCTCCCCGGGTCATGCGCAGTGGGCGTGCACGTGACCGGGGAGCTGGCGCGAAAATCCGTTAGGCTTTGAAGATTACCGATCGGGATCGGCGCAGGCGCACTTTATCCCAGAGGTGTGAATGCACAGATGACCACTCGAAGATCTCCAATTACAGGTAAGCAACCTGTATTTTTAGTGTTTTTAGATTGTTGCCCGTGGAAGTCAAAGCAAAAAGTGTTTGCTTATTTGTTGACACGGCCAGCAATCTTGCAAATTAGGGATATCCCTTGTATATCATGTGATCCTCTGTCTCTTTCAGTCACTCACCCTTACGCAGCTCCTGCATCAATTATGGTTGGATCCCAGGAATTACCTTCACTGATGGAAAGAGGGGCTTGGCTTTTGCTAGGTCTCAACTCTCTCTATTTACCTCTGACCCCTCTTGCTATTTCTGGGGATCACCTGTACCCCAGGAGCAGAATTTCAAGGAAGGTTGGGCTACAACAAGATGGAGGAAGTAACAAAGCGTATCCTGATGGATGCCCTTCTGTAAGCAGAATTTTCAGCAGAATCCAAGGCCATATTTGGAACTCCTTCTTGCTGCCTAGGCACATCCATTGCTGAAAGCTAGATTTGTTGATTTGTTCACAGGATTTGTTGCTCTTATAATAGATATTTCTACCTTCATATCTGTGGCTTGTTCTGCAGAATTTTAAAAGAAAAGCTGTATGAATGAAGGTAATGGAAGTGTAATAATCTTGCAACTCTATACTCAGTGCAGGGATTCTCTTAAACCCAGTGTGATGTTTAGTTCTCAACAGGATTAGCATGAAGTCAGTAGACTAAGTGAAAAACCCTATTAAGAAATTACAGAAGAAGCTTTGTTACACAGTCATTTCTGCACAGCAATACAAACTTAAGTCAGTCACCTGATACGTGCCATACAATGCCACTGAATAAACACCCGCACACTGCTTTCAAAGACACAAGTTTGTCTATATAGTTGGAAATGCTCAGAAACACCCCCCGCCCCCCAATCAATTGGTGTTTGTGAATCTCTAGGAAATCAGCTTGATATGGCTGACCAAGTCACAGTATGCTAAAATATAACTTAAGGTTCCCTGAGGCAAGACAGAAAATGAAGAATAAACTCATTATCTCATTGAAGAAGCCAAACCCACACCTACGGATTAATTCTCAAACTCTTAATGCCGTTTTACCGGTTTATCTTGTTGACGTTAGAACTTGGCATAGCCTTGGTGTGTACGAGTATCCTTCCCACTTCTCATGATCATCATACACATCTAGAGTGTTCCCATTGCTCTAGGGTTTGGCAGTAGCTACAGATAAATAAATATGTAGGAGATCCTGGGGAGCTGGGGGAAGTGCTATTCCCAGCTATTTAAAGAAGGGATGGGGATTTCTTTAACCAACAGAGTGGTGAAGAGATGTGTCATGTTCCAGTAGAGCTTCCTGGATTAAAAAAAAAAGTAGTAGAAAGTGAGCTAGATAATGAACATTGCACAGACTAATTCACATACTTTAAAAATTGAAGTTAACAATTGAGCTTCACGTGGAGCGTATACAATGTCACTTCTCTTTCTGCATTTTTTCAGGCCTGCTGCTTTTGTGTACTTGCAAATGTGAATTCTCCTGATCTCTCTGGCCAAGATCTAGATTACCAGAATCATATCTTCAGAAATATGAGAGAGAATTATGGAGGGCAGATGGTTGCTTGTGGGAAGGGGCATTGGATGGTGGATAATTGTGAGTTGCACAAGGGTACTCAGGCCTCAGAGGAAAGGACATGACAGTTGGGGGTAGCATTCAGGAATGGATTTAGGGAAGTTGTCACATTGGGATTGGATGGTGAGCGATATTTAAACACTGATGACCCCAGAAATGGTAGGTTTTTGATTAAAATTATTGGGTGTGTGATCCTGGGCATCTGCTGGATTGACAGCTGGGCCCTCCAAGCCTAATGATTGGCTTTGTGTGCATGAGACTTTAGGTGCAGGGGGAAAGGCTTCTACCCCTGGTGCTGCAGTCCTAATTAGGGGTGTGCAAAAAAATTGGTATTTTTCGGATTCAGGTATATTAAACCAGAAAAATATTGGTATTTCCCAATATTCCTGAATCCTAATATTGGTATGGTATTGGTATTCGGGAAATAATCAGGAAACTCGAATTCATTCAAATCTATTATACCCTATGGAGATCATTCCCCATAGGCTATAATGGAGAATCAATTTGGGGGTTTCTGGGGCTCTGGGGGGGCTGTCTTTGAGGCAGAGGCACCAAATTTGCAGCATAGCTGCTGGTGACTCTCCCCAATCTCCCAAGTTTTAAAAAGTTTGGGCCAGGGGGTGCAATTGTATGGGTCCCTAAAGAAGATGCCCCCATCTCCCGTTGTTTCCAATGGAGGGGAAAAGGCATTTAAAGGGACACGGCCCCTTTAAATGCCTGGATTTACTCACCGAGTGTCAGTTAGCACTGCCATAGGCGTGGGTATGATCAATGTATTGCTGAGTTACATGTATCAGTACTGGCTGTTTTACCCTCAGGTTATGATCTCATAACATTGCTTTGTGTTCTAAGGTTTCTTTCAACTCCTTTAGGTCCCACCCGGGAGATAGCATCGGTATCCTGACTCCCACCTTTGGAATGCGAGGCTTGCTTGCCTGCTTCACTTTGCGCATGCTCATTACTCATTTGCTTCCCTTCCCTTTTTATCTCTAGCTGGCTATTCCTTGGCTAACGACCTTGAACAGGAGAGCCTCCTGTTATGTGTTACAAGAATCACAGATGTTATGTATTTCATTTGCTTCGTTTCCTCTGGGAACATTTTCTCCAAAAATCCTCAACAGTATTTTCCCCTGAGAACCTATTTTGCCGCGCTTTCCTTGGGAACATTGAGCCAGTGTATTTGGGCACCAATAATTCTCCCTATTGATTGGTAGATGTTAAGCAGGCTATATTTCATATCAAGTATAATTGTAATGGCATTTCTAGGCTTGGGCATTACTAACAGGAAAAGTGTTTGACCAACATGATCTTTTCTACAAATAAAGGACTTTCTACTTAAGGAGACCTGTTGTGGACTATAACTCTTGGCCCATTCTCACACTGAGTCGTGCCACTGCCACACAACCCAGTGTAAAGAACAGATTTAAAAGAACCTCTTTAAATCCTTTCTCCAAGCCAGCCCGTGCCACAGCAGTGGAGAGTGAACTCAGGCATTTGAAGAGACTCTTTAAATGCCTATCACTTGCCAAGTTGCACCACCACCACAGTGGCAGTGCAGGCTGGCTTGGAGAAGGGATTTAGAGAGACCACTTTAAACCCCTTCTCCAAGGCAGCCTATACTGCCACTGTGGCAGCAGAGCAACTCAGCAAGTGAACACAGGCATTTAAAGAGACCCTTTAAATGCCTAAGTTAACTCACTAAGTTGCACCTCTGCAGCAGCAGCGGCGGCGGGGGCTGGCTTAAAGAAGGAATTTAAAGAAGCTCATCTAGATCAGTAGCTGAATCAGATTCTCTAATCTGATTCGGCTGTGTAAATAACTGAAAAATACTGATAAGGTACTTTTCGGGTATTTATTTGGCTTTGTATATACCAAATGCACACCCATAGACCTGATGCAAATTGGGCCCTGTGGCATTTCCCTGCAGTTAACGCTAAGAGTTTCAGAGCCACTGCCCATATTCATTTCTACATTATGAAGTCAAATACCATATTGTAAACAAAACAAAATAAAAAAAAAGAAATTACATATAACAATGTAGCAGTTGGCATGCTAGATAACAACAAAAGCTGATTTCACCCAGTGTTGTGTTTTTGAAAGCAGTCAGTGTGGTGTTTTTGGAAACTAACAGCATCTGGAGAGTATGAAGGTTGTAGCTGGCCCCTGTTGTTTGTTCCCAGCATCTCATGTTCAGTGATACAACTGCTTCTGAACATGGCAATTCCATTTACCTGTTATATGCATCTAATACATTTTCTTCTACCTGGAAACATTTTCTTACCAAATTAACAATATGCTAAAGGACTAATGTATTTAGTCCTTCTCTAAAGGACTATCCAGCATGCATGCTGAAACAATCATGCGAGTTCCCCACTATGTGCACAAGTGTTGCACCATGAATAGTTCTCTGCCCACACAATGATTTTCTTAGATGCTTACTTCAGCAAATTCAAACTCAGGATAAATTTGGGCTGAATATAAATTCCAAAAATTGAAGTGTGAATTGCTCTGAAGTTGACCTCAGTACTGGCCATGGTGTTGAAAGATGCAAGGTAATAGCTTGAGTCCACTGGATAATTTCTTTTGATTGATTGATAGATAGATAGATAGATAGATAGATAGATAGATAGATAGATAGATAGATAGATAGACAGACAGACGGACGGACGGACGGACGGACGGACGGACAGACAGACAGATGCAAATTTTTTTATTGCTTTTCTACCCTACAGGGTAGGGGGGAAAGGAAAGAACTAGAACTAACAAATAAAACTACAGACTAAAGCAAGGATCATTATCACACAAACATATACATTTGTCGTTCCTACAATTTAGAGATAGAGCAAAAAAGAAACAGAAGATGACACTGTTTGCCTTCTTACTATAACAAAGCTACTTTAAGCCTATATTTGAGTACATTATAGTCTGTAATTTTTAACATTTATGGAAAATTTGGAGAAGTTCACTGGAGAATTTCATGCGTGCAAGGGGAAGGTCAAATTTTGCTGATTCACTCATCTTATTGCAGACTGCAAATTCCCTGTCATAATGCTCTGCTGGGGTGTCTCTTGTTCCTCAGTAGCAGCATTTCAGGGTTCTTGTTGAACTGCTGGGGGGAGGGGAGGGAGAAAGTCATGTTCCACAGACAGAAATTCTTTCCATCTGTGGAAACCTTCCAGTGTATCCAAGTCACTATGTGAAATATCTTAAGGTTTCTATGGAGCATTACCCATTCATGATGGTCCATGTTGGAACCATGTTCCCCAGGACAACACTGAACAACACTGAAAGCATTAAGGCTATGAACCTCTTGGGAGGTTGCTGAATGGAACAGGAGCACAGGTGGTATTCTCTCCAGTCCTTCCTGCCATAGGAAGGAATATATGATGGGAACAGACAATAATGGAGGTGAGCCACTGGCTGCGTTGGTGGTGCTGGCAGGAGCAATTTAGATTCTGGGGCCATGGGCTAGCTTTTCTGGATGAAAACCTACTACCACGCGATGGACTTCACCTGTCAAAGTCAGGGAAGAACGTGTTTGGCAGAACAAGCAGCTGGCTATTAACAAGGGCTTGTTAGGAAGCGCCTATAAAACCCAGTGCTGGGAGGCTGCATGTTGTGGAAGCAACAAGTCACCAACCTCTTGACTCAGTGACCACAGCGCTGAACTCTGCTCCTGTGCCTCTCAGACCAGCTCTTGACTCTGAATCTTTCTTCCTGCACTTGTGGATGACTGGACTGTTGGACCTTGCTTCCTGTATAATACTTTGAACTGAACTGTGCTCTCCCTGTAACTGACCTCTGGACTGAACTTGGACTCTGGAATTTGGCTTGGGCTAACCCTGGATTCTGACACCAGGAATTCAAGGTAATTTTAAGCCATTCTGACACCACCACCCCAACCCTGGACAGTAGGAGTGTGCATTCGGCTTTGCTGAATTGAAAAAAATACCACAAAAATACCTTATTGGTATTTTTTGGGTATTTGTTAAGCCAAATCAAATTTTCTAATCTGATTCAGCTGGCTGATAACATGCTCCTGAATAAAAGCCTATCTTATTTGGCTTTTATTAGGCGGAGTCAGGGAGGAAGGGTGTCAGTTTCAGTGAAACTGACCAGCTCTGCCCTCCATCTGATCCCTTCCTTTCCCTTGGCTTGCCCAAGGGCCCTGCTGCTGTAGGAAGCACGGGCAAGCCCCTGCTTGGAGGGAAGGCAGTTTAAACTGCCTTCCCTTGGCTTCCCCAGGCACCCGGCAGCTGTGAGGAGCCTCGGGAAGCTGATCCTGGGAAGAAAGGAGGCTGGGGAACGGAGGGGGCATTTGAACATGCCTCCCTCCTGAGTCTTCCCTTCTGCAGCTGCCCTGCTGCTGCTTCCTCTGGCCAATTTCACTCCCCAGCTGATGGGGGGGGTGAAACGGACTAGAGGTGGAGCACTGGGAAAGGAAAGGCTCCTATGGGGACTTTCCCCATAAGGTATAATGGCCGAATATATTCAGCAGTACCAAATTTTCCCAAACCCCAATATTTTACCAATATTGGGGTTCAGGAATGTTGGTATATACTGATATTTTTCAGCCTTGGTTTACCCGAACCCAAAAATATTGCATTTTTTTGTGCACACCCCTACTGGACAGTCTGTCCCAAAATAAGTGGCTGGATATGGTGTCCAATGAGACTAATCAGAATGAAGGTTTAGAGACCTGCAAGGGATCTTTCGACAGATGGTGTTGTGCAGGACCAGACTTAGGCCTCAAGCCCAATCTATATCAGATGTGTTAGATGTGCTAATGGAGGATTCGAATTCCTGTCTCTCTGAAGCCATCGATGAAATCGCCCTCCAACATCTTCTTTGCTCCCAGTCTAAATTATGCCCCTGGTACACCCTGGAACCCAGGTGGATGAAACGGAACTTACAAAACTAGAGTGAATCTGGTGGCAACTTGTTACGAAGCTGCAAGAACATCTTATAGGACATTTATGAAATCCTATGAGATGGTGGTGAAGGCTGCTAGAAAGGAGTTTTATGCAGTCTCCTTTGCATTTGCTAGCTCTTGCCCAGCACAATTGTTTAGGGTAGTTAGATCTTTAACTTCTCTCACAGAGAGAACTTGAAATGTTCGGATTTCGACCATTAGCTGTGAGGCTTTTGCAAGCTTCTTTGTGGATAAAACCTTGTTGCTTCACCATGATCTCTCAGCCAGTATTGATACAGTAAGTGAACTGGAGGCCCCTTGGCCATCTTTGAACTCAGTATTTGACAGCTTCAGCTGATTCTCCCGTGCCAATGTTGACAAGATTCTGGGTGCTGTTAGGCTGGCCACAGGCCTCTTGGGCCTGTGTCCCTTATGGCTAGTGAAAGCTGGTGGTGAGGGAATACTGCTCCCCCCCCCCCCCCCCGGGTAGACATTCTTAATCTGTCTGTGGATTTGGGGATCTATCTGGAGAGACAGAAAGAAGCTGTGGTTGTACTGCTCTTAACGAAGCCAACTTTGGACCCTAAGGATCCTTCCAGTTACTGCCCAGTCCTGAACTTTTCATTTCTGTGTAAGGTAATCAAGAGCAGTGGCAGAACAGCTCCAGAGTTTCCTGGAACACACATTGGCCCTAGACCCATTTCAGTCCGTCTTCCGCCCCGACCGCAGGATGGTATTGGTTACCCTTACAGATGAGCTCCGCAAACAGCTGGATCAAAGCGGGTTGGCACTGCTGTTACTGTTGGGTCCTACAGCAGCATTCAACATGGTTGATCATGATCTTTTGACCCACTACTTTGTCAACATAGGAGTCCATGGGGTAGTCTTGAAGTGACTTAAAACATTTCTCCAAGGTTGGGGATAGAGGGTGGTGCTGGGAGAGATGATGTCACTTAGGTACCCCTTAGTGTACCTAGTGTCCTGGCCCCACTGGTGGACCTCCTGATGTCCCCTGGTATTTTTGGCCACTGTGTGATAGAGTGTAGGACTGGATGAGCCATTGACTTGATTCAACATTGGCTTCTCTTATGTTCTTAGTATGTGGGGTTTCCCAAGGGGCAATCCTCTCTCTGATGCTTTTAATATGTATATGTGTCCCCACGCCAAACCAGTATGCTGATGATTCCCAGCATTAACTGAGGTTGTGTCAGAATCTGCAGATTCTAACAAGGATTTCTGGGATCTCATGCTATATATTGTAACCTGACTTGGCTATGCTGTGCAAACCTGTTCCTGTACCAACTATGTAATCATGCCTATTGCTATTAGCTTGACAATTGTGAATTTATCTTCTGTGACCCCAGAATTATGGCTCTGATCAGGCCTGGTCTATGTATCTGTTTGCCCGGGAGAATGACAACTTCAAAGCATGGGAACAATGGGCCTCTCACACTCCTGCCTCCGCATTCCATTCATCCCGGCTGGGAGGACAAGGGGAGGACAGGGACCATTTCTTATCAACGTGCGAAAGCCTTGGGGAAAGCATTTGTTATGTGAAGATGGTTACATCTGAGGGGTCTGGTTTGGGAAGGGAAATTTACTGCTTCACACCTCACTTTCTTTCCTGTGGGAAGCAAACGGCCAGAGAACCTTTTGCCCGCGGTTTTTCCCCCCTTGTTGATTGGTTACCTATGGGCAATTCAAATTGTGCTGGAGGGTATATTAGACCTGCTTCTATTGTATGCGTTATCTCTGACAATAATCCGAGGACCTGTACCAATGTAGAAATTGGAAATAAAGAACTGTGTTTCATCAACAAAGATCTGATCCTTGACTACTTTGAGCAGAAGCCTCACAGATTGTCAGAGATCTGTGACTGGGACTTGGCCGTTCCTGACCATGTCGGATGACAGTACTCTTCCCATCCCTACAACCGAAGATCAACCGGTGACCCCGGGGGACCAGGGTGCCGGTGGTGGAGGAGGCGGCGGGGAGCCCGAAGTGCCAGTGACTACGGCTCAGGGGGCTTACTACATCCCACGACCACCTCCTCTTCAGAGCGTGACCCCGAGGTACTCATGGAGCAATTTCGGTCGTGGGACCGTCGACTCGTGGGTGCACGATCGGAAGGGGGCACGGGTGTCGATCCAGGGAGACCGCACCGAGCACGGGAAGCCGAGCTTTCTGGGAGACGAGCGAGAGACGATCTACGGAGGAGACTGGCGTCCCCCGCCTTTGGAAGAGGAGAGAGGCGCACCTTACGTGCCCGATCTCTACGGGGAAGACCAGACCCAAGCCCTGGATCGTATGATGGGAGATTTGCGGCTGCAACTCACCGCAGAATCGCGCGAGCTAGCCCTTGATCTGCAGTACCAGTTCCGAGACGCCCTGACGGCTATGCAAGCAGCTCGCCCAGCCCCGGGAGGGGTCGGACCCCCAGGAGGGGGAGTCCCGCAGCTGCCGGTTCCCCCCGGAGGAGCTCCCGCGGGAGTCGTCCCGCCGCAAGTGCCGCAGCAGGTCCCGCAGCCCGTTCCCCGCCCGGTTCCCGCACCCGTACCGGCGCCGGCCCAAGTGCCGGCAGGGCCGATGGTCTGCCAGGCCCCCGCCGATCCGTTGACGGCTACTTTTGATGGGGACCCCGAGAAGCTGCGGTTCTTCCTCATAGAGATCGAGCGGTTTCTAGACACCTGGGGACATCTCTACCCCACCGAGAGGGACCGGATTGGCTACATTGGGTCCAAGCTGAGGGACACCGCCAGCGACTGGTATGTGAGCCTGCACAACGCCCCCGGGCCTGAGTTACGCTCCGTGCACAACTTCATGTGGGCCCTCAGGCACCACTACGAGGACCCCTTGGGAGAAGAGAAGGCTCGGAACCAGTTGCGGAAGCTGACCTAGGGGTGGTCCTCAGTGAGGGAGTACACTGACAAGTTCCGGCGCATAGCGGCCAAGATTCGCGGCTGGCCCCAAGATCTTTTCATCGAAAAGTACAGGGAAGGTCTTAACCCCGAGGTGTACGAGACGGTACTGTGCGGGGGAAGACCGGGCTCGCTTGCCACCTGGATGAGAGCGGCCACGGACGTGGAAGAACACTTCACCCTCATCAAGATGGGAACCTCAGCGACTGCCCAAGCAAAAGCCGCCCAGAAGGTGAAGCCCAAACCGAACCTCCAAGAGATCCGGGACGCCCGCTTCAAGCAGGGGCTCTGCATGAGGTGCGGGGAGAGCGGTCACTTCGCCTCGGCGTGCCCCCGTGGGGGGGGAAAGTCCCCAAGACCTCCACCCCGGTAGCTGGGAGCACCCCCAGTAAAGGGAAGACCTCGTTCAAGCCCCAGGCACTACAGCTGGAAGGGGCCGCGAGCGAGCAAGGAGAGCTGGAGCTGACGGAAGCACAGATGTCGGGAAACTCCAACGGCCTGCAGTGAGCGGCGCAGAACTGCAGGTCCCCATCCACGACGCGCCATCCCCGGTGAGCATCCCTGGCCCCTTACTGTATATGGTAGTGACTGTGATAGCACCCGGGACAGGGACCCACGTCCGGGTCCGCGCCCTAATCGACTCAGGGTGTGCCCGGGACTTGATTAGCCCTTTAGTAGTGGACGGGTTAGGGCCCAAAGTCACCCCATTGGGGGAGCCACTTACGTTTACCCAAATGGACGGATCGGAAATGAAAGAGGCATGTGTGGCAGAGACTGAGAGACTGATAGTGGGGACGGTGGAACACTGGGAGAGGAGAGCTTTCGTCATCACCCCCAACACCCAGTTCCCCATGGTGTTGGGGAGTCCCTGGTTAAGCTCCCACGACCCCTACATCAAATGGAGAAGGGAAAATCTCCTGGGTGGACGAGAAGTGTCAAAACCATAAGTGGGACTCGGGGTGGGGATCGGGGCCCCCGGCACCTCTCCAAGCAGCAGCGCTCACTCTGGTACCTTCCGCCGTTCCCAGGGAATATCGAGACTTAATGGGGGTGTTCAGTGAAACCGAGGCAGATGAACTACCCCCCCACAGACTGTCGGACTGTGCCATAGAGCTGATCCCGGGAGAAAAGTTACCAAAGGGAAAACTCTATTCCATGAGCCCTTCAGAGCGGGAGGAGCTAAGGAAATTCCTAGACAAGAACTTGGAGCGAGGTTTCATCCGCCCCGCTAAGTCCCCATTCGCTGCCCCTGTTCTGTTCAGGAAAAAGAAAGACGGGGGGCTGCGGCTGTGCACGGACTACAGGGAATTAAATGCAGTGTCAGCCTCCAGTGCCTACCCCCTTCCCCTTATTAAGGACCAGTTAACAGAAGCAGCCAAAGGGAAGGTGTTCACTAAGTTGGATCTTCGAGATGCATACTTCCGGGTGCGCATCAGGGAGGGGGATGAATTTAAGACTGCTTTTAACACACCATTGGGGCAATTCGAATACCTGGTGATGCCGTTCGGATTAAGTGGCGCGCCAGGGGTCTTTATGAGCTTAATAAATGAAGTGCTACACAAGCATTTATTCAAGGGGGTGTTATGTTACTTAGATGATATCTTGATTTATTCTGCTGATAAGGAAGAGCATGTAAAATTGGTCCGAGAAGTGCTGTCAACTCTGTTAAACAACCAGTTGTATGCTAAGCTGTCGAAATGTGAATTCCATAGGGATTCAGTGGATTTTCTGGGGTATCGCATTTCCCAGAAAGGGCTAGAAATGGATCCTGCCAAGGTAGAGGCAGTAGTGCAATGGGAAGCCCCTCGAACAAGAAAACAGCTTCAGAGTCTATTAGGATTTTGTAATTTCTACCGCACCTTCCTAAAAGACTTCGCCACGGTCACTCTCCCGCTAACTGAACTCCTTAAAACCAAGGGGAGGGGCCCGGAAGCAGGGAAGCCCGGGGAGAGAATAGCCTGGTCTGAGGATTGCTAAAAGGCGTTTGAAACCCTCAAGACCCTATTTACCTCGGAACCTATCCTGGCCCACCCCGATGAAACCAAGGAGTTTGTGGTGCATGTAGATGCTTCTGATGTGGCCATGGGGGGAGCCATCCTACAGAAGGGACCGGATGATAAGCTGCACCCTCTGGCTTATATATCAAAAAAGTTTAATGAGACAGAGAGGAATTGGTCAGTGTGGGACAAGGAGGCAGCAGCCATACGACTGGCCCTCACCACCTGGTGGCATTGGCTAGAAGGAGCGCAGACCCCTTTTGAAATCTGGACTGATCACAAAAATCTGGAAGCCTTGCGCACCCAGAGGTCCCTGAATGCGAAACAGCTCTGATGGGCTGATTTTTTCTCAAAATTCAATTTCGTGCTTAAGCACTTTCCTGGGAGAGCCAATTCGTTAGCAGACGCGCTATCCAGATTACCCCAGCATGAGAGTCAAAAGGAAGAAGTGTTCGACTCCATGTTCTCCCCCCAACAGTTGGGAGGAGCTGTTACTACCCGAAGCCAGAGCAAGCAGGCAGCAGTAGAGTCGTGGGGGGATAGATGGGGGGGGACTACTCCCCGGAAGAGGCCGAAGAATTGGGAAACATAGAGGACTGTTCTCTCCGGGAAAACAAGTGCTGGTATCATGGGGACAAACTTGTGGTACCTCGAGCCAGACGAAAGGACATACTGCTAACTTGTCATTCATCAAAACTGGCAGGGCACTTTGGGTTCTTAAAAACGCTTAATTTAGTTCAACGGCAATTCTGGTGGCCGCGCATGCGCAAGGATGTCTCGGACTTTGTTACTGCCTGCCAAACCTGTTTGATGTGCAAAAAGAGGGGAGGGAAAGTCCCAGGACTGTTGCATCCGTTGCCCACCCCCTCTCGCCCATGGGAAGCGATAGCTATGGACTTCATCACCAACCTGCCACCCTCAAAGGGAAAAACCGTTATTTGGGTGGTGGTAGACATGTTCTCAAAACAAGCCCATTTTACCCCGTTTAAACAGCTACCCACCGCTAAGGGGCTGGCTAAAGCTTTTTTCAACCACGTGATAAAGTTACATGCTTTCCCCAGACGTGTGGTATCCGATCGGGGCAGTCAGTTCGTTGCCAACTTCTGGCGGGAGCTTTTGAATCTGATGGACATTGAACCAGCCTTAAGCTCGGGTTACCACCCAGAGACCGATGGCCAATCCGAACGAACTAATCAAATCCTGGAACAATTCCTGAGGTGTTACACTAACTACCATCAGGACAATTGGGTGGAACTACTGCCGTTTGCGGAGTATAGTTATAACAATGCTATTCATTCGTCTACGGGTGTATCCCTGTTCATGGCGGTGGGAGGCTTCGAAGGGAAACCCCTACCCACCATAGAGGAAACGCCAAACACCCCCCCCCACGGACTTTAAACGTTGGTGGGCAACCTTACAAGACTCATGGCCACTGATTGCTAAGACACTGGACAAAGCTAAAGAGGATTACAAGAAGTATGCAGACCGTAGCAGAGCAGAGGGCTGGGACTTACAGCCAGGGGATTCAGTCTACTTGTCCACCAAAAATATACATGGACTGCAGCCCAGCAGGAAGCTGGGGTGGAAATATGTCGGCCCCTACAAGGTGTTGCGCAAGATTTCTGATGTGTCTTTTGAACTAGAATTGCCCAAGTCACTGAGTTCTGTGCATCCTGTTTTTCATTTCAGCTTGCTGAAGAAGAATCCTGGGCCGAATGTATGGCATCCAGTTCCTCCGACTCCTCCTCCACTGATGAAGGGGGGGGGGGCACCCCATTTTGGAATTTCTGAAATCCTTGATTCAAAAATGCGTAGGGGCCGCTTGCTATATCTAGTCAAGTGGGTAGATTTTGGCCCGGAACTGAATGAATGGTTTCGTTCTGAAAATGTGCATGCTCCTAAGTTAGTTAAAGCTTTTCATAATAAATTTCCAGATAAGCCGGGGTAGATTGATTTTTCGGGTGGCAGTGTGTCAGAATCTGCAGATTCTAACAAGGATTTCTGGGATCTCATGCTATATATTGTAACCTGACTTGGCTATGCTGTGCAAACCTGTTCCTGTACCAACTATGTAATCATGCCTATTGCTATTAGCTTGACAATTGTGAATTTATCTTCTGTGACTCCAGAATTATGGCTCTGATCAGGCCTGGTCTATGTATCTGTTTGCCCGGGAGAATGACAACTTCAAAACATGGGAACAATGGGCCTCTCACACTCCTGCCTCCGCATTCCATTCATCCTGGCTGGGAAGACAGGGGAGGACAGGGACCATTTCTTATCAACGTGCGAAAGCCTTGGGGAAAGCATTTGTTATGTGAAGATGGTTACATCTGAGGGGTCTGGTTTGGGAAGGGAAATTTACTGCTTCACACCTCACTTTCTTTCCTGTGGGAAGCAAACGGCCAGAGAACCTTTTGCCCGCGGTTTTTCCCCCCTTGTTGATTGGTTACCTATGGGCAATTCAAATTGTGCTGGAGGGTATATTAGACCTGCTTCTATTGTATGCATTATCTCTGACAATAATCCGAGGACCTGTACCAATGTAGAAATTGGAAATAAAGAACTGTGTTTCATCAACAAAGATCTGATCCTTGACTACTTTGAGCAGAAGCCTCACAGGTCGCTGTGTGAGGACACAATGTGTGAGGAGAAGGGAGTGCTTGGAACCTGCTGGAGAGGGGTTTCTGATTGCTTCTGTGAGCTTTTTGTCTGGTTTGTTGCTGAGAAAGGAGGGCCTGTTTGCTTGGGGTTGGTTGCTGGCCCCACCCTCTACTGTTGCTGTGGCTGTTGGGAGGTGGAGTTGTGAACCTTTGAATTGCAAGGCTCCACCTCTCCAGAGGCACAAGCCTTTGGTGCGAGCTGAAGGGCGAGAGCTGAAGGGCTCTAGCCTGGGGATCAGGCCCGGAGATCCCATAAGTAGTTAAGAAACTTTTACATTGCTGTTGTGTTTGTTACCCCTTTTGGCTCAGGTAGCCTTTTGGTCAGTTCTCTAATTTTCAGGGTATATCAGCACACCAAGGCAATTCTAGGTGAAAGGATCCGCTTGGGAAGTGATAATGAATGCTCACAGACCATTTCCAGTCACCTGCAGGGAGTGGCCATGTTGTCTTCTTCCCTAAAGACAAGACGGACTACAATGGTCAGAAGTGCAAGTTGACAGGACTCTTAGAGGAGAAGGTTCAGAGCCTGGAGGAAAGGATTACTACTCTCCATGAGATCAAGGAAGGGGAGGACTTCATTCATAGAAGGCTTTTAATGTCCTGCACAGGAAAAGAGAGACCAGTCAAAGGGACAACAGTGTGGTTGACTCCCCTAACAAGACACCTCAGAGCGCTACAGCATGACCCCGAAGGTGTCAAGCAAGATGGCACTCAGGGCTATTGGAACTAAGAAATCGATTCCAGGCCCCTGAGGTGGAGGCAGAGATGGAAACACAAGGAAGACAGTGAAAGGAGGACAGGGAGATAGACGGAAATGGCACTGGAAGGAAAACGAAGTTGTTGGTTATGGGTGACTCCCTGCTGAGGGGTAGGGAACATCTTGTGTCCAGGCCTGACCCCCTGGCCCGAGAGATGTGTTGCTTGCCAGGGATGAAAATTAAAGCTATTACAGACAAGAGCCCAAAACTCATAAAAACCTACAGAGCATTACCCATTTGTGATGGTCCATGTGGGAACCAATGACACGGCCGTGAACAGCATCAAAAGCACTGATGAAGCTCTCGGGAGGAAGCTGAAGGGAATGTGAGCACTGGTGGTGTTCTCTTTGATCCTTTCTGTCATTGGAAGGGGAATACATGATAATGGAGGCACGTGATAGACTTCACCTGTCAAAGTCAGAGAAGAATGTGTTTGGCAGAAACCTGGGGAGATTCATCAGGAGGGCTTTAAACTGACACCACAAGGGGAAGGAGATGACCAACACAGGGATCTAAATGAAAGAGAGCAAACAACAGAGGCCCACCTGGGAGGGCTGGGTCTACAAAGGTGTGGGGCTTTAGGTGTCTATGTAACAGTGCCCAAAGCTTGGGCAATAAGAAGGAAGAGCTTAAGCTTCTAATGCAGACAGAGGGGATTACGGAGACTTGGTGGGATGATTCGCAGGACTGGAATATAATGCATTGTGGTTGGTGTCGCCTACAGATCTCCTGACCAGGATGAATAGGTGGATACTGCCCTCCTTGAACAGCTTGACAGGGTATGCAAACAACATTACCTGATAGTCATGGATGACTTCAGCTTCCGTGATGTGTGCTGGGAGACAAATGCTGCAAAGTGTCTACAGTCACACACTTTCCTGACCTGTCTGACCAACAACTTCCTTCATCAAATGGTGGAATTAGCTACGAGGGGCTCAGCCATAATCAACTTAATATTGACCAACAGGCAAGAGATGGTAGATGGGGTGAAGTTGATAGGGACCTGAGGGGGAAGTGACCATGTCCTGCTAGAATTCCATTAGCTGTGGGGGACCAAGGAAGTTCGTATCCACACATATATATTAGATTTCAGTAGGACAGATTTTAATAAACTCAGGGGCATAATGAGAATCATTCCATGGGCAAGATTGCTGAAAGGGAAAGGAGCAAGTGAAATGTGGGCTCTCCTAAAACAGGAGCTCATGCAAGCTCAAGTCATCATTATTCCAACAAGAAAGAAGAAGAAGAAGAAGAGATTGGATTTATATCCCGCCCTTCACTCACTTAAGAGTCTCAGAGCGGCTTACAAACTCCTTTTCCCTTCCCCTCCCCACAACAGACACCCTGTGAGGTAGGTGGGGCTGAGAGAACTCTTTCCCAAGCTGTCCTTGAGGGAACAGCTGGTACAGAGCTATGGCTTGCCCATGGTCATCCAGCCAGATGCAAGTGGAGGAATGGGGAATCAAACCCGGTTCTCCCAGATTAGAGTCTGCGCACTTAACCACTACACCAGACATAGTAGGGGATCTAAGAAGCCAATGTGAATGTGAATTGTTACAAATATTACAATTGACAAAGTCTTAGCTTCTGTATTTGTGTAGCATTAGAATTGTTACTGGATATTGGAACTGGAACAGGTTGTTTCCTTGTTATATGATTCACTTTTATTCCCTTTTTTGTATATTGGATGTTGTTTATATTATTTTCAATATCTGTACTGTTCTAAAAAGTTCATTGTGAGGGTCATAAAGCGTTGCAAAGAATTGAAAGCGTCACTGAACATTAGCAACAAAGCTGTTCGGCTTTTTGCTGCGTGTTTCATTGGCTTCCCGCTTTATTTATTTATTTATTTATTTATTTATTTATTTATTTATTTATTTATTATTTCGATTTATATCCCGCCTAGCCAGCGGACCAGCTCTAGGCGGCTTTTTGTATGATTAAAATTGTGCTTGCATTTTGTTCTTCAAGTTATTTCAAGTATGATTGTGAACAATCATTATACACTGAGGAATACACTTGCACAGTTTTAATACAGTAGTTATGATTTATTGATTTTTTGTAACATTGGAGTGAACGGCATACACAAAGTATTCATTCTGTTGGTCTTGTTTTCTGTACTATGTCCCCTTATTGTTTTGAATTCTCTAAACTTAGGCAGTCCATGAGAGGGGAGGGCAAGAAGGATTGCATCATGGCTTAGTTCTGCCCCTTCCTTACATGTCGAGGAAAATGCTGATCACCACTTAGGGGTCAAGAAGCAATTTTCTCTAGACCACTTTGGTCAGGGATCCTGGAGGGGTGTGTTGTTGTTGTTTTGCCATCACCTTGGCATGGAGCAGGAGTCCTTGGGGGTGGGGGGGGGAGGTAGTTGTGAATTTCCTGCATTGTGCAGGGGGTAGGACCAGATGACCCTTGAGGTCCCTTCCAACTCTATGATTCTATGATCTCACTATCTCCAGGATTCCCTCTAGATGTGGGAATGCTACAGTCCTTGGTTCTTTAGGTAGAGTCATCCCAGGATCTTGTCCCATGGTTTCATGGATGTGATCTGAATGTCGAAGGATTGGGCCATCCACACCATCTTTTTTGAGTAGACATGGTGATCCTCACTTGGGGACATGGGTTCATGATCCCTAACCATATAATGAGGAGAAGGCTCTGGTGCTATGCCAAAACTAGCTAAGAAGACAGTTTGGTGTAGTGGTTAAGTGCACAGACTCTAATCTGGGAGAAATGGGTTTGATTTCCCACTCCTCCACTTGCACCAGCTGGATGATCTTGGGCAAGCCATAGTTCTGACACAGCTGTTCTTGAAAAAGGGCAGTTTCTGTCAGAGCTCTATCAGCCCCACCTACCTCACAGGGTGTCTGTTGTGGGGAGGGGAAGGGAGAAGAGTTTGTAAGCTGCTCTGAGACTCCTTTGGGTAGTGAAGGGCAGGGTATAAATTGAATCTCCTCTCCTCTTCCTCCTCCTTCTTCCTTGGAACCATAAGCAGTATGACATAAACACAGGCTTTTGGGGTCTCTCCATCAACCTTGCAGTGTACTCCTCATTTCCGCATGTGGTTCCATTGGCTCTGCCCATTCACGAAGGAACTGGGAAGGATGGCAGCAAGGGTATTGTTGCCATGGTCCTGAATGCATTCATGGAGGTGATGGAACAAGAGACATGGTGACCTGTTCAAAGGGCCTATTGATTTGAGAAACCAGGTCTCTTTCTGGAGGAGAATGCTCCAGGGAAAGGAGAACGAGAGATGGAGTGTGTGGGGTAGTATTTCCACTGACCTCAGTTATGGCTCTCTGAACCAGTTCCTTCAGTTCCTTTGAAGCCAACCTCCCAGGATCTGAGTGCTTAGTTGGTTCTGTCGATACTAACCAATGTGCCTTTTGTTTGGATTTTGACTTGTGCTTCTTAGGTGGTGGTTCCAATGAGTATCTGGTGGGAAACCTTTCTGGTATCCTGAAATGCCTAAACTGAACTGAGCTGATGGAGGGTGAGAAACAGTCCAAAACTGGTTTGGGATCTGAGAAGACAGCCTGCTTTACCAGGGCAGATGTTTCAGCTCCTGGGTTAACAGAAGAGGATAAAGTAATAAGGAGGACTTTAAATTAAATCCTATGGAGGAGTGAGAGAAAAATTCAAAGCCTAGCATGATGCAAGTGTGAGGCTTCTGTGCTATCAGCAAATGATCAGGCTTTTGTTAATTAAAACATAGTCCTTTATTTCAAATACTGGTACAGGTCTCGATGTTTGTTAGTGATACCATATACAGAGGGCAGGGGACTATTATACCTGCAAAGATGAAAGTCTAAACATTGATCACCAATCAGCATTCAGAGAAAAATGCGGGAAGCAATTCACCTTTTGTCACCAGGGGTGAGAGAACAAAAAAATTCCCAGCCCGAACTGTGTGACCCAGTGGTGCCAGGTCCCCAGCAAAACAGGACAGAGCAGACAATAAAACAATTCCCAAGGCTACTTCTAACAGATAGCAATGCGAGCGAAGGGGGAGGACACACCAGGGAGTGAAGGAAGAGATAGCTTTGTACTATATGGCATTCTGGTATGTGGGAACCTACATTCCCGTCTGAATTGTAACACTAAGCAGACAAGCAATTGGGAATCCGGGGGGGGGGCAATAAAGCATCTGGCTATGCGGGCACAACAAAGGAAACGAAAGTACATGAAAGAAAAGCATCAATGTCAGATTCAATTAATAGAAACATTGTAGAAAGACATTATGAAAAGATCCCTTTGGCGAAGCAGAATCTGACAGCAAGTAACTTTCAAGAGCACTAAAGATTTACAGGGAGGGACACATATGCTGGGAAACATTAACTTACAGGTAAGTACAGAAATGAAAACTTTAGGGGAAATAAACCGATGTCTCTGCACATCGTATGGGAAACAAGCAGGAAGAAGTCCTAATACACGAAGGAAACTATGACCTAATAGGCATTACTGAAACTTGGTGGAATGACACTCACAATTGGAATATTAGGATTGAGGGGTACAACTTGTTTAAAAGGAAAAGACAAAGAAGGGGGGAGGAGTAGCTTTATATGTAAAGTAGGTATATGCTTCTGAGGAAATACGTAAATCTGAGCGCGGAGGTTCTGTTGAGAGTCTTTGGGTAAAAATAAAAGGAGTAAGAAATAATAGTGGTATTATGGTGGGGGTCTGCTATAGACCAGCAAGCCAGGCAGAGGACTTGGATGAGATGCTTCTAGAACAGATTACAGAGTGCACAGAGAGACAGGACATGGTGGTCATGAGAGATTTCAGTTACCCAGATACCTGTTCGAATGAATGTTGAAAGTTCCAATAAATTCCTGCCTTGTCTTGCTGACAACTTCATTTTCCAGAAACTGGAGACAGAAACCAGGGGATCTGCTATCTTGGATTTGATTCTCACAAACTGGGAATAACTGGTTGACAAGGTGAAAGTAGTGGGCACTGTTGGTAGTAGTGACCATGTAATTTTGGAATTTACAGTCTTGGGGAAGGGAAAAGCAGTACATAGACACATAGGTTGGACTTCAGGAAAGCAAATTTTGACAAACTTAAAGTTATGCTGGGTAGAATCTCATGGCCGGAAATACTTAAAGAGGAGTTCAAGAGGGGTGGGAGTTTCTTAAAAGTGAAATATTGAAGGCACAATCACAAACAATTCCTATGAGATGGGAAAATGGGAGGAGCCTAAAGAAGCCAAGGTAACTCAATAAACTGTTTTCTAAAGACTTGAGAAATAAAAAAAATACTCATTTAGGAAATGGAACGAGGGTCTCACAACCTGCTGTGGCTTCTAAAGACCAACAGATCTTTTTAAAAGGTTCCACACATCTAAAGGATAAAGTGCAACAAGAAGAAGAAAAACTGGATCAAAACAGGTTCTGGAAAACCCGGATTAAAACTTTGTTAACTGCCAGAGGAAAGCCTTTTATCCTTAAGGTGTGTGAAGCCTTCTGAAGATTGGATTTATACCCTGCCCTTTGCTACCTGAAGGAGTCTCAGAGTGGCATATAATCTCCTTTCTCTTCCCCTCCCCACTACAGACTCCCTGTGATGTAGGTGGGGCTGAGAGAGATCTTTTGAGAACTACTCATGAGAGAACAGCTCTGAAAGAACTTGTGCCTGACCCAAGGTCATGGCAGCAGCTGCATGTGGAGGAGTGGGGAATCAAACTTGGTTCTCCCAGATTAGAGTCCATGCTCCTAACTAGCATAAACTGGCTGTCAGTTAAAGAGCCTGTATGAATGGAACCTGTAGATTGAGATAATTTGGAGACGTTCTAACTGTATTAGTACAAGAGTGGCACAGCAGACTATCCATCCAGGTCTTCCTTATGCAAGAGTGTTTCCATTTGCCTGTGGAAGGTAATTTGGAGTTAATATGGCAGGCTTCACTATGCCGGTGACCTCTCAGTGAATTTAGTAGCTAGTTTCCCCATCACCATCAACTCCAATTCAATCTGCAACATATCTACAAACTTGAGGCTAAGGGGTCATTTTTCTCATTCCTTTCTACTGCCTTTGTTTTATGCTGAACATGACCTAGCTTCATGGACTGAAAAGTTCAGGAAACTCAAAAGTTTGCTCACTGTTTTGTGATATTTTGGTTGGTCCTGATATATAAGACATTCCACTGTGGTGATTTGGGAATATTTCTGTAAGTGAATACTGCTGCCTATTCACTTTGTCTACAAAGAGTTGTTTTTACCATGGATACAGATGTGTTTTCAGTAACAAATGAAGAGGGTTATACTTCAGCTTTCTATTTTTTTTATTATTGTTATTTTTTTAATTTAGGAAAACAGTGGAAATAAAAGAAGAGAGAAAGAAAAAAAGGGGTTATACAACATAATTGTGTTTGTCGACAATTATGTAGTACAAAATGTAAAAGAGAAAATATTTCCCTTTACATCCTTTTCATTATAATTTTTAAGGTATTATTTACTTTGTCAAGGAATGTAGGAAGGAATGGGAAGAATTTTTTTGTAGGAATATTTGTCCTGAAACCGAGATACAAGTGGTATGGGACGCATTTAAAGCCTTTTTAAGAGGCAAAATGATAAGTCAGGAAAGCTGGATTCGGAAAAGGCAGAAAGTAAACTACCAAAATCTAGTCCAACAAATAAGTAATGAAGAGGGAAAATTGAAAAAGAACCCTCTGGACCACAAAAGTAAAGACTGTTTAAGAAAATTGCAGCATAAATTAAACTGTGTATTAGCGGAGGAATTAGCAAAAAAAATGACTTATCATAAACAACATATATTTGAAAATGCTAATAAAACCTCACGGTGGCTAGCGTACAAAATAAAAAAAAGAGAAGGCGAATAGAAATATAAAAATATTGAAAGATGCCCAGGGTAAAGAATGTATAAATATTAACGAGCAAAAGACAATTATAGAAAATTTTTATAAAGAGTTATATAAGCGAGAGAATCTTTTACCAGATAAACTGAAGTTATACTTAGAAAAAAATATAGAAAAAAAGTTTACGGATGAACAAAAAATTCTTTTAAATGAACCCATCAAAACAACAGAAATAATAGAAACAATTAAAAAGTTAAAATCAAAAAAAGCCCCGGGACCCGATGGAATCCCGGCAGAATTTTATCGAATATTTTTGGAACAAATAGTTAAACCATTAAAACAAACAATACAACAGATATATGATAAAGGAAAGATGCCAACCACATGGAAAGAAGCGTTAATAGTATTAATCCCAAAACAAGATTCAGATCTAACGGATATAAAGAACTATAGACCAATATCCCTTCTAAACACTGACTACAAAATATATACCACAATATTGGCAAATAGGTTTAAAATTTTTTTAACACAGACAATGCACCAGGATCAGTCGGGATTTTTACCACGGAGGCATTTGAGACAAAATCTACGGACAGTATTAAATATACTAGAATATTATGAAGTACATTCTGATAAGCAAGTGGTGTTATGTTGTATGGATGCCGAGAAAGCTTTGACAAGCTGAACTGGCAATTCATGTTGTCTCAATTAAAACACTGGAATTGTGGTGACTATTTTTTCAAGATGGTGGAAACAATATACGACAAGCAGGAGGCCAAAATTATTTTTAATGGAACAACTACTGCAACCTTCCAGATAGAAAAAGGAGTAAGACAAGGGTGCCCTCTCTCCCCCCTCCTTTTTATTTTTTCATTAGAAACCATATGCGATATCATCAGAAAGGAAAATAAGATAAAGGGACTGAAAATTAAGGGGGAGACATTCAAACTCTTAGCTTTTGCTGACGACGTGATCTTTATTATAGAGGACCCATTGAACTCAACAGGTGAACTTTTATACATACTGGAAGAATACGGTCAACTATCGGGCTACAAAATAAATAAATTGAAAACAAAAATGATAACCAAAAATTGTTCCAGAGAGATTGAAAAAGAACTAGAAGAAAAAACTAAATTGGAAATAGTGAGGAAAGTGAAATACTTAGGGATAAATATTACAAAAAGATGCAGTTCTCTTTATAAAGATAACTACCTAAAAATCTTGAAAGAAATTAAGAGAGACCTGGAAATTTGGAAAAGACTGCAATTGTCCCTGATGGGTCGCATAGCGCTAATTAAAATGAATGTCCTACCTCGTCTTATTTTTTTAATTCCAAAATATACCTATTTTGAAAAATCAGACCTTTTTTAAAGAATTAAACAAAAATATATCCACATTCATCTGGCAATCCAGGAAACCTAGAATAAAACTTAAATATTTGCAGGACAAAACGAAACGGGGAGGATTTGGACTGCCGGATTGGCAAATCTATTATACAGCTTTGGGAATGACTTGGATAAGAGACTGGGTGGAAATTAAAAATCATAGAATTTTAAGTTTGGAAGGGCACGACCTACAAATAGGATGGCATAAAATCCTTTGGTATGGCGAAAGGAACAAAATATTTAGAGAACATACATTAAGGGACGTATTATTAAAAATATGGGAAGGAGTAAAATATAAATATTATCAAAAGATCCCAATGTGGGTCTCGCCGTTAGAAGCGTTTATCAAACCTATGCTAATAACTGAGGACAAGAAGATAACATATATGGATCTGTTAAATAACAAATTAGAACTTAAAAACAATGAGCAATTACATGATATGGGCCTAAATTTAACATGGTGGGAAGTAAATCAATTGAATTCAAGATTCAATATAGATAAAAAAACAGGGCTTCTACAAAGAAGATACAATACTAGATAAGGTATGGCTAAAGCCGGAAGAGAAAATAATAAAGAAAGTATATGACTGCTTGCTGGAAGAAAAAATGCAAGATGAATGGGTAAAACCAACTATGATCAAATGGGCAAGATATATAGGATATAATATTTCATTAGATAAGTGGTCAGAGATTTGGCAAGAAAACATAAAAATTACAAGAGCAAGTAGCTATAAGGAAAACCTATATAAAATGTTTTATTTATGGCACCTCCCACCAGATAAACTTTTAATTTACTCAAAAAAGATGTCATTCATTTGTTGGAAATGTAAATCAAATGTGGGTTCATACTACCACTTGTGGTGGACTTGCCCAATTTCAAGGAAATATTGGTTAATGATACAGACAATACTTCAAGAAATAATATTAGATGAAATCCCCCTGAAACCAGAAACGTATTTATTAAATATAATTCAAAGCAAGGTAACTAAAGAACAAAAGAAATTGATTGTACATGGGTTCACTGCCGCACGCCTTTTATTTGCAAAATATTGGAAATCAGGAAAAGTACCTACAAGGGAAGAATATGTTAAAAAACTTTATGAAGTAGCAGAAATGGACAATTTGACAATGAAAATCAATAACAAACAGGATCAGGTATTTAACAAAACTTGGAAACTGATGTATGATTGGTATGATTTAAAATATGAGTTTTAAGAATTATGTGGGATGTATCGTTTAACAAATGTATAGGTTGTCACACCTTTTGATTGATAATTTTGTTAAAGAGGTTTTAAGAATGGAAAAATGGTGAAACTCAATAAATAAATAATTTTTAAAAAGGTATTATTTATAAAAAACAATAGTTCTTATTTCTGTTGGGGTACAATTGTATTCAACATTTAAGTTTCAATTTCAAACTTCAGAACTAATCTATTTTGACTACAGTATTAGTTTCAGCATTACTATATATTCGATATAACATATTTTCACCACTTCTCCGTATTAGAACCTTTAATAGATAAATAATATATCAATGTGCAAAAGAAAGTCTATTATATATCTCATATCAAGAACCCACTTTCAGGGGGGTGTGTGTGTGTCTGCTTAACCAGTTTGTGCAAGTTAGTTTTTTGTGTAGTACACAGGGTGCAGTATTCTCCTTTAGATTCTTGTCATCAAGATAAGTCTGCAAACTTGCTTGACTTTTGTCTTGTATTAATGGAAAGAATACATTTACTTTACATAATCCAGATATTCTGGTTTACTTCAACATGAGATTTGAGACATATTTGTTTAAAGCAGCAAACAGTGATTATAAATAGTTCCTGGCTTTGTTAGTATTATTCACCAAAGCTGTCGTCATTCAAAAATATACAAAAGGGCCATATTCATTTAATTTCCCAAGTCTTCTTTCAAATATATTCTTACCAGCAAAAGATTACAACAGAGTATATATATGTGTGTATTCACTCTTCCTTCCTTCCTTCCTTCCTTCCTTCCTTCCTTCCTTCCTTCCTTCCTTCCTTCCTTTCCCAAAATGATGTTTAAGAACAGAATTAAAACTTTTAAGCTTTTTGTAACTTAGGCTATGTTGGAAATACCTAATTTTGTTCAAAATCTTTCCAGTTGGTTTGTTCCTAAATTAGTGTTTTTCCTTTGTTGTTAATTTTGCCATCAGCCAAATTTGAGACCTACCATCTGCTTATAGTACCTTGCCCTACTGGCTTCTTAGATCTGCCAGGCGGGCTGGTGGGCTGGGTCCAGGAGACAGTAAATGCCTCCCTGTGAGAGGGTGTGGTCATCCCTACTTTTATGCAGGTCGTGGTGCCTCCACTCCTAAAGAAACCTACTCTGGAGAGGTCAATAACTACCATCCAGTCTCAAATGTGTCATTCTTGAGCGAACAAGTAGTGACTGGACTCATGGGCGTCAACTACGGGGGGGCTCGAGCCTCCCCCGAAATTTCCCGGGGGGGGGCTCAGCCACCCCCGGCAAAATGCTCGCCCAGCCGGCCGTCGCCACCTCTCCTTCCCCCCCACCCCCGGCTTGCCCTCCTGCCTCCCTGGGGCGGGGGGGGGGGAGAGAGGTGGCAGTCAGCCGGCCAGCTGGCTGCTGCCGCCACGGCCGCGGGTCTGCCTCCCTGGGCCGGGGGGGGGACGGAGCGGCAAAGACATAGTCGCACACGCGCGCTTTGCGCGGGCGGCAGTCAGCCGGCCAGCTGGCTGCCGCTGCCACGGGTCTGCCTCCCTGGGCCGGGGGGGGGGACGGAGCGGTGAAGACATAGTCGCACGCGCGCGCTTCGCGTGGGCGGCAGTCAGCCAGCCAACTGGCTGCCGCCGCCACAGGTCTGCCTCCCTGGGCCGGGGGGGGGAGCGGCAGAGACATGGTCCCGTGCGCTTTGCGCGCGCACACAAGAGAGCCCCTGCCCCCCCCCCCAGGATTTAGAAAGTTGACGCCCCTGACTGGACTACTTGAATGAAGCAAACTTCATTTGGATCCACTGCTTTCCAGTTTCGGGCCTGGTCGTGAGATTGAAACAGCCTTGGTTGCCCTGCTGGATGACCTACACCTGGAGATGGAAAGGGGGAGTATGGCCCTATTAATTCTCCTGGACTTCTCGGTGGCTTTTGATACCACCTATCATGTAATTCTTCTGGACCACCTTTTAGGGTTGGGACTGGGAGGCTGTGATGACCAGATACTTTCTTAACTCCCCCCGCCCCAGTCACACCTTTCTGTAGTAGTGACCAAGTTGATTTTATTTATGGCATGAGTTGTGAGTGGTCGGTAAGGCAGTGTTAACAAATAACTGTTGGATTACATACAACTAATACAGAGGAAGCCTGGGGAGATAGAATAGGAATCTGAGGTAATTTCTGCTACTTCCTCTTCCCCTTCTCCTGGAGTGATTCACACCAATACATTTCCTTTCACAACACAAAAAATAAATTTTCTTTCCTCTTCTTTAGAATGGCTCAGCAGTTTGGAGGATAAGTCAAGGAATGTAATAAGTTATTGGTTATTGTGGAAGGGGACAGCAGAGCTATGTTATAAAATAGTTACAAATTCACACACCCACAGCTTTGCTTTACTGAAGTGGGAGGCTATTTCTGTCAGAGAGAGAGAAAAAATTATTTTATTTGGAATGCCTCCTTAAACCCAAGAATCTGTGACTATTGGAATAGGGTTAGCTTGTCTCTTGTCCCTCAGTCCCCTCACAAGTCCCTAATTTACGATTTCTCTGATGTAACAGAGGATACCAGCTCTATTCTTGCCTCTTTATCAGCCCCTAAGCCCTATGCACCTATACTATAGATAAGTACATTTCCTTCATTGAGTGAAGTCTAAGTATCTCACTAATCTCCTGGCAGTTTTCTCTGTTTCTCTGTTGCTTTCCTAAGACCTGCTTGAGGCAATGACAGACTTTCCCTCCACTTAACTCTCCACTTGCCCCTCTCCCTCCCAGAGGTTCCACAGCCTCTCTCATTGGCTAATACAGCTTAATATCTGGAGTCTTATATAAACACCTAGTTTCTTTAAATGAAACAGTCCTTGGGGCCAGATGAACTGCATCCAAGGGTACTAAAAGAACTCATGGATGTAATTTCTGAGCCTCTGTCCATTATTTTTGAGAATTCTTGGAGAACAAGTAAGGTGAGAGAAGACTGGAGGTGGGCAAATGTTGTCCCCATCTTCAAGAAGGGGGAAAAGGAGGATCTGGGTAACTACTGAGCTGTCAGCTTGACGTCTATACCTGGGAAAGTTTTAGAACAAATAATCAAACAGATAGTCCTTGCACATTTAGAAAGCACAGCTGGGATTACTAAGAGTCAGCGTGGATTTCTCAAGAACAAGTCATGTCAGACTAACCTTATCTCTCTCTTTTTTTAAAGTTACTACCTTGCTGGATCAGGGGAATGCTGTAGGCACAATTTATCTTGATTTCAGTAAGGCTTTTGATAAGGTTCCACATAATATTCTTGTTGACAAATTGGTAAAATGTGGTTTAGATCCTATGACTGTTAGGTGCATCGGTAACTGGTTGACAAATCACACCCCAGTAGTGTTTGTTAATGGTACCTCATCCACTTGGAGAGGAGTGACAAGTGAAGTGCCTCAAGAATATATCCTGGGACCTGTTTTGTTCAACATCTTAATAAATTATTTGCATGAAGGAATAGAGGGAATGCTTATTAAATTTGCAGATGATACTAAATTGGGATGGGTAGCAAATATAAATGAGCCCGTTCGCGGGGAGGGCGGGGTATAAATTTGAAAAATAAATATAATAAATATAAATATATAAATAAATATATGGTAGAAGACAGAGCCAGGGTACAGGATGATCTTGACAGACTGGAAAACTGGGCTAAAACAAAGTGAATTTCAATGAGGATAAATGTAAAGTTCTGCATTTAGGTAGGAAAAATCCAATGCATAATTATAGGATGGGGGAGACTTGTCTTGGCAGTAGTAAGTGCGAAAAGGGTGTGGGGTCTTAGAAGACCATACACTGAACATGAGTCAGCAGTGTGATATGGTAGCTCAAAAGGCAAATGCGATTTTGGGCTCTATCAACAGAAGTACAGTGTCCAAATCACACAAAGTGATGGTATCACTTTGCTCTGGTTAGACCTCACCTAGAGTACTGTGTTCAGCTTTGGTCACCACAGTTTAGGAAGGATATAGACAAGCTGGAATGTGTCCAGAGGAGGGCAGTGAAGATGGTGAGGGGTCTGGAGACCAAGTCCTATGAGGAAAGGTTGAAGGAGCTGGGTGTGTTTAGCCTGGAGAGGAGAAGACTAAGAGGTGATATGATAACCATCTTCAAGTACTTGAGGGGTTGTCATATAGAGGATGGTATGGAGTTGTTTTCCGTAGCCCCAGAAGGTCAGACCAGAATCAAACAGGTTGAAATTAAATCAGAAGAGTTGTCAGCTAAACATTAGAAAGAACTTCCTGACAGTTAGAGCGGTTTCTCAGTGGAACATACTTCCTCAGGAGGTGGTGGACTCTTTTCTTTGGAGGACAGAGGCTAGATGGCTGATAGCAATGCTGATTCTGTGAACTTAAGCTGATCATGAGAGGGAAAGCAGGGAGGGTTGCATCAGTGCTTAGTTCTTGTAGCCCATTCTTACACGCCCAGGGAAATGCTGATTGCCATGTTGGGGTCAGGAAGCATTTTTTCTCCAGGCCAATTTGGCTGGAGATCCTGGAGTTTTGTTTTTTGTCATCTTCTGGGCATGGAACAGTGGTGGTCGCTGGGTGTGTGTGTGGGGGGGGTATTTGTGAATTTCCTGCATTTTGCTGGGGGTTGGATTAGATGACCATGGAGACACCTTCCAACTCTATGATTCTGTTCTTCTATTATTCTACTTCCCTCTTGGACACACACTTTAACATGGTGAGGGGTTTTGTGTGTGTCAGCAAAACTCAGATCAGTCCTTGTAAGGGGTTTAGACTCTGTCAAGACTACCCAAGGCAAAATGGTCACAGCCAAGATAGCAGACTATGGTCACAGCTGTGACACCACCAGTGTTCCCTCTAAGCTGAGTTAGTGTGAGCTAGCTCACAGTTTTTTAGCTTCTGGCTCACACACTTTTGTCTTAGCTCAGGAAGGATGGCTCCAGAGCAAAGTAATTTATGCAGCAGCCAAATCGCTCACTCACAGCTTTAATGCCAGTAGCTCACAAAGTAGAATTTTTGCTCACAAGACTCCACAGCTTAGAGGAAACATTGGACACCACCCCCTTCAGAAATCAATGGCCACATCAGCAGAAGAGAACTGACCACTCCAATGGTGATTGGGGATGGAGGAATCCTGAAAGGTAGCTACTGGGCAGCAGAAGTAGTGTAAGGGGACACTGGGATCTATCATAGACAATGACAGTGCCATTCCAGCTATCCCTGCCTAGTACTAAACAGAAGAAGTTTGACAGTCAGCTCTATCTTATGCTTCTCAGCCAATCCTGGGGATACTGTGGAAACGGTGAACTTCCAAGAGGAAGTTTTGGGATGGATGTGAGCTAAAAAAACTGAAAATCCTGATTAAATGGATGTGCTATGGGTATGGATATTTGACCTGTTCTAGGTGGGTCGCACTCCCCCTAAAGGAACTTGTTCATAGCTTGGGAGTGCAGCTGGACCCAGGCCTTGTGTTGGATAAACAGGTGGTATCAATGGCTATGAGATCCTTTCACCAGCTTCAGCTGGTGAGACAGCTGCGGCTCTTTCAGGGCAGGAAAGCTCTTGCCACTATGGTGCATGCCATGGTAACATCTAGATTGTACTACAGTAGTGCATTCTACATACGGTTGCCCTTGAAGACTATCTGGAAACTACAGTTAGTACAAAATGCTTTTGACCTGAAACCAGATTGGAATTGATCCAAACAATCTACTTCATTCACGAATCCCTGGAGTTGAATAGCCACTTCCTTTTATTTAGGAACGATCTAAATAGTGGACATTTTTATTTAAATCAGACTTTTTTCTTGGTAATGTAAATCGTGATTTGAATTGCTACATCTGATGGCTGCTTCATAAATTTTACTGAAATGAAGTTATGTGTAGGAAATGCAAATGAATATTTGTGCAGAATATTAGATTTGATTCAGTGCTTCTGTGAAAATAACCTGGTCACAAAAGACATTGTGTCCCATGAATGCCCACTGCTAAACACTGGGGAACTTGCTAGCATAGTATACTTAGCAGCACAGTGATGAGAAACCACCACAGGAAGGTGATGGACTTTGTAGGAATTGCCCTCTGTCACTCTTCTTGGCATGGAACTGGTTCCCACAGAGCATAGGAGGGAGGGAGTTCTAGCACATTTCCCCTCTTGCTTCTTTACTCTGCCTGAGTAAGAGATTACCTGGAAGCTCCTGTGAGCAGTGGTCTTTGGGCACAAGATGCTGCTCTCCGAAAAGGAAGTCAGTTTTTGTAAAATGCCCGGTCCTTATTCTCATGGCAGGAACACTTCCATATCACACTGCATGCATTAGAATTTCATTCACAAGCATTAATCTTTGTTTGAGAAATGATAACATGATTATTATGTATAAAGTAAAAAAGCCATTGATTCCCAAAGTAATATTTATTAACAGTTTTGCTTCTTTGATCATCAATGTTTGTTTGTTTTTGTTGTATAATTTTAGGTTTTTACTTCCCATGGACCGACCGTAATTATGCCAACTTGGTTCTGCTCCCGAGAATGGTTTTGTCATGTAGGCAGATTTGATGAAGGAGGAAAGGTGAGTACTGTAAACATGCATTGTAAGTGTGTTGTAAGGGTATTTCAGAGATTGGCACAATCTCACGCCCATATGTCTCTAGAAAAAATTCAGTCCCAAACCTGAAATAATTCCTTTCAAGGATCAAGTCTAAAACTCCTAACAAAAAATATGGGCGGGTGCCATTTGTCCTCACGTTTGTCTAGAATCCCTTCTATTACTGATCTAACCTCTTCCTGAGGGATGGTGATGCAAAGTGCTCTTACATTCATAGTCACCAACAGCGATTCATCAGATAACCTCAGACCCTCCACTATGCTTATAAAATGTTTTGTATCTTTGACATATAATGAAATCTTATACGTGTATGGCTTTAAAAATTGTTCCAAATAGCAGGCTAGGTTCCAGCAAAGAACCACTGCCAGAAACAATAGGTCTTCCCAGCAGTGGTCTGCCTTTTTAATGAATTTTTAGTAACGCATATAGCACCGGAACACATGGATGTTCTACCATTAAATATTTACTTGTTGACTCCTCTGTATATCCCATCTTGTTGGCTTCCTCAACTGTTATCCTTTTTAATATGTGCACTGTTCATTTTTTGATAGTGGGATGGATCATCTATTAATTTCCTTATCATTGTTAAATAGTCATCCGTATCTGTGATAGCAATCCTGCCCCCCTAACCTACGGGCTTTATAATAATGGACGAATCTCTAGCTAGGTTCTGCAAAGTTTTACGTTCCTCTGCAGAAATGTTACACCCAAAGCATCTCATTCTGCTCTCAGCTTTTCTAATGTCCTGTAGCACCAGTCTCTCAAAAGGCTGCAGTAGGGGCTCATTAATATTTGGGTGAAAAGAGGATTTGGGTATGCATTTATTATATTCATAATTATCACCATCACCAAAGATAATTCTGAATTTTAACTGTTGCATTAACAAAAATACACCAACCCTACTTTTAAATGCATCATACCATTTAGTAGGAACAAAGTCAAGTCTCAGGTTAAGTACTGATTTCTCATGTGGAGTCAAATTGGCCCACGAGAAGACAGAGGGGCCAGGGACAGTTCTGACTATTTTGGGTGTGGAGCACAATACATGGAAGCAGGCCTCACAGTTGCCAAGGTTGAGGACCTGCCGTTGCAGATTGCTGCGTTCAAGGATAAGATGAAAGCTACATTGGTGGAACTCCAGCAGATACTGGGACACCTTAACTTTGCTCGTAGGGTGGTGGCAGCAGGCAGTGCGTTCCTTCAGAGACGGTGTGAGGCGATGGTGGGGCTCTGGCTCCCACATCACAGGGTGAGGGTCACCAGCAGCATGAGGGAGGATCTTGAGGTCTGGGTGGAGTTTTTGGAGGGGTTCAGCAGGGGTTCCCTTGGCAGGAGAGCATACGAATCAAGGCGGAGCTGCGGGTTATGTCTCAGCTCTATGAAGAAAACAACTTGCTGTGAAATTAACAAGGGACTTTTCATTTAAACTTTTGATGGACTATGTGAATACTGTCAATCATTTTTGTAAAACTGATATGAAATAATGGAATTAGACAATTAATTTGCATCCATATATGAGGCAATACAGTGTTGTGGTTCTTGGTTTTTCTGTGTCTGTTACACAGTTTAGGTCTGTTTTTTTGTTACTAATCTGGCAAGATGTGAGGCAGGACCCCAAGTATATTTTCCCCAAGCATTAGAACATAGTATTGTAATTAGTTGCTGTGTCAATAATACTGTTAGTAGTCAGGTTCCCAAACAAAGTTGTGGATGTTCATATGATGCTGTTCAGTCGGTTGTTTGTGTGTAATGATATTGGTGCTGCACTTGTGTCTTGCACACTTGCCATGAGCGGTATGTTGACATTTTTATCTGTACACAGAGATCACTGGTCCACCTCCCAGGGATTAGGTACCAAAATAATAGTAGATTTTAAAGGCTGGAGTGTAAAGCTCTTTCTGTACGTTGAATTGTATTGGCTATATATAGATATTTCATTGAGCATTGGGAAGCATTCATGTGGAACATAGCTCATAGCTGACTACTGGGGAAAGTTAGCATGTTGCTTACACTGCTCCCACTGGGGTGTAGCAGTTAGGGTGTTGGACTGTACCCACTCTGCCAGAATACTCACAGAGGTTGCGGTCACACGCCTGAGATAAAGCGGGGGGGTGGGAAGAGAGGCAGAATTTGGCCTGCAGTTGTATGATCACACCTCCCTTTGCAGCTGCGGGCGCAGTCCATCAGTGTGTGATCAGACGCAACTGTGGGTGAGTCTTTTTTTTGTCCAGGCTTTTTCCAGTGCACTTAAACGAGGGATCGATGAATCGCACCTCAGCACTCAGAGTTTGCGATGATGCGCATACTGCGAAGGGGGGAAACGGCATGGAGTTGGAATGGCCTGATCAGACCATCCCGATGCCATGAGAGCATGCTGGAGCGATCAGACAGGGGAAAGTCCACCCGTGGCCCATCACAACCCACTTACTACCCCTAGTGTCTTTTAACTGCACTTCTGCGGCGGAGCAAAATGGGTTGCCAACGGCTGCGGGGCACTTCTCAGATGTTGTTGTCTGATTGCTCCCATTAAATCCGCCCAGCATTCGCACCTATGTTGAGTCTAATTGTGCGTATTATCGCAACCAGACCAGAGTGTCTTTGAGAGAGTCACTCTGTCTCTCTCAGCCTGGCCTATTTCACAAGGCTGTTGAGAGTACAAAAGGGGGATGGGGCGCAAATCATGCATTGCTTGCCCTGATCGCCTTGGAGGAAGGTGGGATGAAAATGTATAGGCAGATACTGGTTCTGAAAAGTTGTCACTAGCATTCTTTTGGTACTGAAAAATGTGTTGGTAGAAGGTGAACTGCAAGGTGTTGGGTCTTTTTTCTGTTGGCAAGTGTCATATTTTTCTCCACACCTGTGCATCCTGAGTGTGCCAAGTACTCTGTGGGTGGTCTGGTGTTACAGCTTTCATGATTGACATGGGGGCCAGCCACATTACTGTTAGGCATAATGATGATTAACCATGATTATGTAAATACCAGTGTTCTACCTGGGTAATTAGTACTAGTATTCCCTTTTCCAAATCAATTGAAACAGGAGGCACTTTCACGGCAGGCACACAAAGCTTGTACCTCAGGAAGCATCCCACCTCTCCAGGGCAGAAGTGCCGTATTTTTCGCTCCATAAGACGCACCTAGCTCTGCTTGGTGCCGTGGCTTGGGAAAGGTGAGGGGGGTTTAAGATGCACACACTTTCCCCCCCCCCACTTTTTTGGGGAGAAAAAGTGAGTCTTATGGAGCAAAAAATACGGTATTTTGTATCTTACTCTCACAGCAACACATGACCCATCCCAGGTAATGCTGAGAGGAGTACTTCACCGGAAGAGACAAGGCACCATAATAATGAGAAAAGAGTAACCAGTCTAACGTGCCATCTGCCATGTTAAATAATGATCTCCCTTCCCCCTTGAGTATCTAGCAGAGTAATGGGCAGGTGTCACATTGCTGCCAATAAATACTTAAACAGACTAAAATATCTGCATTCCAATATTTCTATGTACTAAACTATCTCCATAGCAGCAACCTGCTTTTCTCATTTGTGGCTAAATCTGTACACCTGCTCTTCAAATTCTGGAATAAACAGCAGACACCAGAGACCCAAACTGAAAGCCTTGTTACGTAATACATTTGGAATACACAATCAGAAGCATGTGTGCAGCTTGTTAATGGTGTGGGTGTGGGGGGGGGGGGGAAGCGAGTGGCTCAAAGCCAGTGTCAGCCAGTGTGGTGTAGTGGTTAAGAGCGGTGGACTGTAATCTGGAGAATGGGGTTTGATTCCCCACTCCTCCTCCGCATGAAGCCAACTGGGTCACAGTTGTCTCAGAACTCTCTCAGCCCCACCTCCCTGGCAGGGTGTCTGTTGTGGGGGGGGGGAGGAGGAAGGAAAGGTGATTTTAAGCCACTCTGAGACTCCTCCAGGTAATGAAGAGCAGGGTATAAAAAAACAACTCTTCTTTTTATTTTGTGGTTGCAGCAGAATTAACCAGAATTGCCCCTTGTGTCTTTGTATGAATCACCGTTCAGGGTTTGACTCCTTTCAAGTGATTAGATTACTAGACTAGTAACTGTGAGACCGGTATTCAAATTCCTACTTGCCTATGAAACTCACTGGGTGACCTTGAGCCAAGTCATTCCCTTTCTACCTAATCTATCTCACTAGTTTGTAGAAAAGATAAAATGGAGGCAGGGAGACCCATGTTGCTATTTTCAAGAAAGGTGAAGCGCAGTGGGTAAAAGCCAAATGTGAAGAGTGCCTCTGATTTTATTTCAGAGAACAAGTCAGAAGCTGGGTAATCAGTGGCCTTAATGTCTTCTACCCCCAACTTTCTAATATTCACCAAATATGTAATATTTACAGCTCTGTCACTGACTCATGCTCAGATAAAGCACTCCTGTCAATGAAATAGATGCAATAGAACATCTATTTCTCTTCCCAGATTCCTTCATCATAGGGTGCAAGGGGGAAGAGAATGCAAAACTAAGGTCAAAACTACTTCATTTGCAGGTTGTGTCTGAGGAACATGCACTTTCCATTCCCATCTTCTATATGGGATTCATTAACACGTCTTTCCTGAATGTATTTCAAAAAGGATGTGACTAAAAGTCCGAGGGTTGGTCCAGACTAAATTTTCTGCTAATGGAAGGGGTGGGGTAATTTCCACCAATTACTTCTTCCTGCTGCAGACCCCAATTGTCTTCTCATGCTGTTGCTGGGGGGGGGGGTCTCCTGTCCTCCAGAAGCAGCATTTTGGGAAGATCAATTGGCTACAGTGGCAAAAGGGAGACCGGAATGGTGCTGAGATACAGGACGTGTGTCAGGAAGGATCACTAGAATAATCAAGGTTAGAAAAATGAATGTTCCCACTCTTTTCTAGGAGAGGTTTTTTTTTAACCACTAGAATGGAAAACATTACGTCCAGCTTGGCTTTTTTAGCAGCTGTATTAATATATAGTGAGATTGTCAAATCGTTTGTCAAGGTGCTCTGGGGAAAAATCAAGACAAAACACAGACTCTGATATTCTTGGCACATTATGGGTAAAACTGAACAGACAACAGTACTTGATAAGTATCCAAGAAAGAGAGTGCTGTAGCCAATGATAAATTAGGCCATAAACTCTCTTAAAACAAGCCCTCTTAGCAATATGCCTTCAAGCATGTTATAAAGCATATCAAGGTAACCACCCCAATTCCATCACTAAGGTTTCCAGCCCCTTTACGTTAATTAGATCGCTCTTCGCTGGTGTTGCTTCCATAAGTCTGTTTCAGGAGAGTAATCCTTTAACTTTATTTCCCAAACAATGGCACAATTAGAACAGAAACACAGATTTCTGGGTCAAAATTATTGAAAGGCCTATCAGCGCATACCATGGGGTTCAGCCACAGAGCTAGCAAGAGGCTTAACAGGACTTGTGTGATTCTGGGAAAAGCTGTCTAAACATTAGATTAATGTGTTGGGCTCTAACAAGTCCTTAAACATATCTCTGGTGACTGCCTTGGAAAGACAAATATGATTTGAAACACCTATGAAGCCAAACTCACCGCAAATCTACACATGCGAAAAAACAGTAGACAGGCTGAGAGGTTTATGCTGTTCATATAGCCCTGATTTGTTTAGCTGTAGAACAGGTAGCTCCAAATGTCTACTGTGATTCAATGATTGGAAGAAAGATGTCATGAGGGCCATCATGCTCGAACCACTGGTCAGCATCCAACAATGATTCACAATGATTCACTGGTGATAGTGGCAGTGAGTTATTGAAAGTGGCCCACTTGTGCTTATAGTCACTCAAACCTGTCATTTACAGAGTTTGGCTTCAGCATGAGCCAATCTTTCATGGTACTCCTTTTAAGACTGAATGGTTCTGCCAGATACACATTGACCAAATTTTCTGGGCCTTAGCTCTGTTTAAAACACTTCTGAACCTTCTTGGTGTTAATATTTGAGTTGGCTTTTAATTCTGACAGACTGATTTCTGTGCATATTTACCCAGGTGTAAAA
Source organism: Lepidodactylus listeri (assembly GCA_029233225.1). NCBI lineage: Eukaryota > Metazoa > Chordata > Lepidosauria > Squamata > Gekkonidae > Lepidodactylus > Lepidodactylus listeri. The sequence continues at coordinate 13,210,573 of JARCFY010000015.1, read as the reverse complement.
TACCTTAAGTAGGCGCATGTATCAGTTGGAACTTCAGTATGAAGTTTCACTTTGCAGTAGAATCTCTTGAAATTCACTTGTAAATTGAATTTATGCAATGTTACAGTCTCTGGTGCTGCTGATCAATACTTTCCTGTATCTTCTCCTTTTCTGTCACATTCACAAGCAGTCCAGCGTCTGTGTCTGCAAATGCTGAGAACAGTACACATCTGTTTGTGAGTCAGTTGAAATAAGCTGGTCAAGTGTGACTGCGTAGTCTCCAGCTGTTTCTTCTGTGTGCTCCATCTATAAAATGTCCTGCCAGAACAGAAAGAAATGTGGGTTCTGCCTTCACCTCTAGCCATCATAATTTTTTCAGTTACTTATTATTACTTTAATGGGTTTAAAGTGTTTCATTAGCAGCAAAAGCCTAGGAATTTTTCGAGCTCTACAGTGCCTTTTGTTATTCTTCCTTACTCCATTGTATCCATCAGACATGATCCTCAGAGCTGTGTGTCCAGGAATTATGATGTGTCTACATATGCTGAACTCTTGTGACTTCAAAGCGGAGAAAGTCTCTGTCTTTATAATGTGTTACATAGAGATAATGTGTTGACATTCCTTCTTTGACACTATAGGGAGCTATCAAGACAAACATTTTATAGCCACTTGTGGGCTTAATTTTTTAGAATTGACACCAGCTGTGAAACTGGTAAGAGCTCTTGTACTACAATCCCTGAAGGGCCCTGGAAGAGCTGATATCTGTAGATCCTACAAATATCAAAGATACAGGCTTATCAGTTGTCTACTCCTGCACCAATGCAAGGATTGTCAACCACATTACATGTAGCAGGCTTCCTGGCAGTGTAAGTATTATTACAATCTGACTAGCTGTGCAAATCTGAAGAGAAGTTATAACTTTGCTACGACTCTGTTTATGATTAAATTGGGGGCCTCCAGCTGCTGAAGAATTTTTCCCAATGTGTAAATGCGTCATGAATCCATCTCTATTATCCTAGAGTCAGTGGAAATGAAATGTACACCTAGTAATTGTACATCATTGTTTTTACACTAGCCTTTAAGTAATACTTGAAATGTACACCTAGTAATGGTACATCATTGTTTTTACTCTAGCCTTTAAGTAATACTTATCATTTATGTTGTTCAAATCACCTCATATACATGATCTCAGTAATTCTTAAAACAGCTCTGTAAGTTTGGCTGATCACAGTATTTTATATCCACACTGCAAGTAGGGGATGTGGCAGAGCTGAGCTTGTGGCTGGCATGAGAGTTGAACTTGGAACTTCTTGACTCTTTACACCAGCTGTCAATACTTGATCAGCAGCAGAAGCATTTCTTTGATGTAGGGTTGCCAATCTCAAGGCGGGCACTGGAGAGTTCCTGAAATTATAAATGTCTCCAGACAACAGAGATCAGTTCCTCTGGAGAAAATGGCATTATACCCCACTGGGTTCCTGCCCTCCCCAAACTCCAGGCACTCCCCCCCCCCAAAAAAAAATCTCTAGGAATTTCACAATCTGGAGTTGGCAACTGTACCTCGTTAAGAAAACGCATTTATTCCTTCTGTGTTTTGACGTGTGCATATGGATGCTAAATGTTTTATCTTCTTTTCTATTCTCTTCCATATCCGTATGTTTATTTCTTACTAGCTCACCAACAGAAGGTTATGTTTCAAACTGGCAATTTCTGAGCCCAGAATATTTCTAAGCAATACACAGAAGTACTTCAGCTGTAGGAGCTGGGCAACTCTGCTTTGCAAACCCCACTCAACCCCCTCATGTTAAAGCATTCCTTCAGCCATTTTGGTGTGAGAATTCATTGTTTAACAGTTTGACAATCCATGGGTGCTGAAATTAGCAGCTGAATATTTTAACTGCAATATTCTTAATTACAGAATGATGGAAATGTTACCTCGAATGATTAGAACAATAAATCCCTAAGCACTAAGTGCACTATAATAGCACAGTGAAATCTATGAACTGGCATGTGGTCATGAGCAACAGACTGCTTGGTAATTAGAACCGTGTGGCCAATTTGACTTAGTTTGGAGTGTGACATGAGGAACAGAAGCAGGTTTAAATTTCACCATTGACATAGAGCAACACTACAGAGATGGGCACAGGGGAGGGATAAATCTAGCTGGATGGTAGGTTGAAGAATTTAGGTTGCCTTTTTCTGGTGCATATGCCTTCTTTCATTCTCCCACTGCAGAGATCCTTTACCTACTAAATCATTTAATATATCTGTTAATACAGATTACAAAAAGTATGTTAAATATTTGTCTTCCACCGTAGAATATTGGAAGGGTAACAATAAAACCATCTGGTGATGATGGGTCTCAGCATCCCAAAGATGGCATATGCAGTCATGCAGATCATTATTGAGCAAGTTCAGCAAAGAGTCTCCTTTCAGTCTGTGTCTTACTCCAGCTTCAACAAGTTCTGTGTCCCACCTACTCCTGTTCATCTCCCTAGGAATGGAAGACTCAAGTGGTGAAAGAAGAGAAGGATGAGTAAGGGAGGCTCATTTAATATGTTTGTTCTGCCTTAATGGGCAGCCTACAGAAAACTGAGTAAAAGGATGATGTGTTTTAATTATTCTGGTATTTGTATTTTCTGCAGACATAGATTAGTGTAAGAAACTACATGCCTACTAGGGATGGGCATAGACCTGAACCCAAGCCAAAGTCTGGGCCCCAGGGAGTAGCAGGAGTTTTCTGGGACTGGAGTGATGGCCCCCAAAGTGGAATGAAGGTCCCTAGGAATAGAAATGGTGCCCTGGGACTGGAATGACAGCCCCTGGAAATAGCAGGAGTGTTCTGGGACTGGGATTACAGGGTGCAGAGTAGGATGACAGTCTCTGGGAGTGGCAGAAGTGTTCTGGGACTGGAATGACCTCTCCCAGGAGTTTGGTGTAGTGGTTAAGAACAGCAGAATCTAATTTGGAGAGCCAGGTTTGATTCCCCACTCCTCCACATAAGCCAGCTAGGTGACCTTGGGTCAGTCACAGTTCTCTCAGACCTGTTCTCTCAAGAGCAGTTCTCAAAGAGCTCTCTTAGCCTCACCTACCTCACAAGTTGTCTGTTGTGGGAAGAGGAAGGGAAGGAGATCGTAAGCCACTCTGAGACTCCGATTGAAGGGTGAGGTATAAATCTTTCTCCTCCCCTTCCTTCATGGGACTGGAATGACAGGGCACAGAGTGGGATGACAGCCCCTGGGACTAGCAGAAGTTTTCTAGGACTGGAATGACAGTCCCTGGGAGCAGGGCTGGCCCCAAGGTTTTTTTTGCACACTAGGTGAGGCTACCTTCTGGTGCTCCCCCCCCCCTCCCAATCACAGGCACTTGGGTCTCAAACTGCCGAGCTACCAACCTTCCAGTCTGCAGCTCAGTGTCTTAACCTCTGAGCCACCCCAGCCCCTGCATTTTTTAGGGAATATACCCAATTACACATGCACAAGCGGTATGCAGAGCTCTTTTTGTAGAAAAAGCCCAGCAGGATTAATTATTGGGTCTGTCCAGTCTAGCACTGCTCAGAATCCTCTTCTCATTTCACCGTAACAGGAGAATGGAGGTTTATGTGGAATGACAAGACTCAAGGAGCAATGTAAAACACTGCACATTATAGACATCTATGACTTCTTCCCGCCTGCTATCATCTTGTGGGAGGCGTGATAATGCGTCCCCCAGGGAGTTAGCCTTCCCTGGAAAATGGTGAAGTGTGAATTGAAACTTCGAAAAAAACTTAAGCCACCTGAGTTGTTTAGCATTCAAAGTTATCTGGACTTTAAGTGCTTCGAGGTTTTTATGGTCAGTCCAAACATCAAATGGAGTGCGAGCCCCCTCCAGCCAGTGATGCCATGTAGTTAGCGCCAGGCGAATAGCAGCTGCCTCTTTGTCCCACACTGCCCAGTTGCGTTCTGATTCTCTGAATTTGCGGGACACATAAGCTAGGGGGTGTAACTTCCCATCTGCCCCTTCTTGGAGGATCGCCCCCCCCCCCCCCATGGCTACATCTGAGGCATCTACTTGTACAATGAATTTTTTATTCTCATCAGGATGTGCCAACACAGGCTCAGAAGTGAATAAAGTCTTAAGGGTTTATCCTGGGGGATATGCGATAGTCTAGAAAGTCTATTTCTGTTTTATGGAACTCGCATTTCGACAGCTTTGCAAAGAGTTTGTGTTCCCTCAGTGTGGCCAGCACTTCCCTCACCAATGTCACATGTGAACTCAGATCAGGGGAATATAAAAGAATGTAGAGGACCCCCTTAAAGAGGTGCTTGTGCAACACTTAGTTTATTAAATTCATAAAAACTCCTGGAACCCCTTGAAGTCTGAATGGCATCACTAAATACTCAAACTGGCCCAGGGGTGTGTTGGACGTGGTCTTATACTCATCCCCGTCCCTAATGCGCACCCTGAAGTATGCATCTCGAAGATCTTGTTTGGAAAAAACTTTCCCTCTAGCAGCCTTCGCCAGGAGGTCTTTGATCAAGGGAAGAGGGTAGGCATTTGAAGTGAATACATGACAGAAATGGAGAGGGAGAACGAGAGAGGCTACAAACTTGGCAGCAAACTGGCAGCAAGGTTCTCCTGCCAGTGGTTGGCTACATTTTGAAATAGACTTATTGGAAAATGGGGAACAGCCAGTCACATTTTAAAATAGCACATTTAAAATATATCATGGCATAGTCACTATAGTAGTCTTTTATGGTTAAACTAGGAATAAGGCCCATTGTGGAAATAAATACAATGGGCTCTAGAAAGAGGCTCTGGGAGAGTGCCCCGGCCTTGGGCACTCAGTGTCAATTTGCTGTGGTGACCTCAGCAGGGTATAATGACACAGAGTCCACCATTTTTTCCAGGGGAAGATCTCTACCATCTGAAGAGCAGTTGTAATTCAGTGTGATCCCCATCCCTTCCCTGGAGATTGGCAACAATGGTTCCCCATGAGGGAATGGGTGGTTTGAAGGGTGGAGTCTATGGCATTGAACCTGTCTGAGGCCCCACCCTTCTGAAACCTCACCCTCTCCAGTGTTCACCCCTCAAATTTCCAGGAATTTCCCAACCTGGAATTGGCAACCCTACCTCCCAGCCAACTATCAATGTATTGTTATCTGCCCCCTGGCTTCAGCTTTCCATCTCCCCCCCCAGAGAACAGTTGTAATTCTGAGTGATCTCCAGTCCCCACCTGGAGACTGGCAACAATGGTTCCCCATGAGGGACTCGCTGGTTTGGAGGGTGGAGTCTATGGCATTGTACCTGTCTGAGGTCCCACTCCTCATCAAACCTCACTGTCTCCAGGCTCCATCCCTCAAGTCTCCAGGAATTTTCCACCTGGAGTTGGCAACCCTATCTCCTTTCCAGCCAATAATCAACCTCACTCTTCAAGTTTCCATTCCCCCCCCCCTGCAGCCTCCACCATGCTCTGAAGCCCTGACTGCTGTGTCACATTGGCTGTCATAAAGGGTCCATCTCAGCTGGGTATAAGGAAGTAGAGTCCACCATTTTCTCCAGGAGAACTGATCTCTGCCATCTGGAGAGCACTTGTAATTCTGAGTGATTTCCAGCCCTCGCCTGGAGATTGAGAACCATACTTCTCCTGGAGGAAAAGTAGTCTTTCTCTGCAATGAGGACTGAAGCAGCTGACATCATTCTCCTCTCCCCCTTTTTGACTTGTACAACAACCCTGTAAGGTAGGTTAGGCTTAAAGTCTGTGACTGGCCCGAAATCACCCACGCAGCAGCAACCTGGGTCTTGCAGATCCTGCTCTGAAGCACTGACTGCTATGCCTAGGGTAGCCAACCTCCAGGTGGAGCCTGAAGATTGCCAGGTATTACAATTGAACTCCAGACAACAGATCTTCCCCCCCTCCCTTGGAGAAAATGACTGCTTTGGAGGGTGGCCTCTATGGCATTCTGTTCAGCTGGCCCCAATGAGTTTTCTCCCAGAGCACAACATAGATGTGGAAAGGGGCTTTCAGAGAAGCAAGCTTACATTTACCAATGTAAATGTTAACGTGTAAATGAACCTACACTTGGATTTCATAATTTTTATCGTGGAAAAAAGTTCTATGTGGTGCCAAAGACTGCAAACATGCCTGCAACAAATTTCTTAGGTTGATAAATATACCAGGTAGACCAGAATAGAAATCTAGCAGACTATCTCTGAGATGATCTCTGAGATTATCATGGACTTGCAAATCAATTAGTTCCATCTGGAAAAGTTACTTGCATCTTCTGGTGCTGCTTCAAATGGATTCTGAAACATTCTTATTTCCTTTCCATGCTTATGGCAATCAGTGAATCTCTTCTGGAATTCCACCTGCAATATAGGCTCAGTGCTTTGATGTGTCTTTCAACATTGAATTTTAAATTCCTGTCCTCCTCAAATTTTAGTACATTTCATCATAAGAAGTTTGAAAAGTTACCTTCACTAACTTACTTCATAGAAATGTTTAGCTTTCAGTTCAGAATACATGTCAAACACAAGCTTTCCTTTTCCATGCAACCTTAGTTTCACGGTGTTCAGATGCTCTCTGATATCAATTAAGAAAGCCAAATCAAAAATCTATTCAGGGTGAGAAAGTACTTTTTGATCTTTTCCTTTCTCCTAAAGAAAGACATCAACTTCATGATGAAAGCTGAAAAAAATGTTTGAGGACTTTGCCTCTGCTAAGCCACCTGACTTCTACATGGTACAATACATCTCCATATTCTGCATCTATCTCTGAGAGAAAATTTTGAAACTGATGATGATTAAGGCCATGATGTCTAATGTAATTAATTATGGCTACAACAATATGCATCACACTTTCCCGCTGAAGAATCTTACTACACAAGGCTTGCTGAAGGATGATGCAGGGAGATTGCATGGGAAGCGTGCCATTTGATTTCAATATCTCTTAATTGATTCTTGCAGCTACATCAGTTTTACCTCCCACCATATTCCTTGCACCATCAATTGTGATGCTTTTCAATTTATCCCAACTTGGACCAAGATTTTCTATTGATTTACACACTTTCAAGAATATGTTTTCTGCAGTTGTAGTGCCTTTAAAACTCTACATTGCACATAACGGTTCTTTAATTCTGAAGTGGTAATCTGTCCCCCGATAAAAATTAGTAGTTGAACAGTATCTCGGACGGCAGTGCTCTCATCTAATGCCAAAGAAGAAAAAAATCAAAATGACAATCAGTGAAGTCTTGTCCTGGTTCTTCAACACACCTGGTGGTTGTAGATGCAGGTAAACTGTCACAAGATACTTTATCAGGGCACATTTCCTTCATTACTTTAACCATTCACTTTTTAACAAATTCACCATGAGTGAATGGTGTACCACTTAGCAACACTTAGAAACATGATAGCTGGCCCTCACAGTAGACAGGCTGTCCTCAATGTGCTTCCTAAAACTATTTTGCTGCAATAATATTTGAATTTTAAGAGACTTTATCTTGTCCATTCATACCTCTCCTTGATATATTGAGCAGCTCTTGTAACAGGATTCAAAGTGCCTTTTAACACTGTACTCCTTTAATACTGAGACAGTTTCAAGACATATCGGACAAACTGCTTTATCCCTGCGCAATTTTTCATTTCTTTGGAACAGCACTTTTTTTTTTTTTTGCAGAAATCTTCTTACAGAATTTTTAGCAGAGCAGCAGTTCCAGAGTTTCAATATAGTCCTTGAATAAATAAAAAATATGAGAAGCATAGTTTTAGGGGCCTAATTCTTCCCTTTCCCATCAAATCTACCCCACTCTAGCTGTTATTAGCTGGGGATTAGCTGGGCAAAGTAGAGAGCCCTGCCTCTCTATCCACTACAGTTCTCAGGAGTATTGGGCTATATGTACAGGCTATAAAGAATTTTTTTTAAAAAGATGATGAATCTGACCTACCAGATGGGAAAATTGCAATTCTAAGTACACTGGATACTATGAGATTCATTTCTTAGTAAACACACTGCCTTGAGGTTTACATCTACACATACTAATGCTTTAAAATTTGGGGGCCCTCCATAAAAGGGCAGGTAGAGAGAAAGAGTGAGTGAAAGGGCAGCCTCTCACCTGGATCAGAGGATATGCCATTAAATTGGCTTCAAATTATATACAGGCTGCACATACACATAACTGTCAGCCAGCCAGCCAAGCCTCAGAAGCAAAATGGCAGCTGGAGGGAGGAGATCTTGGCTGCAGGAAGATGTTGAAAGGGGAATCCCGTAAGTTTCCCTGTTAAAAGAGTACTCATTCCCTCTCAACCCAAGGGACATTCAGTGGCTTCTGCAATCGCAGATGCATCGGAAGACTCCTAGCTGGAGAGGGTGGGGGAGGAGAGGCAGAAGCAAACAAGACAAGAAGTCAGATCAACCAGCTACTGTTGAGGAAGGAAGAATGCTTTTGCCTGCAGCAGCAATCTCACCAATAACCTTGAAAGCCACTTGGAGGAGTCTTGCTGGATGGAGTTTCTAGAAATGTTCAGTATGAAAAACATTTTATATCCTCACCCCCCCCCCCAAAATTACCAAGCCTTTTACTGTCCTTTCCCTGCCTTCTTTACAAAAGGAGGCCAGACATATCCTGTATCCATTCACACAGCTGCTTTATCTCCCTTACACACACATATAGCCTTCAGCATACTAATTGCATGGAGAAGAGGAGTGAAGAAGCTAAGTGGTACGGGTACCTGAGCTTTGCTAGCTAGCAAAGCACCCAGAATGGCCAAAAATGCTAGTATGAAGGATAAGTCCAAGAGGGGACTGACAGAAGGAACCATGGAGACCAGAGGAAACAGTCTTCCTGTTGTGTTTTTTGGGAAGAAAGGGACCAGAAGGACAACATTAGGTGGTGCCTCTTGAGGCGGAAAGAACAGTGTGGGCCTGAGGGAAAATGCCTTGAGAGTAAAAGCAGCAAACAAGCAGGTTGGGGGGCCACCACAGAAAGAGCTTTGGGGGCACATGTGGCCCAAAGGCCGCCGGTTGAGGACTCCTGCCTTAGGGAAAGAGTAGGTTAGGGACTTGTGAGGGGACTGGGGGACAAGAGACAAGCTAACCCTACTTTAATAGACTGAGATTCTTGGGTTAAAAGAAGAGTTCTAAATAAAATCATCCTTTCTATCTTTTAACACTGAAAGAAATAGCCTGTTAGTTCAGTAAAGCTGTGGTGTGTGTGAATTTGTAACTGTTTTAAAGCAAAGTTCTGTTGTCCCATGCTATAATAACCAATAAGTTGTTACTTTCCTTGTCTTATCCATCACCAAGTACTGAGCCCTTCTAAAAAAGAGACGATAAACTCTTTTTTTGTTATGAAAGGAAGATATTGATGTGAATCATTCTAGTAGAAAGAGAGGAGGGTAGCAGCAGAAATCACATCAGAGAACTATTCTACATCCCCAGGCTTCCTCTGTAATAGCAGCACATAATCCAGCACAGTTATTTGTTAACATAATCTTACTGATGAAACCCATTCCATAATTAAAATCAGCTTGGGCACTGCTACTAGAAGGTGACAGAGTGGGTGGGAGCTGCTAGGGCTGCCAAGTCGCCCCAGGGGGTGGGGAATCCCCCGCTACAGGGGTCCTCAATCCGCCGGCCCGGATTTGGCCAGCGGGGGGAACCCCACCCCCGAAGTCGTCCGATCAGGATGACTGCCCCAACGTGATGATGTCACCCAGAAGTGACATCATCACGCTGGGCATGTTGCCAGGGCAATGGCAACGTGCCCAGTGTGATGACGTCACTTCTAGGTGATTTTATCACAGCATGCGCAAAGCGCGTGCGCTGAAGTCCCAGGCCGGGGACAGGAGTCCCCGGCCATCAACAAGGTAGGACTTGGCAACCCTAGGAGCTGCAAAAGCACCTAGTCATCACAGTGCTACATTGAGGTATGACAACTGCTATTTAGAACACTTATAGAAAGTAGCTAGAAATATGGAAGACAAGTGGAGACCCGCAAGAAACCTTTGCTTCCTCCCTGCTCCCCCTACAGAGCTCTCTCACACTCTTTCTCCCTTCTGCCCCCCTTTCTTACTCTCTCTTTCCTCCATGTATGTTACTTCCTGTCTTTCCGACCCACCATCACTCTTTGTTTTTCTGCCTCCCCACCTCATCACTCTTTCTCTCTCTTTTTACCCCCACTCCATCACTCACTCACTCTTCCCCCATCACTCTCCCAGCCTCCTGCTTGCTTCCTCTCCCCCCACAGCAGCAGTGGCAGTGCTCTGGGAATCACAATGGATCTCCCAGCTGCAGAGATCAATTCACCTTAGGACTGCCAGCTCCAGGTTGGGAAATTCCTGGAGATTTGGGGGTGGAACCTTGGGACAGTGAGGCTTGGGGAGGCAAGCAGCCTCAGCAGGGTATATAATGCCATAGACTCAACCCTTCAAAGCAGACATTTTATCCAGGGGAACTGATCTCTGTCACCTGGACAACAGTTGTAATTCTGGGTGCTCTCCAGCCCTTGTCTGGAGTCTGGCAATGGTAGTTCAAGTGAAGGAAATGGCTGGTTTGGAGGGTGGAGTCTATGGCATTATACTGGTCGGTAGTCCCTCCTCAAATCCCACCCTCCTCAGGCTCCACCCCTCAAATGTCCAGAAATTTCCCAACCTCAAGTTGGCAACACTATTTCATTCCCACCCAACAGCCAACCTACCTTTATCTGTCTTCAGCTTTCCATCTCCACACCCCTCCCCCGCAGCCTCTACCTAGGAAAATTACAATCTTTCTCCACAGTGGGGACTAAAGCCGCTTACATTATTATTTCCTCCTTGTTACCTGCACAACAACCCTGTGAGGTCGGTTAGGCTGAAAGTATGTGACTGGTCCAAAATCTCCCAGTTAGCTTCCACCACAAGATGGGGATCTGAACCTGGGTCTTGCAGATCCCAATCTGAAACTCTAACTGTTACATCACAATGGCTTTCATAGGATGGCTGCTGATGAACAGTAGCAAAGCAGCTGGGCCTAATTAAGTCATGCAGATCAGGTGGTATCAAGTCACCCAGAGGGTGCTGCCTAGGGATGCCAGCCTCCAGGTGGGACCTGGGGATCCCCTGGAATTAATTTTCCATGGAGATAACTTTCCATGGAGAAAATGGATGCTTTGGAGGGTGGAGTTTAGGCATTGTACCTCACTGAGGTCCCTGTCCTCCCCAGGCTCCACCCCCAAATCTCCAGGAGTTTCCCATCCTGGATCTGCTGCCGGTGGTCAGGGGGGGTACTTGGCAACTCTAGACTGCTGCCAGACCTAGGGTTGCCAACCTCCAAGTGGGCCCTGGAGACCTCCCCAATTATGACTCAACTCAAGATAGCAGAGATCTGGCTCCCTGGAGAAAATGGCTGCTTTGGAGGGTGGCCTCTGTGGCATTATAGCCAGCGGAGGCCTTTCCCTTCCCCAAACCCAGTCCTCCTTAGAGTCCATCTCAGAACCTCTAGGAATTTCCCAGCCTGGCACTGGCAACCCTTGTCAGGCCTGGCCCCAAGGCTCCCTCCCTGAAAGGCCAAAATAGAACTAGAAAGGGCCTTCCCCCTGTCTTTTACTGACAGAAACAGTTAGAAGCTTCCCCCCCTCGAAGATTCTAATCTCTCACAGTTGATACCTGGAGTTAGATCCCTGCGAAGGCCATTTCAGAAGGTATTGGGGGGAAGTCAACGGACCCTGAGGTTTTTTTTTTTTTTTTTTAACTTTTTGGATTTTTCTGCAGATTGAGGAAGGCCCCTGACTATGTAGGAAAAGCTGTTGGGGGAGAGTGAGCTCTTTTTTGGCAGATATAAGTATCCACACAGAAAAAAAATCCTCTGGGAAATAGTATATAGATAAGCAGTTCATGGCATTTGGGGGTGTGAATCAATGTGTAAACATTTTATGTGCTTTTACAAAAGTGTGAAGACTTCTTCATCACCCTCACTCCTTACAGTAATGTAGTTATACTCCATTTTCAAACCATCTATATATTTTCTACAGGAAATGTCTCCCAATATTCATTAGGTAGCTTTGTGTGTGAATTCCAGTGGCTTTTAAATGCCTGTGGTTTAATATGTTCAAAAGTAACTAACATCAACTGAACAACTGAACACAATATGATCTGTTCTAGGGCACCCCAGAAGATCTGCTGTACTTTTATGAACATCTGCGACAAGGTGGTGAAGTCTTTCGAGTTGACCAGTGCCTCCTTCTGTACCGTTATCATCCACAGGCAGCAACTCATTCAGTTCTAGAGTAAGTATGTTTTATATGAAATTGCTTGGGATTAGGGCTACCAACTCTAGTTGGGGAAATTCCTGAAGATCTGTGGGTGGACGCTACAGTGGGCAGGGTTGGGGGAGGGGAGAGAGCTGAAAATCACATAACATAATAGAAACAGTGCATGTAGCTTTAAGAAACAAATACTCTCAAGTGGCTGTTGCTAGGCAACCACACAGAATTACTATTCTTCAAGAATTGGTTTCTGTCAGTAAAAGGTAGGGGGAGTGTGCCAACCTCTTACCATGGCTGTTTTAACCTTTGAGGGGGGACTCATCAGGGCCAGAGCCAGCAGCAACCACTGGATGACTTGTTACCATATTTTATTTATTTTATTTATTTTGACTTATATCCCGCCTAGCCAGCAAGCTGGCTCTAGGCGGCTAACAACATAAAATCATAGCATACAAGGATAAACACATCATATAAAATCATTTAACTCACATTAAAAGGCGGCTTAAACAATAAAATCACAGATGGCAGCAAATACTAGGCCAGCACCAAAACCAGCAACCTGCTTTTTTCCGGCCAGGAGGCTTCCACCACAGATGTTCTGAAGGTAGCTCACCAAGCCCCCTACTAAGGGCCATTCCCTCCGGTGGCAGCCCCATAAGCCTGGCGGAAGAGCTCCGCTTTGCAGGCCCTGCGGAACTGCAAAAGGTCCCACAGGGCCCTGATGTTCTCTGGGAGCTCATTCCACCAGTGGGGAGCCACCACCGAGAAGGCCCTATTCCTGGTGGTTGCCAGCCTGGCCTCCCTCAGGCCTGGAAGGGTCAGGCGATGTTGAGTGCCTGACCGGAGTGCTCTCTGGGGGGTATATGGGGAAAGGGAGTCCCTTAGGTAGGCAGGCCCCAGACCATATAGGGCTTTAAAAGTTAAAACAAGCACCTTGAACCTGATCCGGTACGCTATAGGCAACCAGTGCAGTGCCCTCAGCACAGGCCGGACGTGGTCCCTCACCGAGAGACCCATCAGCAGCCTGGCTGCGGCGTTCTGCACTAGCTGCAGCCTCCGGAGCTGGGTCAAGGGTAGCCCCATGTAGAGAGCGTTACAGTAATCTAGCCTCGAGGTGACCATAGCATGGATCACTGTCGCCAGGTCATTGCGTTCGAGGAAGGGAACCAACTGCCTAATCAGCCGTAGATGGTAGAATATGACATTGATGACTCACCCTAGACTGGCTACTAGTTACTGTTTAACAGCAGCCACTCCCTCAACAACAGCCAGTGTGGTATAATGGTTAGAGTTTCAAAATAGGATCTGGAGATCCAGGTTTGAACCATTGCTCTGCTGTGAAAATTCAGTGAGAGACTGTGAGCCAGCTACACATTCTCAGAATGGTGTAAACTTCTTTGGGTCCCCATTGTGGAGAAAGGCAGGTATAAATGAAGTAAATATAGCTGAAAATGTAGGTAGATGAAAGGTATGTTTCCGGTCTCCTGGGCTGGGGTAAAGAGGGCTTACCATAGCTTCAATATGTGTGCCACTTTCCCCATGGTTTGGATACTGAACATATCCAACAAAGCATAATTTGGACAGTAACAAACTATAATTTGCCCTCTTAACACCAAACCAGGATTCCAAACCACTTTTTATTTGTAATTTAGAAAATCAGATTATAATTAAGAGAACAAACTATAGTTTTGTTTAAATCTGATTCAGACATCATAGCTAGCTATTAGGGATGGGCACATACCAGCTGATGAACTAGAGTTCATCATGAATTTTGGCCAGTTCATGGTTCACGAAGCAATGTTCACAAACTGAAAAACCACCCCGAACTCTCACAAATTTTGATGCACTTTGTGGCAGTTCGTGAAAAGTGTGTTTTTCTGATCGTCATGAAAAACAGCTCAGCTGTTTGGTTTAAATGGCTTCAAGCCATTTAAACCACTGCTTTCTGCTTTCTGTGGCTTTTGGTTTCAGTGACCCCCTGCTTTCTGCTCCCTGCAGGGATTTAAAATGGCTCTGAGCCATTTAAACCAAAGCAGTGGCTCCAAGCCATTTAAACCCCTACTTTCTGTTCCATGCAAAAAGCCATGGTGAGCAGAAAGCAGGGGTTTTAACTTTAAATGGCTCCCAAACCAATATGAACTGTCCATGCCCATCCAAATGTGGTTCACTAACTATGGTTCCTAGGGATCCAGGAAGTTTTCAGCATCCAAGCCATATGCAAGGGCAAGGAGTACATGAATCAACAAACTCCAACAAACTTGATCCCATAACGACAGTCATGCTTGTTGTTGCATGCAAATCCACCCATAGTAAATAAAAGTAGTCTGCTAAAACTTTAACTTAATTGAATCAAGGAGTTTCTGTAAGCTTGATCTCACAAGCTCAAAAATGGCATAGCTTCCTTCCTCTTAAGGCTTAGCAGCTTTTCTGGGCCGAACCTTTTAGACTTGTTGAGGGACTGCATAGTTCCCCCTAACCTTTTAAAAAAATCTTTTCAAGACTTTTGTGTCATTTCCTCTGAACACTGTTCAGGGGTTGGACAATAAACTTTCAGTGCTTGTGTTGTTCATGGAGCTGATGAACAAACTTTAAAGACATTTTAAGATGAAAACAGAAACACATAAGACATGGCTTAGACTTAGCATAATTTCATTAACATGGAGGTTACACAGGCCACACTAGTAACTAAGGTATGGATCCACTGTGTTAGCTGAATGCTGACTGGAAAAGCCAAACCGTATTCTGCTCCATCTGAAAAGCTTTGAGCAGTTTGTCTAGTACTTGACATTTTACAAAAAGGGGGTAAAGGTAGAAGAGAAGTAGTCCCCCCACCTTAAAACAGCTATTGTCTCATGACAGTAATTTTGAGATCAGTTAACCGTTGTGTTCATTTTGGAGGTGACTGGCTGGTGATAGGGAGCCAGATTGTTTAATCAAGATAGAAAGAAAGTGGAAGGATTTGTGTTTTTGTTTTTGAATCCCACACTTCTTGTTTTGAAGCCACTAAAACAAATAATAAGCCATTCTCTTAAAAAACAGAATAGTACTTGCTTTTTATTAGTAGTTGAATGGTATGATGTATTTGACAGTTTGATCAGTGTATTAGAATTCTTCCAGCCATTGCTTATGATGTGCCAAACTTTTTGGAAGAGCACTGCTTGTTGCTGTGGGAAAACATATTCTTGGAAGAGAGTTTGTTCTGAATTAACAGCAAGCTGTTGCTGATTCCATCCTGCAAGGTTGTGTGGCACAACTCCCCCCTAGACCGCCACATACTTTGGAATGTGGAAGTGCCAGAAAGCGGTTTCAGATGGGCTGCTGGGACAGTTAGGAAGATTCCATCTTGTTCCCTCTTAAAAGTTAGATTAATTTTTTTTTTCTGAGATAATGTCAGCAGGGATTCTGAAAGCTGGGAGGAAAGCATCTACTCCTAGTGAAAGTCAGAGTTCAGAACTGATGAAATGGCCAGGGAAAATAGGTTCTTGTCTTTCCTGTACAGGCAGGGACGTTCCTGACAAACTCGTTCAGGAAGTGATTCTTCCACTGTTGCTCTTCAAGATTTTCATTTTCTCTCCCTGCTTCTCTTGTCTGTAGAGCAAGGGTTTCCTGAAGTGGAGTAATAAAGGCTTGTAGTAAAGCCCAAACTTATATGGTCATGCCAAAATTACAAGAAGGCCTTTGGCCCTGAGGGGATAGTGAAGAACCTTCTGACACATTCATGTGCTTGCTAACCGGGATATCCCACCTTAGGAGCACTCAAGACACTTGATAGCTCACTTGCACTTCTGCCTACAGAAGTTGTCTTTTTCCCATCCTCTTCTCCCCCCCCCCCCGCCCTTACATTGCCCCAGCAGTGTGAGCACTGCGTAGAGGAGTGATTCCGGGACCGTAGCAGCTGTGTCCCTTCCTCCTCCAAGGTTTTATAGAGCATACCCAAGATTTATAGAGCATAAATGATGGCTAAGTCAAGCAGTTTCCTGATAAAGGTAAAATTTGTTTTAAGTGTGATGAAAATGACATGTTAAACTGTGAAGAGGGAAGGAAGGGTTAACAAAGCCCCTTTCCAAATACAAGGAAGGCTCACTTCTCAGTTTAGCAAGAGATTCTGTCCACCCCTGTGAAGGAATGGACTTGTAAACACTTCCGGTCCCTGGGAGGTCAGGAAATAGGGCTGCCAAGTCAGCCCGGGGGGTGGGGGATCCCCCGCTATAGGGGTTCCCGATCCGCCGGCCGGCATTCGGCCAGCGGGGGGAATCCCGCCCCAGAAGTCGTCCGGTGAGGACGACTTCCCCCATGTAATGACGTCACCCAGAGGTGACGTCATTACGTCGCTGTGTTGCGCGTGCAAAGCGCACGTGCCGGAAGAGCTCCTGGGGGGAGAACAACTCCCCCCCGCCGGTAAGTCGCCGGGACTTGGCAGCCCTATCAGGAAACCCTCACAGCCGTCCTGAATCTGCTATGCCAACCCTTTCCCTCATTCTGGGGCAAGGGTACCAAACTCAAACCAAGTAGCGACTGCCACCACTAGCAAATCAAAGAGCACTCTGCATTTCCATTAGAGGTTCTGTGTTGCTGCTGCAATTCCCTCTTCACTCTTAGCAGCTAGCATGGGGCCACTTTTGCAATTTCGAGGTGTCACGTTCGAGGAACAGTGAGTTTACCCGGTGCCCTGCCCCTCTGCAGCACTTCAGGTAGCAATACTGAATATCTGTGGTGTGTTTAAAGAGATCAGACTTTGCACATTAAAAATATAAGGAAGTTTAATAAACAAAAATAAAGAGAATATATGATCTGTTCAAGAATCAAGCTGAAAAAGGGTACAAGGAAAAAGTAAGAACACACAGTTCCCTTTCCCTGTACTTAGTATTTATCCTAAACAACATTAAATTAGTACAGACTGATATTACGTGAAATTGCAGTAATTTAAAGTTCGGTGTTGCCTTAATTCTTATGCCTTGGACTTCTCCCCATTGTCCCTTGCCATATAGACAACATAGAGTCCCTAAATAAAGACTTAGTCCTCCATGGTCAGAAGCCATATGATAAAAGGGAACATCTTTCCAATGTCCTGGGAATTTATAATCTCCCCTTTGGATAGTCCGTTGTCCTCTGGGGTCATTCTGTTCTTCCTGCTGCAAAAAGGAAGATCAAACTTTCTGTACATTTGGCTGTCTCCCTCTCTGCTCTTTTAGTCGTGACATTTTACCAAAATTGCTAGGCATTTGGCCCTGAGGTGATAGTGAAGAAGTTGCTGATGATAAACCACTGTCCTACATCAGTCAAATCTATTAGCATAATAAGCTCTTAAGTACTCTGTGGCTCAAACCCTGGCCCACTACTGTCTGCCAACTATGAGTTCACAGCTGGGTTCCAATTCATAAACAGAATTTAGTCCCCCTGGTTGAATTATTGGGGTGAATTCTAGGGTGGAGACCATTCTTCACAGCCCCAGTTCTTGGACAAGATTGAAATCTTGGGGTGGGGGTGGGGGGGCTGTCAAGTAACAGCTGACTTATGATGACTGCGTGGAATTTTCAAGGCAAGAGACATTCGGAGGTGGTTTGAAGCCTCTGCGTTGTGACCCGGAACTTCCTTGGTGGCTTCCTGTCCAAGTGTTAACCAAAGCCAACCTTGCTTAGCTTCCGAGATCTGACAAGATCAGGCTAGCCTGGTAGAGTAGCCAGCTCCAGTCTGGGAAGCACCTGGAGATTTTGGGGCGGAGCCTGAGGAGGGTGGGGTTTGGGGAAGGGAGGGGCTTCAGTGGGGTGTCATGCCACACAGTCCTCCTTCCAAAGCGGCCTTTTCTCCAGGTGAGCTGATCTCTGTCACCTAAAGATCAGTTGTATCCCAGGAAACCTTCAACTACCTCCTGGAGGTTACAAAAGTGGAGAGATCACACGACAAGTTGTCAAATAAAATACACACCCCGTGAAAAATGACAAAAAATATCAATCATATAATTTGTCATTTTTGTCATTTTTCAGTGGTGTGTATATTTTGTTTGACCACCTGGAGGTTGGCAACCCTATAGCCTATGCACCTTGCCTTTGTAATGCCTCTTCCCCTTGAGTCTTGCCTGTCACCTAGCCAGATCATCTAGCCAGATTACGCACTGGCCAATCATTTCCCTTTATCCCTGCGATCTGTTGAAGTATGCCGCATTTTAAATTTATTTTTATGGTCTGCTTGTAGGCAGAGGACTGTTTAATGGGCATCAGTTGAAACTTTTCAGTGTTACAATTCATGGCATGTTTGTAGTCTTATGTTATTTGTTTTTACTTTGAGAGCCATTTCAAGCAGGTCTCTAAAAAGGTAGCACATACATTTTCTAAATAAATAAATCTAAGGCCACAGGTTTCTGTTTTTTCTTGTCAGAGTGTCTGTTTATTGTAGAAAGACAGTATTCCCTATCTCACTTTGAAGAGGATATCCAGGGGTCATTTCGTAGAAAAAGAGGTGCAGGAGCTCATTACCATAACTCATTTGCATAACTCATTTGCATATGCCACACCCCCTAACATACCGGAAGTGTGTCAGAAGGCAACACCCACCCCTCAGGCTCCACTCCACAGGTGAGTGAAACTGACCTGCTCTTCCTCCATTCCCTTCCCCATGCAATAAAAATAAGCGTAAAGAACACGCCCTCATTCTCTTCCTGCTCCCTTGAAACCACCAGGTTTCAAGTAGACTTGAGATACCCAGTACATGTGCACCACCCATCCCTTCCCCTTTCCACAACAAGACACCCTGTGAGGTACGTGGGGCTGAGAGAGGTCTTTTGAGAACTGCTCATGAGAGAACAGCTCTGAGAGAACTTGTGACTGGCCCAAGGTCACACCAGCAGCTGCATGTGGAGGCGTGGGAAATCAAACCCGGTTCTCCCAGATTAGAGTCCAACTCCTGACCACTACACCAAACTGATGGGGTGGAAGCTGCTGAAGGGTTGGTGAAATCTCTCCAGTACTTATGTGCCATCTGCCCAGATAAAAAATGGTATACTTAGAAAATTTATATGCCACCATGAGCAAGTCTCTGGAAAAGCAGCACACAGTCATAAAAGGAACAATGATAAAATGATCAATATTAAAACAAAACATTAAAAACAATAAAGACCCTAGCAGGGCTTTCCCCGGGGCGCTGCGCCTCTGCACTGCTCAGGGAAGCCGAGGAGGGGGTGGGGCTTGGTCATGTGCTCGCCCCCTGGGCTCCTCACTCCCGGAGCTGCGCTCCTGTGCGCTCCCGCTCCAACGGACCCCTGAGGATATCTTTCTAGGATTCTCAGTCTTAGAGGAGGAATTCTCTGAAGCACGGACTATGTCTGAGCAGCACTGCCCATTTTCCCAAGTTAAGGAAACCCAGGACTAACCATCCTATGGGTTAGATCTATTCGTATGCAGACACAAGGATCATGAATGTTTCCAGTATTTCCCTCCCTCCAGGAACCCTTTTCCAACTTTGGGAAAGCTTATTTGGTTCAGACTGTGGTCCCAAGTCAGGTTCCAAGAATCAACCTGAGTTGCCGAAGGAAACAGTTGCTTTCCAAAAGGGTAAGGATTGTTCCATTTTGCTTATGGCAAAAGCTATAAAAGGGGGCCCAAATGTCAGAAAATACAGCATCTACCTGTGAAGATGTTGGTGTTCCAACAAACAAAAGGTGGAACTATGAATAGCTGTACTTCACTCAATACACTTATGTTGTCTATAGGACACACACACACACACCCTTTGCACAGGATTAAGGGAAAAGGGCTGGTTTCAAAGTGTCAGTATGCAATATCATGGCTTTGCTCTGATGCCCAAACTCACAGTCAAACTTAAGATGATTTTTCCTATGTTAGGCATGAGTTCCCCAGCCTGACTTTCAGACCATGCAGATCAAGACCGTTGTATGAGAGGGAAAGGGGTTTCAGTCTTCCTTCCTGTACTGTTGTTCCAACCTGGAGCTATTATTTGCCCTGTTGGGGGGCTGCAAACATACTAATAGGCAAAAAGTATCCCTGGAGCTTAGGGCTGCCAGGTCTGACTCAGGAAATATCTGGGGACTTTGGGGGTGGAGCCAGGAGCAAGGATGTGACATCACTTTTGTGATGTCACTACGGTTGCCAGGTGAGGCCAACAAGACAGAAGGGAGTTCTGGCCATCACATTTAAGCATTCCTTTTAAAAGCATTCCTTTTAAATGCTTTCCTTCCATTGGAAATCATGGAGGATGGGGGACCTTCTTTTGGGACTCATAGAATTGGACCCCCGGTCCAATCTTTTTGAAACTTGGAGGGCTTTTTTTTCACAACAGGCACCACCAGCTAGGCTGAAAATTTGGTCCCTCTACCACAAAAAGCAGCCCCTCCTTAGCCTCAGGTATCCCACAGATTGATTCTCCATTATACCTTATGCGGACTGGTCTCCATAGAGTATAATGGCGCACCCAGTGGCCATCCCCCTCCCCGCTTTCTGACAGCCCTGAAGCAGGAGGAGAGGCTGCAAACCAGTGGAGCCCCTGCCCCCAACTGGGGATTGGCAACCTACTGGAGCTATTTCAGACCAGGAAAATGGCTTCATACTATATAATAAAATAAGCTTTGTTGAGCAGATTTTTTTAATTAACTTTTGGTTTTCATCAATGTTAGTCACTGCTCACCTAAAAAGCTGAGATAGAACCATAGAAACAGAGTTGGAAGGGGCTGTACAGGCCATCCAGTCAAACCCCCTGCTCAGTGCAGGAGCAGCCTAGAGGATCCCTGATAAGTGTTTGTCCAGACGCTGCTTAAAGACTGCCAGTGAGGGGGAGCTCACCACCTCCCTAGGCAGATGATTCCACTGTTGCATAACTCTTAGCGTAAAAAAGTTTTTCCTAATATTCAGCCAGTACTTCCTTGCCCTTAAACCCACGATTGCAAGTCCTATCCTCTGCTGCCAACCGGAACAGCTCCCTGCCCTCCCTGAACTGACAACCCTTCAAATACTTCAAGAGAGCCATCATGTCCCCCCTCAACCTCCTCTTCTCCAGACAGATAAAGGATACCAGATAAAACCAAGGAAAGGTGGAACAGGAGATGGAGGGCAGGGAAGGTTTGATATATAGTTAAATATTGACACAATTTAAAATAGTGTATTTGCTTTATACATGTGCAGAGGGTGGATGGTAGGGGTTCAAGAGGAGGCAGTTAAGTGCCTTGTTGCAGGGACCAAAAATCTCAGCTGTACCACTGCAGGCTGTCCATTTTTTCTTGACACCACTGATTTCCCAGTGTAAATTATATTGCCTTGTGGATAATTAGGATGCTGTTCTGAGTACTTTTTTGAAGTAGTAATTTACAGAATGTTTCAAGAAATCGTACAAACGTACAGAAACAGCCTGATGTACATAGTCAGATAGGAAGATATCAATATAGACATATAATTTGTCTGAAAGCACAGTTAAGACAATGTATATGATGTTCGTAGCTTATTACCAGCAAGAAATACATCTTCATGAAGCTAAAGAATGTGGTTTGTTTAAAGAAAGGTGTGTCAGCTAATCTTTTCAGCAAAGGTAGCAGTCACTCTAAATCTTCAGTTACGTGGATCACCGTTTGTCAGGGCCCCACGTAGCCTGCAGGCAGAAATGAAGTAGTGTTCACCTGATTTTGCAACTCTCTTAAGGAAAAATAAAAGTTAACTTTACATATGATTGGCTAATGGGAGTTGGTTCTATACATTTTGGTGACATTTAAAAGTAGGAATTAATGATTCCTTCCCCCACCCCCTGGGTAATTCCCATGACTAGTTTACCCCACAGAATAGATCACTCGAAGGCAAGATGAATCTGTGAAGAGGGAAACAGTCTCACTCCCATCGTCTTCTGTGCCAGAGGCATGGGAATATATTATTAAGTCGTTTGTTCTGTGTGATGATAGAATCTGAATAACGTGGATTACATATCTCTAATAGGGACAATTTTGATGATAATGGCCTTTATCAACCTGTTTACAAATGCTTTTATGTTGCCACCTAAAGATGTGGAAAACATACTTATGGTATTGGAATTCCAGCAAGAAATTCTGAGTAGGCTACAGTGCATTTAAACTTTCAGCATAGAAAACAAAATTAAAAATAGACAACTATACATTGTTAAACCACGAGTGTGAGAATTGAACGAATGAAATTTCAAAAAGGATCCTCCTCCTTTCAGTTAAAGTCAGTTATGGGCTAAGCTAACTAACTGACTAGGGAAACTGAAGTATATCAGTGTCTATAGTTCCAGACAAGGGTGTAGAGTTTCTGATTTCCCGGGGGGGGGCAGAGGGGGGAGAGGGAAACAGGAGTCCCGCACGTGTGAAGCACACACATACCGGGATGATGCCGCTGCAAGAGCCTCTCCCCCCTGCCTGGCTCCCCGCACCCCTCTCTCCACCCACTTCTACCTTACTCTTGCACTCTCTGGGGGTGATCTGGGCAACTGCCCAGTGTGATGACATCACCTGGAAGTGACATCATCACGCTGGGCACGTTGCCGGGGTGATGCTCTGGCAATCGCCCTGAAACTCTATGGTGCCATAGAGTTTCCAGGGCGATTGCTAGAGTGTCGCCCCGGCAATGTGCCCAGCGTGATGATGTCACTTCTGGGTGATGTCATCACACTGGGCAGTCACCCGGATTGCCCCCGGAGAGGGAGGAGTAAGTGCAGGTGAGCCGGGCAGGGGGGCGCTCTGGCTCTTGTGGCGGCGGCAGCTTCTTGAAGCCACGGCAGGCGGGGCCTGGGGGGCGGGGAGGCACGGCGGCGGGCAGGTACTCCGTTTTGCTGGGGGAGGCCTCAGTCCCCCCTGGAAAATTCCAGGAGTGGCCTGAGCCCCCGAGCCCCTGCGTAGTTGACGCCACTGGTTCCAGTTGGGTAGCTTTGTTAATATGTTGCAGCAAAAATAAAACAGGAGTCCTGTGGTACCTTAAAGACTAACAGAATTTACTCCAGCATAAGCTTCTGTGAGTCAGAGCGTTCTTCTTCAAATGCACTGAAAAACATCAACCTACTGGATCTTCACTGCATCTGATGAAGTGTCCTTTCTCACAGAAGCTTATGCTGGAATAAATTCACTCAGTCTTTAAAGGCTGCTGGACTCCTATTTAACAGAGTTGAAAGATAATAAGTATAGCTGAAGATAGGAGGCAGATAAAAGGATGGTTAGTTGGTAGGTGGGAAGGAGAGAAGGAAGCAGAGGGAGGTGAGGATATGGCGGTTGCCAGGAGGAGAGAAAGAGGGTATAGTGTCAAGGTAAAATGGGAAATACAGTGTCAGGGGAAAATGAGGTGCACCTCTGGAAGACCTTGCAGGTTCTGCACTGCACAACTTTGCCTGGCCCAGTCAGCACTGGACAACTGGGCCATAGTTTTCTCTGGTAGAAGCTGCTGGGTGGAAGGATTTTCTTAAAAAAAGATTTCAGATCTTTCTGCAATCCTGGGGATTCTTCCAGGTTTGTAAAAAAAAAATCTGTCTGTCCATGGCCTCAGTTTCTGGATTCCAGTATCCACAGATTTGGCTACATTGAGAAACAGATATTTCTAGGTTGTCAGCTGTGTTGG
Organism: Lepidodactylus listeri; assembly: GCA_029233225.1. Classification (NCBI taxonomy): domain Eukaryota; kingdom Metazoa; phylum Chordata; class Lepidosauria; order Squamata; family Gekkonidae; genus Lepidodactylus; species Lepidodactylus listeri. The sequence continues at coordinate 13,186,821 of JARCFY010000015.1, read as the reverse complement.
TCTGAAGCAGTAGAACAACCTAGAGTCCAATGGCACCTTTAAGACCAACAAAGGTTTATTCAAGGTATGAGCTTCTGTGTGCATACACACTTTTTCAAATACAGTGGAATGGAAAGAAGAATTAGATATGTTGGTGTAAATATCAATAAAATAATAAACCTAAAAACCCAACTGGAACTAGCATCATAACAATTTCAGCAATTTCATACATAACCATTAAACAGTACTCAGGTGGAATACAAGCCACAAGCCATAAAAGAGACAACTCATTGTATATGTAACACTTGTTTCATCAAACAATCCTAGATATACCAGAAGACTTGTAAAAGTTATGTCCAAAGCATCATTCATTGTATGGTGTCTGTTCAGGAATCCTCCTTATATATAACTAGTAAGGCCCGTTGTGGGAAGAAATACAACGGGCTCTAGAAGGAAGCTCCAGGTGAGTGTCCTGGCTGTGGCTGGTGGGGTGGCAGAGGGAAGGGAAAAATAGAGGGAGGCATGCCATGTCTGTTTCCTTCTGCTTAGCTATAAGGCAGGGCTGTTTCAAGTCCTTTTGCTGCCCCAAGTGGGTAGTATGGGAGGACAGCCTCATAGTAACAGGTATGGTTCCCTCCACCCCTGACTTATGTTGATTTGGGGCCATGCAGTGGCAGCTAAGGTAGAAAAGCACCTCCTCCTATGCCATGTCTTCTGGGTTCCAAGGGTCTGGAAAGCAGCTCCATAGCCAGTTACAGGGTTGCCAGCTCCGGGTTGGGGAATACCTGTAGATTTGAGGGGTAATTTCTGGGAGATCTCGAGGCCCCACAGGGAGATTGGCAACTCCAGTGACCGTTTAAGGGAAGACTGGGAGATGTATTTTACCTCACGACACATTTAATGACTTAACAGCAACAGCAAACTGTTTTGAATGTTAGAGGCAAAGACCAATCAGGCTGCATATGCAAATGACCTCTGTGTTCCAACTGGCTATTGGGGGGAGAGGATTAGCAAACTGTTTAGAATATTGGAGGCGAGGCTCAGGCAATGCAGCCAGTGGATAAGGACAGCTTGAGTGATACATCAGGCAGCCAACTGATTTTGGCAAGCATAGAATGTTGCCACTTGAAATTTTTTTTATTATATAGTGAGATTCTGTTTTCACCATAGACTCTCCTGAACATTCCACATGCTCCCAAATCAGTTGGCTCCCTGATGTGTCACTCAGAAGCTGTCCCTATTCACTGGCTCTGAGTATTCACGAGCTGTTGGCTGGGTGCTGGGTCTGCTCCTCTTCCCCGTCTTCTCCTTTAGCTACTGTGCCCTGTCAGAATTTCTGGCAAAGGGCTTTCTCTCTTGATGAAGATGCTTCTCCTGCTTGCCTCCTGTGTGGGACTAACTGTTCTTTCAGTGGCTGTTGGTAGATGTAACAAAATGACAGTTACCTGTGTTTGTAAGATAGCTTCCATCTGTGGTTGTTTGTTTAAAATGCCCCCCCAAGGTTCAATTGAGCTGTAGTTCCAGAGAGGGGCCTGCAGGGGTATCACTCACTGGGATGAATGGGGCTTCCTCATCTGCTGGCCTACAGTTCCCAGTTGCCCCAAGGCCAAAAAGTGTGGGAAAAGAGGGACCGTCCCAAGGGGCGGGGCACCATCAATATAGACTCCAGCCCATCCAGGGAGGATTGCGTTTAACCCCTGTTGATTTATGCCCTGTTGATTCATAGTGTGTGCTTACTCCTACAGTTGTGCCTTATTTATTTAGTGTGTATGTGCTCCATAATTGTGTAAATGGTTAAAAAAATTATTTTATTTGGGCTAATAATCTGTGTTGTGCTCTGACCACATAGTCTCCCCCGCTCTGCACAATACCAGATGGAGGGGGTAGCCCAGGAAAGCAAGGAAAGGCCAGACCCTTGAGTTTCCAACTTTCCAGGGATCCCCCAAAGACTGGGGATTCCATCTTCAAATAGGGAGATTTGGCCAAAGGGGTTTCACTGTCCCTCTAAAAAGGTAGTGACAATTCAGTGAGTGGTGGCAGTAAGGAGTGAGATACGCCCACGGAACAGCTGAGTTGCAAACTGGAGCCCATTTCACCACAATAGGCAACCAAGCTTGGTTCAGACAAAGGAAGGAAACCTTTTGCAGGCCTTTGTGAGGAACTCATTGGGGCCAGTCCTGACTAGGATTGCCAGCTCCAGGTAGGGAGATTCCTGGAGATTTTCTGGTAGAGTCTATGGAAGCCAGGGTTTGGGGAGGAGAGAGGCCTCAGCTGAAAAGAATGCCATAAAGCCCACCTTCCAAAGCAGTTATTTTCTCAGGGCGGGAGAGATCTGTTGTCTGGAGTTCAGTGGTGATACCTGGTGATCTTCAGGCTCCACCTGGAGGTTGGCTACCCTAGGCATAGCAGTAAGTGCTTTAGAGCAGGGTCTGCTAGATCCAGGCTCTTGCTGTAGAAGCTGAGTGGGTGATCTTGGACCAGTCACAGACTTTCAGCCTAACCTACCTCACAGGGTTGTTGTGCAAGTCAAAAAGGGGGAGAGAAGACTGATGAGGGGTGGAGATCACTCAGAATTACAACTGCTCTCCAGGAGGGAGGGCAGAAGTCAGCTGCAATCAAAGGGGCAGATGACGGTAGGTTGATGGTTAGCTGGGAAGGAGATGAGGTTGCCTACTCTAAGTTGGGAAATTCCTGGGGATTTGAGGGGTGGAGCCTGGAGAGGGTTGGGTTTGAGAAGGGGTTGGACCTCAGACAGGTACAATGCCATAGACTTCACCCTCTAAACCAGCCATTTCCTCCTGGGGAACCATTGTTGCCAATCTCCAGGTGAGGGCTGGAGATCACACAAAATTACAGCTGCTCTTCAGATAGCAGAGATCAGTTCCTCTGGAGAAAATGGTGGACTCTGTGTCATTATACCCTGCTGAGGTCACCACAGCAAATTAATGCTGAGTACACAAGGCCGGGGCACTCTCCCAGAGCCTCTTTCTAGAGCCTGTTGTATTTATTTCCACAACGGGCCTTATTCCTAGTAAGAACATAAACAGATTGTCCCAAATACATGCATTCACTCAGCAGAATATTTTTTAAACTGTGATGCTGATATCCTCAGGAACCCATTTGTACACTGGTGCCCTTTAATGAACACTATAAACCATGTAGGGAACATTTAAAGGTTGGAAGAACTTTGACTGAAAAACAAAAAGATTAGCCTTGGGTACCTGACAAGGGAGGACAAAAGGGACCTGGACATGGCCCCACTAGTCCTGCCTGATTCTGCCCCATCTTCCCTGGCCCCACCCTCTCCAAAGGAAGGAGAGAAAACTAGTCTGCCACCCAGACCCACACAGTTTGGCTGGGCAACTGTTGCACAGGTGTGGGATGGGCCAGTCCACCACCATGCCAGGACAGCAAGGCCAAGCCCAACCAGTCTTTCACATTACCAGGAAAGTGAGCCCAGACTGTGCATCCCTTGCTCTGGAAAGCCAGCCCAGGCTCATCCTTGCCCTTGCTGGGCAAGTGGGGTGAGGCAGGGCAAGCTAGGTTGAGCTCATTTTCCGCCAGGCCAGGCAAGTGACCATCAAATGACCAGGGTTTTTCTCTGTAGCCTTAGTAGCCAATCAGTCCCTGTTACCTGGTGTGTGTCTCCTCCTTGACTTACAGGAATGAGTCTGCTCTTCACAGTATTAATCATGTAAATACATGTGAGGTTGGAGGTGTTTGAGGAAATACATAGCTATTGCTATATCACAGCTTTATTCCTTCGTCCCAGCCTCCCTCCTTGGGCAGAAAATTTTACCCAAGAAATTCCAGGAGACCAACACATCTCTTCTCTTTTAGTTATGCTAATAGAGTGAGAAAAGTGGGAGGAGAAGACAGTATGCTTTTGTTACTTTATTACAAACTTCACCATTCACTGTTCTGCTACAAAAAAAATTCAAGAAGAATGTATTGTCCTACGCTTTTCACTATATCAGATTCAATTTTGAAAACACTGTTGAATTCTTCCCATTATTTCATATGTGTTCATGTTTGTTTAGACATATTTTAATGCCTTCGAGACACCCTTGGGGCAGAAAACTGTTGTATACTTTTAATGAATAAAGAATACAGTGTATTAATTGTCTTTTCTACCTACATTTACTGAGTTATTGGTATCAGTTAATATTGTCCCAGCACCTAGGATTCAAGACACAGAACTCTGGGTTCAACTCTGCCTTTATTTGTTAATTGCACTATGTAATACAAAAAAAAAATAAAACAAAAATGAACACACACACCCCCTTTGCTGCAAATTACCTTAACACCAGTAGGCTACAGAGTATGGGAAAATGTATCCTGTTCTTTAGTTGGCGTTGAACTTGGCACTCCCTGAGCCTTGATACACTAGAGTTGCTTCTGGGTATGAACTTGTAAGTTAACGTAAGGGATGAAATAAACCAGTGAGAATCTTTGTGGGAGGCGGCTTATGTAACTTTTAAGAACTGCTTTTAGTTTCATTTGTTTTGGGCGGTTTCTTTAATTGCTCTTTGCAAGTTGCTACAGTCCCTTTTCCCTGCACCTGCCTTGGCACTGGGAGTCTGGGAAAATGGCATTTCTGATCCCCCCAAGGCAGGAATCCCAGCTACTGGCTATGAGAACATTCCAACATGCAAGGCAACCTAGGTGAACCGGAAACCCAAAGGGAAAACTAAAAATCACCTCTCTTTTGACGCTCCTTGAGCTACATATTTCTTACCTATATTAGTAACATTAAATTGTGTTTATTACAGGTTTTCACAAAGCCCACATCTGTAAAATCACATAATTAGTTTGAGGGCACAGTCATACACTTGTCTGCATGAACCCAACATCCACCCACTGTATGTCCTCATGACACAACCTAAAGCTATGAAAATATTCCCAAGGTAGAGTTCTACAGTGCAGATGTTTTTTGTTTTTTTTTACTCGAGTCTTTCAGCAAATAGGCATGCCGGAGCTAGAGTTTCAGTTCACAGGCACTCTTTCTCATTGACTTGTCTGTACTGAATGAATGTGCTGAGCCATAATTTCATAGCATGGACCTACATGGACCTTCCAAGTGATCTTTTTTAAACAACATATAAATTGTGGAATTGCGGAACTCCTCACAATCCAGTCCCTCCTCACAAAAGGGCAGTTTTTAGTTTTGTTGCTGAGAGTCCTAAGCATATGGGGCTGCAGCAACACAGCATCTCACTCACATGAGCATTGGACTCTGTGGTATATGGTGAATTTTACCTACCGTGTTGTTGGCTGGTTGATCCCCTAAAGTGCAAGCTGCTTCGGCCACTCACTACACAACCTGGATCAACTTCCTGTCTTATGCAAGTAGGGGTCCCATGAGACTTATAAGAGGGTTTCATGCTCCCCCCTTCAGTTACTTAGGCATTTGCTCTTGGATTCCCACTCTCCCCAACAGGGACCACACATGAAACTGCCTTATCCTGCATCAGACCCTTGGTTCATCAAGGACAGTATTGTCTACTTAGACTGGCAGCAGCTCTTCACGGTCTCAGGCTGAGGTCTCTCACATCACCTCCTGCCTGGTCTTTTTAACTGGAGATGCCAGGGATTGAACATGGGACCTTTTGCCTGCCAAGCAGATGCTCTACCACTGAGCTACAGCCCCACTTCATGGCTCTCCAGGGTCTCAGGCTGAGGTCTCTCACATCACCTACTGCCTGGTCCTTTTAACTGGAGATGCCGGGGATTGAACCTGGGACCTTCTACATGCCAGGCAGATGCTCTACTACTGGGACTCAGCCCCTCCCCATGCAAAACTCACTGGAAGGGGAAATTTGCCTGCCTTCACCCCACCACTGTACTTTCCTTCCTGCCTCTCTGTCCCTGTCTGCCCCTGCCCCATCATTCTGACCCCCTGCTGCCCCCTCCTGGCTGCTCTGCCTACTTGACTCCTGCCATGCTGCTTGCATGTCTGCTTGCCCTCTGCCACTCAGCAGCACACCTGCTTCCCTCAGTGTCAGTGAATAAGGAGCAACTGGGGGTTCCCAACCTCCCGCCTTTCCGCACCCACCTGCAGCATCACTACCTCTGCCAGACTGTTTAACACAATTTATTTATTTATTTTATTTATTTATTTTTTCGATTTATACCCCGCCCTCCCCGCGAACGGGCTCAGGGCGGCTTACATGGGCACACAGGCCAAAAGATACTACATTAAAATGACTAAAACCAGTTAAAATAAATTCCTATGACTAACAACATTACAAGCAGCTTCCTGTAGCATATTATCAAAGTGGCGACTCACCACCAGAAAAGCTCTGTCTGTGTCTCTGCTTCACCTCAGTAAGCAGGGATGCAGAGGAGGACTTGAAAAAGAGAATTTCAATGGTAGGCTGAACAATGATGAACTTTTCTCAGACATCTCCTGCTCTTCAATGCTTCTTGCTCATGGATGTTCTAACAATTTTCCACTTATGTCATTGCTTTCCTGTACAGATAACCTTCTAGAGCCTAGTACACATACAGAGCAGATGAGATGACAAAACAGTCTCTGGAATGTACCACTTCAGCATGTAGATCACGTATCTGACAATGCAAACTTCTGCAGAGTTACTCTAGTCCATTGAAATGAATAAGTTTGGGACTTCCGGTTTTGGCAGCCTGAATGGTGGACGCGTCCCTTTGGTTTGCTTCATTGTATTTAAGCTAACATAGAAACAATAGCTTAAGCAAATGTTCACGTATATGACCACTGCTACTTGGGGTTTTAGAGGTTTTCTTTTCTTTCTCCCATAGATGTTAGTATCCCCTCCTTTTTGATTTCTGTAGTTTATAGAATAAAAGCAATAAAAAATTATATATAAACAGAAATGAATAACTTTTAACTACAGTAAGTCTGCATTTGGTTGCACTGTGAATATTCATTTTAAAATATATACATACTAGGAATAAGGCCTGTTGTGGAAATAAATACAATGGGCTCTAGAAAGAGGTTTCGGGACAGTGCCCCGGCCTTGGGCACTCAGTGTCAATTTGCTGTGACAACCTCAGCAGGGTATAATGACATAGAGTCCATTTTCTCCAGAGGAACTGATCTCTGCTACCTGAAGAGCACTTGTAATTTTGTGTGATCTCCAGCCTTCACCTGGAGATTGGAATCGATTGTTACCCAGGAGGAAATGGCTGATTTGGAGGGTGGTGTCTATGGCATTGTAGCTGTCTGAGGTCCCACCCCTTCTCAAACCCCAGCATCTCCAGGTTCCACCCCTCAAATCCCCAGGAATTTCCCAACCTGGAGTTGGCAACCTCATCTCCTTCCCAGCCAAACATCAATTTACCTTTATCTGCCCTGCTGACTTCAGCTTTCCATCTCCTCCCCCTCCCTCCTGGAGAACAGTTGTAATTCTGAGTGATCTCCAGCCCCCACCTGGAAATTGGCAACAATGTTTTCCCAGTTGGCAACCCTATCTCCCTCCCAGCCAACTATAAACCTAACTTTATCTGCCTCTCTGACTTCAGCTTTTCATCTCCTCTCCCTCCATCCTGGAGAGCAGATATAATTCTGAGTGATCTCCAGCCCCCACCTGGAGATTGGCAACAATGGTTCCCCAGGAAGAAATGGCTGGTTTGGCGAGTGGAGTCTATGGCATTGTACCTGTCTGAGGTCCCACCCATCCTCAACCCTCATCCTCTCCAGGTTCCATCCCTCAAATCTCCAGGAATCTCACAACCTGTAGTTGGCAACCCTATCTCCTTCTCAGCCAATCATCAACCTACCGTTTTCCCCTCCACCCCTCCTGCAGCCTCTACCGTGCTCTGAAGCCCTGACTGCTATGACACTTGCTGTCATAGTGTCAGGTTCCCTGTCATATTTTGGCTTTGCTATTGAATGCATTTACAGGTCCTCCAGTCGGGAGACTGGCAGCCGGGTTCCTTCCCCTCACTCCTTCCCCCTCCTTTCCCGTTTTGCCATTTTCCTTTGCAGGCCCTGCTTATCACTGTTGTTGCCTGTTAACCTTGAGCTGTCTCGCTCTCTGCTCTTCTAGGTGTCTTTGCGTGGAAATGCAAGTAGATTGTACGCAAGGCATGGGGGGGATTATAATTTGCTTGTGCGCCTTTTTTCCATGGAATGCAACAGTTTAGGGATTTTCGTGCTTCATGATTTTACACTGATTGGTGCCTGTCATTTCTCTGTTGTTTGAATACTGTATAATAAGGCCCAACCCCAATTCCCTGGTATCCCTAACAAAGCAAGTGTTCCTGAAAGACCATTAAGACAATAAAGGACTTTGTTTCCCCACAAGGCCTGACTTATTGGATCTCATCAGAAGTCTCACACATAGGGGGCCATCTCAGCAGGGTAATAAGGACACAGAGTCCACCATTTTCTCCAGGGGAACTGATCTCTGCCCTGAGAGCAGTTGTAATTCTGAGTGATCTCCAGCCCTCACCTGAAGATTGGCAACAATGGTTCAGCATAAGGAAAAGTAGTTTTTCTCTGCAGTGGGGACCAAAGCAGCTTACATCATTCTACTTTCCCCCTTTTGACTTGCACAACAACCCTGTGAGGTCGGTTAGGCTGAAAGTCTGTGACTGGTCCAAAATTACCCAATCAGCTTCTACAGCAAGAACCTGTGTCTGGCAGACCCTGCTCTGAAGCACTGAAGATCTCGTGGTATCACAACTAAACTCCAGACAACAGATCTCTCTCTTCCCCCTGGAGAAAATGACTGCTTTGGAGAGTGGCCTCTATGGCATTCTGTTCAGCTGAGGCCTCTCCCCTCCCTAAACTCTGGCTTCCTTAGGTTGGCTTCCTTAGATATAGAATATACAGGAATGTCCCAACCTGGGGCTGGCAAACCTAGTCAGGACTGGTCCCAATGAGTTCCTCATAAAGGCATGGAAAGGGTTTCATTCCTTTGTCTTTTTACTGACAGAACCAAGCTTGGTTGCCTAGCCACAGCCACTGAGAAAATAGTTCCACAGGAATCAAGCAGGAGAAGTGTCTTCTCAGGAGAGACAGCCATTTAGCAGTAATTCTGACAGGGAACCGTGGCTGAAGTGGGAGTGGGTGGGGGAAAGGAATGGACCCAGCACCCAGCCAATGGCACACAAGTACTCTTGAGTGGCAGTTGACAGGCCAATGGCTGATGGAGCACACTGCACAGCCAATGGGAGAGCTGGAAATGGCCAACACGCTAAGCAAATTATATATATAGATTCCTTCATATACCTTCATACCTTCAGATAGGAAACTAGAGTGCTGGGCTCACCTTCTTCAGTATTTGTTAGTTTTGGATGTGCAGCATTTTTTTCCTCCATGGGAAAGTAGTCAGCTATGTAATTCAGCTCTTGCAGCATGAAGTAGTATAGTCCAGGTATTGTTTTCCCACCCCACCTGCTGTTTATGAGAACTATTTCCAATACTTGGCAAAGAGAACAACTGCTCAACAGGATATGTTCGGCAGACAACAAAGCATGGATTCACCCCTAATCTGTACCATGCCTTGTTACACTTAAATTATTCTACGCAATAGCTCCAGAAACCACTAACAGCTGGGTAATGGAAGTCATTGAGCTTAATGCCAAACTAGACTTACATCTTCAACCTTTGAGAGTTTGATGAGAATGTAGCCAAAGTTGAAAATAAAATATTAATTTTAACAGATTCTGTTGGAACAAATACTATGAGCAGTTCTGAGACAAATTTAAACAAGACACCCTGTGTTATTCATAAGAGATGTGTTCTCAGTTCATAAGATGGTCTCCGTTTCATAAGAGTCATAAGATGGACTCAGTTTATCTTGCTGTTCATTGTAATAGTTAGGAAATAAATTTGGGTACAGATGGATCGACATATACACTATGTAAAGGTAAAGATTTCCCTTGCTCAAAAGCCAGTCAAATACGACTCTAGGGATGTGGTGCTCATCTCCATTTCTAAGCCAAAGAGCCAGCGCTGTCCAAAGACATTTCTGTGGTCATGTGGCCAGCATGACTAGACACCAAGGCACATGAAATGCTGTTACCTTCCCACCGAAATGGTACCTATTTATCTACTTGCAATTTCTTGCTTTCGAACTGCTAGGTTGGCAGAAGCTGGGACCAGAGATGGGACCAGAGCTCACTCTGTCATGCAGCACTTGGGTCTTGAACTGTTGAACTACCGACCTTCTGGTCTGCAGTTCAGCATCTTAACCACTTGAGCCACTTTACATATATATATGCCCAGCATATTGGCACTTTCTGGCTCTCGCATTGGCTGTGCTGTGTGCTACCTCAGCCATTGGCCCATCAGCCACCACTCAAGAGTATTCACGTGCCATTGGTTGGGTGCCAGGTCTGCTCCTCTCCCCTGCCCACTGCCAACTTGGCCATTCCCTGTCTGAATAAACTGCCAAAACTGCTGTGTGGCTCACTTTCCCCTCAGTAGATGTTGCTAGGTAACCAAGCTTGGTTCTGTTAGTAAAAAGGCAGGTAGGAGCAGTGTTCCTTCTAAGCTGAGTTAGTGTGATCTAGTTCATAGTTTTTTTAGCCTCTATTTTAGCCTCTATTTTTATGTTAGCTCACGAAGGATGGCTCTAGAGCAAACTAATTTATGCAGTAGCCAAATCGCTCACTCACAGCTTTAATGCCAGTAGCTCACAAAGTAGCATTTTTGCTCACAAGACTCCACAGCTTCAAGGGAGCATTGGGTAGGAGGTCCTTTCCAGGCCTACTTTGGTCTTTGTGGGGAGCTCATTGAGGCCAGTCCTGATGAGGGTTGCCAGCTCCAGGTTGGGAAATTCCTGATGATTTTGTGGTAGAATCTACAGAATCCAGTGTCTGGGGAGGTGAGAGGTTCAGCTGAATAGAATGCCATAGAATCCACCCTCCAAAGCAGTTATTTTCTCCAGGAGAAAACCTAGGTGCTTGCTGTGGAAGCAGAGTGAGTGATTTTAGACCAGTCACAGACTTTCAGCCTAACCTTCCTCACAGTGTTCTCGTGCAGATCAAAAGGGGAGAGGAGAATGATGTAAGCTACTTTGGTCCCCACTGCGGAGAAAGACTGTACTTTTCCTCCTGGGGAACCATTGTTGCCTATCTCCAGGTGAGGGCTGGAGATCACTCAGAATTACAACTGCTCTCCAGATGGCAGAGATCAGTTCCCCGGGAGAAAATGATGGACTCTGTGTCATTATATTTTTCCTAGATAGAGGCTGCAGGGAGGGGAGAGGAGATGGAACAGGTAACAGTACATTGATGTCAGAGGGACAGGTAACAGAACATTGATGGTTGGCTGGGAAGGAGATAGGATTGCTGCCTGCAGGTTGGGAAATTCTTGGAGATTTGAGAGGTGGAGCCTGGAGACGGTGGGGTTTGAGGAGGGTAGGATCTCAGACAGGTACAATGCCATAGACTCCAAACCAGCCATTTTCTCCTGTGGAACCATTGTTGCCAATCTCCAGGTGAAGGCTGGAGATCACTCAGAATTACTACTGCTCTTCAGATGGCACAGATCAGTTCCCCTGGAGAAAATATGTGTCATTATATCCTGTTGTGGTCACCATAGCAAATTGACGCTGAGTGCCCAAGGCTGGGGCACCTGCCCAGAGGCTATTTCTAGAGCTCACTGTATGTATTTCCACAATGGGCCTTATTCCTAGTCAAATTATAATTTTAGCTTCTCCCTTTGGTTTCTTTCTAAAATACTGCACCAAAAGAAGTAACGCAAATACCTGAAATGTGATTCTAATTATTAATTATCTTTTGTTATATTGTATGTGTGCTTTCTTCCATTCCAAGAAATTGAGTAGTTGTGTTTCCTTGCCCAGAATTCAGTAGTAATCTTTGTTATTGTTGAATTTTGACTTGCAAGAGTATTAAATATAACAGCTGGTATTCAGCTTACTTTTCAGATCTGTTTCCATGCTTGTTTAGTGTAGAAAATGGTTTCATCGCATCTTCTTAAATCAGTCATTTTTTTTATTATATTGAGTGATTGAAAAATGTGGTGGACATGTGTGTGGAGAATCTGCTGGCTTTAAATATAAGTATTAACACATAGTAATTTATTTTTATGAAAATATAATTGGCAGAGTATTGGCACAATTCTTTCATGTGAAACCATTCTACATTTTTAGGTGACGAATGGGCCAGTCAGACTAGCTCTTCTTATATCATGAGAGTCAGTTTGGTGTAGTGGTTAAGTGTGCGGACTCTAATCTGGGAGAACCGGGTTTGATTCCCTACTCCTCCACTTGCAGCTGCTGAATGACCTTGGGCAAGCCATAGTCCTGTCAGAGCTGTTCTCTCAAGGACAGTTGTCTCAGAGCTCTCTCAGCCCCACCTACATCATAGGGTGTCTGTTGTGGGGAGGGGAAGGGAGTTTGTAAGCTGCTCTGAGACTCCAAGTGAGTGAAGGGTGGGATATAAATCCAGTCTCCTCCTCCTTCTCCTCTTCTTCATCATCGTCGTCATCATCATCTTCTTCTTCTTCGTCTTCTTCTTCTTCTTCTGTAGAAATCCAAGCCTTGATCAATCTGGATTTAGTGGCTGATAGCTGAAGACAAAGAGGTAGGGATTCAAAAGAGACTTTACTGAAGTTTGCTAGAATACTTTTGAATTACTACCTAGCTTTCATTCTTTAAAAGTTTGATCAGCATTTTCTTCCTAGAAAGTTCAGTTGGTCAAAATATTGTTTATGATCAGACCTAAAATAGGAGAGAGCTCATTATATCTGTACTCTTTGAACTTTATTGGCTACAAAATTTTGCAGGCACAATTCAGCGTGCTGTTTTTGACATTTAAATCTCTAAATAGTTTGAGTTTCAAATACTCTGAAACTTAGATATGATCCTTCTCATGCTGTAGAGCTGCTAGTGTGGAAATCTCAGTATGCAGGCTTGGATTCTGTGTAATAAGTGGAGCTACAGTTGAGTGACAACACACCTCCATCAACCTGCAATGAAATATGGTGGGGGAGGGGACAGTAGCTGCATTCTTTAGCCAGACAGGAAGAGGTGGAGGTGGCAGCGATGCAGGGGGAAGGGGGAGAGCAGCAGCTGCTGCCACCACTGCCCCTCTGCCATCACAGAGCAGTGGGGAGAGGGAGGGACAGGCAGGCAGTGTGGTAGGAAAGGGGGTAGGTGGGGATTGGCAGGCAGAGCAGCAAGGAAGGAGGTGGGAAGAGTGGTAAGGAGGGGGAGGGGGGCACACCAGTGGGCAGGCAGAGCAGTGGGGAGAGGGTTAGGAAGGCACAGTGGGTGAGTGGTTAGGCAAGATCCCCTCTCCCCCCGTTAGTTTCTTGCAGGTCCCTGTGGGAAGGCAGTGTGAGCTCAAAGGTAAACAGGCAAGTGAATGAGCTAAGGGGAGGGGATAATGACCTCTCACAAGTCTTTCAGGTCCTCACTTGTACCATGTAATGTTTTATTTGCTATACTAATTCTAAAAACTCAAATTGTTGTGTGGAATAATAAGGAGATTATTATGACCAGTAAGCATTTGTGGCCTGTATATCAAGTGTACATATTGTCATCAAAATAAGCTTAGATAACCTACTGTTTTTTCTTACTCATTGCTATGATACTTGGCTATTCATGATTCACCAGGTTAAAAAGTGGCGTCCCAAAGTGTGGACATTCCCTCAGAAACCTCCAGACAAAGGGTGATTCTGCATTGGCTTTTCCCTCCGTTGTTTTACGAAACCCACGCTGGAACAGAAATTCTCCTCTGCATTACATGCTGGTTTCACTTCCTTTGATTATTGGGTTTTATGGTAGCTTCCACACTCCACACCACTTTCGAGTTCTTTAACTCTCAGATTTTATTGTACCTTCTGCATAGATTTATGGCCATTTTATGGCCATTCAGGGGTGACTTTGCAGTCAGTAGAAAATTGTCCTGAGGTATTTGAATGTGGTTTTGAGCTGTACTTATCCCTCCAGCTGAGAAAATATGGAGTGAGTTCTAGATGCAGAATCGCCCATAATGGAGAACCGCTACCACTCATTAAGCTTGGCTGTCACAGAGAAAACTGATTTGTGAGGTAGTTCGTCAGATTTTTGGCAGAAGTAAACATATTCCTTGCATGAATATTACAGGCTTTAAATTCTCATCTTTAGAACAGTGTTTCTGCTAGCAGAAACATTTCATGATGATCCGTTTCACCTTGGAATAAAGTACTGTTATGTGACCATGTATGTATCTCTTTGGTTGTTGTTGTTTTTAAGATGGGTCTGACTCTTTGTAAGGCTGCTAGAGTTTCCACATCTGTCTAGTCTTGGAATGTTGTGCAATGTTGGTAGCCTTCTGCATTAACTTTTCCTTCTGGGAACATTATATCCTATAAAGGCTACCAGACACGTATCATAAGATGCCAGCAGCAGCTGAGCTCCAAATCAGAAGATCTTGTAACTTTGTGGTTTTATTTAAAAAAATGTTTGTGTCAAATCCCAGATTCCATTGTTAGCTGGAGGGGCCATAAACATTACAGCCCTTGACTTCCCAGCATGCTCAGCGTTTCATGTGAAACGGTGGTGCCAATTGGCTGCATTTGTTTATGAAGAGTTTCCAAGCTGTGACACCCACACTGGTGATGAAGTGCTGAACTGCCACAAAAGGGACTAGTTGCACTCCCAGACCTGAAGAAACAAAAGTTCATTCAGCTCATGAGATCCAATTAATAATTCCCACCAGCAATCATCACACCTTCATGCTCCATGTATTATTCCTGCCTTTACCATTTTATTGCCATAATTAGGGAGAATGTGAAATCATGACTCATAAAATTACATGCTTCTTCAGTGATTTCAGTTAGAAGACTGTTTTGCTTTAAATGAATTTATGTCCATTACAGCATTTCCAGAAGTGCCTTTATACAGAAGGTGCTATCTATGGACAATAAAAGAAACACCTGATTTCTAGATCATTTGGATGAAAGTATTCCTTACATGGCCTGTAGTAGTACTTTCAGAATGTTGTTGTGCATCAAAGGTACCTTACGTTCTGCTGGTATTTCTGTGTCTAGTTATAAATCACTCTGAAATCAAAGATGCTTAAGGATAATGTGTGCAGGACTGCAGTACAATGTGGAATGAGCATATTTACATGTATACTTAAAGCTCAACATTTAAGAATAAAGGTTGATAGATTCCAAAAAGATTGTAACTTTTAATATTCGTGTCCCATCTTCTCACCACATATCTAGCCCACTAGCGATCATTTTTATGAAATCCCAAATGATTTCTGAAGTTGGCTGAGCATACCGTATTTGTTGGCGCAAACATCTGAAGGGCTTTCATACCTCAAGCCTTCCTGTTCTAAGTAAGAAAAATCACATGTACCGAGGCATCATTTGGCAGGAACGCCTCACCCTGCACCCTGTATAAATGTTTAGGTAGCCTTCTATGAGGCAAAGATTATACTACTTTACGTGTCCAAGTTCCCTGCTCATCACTGGGTAACAATCTTCTAATAGTAGAACAATTACTGAGTTTGTGCATCCTCATTCTGATCTGGCGATTGAAGCAGTAGTAAGCTAAGCAAGGCAGGCTAGAAAAGATTTGTCTTACAAATTAGTCTATATTTTGGAGGCACACTGCAGTGGTGATTGGTCAAAAATACATCCCTTCCAGGAAAAGCTGCCAGGCTTACAGTGAGCAGCTGGATATTATCTGTCTTTGATGGAGACCCCTTGCTTTGTGCACACGTAATGAAGACTTGGTCACCTTCTTCCTCTCCTGAAATGGCCATGAGCAGTGGCAGTTGGAAACGGCAGAATAGTGGGTCCCCGTTCAAGCTCTGCCAGCATGATGGAGGAGGAGGAGGAGATTGGATTTATACCCCCACTTGGACTCTCAGAACGGCTTACAATCTCCTTCCCATCCTCTCCTCACAACAGACACCCTGTGAGGTAGGTGGGGCTGAGAGAGCTCTTGAGAGAACTGCTCTGAGAGAACTGTGACTGACCCAAGGTCACTCCAGCAGCTGCATGTGGAGGAGTGGGGAATCAGACCTGGTTCTCCCAGATTAGAGTTTGCGCTCCTAACCACTACACCAAACCGGATGGAGGATGATTGCATACCGAATACTATTTACTGGTATCTTCTGACCTATTGGCCTTTCGCTGTATGAATTTTTATGACATAAAACCATCCTAGAAGTAATTTAATGTTGAATAGATCTTTGATTAACCTATCATGTGGACATTCACTCAGTTATGCGGACATCACTGGGATTTATTTTTCTGTGGTTTGATACTTACCAAATCATTAATAACCTCAAATAATTCATACCTTCTTTAATGCCATTATATACAAGTGTTAGTGATTGTGAGGGAGGTTTATCAGAATGAGTGATTAATTACTTGAACTTTCTGTTCTGCCAAATTAAGATCCAAAGCAAAGCAGGACCTTTTCTGAAATGTAAAACAGAAATAATGGTTACTGTTTTAGTTAAAACTGCACTGACATTTCAGCTCTAGATAAGTCATATTAAAGGGCTTGGCTAGGCAACTGAATGCAGTAATCAATCTTTCATCCCTAGAGACCAGGCAGCTACAAATGTTGCTTTAGCTGAAAAAATTTGGCAGAAGCCACAAGCTTTTGTTACAGCAGGTCCTCATTTGAATCAGTGGAGAAAATTTCTGTTCGAACTCAAAGTGTCTTGACATTGGCTAGTGTACTAGCTCAGAGGTGTCTTTCTCAGATTTGGCTAGCTCTGTTGATCTCATAGTGACACAAATGTGACCCTCAATCATGCAGAACTCTCCAGCCTTGGCCTGTGCTTCCAATAGAACAACATTTAAAAAAAAAGCTGAGCAAGGAATAGTTTTTAGAACATAAGAGATGTGCAGGATCCACTTAAAGTCCATCTAGTCCAGTATTCACATTCCAGTCGTGCCCAGCCAGATATGTTTGAGAAGCTCACAAGCAAGGGGCGCAGACTTTCCAATTTCCCAGGGGGGAGGGGGCTGGGGCTGGGCCGGAGACATCACAGTCCATTGTCTCCGGTGGAGGCTCAGCACCTCCTGGAAAAGTTCAGGGGGGGGGGGCTCCAGCTCCCCAGCCCCCCTGAAGTTGACACCTATACTTACAAGTAGGGCTTGAATCCAATCTCCTCCTCCTCCTTTACAATTGCCTATATTTTATTCATCATGTAGCTTGTTCCAATTAAACAGCTGGCACAACTGACAGATGTAGTTAATCTCACCCCAATGTTTGGGTATCCACACATATCCAGCCCAGAAGTGTTGTGTAATTGTACATTCCTTAAATGCTTCAATTTGGCATAACCAACTGGACCATCTGTAATTGCACTATCTTTCCAAGGTCTACTTTCCCACAAGAAAAAATTCTGCATATTTTCCAGGGATTATGATTGATGGCAATCTAAATGTTTGGAGTGCAACTTTTTAACACTTTAAATTTCCTCCAGTACCTGAACAATTGGTTTGACCTTCCTCATAAATTGCAGGGTTACCATTAAAGCAAGGCAAAACAAAAAACAAACCGCACAGAGACATAAAACCCCTGAGAGTCTAAAAAAAATAAAATAAAGGAAGTCTCTCCACTGTTGGAGGAGCTTAAGAAGAGGCAACAGAGAAGGTTTACGGCTACTTTTCTCCAAACAAGAATCTCAGTTCTTCTCATCAGAAAACGTATTTCATTAA
The DNA here is from genome assembly GCA_029233225.1 of Lepidodactylus listeri. Lineage (NCBI taxonomy): Eukaryota > Metazoa > Chordata > Lepidosauria > Squamata > Gekkonidae > Lepidodactylus > Lepidodactylus listeri. The sequence goes on along the minus strand of JARCFY010000015.1, from coordinate 13,169,207 downwards.
ACTGAAATCCTGTCCTTAGTGTGGGGTATAATAAAAATGATAGCACAAGAATATATAGAATAAATGCACAGGTTAGAGTCCAAAAATGAGAGGCCTGTGTCCCTTCCACACTGCCAAAATAAATCAATTATTTTAAAACGCACATGAATTTGCTATGCTAAAAATTATGTGATGTTGAAATCTGGGCCCTCAGGATAATTAATATCATATCTTGTCTTCTATTCGTTTAATAGAACACAACGTTTCAGGACTAGAAATAGGATCATAGAATCACAGAGTTGGAAGGGTCCATACAGGCCATCTAGTCCAACCCGCTCAATGCAGGATCAGCCTAGATCATCCCTGACAAGTGTTTGTCCAGCCGCTGCTTAAAAACTGCCCGTGAGGGGGAGCTCACCACCTCCCAAGGCAGATGATTCCACAGCTGAACTACTCTTACTGTAAAAAGGTTTTTAGCCAACAGGACCTCTAGGCTACTCAGGTTTGTCCAGCCACTGTTTAAAGACTGCCACCTCCCTAGGCAGCTGATTCCATTGTTGCAGAACTCTTCCTCATTGCTCTCCTCTGCACCCGCTCTGTTCTGTCCACATCCTTTTAAAAAAGTGGCTTCCAGAACTGCACACAATACTCCAGGTGCGGCCAGACCAATGCACAGTGTACAACAGGACTATGACATCTTGCGATTTGGATGTTACGCCTCTGTTGATACACCCCAAGATCACATTAGCCTTTTTTGTCACCACATCACACTGGCTGCTCCTATTTAACTTTCAGTCCACCCATACCCTGAGATCGTGTTCACACACATTGCTACCCAGAAGTGTACCCCCCATCCAGGATGGGTGTTCCTCATTTTACTTACCCAGATGTTGAACTCAGCACTTATCCTTGTTAAATTGCATCTTGTTCACATCCGCCCTCTTTTCCAGTGTGTTCAGATCTCATTGAATTCTGTCTCTATCTTCAGATGTGTTTGCTGCTCCTCCCAATTTGGTGTCATCTGCATTTAATGAGGAGCCCCTCCACACCCTCATCCAGATCCTTTTTAAAAACATTGAAAAATATTGGCCCAGAACCGAGCCCTGTGACACCCCACTGGACACCTCCCTCCATTCAAGCAAAATGCCATTGACAATTACTCTCTGAGTGCAGTTCTCCAACCTGTTCCCTATCCACCTAACTATCCTAGAGCCCAGTCTACATTTCTTTAGTTTACCCATCAGAATACCATGGGGAACCCTGTCAAAAGTTTTACTGAAATCCATTCCTTGAACATTTCCTTTTTCTCTCTTAGCATATCACACAATTCTCTGATCATCCACATTGACTTCTTGGATTCCTTACCACATTTCCTTCTTGTTGGAATAGCAACAGCTTGAGCTTGCAAGAGCTCTTGTTTTAGGAAAGCCCACCATTCACTTCCTCCTTTCCCTTCCAGTAGTCTTATCCATGGAATCATTTTCATCATGCCTTTGAGTTTATTAAAATCTTCCTTACTGAAATCTAACATATATGTGTGGCTACAAACTTCCTTGGTCCCCCACAGCAAAAGGAATTCTTGCAGGACATGGTCACTTCCCCCTCAGGTCCTCACCACCTTCACCCCATCTACCATCTCTTGCCTGTTTGTCAATATTAAGTCGAATATGACTGAGCCCCTTGTAGCTTCTTCCATCATTTGATAAAGGAAGTTGTCATCCAGACAGGTCAGGAAGTTTTATGACTGTGGATGCTTTTTAGTGTTTGTCTCCCAGCACACATCAGGGAAGCTGAAGTGACCCATAACTACCAGGTCATGTTGTTTGGATACCCTGTCAAGCTGTTCAAGGATGGCAGCACCCACCTCCTCAGCCTGGTCAGAAGGTCTGTAGCAGACTCCAACCACAATACTGTTTGTCTTTCCTTCTCTTATCTTCACCCAGATACTTTCCAGTGGGCTGTCACCCACCTCCTGCAGTATTTCCTGACAAACAAATCCTCTCCTCACATAACAGTGCCACTCCACCTTCTCTTTGATCCTTTTGTTTTTTCTTGAATGACTTGTATCCATCCACCACCACATTCCAGGGATGGGAATCATCCCACTAAGTCTCAGTAATGCCTACTAAAGCATATCCCTCTGTCTGCATTAGGAGCCCAAGCTTTGAGCATTGTTATGTAGACACCTGAAGCCCCGCATCGTAGACTCTATTAGACTTGGACCTCTCTAGCCCTCTGTTATCTGCTCTTCTTCATTTGAAACCCTTCATTTGAAACTTCTTCTCCTTGCAATATCAGTTTAAAGCCCTCTTGATAAATCTCTTTGGGTTTCTGCCAAACACATTCTTCTCTGACTTTGACAGGTGAAGTCCTTCACATGCTAGTAAGTTGTTGTCCAGAAAACCTAGCCCGTCATCCCAGAATCCGAATCACTCCTGCTGGCATCACCAACACAGCCAGTGGTTGCCTCCATTATTGTCCTTTCCCGTCATATTCCCCTTCCTATGACAGGAAGGATCGAAGAGAACACTACCTGTGCTCCCATTCCCTTCAGCTTCCTCCCAAGATCTTCATAGTCAGCCTTAATATTTTCCATGGTGTTCATGCCCGTCTCATTGGTTCCCACATGGACCATCACAAATGAATAATGTCCTGTAGGTTTGATGAGTTTTTAGATCCTATTTGTAATATCTTTAATTTTCAGCCCTGGCAAGCAACACAGACCTGGACAGATGACGTTCCATACCACTCAGCAGGGAGTCACCTATGACCAACAACTTCCTTTTCCTTCCAGTGCCATTTCTTTGTATCTTCCTGTCCTCCTCCCTCTGTCTTCCTTGTATTTGTGATATTTGCACTGGCAGTGTTTCCATCTCTGCCTCTACCACAAGGGCCTGGAAACAATTCCTCCATTCTAATGGCATGGAGTGCTGTCTTGCCTTTGAGGTCCTGCGGTAGCGCTCTGAGGAGTCTCATTAGGGCAGTCAACTATACTGTTGTCCCTTTGACTGGTCTCTCTTTCCCTATGCAGGACATCAAGGTTTCTGTTAATGAACTCCTCCCATTCCTTGATCCCATGGAGAGTAGTAATCCTTTCTTCCAGGCATTGAGCCTTCTCTTCTAAGAGTCCCGTCAACTTGCACTTCTGACAAGTGTAGTCTGTCTTGTCCTCAGGGAGGGAGACAAACATGGCGCACTCCCGCAGGTGACTGGAAATGGTCTGTGAGCATTCATCATCACTTCCCCTAGTGGATTCTTTCACCTAGAGATACCTTGGTGTGTTGATGTACCTTGAAACTTAGAGAACTGACCAAATGGCTACCTGAACCAAAAGGGGAAATAAGCACAACAATGTACAATTTTTGTAACTACTTATGGGTTCTCCAGGCCCGATCCACAGGCTAAGAGTCCCAGGGCAAGAAAGCTTATACCTAGAATTAAACTTTGTTGGTCTTAAAGGTGCCACTGGACTCAAACTTTATTTTTCCTCAATGACAGCTTTCAGCTCTTCTGGTAGCATTTCTGGCCTGTATTTTTCTTTTCTTTTTTGATTTTTTAAAATTAGTTTATATACAGAAAGGGGGGAAAGGAAGGCAGAAAAGAAAGATACAGAAATATTAAAAATTCCAATTTAACATTCTGCATGCATATCTTCTCATTGCAATTTCACAACTGCTTGATTGATCATTCTTATTTTTTCCACAATTTTATTTTCTCAATACTTAAGTTTTAACCAGTCATAAAACGCCCTCTAGGGTTCCATAAATTCTTCTTCCATTTTTCCTTTTAATATATTTGTCAACTTGTCCATTTCAGCACATTCCATAATTTTCAATATCAACTAATGTAGCATTGGAATCTTCAATGTCCTTCATGCTGTTGCAAATAAAATTCTGGCAGCTGTTATAACATGTAAAATAAAATATCTATGATTCTTATCTAACTCATCTGGTAAACAGTTTAACAAAAATATTTCTGGCTTAAAAGATGCTGTGTGCCTTTTGTGTATCTATTGTGACTGTAAGAAAGTGTGTACTTCAATTCAGAATTTATGGACCTTTTTACATGTCCATTGCATATGGTAATACAACCTAATATGTTTGTTACATTTCCAGCACATATTACTCAAATTTTTATACAATTTACCTAATCTGTCTGGGGTTAGATGCCATCTATAGAAAATTTTATATAAGTTTTCTTTGAATTCACTTTCCATATTTTACTCCACTGTGACAGATTGATGTGCTGACCTGTGTTTTTCGTGTGTGTTTGAAATGTACAGTGTTTGACTGAAGCTGATCTTTGCTCACTCGTATCTTTCACAATTTCTTAGGAAAACCATCTGGACACACCGACTCCTGTTTCTGGAAGAGAGAGTCCTCAGACACTGGACTTCTTTCACCATTTGGAATGCTGGTAAACAGGGCAGGAAACTCTTTAGAAGTTTATCTCCCACAAACCAGAAAAAAGTAAGTATGCAAGGAAAAATGCAAAGGTGGGTGCCACCTTAATGAATGCTTAATTTTCCTTCAGTATGTTTTAATATGTATTTTGCTAATGTTCCCATGTATTATCTGTGGTTTAGAGAAAACATAAGCACAGTTTAATCTCCTGGGCATTCAGGTACTTTTAGCCAACGTATATGAAACTGGCTTCTTGTTGTATTTATATGTGTGTCTTGCTTCTCCCACCTCTAGCTCTATCATTTATTATGTGAAGCTCCATGCAGGAACCCCCGTTAGAAATTAACTGTGGTTAACTTGCAAATACAGACATATGGGTTAGCCACAGTTCATTTTCCCCTCCCCTCAGATATACCAGGATTCTAAACTAGAATTTAATCTAGGCTCAGAATGCCAGTTTATAGTGATTAAAAGTAACTTGGTTTAACCTGTGCACCTGCATTCATATGTAATAGCTAAACTGAATTAGCTTCTAACTGGAATTACCTGCACAAGAAAGAACAGTAGAAAGGGAGAAGCCCACATGTGAGCCCCAAGCTCTATCTAGTTCATGGAAGTTGCTGCCAAGTGGCTGTGCAGTGACGTGTTGGCTTGTTTTACGTAAGGTTTGCTAATATTCTGCCCTTTCAAGCATCCAAAATAATTGCAACAGAGTTTTGTGGTAGATACAGTGAGTTCGTAACATGAAGCACACACTGATTTTGGTTCTCCAAAACGATGCTAGTGAGCTCAATAATGGTAAGATAGGGTCACCTGAGCAAACTAACCCAAGGAAACATTGATTGGGTTAAGGTACACTGTTAGCTGCTGCAAGATAGATTTTGGAATAGCAAATTGTAAAAATATATTCCTTACTTGCCTGATACCCATGCTTCGCTACGGTATTTAAGTTCCATAAATACAATTATAATACTGAAGATGTGAAGTTTGAAATGCAACGTTTGTTGTAGGAATTCTAATGGAGGAGATTATAGTGTAAAAAATGAAGTGAGACATACGTATTGTTTTTTCTCTCTCTGTAGACCACACTGGTGGTTCTGCCCTCAGGTGCTAGGATCACCAGGCTTCTGGGTGAGCTCACTCTGGAGCAGGCAACATAGAACTGTCCATTTAAGAAGCAGTCCTGTGTTAAGTCAACTCCTGCCACCTTCCACGAAAGTGATGGCCTTTCTACTGGTGTTCCTGGATTGTTTTGCTCGTATGGAGACTGTGTTGTTCTGAGCACCTCAGGGTGCTCTTGCTGGTACTTGGCCTGAGCAGCTCAGTGCCCTGCAGGAGTACTATGTGCAAATGTCTTCGTTGCATTCCTAAGTTGCCTCCTCCTTGTAGTGTTAAAGTACCCTGGCCCTGCTCCGACACCTGACAGACACCCGCCTGTCTGGTATGTGTGTGTGTGTGTGTGGGATTATGTTTAAAGAGATCCGGGAGGCTGGGCCAGGAGCAGGGCTAAGGCAATCCTGCTGAGCAAACCTCCCTGGCAGCTGTAAGCATCCCACCTCCTCTCCTACACCTGATAGGCAGCTGCCTGTCCAGTGTAGGAGGGGGAGGGGGAGATTAGAACCACTGTGGAGGTGGGGCTAGCAGGATCACTAAGGCGTTACTGCTGGGGCGGGCTCCCTCATGGTTTTAAGCATCCTGCAACTGCTGCTGCACCTGACAGACAACCACCTGTTAGGTGTAGGAGGTGAGGGGGAGTGTGTTGGAAGCCATTGGAGAGACTAGGCCAGCAGCATCACTGCACCTCACAGGTGGTTGTTGGCTATTCCTGATTTCCTCAAGTACTGTTAACTCTTTGCAGTCTCCTGTAACTTTTTTTTTTACCTCAGAATGCTGAGTTCTGCAGCTGATTAATCAGAGAGTGGGGGGCGCAAGAAGGTAGCCACACAGGAATCAATGTGGGGAGTACATTTTCCCCCTTTCTACCCACTTAGGGGTCAGATTTCTAAAAATCCCTTCTTAGTGAGCACCTACGCCATGGTAGGAGCGCTCTCCCCAAATTTGGTGTTTCTAGGTCCAGCGGTTTGGCCTGGGTGTTGATTTTACGGTGAGAGGACTTTCTTTTATACATATAGATAATCCAGCAAATCATTCTTCATACTTTTTTACAAGTCAGGCTCTTGTTGAAAAATCTAGAACCTTGTTTTCCTTCAGCCTCCTGAGTCTTTCTTTTGTCAGGATGCCCTGAACAGAATCTGTCTCCAATTGTTCATCAACGATTTGAATGCAGTTGATATCTCTTGTAGAAACAATGGCTGTTAGTCATGAAAAAGGAAATATGGAACACAAATGTCTCATAATCTGATTTGCAACCAATTTGTTCCCAAATTTAACCATTAACATGCTGTTAGGATCCTGTGCAGGCAAGGACTGTCTGGGAAAATCTTTTCCTTTCTTTTCCTTTCTTTTCTTCTGTTAAAAAGCTAAAACAGAGCAACCAAGTTATATTAGGGAAATAGCTGAGAAGCTAAATGCATTTTTTGCCTCTGTCTTCACTGTGGAAGATGAGAAGTGCCTGCCCACTCCAGAACCTCTGATTTCGGGAGGGGGGTTGAAAGACCTGAGTCAGATTGAGGTGACAAGAGAGGAGGTCCTACATCTGATAGACAACTTAAAAACAAATAAAGCACTGGGCCTGGATGGCATACATCTGAGAGTTCTGAAAGAACTCAAATGTGAACTTCTGGATCTCCTGACAAAAAAAATATAATCTTTCCTTAAAATCTGCCTCCATTCCTGAGGACTGGAAGGTAGCGAATGTCACTCCTATCTTTAAAACAGGTTCCAGAGGAGATCCGGGAAATTACAGGCCAGTCAGTCTGATGTCCATATTGGGTAAGTTGGTGGAAACTGTTATTAAGGAAAAAAATTAGCAGGCACATTGATGAACAAAATCTATTGAGGAAGACTTAGCATGGGTTCTGTAAGGGAAGATCTTGTCTCACTAACACGTTAGTGTTCTTTGAGGAAGTAAACAAACATGTGGACAAGGGGGACCCAATAGATGTTGTTTGCCTTGACTTCCAGAAAGCTTTTGATAAAGTTCCTCATCAAAGGTTCCTAAGTAAGCTCAATAGTCATGGGATAAAAGGACAAGTCCTTTTGTGGATCAAAAACTGGCTAATTAAAAGGAAACAGAGAGTGAGTATAAATGAGCAATTTTCTCAGTGGAGGGTGGTAAGCAGTGGGGTACCACAGGGATCAGTACTCAGTCCGATGCTTTTTAACTTGTTTATTAATGATTTGGAGTTGGGAGTAAGCAGTGACATGGCTAAATTTGCAGATGACATGAAGTTGTTCAGGGTGGTGAGAACCAGGGAGGATTGTGAGGCACTCCAAAGGGATCTGTCGAGGATGGGCGAGTGGGCATCAACGTGGCAAATGGGCCTCTAGTGTCCTGCCCCCACTGCTGGACCTTCTGAGGGCACCTGGTGTTTTTGGCCACTGTGTGACAGAGTGTTGGACTGGATGGGCCATTGGCCTGATCCAACATTGGCTTTTCTTACGTTCTTATGTTCTTATCAGAACAAAGTTGCAAAAAACCTCGCCAGTTGAAAAGTAATATCAGAATCAAAATTTGAAGAAACCAGGTAATCTTAGAAGCAAGTCACACAAGTATCAGAAATAGATGAAATAAGGGGCAAGAGGAATATATTCCTGGCTCTTGTTCTCAGAGGGCAATCAAATACAATAGAATCATAGAGTTAGAAGGTACCTCCAAGTGATTCACAAATACCTCCCCCCACACCCCCAGTGACCCATGTCCAGTGATTCCATGCCCAGAAGATAACAAAAAAAACCCTCCGGAATCCCCAGCCAAACCGGCCTGGAGTAAAAATGCTTATAGTCTCAATCGTACTAGTGGAATAGGGGTGTGCAAAAAAAAAAAAAATCAGTATTTTTTTGGTTCTGGTATGTTGAACCGAAAAATATTGGTTTTTCCTGATATTCCCAAATCCCAGTATCAGTATGGTATTTGGATTTGGGAAATAATCAAGAAACCCAAATGTATTCAGCTCCATTATATCCTATGTGGACCACTCCCCATAGGCTATAATGGAGAATCATTGGGGGTCCCATGCCAGATACACGCTGTGCCTGATTTTTGGGCCACACGCTGTAGTCTGACTACTTGGTCCTGAAGGCTTGTTTGAGTATCCCAACTCCTCCTTGTTTAGCCGGCAAGCTGATTTATGCTCGCCCGCAAAGACTAATGAATCCTGTTGGTTTCCAGAATGCTCTGTGGGATCTGATGCCCCCTGGTGACTTGCTGGAGGAGCTGGTAGAGTCTTGCCGGCCACTAGTGACACAGTGCATGAACTGGAGGCCCGTTGGCCATCTTCTGGTCCAATATTGGACCAATTCAGCTGAGTATCCCAGGACAAAGTTGACAGGGCCTTGGTGGCTGTAAAGTCCCCCACTTGCTTCTTTGACTTGTGTCCCTCATGGCTGGTGAAAGCTGGCAGTGATGGAATACGGGTCCCCCTGAGAGATACAATCAATTTGACCCTGAGTTCAGGGATCTTCCTAGGGTTTTTGAAGGAGGCAGTGGTTTGAGACTGGTCTTGAAAAAAAACACACCTTTAGATCCTATGGATCCAGCCAATTACTGCCCAGTGTCAAACTTACAATTCCTAGATAGGGTAGTTGGGAGAGCGGTTGCGGAGCTGGAGGACTTCTCAGTCCTGGACCTATTCCAGCGCAGTTTCTGCCCTGGTTATGGAACAGAGATGGTGCTGGTCACCCTCACAGAGACACCTGGATTGGGGCGGGTCAGCACTACTGTTGTTACTTGATTTGACAGCAGCATTTGACATGGTCAGTCATGGCCTTACGACCCACCACCTCGCTGACACGGGGATAAGAAGGACTGACTTACAGTGGCTTATCTCCTTTCTCCAAGGTCGGGGACAGAGGGTGGTGCTTAGGTAGAGGGCCTCACTGTGTTACCCATTGGTATGCAGTGTCCCTCAGGGGGCAATTGTCTCCCCAATGTTATTTAACATCGATATGTGCCCCCTTGCCCAGCTGGTGAGGGGGCTTGGGCTGAGCTGTCACCAGTATGCTGATGACACCCGTATGTTGATGGACGGAGGGATGGGCTCCGCCCCGGATGTTTTGACCAGGGCTTTAGAGGCCATGGTTGGATGGTCGACTGAAATTGAATCCATAGAAGACAGAGGTCCTGTGCCTGAGTTGTGGGGGAACATTCGCTTAGCCTCAACCAGGGCCAGGGCTTTTTTAGCTCTGGCCCCAGCCTGGTAGAACTCTCTGCCAACTGAGATCAGGGCCCTGCAGGACTTCCACAGGGTTGTTCTGCCAGGCCTTTGGGTGAGGTGGCGGGTTTCTCCTTACATCGGCCTCCCCTGCCTCATCCTATCCCCTTCGTTCCATCTGTCAGTGGTGCTTTGCTCCATCTTATTAACAGCACTTTCCACCCGTCCTGAAACACGTGAGCCATCTAGGCATACGTCCGGTGTTCCCTAGGAGCTTGTAAATCTGTTCCACCTTCTTGTAGTTATTTTACTGGGGTTTTAAATTGGATTGTTAATTATTTTAAAATGCTTGGTTTTTGTTGAATCTTCGTTGTGAGGGTGGGATGTTGCAGGGGAGGGCGAGATAGACATATAATTAAATAAATAAATCTACAGTGCCGATGCGCTCCAAGGCAGAGCTTGCGGGGAGCAGCAGGTGTGTAACGGCATACTGTTTTGAGTCTCTCTCTCCCAACGCATTGTGAGCAGCGTCCACAATCCAGAATACGAGCTACATTTTTGCAATGTAAATGTAGCAATGGAACGATGGTTACAAACAGGAGAATCCAGACACATGTAAATAATTATGTCTTTTTAAAGCTGTCTGATTTGTCCACTCCAAACTATTGAATCATCCTAGTGACTCGTGTGCAGTTTGCAACACTGACGTTGCTATGGAGATTTCATCACTTTCCCCCTCTATTGTGTTGCAACAGGTTCTGTGAAATCCCCTGATTTCCTTTCATTTCCAAATGCCAGCTGATGATTCTGCAAAAATGAGGAAATGGTAAAGAGAGATGATGTGGCAGGGAGGAAGCTGTCTGTTGACCTCACACATGGGAAGGTCTGTGCCGTAAAACACAACAACCAGTTCAGGAGACCTCTGCAGCGGTCCTTGTTTGTTTAGCATTTCTCTTATCGGTTGAAAATATTCCCTGGAGCGTGAGCAAGCTCTAACTTTCTAAACCTGGGTTGCAACTGACACAGTAATCTCTGATAAATATTTGTGTGTTTTGGAAAAGCCGATGATGTTACCCCAGAGAGAAACAATGGAGCAAGAGCAGATTAGTGCAGCTGTCTGCCTGTGGGTGTTTTACCACTGGGCGTCAGCTTTTCCTTTTACTGCAGAAAGAAGTTCTCCTCATTGCTGGTGTGGCTCTGATTAGCTAAGATGCTGACATTCTTCCAGGCTGACCTTTACATAACATTTGTTTTGGAAACAGTACAGGCCAGAATATTATTTTGCTTGTATCAAGGTTGTAATTAGGTTTATTTCTTTCTGCTCTTTGGTGGTAGTGAAAAACAGCTGGAAGCATTAATCTGATTCAGTACAGAATGTAGGTCTGGTAATCACTTTTTTCAGCCTGTGTTCCCCTATCATGGGTTGGATTCTCAAAGGGGGGCAGGGGAATCTTGCCTGATTTCCCTCCTTGCCTTAGTTCATCCTATGTGTCTTTTTATCTAAACAGGTCCCACAATTCCCAGCATAGCCTGGGGTGGGGGTCTCAAGCCAGCAGAACGTCTGGTGGGATCCAGCTTCACAAGTGCAAGCTCCTTTAAAGGGAAAATGCCCTATGACAATTAACTATTTGAACTACTTCTTTTCCTCATTGTAAGATTATTTTAAAAAACACAACTCCCAGAGATATGTGGGGAAAGTGAGTTCTTAGAAGGATACATCACATTTTAGAAATGGCGTTCCACCACAAACTAGCTGGATCTCTGTCCCCAGTATGTTGGGCGTTTCCTGTAGCTCTTGATTCCTTCACCCAAGCATGTATGACTGGTGCTTTTGTTTCCATTCATCTTTTTATCATTTCCTCACCTCTGTCAACAGAAAAGTACGTTCAAATGAGTTTGATGTATCATACCTGAGTAGCCTAAAGGTCCTGTTGGCTAAAAACTTTTTTACAGTAAGAGTAGTTCAGCTGTGGAATCAGCTGCCTTGGGAGGTGGTGAGCTCCCCCTCGCGGGCAGTTTTTAAGCCACATCTGGACAAACACTTGTCAGGGATCCTCTAGGCTGACCCTGCATTGAGCAGGGGGTTGGACTAGATGGTCTGTATGGCCCCTTCCAACTCTGTGATTCAATGATTCTGATAATCTGTCCATTCAGAGATTAAGGAACCAGTGTGTTCTCAAAGGTGTTGCATTCTACCTAAAGGAGCAGGTTTGTGACCAGGTGGGCGGGGGGCATACATATGAATGTAAAGTTCTCTGTGGCACATAGTGCCTTTGCTCAACTTCTGTTGGTTTACCAGTCATCACTGCTTCTTGAAAAGCATGATCTCACCATATTCACCCCCCTTTCAGGTTTAAAACATTTTGCATCAATGCTAATTCTGTGAACTTATGTAGATCATGAGAGGGAGGGCAGGAAAGGTTGCATCAGTGCTTAGTTCTTGTGGCCCTTTCTTACATGCTCAGGGAAATGCTGGTTGCCACTTTGGGGTCAGGAAGCAATTTTTCTCCAGGCCATTTTGGCTGGAGATCCTGTTTTTATTTTTGTCATCTTAGGGCGTGGAACAGGGGTCACTGAGGGTGTGGGAGGAGGTATTTGTTAATTTCCTGCATTGTGCAGGGGGCTGGACTAAAAGACCCTAGAGGTCCCTTCCAATTCTATGATTCTATTATTCTGTTCTAGGTATTTGTCTCTGAAGACTGTTCAGAAGCTTGAATTAGTATAAAATGTGATACACAAATGTTCACAGAATCACAGAGTTGGAAGGGGCCATGCAGGCCATCTCATCCCACCCCCTGGTCAATGCAGAATCATCCTAGAGCATCCCTGACAAGTGTTTGTCCAGCCACTGCTTAAAGACTGCCAGTGAGCACATCAGGAGCACATCTGAAAGATCTGTATTAGCTGATTGTGTACTGGGTTGGACACATGGAGAAGCAGGACAACAGCGTGATGATCAGTGCACAGTTTATTTGTACACAAGACACAAACCGGCCAAGGTGGCCAACTATATACAGCCCCTATTGGAGGGTTTGAATTTCCCACCAAAGTCCCTATTGGTGTACTCCTGGAGGTTCAGGATCCTTGGCCCCTATTGTTTCCTGGAGCCAAGCTTGGACTGCATGTCACTGGCACCTGGTGGTGGTCAGTGGACATAACACCCCTCCCCCTGTAGTTCAAGCCCACCCTAGGTAACATAGTTTTGTAAATAGGCTGGGGGCTGACACTCTTTCAGGGAATGCCATGGAGTGGGCACCAGGGCATCCAGTGTCCTGTCAGGCAGACCTGCCTGGATGCTCAGCTGTGGGGGCGGAGACACCTCTTCTAGCACAGGGCCAGGACTGGTGTTCTGTCGTCTGGTTCGGCAACTGGAATGGGAGCCTGTTCCGGAATCCTCTCATTGGGATAGTTGGGTGTGGGGTTGTCCAGCTGGTTGATGTTCACCAGAGTCGGAACTTCGGCTGAGGCAGGAAGCATGCATCTCCTCAGCTGGTCGACGTGTTTCCACAGGACCTGGCTGTCTGCCGTCATGACCTTTTACGACACGAGTCCTGTTGGGCGAATGATTCAGCCAGCCAGCCATGGGGAGCCCTTACCGAAGTTGCGGATGTACACGGGGTCCTCTGGGAAGAACCCCCGTAGTGCCTCCCTTTGTTCAGACAGGCTTCGTGGCTTCAGAGCCCTGTCTGGTGCAATCTGTCCAATAGGATCGCAGGCTACTGGCCCATCAGGAGTTCCGCTGGGCAGTTGCCATTGACTGGGTTGGGAGTGGTCCATTGTGCCAAGAGGAAATGGGCCAGACAGAATTCCCAGTCACCTTCCATCAAGCGGCTGAGGGCTTCTTTAGCGGTCCGCACCATCTGCTCTGCTTGGCCGTTGGTTGTGGGGTGGAATGGTACAGACCTCACATGCCGGATCAGGTTGCTGTTGAAGGGACTCCTGGAATTCCTCTGATGTGAACGCTGTCCCGTTGTTGGAGATGATGGTGTCTGGCAACCCATGGGTCACGAAGATCTGGTGTAGTGCCCAGATGGTGGCCTTGGAGGACATGGCAGAGACGGGGCTTATCTCCAGCCATTTCTAGTATGAATCCACCGTGACCAGGAATAGTAGTCCATAGAATGGCCCGACAAAATCTATGTGGATCCTTGACCACGGCATGTGGGTGGATTCCCAAGCCTGGGTGGGTGCGCTTGGTGGATTAGGTCTGACTACTTGGCATGCTTGAGTAAACCAAAGCAGGGAGCATAGTTACAGGAAATATATTAAACAAACAAACAAGTCCTGTGATAAAATGACAATAATGTTTCTTATAAATATCAATTATTTTGTAAGAAAAGTCCAACATCCTCAATGAGCATCTGGTTATACACTCATTTCATCAGTCTTCCTCAGGAGTAGTCTTATATTGAGAAAAAGGTGTCAGCCTCTAGATATAGAGCTTCTATTATACTTTCTTCAAATTTTTAGAGCTTAAGTTCTTTTTAGCTTTCTTCATATCTTCTGGATCCAATTTTAAATTAGTTTCTTTTCAACTTTCATCAAATTATCTTTTAGTTCCATTTGAAGTACTTATACATGAGCAAGCCATTTAATTTATTTCTGAAAGTAGCAACCAGTCCTTTCTTTAATATCTGGCTGAAAGCCTTCTTATTTTTATAAGGCTGGTAAATGCTCACAGTGTTGCTGGTTCAGTTGCTCTCTAGTAGTACATGGTATGCTTTCAGAAAGCCTTGGGACAGTGAGGATTGGGGAGGCAAGCAGCCTCAGCAGGGTCCAATGCCATAGACTCAACCCTCCGAAGCAGACATTTTATCCAGGGGAACTGATCTCTTGTCACCTGGACAACAGTTGTAATTCTGGGTGCTCTCCAGCCCTTGTCTGGAGGCTGGCAATGGTAGTTCAAGTGAAGGAAATGGCTGGTTTGGAGTCTATGGCATTATACTGCTCTGTAGTCCCTCCTCAAATCCCACCCTCCCCAGGCTCTACCCCTCAAATGTCCAGGAATTTCCCTACCTGGAGTTGGCAATCCTATTTCCTTCCCACCCAACAGCCAACCTACCTTTATCTGTCTTCAGCTTTCCATCGCCACCCCCCTCCCCCGTAGCCTCTACTTAGGAAAATTACAATCTTTCTCCACAGTGGGGACTAAAGCAGCTTACATTATTATTTCCTCCTTGTTACCTGCACAACAACCCTGTGAGGTTGGTTAGGCTGAAAGTGTGTAACTGGTCCATAATCACCCAGTCAGCTTCCACCGCAAGATGGGGATCTGAACCTGGATCTTGCAGATCCCAATCTGAAGCTCTAACTGTTACATCACAATGGTTTTCATAGGGTGGCTGCTGATGAACAGTAGCAAGCAGCTGGGCCTACCTGAGTCATGCAAATCAGGTGGTATCAAGTCACACAGAGGGTGCTGCCTAGGAATTCCAGCCTCCAGGTGGGAACTGGGGATCCCCTGAAATTACTGCTCATCTCCAGACTACAGAAATAACTTTCCATGGAGAAAATGGATGCTTTGGAGGGTGGAGTTTATGGCATTGTACATCACTGAGGTCCCTGTCCTCCCCAGGCTCCACCCCCAAAGCTCCAGGAGTTTCCCATCCTGGATCTGGATCCACTGCTGGATCCGGAAGATTCTAATCTCTCACAGTTGATGCCTGGAGTTAGATCCCTGCAAAGGCCGTTTCAAATAGTATTGGGGGGATCTTCTTCGTGGTCTCTGTGCATCACACCTCTGGGATTAAGTGCGCCTGCGCCGATCCCGATAGGTAATCTTCAAAGCCTAACGGATTTTCGCGCCAGCTCCCCGGTCACGTGCATGTCCCACTGCGCATGACCCGGGGAGGGGCACGAGGATCCCGCCAGTTCTCTTCTGACCGCCGCGTCGTGAGGATCCCCTCTCCACTCCGGTCGGTAGCTAACCTTCGTTTTTTTCCAATTTGGAAAGGCCTTTCGGACTGATTTTTCTTGTTTTCTTGACCTACGGACTGTTTTTCTGGACTCGCTTTCGGATTCTCCTCTTCCTACTCCCCGCCCGGCCTATGGCCCAGCGGTGGGGTTTCTTTAAACATTGCCTTAATTGTGGGAGTAAAATCGCTCCCCCAGACAAGCATTCCCTCTGCTTGTTGTGCCTAGGCGAGTCGCATCGTGTCGATTCCTGTTCGAGTTGCGCCGCGTTCTCCAAACAAACTCGTAAGAACCGGGTGGCCCGACTCAGAGTGGCTCTCTTGGAAGCAGCGTTGTCACCGAAGATGTCCGCAGCCGACGCCTCGGTAACATCCCCATCGGCACCGACGGGCCATACGTTGCCACCGATGCGAAGCCCCTTCGGTACAGAGAAGTCGGCACCGAAAAGACCCCTCTCACTGCCACGAACTCCTGCTAAGAAGCGTAAGGAGGGCAAAGAGGGTAAGGGCAAGCTGAAGCACAAAACCTCGGGTGCTTCGTCGACACATCCCGCGTCCGACATGACCCAGCACGGGTCTCCGCAGCTTGACCCTCCAGGGCGCGAGCGACCCCAGGGCAGCCCCGCCTCCCCGATGCCGCGACCTATCCAGCTCACAGATTCGGAACCTGACAGCGAGCTGACGCAGATCCCTCACAGCAGTCCCGAGACCGGACCCGACCCGCTGCCGGCACCGAAAGGTGAGCGAGACTGGCGCCTCCCTCCATCTTTGGTGCCGTGGGACGTCCGTCAATGGCGATACCTGTATGGTTCCTCCTACCCGCCACCTCCACAGTGGTACCCGGCGGAGTGGGATCGCCAATCAACGTCGTCAAGAGTCTCCCGATGCCGAGATCCCCCGGCTCCGAGACCGACACCGACTCCGATACCGAAACCACCGATGCTGATACCTACTTCGCCCGACGTCCCTCCCTACCAACCAGATCCGTCGACCCCTATGTCTCCCTCCGAACGTTCCGACCATTCGATACCCGAATCTCCCGAATCATCCGATGATGAATCTCCCATCCAGCCGTCACCATCCCCTGATGTGGCTGAAAATTTACCAATATCTCCCTCCGAGGACGTGAGATCCTATGGAGAGCTTATCAAACGAATGGCCCATTCCCTGGCACTTGCCACGGTCCAGCCAACCCCCACTGCTACCGATGCCATCTTCGACATCGTACAGATGGATACATCCACCGCGGTAGCGTTGCCACTAATTTCGGTGCTCTTGAGCACTGCCAAAGAATCCTGGGGCCACCCCTCCTCAACTCCAATCTCCAACAAGAGATTAGACCACATGTACAGGCTCCAAGAGCCAGGGGCAGAATTCCTATTCATCCACCCCAAGCCCAATTCGGTTGTAGTGACCCCCTCGGCCAGGGGCCGTAGCGGATATTCCTCCCCCTTGGACAAAGAGGGACGGAAATTAGATTCTTTCGGGAGACGATTTTATTCAGCCGGTGCACTGGGCATAAAAACGGCAAACTACACAGCCTGCATGAGCAGGTACCAATACTCCCTCTGGGAGCAGATGACACCACTTCTGGCCCATCTTCCTGAGGATAAGCAACGCCTTGCTAGGAAGATCCAGAGGGAAGGCATGGTGCTAGCAAAGCACCAGCTTAACGCATCGAAGCATGCTGCGGATGTCACGTCCAAGACACTCACTTCAGCAGTCGCTCTTCGCCGCCACGCCTGGCTGAGGTCGACTTCGCTTCCACAAGACACAAAGTCCTTGGTGGAAGATCTCCCTTTCGAGGGTGAAGGACTATTCAGCTCCACAACGGACACAGTCCTTCATGATTTAGATAAGAGCATTAAGACATCTCGTAACTTGGGTGTCTCACAATCGAGACAACAGCAGCAGAAGACATGGCAGAGATCTTGGTCCAAACAGCAACCGCAAAGATCTCCCACTGAACCCCAATGGCAGAGACCATCGTCTACTGCTTATCAACCGAAACCCTATGGCCACAAGCCACGATTCCCGTCCGCTTCCGCTTCCAAGGCTAAGCCACCCAAACCGAACAAGCAGAGTCTTTGACTCCCCCATTCGCTCCGATCTTCCCACCCGTCTATCACCCTTTCTACCAGCATGGCAACGTATCACGACAGACAAATGGGCACTGTCGGTCGTAGCAGAAGGCTACAGAATAGATTTTTTCCAGATACCACAAGAATCGTACTTCGTAACCACACACCCCTCCGACACCCTATCGTCGGAAGTCGAAGCCCTCCTCTCAAAAGATGCCATAGAACAGGTACCAACAAACCACCTTCAGCGGGGGTCCTACTCCCGCTACTTCACGGTCCCAAAAAAGGATAGCGGACTTCGTCCCATATTGGATCTGCGGAACCTCAATGCGTTCATCACCTACAAGAAATTCCGTATGACCACTCTACAGACCATCCTACCGCTACTAGAAATCAATGCGTGGATGGTGACGTTGGACTTAAAGGACGCATACTTCCATGTGACGATCCACCCATCGCACAGACCGTACTTACGCTTCGCGGTCGGTCCGCGTCACTTCCAGTACAAGGCCCTACCCTTTGGCCTCTCTACAGCTCCTCATGTCTTCACGAAGCTTATGGCAGTAGTAGCGGCACATCTGCGACTTCAAGGTGTCCACATTTACCCCTACCTAGACGACTGGCTTCTAGTCACCCCCTCTACGACGGAACTACAGAGCCACATCTCTACTACCCTTCGTACCCTAGAATCACTAGGGCTGACGATAAACCTCAAAAAGTCCATGCTTACCCCTTCCAGACGGGTTCAGTTTATCGTAGCTATCCTGGACTCCCTGCAATGCAGAGCGTTCCTACCCCCCAACAGAGCAGCGGATATAGTCTCCCTTCTCCTGTCTATCCAAGAGACCAAGGAGGCTACAGCCAAACAAATCCTTCGCCTGCTAGGCCTGATGGCCGCGACAACAGCAGTAATCCCCTTCGCCAAATTGCGGATGAGACCACTGCAGCTTTGGTTTTTGAGGCGTTTCCGCCCCAACTTCCATTCCCTCTCCAAACGATTTCAGATATCGACCCAGGTCCTAGAGACCCTGAATTGGTGGCTTGTGCCCCAGAATTTACATTCAGGTGCACCTTTCCGGCTTCCACCCCCCTCAGCGACCGTCACTACGGACGCCTCCCTATGGGGCTGGGGAGCTCATTTGGACGGTGTAGGTGTGGGCGACAGGTGGCACCCCTCTGTGGCACACAACCATATCAACTTCCTAGAGCTGTTGGCAGTTCTCTATGCAGTGAGATCTTTCCGCCAATCCCTGTCGGGGAAGACGGTGACTGTCCTTACAGACAACACCACCACCATGTTTTACATCAACCGCCAGGGTGGGACGGTCTCCCGTGGACTTTGCCGGTTAGCGATAGAGCTTTGGGACGAGTGCCAGGCACTAGATATTCACCTGGTAGCGACTCATCTCCCAGGACTACTCAACGTCCAAGCGGACTTCCTAAGCAGAGGGGGAGCATCCCTACATGAGTGGGAACTGAACCCCCTCTACCTGACTCCGATCTTCGACCGTTGGGGGCATCCATCCGTGGATGTATTTGCCTCTCGAGAGAACAAGAAGTGTCACCTATTTTGTTCCAGAGCAGGAACGGACCTGACCTCTCTCGGAGACGGTCTCCTCTTCCAGTGGACGGGGAAACGATTGTACCTATTTCCCCCAATTCCTCTCATACCGAGAGTAGTCCACAAACTGTTGGCAGAGCGACCGTGGGCAATTCTCATCACCCCATGGTGGCCGAGACAACCCTGGTTCCCCACGCTCCTCAGTCTCTCATGAGGGACGTATCTCCACCTCCCGACGGACCCAGACCTCCTCGGGATGCACGGGGGCCGGGTACTGCACCATGATGTGCCCAGACTGAAATTGACAGTTTGGCTGATCCAAACTTAGGGTTAGAATCATGCATTGCTCAAGTTCTACTGAACTCACGCAAACTCTCCACTCGGCGTTCATATGAGTCAAAATGGACTAAGTTTTTAACCTTCCTGGCGTCTGTGGGACGGCCCTCAGTCCCCGCCGGGCTTAAAGATGTTTTTGGTTTCCTCCTGTCATGTAAAGACAGGGGACTGTGTCACTCATCTATCCGAGTTTACTTGTCAGCCGTCTCAGTCAGTCATCCTAAGATTGATGGCTATTCGGTGTTTTCCCATCCAACAACGAAGCAATTCCTCAAGGGAATGAATCGCCTCTATCCCCCAGTGCGGACACCAGTCCCGGCATGGGACTTGCCCCTGGTTCTCACGAAGCTGATGGGAAAACCCTTCGAACCCATGGCCTCATGCAGCCTTCAACTTTTGTCGTGGAAGGTTGCGTTTTTGTTTGCCATCACGTCTACTCGACGCATGAGTGAGCTCTCGGCGCTCCGTTGCGACCCACCGTACCTCACGTTTCATCATAATGCCGTCACTTTGGCTCCAGATGTCACTTTCCTGCCTAAGATAGTCTCGGACTTTCATATACGGGCGGATATCACGTTGCCGGTGTTTTTTCCTGGTCCCCAGGACCCAACGCAACGTAGCCTACACACTTTAGATGTCAAGAGAGCCCTGTCTTTCTACTTGCACCGGACAAAATCCTTTCGCAATTCTCCAGCTCTCTTCATTTCTTATGCCTTGCCCAGGCAGGGACAGAAGCTGTCATCTCAAAGACTCTCGAAGTGGATAGTTGAGATGATAAAACTCGCCTATCTTCTGGCCAAAAGGCCACTACCGGCGTCCCTCCGGGCACACTCCACTCGAGCCGTGGCTACTTCCACAGCATTCCTCAAGGGCATTCCCCTGGGAGACATCTGCAATGCTGCAACGTGGGCGTCCCCTCACACGTTTGGGAAGCACTACGCCCTAGATGTCTGCGTCCATCAGCGTACTGTGGTGGGCCGTGCAGTTCTGCAAGCAGCTCAGATGTGAGACCTCCAGCACCCACCTCCAGGTATGTGGTGTGTTTATTGCTCGCTATTCTCCCAGAGGTGTGATGCACAGAGACCACGAAGAAGATATACAGGTTGCTTACCTGTAATTGGAGATCTTCGAGTGGTCATCTGTGCATTCACACCACCCGCCCTCCTTCCCCTCTGCTTTCGGTCTCCCTCACCTTTTTTTCTGGGGGCTGTTAGCAGCGGTCAGAAGGAACTGGCGGGATCCTCGTGCCCCTCCCCGGGTCATGCGCAGTGGGACGTGCACGTGACCGGGGAGCTGGCGCGAAAATCCATTAGGCTTTGAAGATTACCGATCGGGATCGGCGCAGGCGCACTTAATCCCAGAGGTGTGAATGCACAGATGACCACTCGAAGATCTCCAATTACAGGTAAGCAACCTGTATGATTCAATGGTCCCTAAAGTTTTTTTTTTTTACTTTTTGAATTTTTCTGCAGTCTGAGGAAGGCCCCTGACTAGGTAGGAAAAGCTGTTGGGGAGAGTGAGCTCTCTTTTGGCAAATACAAGTATCCGCACAGAAAAACTCTGGGAAATAGTATATAGATATTAGTGCTGTGAAAAGCATTAAAATTCTAAAAAAGAAAGTAGAACCCACCAATCTGGACCACCTAGCACCAACCGGAACTGGTTGCCATCTGGGATGCTGCTCTGATAGAGATGAGGAAGTTATTCCATCTTGGACTGGGGAAACAGTATGGTCTATGATTCTGCTGTACTGTATGTTTTATGAAATGTTTTATGATTTTATGTTATTGAACTGTTGGTAGCTGCCCTGAGCCTGCCGCAAGGTGGGGAGGGCGGGATTTAAATCCCAAAACAAACAAATAAATAGAATACTTATAGAGGATATATTAGAGGCTAGAGAGAATCAATTCCTAATATTGTCAAAGTATTATAAGGGTGTGAGAAGCTGACAGAAACTTGAGTTAAAAAGGGAAATATTAAACTGAACAAAATAAAATACTAGTCAAAGTACATTCTGAAGAGAAAGGAGGATTTGAGAGTGAAGAGTGTTTGTGAAGTGAAAGAGTATGACTCCTGCATTGAGCAGGGGTTTGGACTAGATGGCCTATATAGCCCTTTCCAACTCCGTGATTCTATTACCTCAGTCAGAAGTTATTTACATACACTGTTTTATTAACTGAAGAGATAAATTAACAAAACATCTTGAAACCAATACGCTTCTTGTACAAATAAAGTTTTATTTTGTTTATTGTTAACCCAGAATCATGGGCTGCAGTCACACACGCTAAATAATCCACTTTCAATGCACTTTCCAACTGGATTTTGCCAGTTCACACAACAAAAACCTAGTTGCAAAGTGGATTGAAAGTGGATTATTTAGTGTGTGTGACCGCTACACTACTTAAATACTGGAGTCTCATCCTCAGGACCACGTAGTCCAACAAAGGAGCCTTAGAGATTGAGCACAATACTAAGGGAAAAGTTCAATAATAAGATTTGGAATTAAATTCCTGGTGGCAGCATTACATACTCGAAATACAGACATAATAAGAAAGTTAAAGGCACAGCATACCTAACCACATGAATAAAAGAGAGTACTTGTGAAGAGTAGTTTTAAAATTCATCCAGGCTGAATAGTTTTAAAGAAACCCTGTTTCCTATCTGTACCTTTCTCAGATTCAAAGGATTGACAGGGCACGGTGGAAGTATTTCTGCAAGAGTGAAGCTGAACAGACCCTTTTTGTTTAAAAAAACATCCGATTCACCTCGAGCTTGCAGCTGTAGACAGAAACCAAAACTTTTACAAGAGGCTTAGGGGGTCTGCTTTGTCTACTTTATACTTGGCAGCCCAGCCTCAATGGTGTGAATGTCAGGGTGTTTTTTTTTTAGTTTATTCCCTTATTGATCCAGTGCAAACAGTTTTAATGAGCAAAAATAAGTCCCATTTTAGCTGGACTCATGAGGCTGCTACAGCAACATAGGTTTTACATCTGGGAATGTGCAAGTCCATAAAGATTTTCTGGCCAGGAGATAGCATGCAACAAGATCTTTTCCAGACACATTCAGAGTTTGTATAAGGTAACAAATACAGTGCAAGCTGAAAGCACTTGAAAACTGGAAATACTGTACTTTCCCCTTTCCCCAAGTTACAGTGACACATGTACATTCTGTCTGTATTGTATACTTGTGTGTGCATGGAGTAATTCTTATGTTACAGTCAATGCGTGTACAACTGAACATGTAACTCCCTACATTTATCGAGGTATTTTCTCTGGTTTCATTCACAGAATCATAGAATCACAGAGTTGGAAGGGGCCATACAGGCCATCTAGTCCAAGCTCCTGCTCAGTGTAGAATCAGCATCCCTGACAAGTGCTTGTCCAGATGCTGCTTAAAGACTGCCAGTGAGGGGGGAACTCACCTGCACCCTAGGTAGCTGATTCCACTGTTGCACAACTCTTACTGTAAAGAAGTTTTTCCTAATATTCAACTGGTACCTTCCCGCCCTTAATTTAAGCCCATGATTGTGAGTCCTCTCCTCTGCTGCCAACAGAAACAGTTCCCTGCCTTCCTCTAAGTGACAGCCCTTCAAATACTTCAAGAGAGCAATCGTTCCTCCCCCCCCCCCAGTCAACCTCCTCTTCTCCAGACTGACCATTCCCAAGTCCCTCAGCCTTTCCTCCTAGGGCTTGGTCTCCAGGCCCCCGATCATCCTTATTGCTCTCCTCTGCACCCGCTCCGTTCTGTCCACATCCTTTTTGAAGGGAGGCCTCCAGAACTGCACACAACACTGTACAACCAATGCAGTGTACAGTGGGACTATGACATCTTGTGATGTGGATAAAGTCCATTTGCTCAAGGTGGAAGCCAATCCAATTTTAATTAGAGATCCACGATCTTCATAATAATTAGGATTTGCCAACAGAATAATTGTTATGAAGATCGTGGATTTCTAATTAATGTTGGATTGGCTCCTTCCACTGATAAGATATTGACCGCTTCTGAATGTTGTTGTGAATTCTTTGAGGCTTCTGATTCAGGACTTCTGAGGAAAGGTTGTGGCTAACAAAATGAAATTCACTTAGGGTCTTTTCAGGAATTGTTTATGTATAAGAAGCACTTTGTAGTTGCTGCTAACTGACTTCTTGAGGACAGATTGCACTGCGAGATTGGAGTACGGTTTCAGAGAGAGAGAAAAGTAAAACAGTGCTCTTTGGTCATGGAATTGCACGTGGTTGAAGAATGATCTGGATATTGAACTATACAAAACCAGTATATTTTAATTACACTTTATTATAATGCAAATAGACACAGGCACTGTAGGTTGTTTTTGAATGTATTGTTATGTTTTATTAATAAATATATATTTCAGTCATCGAGAATTGCACAATTACAGCCATATCATAATGTTGCTTCTCCTTCAAGACATCCATCAGTAAGTTAAGTGGTGTATATGTTGGTAACTGGCAATACTTTCCAAAGTGTTTCTCCAGTCATAAGTTAAATCAGTTGCCCCTCCCCCCCACTGCCCCAAGTACGATACAGTGCTTCACATAATCCTGCTAAGAGACCAGGCGCTGGGGCCTATTGATGTGAGGGAAATAAATAAAGGATACAGATTAATCTTGATATTTTAAAAGTAAGCAGTTCACGTAAGCCTCTTACTCAGAGTTCTGTTTCTCTTATAAACAATTACTCATAAATTCTCTCTCCAGCTTTTGGAGGTATACCTCTTGTTTTCTTTTTAAAAAAATTAAAAGGTAAATAGTGATGGCACAAAAATAAGCAATTTAAGACTAGACCACCCATGCAGATATTGGTTAGTGTAGAAAACGTTTGTTCCGAGCCTGTTTCTGCAGTGTGCTGTAAATGCTTTAAGACAGAAAGAAGATGCATGAAAATTACACACAGAGGCCCTATTGTTAGATGTTCATGCTTCTGACTGGGAAAATCTTGTCATACTGATCTCTTTTTCCCTGCAGAATATTACAGGCCCAGGGCCTAATAGGGAGAGAGCATGAAGAGGAGAAAAAACAAAACACTTTTGTGGAAGGAAATGGCCACAGCTTTTATTGATTATATATCCAGAAGCATTGGTCCAGCATGGGGATGGATCCCAGCATCAGACAACCCACCTGCTGCCGATGAGATCAAACTCCCGGGCTGCTGGGGATTGCCCACCTGATGGGGAGTTAAATTACGGAGTGGCGAGAATTGGGGTTACCACATGGGCAGGTGCCGCTGAGCGGTTCTCCTTGCCAACTGCTGGTGAGCCCACAAACAGCCCTCAAGCTGGGCATGCCACATCATGACTCAGCCCCCAAGACCCCTGAAGAGAGTCCCCAAACAGGAGAGGTAGGCACGCAGGCCCTTCTTCCCCCAAAAGGATCCATCCCAATGCCCAAACCGCTCAAGCTGTGACAAGAAACAACCCTTAAAATTGCAAGCATACAGTAAAATGAACAGAAGGGAGGCAGGGTGGCAAAGCTGACCAAAAAACACACTGAGGTATTCCCAGTGGTGCTTACCAGGCTCTGAGGTAGCCCCTGCATCAGACCCGCCTCGAGCTCCCACACTTAGCGGTCTGTCTTCTACCTGCTGATGTGGGTGGCTGGCCATTGGAATAGTTGCCAGTAACTGCCTTTCTATCACCTGGCCATGTAGCCAGGAGCAGCCACTGCCTTTTTCTGTCCCTCCCAGCCCGGGCAGCAATTGCAGCCTACGGTAAGTCACAGCCAGTGCTTCTCATAATGCCTAACACTGTAGATGGCCACATATTTATGTAGATATTCGTGCTCCAGTTTTAATATTGTAAATTGGATCTGGGAAGCCTTGAATCAAGTGCCAGCTCAGACTGGTTTTGACTGAGTCACTCTGTCCTTATAAATAAATGTTACCTGCCTCACCAAGGTATCTGTCCTCATTCTTCAAGCGCTGCGGAAGTTGTGGCTCTCAAATAAATAAACACAGCTTGAGTTTCCATATTTTCTCAGAAGAATAGGGCTATGCTGGATCAGACCAAAGGCCCATTGAGTCCAGCAATCTGGTCACACAGTGGCCAGCCAGAAGTCCACAAACAGGAAGATTGCAGCAGCAGCCTCCTGCCTGTGCTCCTCAGCAACTGATTTAAAAAGGCATATACTACCTCTGGTGCTGGAGAGAGTAGATATCCATCATGATTAGTAGTCATAGATAGCTCAGTCATTCATAAATTTATCCTCTCCCTTTTTAAAGGCCTCCAGTTTGGCAACCATCATCACATCCCGCGGCAGCAAGTCCTATAAATTAGCTATATGATGTGTGAAGAAATACTTCCTTTTGTCTGTCCTGAATCTTCCAACCTTCAGCTTCAGTGGCCAGCAAAACAGCCACAGGATTATTGATTTCTGTAATAATTAACTGGATATATAAAATATGGAGCCATCACACTCAGTTAACTGCCACATTGAGAATTGTCCTGGTAAAACTATGACAAGCCAAAACTGTATTTACAGCTGAGCTGTCTTCTTTACATGCTTTATTTAGGAACTCCAGTATATTTGCTGTATTCAGATGGACATATGCCAGTGTGTGTATTTTTATATATTCTTTATATAAGTGTGGCTGTTTTCTAGACCAAAAGGCAAGATTAAAAATTATTAAGTAAACAAGCATACAGGTGCACAAATGAGTCCTTGGAAATGTCTTCTGATTCTAACAGCTTTTTCTGCAGTCCTTGGGCAGACTGATCCTGTAAACAAGGAAACTGAGGCTGCACTCCTAACCAGTTAGAACATAAGAGAAGCCATGTTGGATCAGGCCAATGGACCATCCAGTCCAACACTCTTTGTCACACAGTGGCCAAAACTCAGGTGCCATCAGGAGATCCACCAGTGGGGCCAGACTCCAGAAGCCCTCCCACTGTTGCCGCTCCCCCCAAGCACCAAGAATACAGTGCATCACTGCCCCAGACATAGAGTTCCATCTATACCTTGTGGCTAATAGCAACTGATGGACCTCTGCTCCATATGTTTATCCAATCCACTCTTGAAGCTGTATATGCTTGTATCTGTCACTACTTCCTGTGGCCATGAATTCCATGTGTTAATTCATCTTTGCGTGAAGAAGTACTTCCTCTTATCAGTTCTAAGCCTATTGCTCATTAATTTTATTGAGTGCCCATGAGTTCTTGCATTGTGAGAAAGGGAGAAAAGTACTCCTTTCTCTATTTTCTCTATCCTATGCATAATTTTGTAAACCTCTGTCATATCCTCCTGTTACCACAAGTGGCCTGTCTCATTGTTAGGGGAAATTACCTATGAGACACAGGAGGCCAGAGGGGTACAAGAGATTGCACACCTATGTATACTGAGATCCAGTTCAGTAGGAAGACTCCAGATTTAAAGAGTAATTACATAGTTTTATTAAAGAACTAGGAAAAAGGCCCGTTGTGGAAATAAATACAATGGGCTCTAGAAAGAGGCTCTGGGCAGGTGCCCTGGCCATGGGCACTCAGTGTCAATTTGTTGTGGTGACCTAAGCAGGGTATAATGACACAGAGCTTACCGTTTTCTCCAGTGGAACTGATCGCTGCCATCTGAAGACCAGTTATAATTCTGAGTGATCTCCAGCCCTCCCCTGGAGATTGGCAACAATGGTTCCCTAGTAGGAAATGGCTGGTTTGGGGGGTAGAGTCTATGGCATTGTACTTGTCTGAGGACCCACCCCTCTACAAACCCCACTCTCTCCAGACTCTGTCCCTCAAATATCCAGGCATTTCCTAACCTAGAGTTAGCAACATTATCTCCTTTGCAGCCAACCATCAACCTACCTTTATCTGCCCCTTTGACTTCAGCTTTCCATCTCCCCCCCCCCCCCCACCTGCAGCCTCTGTTTAGGAAAACTACAGTCTTTCTCCACAGTGGGGACACAAGCAGGAGGAAAGCAACCTCAGCAGGGTATAATGACACAGAGTCTACCCTGCAAAGCAGCCGTTTTCTCCAGGGGAACTGATCTCTACCATCTGGAAAGCAGTTTTAATTCTGAGTTATCACCAGCACTCACCTGGAAATTGCTAAGATAAAACAAAATACAACCGTGAAATATATAACAAAAACTATTTACTTGTTTATACTTTTGAAATTTTCTTTAAAGCCATATACATGGAAAAAACTTTAAAAAGTTACACTATTCTCATAAGGAATTTGACTGAAAATTTAAACAAGAAATATCTTCCAAACTTTGAAAAAACATGAATTGCCAATGTCCTTAGCTATGAAGTCCATTTTAAAGATTTGCTTGTTGAATCATGTGTCATTCAAGCTAGGACACATTTTGGGGTTTGTCCCTTCTTTTGGCTAACCTTGTAAAAATTTAGAATTGGATTGTTTCCCAGAAGTTTCCTCCAATTGAATGCTTGTAGCTGTGGGGTTGGGACGGCTTCCAATTTCTTGGAGGATAGGAATCCCACCAGTTTTAATTCTGAGTGATCTCCAGCCCCCACCTGGAGATTGGCAGCAGTGGTTCCCCAGGAGGAAAAGTACAGTCTTTCTCCACAGTGGAGACCAGAACAGTTTACATCATTCTCCTTTCCCCCTTTTGATCAATACAACTACCCTGTGAGGTAGGTTAGGCTGAAAGTCTGTGACTGGTCTGAAATCACCCACTCAACTTCCACAGCAGGAACCTGGGTCTGGCAGACCCTGCTCTGAAATGCTAACTGCTATGCCTAGGTTAGCCAACCTCCAGGTGGAGCCTGAAGATTACTGGATATAACAACTGAACTCCAGACAACAGATTCCCCCCCCCCCCCCCCCCAGCCTGGAGAAAATAACTGCTTTAGTGGGTGGGCTCTATGGCATTCTATTCAGCTGAGGCCTCTCCCATCCCCAAACTCTGGCTTCCACAAAATAGACTCCTGCCTTTGCCTTTTTACTGACAGAACCAAGCTTGGTTGCCTAGCAACAGCCACTGAGGGAAAAGTTAGTCCCACAGGAGCCAAGCAGGAAAAGTGTCTTCGTCAGGAGAGACAGCCATTTTGGCAGTTTATTCTGTGAGGGAAGAGTCTTTGGGCTGGCAGTGGGTGGGGGAGAGGAGCGGATCCAGCACCCAGCCAATGGCATGTGAGTAGTTTTGAGTGATGGTTGATGGGCCAATGGCTGATGGAGCGCACAGTGCAGCCAATGGAAGAGCTGGAAATGGTCAATGTGTTAGGGCAATTATATATATATATATATATATATATATATATATATATATATATAGGATATTCCTGATTATAGTCACACTAAGGAGTCAAGACAGAACACGCAATCCAGAACTAAGAAATAACGAGGCGATGATAGTGATTTTTAGGAGCAATTATGAGGGTTATACCACCTGTCCAGATGTGCAGATGTCTGTGAAGAGGATAGTAAAAATGTCCAGCGTTTCACACTATAGAGAAAGAGGCCCAAAGAAGAGACTTTGGGGGTGTATTCAAGTATAGGAGCCCTCAGAGTGCACACCAAGGCAGGGCATGCTCTCTCTTTTTATAAGAATTCCTGGAGGCAGTCTCCTGGGCCAGAACTCGATGGGTCTAATGACCATTGATGGTCTTACCAGGGCGATTGAATGGGTTTGTTGACTGCTGATAGTCCTGCTGAGGTAGGTTGAATGGGTTCGTAGGCTTGAACAAAAGGGGGAAATGGTCTCTGATAGGTGTCATGTAGGATACTTAATAACTTTAATGTTTTATTAGATCATATTGTATCCTGAGGGAGGAGGCAGGAAGGACAGGTGTTGAGACAAAGGATTTCCACATAGGCATAGGTGTCACACAAAAGGGGACTATGAAAGAGTACGGAGACAGAAAGTTTCACCAGATGGCTACTGAATGGCTGTGAAAATGCAGATATTTCACCTGGTGGAACTTGTTTATTCTGTATGCATACTTCTGCCTGGTGGAGGGGGAGACTGGAGATTGAAGGCTACTTTGTGCAACCAATTTTGTGGGTCTCTGGTTCAGGTCAGAAGTAGGGTGCCCTTCTGTTAGGGCTACCCATGAGTAAGGCAGCACCCATGGGCTACAATTCCTTCCCTTGGAGCTGTCATCTGGTGTGAGCCGTGATAGCTTCACTTCATATGATTCCATGCTGCCATTTGAGTTCCATCCAGCCAGAAAATAAAGGGATAGCCAAGCAGGAATAAAGAGGGGTGTTGAGGGAAGATTGGTTTGGGAGCAGGTTTACCGACTATAAAATAGGTTACTGGGAACCTTAATACTAGTGGGTGACTTTAATGCAAGGATTACCAGTGATGATTATACGCTTTTCTCTAAACTATTAGGCCCTGATAATGATGAATTTCTCAGCCCTGCTTGGCATAATAAAAAAATTAAGAAAAATGTATTAGAGGTGGTTAGGACCTGGCTAAATTTGTGGTTCAGAGAAACTTTATTCCATTGAATGGTTACTCAGAGGATGATGGTGCCAGTGATTTCACTTACATGAATCCCAAAGTAGCCAGTGTAATAGATTATAACCTGGCCACTCTTGAATATCTCTCCCACTCTGAGTTCCTAAAAGTTGGTGATAACATGAGAAATGATCATCTCCCAGTCTACTTTTCTATAGATTTATCTCTAAAACATTATCTTATCACAGCTTCCCTCTGTGATAGTCTAAGAGATTTCAGACTGCAACCAGAAGTCTTAACCAGAAGATTATTTTATTGTCAGTGGATCTTATAGTCATCTACACGTCCTGAGTCAGTAATGGAGGGGTGAGGGTAGAATGGGTACAGTTATAGTGTATTCAAACAGGGTAATGCGAAGTGAAACCTCCAATCACCACACAGATAAAATTGCGCTCAAATGTACTGTACATTTCTTCCCAGGCTAAAAGTGGGGAAAATCACAGTTAGCACCTGGAAAAGAGAAGCGGCTGAGAAGCGGCGAAAAGCAACACACTCAAGGTTAGGGAGGCGCAGTGCGATAAGCGACTGAGAACAGAGGAGACATTCCAATGGAGGGGGTCAGAGGCTCAGTGGTGAGGAGCGGATGTGCCACCTCCCGCCCGGGAATGGCAGCCATAGCTGACACCCTCTTTCTCAAAATCAAAATAAAGTTTGTCAATTATGTTCGAGCTCCAACTGTAGTGACAAGGCTTGAACCATAATGGGTTCCATCCCTTGTAATATTTAATGGAGTTTTGCAGCCTGATTCAGTGCTCAACTGTTTGCATAATTTGGATGAGGTATTAAAATTGTTCATACCCCTTTATGTGAAAAAGAACCTTGATAGGATACCCTTCAAAGTTAAGAGCAATAGTTTGTTTAATAGTGGCTGTAAAAGAATGAAAAGGAGGATTCAACAGCAGTATCACGAGTGTAAAAGTAACTGTACAGCATCAGCCCTTCGAGAAGAAAATGTACAGAGAACTGATTAAAATGAGGAGACAGATGACCCTTAATAAGGAATGGGAATATTTTATTTCATCTATTAATAACAACAATAATAAGGCCTTCTGGTCTATCATCAATACTACTATAAACCCAGCCTCTAAAATCCCATGCTGTATTTCCCCCTGACATCAGAAAACTATTTCAAGAAGCTATTCTCTGATGCTAGTGCTAGTACATCTAGTACATCCTTTATTATTCCTCTTGATATAACAGCATCTTTGTCCAAAGTATCAATTAAGAAGGTCATTTGCCTGATCAAGGGATTAACGCTAGGAAAAGCCCCAGGCTCTGATCTAATCGCTAATGAGCTATTTAAGGCTGATCCACAATGGTGGGCCACAGTTCTGGCCCCGATTTTCACTCAAATTAACATCAGTGGATGAATATCTGGTTGATAAAAATACTCTATTATTGTCCCAATATTTAAAAAGGCGTCCAGAAGTGATCCATCCTGTTATTGATCAATCAGCCTTTTTTGTTCGTTAGGAGAGGTATACTCTGCTTAGCTACTAAAGAAACTCCTGGATTGGATGGAATCAGAAACCTCTTTTGGGATATGAACAGATAGGATTTAGATGGGGTTCTTCAACATATGACCACTGCCTAGTTCTTTATCACCTGGCAAACATTTAAGGGGTGTGTGTGTCTATATACAGCTTTTATTGACCTCAAGGGAGCCTTCGATTCTATAAATTACCCCAGATTGTGGAACAAACTTAATCACTACGGACAAAAGACTCCTAGGACTTATTCAACAATTATATTCAGGTTCAACTGCCCAAGTACGATGTGGGTATAATGGGAATTTAACAAACCTATTTAATTAAAAAAGGGAGTAGGACAGAGATGCTTGTAGGCACCTTTTTGTTTAATTTATATTTAAATGACTTAGCAACAATCTTTAATGACTGCTGCCATCCGCCAAAATTAGCTGAGATTGGGGTGCATATTTTGCTTTACGTGGATGATGCCATGATCTTGTCCCAAACTAGGATCAGGCGACAAAGGGCCTTACAATCTTTTTTTCTAATTATTGCTTTTGAGAAAGCCTGGTGATTAACTATTCTTAATCTAAGATCTTGGTTTTCACCAAGACCAGAAAATGGAACCCGTCTCAATGGTCTATCAAGGGGTCCAATATCAAGGAAGTCAAAGCCTTCTCCTTTTAGGGGATTTTGTTTTCAGCAGATCTGTCTTGGACCCCTCAACTTAGGACAGTGCTTAATTAAGCTAAGCTATGTGCAAACACCATAAATAGATTCTTCCACAATAAAGGAGGAAGTATATTCCTGGAGTGGTGCAAAGTTTTACTTTGAAAGTGGTTCCCCTCATCCTTTACGGCTCAGCTATTTGGATTAAAGTTATCTCTGATAACACTGATCAACCCAGTTTTTGAGGAAAATGCTGAATATTCCCTGCTGTGTGTCAAATGTTGTATTGCAAGCAGAATTTGGACAGATACTTGGAAGCCAGAGCATGGCTTTATACCTTTAAACTGAGATTAAAATAGCTCTGTGCTGAAGATGGTTTGTTAGCCACTCTAAATCGAGTAGGGCTGCCAAGTCCAACTTGGGAAATATCTGGGGACTTTGGGGGTGGAGCCAGGAGACTTTGGGGGTGGAGCCAGGAGAAAGGAAGTGACATCATTTTGTGATGTCACATCCTGTGATGTTGCTTCCACATGCTTCCACATGAACTCATGAAGTTTCCTAATACTGAATCAGGCCATTGGTCCATCAAGGTCAGTATTGACTACTCAGACTGGTAGTGGCTCTCCAGGGTCTCAGGCTGAGATCTTTAATGTCACCTATTACCTGATCCTTTTTTAGCTGAAGAGGCTGATACCTCCTGCATGTCAAGCAGATGCTCTATCACTGAGCAATGGCCCTACTGAATCCTTCCTCATCTCGGCAGAATATGAAGCCCTAAGTGCTACACAAGTGCTAAATATGATTTTCATATCATAAGAACAGGAGAGAAGCCACAGTGGATCGCCCCATCCAGTACAACACTCTGTGTCACAACAGTGGCCAAAAATACCAGGTGCCCTCAGGAGGTCCAGCAGTGGGGCCAGAACTCCAGAAGCCCTCCCACGGTTGCCCCCCAAGCACCAAGAATTCAGAGCATCACTGCCCCAGACAAAGGGTTCCATTTAGACCTTGTGGCTAATAGCCACTGATAGACCTCTGCTGGATGGGGACAGAGAGAGAGAGAGAGAGACAGACAGACAGACAGCTTTTTCACTTACTCTTGCCCAATTCCCAGGCTTTATTTCTGGCCCTTGTTTCACCCAGCTGTTGTCCATGTAAGTCCCATAACTTCTCCCCCCCCCCCAGCATAGGCTTTTTGGTGGCTAAAGAGGACCTTTGTCCTCCCCTTTTCGCCAGCAGAAAAGCTAGTTGGATCCATCCCTAACTTAAAATACCGGTTACTTGATGTACAAATGCTTTTAAAAATGCAGATTTTTACTGCCCGGGGGTGGGGTGGGGTGGGGGGACACGGTTGAAAAAAACAGAAAATTGGCATAAAAATGAGGAATCCCAACTTTTATTTGCAGAAGGGAAATGAGGATTGGGGGGACCCAAACAGCCACGACAAGACATTTTAAACAATCCCACTCCCAGACCTTCTACAGGCAACCTCTCCTTGTGATGTTTACCTCTTTGGAAGTGACAGTTTATTCCTTTGACAAAACCACAGTGGACAGACAGACAGAAAAAAGAAAGGGGGAGAGACAGAGAAGGAAAAGAGCTCGCAGACCCCAGCAGCTTACCCCAGCAGTTTACTCAGCAGCAACCTTGCACGCAGTAGAAAGAGCTTAGTCCCTCCTTAATCTCTGGGCGGGGCTCTCTTGCTGGCTCAGCTCTTAAAGGGGAAATTTCCCTTTTAAGAAGTTCAAGAGGCTGGCCAGGGCAGGCTCCGAGGTTCCCCTGCTGGCAGCCATTTTGTCCCCCCGGTGGCCAATTTTGAAAAAGCGGGGGAAAGCTTTAAAAATCGGTGTTTCCCCCGCTCTACCGGGGGACTTGGCAGCCCTAAAATCGAGATACAACAAATCGACTTGGAGGAAAGTCCTGGATGAGAAATTTATGATGGTTGGAATGTCGATTAATGACATTTTTGAGATGGGCAAATCCCAAGCATTTTCTCTGATCAAAAAGCATGTCCTAGAAATCGATTATAGTAGTCTGATCCTGAGAGCCTGCAGAGTTTGCTCACCCCTATCTTTTGGTCTTCCCTTCCCAAGATCTTTACCCCCTACCTGTACTATCTTACCATTCCCCATTTCTGTAGAGTTATTTTGTGTGCAAGATTGAATATTATACCTACAATGATTTTACAGGGGAAGTTTTTGAATAGGCCCTATTCTGACAGCATCTGCCCTTGTGGCCTTAATACGATAGATGCAGCCTTCCATTGCTTGAATGCAGGTTCTTTGAGAATGTAAGAGACCACTATATTAAGCCTTTAATCAACCCACCATCCCTCTATGCTCTGGAAACCCTGGGTCTTTTTCTCAGTGATAAGGATCCTAAGTTTGCTCTAGCAACTGCAACATTTGTCCAGTCCTTTTACCCCTTGTATCAAAAAAAGAAGCAGGAGCAGCAAGTATCTCCTGCTTCTCAAGATCTGTGAATCAATGAGTTTCTAAGGGTATAAAAGGAAAGGATAGGGAGATGCTCAGACTCCTCTCCTTCTCAGGCAGCCTCTTACTTCAAATGCTAATTTAATTTCAAATGTTAATTTAGCCCTTTTAGAGTTGGAATGTTTTTTTTTGTAGGGGGGAAAAACCCCTTCTTTAAAGAATGTGAGAATTATCTTAAAATTTTAGATTTAGATTATAATTGGACCCTAGCTGTATTTAAAGACTATCTGTAGTTTTTTTTATTATTTGTTTTCCTTTTTCTGTTACAAAAACCTGCCTAAGGCTTAGCCTTATCTGCAAACTCACTAGTCTCTGGTATTATTACTTAAATATATAGATGTAAGATGTTTCAAAGTGATATTGGAGTTTAAGCCAACTCTGTGCCCTCCTTTTTAATCCTTGTCCTTTGTTTGACCCTCCGTTTAACCCTTCCTGTACTGCAGTAAAACTAGCCAAGATCCTCTGAGCCTGTTTAGAACTAAAATTAGCTACACCTGAGTGGTTTGAGCAGCTACAACACTGAGAAGTTACACAATGTTGGTACCTAATTTTTTTAAACTACTTTCCCTCCTTACTATTGGAACAGAACTAAAATTAGAATTAAAATTAGCTACAACTGAGTGGTTTCAGCAGCTACAATGCTGAGAATTTACACAACATTGGTACATAAAGGTATTTTTTAACTATTGCCCTCCTTACTGTTTTAACCCTTTTCACTTAGCCTATCTTGATAGATTTTTATATTGATATTATATAAATATATATATAATCCTGTTTTCGTGTGACTGTTCTCAGAACGTTCCACATGCTCCCACAGCCTTTCGCTCCCTGCCCTGTCACTCAGAAGCTGTCCCTATTCACTGGCTGTGAGTACTCATGTGCCATTGGCTGGGTACTGGGTCTGCTCCTCTTCCCCGCCCTCTCCTTCAGCCACTGTGCCCTGTCAGAATTTCTAGCAAAGGGCTTTTTCCCTCAGTGGTTGTTGGTAGGTGTAACGAAATGGCAGTTAACTGTGTTTATAAGATGCCTGCTGTCTGTGGTAGTTTGTTTAAAATGTTCCCCCATAAGGTTCAATGGAGCTGTAGTTCCAGAGAGGGGCCTGCAGGGGTATCACTCACTGGGCTGAATGGGGCTTCCTCATCTGCTGGTTTACAGTCCCCAGCTGTCCCAAGGCCAAAAAGTGCAGGAAAAGAGGGGCTTTCCCAAGGGGTGAGGTACCATCAATATAGACTCCAGCCCATCCACTTGTCCTAGAGGAGGTGAGAAAAGGCTCCTGCTGCCTATGCTGACCCAGCCTACAGGCTAGAGACGTGGGAGGGGGAACCCTGGGCAGCAGCAGAGATTCATCCACTCCACAGTTGGCTGGTTTGGGGAATGGATGGAAGTTTCCCTGCTCTCTTGGGCAAGAGAGAGAGGCTGAAGCAGAGCCAGAGGCCGGTCCAAGGAGAGAACCTATCCTGAGCCCACAGTCTCCAGAGGTAGAGAGAGTATTGTGTGTAGGGAAAGAGGATTGTGTTTAACCCCTGTTGATTTATGCCCTGTTGGTTCGTAGTGTGTGCTTACTCCTACAGTTGTGCCTTATTCATTTAGTGTGTGTGTGTGCTCCATAATTGTGTAAATAGTCAAATAAATTCTTCTCTTTGGGATAATAATCTGTGTTGTGCTCTGACCACATAGTCTCTCCTGCTCTGCACAATACCAAAGGGAGGGGGTAGCCTTGGGAAGCAAAGAAAGGCCCAACCCTTGGGTTGCCAGCTTTCCAGGGATCCCCCAAATATTGGGGATTCCAGCTCCAAATAGGGAGATTTGGCCACAGGGGTCTCACTGTCCCTCTAAAAAGGCAGTGACAATTCAGGGAGTGGTGGCAGTGAACTGAGTGAGATATGCCCATGGAGAGGGTGGGAGGTGAACAGCTGAGTTGTAAACTGGAGCCCGTTTTGCCACAGTAGGCAACCAAGCTTTTTCAGACAAAGGAAGGAAACCCTTTGCAGGCCTTTGTGAGGAACTCATTGGGGCCAGTCCTGACTAGGATTGCCAGCTCCAGGTAGGGAGATTCCTGGAGATTTACTGGTAGAGTCTATGGAAGCCAGGGTTTGGGAAGGGGAGAGGCCTCAGCTGAAAAGAATGCCATGAAGCCCACATTCCAAAGCAGTTATTTTCTTCAGACAGGAGAGATCTGTTGTCTGGAGTTCAGTTGTGATACCTGGTGATCTTCAGGATCCATCTGGAGGTTGGCTACCCTAGGCGTAGCAGTCAGTGCTTCAGAGCAGGGTCTGCTAGATCCAGGTTCTTGCTGTAGAAGCTGAGTGGGTGATTTTGGACCAGTCACAGACTTTCAGCCTAACCTACCTCACAGGGTTGTTCTGCAAGTCAAAAGGGGGAGCGAATGATATAAGCTGCTTTGGTCCCCATTGCAGAGAAAGACTACTTTTCCTCCTGGGAAATTTATTTATTTATTTAAATTTTTATCCTGCCCTCCTGGCCAAGGAAACCATTGTTGCCAGTCTCCAGGTGAGGGCTGGAGATCACTCAGAATTACAACTGATGTCCAGGAGGGAGAGGGGGGAGATGGAAAGCTGAAATCAGAGGGGCAGATAATGGCAGGTTGATGCTTGGCTGGGAAGAAGATAGGGTTGCCAACTCCAGGTTGGGAAATTCCTGGAGATGTGAGGGATGGAGCCTGGAGAGGGTGAGGTTTAAGGAGGGTGGGACCTCAGACAGGTACAATGCCATACACTTCACCCTCCCAACTAGCCATTTCCTGCTGGGGAACCACTGTTGCCAATTTCCAGATGAGGGCTGGGGATCACTCAGAATTACAACTGATCTCCAGGAGGGAGGGCAGAAGTCAGCAGCAGTCAGAGGGGCAGATAATGGTAGGTTGATGGTTAGCTGAAAAGGAGATGGGGTTGCCAACTCCATGCTGGAAAATTCCTGGGGATTTGAAGCGTGAAGCCTGGAGAGGGTGAGTTTGAGGAGGGGCTGGACCTCAGACAGGTACAATGCCACAGACTTCACCCTCCAAACCAGCCATTTTCTCCTGGGGATCCATTGTTGCCAATCTCCTGGTGAGGGCTGGAGATCACTCAAAATTACCACTGTTCTTCAGGTAGCAGAGATTAGTTTCTCTGGAGAAAATGGTGGACTCTGTGTCATTCTACCCTTCTGAGGTCACCATAGCAAATGGACGCTGAGTGCCCAAGGCCAGGGCACTCTCTCAGAGCCTCTTTCTAGAGCCCGTTGTATTTATTTCCACAGTGGGCTTTATTCCGTGTGTGTGTGTGTGTGTGTGTGTGTGAGTGAGTGTGTGTGTGTAAAATATAAAATATTTTAAAATGCCACTTACCCTCACACATCTGCTAAACTCACCCATTTATTCACTCGTTCCAGACACTTTGTCACTGGAGCTGAGACATTTCAGCAATGGAGCAGGGTCTGTTACCTTGCAGAGGTTAACATAAGGCTCTGTGTAATTCTGGAAAGCATCATATTCCATAGAACTGCTGGTGTGCCATCGAACCCCAGAATTATTGTTCCTGCACAGAGATAATCTTAGCATAGAAAAATATGTTTATGCCATCCCTTTAAGCAGATGGGATGTGTGTGTGTGTGCTGCAGTTCAGAATTTGTAAATTTCACTGTAGTGTTTGAAAAGTAGCTATTTAACATAAACAAGGCAGTGTTTTAAACTGCCAAGTTCAGCATTTGTCCTATTGACAGTGGTGTTATAAATCAGCTCAGAAAAGTCTTGCGTGTTAATGTAGCCTTTTTATGGGTTCAGCCTTGCCAAATATCATTAGTGGTTTTCTAGTTTTGCACTCTTTTCAGAATGCACATTGAAAATAGCATTTTCCAGTGGATTGTTTTGTCACACCCATCTTACCCATTCTGACATTTCTAGGATAAAGCAGGAAATTAACCTGTGGCCTTCTTTTGGACTCAGGGGCACTAATGTGTGTATGTGTGTGCAGCTGAAGCAAGGAAGGAAACAGTGATTTTGGTGAAACAGGCCACAGCTTTTATTGACTACAGTGCAGGAGCATTGGCACCACATGGGGATGGATCCTAAATTGGGTGACTTGCCTGCCACCCGATGAGCCCTGCATCCCCAGCCCGTCTGGTGGGTTGCATCCGTGGAGTGGAAAAGCCACCCTGCAGGAGCCACATGGGCGCCAGCTGCTACATGATTCCCCTGCCACTCGATGGTGACAGCCCCACTGACAGCCTCCAAACTGGGTGTGCTGATCTATTGGCTCCACCCTAGATCCCTTATGGAGTCTGTTTTGGTAGAAAGTTTTGGCAGAGGAGGAAATTTACAGGAAGACAAGCATAAAAACAAAAGGCTAGAAAAGGCTATGTGATATTATAAATTAGTATTCTATAAATTAGTTTAAAGAGTTTAGTACCACCCAGCATTTAGAATCATATAATCATAGAGTTGGAAGGGACCTCCAGGGTCACCTAGCCCAACCCCCTGCACAATGCAGGAAATTCACAAATACCTCCCCCCCACACATACACATCCAGTGACCTTTGCTCCGTGCCCAGAAGATGGCAAGAAACCTCAAGGATCCCTGGCCAAACTGGCTTAGAGAAAAATTGCTTACCAACCTCAAAGTGGCAATCAGCATTTTTCTGCGTTTGTAAGGAGGGGCCACTAGAACTAAGCACCGATGCAACCTTTCCTCATGATCTGCCTAAGTTTACAGAATCAGTATTGCTGTCAGATCCTCCAAAGAAGGGGAGCCCACCACCTCCCGAGGAAGCCTGTTCCACTGAGAAACAGCTCTGTCAGGAAGTTCTTCCTAATGTTTAGCTGAAAACTCTCCTAATTTCCACCTGTTGGTTCTGGTCCGACCTTCTGGGGCAACAGAAAACGACTCCACCATTCTTTATATGGCAGCCTGTGAAGTACTTGAAGATGGTTATCATATCACCTCTCAATCGTCTCCTCTCCATGTTAAACACACCCAGCTCCTTCAACCTTTCCTCACAAGACTTGGTCTCCAGACCCCTCACCATCTTCATTGCCCTCCTCTGGACATGTTCCAGCTTGTCTATATCCTGTTTAAATTGTCGTGTCCAAATTGGAACACAATGCTCTAGGTGAGGTCTAACCAGAGCAGAGTAAAGCAATACCATCATTCCGTGTGATCTGAACATTATAGTTCTGTCCTGTTTACCTTTTTAGCTACCGCATTGACCTGCTGACTCATGTTCAGTGTGTGGTCTAGTAAGGTCGTGTTCATATGGCTCTTTTGAGCTGTGGCAGGCACAAGTGCCTGGTGGATTTAAAGGGCACATCCAGACTGCAACATCTGGGAATCATGCCACTTCCATGATCAGCCTGTCAATCCCTGTTGGGGAACTGTACTTAAAAGATAGTGGTGAAAGTCTGGTCCTAAGATGGCTGATGGGTCAATGGCAGATTTCCCCGTCTGGTCGTTCCACCAGTGCGCAACCAGCCCGCAGGGATAGTCTCTAGACCATCCTGAATGGCCGCCATTTTTAAAAAGTCTTAGCAATGCGTGCATAACTGCTTAAACATGCGACGTCCGCAGAGCTCCGCTCAAACAATCCAAACAATTTTTAATAATATTTTTATTGCTTTTATACTAAAAACTACAGAGAAATCAAAAGGAGAGGGGTAACTAACAACTATGGCAGAAAGGAAAGAAACCACTGAAAACCCAAGTAGCAGGGGTCATTTCGCTCATACAGTTGCTTAATATAGTGTTTCGCTTACAGTAGTGTAAGCAAACATGCATTAATCTTATATTATGTTAAAAAAACCCATTTTTAACTAAGGAAAGAGTAACCAAGTATTCAATTACTTTTGTTAAAGTTCAAGTCATAGAGACATCTAGTTTAATGTTTTGTCTTTCAAACGATCTGAATAATTTAATGTTTCTGAAGGTCCCGTGATATTTATGCACTTTGTTAACTGAAATGGTACCTAGAGGAAGGTATCGCTGGTGGTGCTTTTACCATTTTAGTCTGAGCATGTGCGGAAAAACAAGTAGACGGTGAGGCACATATGTGCATGCGCAAACAGGATTAAAAAAACAACAACAACCGACTGCATGGCTCCTTACGGTGGATGCTGTGTAGACAATCCACTGCGGAGTCGCGTATGGTAAAGCAATTCACAGGGGAGCTGTTTGGTCGTGCAACGCTGGATAAAAAAGATCTAGATCAAATTACAGCTGGGCCAATGGCAGGATTAGCTGCCCATCTGAATGCACTCTAAGGCTCCGAGATCCGTTTTGCACATACTACTGCCAGAACAAGTCTCCCCCATCCTATAATTATGCATTTGATTTTTCCTACCTAAATGCAGAACTTTACATTTATCCCCATTAAAATTTATTTTGTTTTAGCCCAGTTTTCCAGCCTGTCAGGATCATTCTGTATCCTAACTCTGTCTTCTGCCATATTTGCTACCCCTCCCTTGCCCCAAATTGCACCATTATGAGTTAAAATCAAGATGAAAACAATGCCACTATGCTTTCTTAAACCTCTTGTAAGATAGCCAAACAAGATCTACTTTAATCTGCTGGTAAAGACAGCCCCACAATCTTATTCATTTTACTTCTTAGTGTTCAATAAGAGTATATCTGTGGGCATGATCACCATAAATGGATTGTGTCATCTTTATGATTGTCACCTCTGATGCATTATATAACCTAGGGACCATTCCTTTGTTACTTTTTCAAATCCAGGTCCAGCTCTTTAGGGTCCTTTACTTAATTTATTTTGGAACCCTGTTTTGTAATGGATTTCCAGTTTTGGTTTGGAGGGTGAAAGTTTACTATAATGATTTATGTCATGGTCAACTAGTATCAGTACAGTATTCACTCCAAATGAGGATGACCCTGAATCTGACTCGTCCCCAAGTTATACACACACACACACACACACACACACACACACACACACACACACACAAACACTTATTACTGAACACAGCTGTAACTTATATGCAACTGTAAGATGATTCCCTCTTTTGGGGGATGGCACACCTGTGGGGGGCACAATCTTGCATTTGTGTTTATACAGTACTGAACAGGAAAACAAGAGGGAAACTGTGAGAAGGATGAAAGATACGAATCCTTTGTTCATAGCGAGTTCTGTAAATTATGGGTTGGATCCATGGGTCTGTTGCAGTAATAGGGGTGCTTTCCTGTGGCATAAGAAGCCTGATGCAAGAGGATGATCAACATTTGCTAACTAAACAAATCAATAGGATCCAGCCCCATGGTTTGAAGTGTTGTCTGAACTGTTGCTCGGTGAAGTAGGGGTACGATTAGGACTACTTAAATACCGTAAATAACTAAATTGAGCTGTTCCTGTCTGCAGTAACCACTGCTATAGCTTTGACTTGTACAATGTTATATGTTACCTTTTTGGGTATGACCGGGCAATTTCACAGAAAGAGCAAGGTCAGTGCCTTAATTCTAATTAAAAACCAAAATGTAGAGGGACTTTGATGTGTGCACTTTTCAGAGAACTTTAAATCATTACCAGATTTTTGAGATTCATAGTCCTTTTTATGAAATCACTGACTTGTGCTACTTCTAGAACAGCTAGTGTATGTTCACCTACACAAAGAGAGAGAGTGATTCCCTCCAGTGAAGGTGTAATGCTGATAAAGTCAGAGTGAGGTTCAGTGCAGTCAAGACACAGCATTTATTCAGTCGCTTCACTAATACTTTTCTTTCTGCCTTCCTTAGGTGATTGCATTTTGTGATGTAGACAAAAATAAGATCACAAAAGGATTTTATACGTATGAAGAATCTAAGGTGAGCAATAACATGTGTGAAACAGAACTATCTGAAACGCTATTTCTGAAGCATGATACTACGTTCATTGTGGACAGTATATGATGCTAGTT
This sequence comes from Lepidodactylus listeri, assembly GCA_029233225.1. Classification (NCBI taxonomy): domain Eukaryota; kingdom Metazoa; phylum Chordata; class Lepidosauria; order Squamata; family Gekkonidae; genus Lepidodactylus; species Lepidodactylus listeri. Next base: position 13,126,704 of record JARCFY010000015.1, on the reverse strand, counting down.
GACTTTTTGAGGGGAGTGGCCAGCTGAATATAGTGAGGTTGACTTTTTGAGGGGAGTGGCAAATTCAGGTTGAAGAATGCTAAATTTTGTAACCAGAAAACATGTTAGAATAAAATGTATGCCAACTACAGATGCTCCATTTGGGTTGAAAAAATTGAAATTACTGTTGAATTTGTTTTAATTTGTTATTGTCTTAATTCCTGGAAGAAGAGAAACTGGGACATGTTGGGTAGTTTACAATCACTCTGGAGTGCAGAAATCCCATCTCTTGGCTGTGTGTATTCAGTGCTGTCAAATCACTTCTAACTTATGGCAACCCTGTCAGTGAATGACCTCCAGAATGCCCTACTGTCAAGAGCCTTGCTCAGCTCTTGCAAGCCGAAGGCCTTTGTGGCTTCCTGGTTTGAGTCAATCCATCTCATGTTGGGTCTTCCTCTTTTTCTGCTTCCTTCAACTTTTCCAGGCATTATCGTATTTTCCAGTGAGTCTTGCCTTCACATAATGTGACCAAAGTACGATAGCCTCAGTCTGGTCATTTTAGCTTCTAGATCTTTTAAAAGAAGTTCTAAAAGACCTAAAAGAAACCCATCCCTTCGCTTACTGAACATTTTACCAGGAACTCCCCCATGGTTTCTTTTTCTTTTTGCTTTTCAGGTTTATCTTCTGAATCACAAGGGCTAGAAAACTGTTGGATTTTTGTTTGCTCATTTAAAAGACACTAGGATGCGGAGGGGTATAAGTCAAGGAGATACCATGTGAGAGTGCCAGACTGAGAATTTGAGCACCAATGGAATAGATTTCACACTGTATTTTGGCAGCAGGAATAGCATTGATACCCACTGATGTAGTCAGGAAAACGGTTTGATGTGCAACAAAGAGCCCCACAATGACACGGAGGTTTTGGTTTGTGACCAAATCAGTAGCCGCAAGGAGGATAGCAAGCTGCCCTGGGCTCTAGTTGGCCCTCTTCCGTGTCCTTATGAATGGCTGTTATTTTGGGTGGGAGTAAACAGGCAGATGAGAATAAATGGTTCAGAATGGCAAGTTCTTTTTTTATAAAGATTGCTTAGAAATATGAAATAGAGCGAATGAAACAACATTTCCAAGCAGAACATTTCCCACCAGGAAATTCAACTCTCCTGCTCCCACAGAACAAAGACCTTGAATGAAAGCTTGTAAAACTGATACAGTAGGAAAAGGGGAAACAGAATGGTGTGGGGGTTTGTGAATTAGCTTCTCCTTTGTCCATAAATTATGCCAGTTAAAAATAAAAAAAAGAGGATGCCCTTGGGGCTATGCCTTACCCATGCTGCCGTCAGTGGGAATGTTGCTACAAACTTAAGAAGGGCAGTTATTTCCCACATTGTATGCAGAGGCCAAAACAACATTTAAGGGAAGTGGGAAATCTACAGGGGTATAATTTATATCTCCTTGTCTGTGTGGGAGTCTAGCAGCATTCTGTGGCCCTTGCTCTCAAAGTGGCTTTTCTGGAAGCAGTAGCATTTCCATTCAGTTTCAGCAAAGATTGGACCAAGGGGAGCAACATTAAATTGTTGTATGTGACAGAAGAAGAGCCATGAACATACATCAGCACTCACTGCACTGAAGCACACAGCTGAATTTGCAGCCACAGAAGCCAAGATTGCTAAGAAACCTTACTGGGTGTGTGTGTGTGTGTGTGTGTGTGTGTGTGCTGTAAATAGTTTAATGTATTACACAGTTTTATGGGACTCCAGACTACAGCCTTAGAGTACAAGCTAACAAAGAAATTTTGCTGGTCTTCTTATAGGAAAACCCCAAACCCAGAATACCCATCATACATTTCAGAGATGCTTCACCACCTTTCATTATCTGTGTGAAACTGGTGAGTATAATTTGATATTTAAGCCATCTGGACAGAACCTACAGCAAGATAAAGTAGTGTATTTCATTTGCAATAAAGCATGTTTTAAGGTACTTTTCGCGGTGTATCTTACCTAGTCACAATTCAGATCAATTTTTTGTTCTTATTTTGGAAGATAAAGTGTTAAAATGGAAGATCAAGGAGGTAGTTGAAATACTGCTTGCTGCAGGGCCACCTCAAGCCACTTGGCTGACCCCTGTCCTGCCATGGCAACCTGCCGAATGCTGTTGGCAGCATAAACTGGGGTAATGAACCCTGTCCCATGGTGGCAGAGGGAGATGGAGCCTCCTCCCATGTGTATCACTGCCACTACAGTCCAGGGTGGATGCTTCTTGAGCCTGTGCTGGATCCAGATTGTGGTCACATGGATGGGATGGGGTTCTCCTTAACCCCCCCCCCCCCCCCCCAAGGAAGGGCTCAGGATCCAAGCAGCACAGATGGGAGGAGGCTCACGTTCCTCCATGTCACCACAGGTCCTGACCTGGGCAGCTGGGCTTTGCATTTTTTAAAAAAAAGCTCCTGTCTCTTGCCCGCTTTCAGCCTTCCTTGTCCCCTCCTCTAGACCCTAACAGCCAGGATGGGGCAGTTCAGATATCCCTTTCTGCTTGCAGCTGGGAAGAGGAGAGAGGGCTAAACAGGCTGAGAACAATTTAAAGGTAGACGCTGCTTGAAATGCAAAGCCTTTGTCTGTCTCCTACTCTGGACGGGAGCACGGGCGGTACAGCCGGGGAGTGGGTGGCAGGGCAAGTGTTACTGTTTCCATGGCACCTGTTTGATCTACTTGTGCACTGAACTGCCCCTACCTGGCTGTTGGTTACACCTTTCAGATGATAAAAATGAGAAGATGGTTTCTGGATCATTTTGTGATCTGACTTCAGGCTTCTTTGTGACTGAGACTTCCCCATGAGCCAGTGCAGTCTGTGTTATATTAGAACAGTACTCGATACACACACAAGGAACAATGCTAAAGCTTTAAATTACAGCCAGGAAAGTGTCATCTCAAACACACCCACGCCAGGAAATTCTCGACTGCAGCCAAAATTGCACTGGGCAGTTCATTATGCCTGCATACAAGAAACTGTTAAATGAGTCAGGGCTCCCTTTAGTAAGGAGGCCTCATTGTTCCACTGGCCTCAGAGAGCCAGGGTGTTTGCCCCAGGTTCTTGAGGGTGTGAAGGTTCTTGAGGCCTGGCTCTTTTATACACCACAGCGACGAGGACTGACAATAAACCGTTACTCTAAGAGGAAGCCTTTTTGGATTCTGTGTTCGTTACAGCATCTACTAATCTTAAACTCCATAACAGACATCTGACACATAAGTAATGCCTTGGCTGGGCGACGAGAGTCCACTAAAGAGCTTTAAAGCAAGACTGCCGTTACCTCAGGGCATCTCACTGCAGACACCGGGGAATTAATCAAAGTGGCGATGTTGTCTTTTTGTTAGCTGCTGCATATGATGGAGTTTTTCACAATGCATCCATTGGTTGGTAGAGTTCCCAGGGCAGCATATCTGCACAGTAAATTGAAAGCATGGCTGCTTCTGATTTTCAGAACGGCCAAGGATAAAATCTTGTTTGCTTTGGAATGGCTGTGAAGAGGTTTTGGATTCAGATGTATTTATTCTGTCTGTGTTGGAGACTTTCTACTGTTAAAAAAGATCCCAGAACATCAAACGGACTTCCTTTGAACAACTGGATCTTCTTGAGGGAAGAGATCTGTCAAGTTTTAGTGATATTAAGGTAGGGGGAGGCTATCTGTATTTATCAGATACACAAAAATTAATTCTCAGTTACAGAATTCTGTTCTGCCGGTGTTGTTTCAATATCTGCTTTGTCATAAATTCAGAAGAGAAAAGGTCTCATCAGCCATCTAGTCTAGCCCTTCTCCTGCTTTTCTTGGCAGTGGTCTAACTAAGCATGGTAGTGACGCCATGACTACTTTCGGCAAATTGTTCTATTGTGTGTAGATTACATGTCCCACCTAACATAAAGCAGCTTGATTTCTATCTGGTATTGCAGAATGTGTCTTCTTCAGCATTGCCATCAAGTGGGTAATAAAGAAAACCCAAATGCCCCAGTGTTGTCTGACTTGTGTGAGCTGGGAAATCCCTATTTCAAATCTTTCCTCAGTTATAAACTCTTAGGCTGGCCTTAAGCAAGCCACTGCCTCTTACCCCCAGTAGAGGGAGACTTACCCATCTAACAAGGTTGGAAAGAATGTGAAAGACCATTCAAAGCACCAGGGGTCATTTCGTAGAAAAAGAGGTGCAGGAGCTCATTAGCATAACTCATTGGCATAACTCATTTGCATATACCACACCCCTAACATACTGGAAGTGTGTCAGAAGGCAACACCCACCCCTCAGGCTCCACTCCACAGGTGAGTGAAACTGACCTGCTCTTCCTCCATTCCCTTCCCCATCCAATACTTTGTGCAATGAAAATAAGCGTAAAGAACACACCCTCATTCTCTTCCTGCTCCCTTGAAACCACCAGGTTTCAAGTAGACTTGAGATACCCAGGGTATGTGCACCACCCATCCCTTTCCCTTCCCCTCCCCACAACAAGACACCCTGTGAGGTAGGTGGGGCTGAGAGAGGTCTTTTGAGAACTGCTCATGAGAGAACAGCTCTGAGAGAACTTGTGACTGGCCCAAGGTCACACCAGCAGCTGCATCTGGAGGAGTGGGGAATCAAACCCAGCTCTCCCAGATTAGAGTCCAACTCCTGACCACGACACCAAACTGATGGGGTGGAGGCTGCTGAAGGGTTGGTGAAATTTCTCCAGTACTTATGTGCCATGTGCCCAGATCAAAAATGGTATACTTAGACAATTTATATGCCACCTTGAGCAAGTCTCTGGAAAAGCAGCACACAGTCATAAAAGGAACAATGATAAAATTATCAATATTAAAACAAAACATTAAAAACAATAAAGACCCTAACAGGGCTTTCCCCGGGGCGCTGCGCCTCTGCACTGCTCGGGGAAGCCGAGGAGGGGGCGGAGCTTGGTCATGTGCCCGCCCCCTGGGCTCCTCACTCCCGGAGCTGCGCTCCTGTGCACTCCCGCTCCAACGGACCCCCGCGAAGCACTATATAAATAAGTAGTTATATATGTTATAAAACACATTTTGATGTTTGAAAATGGGAAGAGGAAAATGATTACTCCAGAAGTCTGCACAAACCCATGAAAACCGCCCATTTCAGTCATATTTTTTATCCCACTCTTCCCCCCACTCCCTAAGGAGCTCTGCAAAGATGGTACTTTCTTCTTTATCAGCTCTATTTTGCCTTTGTGAGAAATGGAATGGGATAGTACACCCCAGTCTTGTCAACTAAAAGGGGTTGGTACTTGGCTGGGAGACCAACAGGGAAAACCCTCTGGAGTCGCCATACGTCAGCTGGGACTTCATGGCAGTTCACACACACACATTTGGCCTTTCTTCATACCTCCCCCCCCCCCCCCCCGTCTAGAAAATGGTAAACTTCCCTAGGCATATGTAATATGCACAGAGTATCACTTGTCACTATAATACAAACCTGGAAAACATTCTGTAATTAGGTTATAACAGGCTGTACAGCTATCTAGAAGTGGTACAGTTGTGTTGGCAATCTGGGTGGCAACTTAATAATACTGTTCAACTGATTATAGGGCTGAGTGATTTCATATATTTTTTATGCTTTCTTGTAAGATGCTTAGGGTGTATTTTATGGCGAATGTGATTTAATCAGAGCAAACAGACAATGGTGACTTGCCTTAGAGATTAACATAGACCAGTTCAGAAAGGACACAAACACCCAAGGAGCTGATTGATCACATTTTTACCCTTTGCATTTCATGCCAGTAGTCAGTCAATTTCCTTTGAGAAACAGAGAAAGCAGCTCAGGTGTAGCAAGATGACTTGCCCACTTGAAATGCTGCTCTCTGTTCTCACTTTGCACGAAACAGACGGGTTTTGCTTGTTTGGTGTCACCTTCGAACGCCCAGCTTTCCTCCAAGCAGCCTTTCAACCACCAAGAGAGACCAGCTGTGGGCAAGTCTTCATCCTGTAGAACTGATGGCAGAGGAAATGGTTTCTAGACTGGTTAAAGCTTGCCTAGAGGAGCTGAACTTTGGTTGCTCTGTGGAGATATTACGCAGGCTAAAGCTCAATCTGCAGATTCAGGCTCAGATGTATCTGTGGGCCCCTTGAACTTTCTTTTCTGCACAGGCTGCATGTGAAAGAGGAGGTTAAATACACTGCAGCCTGGCAGGCTTGTTTTTCATTTCCCCTCGAATATGAGCTCCCCCACCCCCTCCAGTCTCTGCTGCAGTCCTGGAGAGGACAGAGGTGATTCGGGGGGGGGGGGGGGGGGCCCTGTATGGAACCTGCAGGACACTGATGACAGCCAGTGCTGGGAGGGGGGAGGCAGGGGGCAGAAATGCCCCACAGGCAGCCCTTATTCAATGAAAAGCAGGAAACCAGAGTCAGTCCTCTGATGCTGTGACATAAAGGCCACGGGGGTGGGGTGGGGGGCTTCACATATCAACATCCTGTCCGGGAGATGGCAAAGCAAAGGCACTGTTTTGCTGAGTACAGGTATTTGCAGGCCTGTGTCCCGTTGCAGGAATCACAGGATGTTGACCATGTAGAGAGATTTCAGAGGGCTATAAAAGCAGCAGCAGGAGTGCAAGATAAGCAATAGGAATACAAGCAAACGTTGACTGAGGATGTTTGGCTTGGAGGGTGAGCCAGTTTCCATGTTCAGATATGTACAACTGCTAGAAAGCAGGATTGCTCACTGGCTCCCTTGAAGACTGGAAGAGAAGTAGGGGCTTTTAACATTCAGCAATGTAGTTTAACATTATTAAATGCCTTGGACCAATGAAGCTGCCTTACACTGAATCAGACCATTGGTCCATCAAGGTCAGTAGTGCCGACTCAGACTGGCAGCAGCTCTCCAGGGTCTCAGGCAGAGGTCTTTTACCTCACCCTGCTATCTGGTCCTTTAACTGGAGTTGCTGGGATTAAACCTAGGCTCTTCTGCATGCCGAGCAGATGCTCTGCCACTGAACCAGGGCCCCTCCCCTTGTGGACCGTTCAGAATGGAAAAAGCTGGCCGAAGAGGTTGTTGGCAAATGGCGGGCAAACATTTGTAGAGAATGTTTTAGGTATTGTGCATATTGCTGTACAACATTCCCACCCTAGGATGATAAATATTCAAAAGCAGTGCTCCAGATGATGAGGATCATGAGCTTATGCATGTACACGTCCTACGAATTAAGACAGTCAAAGTAACTTCTTTCTTCGAGGGAAGCATTAGCCCTGGACCCAGCTGTTCACCAAGGTGTGGTTAGCCAAACTGGGCAAAGGTGAGCATAGATGTGGCTAGGGACGCATCTCCATGTAACTATTCCACATCCTCAGGCCTCAGCCGCTAGAACACATTCAAGCCAGTGCACCTGAACTGTGTTCTGATAAGGTTTTGATACCGACTAGCAGTAACAGCAGAATTCAAGTCCTGATAAATATGAGCAATTTTATCCACAAAGTGACTAATAAATAAGTCACACTGTTAGGAGTCAGATGGAGAAACTCCTGCACCGTCGGAAAAACTCTGCAGGACAGATTGCTCAGGCACAGCAATGTCCACGCATGCATGCTTCACTGCTGTCCTCATCGCAGAATAATCACAAAAAAAGTTTGTAGCCCTCTGTCCAGTCTTATCAACCATTTGTTTTTCTTCTACTTATGGTCTAGTTTTGCCTCTGTACACAGGTAGACGATGCTTAGGAATGATTGTGTCAACGTCTAGGGTTATGTACTAATGACAGAGATCAACCAGGAAACTCCCTGGGAGTCATTAGGAATCCCATTCAGGTGCCATCAGCTCTAGGAGTGAACCATCTTATTGGGTCTCTTACCCTTATAGACACCGAGAAGAAGTCATATTTAAATTTCACCACATACTGGTCAAGCCATTATTGAAACGTTTCTCACTGAACCATGCAACAGTGAAATGAAAACCTCCAATGTAAATAGGAGCAATATTATGTGGCAATCTAAATTCTCAAACCACAGCCCTGGTCCAGCTAGAACAAGCCTACTGTCTTCTTTATAAGAAGCTTTACTGTTCCATCTTTTCACTGAAAGATCCTGAACTGGGAGTCTCTCTCTCTCTCTCTCTGCTTAAATGCATTCTTGTTGGCACTTCAGAGAGAGATCTGCCATGCACATTGCCCACAGTTTTACACATGAAAATGTGCCTTAGCAGTGAGAACATTGGTGCTGTCTCACGCAGTTTTGACAGCCACAACTCTCCAATGTCGCAGCAGCTCTTCCTCCATCTTGCTGCATGAAGTTCCTATTTCATTAGAGATGGTGGAGGCTGAACTTGTTTCAGAAGGCTAAATTCCATTCTGCCATACACCTGTGGTATTATAGCAGCCAGAATTTTGACTGAACGCTTACTGTCCATTTATCACACTGGTTCAGAATCTGAAGGCTAAATCAAATAAAATAAGGATATGAATAAGGATAGGGATCAGGTATGTCATGAAAGTGATGATCTACAAACAGTTAATGCCAAGAGCTAAGAGGTAAAGAAAACAGGGAGATTGTATAGTAGTGTAGTAATGAATATGTAACTGGACCTCAAAACTCCAGGGCTGAACTGGAATCCAAAACAGAAAGAAAATTCTAAATCAGAATGTTCCACAGAAAGGGGGATTAATATTTGAAGTTGGTTTGCCAGTTGCATAGTTGTGCTATGCAGGGGCCGGCACACAGTATGAAGTGCAGGGACAGGCTTTCTCACAAGTTTGTAGCCTTAGCAGCAAGAAACCATATTGCATCTCTGCTCTGAAGGTAGTAATGAACAAGTGCCACATTAATCAGCAAGCTCAGTATGTGTCTGATGCAAGAAACAGCACCAATTTAATCAAGTATCTGGTTTTGAGAGGGTGCCTTTTTTGGCATACCCTCTGGGAGCAGCTTTCTCTGTGTTGGAGTCTTGCAATTAAAGAGTTTCCTCCATCCCTTCCCGAATGGGTGGTTCATCATAGGAGGTGTGAGGAAGAAAGAAACACACTCTTGTTAACCTTGCATGGCTGGAAGAGCTGGCTATTTTCTTTGGAAACAGTTGAAACCTATGGGTGGAATTTCTATACTTGCCAACTCTGCAGTGCACCTTCCATCCTGCAAGCAGCTCCTGGCTAGCTTGTTTTGGCATTCACCTTAAAGTTATACTTGGTAGGAATAAGTAATTACCTGCTGTGCTCCCTACTGCATACTTCTAAGTTTCCAGCACATGGCAGCAAAAGTCATGAATGGGATCAAGCAAAGAATGTTACTCTCTGCGACTATTTCTGTGAAGCCTTTGCGACTTGCTGTAGATGGTCCTTAATCAAGACTGAGCCTGTACTGCTACAAAGCTTTTCTGTGTGACGTAAATCGATCTCCTTCAGTGGGGGAAGTCATCCAGGACTGGTTAGGTCATGCTGTCAGAGTCCCAACAACAGTCCTTAACCAGGATTCAGTTTGTTGAGATTAGGAAAGGCAGGTCATCTGTACACTTAGTGTACACTTAGTGTACACTTAGTGTCAGGAATGGCTCTCCAGGCAGGAGCTGGGAAATTATACAGAATTCAAAAGGCACCCCAGGATGGAAGAGAGCCAATTATAGCAAACAAGCAAGCGTGCCTAAACTAACACATACAGGTTCCCAGGGGAAAAGAAGCAACCAGGCACCAGGCAGGGAGAGATAAGACACAGAGCAAGAAACAAAAGTTAAAATACCAAGAGACATATGGTTTCAATACAAGCTTCACCCAATCTCCATCACTCAACCCCCACTCGCTATGGCAGTATAGCTGACACATGCCTCTGCTTGTTCAAATAGGACTATGCAGTTTTTTGTGTGTGGCTCCTACTGGAGTGATCTCAGGCTGACCCTCCAGCTCTGTATAGCCCTACCACTCAGTAGGACACTTGAGTGTTATCTAAGCTTAATAGATCAATATTTTTTTAAAAAGGGGAGAAGAAAGTTATCATCTTGAAAAGTTGGGCAGTGCTCTTGGCGGCAGGTCAAAGAAAAGGGAACCAGGAATCTGCAGTGATGGAAGGCAAATTGATCAGCATCACCGGGAATTCCGTCACGGCGGCAGAAACAAAGAAAGCCACCATGAGGAAAGGGAAGATCAAGCTGTGGGAAAAACAGCTCCCCCACCTGAGGCTTTGGGCAATGGGACCATTGTGATCCCCCCACCACCAGGATGCAGCTCCCAGAGACCAGAGGGGAGAACTGCCGGAGTCTATGTCCCCACAACCAAGACTCCAAGAAGTGGGGACGGAACAGCGGGAAGCACGTCCAACAAGATCCCAGAGACTTCCAAGGTGGGCACAAGGGTTGAATGGCCCAAGAAACTGGGCCTGTGCTCCCCTACCCAGTGCAACAAGGGGAAGGCAGCCAAGAAGACCAGAGCAGGCAGACAGAAGTCAGGGGGATGCCACAGGAAAGACCCTGGGCCAAAGTGCCGGCTCGGTGATACAAACCCTTTGCCTGAGCAGGCTCTGGGAGGAGCATTCACCCCATCACCAGGAATGGCAAATGGGGCCCAGGGCACTCAGACTTGACTACCCTTTCCCTCAAGATTTCCCAGGTCTGCAGCCAGGATCCAACACAGTGCCTGGCATAGTGCAGGGGCTCTCTCCCCCAGCTTGGCAAGGCCTGGACTGGTGGTGGCAGATGGGCAAAGGGCTGTGGGCAGTCCTGATGGCATGGCCCATCATTCAGCAGCCATGGTGTGTGTGAATCCGGTGTTACAGTGGGGATCTTGCAGAGCCAGAACTATGGACAGGTGGGGAAACAGGAGGGGGAAGCATCTCCCACTCATTCCTGGGACTCATCAGGCTTGGTCTTCACTCCCCCCCCCCCCCCAGCAATTGTGTGAAACCAACAAGGACGCACAGCCAGCCTCAGCCCCACTCCTCAGAGGCTTCGGGGGAGAAAGAGGCTCATGCTGTCAGCAGCATGGAGTATGGAAGGCAGGGTGGACATAGCGGCAATGGGAGGCTGGAAAGCCCCCCCCCCCCCAGTCTGAATGTACAGAGGCAGCTTCGGTAGTAGCTTCTGTGGAGGACATTTTAGAGAGGGAAGAAGGAGAATGGTCTGGAGACAAAGCAGAAACACAAGAATCTTCCTCCAGACTTTTCCATGTAGAACATTTCCAGAGGTTGGTAAACAAAGTGAGCACTACTCTGAGCAATCGGATTGAGGTCACAGAGAAACCCAGGTCTGCTATGACAGCACAACTGGACGCCAGAGGTTTTAAAAAACTGGCAAGCATCCAGATGGTTTCCTTCTTCCCATAATATTTCGATGACATAATAAAGGCAAAATGGGCCCACCTGGGAGGTGGGAACTCACTGTTGTCCCTTGATAAAAAAAAACCTGTATGCACTGCCAGAAGAGGCCATGGAAGACCTAAAGGTACCCTCAGTGGATGCAGCAGTGGTAGCACTGCACTCAGGGGCTGTGCTATCCAAGGATGGCAAGAACGCTTTTAAAGATGCCATGGACAGAAAAAACAAGACAGCATTGAAGAAGTCACATGAAGCTATTCCGCTGGCTATCTGAACTTCAGCAGTGCTTTTGAACTTTACAATAGCCATAGTCATCTGGGCGGACAACCTGCTTCAGAGCCCTGAGGTGAGCCCACTGGACTTGAAGTGTTCTCTGCTCAAAATAAAAAGGTTAGTGGAATTTGCCTCTAATGTCTCCCAGGACAATGTACAATTCTGTGCAAGAGCACAGGCAGTGAGGATTGTCATCAGGGGAAATACATGGCTGAAGCATTAGAAAGTGGATACCCTTTCCAAGAACAACCTTTCTGTGGAGAAGTTTTCCAGCAGGCTACTCTTTGGAGAATCAAACCTGGACAAGGTGCTGGTGGAAACAAAAGAAAAGAAATTCTACAGTAGTGGCAGCACTGTACCAAGATGGGAGCCACACATACCCATAAGTAGATGACATCCTGATAAGCGCAAAAGACAGGGAAACAGCTACAGACTTCACAGAGAGAATGATTCGCTTCCTACGGAGCCATAGGTTCCTCATCAATATGGAAAAGAGGCAACTGGTTTCCTCAAGGGACCTGATACACCTGGGGGCCAGAATCTGCACTACTCAGGCCAAGGCTTTTCTTCTGGAGGACAAACAGCAGAATATGATGGAGTTGGTGGCTAACATCATATTGCAGAATACGGTGGACCTTATGCACCTGGCAGAGCTGCAGGGGTTGATGATCTCCACAATAGATCTGGTTCCATGTGTTCAGTTCCATTCCAGAGGCCTGCAATGGACTCTCTTACCCTTCGAAAAAGACATCTCCAAGTGCAGACACAGACAGATTGCAATAACGGACAGCCTGCAATGGAAGTTAAAGTGGTAGACGGTACACAGCAATCTATCTGGGGTACCAGCTTCCTTCAACCACTGCAATGTGTAGTCACAACAGATGTGAGCAAGAGGGGATGGGGAGCTCATTACATGCATATGGTGGCACAGGGAAGATGGTCAAAGTCAGAAACGGTTTACAGCATCAGTTGGCTGGAACTTCGGGCAGTGAGGTTAGTACTGACAGCATTCCATTGACAACTGTGCAATCAGCATGTGCTCATATGCACAGACAATATGACAACAAAGGTGCACATAAACTGACAGGGAGGAACAAGATCAAAGTTACTATATCTGGAAGCCAAGCAGCTTCTAAAGTGGGTGGAAAAGCAAATAGCAAGCATCAAGGTGGAAGACCTCCAAGGCCTAGCAAATTAACAGGTGGATTGATTGAGCAGGGAGGACCTGGATCCAGGAAAATTGAGGAAGTGTTCACCAAAATCACTCTCAGATTCAGGATGCCAGTGATAGACTTACTAGCAACACCAGGCAATCACCAGGTGGACAGGTTCATATCGACGTTTCACGACTGGTCAGCAGAGGGTATGGAAGTGCTGTTGTACCTGTGGCCCCCAGGCCTACTTTACTCATTCCCACCAACCCCTCTGATAGGCAAGATGGTCAACAGGATCAGAAGAGAGAGGGCAGAGGTCACCTTTGTTGCATACTTTTGGCCAAGGAGGCCACAGTTTTCTGACATGGTACAGATGTCAACCGTGGCACTATGAATGTTCCCAGCCAGTCAAGACCTCCTGAACCAGGGCCTCATCCATCATCCAAAATGCCTGGAAAGGGCAGACTTAGAGGCACAGAAGTTCCAGAAGGAGATTGTGGATATCATGGGTCAATCAAGACAACCAGCAACAAGGTGGATTTACAACCACACATGGCTGATGTTCAAAAAGCGGGCCTCAAGCAGGAAAGTGAACCCTTTGAGGCCTACAGATAAGGATAGAGGGGCTTTTCTTTTCTAAACACCTACCTAAGCACAAGGAGACTCAGGAATGTCTCCAAGAACAAGTGCGTAAAAAGATTAATCATGGGAACAACACAATTAGCTCTGCCTATACAAAATAGGTTTCTATCATGAAGCTTGTCAGCAGTCCTTAGGGCACTGACAAAGCTGCCATTTGAACTGCTAAGGTTGGTGAAGCTAAGGCTACTATCATGGAAGGTGGTCTTTTTTTCTTCTTTTTCCCAACTGTGACGCTTTCCAAGGTAGCCTTCTTCATGGCTATAACTTCAGCCAGGAGAGTGTCTGAGTTGGTGGTATTGTCTTCCAGAAAAGAACTCTGCATCTTCCAGAAGGAGTCGGTTTCCCTGAGAACAGATCCTTCCTTCATAACCAAAGTGAACTCATTTTTTCCCATCTGAATCAACCAGTTACTCTACTATCCTTCTGCCCAAATCCAAAACACTCAAAAGAAAAGAACTGGCATTAGCTAGACATGTCCAGAGCCCTGCACATCTATCTCAATAGAACGACTGCTTTCTAATGGTCAGATGCACTGTTTGTATCTCACATTGTGCGAAATTAAAGACAGAGGGTGCCTAAGACCACAATAGCCTACTTGGTTAGGCAGTGCATCTCCAAGGCTTATGAAACACAGGGCCTGAGGCCATTGAAGGCAATCATGGCCCATTTAACCACAGCAGCTGTGACTATGGCAGCCTTCTCTACTAGAGCAACAGTACAGGAAATATGCAGAGCTGCCACATGGGCATTGTTCTCAACATTTGTGAGACACTACTGAAGACCAAATATCATCAGCAGAAGCATCCTTCAGTAGGAGGGTCCTGCAACTAGCAGTTGCACCATGATGACAAACAAGAATCCCCCCCAGAACACTCACAGTTGGGGTACAGCTAACCAGTCCTGGATGACTTATCCCCACTGAAGGAGAATGAAACATTAGGTCTTACCTGAAGGTTCCTTCACTTCAGTGAGGGTGAAGTCATCCACTTCCCACCCAAAACAAAAGAGAGAGAGAGACTGAGATTTTGAGGACCTGGTTGCTAAAAGAATCAAGACAAACAATAAACATTTTAAAAATATATATCTAAAACAGAAAACCAGCCAGAGAAGCAGTGGGGCCTTTGGATGACAAAGGACTAAAGGGATTGCTAAAGGAAGATAGAGAGATGGCAGAGAAGCTTAATTACTTTTTTGCTTCTGTGTTCACTGTGGAAATTGTGGGGCATGGACCCATGCCACAGCCCCTATTTTCAGGAATGGAATCTGAAATTGAGGTGATCAGAGTTCTAGACCTGGGGAAATTAAAAACTGATAAGTCTCCATGTCCTGATCACATACACCCAAGAGTTCTTAAGGAACTCAGATGTGAGATAATTGATCTAATAAATACAGGTTGCTTACCTGTAATTGGAGATCTTCGAGTGGTCATCTGTGCATTCACAACTCTGGGATTAAGTGCGCCTGCGCCGATCCTGATCAGTAATCTTCAAAGCCTAACGGATTTTCGCGCCAGCTCCCCGGTCACGTGCACGTCCCATTGCGCATGACCCGGGGAGGGGCACGAGGATCCCGCCAGTTCCTTCTGACCGCTGCTAACAGCCCCCAAGAAAAAATGAGGGAGACCGAACGCAGAGGGGAAGGAGGGCGGGTGGTGTGAATGCACAGATGACCACTCGAAGATCTCCAATTACAGGTAAGCAACCTGTATATCTTCTTCGTGGTCTCTGTGCATCACACCTCTGGGAGAATAGCGAGCAATAAACACACCACATACCTGGAGGGGGGTGCTGGAGGTCTCACATCTGAGCTGCTTGTAGAACTGCACGGCCCACCACAGTACGCTGATGGACGCGGACATCTAGGGCGTAGTGTTTCACAAACGTGTGAGGAGACGCCCATGTTGCAGCATTGCAGATGTCTCCCAGGGGAATGCCCTTTAGAAATGCTGTGGAAGTAGCCACGGCTCAAGTGGAGTGTGCCCGGAGGGACGCCGGTAATGGCCTCTTGGCCAGGAGGTAGGCGAGTTTTATCGTCTCTACTATCCACTTCGAGAGTCTTTGAGACGACAGTTTCTGTCCCTGTCTGGGCAAGGCATAAGAAATGAAGAGAGCCGGAGACTTGCGGAAGGATTTTGTCTGGTGCAAGTAGAAGTACAGAGCTCTCTTGACATCTAAAGTGTGTAAACTGCGTTGCGTTGGGTCCTGGGGACCAGGAAAAAACACCGGCAACGTGATGTCCGCCCCTATGTGAAAGTCCGAGACTATCTTAGGCAGGAAGGCGACATCGGGAGCCAGAGTAATGGCACTGTGGTGGAACGTGAGGTATGGTGGGTCGCAACGAAGCGCCAAGAGCTCACTCACGCGCCGAGTAGATGTGATGGCTACCAAAAATGCAACCTTCCATGACAGAAGTTGAAGGCTGCATGAAGCCATGGGTTCAAAGGGTTTTCCCATTAGCTTAGTGAGAACCAGGGGCAAGTCCCATGCCGGAACTGGTGTCTGCACTGGAGGATAGAGACGATTCATTCCCTTGAGGAATTGCTTCGTTGTTGGATGGGAAAATACCGAGTAGCCATCAATCTTAGAATGATTGACTGAGATGGCTGACAAATAAACCCGGATAGATGAGTGACACAATCCTCTGTCCTTACATGACAGGAGGAAACCAAACACATCCTTAAGCGTAGCGGGGATGGAGGGCTGTCCGACCGACGCCAGGAAGGCTAAAAATTTAGTCCATTTTGACTCATATGAACGTCGTGTGGAGAGTTTGCGTGAGTTCAGTAGGACTTAAGCAATTTGTGAATCCAATCCTAAGGTTGGATCAACCAAACTTAGTTTCAGTCTGGGCACATCGTGGTGCAGTACCCGGCCCCCGTACATCCCGAGGAGATCTGGGTCCATCGGGAGGTGGAGATATACCCCTCGTGAGAGGCTGAGGAGTGTGGGGAACCAGGATTGTCTCGGCCACCATGGGGTGACGAGAATCGCCCACGGTCGCTCTGACATCAGTTTGTGGACTACTCTTGGTATTAGAGGAATCGGGAATAGGTACAGTCGTCTCCCCGTCCACAGGAGAAGGAGGCCGTCCCCGAGAGAGGTCGGATCTGCACCTGCTCTGGAGCAGAATAGGTGACACTTCTTGTTCTCCCGAGAGGCGAATACATCCACGGATGGATGCCCCCAACGATCAAAGATCGGAGTCAGGTAGAGGGGGTTTAGTTCCCACTCGTGTAGGGACGCTCCTCCCCTGCTCAGGAAGTCTGCTTGGACGTTGAGTAGCCCTGGGAGGTGAGTTGCTACCAGGTGAATGTCTAGTGACGGGCACTCATCCCAAAGTTCTATCGCTAGACGACAAAGTCCACGGGAGACCGTCCCGCCCTGACGGTTCATGTAAAACATGGTGGTAGTGTTGTCTGTTAGGACAGCCACCATCTTTCCCGACAGGGATTGGCGGAAAGATCTCACTGCGTAGAGAACTGCCAACAGCTCCAGGAAGTTGATATGGTTGTGGGCCACAGAGGGATGCCACCTGTTGCCCACACCTACACCATCCAAGTGAGCTCCCCACCCCATAGGGAGGCGTCTGTGGTGACAGTCGCCGAGGGGGGTGGAAGTCGGAAAGGTGCACCCGATTGCAAGTTCTGGGGCACAAGCCACCAAGTTAGGGTCTCCAGGACCTGGTTTGACATCCGAAAACGTTTGGAGAGGGAATGAATACTGGGGCGGAATCGCCTCAAAAACCAAAGCTGCAGTGGTCTCATCCGCAATTTGGCGAAGGGGATCACTGCCGTCATTGCGGTCATCAGGCCTAGCAGGCGAAGGATTTGTTTGGCTGTAGTCTCCTTGTTCTCCCGGATGGAAAGGAGAAGGGAGACTATATCCGATGCCCTGTTGGGGGGCAGGAACGCTCTGCATTGCAGGTAGTCCAGAATGGCTCCGATAAATTGCACCCATCTGGAAGGGGTGAGCATGGACTTTTTGAGGTTTATCGTCAGCCCTAGTGAATCTAGGGTTCGAAGGGTGATAGAAATGTGGTTTTGTAGTTCCGTCATAGAGGGAGCAACCAGAAGCCAGTCGTCCAGGTAAGGATAAAGGTGGACACCTTGAAGCCGTAGATGGGCCACTACTACTGCCATAAGCTTCGTGAAGACACGAGGAGCCGTAGAGAGGCCAAAAGGTAGATCCTTGTATTGGAAGTGACGCGGACCGACCGCGAAGCATAGGTACGGCCTGTGGACGCATGGAAGTATGCGTCCTTTAAGTCCAGCGTCACCATCCACGCGTTGGCTTCTAGTAGCGGTAGGATGGTCTGGAGGGTGGTCATACGGAACTTCTTGTAGGTGATGAACGCATTGAGGTTCCGAAGATCTAGTATGGGATGAAGTCCGCCATCCTTTTTTGGAACCGTGAAGTAGCGAGAGTAGAATCCCTGCTGTAGGTGGTTTGTTGGTACCGGTTCTATGGTATCTTTTGACAGGAGGGCTTCGATTTCCGACGATAGTGTGTCGGAGGGGGGTGGTGGTTACGAAGTACGATTCTTGTGGTATCTGAAAGAATTCTATTCTGTAGCCCTCTGCTACAACAGAGAGGGCCCATTTGTCTGACGTTATGCGTTGCTATGCGGGTAGAAATGGTGACAGACGTGTGGGAAGACCGGAGCGGATGGGAGAGTCAAAGACTCTGCTTGTTGGGCTTAGGAGGCTTGGCCTTAGAAGCGGAAGCGGATGGAAACCGTGGTTTGTGGCCGTAAGGTTTCTGCTGATAAGCAGTAGACGATGGCCTCTGCCATTGGGGTTCAGTGGGAGATCGTTGCGGCTGCTTTTTGGACCAGGATCTCTGTCATGTTTTCTGCTTCTGCTGTCTCGGTTGCGAGACGCCCAGGTTACGAGACGTCTTTATGCTCTTGTCTAAGTCATGAAGAACTGTGTCCGTGGTGGAACTGAACAGTCCTTCACCCTCAAATGGAAGATCTTCCACCAGGGATTTAGTATCATGTGGAAGCGAAGTCGACCTCAGCCAGGCGTGGCGGCGAAGGGCAACTGCCGAAGTGAGAGTCTTGGAAGTGACATCCACAGCATGCTTCGATGCGTTAAGCTGGTGTTTTGCCAGGACCATGCCTTCCTTCTGGATCTTCCTGGCTAGACGTTGTTTATCCTCAGGAAGGTGGGCCAGAAGCAGTGTCATCTGCTCCCATAGGGAGTATTGTATCTGCTCATGCAGGCTGTATAGTTTGCAGTTTTTATGCCTAACGCACCAGCTGAATAAAAACGTCTCCCAAGAGTCCAGTTTCCATCCCTCCTTGTCCAGGGGGGAGGAATGTCCACTACGGCCCCTGGCCGAGGGGGTTACTACAACAGAGTTAGGTTTGGGGTGGATGAATAAGAATTCTGCCCCTGGCTCTTGGAGCCTGTACATGTGGTCCAATCTCTTGCTAGAGATTGGGGTTGAGGAGGGATGCCCCCAGGATTCCTTGGCGGTGTTCAAGAGCACCGATATGAGTGGTAAAGCTACCGCGGTGGATGTATCCATCTGTATGATATCGAAGATGGCATCGGTAGCGGTGGGGGTTGGCTGAACCGTGGCAAGTGCCATTCTTTTGATGAGCTCTCCATAGGAGAAGGCCATTCTTTTGATGAGCTCTCCATAGGATTTCACATCCTCAGAGGGAGAGATTGGCAAATTTTCAGCCACATCGGGGGATGGTGACGGTTGGATGGGAGATTCATCATTGGAAGATGCGGAAGATTCAGGTATCGACTGGTCGGAATGTTTGGAGGGAGACAGAGGTCGACGGGTCTGGTTGGTAGGGAGGAAGGTCGATGTCGGGTGGAGTTTGTATCGGTATCAGAGGCGGTTTCGGTATCGGAGTCGGTCTCGGGGCCGGGGGATCTCGGCATCGGGAGACTCTTGACGACGTCGACTGGCGATCCCACTCCGCCGGGTACCACTGCGGGGGTGGAGGGTAGGAGGAACCATACAGGTATCGCCATTGACGGACGTCCCACGGCACCGAGGATGGGGGGAGGCGCCAGTCCCGCTCACCTCTTGGTGTCGGTAGTGGGTCGGGCCCGGTCTCGGGACTACTGCGAGGAATCTGCGTCAGCTCGATGTTGGGTTCTGAATCTGTGAGCTGGATGGGTCGCGGCATCGGGGAGGCGGAGCTGCCCCGGGATCGCTCATGCCCTGGAGGGTCAAGCTGTGGAGACCCGTGCTGGGTCATGTTGGACGCGGGATGCGTCAACGAAGCTCTGGAGGTTTTCTTGTGCTTCAGCTTGCCCTTACCCTCTTTGCCCTCTCTGTGTTTCTTAGCAGGAGTTTGTGGCAGCGAGAGGGGTCTTTTCGGTGCCGATTTCTCGGTACCGGAGGGACTTCGTACCGGCGATGACATCGGACCTGTTGGTGCCGATGGGGATGCTCCCGAGGTGTCGGCTGCGGACATCTTCGGGGACAATGCTGCTTCCAGAAGTGCTACTCTCAGTCGGGCCGCGCGGTTCTTACGAGTTTGTTTGGAGAATGCAGTGCAACTCGAGCAGGAATCGACACGATGCGACTCACCCAGGCACAACAAGCAGAGGGAATGCTTGTCTGGGGGAGCGATTTTACTCCCGCAGTTAAGGCAGCGTTTAAAGAAACCCCACCGCTGGGCCATAGGCCGAGCGGGGAGTAGGAGGAGGAAATCCGAAAAACGAGTCCAGAAAACAGTCCGTAGTCAAGAAAAACAGGAGAAATCAGTCCGAAAGGCCTTTCCAATGGAAAAACGAAAGTTAGCTACCGACTGAAGCGGAGAGGGGATCCTCACGACGCGGCGGTCAGAAGAGAACTGGCGGGATCCTCATGCCCCTCCCCGGGTCATGCGCAATGGGACGTGCACATGACCGGGGAGCTGGCGCGAAAATCTGTTAGGCTTTGAAGATTACCGATCGGGATCGGCGCAGGCGCACTTAATCCCAGAGGTGTGATGCACAGAGACCACGAAGAAGATCCGATATATGTACACTATCACTAAATTCAGTTGCTGTATCAGAAGACTGGAGAGTAGCAAATGTTAGATCAGTTTTTAAAAAGGGATCTGGAGGACTACCAGGAAATTACAGGCCAGTCAGCCTAATGTCCATCTAAGGCAAATTAGTAGAAACTGTAATTAGAGATAGCATTGTTAGTCACAGGACAAAGCCTGCTGAGGAAAAATGAGCATGGCTTCTGCAAAGGGAAGCCCTGCCTCACCAACTTTTTGGAGTTCTTTGAGGAAATGAACAAGCATGTAGGCAATGGTGACCTGGTAAACATTATATACTTGGACTTTCAAAAGGCTTTTGACAAGGTACCTCACCAAAGACTCCTGAGTAAATGTAGCAATCATGGGATAAGAGGATGGGTTCTAATGGATTAAAACTGGCTCAATGACAGAAAGCAAAGAATAGGAATAAATGGACAGTTCTCTTGATGGAAGTAAGTAAGCACTAGGGCCCACAAGGATTGGTACTGGGGCTGGTACTTTTTAATTTATTCATTAATGCTGGACTAGTGGTGAGTAGTGTAGTGGCCAAGTTTTCACCGTATTATTCAGGATGGTGAAAACCAAGGCTGACTGTGAAGCGCTCCAAAAGGATTATAAAATGATGAATGAATTAAAGATAGCGTCTAAATGAAATAACTGTGTTGTAATAGGTGATTTTAACTACCCACACATTGATTATGTAAATATGTGTTCAAGACAGGAAAAAGAGATTGAGTTTCTAGACACCCTCAATGACTGAGCAGATGGTCACAGAACCTACCAGGGGAGAGGCGATCCTGGATTTGGTCCTAAGTAATGCCCAAAACCTGGTGACATATGTAAAAGTGATTGCACTGCTTGGGAACAGTGACCATCATGCTATTGAGTTCAACATTTGTATAAATAGGGAGTTGCCTAAAAAGACTGACACAACCACTTCTAACTTTAAAAGGGGTTACTTCTCTGATAAGAAGGGACATGTGAGGAAGAAACTGAAAAGAAAACTAGAAATGGAGCTGGAAGATGCTGAAGAGGTGCGTGTGGGGAAAAGGAAGAGGATTCTATTACAAAAAAACCACAAGAAATGCTAACTGATTTAAAAACAGAAATCAAAGAAATAACACAAAATAGATTTGTTTTTATTTAACAAAATAGATGATTTGACAAAAAGTTAAAGAAGTTGAAGGTACAGCAAATATCGCTCTTGATAGAACAAAAAAAAAGTCCCAGAACTAAATGAACTAAAAACATTTGAAACATGAGAAAAATCAAAGATAATGTTATTAGAAAACAAAGTAAGAGAGCATAAATTAAAATTTAGAGGGGTCTCGCCCAACTTTGAAATGAACAAAGAGATAACTGCAGCTTTAAACCAATGGCTATCAGAACTCCTCCACTTATCAGGAACAATTGTAGTAAACGCCTACAGGCGGAACATGACACATGCTACCTCACCAGCGTTAATCCCAGATGTAATTGTGAAATTGTGGACATTAAAAAAAAAACCATTTTGGATATGGCAAGAATAAATGGAGGTTTGGAATTAATAGACACTACAGTCCAAGTGTTTCCTGACTTGCCAGTTGAAATACTGAATGCCAGACACAATTTACGTCTGATAGCGCAACGGCTAAATTAAATGAAACAGAGATACAGGTGGCTCCCACTTGGGCACTTATCAGTAACCTTCCATGGGAAAAATACTAACAGCATACAATGCAAAGTCTGGAGAAGAGCTCATTAAGGAAATACAAGAGGCTCAACAGGAATGAAAAACAAAAGGAGGAAGAAACAAAGAGACACAACAAAGGACTTTGAAATAAGCCTGGAGAAATTATCTCAACTTCAATTATTTTGACAGACTCAAAGATATATCATGAGCTTCAAGAATGGTGGTGATGTTAGGTTTCCAGGGATTCCCCCCCACACACACCCTCCTAATGGGAGAGTCCGCAGCACTCCAATGGGAGCAAGCACCGTGGAAGTCGGCAGAGACTCGTTCCGCAAACCCAAACCCCAAGGAGGGAAGCTCCTCTTGAGGACTTTTCCAAGAAACAAGATAAAGTGCAACCTGAATACTAATTTACTTTGCTTATAGTCTAGATATATAAACTAGATGTAAGCTGAAAAGATATTTTAAGATATCAGTTAAAGTTTAATGGTTTATAATAGCTTAAATAGTAGAAGTAGGTGAAATGATTGCAATGAAATCCATGGAGGGAGAAAACCTCAAGAAGAAAGTAGACAGAGTAACAATCTTTCCAAGCCCATAATAAAAGAAATATCAATGTTTAGAATATTAGGATTTGCCAAAACAATGGGTTTGGTCTGCCTGTAATAATTAAAGAAAACATGTTTAATATAATTGTTTCTTGTGCATGGAAAACAACAACTGTTATGGTTGTTATTATTGTTGTTGTTGTTGTTATTATTATTGATTATGATGATGATGATGGTGATGATATAGACATGTGCTGGATTTCTGCTACAATGACATTTTAGAAGTGGAAATTTTACCAGCAACTTTTGCGGTCCATAACCTGATCACTTTGGAACTACAAGATACCCCAAAAAGAAATAGATGGACATTGAATGTTTCTATTTTAAAAATCTAAAGTTTGTAAATGATTCGGGGGAAAAAATCAATTTGTTAATAAAAATATTCAATCTGGAATATCAATAAATTCTGTATGGGATGCTTTTAAAGCCTATTCTAGAGGCTGTATGATTAGAGAATCAGCATACCTTAAAAAACAAAGGTTAGAAAAATACTTCCAAATTCAAGAACAGATTAAAAAGCAAGAAGAACAGCTGAAACAGAAACCATCAAATGAACAAAGGAAATTTAATCTTAAACTTTTAAAACACCAAATGAACTGTTTGTTAACACAGGAACTGGCAAAGAAAATAAGCTATGCTAAGCAGAACTTTTTTGAAAATGCTAATAAACCTTCCAGATGGTCGGTGTATAAGCTACGTAAAGAAAAGAAAAAGAAGTATATCAGAACACTTAAAAATGATTTTGGAGAAGAAAAAAATAAACTGGAAGATCTAAAAAAAATTGTGGAGTTGTTTTATGAAAACCTATATAACAAAAGAGAAGCAACACAGGAACAAATTAAACAGTATTTCAAAATTCACAAACCCAAAATATTTACAGAAAATCAGAGGAAAGTATTAAACGATCCCATCTCTGTAGCAGAAATGACAAAAGCATTTAGGAAACAAAAAAAGAGAAAAACTCCAGGGCCAGATGGATTTCCAGTGGAATTTTATCATCCTTTTGAAGATCAATTTATGGCGGGCTTAGAAATCGAGCTTAAAACTGTTAGAAAAGAGAACCAAATATTTGGGAATAAAGTTAACAAATAGATGCAGTTCTTTGATGGAAGATAACTATATGGAACTCATGAAGGATATTAAGAGGGACTTGGAAAAGTGGAATAAACTTCAAATATCCTTTATGGGAAGAATAGCTACTATTAAAATGAATATATTACCAAGATTGATTATCCTATTTCAAACAATTCCGATTCTCCAAAATCAAAAAAATACTTTAAAGAACTAGAAAAAATTACCACTCAATTTATCTGGCAAGGTAAAAGACCAAGAATAAGACTTAAAGCACTGCAAGATGCTAAAGAGAGAGCTGGCTTTGCTTTACCTGATTGGTTGTTATATTATAAAGCAGCAGCCCTGACCAGTGCTCCTTCTAAAGCTGCGGAGTCTTGGGAGCAAAAATTCTACTTTGTGAGGTACTGGCATTAAAGTTGTGAGTGAGCGATTTGGCTACTGCATAAATTAGATTGCTCTGGAGTCATCCTTCCTGAGCTAAGATAAAAATGTGAGCTGGAGGCTAAAAAACGGTGAGCTAGCTCACACTAACTCATCTTAGAGGAAACACTGGCCCTGACCTGGGTAAAAGACTGGATTACCTTAGAAAATACAAGATTCCTGAAAATAGAAGGACATGATTTACATCTAGGATGGCCCACTTTTGTATAGTATGGATAAGCAAGTACTAACAAGTACTTCCAACAATTTATTAGAGCATCTCTACTGAAAATGTGGGAACAAGAAAGAAAAAAATCTACACCAAAACTCCAAGATAGTTGCCCCATTAGAAGCCTAATTTATACCAAGAAGAAACCCTAAGATATGATGACTTACTGAACAATAAAAATGAACTTAAACCAATAGAAAACTTATCTTGGTGGCAGAAAAGTCAAATTGTAGATAGAAGAAGAAGAAGAGATTGGATTTATACCCCGCCCTCCACTCCCCAAGGGAGTCTCAGAGCAGCTTACAAACTCCTTTCCCTTCCCCTCCCCACAACAGATACCCTGTGAGGTAGGTGGGGCTGAGAGAGCTCTTTCCCAAGCTGTCCTTGAGAGAACAGCTGGTACAGAGCTATGGCTTGCCCAAGGTCATCCAGCCAGGTGCAAGTGGAGGAGTGGGGAATCAAACCCAGTTCTCCCAGATTAGAGTCCATGCACTTAACCACTACACCAAACTGGCTACAGCAAAGATAAACCGTTAGTTTTTTACTATAAAACCTTAGAGCCAGCCGTGGCTGGGAGGGCGGGGTATAAATGTAATAACTAAATCAATAAATAAAATTAGATAAGATATTCTTACATACAGAAGAAAAACTTATTAAAAAAAATTACGCTACTCTTAGAATATAAGACACAAGATTAAATGGCTTAAAATGTTATGGTTAAATGGGCACAAAATTTGGGATTTAATATAGACATAGATAAATGGCTACAGCTTTGGGAAATACAAAATATAAAAATTACAAAAGCAATATCATACAAACCCCCCAATGTTTTATAAATGATATATTACACCTGACAAACTGACAAAGTTTGATCCCAATCTGTTTCACATCACATTATTAAGTTTCAATATTGTAACAGGTAAAATGATTGCTTTCTTTAAAGTTTTACAGATCCCAACTGTGTTTTATGCTTTTTAAAAAATGTGGGAGTTTGATGTTTTCAATGAAGGGTATTTTTGACCCAAATTCCAAATTATATTCTTCTTTTCCTGTATTGCTGAAGGAAGTTAACCTTGAGGCCTGATTTTTTTCATAGTAGGCAATGTCATGATTGAGATAACTTCAGGTTTCCAACACTTTTGCTGTAATTTGGGGTCATTTTGACCCCAATGCCAAAGTAGTGTGGTCTTTTTTTCCTTGGAAGGGTTAAAAAAAAAGACTTCGGATTGGTTTGAGGGTTGAAATCAGATGTTCATTGCAACCCCAGATAGCTGCACCATATAAAAGCCAAGGGATGGCCTTGCTCTGGAACAGTTTCAAGGCCAGTTCAACTAGAAATCCTCCTTTTGAGGTATAGAATTTAAAGATGGCCCTAGTGGCTGTTGAGATTGAGGGCTTTTGTTATCCCCAGGTGGGTTTTCCATAGGAGGGCTTTGCTAAATGTCATCCCCAGATACTTAAAGGTGCTGTATTGTTTGATGGGATTGCCATCTATTGACCATTTAAATCTTCGAGGTCCAGATATGTCTAGAGAGAGAGTGGGTAAATGGCTGATTTAAAAAGGTCTGTATTAGATGTTTGCAATTTCATCACAATAGATGATCATGTGCTAGTGGTATCACAAATTGGTTGAAATGTAACAGTCAGTCCCCAAGCATCTTGTTTCTTAGAGGGCATGAAGCCAAATGCTCAGGCTGTATTTAAATGTCTCTTAAGAAATTCTACATTGCAACATCATTCTTTGATGTAAAGTTTTCTTCAATAATCACATTGTTAAATGCTGCCTGTACATGGTTTGGTAGTTGAGACAGAGCATGAGCTGTCAGTCATCAAATATCAGTACAGTCATGAAGTCACTTCTCTGACCTTCCATGACCCCTTCTCTGGTGGCTGCTGTCAGGATTACTGACCGTATTCATGCAGTGTGTTCATTTCACCTGTTGTCTAAGTATTATGTCATATTTGCTTCACTGTTCCTGTACAAAGGCAATGGTTTCTTTCTTGTCGCAGTTTGTTGTTTGAAGCCAGTCCCACTGGAAATACGACTTAATGCCCTAAAATTAAGGTCTTAGAAGGAATTCTGAAGTTGGCAAAGTAAACATATGACATCATTGGGAGGAAGGAGAAAGCGGGTGAGAGGGATACCTCATTGCTCTATATTCTGCCGAATGAGCGTGTTAGATACAAAGTTCCTCTTTATACCATAAACAGGACTTACAGAAAGCCCCTCTAAGCACAGTTAATATTCCACTTACTTGATGATGAAAGATTTCTCTCAGCAGAGAAACTATTTATTATGTGAAATCCACCAAGTCACTAATGTGCTGAACTGTCATCACTATTCCATTAGTGCAAGTTACTTGAAAAGTGAAGTCTGTGGCCCCCCAAATGTAATGCAGCCACCAGTCTTTTCTTCAAGGAGGCCTGAATGGCACTAATGGCACTGAACTAGATGTTAGCGAGCGATAGTGATAGCTAATGCCCACCCTGAGGGAATCCCCCCCACACACACCTTTATCCTGCATGGTAGCCCTTCCATCTTAGAATTCCTAAAACAATGTTTATACCTTCTTCCTTAATCTCTTATCCTTCAGCTCATCTTTTGACTTCCTTTAAGCTGGTTTTCACACCCCTCTATGGAAATTCAGCATCCTCAAACGTTCATGAGCTCTTCCTGGCCAAACCAAGAGCCTCTTCAATGCACATTCTTCATAACTTACCTGCTATTTCTGATACTATTCAACATGTTATTTCCCATCTGACTAAGCCTCTCTTTTCTATACTTCCTACTGTACCTGGCTTCTGTCTCTCATTTTGCTGTCATCAGTACATAGCAGAACCTAGCAGCTGCTGCCATTGACCAGGGGAAACATGAACGTGACCATCTAGAGCAGGATGAGATGACAGTAAAAGCCAAGTATAAATTTCATCTCTAAATCCAGTTTGTTTACAACTTAATAGGTTTTCGAAGGCTTTCATGGCTGGAGTTCATTAGTTGTTGTAGATTTTCCAGGCTGCGTGGCCGTGGTCTTGGCACTGTAGTACCGGATGTTTCACCAGCAGCTGTGACTGGCGTCCTCAGAGGTATAACACAGAAAGATGGAGTACTCTCTGTGTCAATGTGAGAACAAAAATGGTAGGCAGGTAATTTATATCTACTCAGGAAGGTGGGGTAGGGCTGAGTCATTATCTTGTAGGTGTTTCCCAGGCTGTTACATGGTAATGGAGGAGCTTTCCTGAGGTTCTTTTGCATATGGATTGGCTTTTGAAATTCTAATCTTATCTGTAGTGCTGGTTGTAAGATGTAGAGCATTTTGTGTTTTTCAGGACTGGAAACCATGCCCTATTTATTTTTAAACTCTCTTCTTTCCTGTTGAAATTGTGTTTGTTTATGACTTTCAATGGCTTCCTTGTGTAATCTGACATGGTAATTAGATGTGTTGTCCAGCATTTCAGTGTCTTGGAATAAGATACTGCATCCTGTTTGAGTTAGGCTATGTTCAGTCACTGCTGATTTCTCCAGTTGGCCAAGTCTGCACTGTCTTTCATGTTCTTTTATTCTTGTATGGATGCTACGTTGTGTGGTTCCGATGTAAACCTGTCCACAACTGCAAGATATATGGTATACTCCTGCAGAAGTGAGGGGGTGTCTTCTGTCTTTTGCCAATCGTAGCATCTGTTGTATTTTTCTGGTGGGTTTGAATACCGTTTGTAGGTTGTGTGTTTACTGTTTGTAGGTTGTGTTACAAGTCAGTGTTCCCTCTAAGCTGAGTTAGTGTGAGCTAGCTCACAGTTTTTTAGCCTCCAGCTCACACATTTTTGTCTTTGCTCAGGAAGGATGGCTTTAGAGCAAACTGATTTATGCAGCAGCCAAATCGCTCGCTCACAACTTTAATGCCAGTAGCTTACAAAGTAGTTTTTTGCTCACAAGACTCCACAGCATAAAGGGAGCAGTGGTTACAACTTCAAAAAAAAAACTATGGCTGAGGACAGACTGGCAACCTGGAGTGAGATGAATGAGGAGGAAACTGCTGCGGGGGAAAAACTCCCCGGGGCTGGCCGTTCACACCGGCCTGTGTATTGCGCAACGGTGCCGATACGGAGCGTTCAGACTGCTGCGGAGTGGCCCCACGTGGGCCGGCCTCCGCAGTTCGTGATAGGGCTGTTTCGGCAATTTGCGCATGTGCGCAAACTGGCAAAACGCCGCGTTCACACTGCCGCCTCCACTTGCCTCCCGCCTTCTTCCGGTTCACATTGCCTGGAAGCGGGAGGCAAGCGCAAGACGGCCCCTGGACACTGGTTTCTCCCGGTGTCCTGTTAAAGCGGATGGAAAGCGAGTGGGAGACGGGTAAGTGCGAAATGGAGCCGATGGACAGATGCGCATGTCTGAACGCGCTCCCTTCTTCCACTTCCTTTTTTAAAAAATTTTTTTTTTTTAATTAATTTTATCTATATCTAATTCTACAACGCTACTTTTCTAAGCTATGTTTACCTTATACAGAGTGTGCTTTATCATTTGCTTAATATTGCTATGCCATTAATACATATGAAGCGTTTTAAACCTTGGCTAATATTTAGATAAAATTGTTACTGATGATACATGAAAAATAAAAAAAAGCTGTTTGACAGACATGCTCTTTTGAAGGAATGCTTAATTATACACATAATCTATTATATATAAGTGCAGTTTCAAAAAACATTTCAGCCTTTATTTCTTCTTTCGTCCTCTTCTTGTCTTAACAGTCTCTTCTTGTACTTTTGGGGCTGCTGCTCCCTTTTCCGAGTCTGACGTTTCTTCTTCGCTCTTTGAGCTATCAAATCCATACATACTTTCTTGCGATGCCAGTGAACCATCTGAGTCTTTCTCTTTTTTCTTTTCTTTGCTTTTTTTCAAAAAACTTTTCGCCTGTTGGACAGAGTCAATCTTGTATTTCTTGTTTTTGATGCTGAAGCTCAGTCCTTCCGGAACATTCCACCTATAGATAATAGATTCAGACTGTAGCCAAGATGTCAGTTTTCCATAGGCTTTCCTTCTTTTCCTTATTTCAAATGGGATGTCTTTCATCACTTTAACTTCTTTTCCTTTGATCTTCAGAACTGCTTTATTTGTGGTCCTGAGCACCACATCTCTTGTTGACTTTTTGGAGAACCTTATCTGAATCTCACCAGGCAGGCTTTTCTTTTTAGTATAATCTGGATAGGTTCTGTAAACCATATCCATATCGCTTTTTATTTCCGCTGCTTTTAAGCCCGTCACTGGTTCAAGCGCTTCACTTAACAGATTTTTAAGGTCTTCTCCTTTATCCTCTGGTACATTCTGAAGTCTTAGGAAAAAATTCGATCTTTCCATCTGAAGTTTCAAGAGCTGATCAGAATGGAAGGCCTTTTCTTTCTCCGCTTTTTGTAGTCTTGAATCATGATTTTTAACTGAAGTCTTAACTTCCAGAAGTTCTCGCTGCAGCTTCTCTGTAGTTTTATTCGACTCCTTCAGGTCCAATTGCATCTTGTCCATCTTAACGTTGAGAGCTGTCATTTGGTCCACTAGAGGTCGCAATAACGAGGAGAACACCGTGCTCATCTCCGTGGTATCAACCTTTGAACTCGGAGCTGTACTTCCTAATTTGGGGGAAGGTTTCGGTTTCCCCGCCATTGTTGAGACTGTGCTTCTTTGTTGATAGTTAGATAAGATGGACGAAAGGAGCAAATTCCACGACTGCGCTTATATCTTTTTAAAGTTCATATCCTCTAAAGAGCGATGCTGCCATCAAGCAAGCCGAACATACGTTTTTTCATGCAGTAACGCCACGTAAAGAGTCCCGTAAGTACGCCAGTCTTGAGGGGGGGGGTTTTACTCCACCCGCCTTTCCCGCTGTATTCTGTTTCTTTTTACTTCAGACTCACTGTTTCTCCAAGCGTAACTGTCAGTTCCAGCCTCATTGCTTCACACTCTCTGCTGCTTCTCGGTTTTGCGCTTTTAGCCATACGGCTCCCACGGACGGGGGAACCTATGGGGGTGATGAAAGGGGACCTCAATCCCTCGATCGCCACCGTAGGGAGAGATCCCCCTCGTGCCACCCCAGGCAGAGCCCCTTCACTAGGGTCTCTGGGGGCTCGGCACCGGTCCGAAGCCCCTTCTTCCCGCCGGGTACGGATCGCGCTCCCCGCTAGTGCGGAGGAGCGCGTCCGCCATGGTCGCAAATCTTGCCGGAAGTCCTTCTTCCACTTCCAATGCGGGGCTGTCCCGCTTTACATTGCCAGTCTGTCCTCAGCCTATACATTAGCATGTTGTAGAATAATAACTAGAGGTTTTGTGTGTGCCATTTACAGGGGAAGAGTTCTACCATCTATATTTGATTCATTTTTATATAAACAGTAGTAAGGACCATAGCTGTGGAGGCCCTTGAATCTCAATGGGATAATGGCAAACAAACTCAACTCTTTCTCTTCCCACAGGATCTGACAGGTGGGCAGTTTGAAGAAAACTTGAGCCAGTTGAACCTGAAGGAAGGTGTGGATTACCACCATTTTAACTGATGTTTATGGTATAGTCCGACATTGTGGAACAAGCCAAAGGAGGCAAGATTTTGATTTTTATCCAGCAGTAGATGAAATGTATGATCTTTGCTTTACTTATGAGTTCCTTCCTCAAGGGAACTATTAATAAATTCAAATATTACACACTTCTGTATTTCCATGTTGCAGAAATGGGGGGGGGGGGGGCAAATTGGGGAGAGAGAAACTTGACCCAGGATAGCAAAATTTAGACTACAATCGCAATTTCGCTAAGTGGTTCACAGAGGTTCCCTGCAGGCCAAGCAGACAGCATTTTGTCTCCTATAAATGGATGCCTAATGGCTCAGCACATCCTGCACTGAAGGGCGCTGTGACTTACAAAGCTTGTTAGAACAGATTTTGTCAAACTTTGAGGTACCACTGGATTCTAGTTTGATTCTGCAGTCATATACTTGTATTTTGTAGTATGATAGGTTTTAATTGTAAGCTGCTTTAGGAGCCAATCTAGTTGAAGAGCAGGATATAGCTACATCAAATAAATACTGGAGAAGAAATACAGGACCAGGAACACCAGATCCACAATCAACTGGGACTGGGATGAAAACAAGACCTGGCACACACTAGCCTGATTCAGCAGGCTGATGAGAAAGCGATGGCACCCAGTTGTAATTCCACCACATACAGTCTGGCATACATTTTGTCAGCCTTAAACCCGTTAAGCAGCTGAATTCGCAGGGGACAGACAGCCGTTTCTCTTTACCTGGTTTTCCAGCGGTAAATGCATCCACTTAAGTTTTTAAAGGAAACTGTAGTGAAAGGGCTTTATCAGTTTTGATGGCTCAAGAAGCAATGAGGCCCTGCAGTTTTTCCAGCATTGACTAATGCCCCATCATTGGCAGGAACAGCTGGTTCTCCTAACACAAGATTTTTCTTTTATGCTTTGAGACACAAGTGCTAGAATGCAGGGATTAAAGAGGCCCCACTTTTTAACAACCTGAGGCAGGTTAGAAAGAGCAGGATATAGGAGAGCAATTTTAGATGAGAATATAACTTATTATAGAGAAGTCTGAAATAAGTATGCATTATTAGATGCTACCCTGTAATTTAAGACTCTCCTCTGCCATACTATTGCAATCTGTTGTTATAATTTGAAGAACTTCTATACAGGTCCACCGGTGGTGGGTCTCCATCAGAAGACCAAAGCATATGGCTCACTAAAGTAAAGTGAGACGCATACAGAAAAAGACCTTATTTCTCTAAACATATTTTCCTCTTAAATCATGTCCCCATTTGCTTAGCACCTTCACACACAAGTATAACAGGGCATATTATCACCATTGAAACTGCCACAAAAGACATCAACACAAGGTCAGGTTTAAATATTTCATATCTAAAAAGGGGAGGATGGAAAGAGGAGAAACTGCTGTACTTTCTGTTTAGAGATATGGCATATTTTCAGATTTCCAGTTGAAATTGAACAATCTAGGTTATGACCCCATTGTTTTGGTGCCCTTTGCACATGCCAAAAACATCAAAAGTTCCTTTCCTGGACATCACTAGAGTATTGGGATGTCAACTGGATGAAAACATTTTAACCCCCCCCCATCTTTTTTACTAAAGAACAAAACAGCCACCACCTGTGCCCACCAACCCGAGTTACGGATTGACTCATCTCTATAATAATTGTGCTTTTGGGTGGAACTTTCCTGAACATTCCACACACTCCCAAATCAGTTGGCTCCATGATGTGTCACTCAGAAGCTGTCCCTATCCACTGGTTGTGTTGCTTGAGTCCCGCCCACAGTGCGCTCCATCAGCCATTGACCTGTCAACCACCACTCAAGAGTATTTGTATGCCATTGGCCAGGTGCAAGGGTCTGCTCCTCTTCCCCACCTACTCCAGCCACTGTTCCCTGTCAGAATTGCTGGCAAACAGCTGTGTCTCCTAACTTTTCCCTCATTGGTTGTTGGTAGGCAACCAAGCTTGGTAATGGCAGTAAAAAGACAAAGGAATGAAACCCTTTCCATGCCTTTGTGAGGAACTCATTGGCACCAATCCTGACTAGGGTTGCCAGCTCCAGGTAGGGAAATTCCTGCTGAGTCCTTCTGCCCCGCCCCCGCTGCCCTCCACAGGATCCCCCCCCCCCCCCAAAAAATATTCAGGTATTTCCCTGCTCAGAGCTGGGAAGCCTACTTTCCCTTCAGTGCCTGTTGCTGGTCAACCAAGCTTGGTTCTGTCAGTAAAAGGCCCTTTCCACACCTATTTTGGCCTTCAGGAGAAAACTCATTGGGTCAGTCAGGGTTTCAGAGCATGGTAGAGGCTGCAGGTGTGTGTGTGGGTGGGGGATGGAAAGCTGAAGATTGATGCTTGGCTGGGAATGAGATAGGGTTGCCAACTCCAGTTGCGAAATTCCTGGAGATTTGAGGGATGGAACCTGGAGAGGGTGAGGTTTGAGGAGGGGTGGGACTTCAGACAGGTACAATGACATAGATTCTACCCTCCAAACCAGTGATTCTCTCCTGGGGAACCACTGTTGCCAATATCCAGGTGAGGGCTGGAGATCACTCAGAATTACAACTGCTCTCCAGATGGCATTGATCAGTTCCCCTGGAGAAAATGGTAGACTCTGTGTCCTTGTACGCTGCTGAGAGGTCCCCCCGCCCCATGACAGCCAATGTGCCATGGCAGTCAGAGCTTCAGAGCATGGTAGAGGTTGCAGGTGTGCGGGGGAGAGATGGAAAGCTGAACAGTGAGGGGAAAATAAAGGTAAGTTGATGCTTGGCTGGGAAGGAGATAGGGTTGCCAACTCCAGGTGGGAAATTCCTGGAGATTTGAGGGATGGAGACTGGAGAAGGTGAGGTTTGAGGAGGGATGAGATCTCAGACAGGTACAATGACAGACTTCACCCTCCAAACTAGCCATTCCCTCCTGGGGAACCATTGTTGCCAATCTCCAGGTGGGGACTGGCGATCACTCAGAATTACAACTGCTCTTCAGGTAGAAGAGATTAGTGCCTCTGGAAAAAATGGTGGACTCTGTGTCATTATACCCTGCTGAGATTGCCACAGCAAATTGACGCTGAGTGCCCAAGGCCTTGGCACTCTCCCGGAGCCCCTTTCTAGAGCCCATTGTATTTATTTCCACAATGGGCCTTATTCCTAGTGTTACAATAAAAGTGAGATAGTTTGATTTTTTTTCCTGGGAGATACTTTAATTCAGTTTTTGGAAGGGAACACAAAATATCAGCATTCATACTGAACTTGAAAGTCAGTGTGGTTACAGATTGAGGTCATAAGTACTTCTGTGGATTTTTTTTTTTAAAAAAAACACCTTCCTTCCACTTAAGGAGCTTCTGAAAAACAGGCTTGTACTCAGTTTTACTTTTCACTTCTTCAGAAAACAGCATCTCAAATTGCAGAGCCAATGGCTACTTCCACCTTGTTACCATGTCCCATGCTTCCAGTTATGTGCTCTGTACAAAAGAAGAAAAAGGAAGACAGCTGGTGATCAAGTTTATGGTATGGCTTAAGAGTTCCTTTGTAAAAGAAAATGCAAGCAATGATAATCCACTGGGCTGTATGAATATGTGGATAATTTATTCATTATACGTACACATTTTAAAAACTAAGTTTCTTTGTGAGTGGGTTAAAATTATACCATTTTATAAGTGATCGGTTGCCTTGTTCAGGAGTTGCAACACATGCTTCTACCCTGGTAAATAGACAGAGCTCTGTACCCACTCAGTTTCTTTCCGGAGATGCGACCAGGACAATGACTGGACTTACTGGAGCAGTACTCTTTTTCTCTCCTTCTCTTCCTTGAATCCCGAACTGCAGAACTGGTTGTTTTTAACAAACTAGAAAATTGAGCCATTCGTTCTGACAATTTTTACAATTATAGAGAGACAGCAATGACTTTCATGAATAAAGGTTTGTTTTACAAGTTCATCTGTAAGCCCCCCACCCACCTTCCCGGCAGCCTAAAAGATGAATCGAGTTCAAAAGGGTTGGTAAAATAAACACACTTCAGAATTTTTTTTTTCCTGGCTTTAACAAGGCTTTGTGTTTTTGTTTTGTTTGGTTTTTTCCCCTCTGTGCCCTTATGAAACATGATCTCTGCAAGCTGGGCAGTGCTGCATATTTTCACATATCCCCTCTGAAAAATGGGTTAGAAGGGAATCAAACTGCTGTGAAAATTCCTCCAGCTTGTAGAGGGTGAAGCCTTCAGCTAGAGCACCAAGAGACGCAGATGTGGCTGTCACTCTTGGATCAGAGAGCTGTGAGGCCATTTTCAAGTGTTTTAATACCAAGGAAATGAAAAGCAGTGTTCACGATTCCGCATTCTTCTTTGTAATTGTTATCTCATTGTCACTTAGTAGGGAAAAAGAGTGTTGTGCAATGCCATTGTTGTTTAAAGCTGATCCTGGGTGATGATTTTTAAAATGATGATCACCACAGCTTTTTTTGTAGAAAAAGCCCAGCAGGAACTCATTAGCATATTTGGCCACACCCGACAGCACAGCTCATTAGCATGTTAGCTGGGGAGGCTGGGAAAGCACAGGGCAGGCATGAAAGCTTGCCTCTCCCCCCCCCCCACCCCGAGCTTCTCTGCCCCACTTCAGCATTGCCCTTCTAGTCTCTCTCCCCCCCCCGAACCAGATGTCTGGGCCAGGGAAAAGGCGGGGAGGGAAAGAAAGGCATTTTCAACGTGCCTGGGTTCTCCTCCTGATCTCACACCTGGGGAAAGGAAGGCATGCATGCACACATGCCCCTTTCTTCCTTGAGCCTCTCCGCTATTGCAGAGAGACTCGGGGAAGTACAGAGGGGCATGGTTAAATACCTTTCTCTCCCTCCCCCAGATCGGGGAGGGAAAGAAAGGCATTTTCAACGTGTCTGGGTTCCCTGCTGGCCCTTTTCCAGCTGTGACATGTCAGCTAGAGAAGAGAAGGCAGAGCTAGGCTTTTCCTTGTCAATTTCACTCTCAGCTGACTAACGGGGAATGAAATTGACAAGGAAATCCTGATGGGCTCCCCAGAGGGAAAGACAGCATTTTAACATGCCGCCTTTCCCTCTTGTATGTAACGGGAGGGCAGTGTGCTCTGTAGCCACGCATGCCAGAGGTTTTGGTTGTAGGCACGGCCAACTCAGGAGCCAGCCAGAACTGCGTTCCTGTGTGTTCCTGCCCCAAAATAGCCCTTGTCACCCTTTCCTCCTCAGAGGATCATGTAATTGGGTATTTGAACAAGACCCAGCGCTAGTTGAGGGCAACAGTGTCATTCTGTGGTTATACTTGGAACCAGTTCTAACACACTGCTGCACAACTACTGGTCCTTTTACCCATCTAAGAGCAGATACAATTAATGTGTTCTTGTACTATTGTTCCCATAAAATGGCGGGGGTATTTGATGACATGAGTGTAGGAAGGCATTTTCTGACCAGCTTGCTATGCAACTAGTGCCACTATAACTGTCTGGACATTAGTGACTCAGTATTACAAACTCTTTTTAGGTTTCTTTGTAGTG
Source organism: Lepidodactylus listeri (assembly GCA_029233225.1). Lineage (NCBI taxonomy): Eukaryota > Metazoa > Chordata > Lepidosauria > Squamata > Gekkonidae > Lepidodactylus > Lepidodactylus listeri. Next base: position 13,090,353 of record JARCFY010000015.1, on the reverse strand, counting down.
CAGTGTACTTCAGGGGCCAGTCTTAGGGACAGACAATTCTTACACCAGTTGTTTGCAACATGGTCTGTACCATACCATACAAAATACAGCTGGTTACAGACAAGTCCTATGTTATTCTACCACACAGAGCCCAGAGAGCATCTGAAATAAGCTTTCTGCTACCCTGGATGCCTTAGACTCACAGTTCCCCAATTCACATGTTCTCCTCCGTGGAGACTTTAAATGCAAGACTGGGTGCTGGTGTGCCTGGCCCCTCAGACTGCTCTAACAATCAGGCCATTCTGCAAGCCTGTTATTTAGACAGATGGTCCCAAGGATCTCTTATAAACAATCAATGCTGGTTTAAGACTTTTGGAGCTGCTTTCTATTTTTCAGGTTCACAACCTCCACGGTACTATCTTTGATTCTTCCCATGGGATTTACATATACCTCTTACACGCACCTACCTTCATGGGGTGCTAGCTCCATTGATTTTATACCAGCTTCATCCTCACTTGTACCCCACATCTATTACTTTGGAGTAGCTGATAGAGCGGAGAGTGATCTTGGCCTAATTTTAAGATCCTCTGATAAACTTTTCCCCACTGATCTAAAACCCCCCACTGATAAGAGTATTGTCTGGTGAAAGGAGACTCAGATGGTCATCCCAGTTAATGTTCCTCGCTCACCGAGCTTCAGGAGAGCAGAGCTCTTATGAAACGCACGTACACAAAAGCTTATACCTAGGATAAAATGTTGTTGGTCTTAACAGTGCCACCGGACTCAAACTTTGTTCCGCTAGACACCCTAAAACACTATGAGGACATAACTAGGCCATTACTAGTCTTAGTAAGACCACTACTGGTCTGCAACAAGCCCTCACCTTCTCTTTTCTTTTCCCTCTAGAGGCTCGTTTGACTAGGAAAGTAGATATTGTAGGAACAGACTAAAAAGATTCTCATGCCATGTGTGATCTAACAAAAGTGGGTTATCCATGGACTCCTTAATTACTGTGAGATTTGCCTATAAAGAGCTTCTTGAAGCAAAAAAAGCATTGTTAGCCAGTTTTTGAGAAAGGTCTTCCAGTCTTCAGGTTTGGGAAGCATCCATGAATAAAGTATAGTGCAGAGTACTGTTGAAAAGTCAACTAAAGACAATAATTGCAGTCCTTTAAAAAAAATCTAGATATTAATTAGGGATAAATAGTTACTTAGCTTTCTCTCTCTTAACATACTTTATATAACTAGAAAGGCAGAACCTAAGAGGAACGCTATGGAATCCACAGTTTCTTGTAAAATTCAGAGTGGAAATTCTAACCACTTCTTCCTATTAAGCACAGTTTTAGACCAGCTGCACTGTATTAATTTGTGCTCACTGTCTCATCAACAAAACTCTGGAAGACTTTCAAGGAATGAGATAGGGGGAGGTTATAAAGCACTTGCTTTTGGGCAGCCCCATTCATACACATTCTCAAGAGGACAAAGGCTTGCTGGCTGAAATCTTGGACTTTATTGAGGGTGTACTATACACTCTGCTCTACTATACATAAGCCCTCTTGAAACAACCCCACAAAAATCTGTAGGACAAGTTAAGTGGATCTCTAAATACATTACCTTGGCAACTAGTTGTGGTTTGGGCACTTTCATTAAGTCACAGATGTAGTTACGTTGCTCCCTCACAAATGGCAATTCTGCATCCCTGTTTTGAGAAGGGAAACAGCATATAAAGTTAGCATAACATTATCCCTTAAACAGAGCCTGGAGGGCAAATATATTAATCTGGGGGGCAGATTCATATGATTGGATCCAGCAAATAGTCAATGGAAGATGCAGACAGTTGCAGAGTTTGCCCATATCACCTTTCCCCTAGCAGTCCTTTCTAACATCCAGGAAGGTTTATTCAGAGGGTCGCCGAACCTGCATGGAGTAAAAGCCATGTCGCTTGGGAGGGTCCACTGGGAAAGGGGATGCAATTGCTATGCCTGTTCTGCCAGTGCAGCTTTGCTGATGGAACAGGAGAGGGCAATTCCCCTTTCTCCCTCCCCACTACAGCCTCTGGCCCATGTAGCTATTAGTTCACCTGGGTCCTGCAACCCCAGTGATACACTTTTCAGGGGTCAGAGAAGACTGCTGGAGGGAAAGGAACATGGGAACCATCTATGAGCCTTGCATCTCTGGATTGCTGGATGCAACCCATAATTTGCAAATTGCTGTGGCTATGATCCACAAAGTAAACAGAGGGGTGCAGTTTACATTCTTTTGCACTCTTGAGGACTAAAGTATCTCATTAGTGACCATTTTGATTTATACCAAACCTTTCCAGTATTCCAGTGTAATGTGCATCTGAAGCAGTAGGTCGTTCAAAGATGGTATTTTCCTCAGACATTTAAGTAATATGCATCTGTTTTGTATAATCTGCACTCTAGAGCAAATTGCTGCATAGTAATGGGAGCACAAAGTTTTCAGTATGGTTAGGTTAACTCACCAGTTAGTATCACTTAGAATTCTCATAACTTCTTCTAGGATGTCAGGGTCAGCTATATCACTATAGGTTATTAGCATTTCATAAATTTGACTAGCCGTCGTCTTCCTTATCTGGAGATTTTAAAAAAATAAAATTGTAGTTGCTCAAATGATAGCCTGATTATTGTATTTTGCTAACCATGTGGTTGGTTAAAACTGCTTTTTGATGCTAAGAGCATGTAACCCCAGAACAACCAGAATGCTGACAGAAGAGGCAGTATCAGATTCAGAAAGTCAGAGCTTTTAAAGCACTAGGCTACAACAACAGAGCTGAAGGCAAATAGTTGCTCTATTTGGGCTGTGGAGCCAACAAGCATGATAGCATAGAATTTATAAAGTCCGTTTTTGAATGATACCAGGCTGCAGAAACCCAATATCGCTGATGTGGGTGAGGGTGTATGTCTCACTAACTCTTTGCATCCAGAAGGTCCCGTGTTCGATCCCAGGCATCTACAGTTAAAAGGGCAGATAACAGGTGTTGCGAAATATCTCTGTCTGAGGCCCCGGAGAGCCAATGCCAGTCAGAGTAGGCCACACTGACCTTGAAAGATGAATGATCTGACTCAGTATAAGGTAGCTTCATGTGTTCACATGCTTAGCGATAGACTGAAAGCTCTGTAATTCATTGTGTTTTGCTCCATGTCTGAATGTCTGGGGGGACTGCTTCCAAACCCTAGAGCAGGGGTGGCCAAACTTGCTTAACTTAAGAGCCGCACAGAATAAACATCAGATGACTGAGAGCCGCAAAACATGGACAAATATGACACATTTTGTATTAAAAAAAATTATTGAATATTTTATTGAAAAATATGCAGGTTTGCTTTTTTATTAACATTAAATGAGTGCAAAAAAATAAAAAAGGGGGTAAAGATATTGATAATGATATTTATTTGTCCCATGATATTTGTTTGTTAATGATATTAATTGTCTAAGACAGAGAGAAAGAGAGAGAGAAGTGGAAAGAAAGAGAGAGAGAGAGAAACAAAGCAAACAGATAGAGGGAGGGATGGGAAAGAAAGGAAGGGAGAGAGAGAGAGAAAGAAAGGAAAAGAGAAAGAAAGGTGGAGAGAAAGCAAATAGATGGGGGAGGGAGGGGGAAAGAGAGAAACAAAGAAAGGAAATAGATGGGGAAGGAGGGGAAGGAAGGAAGGGAGAAAGAGAAAAATCAAAACAAAGATAGCAAATAGATTGGAGTGGAAGAAAGGGGAGGAAGGAAGGAAAGAAAGGAAGGAAGAAGGGAGAAAGAGAAAGGTGGAAAGTAAGAAAGAGGTGGAAAGAAAGTAAATAGATGGGGGAGGAAGAAAGGGGAAAAGAGAAACAGAGGTGGAAAGAAAGCAAATAAATGGGGAGTGAGGGAGGAAGGAAGGGTGGAAAGAAAACAGCTTTAACTTTAAATGTGCCAGGGCTTGAAGAAGAAGTTTAAAGAGACACATGCCTTCTCCAAGCTGATGGGTGGGGCCGCGGGGAGGGGGCTTGGAGAACATCTTTAAATGTGTTCTCCAAGCCCCACCATCCCCGGGCTGACTTGGCTTGGTTAAGAGATTTTAAAAGACAAATGCCTTCTCCGAACCAAGTCAGCTGGCCAGTGTGGCAGTGGGGTGGGGCTTGGAGAACACATTTAACTTTAGATGGGGAGGGAGGGGAAAAAGAGAGAAAGAATTGTGAAAATAAAGCAAATAGATGGTGGGAGGGAGAAAGAGGTGGAAAGAAAGCAACTTTAACTTAAAAGGCGTCCTCCAAGTCCCTCTGCCCACTGGCTTGGCTTGGAGAAGGGATTTAAAGAGACAAATGTCTCCTCCAAACAAGCTGGGGGGGGCCTTTGAGAACACATATAAAGTTAAAGTAGCTTTCTTTCTCTGCTCCCCTGCCCACTTCAAGCCTACTCAGGGAGGGGAACACTGGCTGGGGAAGGGAAGACTGATTGGGGAGGCATGTTTCCCCAGCCACCCTGCCGGGAGCCACACAATGTGTGTGAAAGAGCCACATGAGGCTCCGGAGCCACAGTTTGGCCACCCCTGCCCTAGAGGAACCATTCTGAGTTCCATGATGGATGAAAGGCAAGATTAAGTAAGGATTCAGTGAATAGTACTGGGAACAATCCTTAGAGATAAAAATAGTCATATTAAAAAATGAGGGATACTGCCTCTGTGAAGCCATCCCAGCTACTCCTGGAGCAACTGGGAGAGAACTGGCCAGAAACAGAACTAATGTCATTTTTGAGGCACTGAGGCCTCTGAGACAGACACACACATAAGAGATAAAATCTCCTCAAAAGATCTCAGCATGAGGTGATGCTTTGGGAAAGAAGAAAATGGTTGAATATCTTATTACTTGGCCAGTAGAGCCTGTGATCAAATCGAGATCAAGTCAAGCCTGAACTCTCCCTTGAAGCTAAAATGGCTATCATACTTTGGACATATTATGAGAAGACAAAGAGTAATTGGAAAATACAATAATGCTAGGAAAAGCTGAAGGCAACAGGGAAAGAAGGAGACCCAACAAGAAATGGATTGACACAATAAAAGAAGCCTCAGACCTCAGTTCGCAAGACCTGAGCAAGGCTGTTAACAAGAGGAGGTCATTAATTCATAGGGTTGCTGTAAGTCAGTTGGGAGGTCATTAATTCATAGGGTTGCTGTAAGTCAATTTGGGAGGTCATTAATTCAGAGGGTTGCTGTAAGTCAGTAGCAACTTGATGGCACTTCACACACACACACACACAGAGCGGTGAGAGCCTTTACATTTAAGGGAGAGGTCAGAGGAAACATCCTCCCTGACTTGCTTGGAGATGAAGTCAGCACACACTCTAATGAATCAAGGATGGGCCCTTGATAGGCTTCTTGCCTAGGGGCCAGGGCTGTATCCTCTGAGGCCTTGTAAGCAGGGGTCATTTCGAGCAGGAGCTTGGGGGAGCGCAGCTCTGGGAGTTAATGCCAGCCCCACCCCCCAGTGGGGGAATGCCTGCTTGTGTCCTGGCTGCAGCAAAATGACCCCACCGTCCCCTGGAAAGTTCCTTGTCCCTCCAACCAGCCTTCTGAAGGCTTCAGCCACCACTGAAGCTCTCCTCCCAGAAGAATGGTATTTCTGAGGCTTGGATTGGTAGCTGTCCACTTTCTTTCTTTCTTTCTTTCTTTCTTTCTCTCTCCCTCTCTCTCCCTCTCCCTTCTTCCTTTCTTGCCTTCTGACATACTTCCAGTGATGTCAGGTGGTATAGCACATGCAAATAAGTTATGCTAATGAGTTATGCTAATAAGCTCCGGCACCTCTTTTTCTACGAAATGACCCCTGCTTATAAGTATTATGTGAGGGAAAAATGGCAATAGTTTTGAGAGTAGCTGTAATCTTTGTAGCTTGTAAGGATGTCACTAAACGCAATATAATCAAGCGGCTTTTATTTAGATTTTAAGCATTAAAAACTGAGAGTGTATACATTATCGGGTTTTATAGTTTTATTTCTTTTTTTATTTAACAGTCTGATGACCCAGCCGTCTTGGGACAGAATTAGTCTTATAAATACCATCCTCTGTTTCCATCGTCAGATAGAAACCGCTGCTGCCAGGAATTTAGCTACATTCAAAGTAATACCAGGATCAATATCAGCTAAGAGGGAAGGCATAGAATCAAGGGGAACATTGGAAACCATCACCAGCTCTATTCACCAGGCTCTCAAAGGGGCAATCAACACACAATCAAAGAAGACATGGGATAAAGTTTCAGTTGCCCCAGACCCACAGGCACGCAGGTTATCCAAGCACAGCACTCTTCGGAAACTCTACTAACCTTGTATGCCAATAAAGGTTGTGTATTGTGTGTGTGTAAACAGCAGCACATAGGCAGTGAAGTGCAAGCACACAAGGTAAAAAAAAAAAAACTCTACTAACCAACATCTTCAGTACTTACAATAGGAAACGGATGGCAAAGAAGGAGGAAGAGCTGAAATAAAACTTTCTTTCTCATGTCACCTGGAAATTGAATCAGGCCACAAAACCTAAGGGGGAAAGTAACATCGTTACATCCATGGCTTTCTTTTGTAGTATCGTATCAGAGATGCATTTTATAGATAAATTCTACAATAATTCATAAGTGTAGCAACGTGAATTTTGATGAATTGCAATTGCAAAAAATCTTTTAAGTGTTTAGAAACTCTCAAAGATGCTTTATGGAAATGGATTAAAAAATTAAATGGCAGTCACTATCCAATTTTTCCCATCACTCGCAACAAACTAAAAGGCTCTCTAGAGTAAAGCAGGTGAAGTTTGCTATAAGTATTACGGCTGATTTTCATTCTGAGGAAAGATAAATGGATTGATAGTAGACAGACATTGAATTAAGTCAATGCCTTAACATATTGGTCTACTATCAATTCCATTCTTCTTTCTTGTATCTCAAATTAAGAAGTGAAAAATTATAGCAGCTGTAAAAAAGCTGAAAGACATAACTTGCATAGTTTTCCATAGCAGACACTTGGAAAGATTACAGCATTTTTACATGTTTTCAAAAAAAGATAAGTGCTGCTAAGCTCTAGAACGAAAGGATCCATATGCTGACCCCCTAGGCTACTATTTTAGAGTTGTTATAAGCAAGACCCCCCTCCCCCCCCCCCCCAAAAAAAAAAAAAGATTTAGAGAACCATTTGGCTAAATCATGTGAACCAGTAGCAGCAAAAGTGTTGGAACTGTAGTTGAAGTCTCACACAGATACCCCCCTTTATTACTCATGCATTTCAATCTTAACCTACCGAGTCAATGAGGAAATTGTCTGGAATACCAACATTCAAACTGTGCTGCGGCTTTATAAATTTAAGTCTGCACCACCAGTGGGCTGTGGGGTCATTTAACCAGGAACATTTGTTCTACCGTCAATATTCCTACGGAGCCCTTCTTAATTCAGAGCGGTTCTGCTAACAGGTATTTAAATAAGGACAGGCACAGTGAATCCTTGTGCATTTTGCCATTTCTCTGCTGATGACACTGCTGTGGAAATCATCATTTTAGTACATCTCATTATTTTCTCCTAGAAAATCACAAACCCACAGATAGGAGAAAAGTAACTTCCTTAACAGACTGGTTTATTTTCACAGCCCACTATTTAACCATTCCCCCACATTCTTACAATTTTGAACCAACGTACACTGCAATGCTTGAGCGAAGTTTCTGGATGTCTTTAGATTTCTTGCTTTCTTCTTTACAAAGTACAAGTAATTTCATGGGAAAGGGATGGCTGGGGAAGAAAAAAATGAGATAAGGTCTGGCACAGTTCAGCAACATTGCCCTTAACTTCTCTAGGAAACTCTGTAGAGGATACGTCTCCATGAGTGACAAGAATAACATGAATTGGAACAGCCAAAAAATATATTGGTTAGCACAGTGCGAACAACTATGCTATAGCTTTGTACATAATTGAGAACTTGTCAGGTTTGCATGCTTTCTGTAACAGGCTTCAAAGTAACTCAAGCTTGTTTTGAGTTTTCCCAACAAAAGCTGGCCCATTAAAATGAGTGTTCGCTTGCGTGTATATGCAAAGGACAAAGAGATGTGTGATGTTAGAGTGCAAAAGGAGCACAAGTTTGCACATGTGCAAACTATCCCCAGGGAAAAGTACACTACCAGAAAGGGGGTGGATAATGTTATTTTTTTGTAATCTGGGTAACTTTCTTCACAATTATGCAAGATTGTTCACAAGACTGGATGGAATTTATTGGACATTAATTCAGTTAACAGGAGTGCTAGCTGCTTTTCAGCACAGGACAATGGCAATATGGAGAATAAGGTGTGATTTCCAAAGGAAATGGCAACGTACACATTTGGCAAAGAGGCCAATTTCAGTAGAGCATCTGGAAAAAATTTAGAGCATATGTAGGATTCTGAATCTGAAATAGTCCTGTTTTGCTTTCTGTCATCTGCCAATTCCACATTTGCAATAACTAACCTATGGGTGATCTCAAATAGCACAGCCTCTCCAAAGGAAATTGAGAAAATTCCTTCTCCTGTATGGGCAGCACTCCAGCAGAAACAGGATCAGTGCCTGGGGGAAATGGGTCTGTCTAAAGGCTCTGTGCTATGCAAATTGGGCACACGTGTTCCTGAAAACAGAACTTCTAAAAAAGATGACCAACACTTTCGCTAGATCAATCACAACACTGCTGTGGCGGCTGTTAACACACAGTGCCCCTCCCCCCGTCAGCAAAAGAAACAAATTACCAATGTTAAGAAGTCACTAATCCAGGTATAAAGCTCTTGACTGGTTATTAAGATCTGTAAGCCAAGTCTCATGGCCCATTACCAAAGCTTCAGCAAATGTGTGTAATGAATACCCAGATGCATAAATATTTTTGATCCAAAACAAAAGGAGAGGACAAGAATGAGAAAACTATTCTGACCACTATTAGGAGCACGTGTTATTTTTGCAGAATCTGGGAGTCCTCAAGTACCATACAAGGATACTTAACAGGAAGTTCAACTAATTCACTGGAATTATTCTTACAAAACAATTATCTTCTCAACAGATTGCCATTAGAACATCCCACTAGAGTTTGAGAATTAGCCCCCTTTGTAAATTCTATGTCAACATTGCAAACTCTGAAACTCAGATGCTTCATCTTCCACAAACAGAACAGATTACCCAAAGTCAACTGATTATATTTTGTACAGTTCTGACCTTGTCATGAAATCTGCAAAGGCTTGGCAGTTTCTGAGTTACTAACAAGCAACACATTAGAAGCTCTGAGAATGTTGGAGGTGTGGGAACAGTGCAGTGGGACGGTCGGGGCCAGGTCCTGCTCCTATGCACTGCCAGCTTCTTGTTATCTTTAGAGGAGACTTGGGGGATCCCGAGCTCTGCTACACTCTCTGGAGGGGGTGCAGTGCAAGGGACGTGATCTTGGCCCCCTGCCTGTGGCAATAGGCGAGGGGAAGCCTGTGGATTGTCTTGAGCAAGAAATGAAGAAGAACACCCATGGTCAGCCATGGGCAATTAGCTGTTGCTACCCACTAAAGAAGGACTTAAAAGCTGGTACCTCATCCAAAACACCAATGAAGCATAGCACCGTGAGTACTTTTTAAAGCAACTTAAACTGAAATGCTACTACATAACGTCAGCCCTTTCAAAGAATAAAAAGACTGGAAGGGAGGGGTGAAGAACTTTTTCTGCCCCTCCCCCCACCTTTGCTGCAGCTAGCAAAAGGATCTAAAGTTAACCATGTGATCAATCTACTGGGCGAAGAAAACAAGACTGCACCTTCTCCAGTTGACCGTCCCAAGAATTATTACCCTTTTTACGACTCTGAACTTTAGTAGCCTAATAAATCTTTTTGTCCTTTCTAGGAAACTTTGTAATCAGTATTGAATTTGGGATTTGTTATAGCTTAATACTTGAATTATAAAGACCATATTTTAATTAGTGTTACTCCCAACTTGCATATGTACTTAGTTCCCATAATAATGGATGTTTACTGAAACTGTAAACTCCACTTTTGCCTGACTAATTGCTTTGGAATATATAGACTCCTGATAAGCCTTTTGCCCTACGTTGACCTTGTCTACAATGCAGCAGCTCCTGGCATGCACTCTTTAACATTCTTATCTCTGCAAAACTTGGCTGGCTTCAGAAATTACCTCTAGAAAAGCTACGATCTGATGGTGATTTCTGGAAAAATGATTTCTAACAACAGACTACAAAACACTTCAGAGGTTTTATTGTTAGTTACACCAGAATTTATGGATGACAAACCTATTCAAGTTCCCTTGAAAGATCTTCTCAGTATGCTCACTGTGGCCATAAAAAAAAGCTGTTGACGAAGGCTTTCATTGAGTACAGACTGATATTCAAATAAAGACTCAACAACTCAAATCTAAGAGCCAAACAGCCCAGACAGTGAAGAAAAAAAGACTGGACTGCCTTGAAAACGCAGAGGGAACCTACAAACAAGATGACTGGATTTTGCCTACAAAGCCAAATGTAACCATCACAAAAATGTACCAGAAACTCTATAAAAAAAATTATGGCTGATGAAACTCCCAAAGCAGTGGCTTCTTTACCAACACAGAGACAACAAAAACACCAATTTATGGAATTACAAACTACTACAAAGAGGGAATATAGTCAGCTGTTCTCAGAAGACAATTTTTACCCTTACAAAGGGAAAAGGCACAAAATTAAGACTTTAAAACTTAGGAGGAAGAATCAGAAAATCAAGAAAAAGTTGATATATACAAAAATTCTGGGGAAAGTATGAGGGAACTCCCTCCACTTTAGGTCTATATCATTTCAATATTGAGGGAGCCCCAGATACTCTTGAGGGAGTAAGGTCCTCTTAAATGGCTGTGTCCTAATATACTTGTACTTAGAGTAAAGAGTCATACATTGTACAATATAATTCAAAACTTTAGGGAAACTATATTAATAGAAACTAAGAAACTGTATATTATAAACAATTTATAGTGGAGAAATGAGATGGATTAGACGACTGTAATGAAGAGGAAATTGATCTGAAATGATGTACCCCCATTCGTTTGTTTGTTTTGGAAAAATAAAAACGTTTAAAAAAAGCAGCTTTGAGAGTGTTGGAGGAACGAAGAGGCTACCAGCTCCACAATCTGAGATAAGGTTTTTTCCCTCCAAATACTGCTATGGTGGTTGGCATACCACCAGTGATATTTGACGTGGCCAGGTTTGCTTCACTGACTTCTACAGGATGATATTGTGCTGTGGCTATATCTGTGGCCACTATGAAAGTTTTGTGGCAGTACCTCAGGCCACAGCTAATGGTCAGATCAAGCTCCACTCAGGCAGTGGCAGTCTTTGGAGTCCAATTGTTAGTATTACGTGGATTCTAACAGAAAGATATTTGTGAAAATGGTCACATTCAGGCATTTCACTTTGTGTTGAATTCAACCTATAAAAATAACTGTTTTCTATTTAAAATATCTTTTCCATTATTCAGACATGTCCTTTAGCACTGTTTCTAGGCAATTAACAATTCTGACAAGAGATATCATTAGTTGTGAAACCTTCCCTCCCTTTAGGAGAGAAAGGGGAAATGGCAATAGCAGGAAAATATGCCTTCAATGTAGCTATTAGCACTTTTCCATGTAAAGCATACAATCTTAAATCTCCAGTTTTCCCCCCAAATCCCCAAGAGTTTTTAAAATTTTGGTTTTTTCACAATGAGCAATGGAAACAAAGCCATGGCATTTAAAAGTAAAATGGTAAACTGATCATAGAGTAATAATGAAAGGGAATAGGAAATTATGCAGCATTTCTGAGCATTCAGTCTTTCTAAAAAAAACCCAAAAACCTAAAGAGTTGGAATAAACCTGCACATTAAACAAAGTTCCTTTTTATCTGATTTGTCCCCTTTGCTACAGAATGCAACTACTAGAGCTGCACTTCAACGCACGGAATTTGTGTGCTAGTATACTTTTTTTTTTCCCAAGCAAAGCCAAAAGCAGCTGTAAGCGGAGAATGATTTGCAGTGAGGGGGAAAAAAGGTGAAGGATTAAATAACCACCAACTGAAGCAGAAGGTTTTCAAAAATCTTGTTTAATGCATGGGCTGCAAAAAAGGAGTCACAACATAGCTCTCGGATCTACTAATGAAGCTTCAAAATAAGACTGTCCTAGATATACCTTCTGTCAAGATATAGAAAATCTGTATGAATTCCAGTAATCTCCACTGCCAGTAATATAGATGAGGCAGAATGCAACTCTTTCTTTGAAGATCTTCCAGCAAGGGGTGAACCCAACCTCCCCCCCCCCCCATCAATAAACACTTACTTTTCTTCAGCTACAAAGATGTCAAAACATCCATTGGCCAATAGCTGGTCCAGCATCTTCAGCAGTGGTACCGACACCCTTGTGAGGAAATCACATAAGATACAATGCAACATTTGGCACAGCTGTCATTAGGACATACAAGCGGAAGATTAAAAAAAAGAGAAAACTCTTGCCCTATTTCATATACTTACTGTATTGTCAAATGCCCCACACTGGATTAAAATCAGATCAATACAGCATTTGCCCAGGGCTGCCTGCACATCCTAGCTAGGGGTCTGTACCCACATGAACATTTTTGCCCCCCAACACACTTCTACTGAGTACTTGCCTGTTTGTCTTGTGTACCATCCACATAGTGCCCCAGCTGACAGCCTACCAAACCTGCTGGGCCTTGGAGTTCCCAAGACGGCTTGTTCTTGGGGACTTCAGCGTCCATGTCGATCCTGCTGCCTCTCAGTGGGCATCAGACCTGCTGTCCTCCCTGGCAGCACTGGGGCTCTCCCAGACTATATGTTGTACTGCACACCAAGCGGACCACACACTGGATAAAATGGCTGCTTTGGAGGGTTGAGTTTATGGCATTATACTGTGCTGAGGCTGTTTGCCTCCCCAAGCCTCACCCTCCAAATCTCCAGGAATTTCCCAACCTGGAGCTGGCAGCCCTAAGGTGAATTGATCTCTGTAGCTGGGAGATCCATTGTGATTCCCAGAGCACTGCCTCTGCTGCTGTGAGGGAAGAGGAAGCGGGTGGGTGGCTGGGAGAGGGATGGACCAGAAAGGTGATGGGGTGGGGTCAGAAAGAGATGAGAGGGTGATGAGGTGGGGAGGCAGAAAAACAAAGAGAACGATGATGGGTCAGAAAGAGAGATGAGAGGGAGAGAGTAAGAAAAGGGGGGGGGCAGAAGGGAGAAGGAGTGTGAGAATGCTCTGTAGGGGGAGAGGGGAGGAAGCAAAGGGGTGAGGAATGGGATAACCATCCTGCAAGTTTCTTGCAGGGCTCCACTTGTTACTCTCTATTCTTGGGCTTCTTTGAGTGTAAGATAACTTGGATAATTTTTGGTGGGGGGGGGACAATTAAATTATTTAACTTATTTGCAGTCCACCTTTCTCACTGAAACTTAAAGCAGATGAGAGAAAGAGAAAAAATAATGTAGTCATACAGATCAAGACATCCAATGAACGATGCAGTAGGACCGGGAATACAAAAATTGACAATGTGAAAAGCAAACTGCTCAAACCTGTATACTGCAAGCAGTGCTGAATATGGGATTACAAAGGTACAAAGCAATCCAATGCCCACTCCCCACTCCCATATGAAAGTGCCCTTCCGGACTGTTCTGTCCCACTACAGATTTAATTCCATTACAAGAATGCCCTCCTGTACATTTTGCAGAGCGACCATTCTGTGGGAGCCTTCCTGATCTCCTCAGGCAAGCGGTTCTACAAGGTGGGGAGCCTTGAACTGATAACCAGTCCCTTGAATTGAGCCCAATAACTGATCGGTAGCCAACGATGGCAGGATGGATGTGACATGCATGTTCTACCTGTTACCCCCTAATAATTGGTCTGCTATACTCTGTACCAACTGGAGTTTTCCAAATTGACTTCATGTAGAGTGAATCCTGGGTCCAGTATAAACCCATGGCTCTTAATTAATCAGAGTGGACAGCATTGTGTCTTACAAGACTGCAGCCTTCCCAATCAGCATTACTTCAGTTTTATCAGAATTCCATTTCAGCATGTTCACCTTTAGTCAATTAACCACATCAATAAGGCACTGCTCAGAAGTTGGCTTAGGCAGATATAGGGGTGTTCTGTACAAGGATAGACTTTGCAATTATAATCTTGGGGAACCTGATTCTATTGCCCATATCCTTTTCCGATGCCCTAAATATTCCGCTATGCGTAATACTTTGATTCGTCCCCTTTTCCCTCCACAGAGAGATTTTCTGGATGGGGATTTAACTTTTTTTTTAGCAGATAAGAATCCAGCAATAACGTTATCTGTTGCTGAATTTCTGGCCTATGTATGGAAGTCAAGAGTAATACTCTGTAAATCCTGCAATTTATGCTAGGATTGCTTTACACTCTGGAACACTGAGAATATTGATAGATGTTGTTTGCTCTGCTCTGTTTTGTTTTGTACCTACTGCTCAATGTTCTCTCTGTTCGATCTATTTATGCTATGCCAATAAAGGTTGTATGTATGTAAGGCACTGGTTCAAGATCTCTATAGAATCCCCAGGTGATTTAGGTACAGAGTTGGGCGTTGGTAGCATACTATAACAGTTTACTCCAAAACCATGACTGTTTTATCCTAAGGGCTTTATAGATACACTGAGTAACATGGGGGATCAGACTGAGCCTTGTGGAACCTAAGGCATGCCCCACAATGGTGACAGTTGGTTTCTGTGTCCTACCTGTAAAGAATGACTGAAGTCAGTCCAAGGCACATCCCTGAATTCCAAATTCATTTTCCAACCAACTCAATAAAATGGCATGATCTGCCATATGAAAGGCTGCTAACAGATTCAGTAATAGCAACAAAGAGGCACAGCTTGGTCTGCATTCAGCTGGAGATCATCAGCTAAAGCCATCAAAGCAGTCTCAGTTCCATAGCCTAGTCTGAAGCCAGACTGATAAGGGTCTAGGTCAGATAAGTTACCTAGAAAGGCCTGGAGTCATCCTACCACCACTCTCTCGATCATCTTGTAATGTAGGTTGGAGACCAAACGAGAACTGACCACATCATTCTTCTCTGCTGATGGATTTTTCAGTAGGGGACTAATGACTGCTGTTTAAACTGCTGTTTAATGACCTGGGGAATGATTCCTGGGTGAGTGATTAATTTAGTATGAATTGTTGTGGGCTCAATTGATGTGGTCCTTACATGCTTTCAGCAACCAGTATAAAAGTAGTGCTCTTCACAATTCCTAAGATCTTGTTGGCATCCACTGCAGTCAATATGATCCATAAATGATCAGATGATATCCTAGCTGTTTTCTTAAGTGTCACCACGGTGCTTCCACCAGAGTCCAAATCAGCATATATTTGAGAGATTTTGTTAGCAGAGAACTTTGCAAAAGCATCAACACATAATAATTAGTTCTTATGAATTAAAACATTCAGAATTCAGGGTCAGCACATGCTGAGCTACTTTGAACAACTGCGCTGGGTGTGAATTAGCTGATGGCAATGATCGCAGCAAAGCAGGACTTCTTTGCAGCCTTCACTGCAGCCTTGTAAGTTTCACAATAAGCTCCATAGGCCACTTTGTGCAATTTGGTTCGGGTTTTCTGCCAAAGGCATTCTAGATGTCTTCCAGCCTCTTCAATTCATTCAATTGAATAGTAAACCAAGGTGCTGGATTCCACCTAGAGGGTGGGAGTGGTCGATGAAGGGCAACTATGTCAAGTGGAGCCTCTTATCCCATGCTCTCACTGCAGCTTTAGCAGAGCTGTCTATTAATCTGAAAATCTTCTAGGACATTCTGGAAACCAGTCCGATCCATCAGTCACCATAGATGGTCCAATTTTACCAGCCACTATTCATGCAACATTATCTGGACAATCACCAATTGCATTTTATTGTGAATTAATGTGACTGAAATGTTTTGGTACAGAAAATTATGTGTTTGGTCTGAATATCAGCATTACTTCTACCTCTATAGTACAATTATCAGCACAGGTTGACTTCTATTTAACTCACAGAGAAAGTGTTGACTGATCTTTGGCTGATTAGGCAGTTGGTCCCCTTCCTCGAACACAATGACCTGGCGACAGTGATCCACACAATGGTAACCTCGAGGCTAGACTACTGTAATGCTCTCTACATGAGGCTGCCCTTGTCTCAGCTCCAGAGGCTGCAACTAGTGCAGAACGCCGCGGCCAGGTTGTTGATGGGCCTCGCTGCCTGAGACCACATCCAGCTTGTGCTGAGGGCACTGCACTGGCTGCCTATAGTGTACCGGATACAGTTCAAGGTGCTGGTTTTAACCTTTAAAGCCCTATATGGCCAAGGGCCTGCCTACCTTAGGGACCACCTTTCCCCGTATATACCCCAGAGAGCACTGCGTTCAGGCACCCAACATCGCCTGACCTTCCCTGGCCCCAGAGAGGCCAGGCTGGTGACCACCAGGAACAGGGTCTTCTCGGTGACAGCTCCCCACTGGTGGAACAAGCTCCCAGAGAACATCAGGGCCCTGCGGGACCTTTTGCAGTTCCGCAGGGCCTGCAAAGTGGAGCTCTTCCGCCAAGCCTTTGGAGCCGCCACCGGGGGGAATGGCCACTAGTAAGCAACTGGCTGAACTAGTGGCCCAGTACATCTGCGGATGGAAGCCTCTGGCCGGGGATATGTAGGATGCTGCTCCTGGCATGGTTTTTGCACTGCTGCCATCTTTTGTAGTTTTACTGTATATGGATTTATTATAACCTTTGTATGCGCTGATTTTAAATGCTGTTAGCCGCCTAGAGCCGGCCTGTGCTGGCTAGGCAAGATACAAGTCAAAACAAACAAACAAATAAATAAATTAATTAAACTTCTCCACAGTAACTGATATTTTAAAAGTGTTTTTTAAAAATGGTCAATCACAAAAAAAGAAACATCAGTAAATTTAATGCTAATTGGAAAATGTTAATTGGAAAAATTGATTCTGCTGTCTATTTAATTTTTGCCTTATAAGAATTAATTTTCCAGGCTCAAATAGTGAAATACTTCAGTGCTAAACTATAAAAAGGAAAAACAGAGTACAAAAGTTCATGCTTCAGCCATTTTAGTTCCAGGGAATGGTCAGATAAGAGTCTGAAATGGAGTTTGGTGGATTCCTGTCTTTTACACATATCAGATACACACCTGAGCATTCCATGTTATAACTCTGTGTGTGTGTGTGTGTGTGTTTGTGCACGAGCGCCTCCAGCCATTTTCTGGCTGGTGCTCTACAAGCAGATTACAGAATGTAAAGTAGGAGTAATACTGGAACAATCCAAAGTGACTGTGACTGTAGAGACAGGTGTCATGTGTCATGTCTGTCCACAAGGCAAAAAATTGGGTTGTTGTCCAGCTGGTACATTATCAAATTCAGCTGAGCCTTTATACCTTACATATACAAATTCACACTTTGGATTCTATAGGTTCACTGGCATTGTCTGATGTGAGAATGCAAACAGCAACTCTTTTGACCTTTTCATAAAATATTCCCAAGACTATGGTTTGTTTTGTCACTCACTGTCCACTTATGTCTGGTGAGTCAGGAAAAACTCTCAGAGCATCACTAAGTATTTTTATAACCATAGGCCCCAAGCCAAGATCAGACCACAGAAAATGTAACTTTAGTAAATATACATGACTACAGGCAAAGCACTCCAGAATGTGTATATCAAGGGCATCTCAATGAGTGTCGTTTGTCTGACAAGTCCCTCTAGAGAGAGAGAGATTACCTGTCATTCAGGAGGTTGTCCTCAAAGACCTGCAGCAGTGTCTCACAAAAGCTGCTCAAAGCATTCATGTTGTTCTGAATTCCCTTCAGATAGTCAAACAGGCTTTGTGATGAGCACCGCACCTGCAATTGAGAAAAATCCCTTTTCAGACACTTTTGCCAGTACATAAGCATTGACATCCACAATACTTTTTCAGTGTGATGAGTTTATGCTCAGTCTTCAATGATGTTGAAAGCTTACATAAGAACATAAGAGAAACCAATGCTGGATCAGGCCAATGGCCCATCCAGTCCAACACACTGTCACACAATGGCCAAAATACCAGGTGCCACCAGGAAGTCCACCAGTAGGGCCAGGACACTAGAAGCCCTCCCACTGTCGCCCCCCCCCCCCCCCAAGTACCAAGAATACAGAGCATCACTTGCCCCAGACCAAGAGTTCCTATCTATACCTTGTGGCTAATAGCCACTGATGGACCTCTGCTCTGTATGGTTATCCAATTCCCTGTTGAAGCCGTCCATGCTTGTAGCTGCCACTACCTCCTGTGGCAATGAATTCCACTTGTTTTTCCACTCTGGGTGAAAAAGTACTTCCTTTTATCCATTCTAACCCGACTGTTCAGCAATTTCATTGAGTGCCCATGAGTTCTTGTATTGTGAGAAAGGGAGAAAAGTACTGCTCTATCCCATGCATAATCTTATAAACCTCGATCATGTCACCCACGCAGACATCATTTCTCCAAGCTAAAGAGCCCCAAGCACTTTAACCTTTCTTCATAGGGAAAATGTTCCAATCCTTGTATCATTCTAGTTGCCCTTTTCTGCACTTTTTCCAATGCTATAATATCCTTTTTGAGGTGTGGTGACCAGAATTGCACACGGTATTCCAACTGAGGTCACACCATCAATTTATACAGGGGCATTATGATACTGGCTGATTTGTTTTCAGTTTCCATCCTAATAATCCCCAGCATAGCATTGGCCTTTTTAAAATTGCAGTTCCACACTGTCTCAACATTTTCAGTGAGTTGTCTACTACAACTCAGATCTCTCTCTTGGTAAGTCTCCGCCAGTCAGACCCCATCAATCTGTATTTATAGTTAGGATTTTTGGCCCCAATGTGCATCACTTTGCACTTGGCCACAATGAACCCCACTGACACCCACTCGCCCATCCTTCAGATCCCTTTGGAGTGCCTCACAATCCTCCCTGGTTCTCACCACCCTGAACAATTTAGTGTCATCTGCAAATTTAGCCACTTCACTGCTTACTCCCAACTCCAAATCATTAATGAACAAGTTAAAAAGCATCAGACCCAGTACTGATCCCTGCAGTACCCCACTGCTTACCACCCTCCACTGAGAAAATTGCCCATTTATACTCACTCTCTGTTTCCTTTTAATTAGCCAGTTTTTGATCCACAAAAGGTCCTTTTATCCCATGACTATTGAGCTTACTTAGGAGCCTTGGATGAGGAACTTTATCAGAAGCTTTCTGGAAGTTAAGGTGAACAGCATCTATTGCATCTCCCTTGTCCACATGTTGTTCACCCCCTCAAAGAACACTAACAGGATAGTGAGACAAGATCTTCCCTTACAGAACCCATAATGAGTCTTCCTCAATACTTTTTGTCCATTAATGAGCCGAGTAATTTTCTCCTTAATAATGGTTTCCACCAACTTACCCAGCATTGATGTCAGACTAACTGGCCTGTAAATTCTCGGATCTCCTCCGGAACCCTTTTTAAAGATGGGGGTGACATTAGCTACCTTCCAGTCCTCAGGAATGGAGGCAGATTTTAAGGAAAGATTACATATTTTTGTCAAGAGATCCACAAGTTCACATTTGAGTTCTTTCAGAACTCTTGGATGTATGCCATCCAGGCCTGGTGATTTATCAGTTTTTAAGCTGCCATAGAACCTCCTCTGTCGTCACCTCAATCTGACTTTCAACACCCCTCCCGAAATCAGTTTTGGAATGGGCAAGCACTTCTCATCTTCCACAGTGAAGACAGAGGCAAAAAATGCATTCAGCTTCTCAGCCATTTCCCTATCATCCTTCAGTAATCCTTTTACCCCTTGGTCATCCAAGGGCCCCACTGCTTCGCTGGGTGGTTTCCTACTTCTAATGTATTTGAAGAAAGTTTTATTATTGGTCTTTATGTTTTTTGCGATATGCTCCTCATATTCCCTTTTTGCCTGCCTGATCACAGACTTGCATTTTATTTGCCACAGCTTGTGTTCCCTTTTACCAACCTCACTGAGACTAGCTTTCCACCACTTAAAGGAATCCTTCTCACCTTTTACAGCATCCATTACTTTGTTTATTAACCATGCAGGCCTTTTTCTATACCTATTTGTGCCTTTCCTAACCTGTGGTATATATTTTATCCGAGTTTCTAGGATTGTAGTTTTAAATAGTCTCAAAGCTTCCCCAATGGTTTTGATCTTTTCCTTTCAGCTTTCTCTTCCCATGTCCCCTCATTCCTCATTTCAGAGATGTTACCCCTTTTAAAGTTAAAAGTGGTTGTGTCAGTCTTTTTGGGCAACTCCCTATTTATACAAATGTTGAACTCAATAACATTATGGTCACTGTTCCCAAGTGGTGCAATCACTTTTATATGTCTCACCAGGTCTTAGGTATTACTTAAGACCAAATCCAGGATTGTCTCTACCCTGGCAGGTTCTGTGACCATCTGCTCCATAGCACAGTCATTGAGAGTGTCTAGAAACTCAATCTCTTTTCCACAACTTGAACACATATTGACCCAATCAATGTGTCAGTAGTTAAAATCACCTATTATGACACAGTTATTTTGCCTAAAGATCTTTAATTCATTCATCATTTTATAATCCTCCTCTATCTTTTGATCTGGTGGGCGATAACAAACTCCTAGTGTTCAGCATCCTTTTGGGCCCACTATTTCAACCCAGAGCATTTCTAGAAGCAAATCCAATTCTCTTACCTTGTCAGTCTTACCGAACTGTATACCCTCTCTGTATACCATACAGAGCCACCCCACCTCCAATCTTCCCCCCCCCATCCCTCTGATATAATTTATAACCAGGAATCACCGTATCACACTGATTTTCCTCATCTCACCAAGTATCTGAAATACCCACAATGTCTGTTTTCCCCCAACACCAAGCATTCTAACTCCCTGATTTTACCTACTTCTAGCATTTGTATAATTTCCCAGGCATGTTAGGCCTGCAACCTTCCTCCTGCTGTTCCTTGCTAGGCAATCCATATTGTTTGTCACAGTCTCAGTAGACAATTCTAATCCATTTCCCTGTAGAAAAGTAACAGCTACCCCTTCATCTCTTTGAGATGAGCCATCCCAAACCAGAAACTTTTCATCTCCTGTTGACATTCCCCAACATTCAATTTAAAAACTGCTCTGCCACCTTTTTGATTTTAAGAGCCTGCAGCCTGGTTCCTTCTTGGGACAAGTGGAGACTGTCTCTTTTGTACAGCTCCCTCTTGTTCCAAAAAGAATCCCAGAGCCTAACAAACTTGAACCTCCCTGCACCATCATCTCATCCACGCATTGAGACTCCTGATTTGTGCCTGTTTCTCCAGTCCTGCATGTGGAACAGGAAGCACTTCCGAGAAGGCTACCTTAGAAGTCCTGGCCTTGAGTTTCCTGTCTAGCATCCTAAATTTTTCCTCCAGGACCTCATGACTGCATTTCCCCTCATAGTTGGTGCCAACATGTACCATGACCTCTGGTTATCTACCAGTCTATCTAGAACACACATAATGCCTGCTACCTTTGCACCAGACAGGCAAGTCACCATACAGTCAGTACACAGGTTTGCCACCCAGCTGTCTACCTGCCTAGGGATTGAATCACCAACTACCAAGAGCCCCCTTCCTCCCTGCCCAGGGATGGTTCCTTGGTGTGAAAGGATACCCATTCAAACTAAAGAAGAGGTCCCTTCTGAGGACACATTTCCCTTAAACTCAGCACGGTGCCCTGTTTCCTCTTGACCCTCATGCTCCCTGACAGCGATGGGGCTGCCATTTTCAGAGTGGGACATATCTAACAAGTCCCTGAGAGTCTTCTCCATGTGCCTAACTGACTGTCTCTGCTTCTCTGCTTGGAAATATCAAAATAAGGTTGTATCTTTTTATCATATGTGGTGGTTATGTGACAAAGCTAAAAAAGACTGAGCTAGTATTCATGAAATGCTCCAGTTTTTTTTTGAAATTTGTACTGTTCCTTTGATACCAGAGATATTTTTGCTAAGTATATTACCTGAAAACTGTAAAAGGGATGACTTTTATCTTATATTGTATATTGCTACAATGGCTAGAATATTGTATGCTAAATATTGGCGAAGAACAGAAATACCCACGAAAGAAGAAATTATAAACAAAATCTTAGAAACAGCAGAAGTGGATAAATTGACTTTAATTTTGAAAGGTCGACCAGAATCTACATTTGAAAATACTTGGACAAGATTTCACAATTGGTATGAAGACTATTATAATTAGATAACATATTTAAAAACTGTCAAAGTCATATATCGTATTAACATGATAAGATTTGCAGTATTTTAATTATTATTTTAATGTTACAAGGTGAAACATTTGAAATATTACAATTAGGCAGACGATTATGTAAAAGATGTAATTTGAATACTGAGTGATTACCCCTATTTGTGTTTGTATGTATGTTTGTTTGTTATAAAAAATAAGTTTTTAAAAGGGGGGGGGAGAAATGACCCCAGGGAACCCAGTGTTTGCAACTTGAATTGTTGTGTATACAGTAGGAGCAGGTAAAAGCCCTGAGTTTGTGTTCTTCCAAAACTTCCATTATGTCCATAGCCATATGGAAAAGCTCCAACTGAACTGCATTGCAATTTTGGAAATGGGGTCATTCTGTCCCCCTGCAAGACAAGCCCAGGCATGTCTGCAGGCATCCCCTGAACCTCTACACATTTTCCAGACTTGAAGGAGCTATTCATCCTTGAACTTTAGATGACCCCTGGGCATCTGTCAACTGAGCTTTGTTATGCTCAGTTTCCTTTGTTAGGCTTTCATTTGTTATGCTCTATCAAAGCTCAAATTGAATTGTATTGCAATTTCGCAAATGGGGTCATTCTGTCCCCCTGCAAGACAAGCTCAGGAATGTCTGCAGGCATCCACTGAATCAATACACATTTTTCAGACTTGAAGAAGCCATTCAGCCTGGAACTCTAGATGGCCTGTCTACTGAGCTGATTGTTTCCCTGCAAGACCCACAGAAAATGTACACAATGTGCACATTTTGTCTAGTTGCAACATACAGTTTTGCTATGCCTTTGCTATGCAGTTTTGCTATGCCTTAAGGCCTTTTAGCCTTAAGCACTGATCTACCTAACTCAATGAATTACCCATTGTTTATGAGACCTCTATGAAAACACCAAGAACTACTACACCACCAATGGATTCAGCATGATAATTTAAGATTTGTAATTGTTTCAACATCATGTAGTATGACAAAAAACCCTCATCACCAGAGGTTTTTCAGTGAACAATATATTTCATTCTTTGGATTAAAGACTATTCAGCAAGTCATGATACTTTATTTCCATTGCAGGGGGACTAATGAATCACAAGTTACAGCCCTTTAGGGTGAATAAATGTGTCAGCTAATGCTGCCATCTCCTGCCCAGGAGGTGGGATGAGTGAACCCTTGACATCGGGTCTGTGGAATGTTATGTTATATTTCTCATGGCATGCTTATTGCTCTTCGAGCTGCTCTGACCTTGGGAGACTGCTGGTTCCTGCCTATGTATCACTTCTCCTGTCTGACTCGAATTCTTCCCGCTTTTTCCCTGGGAACCGTAAACCAGTATTTTAAGCGCCTTTTCTTTGGCTTGGTGATTGGTTGCAATTCCTTACCAGACCCCTTTTTGAATTCTGTATAATTGTCCTGCTT
This sequence comes from Lepidodactylus listeri, assembly GCA_029233225.1. NCBI lineage: Eukaryota > Metazoa > Chordata > Lepidosauria > Squamata > Gekkonidae > Lepidodactylus > Lepidodactylus listeri. Next base: position 13,066,716 of record JARCFY010000015.1, on the reverse strand, counting down.
GGGACTGTGTCAGCCATTACTAACACAAGAAGTGCAGATGACCACAACAGACCTTTCTCAATAAAGACTTCCTTCTCTAGGACACTTGTTGTTGATTGACTTTGTAGGACTTTCACAAAATGGGAGTCATTTCAAATGTTGGTGTATTGATTTCATGTCTTGTCATGAGCAAGAATGAGATATGGTCTACTTAGTTTCAACCTCAATGCAACTTTTAATATTCCTGACAAGTGAAGGTTAAAATCAGTATACCAAAAGCAATGTACATTACTTTTCAAGGGATGCTCAAAACTTGCTTCAACATTTACTTGCAATTTTATAAACAAGAAGGCTGCTTGCACACATAAGCACTGCACAAAGTTAAAATACCTAGCAATGCCATAGGCTGAGCAATGCAAGAACGGAAGCCTCTTTCCTACATGAAAAGCTTAATATTTCAAAGCATTGTTTGAACCAACAAATTATTTTCAGTTATTACTTGAATTTTCAGTTGTCCTCTCTGATGCCCTCAAATACCATGTCTACTGCTGGGGTGAATTTTTTTTAAAGGGTCTTTTATCTATTTATTTTTTTTGCTGGTCACACACTGCTGATGCATCTAGGGAGACTGAACTGAAATTACCAGGCTGATAGGTCAACTTGTGCCTCCAAAGATTATTATGTTCTCTCCAAAACCAACATTCGCAGTTCTTCACTTAGGCAACTCTTTAGTTGGCAGGAAGTACTGTGATGTTTCATAATTTCTCTAAACTGTAGGGGACTGAATAATAAAATCAAGAGCAAGAGAGTCTCTGCACTTCTGAACAAGCAAAGACCAGACATCTGGCAAGAGATGCATTTAAAGCAAGAAACTAAGCAGGTTTTTAAATCTTCGTGGTGGGCTCAACGATTCCTAGCAGCAGGCTCTTCAAAATTGCATGGGGTGACAATCCTCTTTTCTAAAAACATCTGCTTCTTTAGTGAAACATCTGCATCTTTAGGGCCGATATTGGGGATCCCTCTCCTGACCTTTGATGGGGTACTACTGGTGCCAGAGGTTAGGAGTTTGGGAGTGCTCCTGGACCCCTCGTTAATGATGGAGGCCCAGGTAGCAGCCACTGCAAGGTCAGCCTTTTACCAACTACATCTGATTAAGCAGTTGGTTCCCTTTCTTGAACGCAATGACCTGGCTACGGGGAGCCATGCGTTGGTCATCTCAAGATTGGATTACTGTAACGCTCTCTACATGGGGCTGCCCTTGTGCCAGATCCAGAAGCTGCAGCTAGTGCAGAATGCAGCAGCCAGGCTGTTGTTGGGACTCCCTAGGGGGGAACATATTCAGCCTGCCCTAAAGGCACTCCACTGGCTGCCTGTAGCATACTGGATCTGGCTCAAGGTGCTGGTGCTTGCCTATAAAGCCCTATATGGCCAGGGACCTGTTTACCTGAGGGACTGTCTCCCCCCATATGTACCCCAGCGAGTACTCTGATCAGGTTCTCAAAACCTCCTGGTCCTGCCAGGGCCCAGGGAGGCCCGACTGGCAGTGACAAGGGCCACAGCTTTTGTGGTGGCAGCCCCGTACTGGTGGAATAAGCTCCCGGAGAACATCAGGGCCCTGCAGGACCTATTACAGTTCCACAGGGCCTGTAAGACAGAGCTCTTCCACCAGGCTTACAAGTAGGGGCCGCCACCATGAGCCTATAGGCCTGGCCCGAATAACGAACATCGCCGTCCAGACCATCGGCACCTGTTGACGCTGTTGGACTAGGGTGAAGTAGCGCCATCCAGTGGGAAGGACATTGTATAATGCTTTGTATGGGATATGTTTTATATTGTATTTTATGATTTTAATGTTCACGGTATATGCTGTTAGCCGCCCTGAGCCTGCCGAGAGGCAGGGAGGGTGGGATATAAGCCTAATAAATGAATAAATAAATAGAGATCAACCCATCGGGAAGATATATCTTTATGAAAGGGATTTTGGAAAATAAGAAAATTGCATTGGCCCCAATACAAATCAAATCTGTTTCATAGAAGAGACCTTAAACCCTCATCACCCCAGCATGCTTCCTGAAATGGACAGGCAACTGAACTGGTACAAGATTTTTTAGATGCTTCTTTTGTCCCCTTCTTACCAAAACAAAATGTTTGTATTCACTTACTGTTGATTCAGTTAATCCACCAACAGACACTGTTAGACCAGTCAGGACATGGTATCGGTATGCTGGTAACCCCAGAAATTGTGTGATCCTGGGAAAGGCTTGTGATGGTGCATTCCAGTTGAAGGTAACTGCCTCTGATCTGTGAACAGACAGATGTCCATATCAAAGCAAAAAATAGCAGAAAACACAAAATATAAGTATGAGTCTCCTGGGCTTCACCCCAAGTTTTGACAGGATCTGAAATTTCATTTTTTTTTTCAAGCTGATAACCATTGGAATCAAAGCTGAGAACCTCGAGTAATGAAATTCAAAACTGTTGCATGCCAAACAGAGGAGCGATCAGTATTTTAAACTATCATTACACTATTTTGTATTATTTGGAGATTAAAAATTTACAAGAGTACGCTAATTATGTTACACATATTTCTAATTTTTTTTTAAAAAAATTCTTAAATTAAAAAAAAATACAACATAGAATCATAGAATCACAGAGTTGGAAGGAGCCATATAGGCCATCTATTTATAAAAATGTTGAACAAAACATATCCCAGGACAGATCCCTGAGACACTCCACTTGTATGAGATACTATTAACAAGCACTCTTTGGGTGCGATCTGTAAACCAGTTACAAATCCACCTAGCAGTAACAGAATCCAAACCACATTTTACCAACTTGTCAACAAGAATATTATGTGGAATACTTACTTACTGAAATCAAGATATACTATGTTTATACAACATTCCCCTAATCCAGCAAGGTACTAACTTTCTCAAAAAGAGAGAGAGAGGGTTAGAAAGACAGACAACCTTTATTGACATGTCAAAGATTAAAAATACATTTAAAATTTTTAAAAGACATCGAGGTAACAAAGCAACATTAGAGGTTATGAGAAAGTTGTGTCCAGAAAGCAACCACTGAACCTTGACATCGTCAGGCAGGCCACACCGTGTACAGAGAAGGGGGTTCAGAATTTTTTTCTCAGATCTTAATGTATAATGGACAATTTAAGAGAACATGAGAAACAGATTCAGTAGCACCCAGGCTACAGGGACATCATCTAAATTCATAGGGGATTTTTTGACATCTTCCAGAGGTGATGACTGGCAGTACGCTGAATCTGGCCAGCATAAATGCCCTTCTTCAATGGGGATCAGTTAAAGAGCAGAAATAAGAGGCTATCTGGCCAGGTGTCAGAGATAATCCCAGATGAATTGGAGAGCAAGTTTTCCTAGCTGCCTCAGTCAGGCACTGAAATTGGATATCTAACAGACTGCATTTAATTATTTGACATGCTGTTAAGGCAGATGATAAGTAAAGTGAATCTAGAGGTATACCTATAGAGTCCCCTAAAGTTCCCTTTAAGCTGTGGAGTCTTGTGAGCAAAAATTCTACTTTGTGAACTACTGGCATTAAAGTTGTGAGCCAGCAATTTGGCTACTGCATAAATTGGTTTGCTCTGCAGCCCTCTTCCCTGAGCTAAGACGAAAATCTGTGAGCTGGAGGCTAAAAAACCGCGAGCTAGCTCACACTAACTCAGCTTAGAGGGAACACTGACCTAATTTTGTTAAAGACCTAATTTTGTTAAGGACAAATTTCAACCAATTAGATTCATGATAATCTGTCAACATTAAGAAAGCAAGAGAATTCGAATCAGAATTAAACAAAAGGCGAGGCCAAAATTTGATCGTCAAAAACCAGGCCCGAGTTTCTAGCAACATCTGGCCGGTTTCAAGACAAATTGCAGCGTATGGAACATAGTTAGGAAAACCAAGGATTTTCCATAGGAAAAAAAGATTGATTGATTGCACTTATCCATACGGGAGCTCCATAGAGGAATTGTGGGCTGGATTTTGCATCAAAGGCTTTTAAAGACATGGGAACATCCCTACTGCCTCTCAGATAAAAAAACGGGTGATGGCCGCAGCACTATTCCTTGCTCAGTTGGAGGCACATTTACAGTTCTCCCAACATTCCAAACTTAAATTGTGGGAATTACCTGCTCATAACCCTATTGCCCATGCTTTTCATTTTAGCCTTCAGGATTTTGTTTTTATTGCTGTTAATGTCTATTTACCTCCTACACCCAATAAATCATCCCTATGTTCTCTTTGGGACCATATGGCTTCATATCTTGAACAATTAGAACACTGCTTTCCTATGGAAGAGATTATCCTACTTGGTGATTTTAATGCCAGAATTAGTAAAAACAACCACGACCTTCTGGCTGCTTTGAACTTGGATCCTAATAACTCCCTCCCAAACTTTTTTAGTCTTGTTAGTTCTTCCAAAGATTTTCATATTAATCAGGCGGGCATACTTCTTATTAAATTTTGAATGCAATTTGATGAACTGATTCTGAATGGTTTTCACGACGGCAACATCTTTTGAGGAATTTACCTTTGCATCCACCAGAGGTTGCAGTGTACTACATGACATTTTAATCCCCTCATCCTTTAATGCTAACTTGGAGCTTTTTGATATTGATGTCCGTACCGAGAGTGATCATTTCCCTCTTGTTTTTTCAATTATTCCTCAGATACACCTTGAATCTGATTTGGCCCCTCCAGTTGATGATCTTCCCCGAGTTCCTCCCGGGATCTATCTGGTCGCATAATCTCTCCGAGAGAGTCTAGCTACTAGTTACCAATCAAGCAATTAAGGACTTGCATCCCTCACTTATGACCTCTTTAAATCTTACAGAAGTTATATCCTTATATGACACTCTAGTCTCGAACCTTATTTCTTCACTCAATCTTGCTCCCATTTCGGCCTCCAAACATAAACCCAAGTATAGTGCATGGTACAAAAGAGAATGTTTACACCAGAAGCCCACTCTCCACTCCATTTATCATCATTTTTGGAGCCAAAAAGGTCTTTCTTATTGAAGGAATATTTCATTGTTAAACAACAGTTATCAGACCTAGTCAAGACCAAGAGGCTGGCTGATGATTTGTTCTAAAACGTTTCCCGTTTGATTCCAATATTGTTTTAAATGTTTAATAGCAGCTCCATCAAGGAGAGAGAAAGGAGGGCAAATCACATTAAGGCTGCAGGAAGGGAGGACGCCATTTCCCCACACATAGCTCTTCTTGTCTAAACTGATCCCCATTCCAACTGATAACTATCAGTCTTTTATTTCTTTTTGAATTAATTTATATTTATAACCCACTTGGAAACTGAATTAGGGAAGGAATCTAAAATGGAAGATCGCCCATGATAAAAATTGTTTAATAAATTTAAATTGGATTAAAGCAGACCAAATGTAAGTACATTTTAAACCCCTCTTTCTATTTATGAATTTTAAAATGATGAAAGCCCAAGGCAGAAGGAAATATCCATCTCTTCAAACACTTTAAGAATTTAGCCCATAACATTAATGATAGGGGATACCTTGGAAATATCCTCTCTAAGTCATCTCGGTGGGGTATGTGTGGAACTGGAGGACTGTCAAAGTAGAGAAGGGTCAGGAACGCAGATCCTGCATGGGCTCGAAATCGGTCAATTTTTTCAGCTGACTGCTGGGCTAGGCAGCACATAATTTTCTTACACCTGAAAGTTAGAACATACATTAGGATTCTTTGAAGTATGAATGCCCCTGGCCCCATCACTAGCTACAAAGATCTACTTATCAGATCTTGCCAAGATTCCTTCAAGCAAAGGATATAAGAACAGCTGTGGGAAGAAGAAACATCCTTACTTCGGCTTCCTCAAGATTACAGAACGAGACCACATACCAATGCTATTCTTTGGAAACCTCATTGCAACTGTTCCAGATGGCAGGTTTCCCCACTTTCCCCCAGCCCCTGCACTGGCCATCCGCTCCCCACCTAGGCACCAGAGGGCTTGTCAAAAGTCTGTTTTACCAGTAACTGACATAGTGATATACCATCATACCAGTATATCAATATGTCAACTTCCAAGCTTGACAGGATGATCCTGACAGGCTGGAAAACTGGACTAAAACAAATAGAATGAACTTCAACGGAGATAAATGTAAAGTTCTGCATTTAGGTAAGAAAAATCAAATGCATAATTATAGGATAGGGGAGACTTGTCTTGGCAGTAGTATGTGTGAAAAAGATCTAGGGGTGTTAGTAGACCATACACTGGGCATGAGTCAGCAGTGTGATGCCATAGCTAAAAAGACAAATGCGATTTTGGCTGTATCAACAGAAGTATAGGGTCCAGATCATGCAAAGTAATGGTATCGCTTTACTCTGCTCTGGTTAGACCTCACCTAGAGTATTGTGTTCAGTTTGGGGCACCACAGTTTAAGAAGGATCCAGACAAGCTGGAACGCGTCCAGAGGAGGGCAGCGAAGATGGTGAGGGGTCTGGAGACCAAGTCCTATGGGGAAAGGTTGAAGGAGCTGGGTATGTATAGCCTGGAGAGGAGACGACTGAGAGGTGATATGATCACCATCTTCACATACTTGAAGGGGTTTCATACAGAGGACAGTGTGGAGTTGTGTTCTGTTGCCCCAGGTCAGACTAGAACCAACGGGTTGAAATTAAATCAATAGAGTTTCCAGCTAAACATTAGGAAGAACTTCCTGACAGTTGTAGAATCATAGAATCACGGTGTTAGAATGGGTCATACAGGCCATCTGGTCCAACCCCCTGCTTAATGCAGGATCAGCCTAGAGCATCCCTGACAAGTGTTTGTCCAGCTGCTGCTTCAAGACTGCCATGGTGTGTGTGTGTGTGTGTGTGAGAGAGAGAGAGAGACAACCTCCCTTGGCAGGTGATTCCACTTTTGCAGAACTTTTACTGTAAAAAAGTTTTTCCCAATATCCAATTGGTACCTTCCTGTGCTTATTTTAAACCCATTACTGCGAGTCCTATTCTTTGCTGCCAACAGGAGCAGTTCCCTGCCCTCCTCTAAGTGACAGCCCTTCATATACTCAGAGAGAGCAATCATGTCCCCTGATCATCCTCGTTGCTCTCCTCTGCAACCTCTCCCTTCTGTCCACATCCTTTTTGAAGGGAGGCCTCCAGAACTGCACACATTACTCCAGGTGAGGCCTGACCAATACAATGTACAGTGGGACTATGACTTCTTGTGATCAGGATGTTATGCCTCTGTTGATACACCCAAAGATCACATTAGCCTTTTTTGTCACCGCATCACACTGGCTGCTCATATTTAACTAATGGTCCACCCTTACCCCAAGATCTTGTTCACACACACTGCTACTCAGAAGTGCATCCTCCAGTATGCATGTCCCTCATTTTTGTTACCCAGATACAGAATTCAACACTTATCCTTGTTAAATTGCATCTTGTTCACATCCACCCACTTTTCCAGTGTGTTCAGATCTCATTGAATTCTATCTCTATCTGCTGGTGTGTTCACTGTTCATCCCAATTTGGTGTTATCTGCGAATTTAATGGCTAGCCTCTCCATACCCTCATCCAGATCAATTATAAAAATACTGAAAAAAGTACTGGGCCCAGAACCAAGCTCTGTGACACCCCACTGGACACCTCCTTCCATTTAGATTTAATGCCATTAACAACTACTCTTTGAGTGTGGCTCACCAACCAGTTCCCTATCCACCTAGCTATCCTAGAGTCCAGTCCACAGTCCTCTAGTTTACCCATCAGAACATCATGGGGAACCCTGTAGAAAGCTTTACTGAAATCCGGGTAAACAACATCAACAGCATTCCCTCAATCCAGGAAGCTCATCACTCAATCAAAGAAGGAAAGGAGGTTGGATTGGTAGAACAGGTTGGGGACAAAACTGTGCTGACTTCCCTGGACCACCAAGTTCTCTTTTAGATGCTCACAGATTGGTACCTTTAAAATCTGCTCCAGTATCTTCCCTGGGGCAGAGGTCAGACTGATGGGCCTGTAGTTCCCCGGGTCATCCCTCCTCCCTTTTTTGAAAATTGGGATATTGTCTGCCCTCCTCCAGTCTTGCCTTTCAAGAGGTCTGAAAGACGATGGACAAAGTTCTTTGAGCACTCTTAGAGCGGTTCCGCAGTGGAGCAGGCTTCCTTGGGAGGTGGTGGGCTCTCCTTCTTTGGAGGCTTTTCAGGAGAAGTTAAATGGCCATCTGACAGCAATGCTGATCTTGTGAACTTAGGCAGTACATGAGACGGAGGGCAGGAAGAGTTGCATCGGTCCTTAGATCTAGTGGCTCTTTCTTACATGCCCAGGGAAATACCGATTGCCACTTTGTGGTCAGGAAGCCATTTTTTCCAGGCCAGTTTGGCCAGGGATCCTGAAGGTTTGTTTGTTTTTTTGCCATCTTCTGGGCATGGAGCAGGGGTCACTGGGTGTGTGTGTGGGGGAGAGGTAGTTGTGAATTTCCTGCATTGTGCAGGGAGTTGGACTAGATGACCCTGGTGGTCTCTTCCAACTCTTATGAGTCTAAGTTTGAAAAAACCCTCAAAAAGCACCTCCAGTAGTTCTGGGGTGGGGAACATCCACTATAGGGACTAGGGAAGAGAAAATGGCTGCTGTGTGGCGGAAAGCAGGAAAATCTGGCCAGTCCTGCCCAGACAGCAGATTTTGCTGTGATCCAGATTTTGCTGTGATCCTTCCCAAACCTTCAGAGCAGAGCAGGTTGGGAAAAGATGAGGAAAAACCCCATGATTTGCACCAGTGCCCCTCAATGCTTTTGGGAAGCAAGAAAAAACAACAGCATAACACCCCCCCCCCCCCGGGGCAAATAGCCTGTGCTGAAAAGGTCTGATCTGCTAGGAGGCCGGGCTGTGCTCCTCCAGACTCAGAGGAAGAAACACAAAACACAATTTGTTCACGAGGTCTTTTGCACGGAGCTGGAAAACTGCTCCCTGTGGTTTTATTATGATGACTCTTGATAGTACTGTTTTTGGTATGGTAATGTGAAGGTTTCAATTGTTTGCTCAAGGATTTGGAAATGTAGTCCATCATTTTTTTTAATCAAAGAAAGGGGAAAAAAACATCTTGACAGAGAAAGGAACTGTATTCATTCTAAATAGAAAAGGTCATTAATGTAAAGCACTTTCACTAGTCAAATAAGAACCAGAAACTAGACTTGCGTTCCCTGTGCTTTCAACAGAAACAAGAGAAATTCTGAGGGAATTCATTCACTAAGGACAAAATAGGAGGTGAAGTCGCTGATCATCTCACAACACAGCAGGCATATACAAAATCAGACCAAGAACTACATACACATTAGCGTCGATTAATGCGGGCTCGTTCTGTGTTAACAACAAGGTCACTTCCACTAAACTGGTCATAGCAGCTTCTCTCACCCTGTGGAAAAAAGCATAAAACCATATTTCCATTGTTAATTTCCAGCCTCATATAGACAAGCTTCATATAATTCTACGTCACTTCTCTAATAAGAACAAAATACATTTATACACATGGATACATGCAGTGTCAGAACCCAAAATTAGAGAGGGGGGCTGAAGCAAGGAACACTAAGTGCATTTAATTAATATTTGAGTATCTGAAGAAGAACAGTTGGTTTAATGCCACACTCGTCACTACCTTAAGGAGTCTCAGAGCGGCTTACAATTGCCTTCCCTTCCTCCCCCCAAAACTAACACCCGGTGAGGTAGGTGAGGGGAGAGAGTTCTGAGAGAAATGAGACTGGCCCAAGGTCACCCAGCTGGCTTAATGTGGAGGAGGAGTGGGGAACCAAACCTGGTTCTCCAGATTAAAGTCTGCTGCTCTTAACCACTACACCACATTGGCTGCCACTGGCTTTGATTCTGTTTGGTCCATTCCACATACAGTGGGATATCTGATTACTGTGAAATAGTAATCATGATATAATTCTTAACATAGCATAATTGTTTTCATTAAGTGTTGAATGATATTGTAGCCCAAGTCATAGAATCATAGAGTTGGAAGGGACCTACAGGGTCATCTAATGGGACTCTCTGCACAATACAGGATATTCACAACCACCTGCCCCCTGACACTCCCAGTGACCCCTGCTCCATGCCCAAAAGATGCCCCAAACCCCTCCACGATCCCCAGCCAAACTAGCCTGGAGAAAATTGCTTCCTAACCCCAAAGTGACAACCAGCAGTTTTACAAGTTGCCTTTATTATATGTCCAGGTGGTCTGCATATACTCTATGATCTGTGTCCCACCTTGCAGGTTTCAAGACACACTTTCTTAATGGGGTGGCAGTTTCTACCTTCCACGGCACTCACAGCGCTCCCTCCATTTTGTTCCAGAGGGTCAGCAGGAAACAAAGTGTGCTTGTGAATGGTTCCTCATCCTCTTGGAGACAAGTGACAAGTGGAGCGCCTCAGGGATCTGTCCTGGGACCTGTTTTGTTCAACATCTTTAGCAATGATTTGGATGAAGGAATAGACGGAATGCTTATTAAATTTGCAGATGATACTAAATTGGGAGGAGTAGCAAGTATGGTAGCAAACAGATTCAGGGTACAGGATGATCTTGACAGGCTGGAAAACTGGGCTAAAACAACTACAATTTCAACAGAGATAAATGTAAAGTTCTGCATTTAGGAGATTTGTCTGGGCAGTAGCATGTGCAAAATGATCTAGGAGGCTTCGTAAACCACACACTGAGCATGAGTCAGCAGTGTGATGTGGTAGCTAAAAAGGCAAATGCAATTTTGGGCTATATCAACAGAAGCAGAAGTCATTTAGAGGGGGAATGTGGCGGAACGGCATTCTGGGAGTCGAGCGGACCACCTCTACCATCATGCGTGGGCGGAAGTGGAGGCTGCGTGGCCAGAGGCAGCACTTCCCAATGTGGCTGTGAGCTCCAGGCATTGCCATGGTGCCGGCACTTAGGCTGTGGCCTAGTGGACACTGAAGAGGCCAGGAGAAAAGTCATCACGGCACTGCTGCTGGTGGACTCGGAGCCGCCCGCTGCCGCCAAGGGCGAGCTGGAAGTGGTGCTTCGTGTCCCGCTCCTGGATGAGCCCCACAGAGTCCTGCTGAGCCACCTGGATGCCTTCATCAGCCATGCACAAAAGAGGGGCAGAGTTGTCCTGGTGCGATGGTGAGTGCGGTGGAGGGAAGAGGGGCTGTGTTGCACAGGGTTGCCACCTCCCAGTTGGACAATTACTGGGGGTTTGGGAGCAGTTTGTGGAGAGGGAGCTCAGCAGGGATCAGATGCCCTAGAATACGGTCTCCAAAGCTGACCTTTTCCTTAGTGCAAACCGATCAGTTGTAACTGTAGTGGATTCCCAGGTCCTCCCTGGAGGCTGGCAACCAACCTTAGGTTTGTGCATGCTGCCCACAGAGGAAGGAAGCTGCAGCTGCCACCATCTGGTGCTGTGTGGGTTTATTCCTTGGGGGGGGGGGGAAGGCTGCTTGCACTGCTTCTCCAGAGAACCACTCAGGGGCTTGGAAAGGGAAACATGCAAATGAGAACTAGTAGGCTGAAGACAGATTGCCAGTCTGCCGCGCCTCTGTGGCGCGGCAGACTGGGGCGGGGGGGATTTCCCCCGCGGCGTGGCGTTCACTCACTGCCGGAAGGAAGCTGCCCGCAGCATTCAGACTGCGGGCGGCTTCCTGCAGCGGCGGGTGGACGCCGCGCGGCTGCCCCTGCCTGCGCGCGTTTACACCCGCTCCGGCGGGTGAAACGCGCGCGCATGGTGCGCCACAGCAGCCGAGCACCACTTTGAAGTGGTGCTCGGCTGGTGCAGGAGGAGCGCGGCGCTGGACGCGATGCGTCCAGGCCGCCTCCTGGGGGCAGATGCGGCCGTCTGAATGGCCACTCTGCCTCTGCTTCTGAAGCGGAGGCAGAGCGGCTGAGACTGCCAATCTGTCCTCGGCCGTAGACTGTGACACTAGATTGTCATAATGTTATTGCACTATAATGGAATAGTATTTACCTGTGGGGAGGGGAGGTTAAACCCTTTGGTGGTGCAGTAGGGAAAATGGAAGTCACTAGGGGCTGATGGAGGGAAAATGGCACTGATGTGGGCAAGGCCTTTGAAACTGTACACCTTCCCATTCAGATGGCTTGCTAGCATGCTTGGATTGGTGTTCTTTCCAGATCAAGTTTGAGAGAGAACATACTAAGAACAGAGAATGCCTGGAAAAAGGATAGATTCAGGTGGGTGGCCATGTTGGTCCAAAGCAGTAGAACGAAGTTTGAGTCCCGTGACACCTTTAAGAACAACCACGTTTTATTCTGGGTACAAGCTTTTGTGCATGTACACTTCTTCAGATACAATGCAATGGAAATTACCAGTCCATACATTTGTATCTCACTACATATGCTAACCTCAGCCCTTACATCTATATTCTCACCAATCCCCCAGAAGGGCCATACATCCTCTTTATTGTACTTTATTTCTTATTTGGAATAACAGATTAGAATAGTGGATTGTAATGTAACATAATAATAGTAGAATGTAATATAATTTGGAATGGTATACTGGAATGTATTTCTCTGGTCTGGGGACAGGGGAGATAACTGTACACAGTCAGTCACCCCACTTCAAAGCAAAAGATGCTGTAAGGTTGCCTCCATGCTTGAGAGGAGGTGGATGGAGCGTAATGGTAGGGTCTCAGTTATTTGGTCTCAGCATTCCACAGTTAAAGATACATCTGCCCAGGGGTCATTTCGAGGCAGAACGAGCCAGAACGGAATATTATAATAAATGTTTGTTATATTGATCAGGGGTCATTTCATAGAAAAAGAGGTGCAGGAGCTTATTTGCATAACTCATTAGCATAACTTATTTGCATATGTCACACCCCCTGACAAAGGGCAGGCATGCATGTTTAAAATGCCTTTCTTTCCCTCCCCGATCCAGGGACTACAAAAAATGCCCAGGGAAATGCTGATTGCCACTTTGGGGTCAGGAAGCAATTTTTCTCCAGGCCCGTTTGGCCAGGGATCCTGTAGGGTTGGGTTGTTGTTTTTTTGCCCTCTTCTGGGCATAGATCAGGGGTCACTGGGGGTGGGGTGGCATTTGTGAATCTCCTGCATTGTGCAGGGGGTTGGACTAGATGACCCTGGAGATCCCTTCCAACTCTATGATTCTATGATTCATAACAAACTCTATCAAAATGGGGGTGGGGGGAGGGAGATGACATTCTCAGGATGATAATTCAAGCTAGATACCAAAATCTTGCAGGGCAGTCTTACAGGTAGCTGGGACTGTATCCAGCCACAAACATTCTGAAGACGTAATGAAGATAAAAGTTTTCATAAGGGGGTTTGTTTCCAACAGTTCCACACTCCCACCGCAGATCCCCGCCCCTCACTTTGTTTCCTGCTGACCCTCTGGAACACATGGAGGGAGCTCTGTGAGTGCCGTGGAAGGTAGAAACTGCCACCCCATTAAGAAAATGTGTCTTGAGACCTGCAAGGTGGGATACAGATCATAGACTACATGCAGACCACCTGGACATATAATAAAGTCAACTTGTAAAACCCTTTAAAAAACTGAAAAGTCTGAACAGGCAGGAAGGTTTTTATCTATTGCCTAAAACATATCCTGTATGTTTGCCTGAGGAAATTTGTTCCAAAGGCATAATGTCACCACTGAAAAGACCCTGCACAAAATATTAAAAGATCAAAAACAAATGTGAACATGAACAAGGCCTTGACCGTTCTTAAACCAGTGAGACACACATGGAAAAAGCTCCATCAGATATGCTGGACCTAGGCCATTTATAGATGATAATACCAAGGTGAATTGGGCTTGGAAAGTAACAGGAATCCGTACAGACAAAGTAAAATTGGCTTACTATTCTCTCTGTACTCTGTCATCAGAGAATAAAGACAAGAATAATTAACTAAATGTTCAGTGGCAGGCCGACAAAGAATGCTCTACAGGAAACCATCCAAAAGATCACTAAGTCATGTATGATATCAGCCAAATCCTTATTAACGAAGAGAGGTCTGAGCTGGAGAATCAGATGTGATCTAAGTTACAACCAACCACAGGCCCCCTAGGCATCTAAGGGCAAAGCTGGGTCCAGGAGCACTCTCCAGCTGCAGACCCCTCCTTTCAGGGGTGAAGGAATCTTATTCAGAACAAATTATCCCGTTTCCCATAAATTACACAGGACGTAAATAATCATCTCTTTTCACACGGTAAAATGATAAATAATCTCTTCTGGCAACATACCAGAACACTGAAGCATTCTCCAAATTACCTCCCACAGGGAAAAGTAGCAGCCTTACTGTATTACCTTCTGTAGCCTCCATGGAACACAAAATGAAATCACGGTTCACAGATGTTGTACCAAATACTGAGTTGGCATTGACAAGTGTCAATAAGAAAAAGAAGGAAATCAGTAGCATTTTCATTGTGGGGTGGAGGGGGGGGGGAGGAGGAAAAGAAAAAGAAAAGGAGGAGGAGGAGGAGGAGGAGGGGATTGGATTTATACCCCGCCCTTCACTCAGAGTGACTTACAAACTCCTTCCCATCCTCTCCCCACAACAGACACCCTGTGAGGTAGGAGGGGCTGAGAGAGCTCTGAGAGAACTGCTTTTGAGAGAACAGCTCTGAGAGAATTGTGACTGACCCAGGGTCATCCAGCTGGCTGCATGTGGAGGAGTGGGGACTCAAACCTGGTTCTCCAGAGTAGAGTCTGCCACTCTTAACCACTACGCCAAAGTGGCTCTCACTAAACTCAAACTGGCAACATACCTCATTTGACAGTGAGTTCTCCTTTCACAACAGCTTCAAACACCATCCCCTCCTTCTCTGTTATATCCCTAAGTGGAGAAACTGCTCTTTTCAAGACCACCTCTGATAGAAGTATGACGTGCGCAAGGTCATCCAGCAGCTGCAAGTGGAGGAGTGGGGAATCAAACCCAGTTATCCCAGAATATAGTCCACACACTTAACCACTACACCAAACTGGCTCTCTTTCTACCTCTCTCTCTCTTTCCCCCTTCCTTCTTCCCCCCCATCTATTTGCTTTCTTTCCACTTCTTTCTTTCTTTTCCTCCCTTCCTTCCTTTCATTCTGTCTTTCTCTCCTTCCTTCTTTCCACCCCTCCCTCATCTATTTGTTTTCTTTGTTTCTTCCTCCCTCCTCCTCCCTCCCCCACCTATTTGCTCTTTGTTTGTTTCTCTCTTTCTCCTTCTTTCTTTCCACTTTTCTCTTTCTCTCTTCCTTTCTTCCTCCCCCCTCCCCATCTATTTGCTCTCTTTTCTTTTTTTCTCTTTCTCCCTCTCTCCCTCCCTCCCTTCCCCATCTATTTTCTTTGTTTCTCTCTACCTTTGTCTTTCTCTCTTTTTCCCCACCCTGCTCTCTCTCTCTTTCTCTCTCATAGACAAATATCATTTTGACAAATAAATATCATCATCAATATCTGGTTTTGTCCCTTTGTTTTTTAATTTTGGCAGTTTCATTTAATATTAATAAAAAGCAAATTTGTATATTTTCCAATAAAATGTGTGTAATATTTGTTCATGTCTTGCGGCTCTCAAACATCTGACATTTATTCTATGTGGCTCTTACGTCAAGCAAGTTTGGCCACCCCTGCTCTATGACATGCTGCCCTGCTGAGGTCCGTCCCGTCCCTAAACCCCACCCTACCCATGCTTTTCCTTCAAATCTTTAGGTGGTTCTACTTGTGTCAGTGATTAGCCCAGTGAGGAAATATGTAGTTCTGTCAGCGCTCTCTCAGCCCCACCTACCTCACAGGGTGTCTGTTGTGGGAAGGGGAAGAGAAAGGAGTTTGTAAGCTGCTCTGATACTCCGAGTGAAGGATGGGGTATGAATCCAGACCGATTTCCCACAAGCCGCTGCTCCATCCTCGCTCTTCCCTTTCCCCAATTGTATGCATCAATTTCCCACTATTTGCTGTGCAACCGCATTTTGACCTGCAACTTCATCTGATTTCCCCCGCGTCTTCTTGATCCTTAAAAAACAGGATCGAGAAGACGTGAGGGAAATCGGGTGAAGCTGTGGGTCAAAATGTGGTTGTGCAGCAAATAGTGGGAAATTGATGCATACAATTGGGGGAAAGGGAAGAGCAAGGGCGGAGCAGTGGCTTGTGGGAAATCGGGCCCTATCTCTTCTTCTTCTTCTAGAAAGAAAGCAACTTATGTGTTCTCCAATCCCCCACACACACACGCCAGCCAGCTTGGTGAAGGGATTTAAAGAGACAAATGCCTTTTCCAAGCCGGTGGGTGGGGCCATGGAGTAGGGGCTTGGAGTACACCTTTAACTATAAATGTGTTCTCCAAGCCCCCACCCCCACATTGGCTTGGCATAGGGATTTAAAGAGACAAATGCCTTCTCCGAGCAAAAAACGCTGGCCTTGGAGAACACATTTAACTTTAGGTGGGGAGGGAGGGGAGAGAAAGAAAAAAGGTGAAAAGAAAGTGGAAAGAAATCAAATAAATGGGGGGAGCGAGGGAGAGGTGTAAAGAAAGCGACTTTAAATGTGTCCTCCAAGCCTCCCATGCTGGCTGGTGAAGAGATTTAAAGAGACAAATGCGTTCTCCAAACTGGCTGATGGGGGGGTGGCTTTTGACAACACATTTAAAGTTAGTTGCTTTCTTTCTCTGCTCCCCCCCCCCCCCAAGCCTACCCAGGGAAGGGAACACTGGCTGGGGAAGAGACTTACTGGGGAGGCATGCCTCCCCTTTGCTTCCCCAGCCACCCTGCGCAATATGTGTGAAACAGCCGTATGTGGCTCCTGAGCTGCAGATTGGCCACCCCTGTAATAGAGTCTGTCCTCCAAAGCAGCCATTTTCTCCAGGGGGACTGATCTCTGTAGCCTGGAGATCACTTATAATTCTGAGGGATCTCCAGGCCCTACCCCATGTTCCACCCTAATAGTCTAACATCCTTTGGCACAAAGGGGCACACGGCTGCTTGTTCTAAACCCAAGCAGGGGGCAGTAGACTACCCAGGGGAAATCTTCCCACAAGGATTTAGCATAGACGAGAGTGTCCAGCTGTAGGTTTGGTTTCTGCTTGATGCATATTAACCATCTATTTGTTCACACACTTATGATACAGCTTGGTACGGAGGTATGTTTTTCTACCTCTCCAAGGGCTTCAAGGCAATTAAAAGGTAATCCCAAATTGCACTGTCAACTGTGAGCCCAAATAAAATTATGTTCTCAAATGTGCCAGGAAAAAAAAGAGCATTTGAATGAGTTAATTATGCAAAAATTAATACACACAAGTCGTATAGTGGAACATTTTTACACTAGAATCTTCAGAACAATATGCTCCTTTCCAGGACAGTTACATAATTCATTCTGAGTAATCCACCAATGTCACAATGTGCTTTTTTGAGGTCAAAAGAAGGTAAATGTATATGAAGTCTTAAAAATGGGTGGACAAGTGTTTCAACAGAAAATCAGATGAGGAAAAAACAGAAGCTGCACCACAACAATTTGGCAGTCTTTCACCAAGGAATACTTTCCCCTCTTTTTACGTGGCATCTTGCTATGCGGATGTTCACACTGTACACCTGTAAACTGACTGTTTGCTGGGACTCATCCAATATGTCTAAAGGAGTGCTAAGTTTGCACATGGAAAATACAGCCAGTTAAATCTATATATCTAATAGCCAAGTGCCCCCCCCCGCATGCGGATACTTAAATCCGCGCGGGGGGGCACTTGGAGGGCAGAGGGGGGGTTCTGCAGGTGGGGGGTAAGCCCCCCGCCTGCAGAAAAATCTTAAAAGTTCTAAAAAAATTCCAGGGGATATTTAAATCCCCCGAAAAGTAAGAGAGCATGCCCTGCGCGTGCGCAGGGGACGCTCTCAGAACTACAGCGGCTCGGGGAGGGAAGGGGGTGAGCGGCAGGCCTGGCGAGCGCCGCCAAGGCCTGCCACGGCCCGTTTGGGGGGAAAGGGGAGAAGCGGCGGCCCCTGAGGGGAGGGGAAGGCGCGGTCCGTGGGGGGAGGGGAAGGAGCGGGGGTCAGCTGGGAATTGGGGAACAGGCCCGGGGAGAGGCGGGGAAGGGGGCAAGCGGCGGGCCCGGCGAGAGCCGCCGAGGCCTGCCGGGAGTCTCTGGGGGGTGGGAAGGGGGCGAGCGGCGGGCCCGGCAAGAGCCGCCGTGGCTCGCCGGGAGTCTGGGGGGGGAAGGGGGCGAGCTCCTTCTCTCCCCCCCTTGCGAGTATCGCGGGTCCCCACCTTGTCCTTTCTAAAAACCGAAGCTTTTTTCATATAGAAATGCAATTGTTACTTCTCTCCTTGAAGAAGATACAAATAAAAAGAATTAGTAGTATTAAGGAAGCAAGGACCTGAGGATTCCTCATGCAGCCAATCCCGATTCCAAACCATTTCTCTCAATCTATATTTTCTTGCTAAAGATGATAATGCTACAGGTTAAATAGCCATCTAAAATACTTTTAGATTTCATATTTAAAAACAGCCCCCACCTCTTGCTTATGCTTATGCAAGAGGTGGGGGCTGTTTTTAAATATGAAATCTAAAAGTATTTTAGATGGCTATTTAACCTGTATTTTATATTTATTGGGTAGCATTACCAGGTAATTTTTAAACTGTAAACTCCAGGAGTCCTTACAGCACTTATGATGGCTAAACATCTCCCAAGATTGCTTCATGTTGTAGATTTCTGTTCCCCAGGCAATATAGGTATTCTCCTGTATATCAATAATAATAATAATAAGAAGAGATTGGATTTATATCCCGCCCTTCACTCACTTGGGAGTCTCAGAGTGGCTTACAAACTCTTTTCCCTTCCCCTCCCCACAACAGACACCCTGTGAGGTGGGTACAGAGCTATGGCTTGCCCAAGGTCACCCAGCCAGGTACAAGTGGAGGAGCGGGGAATCAAACCCAGTTTTCCCAGATTAGAGTCCACGCACTTAACTACTACACCAAACTGGCTCTCAGAATAATAAGTCAATCATAATTGATGGGAAATATCAAAAGTGAGGACCAGTGAGAAGTTAAGGCTGAGGGGGAATACAGGGAGAGAAATTTTGTTAGCCAATCCCCAACAAATTCCTCAATAGGAGAGTGAGAGGACCCAAGGGGAACTATGCACTATATCCCAAGGATTCTGAAGACACATAATTAGAGAATCCCTTACGGAACCCTACAAAGGGGTTTGAATAGAAGTGGTGTTGAGTTATTCCACACTTCCTTCAAGGAACTTAAGGGGGCTCCAAGACCATCATGGGACTGAGATTTTGAATTAGCTTGCCACATTCATCTCCTAAGCCCATAAAGCTCTAGCCACCACAGTGGGTTTTAGCTGCTAAAATATGGAGGAAAAGATTAAGAAAGTACTCCTCCTCTTTTGGCACTGAACTCATCACTGTGATTTCTGCCTGGCTGAAGGCACCCAAACTTCCTTGTCCCCAGTTGGCCAATGGGTTGCACTTGCATGGTGTTCTTTGCTGCCAGGAATTTTGTCTGGCTAACAAGGACAGCACGCACGCTCAGCCCTCAGAAGTTGGGGAGGTTGCCAGAAACCACCCCCCCTTACCATTTTCACTCTTACCATGTCTGTGCATGAACAACGTTTGAGTCCAATGGCATCTTTAAGACCAATAAAGTTTTATTCTGGGTATAAGCTTTCATGTCTGTGCATAACGAAAGCTCATACCCAGAATAAAACTTTGATGGTCTTAAAGAGCATAGCTGTAGCCTGATGCCAAAATGCCATCAGGGAGGGTGCAAGGTGGGTCTCCATGGGGAGAGATAAATGATACAGTCTAATCCACAGTTCTCCTGGGACATAGCAGAGTTACAGGGGTATCATCCATTAGAATCAGCCACTAAGAATGACATGGTGCATGTACCTGACAAAAGGACAATGTCCATGGCATGTGTACTGCAATCATCATCATCATCATCATGCAACTATAAAGCTAGTACAGCTCATTTGCCTTTTAAACGAATGTCTGCAAATGCTTGGCAAGAAATGCAAGAAGTCAGGAGGCCAGTGATTTATACAACTGCACCCTCTGCTGTCCACTTACAAACATGTAACAGAAAAGAAGCCAACAGAAGTATATAACTTGGTTAACTTCAAAACGAAGCCCAAAGGAATTGGAAGTAAAGGGTGAAAAATACAGAGGAGCCCTTGGTTGTTTTCCCTTCCTCTTTGAGCAAGATGTCCTCAACATGAACACTCTCATGCTAACCAGCGGCACTTATTAGACAGAAATGTAGTACCAGAGAACTAACAAGCCTTACCGTTTGAACGTGTTATTATACAACATTCATTTTAAAGAATGGAATTTAAGCAGCATCTAGTTGCTGGAACCCCTTCCCACAGGTATCCCGATGCCTTACCACGCTCCAACATCACCTCGACTGTCTGTTGTGTAATCATTCAGACCATCCAGAAGCACGCTGTAGATCTGTCCAACATTATTTCTGCAGACAAATTCAGTTGGTGACCCTTCACCTTTCACCCCTACTGTCAGGCAAATCCTGCGGGAACAATAGATATATACAAATTAATATAATGACCAATATCAGTTAAAACAGAAAGTGAAACCTTTTACCAATGGGACACTATAATTGCAGCGTTAGTGATCAACTTGGCCAGGTTAGAATCATCAGACTCTTCAAGTTGTTAGAGCTCCACTGGGCTTAAAGCTGCAATATGTCCTCTAGCCACTTGCAGTGATGTCACTGTACAACCACAGCGGTCACGCCAGGCATCCTTTCCATTTGGAAATTTCCACAGTGGTTTATTTATTTACCCCACCCTTCTCCACACTGGGGACTGAAAGAGGCTTACATCGTTTGCTTCTCCTCAATTTTATCCTCACAATAACCCTGTGAGATAGGTTAGGCTGAGAGGGCATAACTGGCCCAAGATCACCCAGCAAGCCCTCATGGCAGAATGAGGATCTGAAACTGGGTTTCTCAGATTTTACTCCAATACATTGACCACAACACCATGTTGGCTCTTCATGGAGTGGAGCACCTAGATTCGGCTGCTAAGGGTTTGAGAGACCCCCTGCATTTTGCAAACCCTGCATTTCTGATCATGCCATAGAGTGTTACTTGATTTGATGATCTGAATTGGATAGTTCTGACCATTTACAGCAAGAAATACAATAAACCATGTTAAATAATTCACACATGCTAGTTGGAACCTCTTATTCCCAGGGGTCCTTTCGTAAAAAAAAGAGGTGCAGGAGCTCATCATTTGCATATGCCACACCCCCTGACGTCACTGGAAGTGTCAGAAGGTCACACACCCCTGACGTCACTGGAAGTGTGTCAGAAGGCAATACCCACCACTCAGGCTCCACCCCAAAAATCTCCAAGGTATTTCCCAACTCAGAGCTGGCAAGCCTATCTGATGGCAAAGGAAAGAAGGAAGGAAAGGAACAGGAAAGGAGGAAGGAAGGTAGGTGGGGGGAGAGAGAGAGAGAGAGAGAGAGAGAGAAAGAAAGAAAGAAAGAAAGAAAGAAAGAAAGAAAGAAAGAAAGAAAGAAAGAAAGAAAGAAAGAAAGAAAGAGGAAGGTAGGTAGGTAGGTAGGTAGGTAGGGGGAGAGAAGGGAGGAAGAAAGGAAGGCAGGCAGGCAGGCAGACAAAGGTAGGTAGGTAGGTAAGGGGGAGAGAGAGAAGGAAGGAAGACAGACAGACAGACAGAGGAAAGAAGGTAGGTAGGGGAGAGAGAGAGAGAAGGAAGGAAGACAGACAGACAGAGGAAGGTAGGTAGGTAGGTAGGTAGGTGGGGGGAGAGAGAGAGAAGGAAGGAAGGAAGGAAGCAACAGGAAGGTAGGTAGGTAGGGGGGAGAGAGAGAGAAGGAAGGAAGGAAGACAGACAGGCAGACAAGGTGTTTCCCTCCCCCCCTTGCTTGGGCCCCAGTGGCTTAACGCCACTCAGGCCTAGCTCTTCCCTCACTACCTCCCTTCCCACGACCCAGGAATGGTGAGGAGGGGGAGGGCTGGGGGCTTGTCCCTGGCCCAGCGGCTTGCTGCGGGCCAGGGAGGGAGATCAGGGGGGAGGGCTGGGAGGGCTCGGTGCTTCTCCCTGGCCTGGCGGCGTGCCGTGGGCTAGGGAGGCAGATCATGGGGGGAGGGCTGGGGGCTTCTCCCTGGCCCGGTGGCCTGCTGCGGGCCAGGGAGGGAGATCGGGGGGGAAAAGCTGGGAAGGGTGAGCGGAGGAGGGAGGGGGATTTCTTCCTGGGCCGGCGGCCATGCTGCGGCCCAGGAAGGGTGAGGAAAGGGAGGAAGCTTTTCTCTGGCTCCGCACCAAAGTGCGGGCCAGGGAAAGCAAGCTGGGGGGCGGGGCTTGATTATGTGCCCGCCCCCCCCGCCTCCTCTCTCCCAGAGCGGTGCTCCGGTGCGCCCCGGCCCCAATGGAGCCCTGCTTATTCCAATCTCCAAGAGGCTGGTGGTACTCAAAATGCACTCCTGTTTTCATATATTACTCTGAATGTAACACACTGAGAGCCAGAGAGATCTAGTGGTTAGAGAAAGGCAGGATATAAATGAACAAATACAGTTATGCAGACAAAGGATCGAGGAAACTAGTTAGAGCATCAAAAGTTAGGCGAAAGCACTTCTTGGAACCTTATTATAATGGTAAACTGAGAGTGAAATGAAGAAAAATGTGAGCATGCAACCTCAACTGTATATAAAAGAATCCTGCATCTTCTGATAGCTGATACACAAATTAATCAACTGATAAAATGGAATCAATCTTTGGTTTCTACCTTTCCAAAAGATACCACTGAAAGTCTGTCTTTCTGATAGAGGCTTTTTCACTATTCAAATACAATATACCTAACCATATGACCATTATTACCTCACAAACCAGAAGAAGAAGGAGGAGGAGGAGAAGAAGAAGAAGAAGAAGAGATTGGATTTATACCCCGCCCTTCACTCACTTAAGAGTCTCAGAGCGGCTTACAAACTCCTTTCCCTTCCCCTCCCCACAACAGACACCCTGTGAGGTAGGTGGGGCTGAGAGAGCTCTGAGACAACTGTCCTTGAGGGAACAGCTGGTCCAGAGCTATGGCTTGCCCAAGGTCATCCAGCCAGGTGCAAGTGGAGCAGTGGGGAATCAAACCCGATTCTCCCAGATTAGAGTCCGTGCACTTAACCCCTACACCAAACTGGCTCTCATCTCTTAGAGGGGAAAAAAATCACATTATCTCTTCACTGATCATAGATGACATGAAAACTACATTTAAATTTTCAAACTTCATGCCTTTTTTCAAAATATGACCCTAAAAATTCAATTGCCCTGGCAATGTCTCCCTCCTAGAGGTCTACAGGCTTAAAATAAAGCCAACTCAATTTCTTTTTTTATTACTGCTTGCTATTTTCATAAAGCCACATGAAAAGCAAACTGTCAAACATACTTTGCAATAGCTTTTAGGCCATCTCTTCTAGATTCAGCAAAGATCGCATCTTTCGAAGAAATGCAAGTGACTTTCTTCAAACCTTCTAAAACCTGGAACAAAGCAAAATAAAAGCACAGCACAACAGTTTTTTATTAATTTCACTTGCAATGAGTTATCTTCAAACAAGAGGGAGCTAATGGTAACTGTGGGGGATGGTGGATATAAGAAAGATAAAGCATCCACTCACACCCAACTCATGCTCTAGTTTCAGCCTAAATCCATCATTTAACTGTGTGACAATGTTAGGATACACAGACTATCAAACACAAACTACTTGACACTGTCCACCTTTAATACTTATAGCACCCAAGTAAAGACAACATTTCCTGGAGGGCAGATGCACATTTGCCTTTCTCCATTTAGTCCATAGCTCTTCCTCTTAAGTGCTCATTATGACATCTGCTGCATTTATTCCCTGGCCAGTCATAATGAATGTGGTATGTTTAGTCTCTTGTACCTTGCTGCTGGCACATTTATGAAAACTGTAGGCATGACTACAGGCACTGCAAGATCATAAGCTTGCATTTAAATATTTCCCTTACAATATTCAAAGAAAACGCAGCCCATTCCTGAAGACCTCCTCCTTATGATGCAGCATGGAACAGACAACAGCAATATGCAAGAGGCTCTCACCTGGATAGCCCTGGCTACCCCAATCTCAGAAGATAAGCAGGGTTAGCCCTAGTCAGGGGTCATTTGGGGCTGGAGCTTGGCGGAGCACAGCTCCACCAGCCCAAGCGTGGGCACTAGGGCAGCCACAGGCTGAATCAGATTTCTCTGATCTGATTCAGCCCGCTGCCGAAATTCGGCAGCAGCTTAAAATGCAGCTGGAGGGGAGGAGGTTTGAGGGAGAGGCTCCAAACTTGCGGGATAGCTGCTGGAGCCTCTCCCTCAAATACCCACTAAGTTTCAAGAAGATTGGACCAGGGGGTCTAATTCTACAGGCCTTCAAACAGGTTGCCCCCATTCCCTCCATTGTTCTCTATGGTGGGAAAAAAGTAACGTTTTTTCCCACCATAGAGAACAATGGAGGGGATGGGGCAATCTGTTTGGGGGCCCGTAGAATTGGACCCCATGGTTCAATCTTCTTGAAACTTGGTGGGTATTTCGGGGCGAGGCCCCAGGAGCTACCCTGCAAGTTTGGAGTCTCTCCCTCAAACCCCCTCTCCTCCAGCCCCTTATATACCCTGTGAGTTTTTGCCATTGACTTCAATGGCCCATAGGGTACAATGGGGCTGAAACTGACATTCGGCAGGTGATGTCAGGGGGCGTGGCATATGCTAATGAATTATGCTAATGAGCTCCTGCACCTCTTTTTCTACAAAATGACCCCTGGCCCTAGTTAGTACTTGGATGGGCCACCACCAAGGAAGTCCTGGGTTATTACGCAATGGCAATCCTCCTTTGACTGTCTCTTGCCTTGAAAACCCTATGAGGTTGACATAAACTAACTGAGATTTGGTGCTCCCCCCAAAAAAAAGTTAGAAAGGACTTCTGCTCTCTCCAACCAGTCTAGGCAGAAATGGTCCTCTATTATGCAATGCTTGTTTGAACTTTACTCCCCATTAACATGTCTCCTATGAGCCAAGTATGTGTAAGCTTGCCTATAGATATCCAGTTACGAAAGTGTTTGACAGTGATTTCTCCTGACAGTACACATTCATTTAAGTAGTCAGATTTAATTCAAACATTTTCCAAGCACTTGCACAACTCCAATCTAAACTTCAGCTCTAGCTCACCTCCTGGAGCTTGCCTTTCAGAAGAAACCTTGGAAGGGCACCCAAGGCTAGTGAAAAGCCACACCGAATCATTTCCTCAGGGCTTTGAAGATCTGACATATATTGCTTCACCAACTCATCTAGAAATGCGCAATAGTCATTGTGTTAGAAACTGACACATTGTGAGAGGATAGGAGACCATTTGCATAACCATAAATTCTTCCCAGAGGGGAAAAAATGCTGACTCCAAAGCATCTTAGAATTTATCAGAACAGAAACAATTGTACATGGTTACATGTACAAGATAACTTCTTCTGTTAGCAAAGCACCATACTCAATGAGATGGCAAACACTTATTCTTCTTCAGAGCTGTGTCCTTTTGGTAACTGCATGTGTTTTAAAATACCAGTAAGCATAATTCCACTCACAATGGGAACATAATATTTAAAAGGGATTAAAACAAGCCTGAATATTCATACATATTTAAATATTTTTGTTTCAAAGCAGTGACTGCAATATCCTTTTTTGACAGACAATCCAATGGTTTGCCTAATTGAACCAGCACTTTCTTAACTGTCCGGTCCATCAGCATTTAAACAGCTATCTGGCAATAACGTGTTGAAGAAAAACTGATTAGTGTGCTGTAGTTAGATATTTCTAATCAGAAATCCTAACTGTCAGCATTCAGTAAATTCTAAGCAACATCATTGCATGAGAAAGCTAGTTCTCAGTCAAAGGCCTTTAATACAGAACTGAGAAAAGGACTGGAATGAAGCAGTACGGAAGAAGAATGTAAAAATGAAAGTGCAGAGAAATGCATAAACATGGTGCCATCTACTCTGGGTAAAATAATAATAATAAAACTATGGGACTCTCCCTTCTGTCTGGAAGGTGATCACTGGATACGCAAGAAGTCATCAAAGGGATACGCACATATCAGAGCCCTACCAAATGCTAACAGTCACATATAATTGTACCATGTTTAGAACATGGCTGTAGCTTTGATGACCAATATATTCCCACAAGCCATTGTAAATCAGCTATACAATAATAAGACCAGAAGGTTTTGGCAGCTTTTTCACCCTTAGATTCTGCCTGACAGCATCAGAGAACACCCAATACAGGTATTTAAAAAGTTTCTGAACTACTGGTGTTAGCAGTCAGATCCCTCCTTCCGCAGAGGGGCACTTTAGTGCAGAAAGAGAAAGAGGCGTAAACACCCATCATATAATATCACCTCAAAAATCACAAATATATGACACTGTCTTGACCAAAATGACAAACAAAATGGAGTCCAGTCACAGGAAAGCCAAAATCAAGCCTGGGAAAATATTTCTATTTTTGAAGGTGAAGTCAGAGGGCTGGCTGACTAACAACCCTCTCCCCACCCTAAGTAGATGCATAAATAAGGACGATAGGTTTCCCAAGAAACTATGACCTCACCTTGGTCTAATCCCATCATCTCCAGCCTTGCTCCCCCTCCTAACCCATTTACCTCAAATTAGCAGCACTTAACCCTATTCTTCAAACCTGATAGTTTTCCCATCCAGCAATTGTTGGGTCATCAAGGAACATTTACACCTCACTGCACCTCAGGTACCCATCAACGTTCTCCCAAATCATTGTGTGAAACACATCAAGCCTCTCCCAAGCTTTTGTCCATCTCTGAAAAACCAATCAAGTTATTGTTTGGGGGGCAAACACGTCAGCATAGCCCCCGGGAATATTTTCCATATAACTGTCATACTCTGCTCCATTGTGGGATGTGTGTGTTCTGGGACCCACACATACCCCCACGTGTGTGGGCCTCCTTTCTTCTCAGTGAAATGCTGGTCGTTTCATTGTTGCTTCTAAGGACCTCTTCATCTAGATTGGTAAATATCACCTCACCCAAGATCACTTTCTCCCTGTTCCTCCCTTTATTTCCTCTTAGCTAGTCTGTGTGTTTTAAGTGTTTTTTGTGTGTGCTTTGCCTTTTTATTCTTTTTCAATAAAAACCTTTCCGAATGAACATCTTCCTGGTTTATTTCAAGAGTTCTCTAAGGGAATAATCCCCATAAACATTGGTAGACATCCCAGTTACCTGCCTCTCTCTCTGTCTCCTTAAGCTAATTCCCCCAATTAATTATGAGACCAACTCTTTGGGGCATATATAAAACAGGAGCCTGAAGCCACAGAAGCACCCATAGAATCATAGGTTGCACCAAGGTTGATATTAATTTCAAAGACATGATCTTAGTAACAAGGCATCAAATTAAAAGGTGATGGAAAACCAAACACAGGCTATTTCTTGATAAGTACCCATCAATTCTTAGGGAAGCATAATATGGCAGGCACTCTTGAGACTCTGAGCATAACAACAGGATATAAATACATGCAGTCTACAATGTTAATTTAACAGAATGAATGGCTGCAAGCTAAAAGCAAGTGATCAGAAAAAACATGCTAAAAGGAAGAAAAAAATAATTAATTAATTTTATTTATTTTATTGGACTTGAATCCTGCCCTCCCCAAAATCAGGATCAGGGCAGGTTTAACAACAAAGAAGCAGCTTTAACAACTGCAGGCAACAGGGAGCACTAAACTATAAAAGCAACAACAAAAAAAGATTATTAAGTATAAAATGAGAATATGATTATGGATAATCTGGGCAATTTTCCCAACTAGTTTTGAAGCTTGATGCAGTGGAGAAAGGGCAAGCTAGGCCTTCAGTATACGGCCAGATTCAGAACCTCAGGCTCTGTAAATAGTTCCAGGTGGTCAGCCATCTTGGTTTGAAGCAGTAGAACAAATTTAGAGTCCAGTGGCATCTTTAAGACCAACAAAGGTTCATTCAAGGAATAAGCTTTTGTGTGCATTTTATTTGAAAAAGTGTGCATGCACACAAAACCTTTGTTGGTCTTAAAGGTCCCACTGGGCTCTACATTTGATCATCAGGCTCTGTAGATGAACCACCACCATGACTGGCTGCCGTGCTGCTTGCTAGGAAACAGAAACCTTTGAAATAGTGGGAGGAGACAATGTAATTTTTTCCGAATTAGACAGGTGTGGGATGTTACCAGCCATTCCCAAGCTCACTGTAACTAAGCATGCCCCTCTGGAAAGGAAAGGGAGAGGAGAAGCACCAGAGAGCACTCTAAATCATGTGGAACAAATGCTGCACCTAGATGTCATCTCGCTGCTGACGTCTGATGACTTTTGGGACTTCTTTCTGTAGATGCTGTGAGATCATTCCTATTTTTGTTTTCTTGATCTTCCTTCTCATTGGGTATTGTTTTATTAAAGCTCTGTCTTACCTAGACTTTGTATTCCTACAAATATATATTTATGGGAATGTCTCAAATAACACAGCCATTAGTGGTCTAACCTTCACACTGCATAGAATTTAAAAAGTAGGGAAGACATTTGATTCTGAAGTACCCACAATCATCACTGGAACAACTACTAGGAGTGGTAATTTGCTAGGGACATTACAAGCAATGTTGTCTCATACATGTGCAGATCAGAATTATTTGAGTTCTCCAAGGCATTTCTACAGAACGCCAAGCAATGCATGCTAAGTGCAGTCACTTCCAATTAAGTGCCACTTCAGAGCCTAAATAACTGGGCTGGGTCCTGAGAAGTTGCTAATAGCTGAGGTGCTGATTAAAGGGCTAATTCTGATGAGAGAGACAAACCTCGCGAATCATTACCTTGTTGAACTGGATGGGCTCCTCCCTCTTCCAGGCAGTAATATTCATTGCACAGGGCAGCTAATGCAGAGACAGCTGATTCCTAAAAACAAAACAAAACACTGTATGCCTAAATCTTCTTGCCTTTTAAGTATGGTCCAAGATAGCACTTCCAAACAGTTATGTTTCAGGAGAGCCCACTGAATAAACTAATTCCTAATTATAATATACTTTTGGTCAGTCCACATTTGCCATGTTCATGGTCAGATAATCCTTGCTTCAAAAAATGTGCTTCGTTTCATCATTTCCTATATTTTGGTGTGAGGTCTCTATCAAGAGCCACATCAGTTCCCCACAATGTTCAAATGCTAGCCCAATTTTTATTAAGTTTCTCTCCCTAGATTTCAAATGTCTGTTTCTAAAAATTTTATTTAGAAATCACAGATTTAAAAAACCTCCCTCTCATTCCTGCCCTAATTTAGCACCCTAAATTATGTCCTATGTTTTGTGAGAGATTTTTACAAGTTAACCAAAACTCTGATGAATAAAATTTTGTATCAATAAAAACAAGCAGCGACAATGAATGTGAAACAACCATACTTTTATTTGCTGTCTTGTAGTGCTTGAAACAAGATGCAGACTTCGTAAACTGTCATTTATTAGCCACTGCCAACCACCTGAAGGGATTTAAAACATATTTAGTAGCATACTATTTATTAAACGTCTGTTATCTACATTTAGCAGTCCACAATTTCTAACACATTACACTACAATTCCATTAAACTACAATCATGATGCTTGTAAAAACAGGAGGAAGCAAGCAAAAGTATTTGGACAGTTATGGGTGCATAAGAACATGACCAACTGCAAAGAATAGGATGCAAGGGCATCTGTACTGGTCACGCTCCAGGAAAGTGAACTCAGCAGGGCTGTGTAATGAATGAGACAGATAGGAAGACAAAAAGGATCCATTTAAAACATAACCTACCAATTATGGGATCTCCTCTAAAAGGCATTTTTGAAACTGACAACTTTTCGATTAATGTGCAGACTGGAAAACAAAAGAAATTATATAATCTCTGGAAAACAATATATAACTACAATCCTGCAGCAGTATGTTCCACTGACTTCATTGGGACTTGCACTCATACACAGGGTTACAGCTCAAAGAAATGCAGCTGAGAATGAGCCATCATGTTGGTATCACTACAAAGAAGGCATATAGTATCATGAATATGTTGCTCAACTCAGTACTAGAAACATTTTAATAAATTAATCGATCTAATTCTCAACATGGCCATGTCTGTGGATTCTTAAATCCAGTGGAGTCATGAACAGATAAGACAGATCTTTCTACAAACCTGAGAAAACAGTCTGAAATATTTTAAAAATACATTGGAGGATTAAACCCACCAAAATAATAGAAGCAGTACCTATAGCTTTAAGAAACTAATGGCCTCAGTGGTTATTGTGGGGGTTACTAGGCAACTACAACAGTACTGTCAGCCTTAAACTCTTGGTTTCTGTCCATATAAGTCAGGGGGAGGACACTGGCTTTGAGGGAGGACTTATTAGAGCCAGGCCCATCAGAAACCACTGGGCAACTTGCTACCAACCAACCCGCATGACTCACCCAGGCCCTGCTGCTTGGTACTATACAGCAGCAATGACATGAAAGCCACTGTGGAGTAGTGGTTAGAGTTTTAGACACTTTGAAGTCAGAAAGGAATTTTCCTCCAGGCCAGATTGGCCCCGGGATCCTGGAGTTTTTCATGCATTGGTGATTGATTTTATTTTTTTGGTCTCTGGGGAGTTATTTTTGTTTTCTGCATACGCCATAGACCTGTTTCATTGTTTGGGGATGAGGGACACACTGAGACCTTTCAAGAATGTAACGTATGTACACAGATCCCATTTACGAGAATAACTATGAGGGTTTGTAGGGTATACCAAAACACTAACCTAAAGAACTAGAGATGGAATAGTGTGCCTTTGGCCTGCTCAAGAGGGCAGAAAAGCTCAGTTCCTGGGCAAAAGATTAGAATTTATCCCTGCTTTAGTTATGCCACTGCTCTCATCCTTTGTGCTGTAGTTTTAAAGAAGACAAATGATTTGCTGATGGTTACCAAAACTATGCACAGCCAGTTTGGGACCCATTTGTATTTTGTTTAAATTTTAATCTGGAGAAGTATATTTTGTTAAGTAAGAAGCTGTTATTGTTATGGAGAGTGAAGATGCGGGGTTCAGGGAAGAGTACAGATTCAAGAGTACCAGGAGTTCAGATCCCAGGAAGGCAGCACTCCACTAAGAACAGCAATGTTTAAGTTACAGAAGTATATTTATAGTTAGCACACCAAATCTTTAGAACAAAAACACAAATACAAAACACTACAGAGTGCACAATAAATGTACAAACTAAAAAAAGGCCAATTAACATGTGCCATGTAACATACCAGCAGGTCTCATTAGTTCTCCACCTAAACCCCTGAAAAGAAAAAATATATATCTATATTGACTGAAGACCTAATTACCATTGTTTCTTATGACACAGGAAGCCGAAGGACAACCAGTACATAACTGTAATACTTCATGCTTTGCCAAGACCCTAAAACGACAGTGAATCAACTCTTGCCTCATTTCACTTAAAGCCTTTTCCTGACCAACTTTAGAGAACATGTTGATTGTTTTGTGGAGAGCAGCATGTGATATTACAGGGTACAGGACAAACACAACATGACAATGTTACAACTCAGGTAAGTGAAAGGGAGAAAAAAAGAACATACATGCTCACACATCAAGTCTGGAGGCCTTTTGGGATATCCCTACACAATCACTCTAGCAAACATCTCAGCCTTCAATCATACACTACAAGGCTCAGTCAAATACAGCTTTTTCTGCTACACTTCATCCTTCTTAGATAAAATTTAATAGAAGAGTTGATGAGTTCCTAGGTATAGCAGAGCCCAAAGAGACAGATATAGCTTTGGAACACCTGTGTGATAACATGTTAATATTTGTTGTTACCCAAGTGTGTCTGGAGAAGCAGGATATTGATTATCAATAGCCTAGGACTCTTCACACTACCAGCAGAAGTCCAATCATTCGACCACATTACTGAGTTGCAAGTCACTCCCTCACCCCACAAGCATGGCTGAGGGGAAGACTGGATGGATTAGGCATTAGGTGCAAATAGAAACAATCTTAAATGTTTAGTTTTATTTCCCTTTACTTCTCCTAAGCACCCGTAAGTCCACATAAAACAATTTAAAATTTGATGAAAAGTGAGAACATGTAAAGGAATAAAAATAACACTCATAACAGCAGTCCCTGATCCAGTTCTATCCTTGATCCTGACTATGCAAATACCAAGAACAGAGAGAGACAGCTTCATGCTAAGAAGTCAGCCATCTGTGACACACTGCTTGTGGTTCTAGACAAGCAGAAGTATGAGGAACATGTAAGGCAGAAAAAGGTTTCATATCAACAATTTTCCTGTTAGGAAATAAATGGAGAATCTAGTCTCAGAGGTAACATTATATCCCAGAAAAGGCACTAAGAACATAAAGAAGAGATCTGCAGGATCAGACCAGTGGTCCATCAAGTCCAGCATCCTGTTTCACACAATGGCCAACCAATTCCTCTCCAAGGCCAACAACAGAACATAGAGGCTGAGACCTTTCTCTATGTTGTCTCCTGGTTCTGGGATTCAAAGGATGACTACCTCTGAATGTGGAGATTCTCCTCAGTCACTACAGCTAGTAGCCACTGATAGACCTATTCTCCATGAATACAGGGCTATTTTTGAGCAGGAACACACCAGAACAGCGTGTGGGGGGGGGGCTCTGCCGGGCTTCTTCTGCTCATCTGCTTCAGCGAGCGAGCAGGGGAAGCCACGGGAGGCATTTAAATGCCTCCTCGTACCCCCTCAGGCCTTTCCTAGTTCGCCTGCCTCAGCAGACAAGCCAGGAAAGGCGGGGGGACCTCTGCTGGGCTTCTCCTGCTCACCCGCTTAAATGCCTCCCTGCACTGGCTCTGATGCTGCACCGCTAGCGCCAGGAGCGGGACGAGGGCGGCGGTGAGGAGGAGGTGGTGAACAGTCCGCCGACCACTGCACTGTCTGGAATTTCAGTGGGCACCCCAGCCGTCCAGGGAAGCATCAGAATATAGATGTAACTGAGGTTCTACTGGGGCCAAGGGACAACCTTGTGTCAGGTTGTGGTCCTCTGCCCATCATAACAGAGTCTGGAGAATAGGCTGGGGAAGAAGAAGAAAACAAAGAAGACGAAGAAGAGAAGAGATTGGATTTATATCCCACCCTTCACTCACTTGGAGTCTCGGAGCGGCTTACAAACTCCTTTCCCTTCCACTCCCCACAACAGACACCCTGTGAGGTAGGTGGGGCTGAGAGAGCTCTTTCCCAAGCTGTCCTTGAGAGAACAGCTGGTACAGAGCTATGGCTTGCCCAAGGTCATCCAGCAGTTGCAAGTGGAGGAGTGGGGAATCAAACCTGGTTCTCCCAGATTAGAGTCCGTGCACTTAACCACTACACCAAACTGGTAATAGACAAAGACCACCATTGGGGGTCTGCACCCAGGGTAAAGTTCCTCAGGAACCAATTCTGTAAACGTCTCATGTAAAGACTGGCATAACGCACTGTAGCAGTGGTAGAGGCCATAAGACCCAGTAGCTTCTGAATCCGAATGGCCCTCTGGAATCTAGACTGAAGGAATTGTTGTACCATCTTCTGAATTGCTCTAAGACGTTCGACAGTCCAACCTCACCCCTATGAAAAGAGACTGAGCTGGGGTGAGCCTAGACTTGGTAAAATTGATAATGATACCCAACCATTGTAATGTATGAACAGTTAGATCCATGTGGTTTAGTAGGCTCTTTTTAGAACCTGCAACTAACAACCAATCATCTAAATAAGCATAGATCGCACAACCTTGTAGCCTGAGATGGGTGATTACAGCAGAGAAGCCTTTGGTGAATACCCTTGGCACTGTAGCTAGACCAAAAGGTAAGACACCATATTGGTATGAAGTACCCTGAAATCTGAATCTCAGATATTTCTTACAGTCATCATAAATGGCTATGTGAAAGTAAGTGTCTGTCAGTTAGCACTGCCATAGGCGTGGGTATGATCAATGTCTTGTCATAGTCCGTAAAGTTGCTGTTTTACATGTATCAATACTGGCTGTTTTACCCTCAGGTTTGATGATCTAATAAAATTACTTTGTGTTCCAAGGTTTCTTCCAACCCCTTTAGGTCCCGCCTGGGAGACAGCATCGGTAACCCGACTCCCACCTTTGGAATGAGAGTCTTGCTTGCCTGCTTTGCTTTGGGCATGCTCATTACTCATTTGCTTTCCTTCCCTTCTTATCTCTAGCTGGCTATTCCTTGGCTAATGACCTTGAACAAGAGAGCCTCCTGTTACGTGTTACATGAATCACAGGTGTTATGTGTTTTGTTTGCTTCGTTTCCTCTGGGAACATTTTCTCCAAAACCCCTCAACAGTATTTTTCCCTGAGAACCTATTTTGCTGCGCTTTCCTTGGGAACATTGGGGCAGTGTATTTGGGCACCAATAATTTTCCCTATTGATTGGTAGATTGAAGGACTTGCACACGAGACAAGTGAGTTTGAATGGGAAAACTCAAGTCTGCTCTCTGGCAGTGAGCAGTTTATTTTTAAACATACACACTTATATGCCACGCCCTTAGGTTGCTGCGTCAGCGTTCAGTAGACAAGAGGGTCAACATGTGGAATCAACATGAGGGGATGAGACAACTGTCTCGGAAGCCTGCTGTTTGTAGAAGGGACTGTCAGCTTCAAGGGGACAATGCTCATTGTGTAGCAGGGAGGGGGAAGAAGCATGGACTTTGACCCCTGGCTAGCATTCCAGTCTTAGATCTTCCCTACAGTAGATGGTAGGCAGGCCATATTTCATATCAAGTATAATTATAATGGCATTTCTAGGCTTGGACATTACTAACAGGAAAAGTGTTTGACCAACATGATATTTTCTACAAATAAAGGACTTTCTACTTAAGGAGACTTGTTGTGGACTATATCTCTTGGCCCATTCTCACAGTGTCCTGAAGATCAAGGAGAGCAAACCATGCCCCTGGGGCAATAGTGTGGTAAAACTCTTGTAGGGATAACATACAGAAACGTCTGACTTGTAAGTAGTCATTGAGTTCTCTAAGGTCCAAAATAGGCCTGTGGCCATCCCCTTTCTTCTTTTTTTTTTCTTTTTTTTAAATTTTTTTATTGATTTTATCTATTTTCTACTTCTACAACGCTACAGACTAAGCTACATATACCTTATACAGAGAATACTTTATAAAATGCTTAATTATATCAAGTTAATAAAAAAATTAAGAAGCTTAATTAAAACCATATTTTACAGCTCATTACTTTGTTACTGTTTCCACTGAGAAAGCTATTTGGCAAGTATGCATACTTTGAAGAAATATGCTTAACAATACTTTTTATAGATCACATTAGTGCATAAGCTTAATAAAACATTTTTAAACAATCATTTCTTCTTTCGTCCTCTTCTTGTTTTTACAGTCTCAACTTGTATTTTTGGGGCTGCTGCTCCTTTTTCCGAGTCAGATTCATCTTCACTTTTTGAACTGTCAAATCCATACATACTTTCTTGCGAAGCCAGTGAACCGTCTGTGTCTCCTCCTGCTTTCTTTTCTTTGCTTTTTTCCAGGAATTTTTTCGCTTGGTCAACAGAGTCAGTTTTGTATTTCTTGTCTTTGATGTTGAAGCTTAGTCCCTCTGGAGTATTCCAACGATATATGATAGATTCAGACTGGAGCCAGGTTGTAAGTTTTCTGTAGGCTTTTCTTCTTTTCCTTATTTCAAATGGAATGTCTTTCAAAACTTTCACTTCTTCTTGGATCTTCAGAACTGTCTTATTTGTGGTTTTTAAAACCACATCCCTTGTAGATTTTTTGGAGAACCTTATCATGATTTCACCAGGCAGGCTATTCTTTTTAATATAATCTGGATAGGTCCTATCGACCATATCCATATCGCTTTTTAAGGCTTCTGCTTTTAAACCTGTTACTGGTTCCAGTGCTTCACTCAGCAAGCTTTTAAGGTCTTCTCCCTTCTTCTCTGGCACATTCTGAAGTCTTAGGAAGAAACTTGCACGTTCCATCTGTAGTTTTAGAAGTTGGTCATGATGAAGAGCCTTGTCTTTCTCTGCTTTTTGTAATCTTGAGTCTTGATTTTTTACTGATGTTTTTACCTCCATGAGGTCCCGCTGCAACTTTTCTGTAGTTTTATTCGACTCTTTTAGTTCCAGCTGCATTTTGTCCATCTTTGTGTTAAGAGACGTCATTTGGTCCACTAGAGGTCGCAATAACGAGGAGAAAATTGTAGTCATCTCTGTGGTATCAACCTTTGAACTTGGAGCTGAACTTCCTAGTTTGGGGGAAGGTTTCGGTTTCCCCGCCATTGTTGAGTCCGCTGTATTGTTTACAGTTAGATAAGATGGACAGAAGGAATGTTTTCTCAACCAGCACTTATATCTTTTTAAAGTTTATATCTTCAAGTACACGATCTTGCCTTCTAGCAGTCCGTACAAGCTTTTATTCCTCAGTAACGCCATGTAAGGAGCCTCGTAAGTACGCCGATACAAAAAGGAGAGGGGGGGGGGGTTTCCTCCACCTGCCGCGTTCCCGCTTGATTCTGCTTTATTTTACTTCGAGACTCACATTTTCACCTTGCGTATCTGGGAGCTTCTGCTTCTTTCGCTTCATACTCTCTGCTGCTTCTGGGTTTGCGCTGTAGCCATTACGGCTTCCTAGGCGGGGGAGCCTATGGGGGTGATGAGAGGAGCCTCGATCTCGCAGTCGCCACCATCAAGAGAGGTCTCCTCTGTGCCACCCCAGGCAGAGCCCCCTCACTGGGGTCTCTGGGGGTCCGGCACCAGTCCTGAACCCCTTCTTCCCGCCTGGCACGGATCGCCTCTCCCGCTGGTGCGGTGAGAGGCATCCGCCATTCTTCGCAAAGTTTCCGGAAGTCATCCCCTTTCTTCTTAATCGAAAAGTAGTTAGAGTAAAAACCACAACTCTCCTCAGATTCAGGGACTATGTCTAAAGCACCTTTTTCTAAAAGATTAATCTCAGTGTGTAACGTCTCAGTTTAGTGTGGTCTAGAAGAAACTTCATGAAAATATGGTGGTGTGTTTCTAAATTCCAAGAAATAACCAAACTTTATTATGTCTAATACCCAACCATCCAAACAAATAACAGACCAACAGTGAGAAAAAAACAGTGAGATGTGCCCTGAACAGAGGAGGAGAGAGTTTCATTGTTGGGCCCTATTCTGCGTGTTGCATTGGCGAGGCTGATCTCTCCTAGCCTGATAAGTGTTGTTAAAGGCACCTCTACAGGGATGAAAAGGAGTGGATTGGAATCGGTACCTCCTGCCTACAGTGGGCTGCTGATAATGTCGGGGGAAATACCTTGGCTTAGTAATTGTTGGTTGTAGAGTGCTTAAACCCAAAGATTTAGCTGTACGGACCTTCTCCAAGACCTCATCCATCTGTTCACTAAAGAGGAGTTTCCCCTCAAAGGGTAAGTCCTCAATAGGGGCTCTAGTGACAAGTGGGAGAGCTGAGGTGCATAGCCAAGAGTGTCTGCGTAAAACTATGGCTAAAGCAATTACTTTGCTTGCCGCATCCGTGGTATGCCTAGCAGCACTTAGCTCTTGCTTAGCCAGCTTTGAGCCTTCTGATTGGACCTGTTTCACTTGCTCCTTCTTGTCGTCAGGTAAGCAACTTATAAAAGAACCTAGCCATAATAGCCTTAAAATTAGCAGTGCTCAAGGTTAAAGCACCAGAGAAGTAAATCTTTCTTTGCAATATATCTAGTTTCCTACCCTCCTTATCTAAAGGAGAGGGTCGAGAGCCTCCAGTTTGTTTGGAGGGAATGTCGATCACTTCCTCAATAGGCTTTAGTGAGGTGTAGTCTATCTTCAGAGCCTTCACCATACGAAGCAGCTGTTCAGAATAAACCCGCAAGTCCTCCATTGGAGAGACTGGAGTAGGGTCTCCCACAGCATCATAAGGGGATGGTAAAGACGTTGGATTCCGGGTCAGATAACAGCTCTTAAGTCCAGGGGATCTGCCCCTTTAGCCCCTTGTGAGTACTGGGGAGGATCCCCAGGGTCTCGATGGCAATTTTGACGGTGACCCTCGGCCTTGAAAAGAAGGGCTTCAGCTACAATGACTATGATAAGTACTGGAATTACCACAATACCATGGTGGTATGAACCATGGAGGCATCTGGTCCCATGCTGGAGGGTAACCCCAGGGTGGTACAGATTCTCTCATACAGCTAGAGGATCTGGATCTGGAAGAGTGTCTTGATTTCTGGAGGCTGAGTATCTCAACGTCATCATCTGGAGCTTTCCTGGATCGACATCGGAGGAGATTGACATCGGGAGCCCAGACTTTGACATCCCCGACCGTCCCATCGTTGACTTGGTCGGGGTCGACGATTCAGTCGCTGGCTTTGTAGACGTTGAGGGTGTGTCGACGGCGAACAATTGCATGGTAATGGCATCTTGCTGAGGCAGAGGAGGCGTTGTTTTCTCAGGTCTCTCAGAAGACACCCGGTGCTGTCTTTAATGATGAAGAGGCGGTATTATCACCTTTGACTTTTTTGAAGGTGGCTGAGTCGAGCTCGAACGGTTGCATGAGGTCCCTGCCAAGCATTGTTTCAGCTTATAGGACTGTTTTAATCCCTCTGTGGAAGCCTTTCCCTTGGGCTGAGGAGAGGGTCTGCCAGTGGGGATGGAGAGGGATTGCTCTCATAGCACTGCTTTAAGCCTGAGCGCTCTCTCCTGCCTTGTTTTGGGCGTCAACTTACCACAGGTCTTGCAGGAGGCTGTGATGTGTCCCTCTCCCAGACATATAAGGCCCTTGTGGTGTTCGACAGTCGACACCATTTTTGTCCCACAAACCTGACACTTTTTGAAAAGAGCCATGAAAAGCCTCCAACAAGGTACTCTGTAAGTATCGGAGTCTGTGCTGTCTAATCAAAGAACTCTCTTTTTGAGGTAAATTAGAGCTACACTCTGGAACGTCCTTTCCCTACGGCAGCAGAAAAAAGACAGAGAGAATAGTGCCTCCCCCTACCCTCGTCACGTGACCATTTGGGCGGGAAAACAATCTACAGCTTTTCTCCCCAAGGGGAGGGGGAGTGAGTACTTTAAAAAAATGTACGGAAGCTCTTGGAACCTTCTTCCGCGGCAGGCCTGCCTTCAGGCAGTCCTGTGAGGGACTGCACAGAGGACACGCTGATGAACTTATTATTATGTTTTTAAACCCTTGGGAGTTTGAAAGGATCGTCCGTTGAATGATAAGAGAGCACCACAGCTTTTGCAATGAAAGAACTGTTGTAAAAGTTGGCATTGCTGTGCGTAGAGCCCCCCCCATCTTGACACATTAAGCTAGAATGTATTTGCTTTATGCTTTTGGGACAAAACTTTTATAACCATCTATCTGTGAAGTGGCCCAGGGAAGGAAGAAAACACAAGGCAGTTTGCTCGGTTTTTGGAACTGAAAATTTGGCACCTAACAGGTTCAAACTTTATTCTGAAAGTCTGACTTCCAAAAACAATTTTTGGTTATGCTGATTTGTCTTGGAAATATGATGGACATTCATCCTAAAAGTGCCTGGCTTTTCTTCTTTTAAACAGAGACACAACTGTACAATTATGTTTTTTAGTATTTGATCTATATGAAATGCATTTTATATTTCTGACTATATGTGATTGGGAGTTATAATTTTCTTTCTGTTGTAATTTCCCTAATGTCTGAAGTAGAGCTTAAAGACTCTGATGTGGTGGAGAGGGCGTCCTATGTTTCTTATACTTGCTTCTAAAGGTTTTGAGTTACAGTTTGGTGTAGTGGTTAGGAGCATGGACTCTAATCTGGGAGAACCAGGTTTGATTCCCCATTCCTCTACTTGCAGCTGCTAGTGTGACCTTGGGTCAAACACAAGTTCTTTCAGAGCTGTTCTCTCAAGAGCAGTCCTCAAAAGAGCTCTCTCAGCCCCACGCACCTCACAGGATGTCTGTTTTTAAATGGTAAGCCGATCTGCATGAACAAGATTCGGGGGGGGGGGGACATTCAGATTGGAGTTCTTTTAAAATTTCCTTTTGCGCTGTCAGGGGTGTGGCCTAATATGCTAAGGAGTTTCTGCTGCTGGGTGTGGCCTATTATATTAATGAGTTCCTGCTGGGCTTTTTCTACAAAAAGAGCCCTGCATGAATCTATCTACATTACTATCTAGTGCAGGAGGAACAGTAAACAACATGCCAAAACTTAGGGTGAAGATGGAGACATGACAAGAACTAGCATCTGACTTTCAGTTATAGGCATCAGTTAGGAGCAGTGTTCCCTCTAAGCTGAGTTAGTGTGAGCTAGCTCACAGCTTTTTAGCCTCCAGCTCACACATTTTTGGCTTAGTCCAGGAAGGATGGCTCCAGAGCAAACTAATTTATGCAGCAGCCAAGTCGCTCACTCACAGCTTTAATGCCAGTAGCTCACAATCTAGAATTTTTGCTCACAAGACTCCACAGCTTAGAGGGAGCATTGATTAGGAGGCTAATGAGCAGCACCTTGGAGAAGACAAAGCATGGTGTTTTCAGCCTATCATCCATGCTAGAAACCAAAGGACATCTATAGTCCCAGTCTTTGGAAAGCAAGAGAAAAATTTTAGCAAAGTGTTCCTGAAGTCCTAGTAATTGGTGCCACAAGTGGAAGTGCCGAAACCAATTCCTGTTGTTTGAGATTCCATGGGTCTGCCTCAAATGTTGGCAATCAGTGCCTTTTCCCACAAGGAAGCTCTGAGCCTCAAGGACCTGTTATGACATGCCTGTTTAGTAAACTCCAGGTAGTGTAGGCAGAGAGCCACTTTATGTTCTTCCCAAGGCAAATCAGGCAGCCTTCATGCTTATCTTTAGTGGGAAGCTTAAATGCAGCAGTTTTTTTTACAAACGTACCACTATGTTAAAAGCATGCAGGGACTAATTAAGCGTTGAAGGAACAAGCAAAGATGAGAAAAGTCACCCTACTAACCAACAGAAACAGAGATATTGTGAACACAACCACATTAGAATCAGTGTTACTGATACCTCTTACTGAGCCACATCACTTAGTACACTGTGTTCAGGAATATAATCACAGTATTAAAGGATGCTTTAATGCTCAGCTATATGAAACAATGGCCTTACTCAATGTAAACAGACTCCTATGGAGTTATAACATAAAAACAATCACATTAGAAGCTCCCAATACATTCAAAAATATAATCTTTTAGAATTAAGAAATCTTTCAGAAACTATTTGTCCTAACTTTTATATCCATCAATTATCTAAGCATTGGTATATGCTGTATTTATGTTTTATAATTATGTTGGTGCAGTATATCTTGTGATTATTAGATCTGCCTTTTTTCTTGTACTACTGTTTCAGTTTGATTTTGATTTTGTATTTAATTATTATTGTTAATAAAAATTTATTGGGAAAAAAATTATCTAAGCATTGCAAGAAGTAACTCTTTGGTTTATCTTGTATGTACTGCAAATCAATTTAATTGGATGACGGGGTTCTAGTACTTGCAATCGGAGAGAAAAATTCTCTCTATTACAGTCTCCAGATGTTAATTACACAGGATCTATGACTTATCATATTATGACAGAACATTAGTGCTTTTGGCCAGAGTTACTCTTAATTTCTACAATAGAAGGCAAGTAATCGCTTGGTCTTCTGTGTTTCTTATTACTCTTACTTCTGTACTAGAAATCATCCTGTCAGAAACTAGTAAACAGAACATTATAATTAGTTTGATGATGTTCCTAGACAATGACTGCAGCTATTTACTCAAAATTCCAAGAAACCTCAGATGGAAACCTTCAGGGCACTACACCTGACTGCTCTTCAGAAAACCAGTTGAGCTAGTTCAGACTGCTTGCATACTCAAAGCTAAGTGGATGGGCTTTTGCAAAATGATCTGAAGGGAAACAATTGAGAAAGTGCCTTCTTCCCTCTCTTCCCACCTTCTCGCTAAAATCGACAGAAAATAATTTATTAGTGGTTCCACCCAATCTTCATATGGTGGCCATAACAGCAGTGGGCTTTTAACACTGTGCCCACCTTGGTCTACGGGAACCAACTGCCACTGAATTTGATCTCGTTAAATTCCATAGCAGATTATTTTAAAATCAATATTTTTTTAACATTTTAATATTTATAACTTGCTTTGAGAAGCCCTGTCGAAAAACAACTCATACGTTTTAAATACATTTCAGATGCCATGTAAAGGCATTTTATATCCTGAAAGTATAATTTTAAAAGCCTTTACTATTATATAAAGTAGTACTTTGAGAAAAAGTATGATGAAAGTTGGAAGCCTTATAGATAAGCATTTTATTTAACATCCTGTGAGACCCATAAATGTATTTTGTGACAAAAAAGCCAAATTATATTAATGTTCCATCTTGATATTAAAAGAGTTTAGAACAGCCTCTGGAAAGTTCTATAAACATGAAGTTTTGGTATTATTAGGTACATCAGCTCAGGTACTTGGGTGCATTAACTAACATGCCAAGTGAAGCTAGTTTTCCTCCCAGATGAATGGCTCATATGTAAAATATTCATTTCCACTCAGAAATTCAGTTCAGTCCTTTGTTTCCACAGACACAGAATTGTTACTGCAGACACCCCCACTAACAATAATAAAAACACTGAAGTTTTAAGGAGTATCAGTGGTTTCTAATCTCTACATCCCTTTGCAACAAGTGTCCAAACCCTGAAGCAAAGTTATATCTGCTTTTATATTCCCATACTTCCTTCTCATTATTGAAATCATGAAAGAGTAACAATGAATTAAAATTATATAGGATGCTAAATTACAGAGGCTGTGCTGGCCACAGAAAGTAAGATAAAAACACGTATGATTACGCTTCTTATGAAATCACTCTCTAGGGTTCAAAGCATGCGTCCTCCTGCATCTTACCACAGCACTGCAGTAACAACCAAGGTAACAAACTACCACCTGGGGCACACAAAGGTAAACATGCACTGCCAGCATCACACAGGCATAGATGCTTACTGGCCAGCTGTTGCTAGGCATTTGTTCCTTCTCATCCCCCCACTCCACCCCATGGCAGGTTAATGCAACTTAAAGGAGCATGCAGTGTATTTCACCCACTGTGTCATGTGAGGGAGTCATTCTAGAAGAACATGTATGTTTTGCCATGTCCCAGAAAGCCAGCCATTTGTACAGAGGCAGAGGTCAGCCAATGCGATCCTATTGTGTCTTCTCTAGGTTCTAAAGAATTAACTTTTCCCAGCTCTTTATGTGCATGCTTCTTAATGATAACGTGGGCATTCTGATCTGCTTTAGCAACTGAGGAAAAGGAACCAGGCAACGGTAGCTGACAGTGAATTAGTGCAGACTGCCTACCGCAGAGTGTTCATGGCGACGCAAAAGCAGCAGTTACTGTTTATTATGGATTATTTAATCAACTTATTTATTTATAATATTTTTATGACTGCTTTC
The DNA here is from genome assembly GCA_029233225.1 of Lepidodactylus listeri. NCBI lineage: Eukaryota > Metazoa > Chordata > Lepidosauria > Squamata > Gekkonidae > Lepidodactylus > Lepidodactylus listeri. The sequence goes on along the minus strand of JARCFY010000015.1, from coordinate 13,023,317 downwards.
CTCCCAGGAATCCCAGGACCCAAGGTGGGATCTCCTGAAAAATGGTATGATCTTGCAGATGAAGGTGCTGAAGAAGAAATATATGCTCCAGAGTGCATGCAAGCTTTTAAGATGTGTTTGGCAAGCACTATTCAAGATGTAACCATTACTAGGCATGAAGCATAATTAAATTCTCATACTACAAACAGCTGTGGTGATTAACTGGCGAGCTGGATCACTGGTGCTAGAGCTGGCAAGACAAGTTTTCCTCTATAAGGGCCAGAAGATACATGATGCAGGAAGTCCGTCATAGGATCTTCACAAGCATTTTAAAAAGACTTCTACATAGATCCTTGTGTGGGCATGGAAGTAAAGTAACCTTGACACCTCATGTCTCAGCATTATTAGCTGTTGAAAGGGAAAAGTCAGGCCCCCTGGTTTTGCATTTTCCCCCCTTTTGTATCATTAACAACACCCCCATGCTCCTGAACCAAAGTGGAGCCCAACGTAACACCTACTGCCCTTTAAAAAGTCTTAGGAAGCACCAGCATGAAATTTGATTTGGGCTTCAGTCCTTCATTTTCAAATGTGTTGAACCAACGCTCTGAATTCTAAGTGGCATAAAATGACACACTAATTTGGGTTAATTTAATGGCATAAAATGACACACTAATTTGGGTTAATCTAAAATGTTACAATGACTGAATTTATGACTTCTGAACATCTCTTTATCGTTTATGGAGGAAGCTGAGGGATGCAGGCAGAAAGTACTAGAAGGTCCCTGCAAAAGACTGTCATACTTTTAGAGTTAATCCCTAAAACATTCATCTCAGGGCCTGGCAGATATGCCACTTCGTCTGAGCCAGAAGTCCTGCCACGACTGCATGCGACACCTGTGAAGTCTGCCCTTACCAAATACAGGCCTCTACGTAGAGCTGATATGAATGTAAGCACTCCAGCTCTTTTGGTGAGGCTGTATGAGTAACCACATGATACTTATTTGGCTATGTATTTTGAGAGACTTTTCTCTCTCTCTTTCACACACACACACACTTACACACCATTCATTATCCCAGATAAAACAAGCTACTTGGTATTCATTCTCTTACCGGTACAACTGACGACGACAAAGCTGGAAGAGAAAATTGACATTGAATTGGTCAAGAAGGAATTTCCAATTAAGCCAAGCGCCACTTGACTTTTCTCTTCCTTTTAGTATTGTATAAACGTAAGCATTAATCTATGTCTATGAGGCTTTAAGGACTCAGAGAATAAATTATACTGGAGGGTTTAATAATGACTACAGATTTTTATACCCAAAGCAATCAAAATGACATGTTATCATAGCAATGGCTTGGATCCACCAAAGATGCTAGGGATAGGCACAGACCGGGAAATCCTGGTTTGATTTGCAAACCGATGCTCATTTTGAACCGGTCCACAAATTCAAGCAGGCCTGGTTCGTGAACTGGTTTGCGAACCAGCTTGGGTGGGAAATGCCCCCAGGGTCCTAGAGGCTCCCAAATCACAGGGCATCTCCAGCTGACTCTCCTGTACCTGCCTACCAGGTTTGGCGAAGATTGGACTTTGGGGACCCGAGTTACAGAACCCCAAACAAGGCACCCCAGGAAAGTGCTTTTCAGGGAGACATCAGGCGTGAGTTCAGGAGTGTATGTAACGGACCCTGGGTAAGCTATAAGCATCCAACCTGTAGCATACCTCCCCAGGATGCCCCTCGACATGCCCCACAAGCTACGTGTGGGTTGGATTTGTGGGGTCCAAGCTACATTCCCCCAAACAAGGTGCCCCCAAGAAAGTGCTTTTTGGAGAATGTCAGGCATAGGTTGAGGACTGCATACACCAGACCACCCTCCATCCAACAGAAAATGTGATTAATTTACAAGCTCTTAGATCTGGCTGAAATGGACAAACTGAGTATTTTGTTACAAGGGAAAGATGAAGCTCTGTTTTATAAGAGATGTTTGAAAGTATATAAGTGGTTAAATGAAAATAACCATGACTAGACTCAAAACTATTTTTTTGTATGTCATAAAACGTTGTTTGTAAAATGTAAAAAATCTAAATAAACATTATATAAAAAAAAGCAAAAGAAAATGTGATCACTTCTCCTACCCACCCACCCAGGACTGGGAGCTGCCTGCATGCTTGACAGTGCCTACTCCCACCCACCCCACTAGGGCTGCCAAGTCCCCCGGTAGAGCGGGGGAAACACCGATTTTTAAAGCTTTCCCCCGCTTTTTCAAAATTGGCCACCGGGGGGACAAAATGGCTGCCAGCAGGGGAACCTCGGAGCCTGCCCTGGCCAGCCTCTTGAACTTCTTAAAAGGGAAATTTCCCCTTTAAGAGCTGAGCGAGCAAGAGAGCCCCGCCCAGAGATTAAGGAGGGACTAAGCTCTTTCTACTGAAGGGCTTGCGTGCAAGGTTGCTGCTGGGGTAAGCTGCTGGGGTAAACTGCTGGGGTCTGCGAGCTCTTTTCCTTCTCTGTCTCTCCCCCTCCCCCTCTTTCTTTTTTCTGTCTGTCTGTCCACTGTGGTTTTGTCAAAGGAATAAACTGTCACTTCCAAAGAGGTAAACATCACAAGGAGAGGTTGCCTGTAGAAGGTCTGGGAGTGGGATTGTTTAAAATGTCTTGTCGTGGCTGTTTGGGTCCCCCCAATCCTCATTTCCCTTCTGCAAATAAAAGTTGGGATTCCTCATTTTTATGCCAATTTTCTGTTTCTTTCAATCGTGTCCCCCCCCCCCCCCAGTAAAAATCTGCATTTTTAAAAGCATTTGTACATCAAGTAACCGGTATTTTAAGTTAGGGATGGATCCAACTAGCTTTTCTGCTGGCGAAAAGGGGAGGACAAAGGTCCTCTTTAGCCACCAAAAAGCCTATGCTGGGGGGGGAGGGGAGAAGTTATGGGACTTACATGGACAACAGCTGGGTGAAACAAGGGCCAGAAATAAAGCCTGGGAATTGGGCAAGAGTAAGTGAAAAAGCTGTCTGTCTCTCTCTCTCTCTCTCTCTCTCTGTCCCCATCCAGCAGAGGTCTATCAGTGGCTATTATTAGCCACAAGGTCTAAATGGAACCCTTTGTCTGGGGCAGTGATGCTCTGCCTTCTTGGTGCTTGGGGGGCAACAGTGGGAGGGCTTCTGGAGTTCTGGCCCCGCTGCTGGACCTCCTGAGGGCACCTGGTATTTTTGGCCACTGTGTGACACAGAGTGTTGTACTGGATGGGCTGTTGGCCCGATCTACTGTGGCTTCTCTCCTGTTCTTATGATATGAAAATCCTATTTAGCACTTGTGTAGCACTTAGTGCTTCATATTCTGCCGAGATGAGGAAGGATTCAGTAGGGCCGTTGCTCAGTGCTAGAGCATCTGCTTGACATGCAGGAGGTATCAGCCTCTTCAGCTAAAAAAGGATCAGGTAATAGGTGACATTAAAGATCTCAGCCTGAGACCCTGGAGAGCCACTACCAGTCTGAGTAGTCAATACTGACCTTGATGGACCAATGGCCTGATTCAGTATTAGGAAACTTCATGAGTTCATGTGTCAGCATGTGGAAGCAACATCACAGGATGTGACATCACAAAATGATGTCACTTCCTTTCTCCTGGCTCCACCCCCAAAGTCCCCAGATATTTCCCAAGTTGGACTTGGCAGCCCTACACCCCACCCTCCCTTCCTCTGGGGGCTGTCAAAGTGATTCCTGGGCAGAAGCCAGATGCACACTTGGGGGTGGCTGATTCTCCCCATGCCCACCCTCTACTAACATAGTGACTGCTGGGCTGGGCTGGGCCAACCCTCTCACCCTGCCCAGCGCCTGGGAACCACCCCCAGAGCCAATGGCTCCCTGGGCCCACCCTCCTTCACCATATGGCTGGCCATACAGACAATGTGATAACTGGGCAGGGGCCACCCTCCCACCAAGCCCAGCATGGTTGCAGGTGGCTGTGTCTCCCCAGGCCCACCTCCCTCCTCTGGCAAGGTGACAACTAGGCAGGGCCCACCCTCTGGTCCACCCTTCCTCCAGGAGCCACCTGCCCAGTTGTGAGTGGCTGTCTCTCTGCAGGCCCACCCGGCCTCTGCTGTCACCATGATAACTGGGCAGGGCCAACCCTCCAACCCTGCCTGGGGTCTGGGAGCTATCCGCTTGGTTGTGGGTGGCTGTGTCTTCCCGAGCCCACCCTCCCACGGCTGGGAATGTGTTTCTGGGAGGGGCTCATATGGGAGAACACTTGCTCACTCTGGACGCTGGTTGCAGGGCAGGAAAGTAGGCTGAAGACCACACTGGTGAGATCAGGCCATATGGTGATCTTGTGCACCCAGTACTCAAGTGGGTCAGAACTGGCGGGTTCAGGGGGCTCCACTAGGAACTCCCTGCATCACATTCACAGAATCCTCTGCATTCACATGCCTGGACCCCCCCCCCCCCCCAAGCAGTGCTCCTGACCTCCCACCTCACGATAGACAACCAAAACTCCTGATTCTTGCTCGCCTGTTTCCTTTCTGGCCAGGCCCACCCATGTCTCTCCCCCCTTCCTCCTCTTCATCAGCAGCATCTGGCCTTGTCCACAGCTTTGGAATCTTCGCACCGTGCGGCAGGATTCACACTTCCACTGAGCAAGCTGCCTGGTATGGAGTGTGACGCTGCACTTGATATGGTGGACACTGGACACACATGCCTGCCAGTTGGTACTCCCACAACCTGCAAAGCAGATGCTACCTCTCAATGATGCCCTTCCTCAACCTGTTGGCCAATGCCCTGACCTGGGGAAGAGCCACAGTCCCCTCGGGACCCGGCTGCACCACAGACTCCATCACCCATTCCAGCCCTCGAATAAGGGGGATAACATGCCCCAGATTGGCCATGTGGGCACAGAGCATGTTGGTGGCCTCCTGGACCACTTTGAGATCATGTTCCATCTGGGAGAGGTTCAGCCAGTCATTGGAACTGATACTGAGCTCATCTTCCCTGTGCTGGATGGACATGGAGGATATGACATCCTGCAACATATGACATCTCTGCTCCACAAAATGCACAATCATGGAGTAGGAGGAGTTCCTCCAGGTGCCCACATTCTGGATGAGGATTTGTTCTGGCTCCTCCTCCTGCTTCTCTCAGCAGCCATGCAGCCTTGATGCTGGATGAAAAGTGTCCAGCCAAGCACCGGCAGTTCTCCATCAGCGACCCGATCCCAAGAGTGACACCATCCCTCCCTGCCCCAGCACTGCTCCCCAGCCCCAGGGTATCCTTCACCACCAGATGCAGCTTGTTTATGCATGTCTGCACCGCTATCTATGACCAGGTAGCCATGAGTGATCCTTCTTCTGCCAAACCATTCCCTTAGGCTACTCTGTACATCACCATAATATCTACTGCTATGCGTGCTCCACATCCATACCTTGAGCATGAAGAGGAACTGGCTAATAGCCAAGTGGAGACATGGGTGTCCCTGCCCTGGGCGTTGCTGTGGCTCCACACCAGAATTCATCTGGTTGCCACCAGCGGGCAGTGAAAGAGTGGTAGCTGTGGTGGTGGCCACTCCAAAGGTCCACTGTCAGGTGGATGGTTCACCCTTGTGCCTCAGCGAGCTTGGCATCAGCCCGCTAAAGGCCACATCCTCCACAAGGGAGAATGGTTGGCCATACACAGCAATCATCCGCCCAATGTGCTGAGTGACTGTCTCATGAGCCCTACCCCTCACCCTTCCTCCTGTCACTGGAGAGGCCCATCAGTTCCAACTGACCTTGGGGTTTGATTCAGCGGGTAATTAACAGCTCAACAGCAGACAAAAACTCTCAGCCCACAGCCAAAATATTTTTAAAAACCTATTTCATTTAATTGAATAAAAAAACTTTTAACTCACAGGATGTATACTTAGCAGAAATCACCCAGTGTCTGAGCATTTGGCAATAAAACATTCAAATGCCAAGACAGGCTAGCAATTCTTAAAAGAGAAGCTGCAGCTTCTTACACGGTAAGTCCTCATAACAAGTTCTGTAGCGAAGTTACAAGAGAACAGGAATCACTTCCATCTTCAGAGGCAGCTGATCACTTCAATGCTACAGATACTCTGGTCCCTCCTGCAAAGTTAACAACAGTCTTCGCCAGAGCCAAAGGAAGAAAAAAGAAGCTTCTTGGACTGCTGCCACTCCCTTCAGATAACAGAACCTTGCAGCTGCCAACAATTACCACAACTGCGCTACATTCCCTCCCCCAAGGTTGGGTCCTGCCAAACTTATGACCCTCTCCCAATTGTCAGGACTTAGCATATAGACTTATTCAGCCCTCATTCCTTAGAAGGCCCCCGTGAGCATGACCTCTTCTAGGGTGGTCTGCCTCAGAGACCCCACCTGGGTGGTCAGAGCCCCGACAGAGTGGCCCTGTCATCCACCCCCCACCCCCCTGCTGAGTAGTAGTGCGCCCCCTGCACCTGGCATTCCTAGCATTCCTTCCTCCAGTGGTAGCAAACCGGGGTGTGACCTTTGCAAGCGCCTCCGTAGAACAGTGGTAGTCAAGTGGTACGTGCCCTGCCCTCTCTGTACACACGCCTGGCACTCCACCATGCATGGGTCACTGGACAGGATGTGGAGGTCCTTCCACACAGCAGAGTGGAGCCATGTCCCTATCCACATAGTTTGGGTGCTTTGCAGGCACAGCTGCCTGCTGGCATCAGGCCCTGGAGAGACTGAGGGGGCATAATGATGGAAGAGAGACCAGGATGTGGAACAGGAGGATGCATCACGACCAGCACCACCACTCTCAGAATCACCAGCATCCGAATCCTCCCTCCCACACAGACTTTGGCGCTGCAGCTCGGAGGGCACTGGCGAGGGCTCTCGAGCATCAGACAAGACCAGCCCCATGGATGTAGATGACACAGGGTGAGTGGGTGCCGAGACCACCAATGATGTACTTGGGGAGGAGACTGCTGGTGGGAGAGACCGCAGTTGTAGCCCATGACCATTGTGCAAGGTGGGAAGTGTTGGCATCCACCTGCAGCCACAAGCACATCCCCTTCCACTCCCTGTCATGGAGCTGCACGGCAGACCCAGGTAGCAATGGTGGAACAGTGGGTATTTGAGCTGAAGGGGAAAAAAAAAAACACTGGACAATAATGGTGGGAAAATGCAGTAAAAAAACCCCAGAGGAAGTTGGGATATGGGGTATTGGAGAGCAGTGAGGCAACCCCAGGCAGCAACTCCGGAACAGTGTGGTCAAGCAAACCCCCAAAAAGAGGTGGGGTGAGGTGGGTGTTTGGGATGCAGAGGCAGGAGGCAGTCCCAAGAAATAGCAGCGGACCGACTCAGAGAGAAAGAAAACCCAGGAGGAAGTGAGGGGTATTGCGTTTCAGCAGCTTGGCATCCACAGGCAGCAACTCTGGAACAGTGCGGGCAACTGAACCACAAATCAAAGGTGGGTTAAAGTGGGTGTTTGGGATACAGGGGCAGGTGGTAACCCCAAGCAATAGCAGTGGATCAAGTCAGAGAGAAAACCCAGGAAGAATTGGAGGGTATTGCAACTGAGCAGTTGGACAATTCCAGGCAGCAAATCTGGAACAGTGCAGGCAACGCAAACCCAGAAAGAAGTGGGATGAGGTGGGTGTTTGAGATGCAGAGGCGACCTCAAGCAATAGCAGTGAAACGACGACCCCTCGTTGTCTTACTGAAACCCAAGGTAAGAGGGAGCAAAGTTAAACAAAATGAAAAAGAGAAGAGAAGTCTCAAGGAGGCAGACGGTTTGCAGGAAAATCTCTCTGAACAAAAATGCAATGTGAAAGTGAATGAATTAAACCCAGACTTGCCCCCCCCCCCACCCTTGGCTGCCAAGTAACAAACTGGGGGGGAAAACTGTAACAGGGGAACCTAGGGAAGGCGAAGCTCACTGCCCCCTGACTAATCATCCTCCGTCTCCTCCTCCCACCCCGCCAAGCAACAAAGCTCTTTTGTGAACACAAAGACAACGTCTCCTCCCAAAGTCCCAATGCAAACTAACAAAGAAAACGCATGCTCCTCCAGCACTTATGTACACCCCCCCAACATCAAGATGAGTAGAGATGAACATCTTTTATAGGTAAACAGCACTGCTTATCAAGCTTGGAAGGGTCCCTATTTGTGTTTCCAGGGCTGGAAAATACCACCCCCACCAGAATTTTTGTGCGAAAGTTTCTGGGTGGGATTTCTTTCTTCGAGAGGTTCCGAGATGCAGTGAAAAGCTCAGAGAGGTCCGTGCTGAGCATGTGATTTTTGAGCCACGCCTCCCGAGCTTCAAATCAGGCAAAGCCCGGACCAGACTTTGGCTCAGGTCTGTGCCCATCCTTATCTCCAGCCACAGCAACCTAAAATACCCTCCCCAAAATGCTGCTCTGGGGTGAAAGGGGACCAGCAGGAGCAGGAGGGGGGGGGGTCTGTAAACTCACACCCCCTTTCTGCCACAAAAATCCTCTTTGGGATCCAAGCCAATGACAGTAGTTTGTAATGCATTGTCTAGGAAGTGCCTGTATTTAATTTCTCCATAAATGGTTTAGCAGTAGGATAATTCGCCATACACTCATCTTTTAACCCCTATGTGTAAAATGGCCCCATTTCTTTAACTTCATGCAGACTTCCATGTATTACTTGCTGCATCTGTTTGGAACTGATATTTTCCCAGTGTGCCTCACTGGAGCTACAGCATTATCACCCGTGAGAAGTGTCTATTTGATTGGATAGTGAGCTCCTTGGGAGGAGGGGCTTGGAGGGACAGACTGGACATACCCATTGCTAAGGGGTCTCCAGTGTGGTGCCCACAGGCGCCATGGTGCTCAGCAGCACCTTTCCTGGTGACCACCAAGTGTGTGAGGCCAGGTGGGGCTTTTGCCCATTGGCCACTGGGGATCTTATTGGCTGTGTAGATTTTTAAAAAGTTGCTTCAACTGCAGCTGCCATCATAGCACGAGGATCTTTGCTGGGTGACTAAAGGTAAGCTGTGTTTATGCAAGAAAGTTTTTTTGAATACTCATTTTAAAAAGCATCCTGTTAAACAGGGCTTCTTACTGACATACTGAAGAGTTACTGTTAAGAGTTATGCATAACCTTACTCACTGACAGTTTGTGATTGGCACTACCTCTTGTGGCAACCATGTTTTTTACTGGCTTCACCTGCTGTGGCAGCCATTTTGCAGTTGTGTCCACCATGCTGAGTCAGAATTCCAAAAGTGCCCACAAGCTCAAAAAGGTTGGGGACCTCAGCATACATGTGGTAAACATGTAAAATTTAGTGGTAAACATCCATCTATTAATGAGAAGAATGCTGAAGTTGAGTTCAGGAAATATTATCAAATGTTTTCCATGCCACATATACTTCAGGGTGCTGGTATTTACCTTTAAAGCCTTTTATGGTCAGAGGCCTACGTACCTCAGGGACCGCCTTTCCCCACATGTTCCCCAGAGAGCGCTACGATTGGGGTACCAAAATTGCTTGGTTCTTCCAGGCCCCAGAGAACCCAGGCTAGCAGTGACAAGGGCTAGGGCCTTCTCAGTGGCAGGTCCATACTGGTGGAATGAGCTCCCAGAAGACATCAGGGCCCTGCACGACCTTCTACAGTTCTGCAAGGCCTGTAAAACGGAGCTCTTCCACTAGGCTTTCGATTGAGGAGCTGCACTCATCCATCTGAGGCCCTGGCCCCAATATCATTAATAATATCATCAATAGCATCAACAATATCAATAACATCGATGATATTAACTGAATAGCCTGTGCTCCACCGACATGACCCAGATCATGCTGTTAACTGACTGCCAGATTCCCGCCATTGTTATATTGTGCTATATTTTTTTAGATCTATTTTATTGTAATTTTATTCAATTAATTGTTTTATCTTGTTATAATATTGTGTAAGCCACCTTAAGCCTGCTTCGGTGGGGAGGGCGGGATATAAGCTGAATAAACTGAACTAAACTAAACTAAACTTATACGGCCTCCTCTAACACTGAGCATACACAAGGGTGCTTTCACACACACTAAATAATGCACTTTCAACCTATTTTTGGTGCATTTTGCAACTGGACTTTACTGTATGAAATGGCAAAATCCATTTGTAAATGGTTGCTGAAGCAGACTGAAACTGCATTATTTAGCATATGTGAAAGCAACCTCAAATTGTACTTAACCGAACAGGGTTTTGGCAATGAAAAAAACATGATTGCAGAATAAAGCTAGGTTTCCAACAATTTTTTTAAAATGGAATTCATTGGAACCCCCCCTTTACTGCAGTTTTTCCTCATCCACAAAAATCAATTAAGAAAATGGTTAGAAGTGACTAAATTAAGCACTATACACATACCTCACTGTCAACAGAAATCATTCAATGAAGGATCGGACTTCTGTTAAACACTCAAATTTGTCTTAAAGAAATGGCAGAAAAGGAAATTCTAGGCAGGTAGACTGGAGACAAAGGAGACGATGATGCCCTCCCATTACCATCTTCAGTTTAAACCCCTCCCCCACACCAGCTGTGAGTTTTATGTCCTCAACTCCGAAATACAGTGAACACTACCGAAACCCAGCGAGGTCCCCAGCAAACAGAACTGACACCAACCTCAACATGGATCTGCTTAAGTCCTTCCAAGATTTTCTGATTCAAAAAGGATGACCTACAAAGTTAAACAGGGTTTGAAGTCTTTAATATTAGATTATTCAGATTCTACTTTAAGCAATTACTGAAGCTCTCTGTAACGTAACCGTTTACTTCTTAAGTATGCATTGGCATCCTGAAGGGGCAAAATTAGTTTTCAAGGTGATAGAAATCTTTGTTCTGAAGACCACTTTTTTCTTTGTAAAATGGGGTTGAACCCTACTGCAGAAAAAGGATTAAAGGAATGAGACAATTAACACAGAAAATGAATATTTCTGTCAGCTATGAGGGACTCCCCCAGGTGACCAACTGCAGAAGAACAGGTTTTGACTTTTCCTTCTGAAGACCAAGGCATCAGTCATGCAGCTTGATCCAGTGGCAGTTCCTGAGGAACATCACGATCCATATTTTTCAGACCATCACTAGAGGAAAAAGGTGGGAGCATTTTGAAGACCTACATCCAACATTTTCCCCCAGTACACGTCTTCCACAGGAAATAAACATTCCAGTGGGCCACCCAACTGCAACTTTTCCTGCTTCTTATGTTAGTCTTAAACATCCTGTGACATTTTTAACGTAATAATAGAGCCTTAAAGGAAAAAAAAACCTGAGGCTACTACAACCAGGGAGATTCATTTGGTGTTACCTGCTTCATATCAGAAGCAGCTGAACTGCACACATTCCCATACCGTTTCAACAATCCAAGTCTTTTAATTCACTTACCTGGTGAGTTTCTTTACTACCTTAGATAGAATGTATATATTTTAGTGTCATGGCTACTTTGCAATATGTTTCTGAAAATCCTTATTAAGCCTTAAAAACCGCTAATATACAAAATGGTGTGATGCTGCTTCTTGTTGCCTACTCCTAGTTCTTCATTATACAATTTCCCACAATGCACTGAGAAATGCCCAATAAGGGGGGAACTCCCCTTACTGCCCTTATTGGCTTTTCAACTTTCAGAAAGGCGCCGGAGCTTAAGTTTAGGGTTGGAAGCCATTGCAGCAGCATGCATGAATAGGCCAAACATTCCTCCTGAGTTCAAATTTATCAAGCAAAGCTTAACAGATATTTTCAACAGACCTTGAAAGTTGGAGAAATATGGCACACTTTCAACAACCAATTTATCAGATGCTCGGTATGTTTTCTTTGAGCATCAAAGAATTAGTATGTTTTCTTTGAGCATCAACAATATAAAAATGTTGGGGTCTAATTTAGCAGGAACTTGGGAAAACAAGCAAGTTATGACATAGTGATATTTCAAACTGATATCTCTAACTGAAGACACACACATTTCAAATTAAGATAAAAATGTGGTCAGCTGTTAAAACAGTATTGATTCTGAAATGAATTATACGACTTCTCTAAATACATTTTTAAAAACCTTTTGCAATTCTCCAAAAACAAAAAAAAATTCAGTGAATTCATTTCCTAAACTTTTCTAATTACATTGGAAACAGATACACAAGATTGAACATAAATTGTATTAGCAAATTTACTTTTGTCTTTTTACCTCTTATTTTCCTCTGCTAGTTTACTTAAGGCATGGGTGATCTCTGCACAAGCCAGAATTGCTCCATGACGAGTGTGCAAATCTGTGCCCACTGCCAAGGGCAGCAGAACTGGTAAAACTGTAAGTGACCAAACAAACAATTTCCAATGAAATTAACTGTCCAGTGTAAAGTTTGGGAGATAAATCCTTAATATTTACCAAAAAAAAGGTTTCTTCTATACATTGTTTATTTATTTTAGTTATGTTTCTCTGTCCTGAAATTTATTTTACTGTACATACGTTAGACATTTTGCAGAAGTACCATTGCTGCACATGCTAGGAAACCGTAAGTTTGGAGAAATTCTCACACACACTGATTCTACAGTAGTCCATATAATCTCCCTTGGAGTATGCCAAAAAAAAGTGGGAAGAGAAGTGTGCAATATAAAATGGATGCAAAATCCCACATCCTATAAACCCTGGAACATTGACCAATTATTTACTGGCACTTGGTTACTTTATTTGCTGGAAACAACTACTTGCTGTCTTTTTAGCAACATTGCCTGGATTCTTACCACACTAGTTCTAGGTCTCTCAAAGCGTCACAAAGCACTACATTTGGGCAAGATGGTTCATACTCACCAAAACATGTCATGTATTCAGGGGCCCGCGGTGTGAGATTATGCAGCGCTTTGGCTGAAAGTTCCCGAATAACACTGTAACATTAGGGAGGAAATCTGTCAATGTGGATCAGTAATTATAGCATGATTATAGTTCCACTTTCTTGACAATCAAAACAATTACCCCACCCTCTAACTTATCCTCACAATAATATCCCTGAGGAAGTGACTGGCTCAAGGTCACCACTGGGCTTCACGGACCAATGGGAATGTGGAACCCAGGGATCCTGAGTTACAGTCTCTGTCTAATGACTACACCCCACTGGCACATATGAATTCATCTCACTTCTGGAAAAAGGTATAAATTAATAGGGGCCCAGAATTTACATATCAAAGGGGAGCATGGCTTACATGCTTCTAGCAATTCAAATCATAAATACTGGATATCTGTTTTCCCACTAGCACAACCCATTTGAATAAGGCCTGTAGATTCAACTGTGATTTAGCTAATTTTAAGTTTTGGATAACTGAAATAAAAATTGTACTGCTCACTAGAGATGGGCACGAACTGGCTCTCGAACTAAAGTTTATGAAGAATTTTGGCTGGTTCATGGTTTGTGAACTGAAATTTGTGGCAGGTCAACCAGCATGAACTTGCCAGGGGTTTTCAATGGATACATTTCCAGACAGTCTCCGCTCAATCAAAATGCTTATCAAAATTCAGAGCAACATAACATTGAGGGCATGTAGAGGAGCATCAGGGAGAAGTTCCCTAAGAGTTTGATATTTTTAGTTTGCACAGGGTCCATTCTGTACACTCCTGAACCTGCACCTGTCATTTCCCCTGAAAGCACTTTTCTGGGGGCACCTTCTTTGGGATGCTGTAACTCCAACCCTGTAAATTCAATTCACACCAAACTTGGAGGGCAGTTAGAGGAGTATAAGGGGGAGATCCCCTGTGCGTTTGGTGTCTTTAGCATGCTTGGGGGCTGTTCTACTATGTCATGAACCTCATGATTCGAACTAGTCCAGAGGTGGACAAACTGTGGCTCGGGAGCCACATGCGGCTCTTTCACATAAATTATGTGGCTCCCGGCAGGGTGGCTGGGAAAGCTAAATATCGTTAGCAAACAAATATCATTGGACAAATTAATATCATTATCAATATCTGATTTTACCCCTTTTGTTATGATTTTGGCAGTCTCATTGAATGTTAATAAAAAGCCAATTTGCTTATTTTCCAATAAAAGCACGTAATATTTGCCCATCTCTTGCGGCTCTCAAACATCTGATGTTTATCCTATGTGGCTCTTACGTTAAGCAAGTTTGGCCACCCCTATTCTAGGTGGCTCTTACGCTGAGCAAGTTTGCCCACCCCTGCACTAGTCCATCTGGTGCCTAAAAGTTCGTGATAGTTCATGGTTCACAGACTGGGCATGCTATGAATCAAAATGCATTCTCCCTGTTTGTGCTCATCCCTACTGCTATCTAATTTAGAGATTGGCTATAATCATTCATCAAAGTACTGAACACCCGAAAATTAACATGATTAAACCTACCCATCCCAGTGCTTGATCTTCATGTTAACCAGGTGATCGATCATTGGCTCTGTATACTCAGGAAAACCAGCAATATACACACTGACAAGAAAGGGGGGAATCACAGAAAATGAACAATTTCTTCAAATGTTTAATAACTGTTCTTAAAACAAAACAGGTCTCTTTCACTGTGGCATTAATCCCCCCCGCGCGCACAAATGATCCAAGGCCTTAAAAGAGACTCAAGGTTACTTGCAGGGAGGAGGAGGAAAATTGGTTTTGTATCCTGCTGTTCACTATCTAAAGGAGTCTTGGAGCACTTACAATTTCCTTCCCTTCCTCTCCCCACAACACCCTGTAAGGTATGTGGGCCTGAGAGAATTCTGAGAAATCACCCAGTTGGCCTCATGTGGAGGAGGAGTGGGGAATCAAACCCAGTTCTCTTGATAAGAGTCCGCTGCTCATAACCACTACACCACAATGATACTTGCAACTGGCAGTAGCACCACTTCTACAACACCCAAGATGCCAAGCCAGAGACAGTTAGCAATTCTGACCTCATTTCTCTGCACCCTGGAAATACTGCTTGCACTTCTATTAGTACAAGAATAAATTGGTTCTCATTGCCGGATTAAACAGCAAACTGCTCTGGACTGGGAATTCCGTCACTATCCCAAATAATGCTCTTCTGCTACTGTATGTATGACACAGCATAGGACAAGGCCCTAAGAAAGATCATCCAGATAATAATATGGGTGTAGAGCCCACAGAACTGTAAACACAAGTTCACAAAAGGGCTTTTTGCCAATGCAGTTTGGGAGACATTCCACACCATTCACAAGAATCCCCTGAGTCTCAGGAGCTGCTTTTCAGGGGGACACAAAAACTTGCAATGGGAAGGAGGAACTGGGGAAAAATTCCTTTCACAAATTTCCTCTGCTCATACTTCTTTAACGTATAAGTATGTATGTCACAATGTGCATGTAATCCACAGTTGTGGATTGTAATCTGTTTTTATTATAATTGTGGCTAGCATCTTAGAATTCAACAAATTTAGTAGAGATCTTCATATGTGACAACAATGACAAGCTATGACTTAACTGAGATAAAGTAAGAAATTTACATCTCATCTTAGAAGTCTTCACAAAAGGAACCAGTGAAGATCTCTTATAAATATGAATCATGACTTTAAACCTAGTAAAGAT
Source organism: Lepidodactylus listeri (assembly GCA_029233225.1). Lineage (NCBI taxonomy): Eukaryota > Metazoa > Chordata > Lepidosauria > Squamata > Gekkonidae > Lepidodactylus > Lepidodactylus listeri. Next base: position 13,007,858 of record JARCFY010000015.1, on the reverse strand, counting down.
TTTTGACAACTGAAATTTAATAGCCGTTAATGTTGACATTATCAAGCAAACTCCGGAGCATGATGGAAGACAGCAGGGCCTGGCGTGATGTGGTCCATGGGCTCGCGAAGAGTCAGACTCGACTGTGTGACTGAACATCCACAATGTTGGCATTAAATTTGCTTTGATTTAATAATTACATTTATTTTTTATCACTAGGTTTGATAAATGTTCATTACTTCCTCCTGCAATGATAAAATTAGTTCATGGATCTATGAACCCATTTTAATATACGTGAATCCAGTGTTAGTAAACAAATTTTGTTTCACTTACATTAGCCTCTAAAACTATGAATATCCAAATACTTCACTTTGATCCATCTCATTGTTCTGAAAGTCACCTCTGTAACTGGAATATTATTTCGCTTATTCCATTTGAAATATTGTTTAAAAGATGTCATAAGAAAATGGAGCTGAGTAGAGAGAATTGCCATTATGTTACAGTTAAAAAATGATCCTTGTTGAGTGAACATTTCTTGAGTGCTGTTTTCAATGAGTGCCAAAAATCCTGCAGTCTCCCTGGATTTGCTGAGACACACAGCCATTGAAGGGAGCCCTTTGTATGTTTTTAAATTTATTTTGATACCATTCTACTACTTAGTAAAAAGATGGCCATTCAATAATCATATTTAGCATGTCCTGGCCGCCCTACAGATTTTTCGGGCTACAGTGATTCCCCAATTACTATATAGGGTACCCTGTGTGGATTCAAGACCTTAATAAAAAGGTTGAACGAGTTAATGCAATCTTTCTGCGTCGCATCCTTGGCATTCCCAACTCGGTTAGTTATTTTACTTTGAGTACTGAGTTGGGTCTCTATACCATAGAATCTAGAGCTTGGATTGCTACCATCAAGTATTTGTTCATCTTTATTTTCAACCTCCTCCAAATAGTCTTATTGCTTTTTTAACTGCTGATCCATATGTTTCCAAATGGTCCCAATCAATACGGGAGAAAATTAATTATTTAGGTATTGATTTAGACTCCCTGACCAATTCCAATGAAACCTATATATTCCAAATAATTCAAAGGAGAATTCAGGATATTGATTTACAATTAATAAAAGCTGGAGCAAAGGGGACTTGTTCCCCCCGTTTCCTGGGTCTTACTTTACCGCAAAACTCTATGGCTCAGTATTTTTCAAGCTTAACAACCCCTTCTCAATGCAGAGCATTCATGCTGGCCAGATTCAATATATTTCCTTCGGCCGTGGTCACGGGCAGATACAAGGGTATCCCCTATGAGGCAAGATTCTTCAGGTGTTTCTGCAAAGAACCTGACTTGGTTCAGCATATCCTTTTAAACTGCCCACTGTTTACTCAGCTATGTTTACAATCAATTAGCCTTCTCCTTCAACTGTCTAAGGCTGTAACCAATAGAGATATTGAATTCTTGCTAGCAGAAAAAAAAAACCAAAGTTACTGAGCAGGTGGCAGAGTTCCTGGCAAATGTACTTAGGGGCCAAGGAAAAGAGGAAAGAAAAGAGGGAAGAGGAAGATGAAAGGAGATGGATAGGGAGCGAGAGAGATAAAGTATATCTATCCTTTTTTGATAATTTAGTTTCTTACTGCAACTGTTTTAATTAGTGGGATACTTGAGTTTACTGTTCTGAACTTTTATCACTTTGCCCTATTATTATAATTACAGTACACAATGTTACAAATCACTGTACTCTGATTGTTTCTCTTTGTTGGCATATCGGCTTATTTGTATTGCTATTTTTCTTTTTAAAGTTATTATTATGCCAATAAAGGTTATTGGAACTGGAACTGGAACATATTTAGCATTATGAATGTGTAAGAGAAAAATAGAAATACAAATTAAATGTTACTGGAATGAAAACCCAAACCCATCCATCTATCCATCCACATGCACATACACACAATTCAATCTTTATGGTTAGGAAATTCAAAAATAATAGTGTATTAAATGCTTTAATTCCATGATTTGGTGGCATAGCACTAAGTGGAGAAAATAATTTTAAATGCATAGTGTATGACTGGAAAACACCTTAAGATCTTTTAGTCCAGCATTGTGAACTTGAAGCAGGACTTTATATAAACTAACATCCCTTTGAGATAAAGCATATATAATCTAGATTATCTAGAGGCACCATCCCAGGACTTCCTGTAGAACAAAAATGTACATGTTTAAAAACAGGATACAAATAGATGAGATGGCAGGAGATTTATGACTGGACCACACAAAGAGGTTTTAAAACCTCCTGCAGCTGCAGGAGGAGTTGTGTTAATTGGATTTGGGCTGTAGCCTTGTTGGGAGGTAAACCATGCTGGTTTTCCAATTTCAATCACATATACCCTTCCTGCTATTTGTATCATGGAAAAAAAGCACACTGGCACCACCCAGTTATCCCCATACTTTCTCCTACGGGAAAAACGTTAGGAAGGAAGAGTGATTTCCTACAGAACAGTACAGGGCAAAAGGATGAACCCTCCTCTGCCCCATGGCTGCCATTCACTTTAACACACACACACTTAGAGCCAAACAACTTGTCGTGACACCATTTTAGAGGAAGATCTAGCTGTTTAAAAATTGCCACAAGAGTCTGTGGCGGTAGCACATGATCTTGTCCCCTCCATAAGGGCAGGCTGTTACAGCACTTGAAGAGGTACAGGAATGACAAGACTACCTTGTGCCACTGCAACATGAACCTGACCAGGACAGGCCCCGGGCAGCATTCCATGGGAAAAGCAGCACTGCTCTTCAGCACCGACTGAAATTAACTGATACTCTATAATCATTTCTTACTTATAGTACCTCAGGAAAATAAAGAGAAAAAACTCCCAAAACCTCAAGTGGGAAAGATGTGCCTTCCTGACCCATCAAATTTCCTTGGCTTTGTTTAGTTATGAAAGAGAGAAACTCTGACCCAGGCTTAACCTGATAGCACAGAACTCTTAAAGCTACAGGTAACTGACTAAAATATAACAACAACCAGTACTATACAAGACTACACTACTGAACAAGACAACAACTTCTACAGAAAAGTAATTCAAAAAGAAAATAACTCTGCATTTCACAACTGTAATAAAAGGGAAAGGGTATATAAGGGAGAGGGGAGGGACAAGGGGGGATTCTGTTAATTTTGTAAGTGATAATTAAATACTAAGATATTAATTTATAGCAACTCTTAAACATTAAGATATTAATTCACAGTGACTTAAATATTAAGATATTAATTCATGATATTAACTTTATTCTTGTTGATTGTAAGTTTTACAGAAGGAACAACCTATTCCACATACATAACAATTAACAACACAAACAAATAGGATTACACAGTGCTATGTAACAACAAAGAGAAAAAACAAATAAAAATAGAAAAAAGAAAGAGTTGAGAAACTTGCTGAGTGTAGGAGGAAGGTGTGTACAAAGAAAAGCAGCGAGTACAGAGAGGGTGGAATACCATGGAGGGGGGGGGGGGTCGAACAGCTTATAGATGAAAGGGACAGAAATAATTTAATTTAGGATCAAAGTAAAAAAAGAAAAGAAACTGGATCACTTAATAAACATTTAAACCCTGGTAGCTTTTTCCAAGATCTGCAAACCTCTAATACATATACCTAATGGATATCAGTACTTGACTTGCATTCTTCTAAATTCATAATATTGTTCTACTAGGAATAAGGCCCGTTGTGGAAATAAATACAATGGGCTCTAGAAGGAGGCTCTGGGAGAGTGCCAAATCAATTTGCTGTGGCAACCTTCTCAAACCCCACCCTCTTCAGGCTCCACCCCTGAAATCCCCAGGAATTTCCCAACCTGGAGTTGGCCACCCCATACCCTTCCCAGCTAACCATCAACCTACTGTTATCTGCTCCGACTACCGCTGACTTCTGCCCTTCTTCCTGGAGATCAGTTGTATTTCTGAATGATCTCCACCCTTCACCTGGAGAATGGCAACAGTGGTTCCCAATAAAAAATGGCTAGTTTGGAGGGTGGAGTCTATGGCATTGTACCTGTCTGAGGTCCCACCCCTCCTCAAACCCCACCCTCTCCAGGCTCCACTCCTGAAATCTATAGGAATTTCCCAACCTGGAGTTGGCAACCTTATCTCCTTCCCAGCCAAGCATCAACCTGCCATTATCTGCCCCTCTGATTTCAGCTTTCCATCTCCTCCCCCCTCTCTCCTGGAGATCAGTTGTAATTCTGAGTGATCTCCAGCCCTCACCTGTAGATTGGCAACAATGGTTCCTCAGGAGGGGATGGCTGGTTGGGAAGGTGGAGTCTATGGCATTGCACCTGTCTGAGGTCCCACCCCTCTTCAAACCTCACCATCTCCATGTTCTATCCCTCAAATCTCCAGAAATTTTCTACCTGGAGTTGGCAGCCCTATCTCCCTCCCAGCCAGTCATCAACCTACCTTTATTTTCCCCTCATTCTTCAGCTTTCCATCTCCCCCCCCCCCCCCCCCCCCGCACTTGCAGCCTGTACCCAGGAGGAAAAGTAGCCTTTCTCTGCAATGAGGACCAAAGCAGCTTACATCATTCTCCTCTCCCCCATTTGACTTGTGCAACAACTCTGGGAGGTAGGTTAGGCTGAAAGTCTGTGACTGCTCCAAAATCACCCACTCAGCTTCTATAGCAAGAACCTGGATCTAGCAGACCCTGCTCTGAAGTACTGACTGCTATGCCTAGGGTAGCCAACATCCAGGTGGAGCCCGAAGATCACCAGGTATCACACCTGAAGTCCAGACAACAGACTTCGCCCCCCTGGAGGAAATAACTGCTTTGGAAGGTGGCCTTTATGACATTCTGTTCAGCTGAAGCCTCTCCCCGCCCCAAACCCTGGCTTCCATAGACTCTATTTATTGTTTATATATATATTTATATCCCACCTAGCCAGTGAACCAGCTCAAGGTGGCTATCAGCAACTAAAACCATGTACAATAGGATTCAATTAAAAGCAAATACAAAATCCATAAAATTACTAAATAAGTTACAAAATACCAGAAAATCTCCAGGAATCTCCCTACCTGGAGCCGGCAACCCTAGTCAGAACTGGCTGCAATGAGTTCCTCACAAAGGCCTGTGAAGAGTTTTCTTCCCTGGTCTGAAGCAAGCTTGGTTGCCTACTGTGGCGAAACGGGCTCCAGTTTACAACTCAGCTGGATGGGCTGGAGTCTATATTGATGCTGCCCTGTCCCTTGGGACAGTCCCTCTTTTTCCGCACTTTTTGGCCTTGGGGCAGCTGGGAACTGTAGGCCAGCAGATGAGGAAGCCCCATTCAACTCAGTGAGTGATACACCTCCAGGCCCCTCTCTGGAACCACAGCTCAATTAAACCTTACGGAGGAACATTTTAAACAACCAACCACAGATGGCAGCCATCTTACAAACCCAGGTAACTGCCATTTTGTTACACCTACCAACAGCCACTGAGAGAAGAGTTAGTCCCACGCAGGAGTCAAGCAGGAGAAGTGTCTTTGTCAAGAGAGAAAGCCACTTGCCAGTAAATCTGACAGGGCAAAGTGGCTGAAGGGGGAGTGGGCGGGGAAGAGGAGCAGACCCAGCACCTGGCCAATGGCACACAAGTACTCTTGAGTGGTGGCTGATGGGCCAATGGCTGAGAGAGTGCATTGCACAGCCAATGGGAGAGCTGCAAAGGGCCACTTCAAAACAGAATTATGATGATGATGAGTTTTAAGAACATTTTCAAGAACATTATTTGAATTTAGCACATTATGCAGAAAGTTGAGGCAGATTTCTGGACAATATCACTTCAGATTGCAAGATTCCTTGACATAAAGAGTGTTATATGGGGAAGTATTAGACATACACACATATACACACACACACACAAATCCTCCCTTGCAATCTGGAAATTAAGTATGAAATAGTAAAGTTTAGGTGGTCCATAGAGGGGAACCAAGTGCAGTTTTACAAGTATCTGGCTATTGTTATTTTGCCATTATTCCAGCAAATGATCAGCACATTTCCAACATATACAGCTGAATGCTGAACAATATGTCCCTGCAATTACTTGAGTTTATTATGTTAATGGTGGTTGTTTTGTACCAGCTTGGTTCATATACACACAGTCAAAGTGGTGTCTCAACTACTATACAGGATACTTGTTTGGCTTGGTGGACACAATCCAAACATACAAAGTATTCAGGCTTGATTCCTCAGAGGTCTCCTGGGACTTCAAAAATATATAAAAACTGTAGTTATGAGCCATAAGTTATGGGCTTATGTTCACAAACAGCTATTACAAAGATTGGATGTCCCACTCCATTATGTTTATTCAACATAATCCACCTTAAGTCCCAGGAAGAAAGGCGGACTATAAATAACCTAATTAAATAAACAAATAAATTAAACTTCTGGCTATTTGCCATAGAGACCCATTTCCTAGTTTTGCTTCTTTAGCATGCATAGCACCATTTATGAGTACATGGAGAAAAAGTTATAATCAGAGAAATTAATAGCATGGACAAACCTCTGGATGAAGCTCCGGTACTAGTCAAACAAAGGTTTTGTGATATAGTTTACCAGAATATTCATGCCTCGGCATATAGACCTTGTTCATCTTTAATTTCTCAGTATTTAAGAAATGTGCAAGTTATTTAAAAACTCTAAGTATCCTAAAATATAAGAGAATTTTTACTTTAGCACATTGTAATTTTTGCCATCAGCAATACTTGAGGTGCCATTATAATCATATCCCTTTAAATGACTGATTATGTCCTTGTGGTGCAGGGGTGTTAGAGACTGTATTGCATGCACTGTTGTCTTGCAATTATTATAAGCAAATTAGGGATGATGTAATTGCTGAACTTCTGATTAGTGTACCAGGCTGTTCAGCAGAACAGCGACTTAGCCTTCTTCTTGCTCGGTAAAATGTACACACCACAGAAAATGTGGCATTTTTAAAAAATGTAGCCTTTGGGATATAGTCCCATATGGTGAAATAACTCTATTAATCAAATTCATAATCATGTCTGTATTAAAGATAGGTTAACCTTGACCTCATTGTTATTCATTCCTTGATGTAACAAACTAGAACATGGGGCAAGAACTGTGCTAAATTGCTTTCTCTTTCTCTCTAATGTTCTACTATACTAAATGCAGAATATTTTAACATGAACATCAAAAATGCAGGTTGTCCTTCTGCACACACACAATCTGTAGTGGCACAGTCCAGAATTCAGCTGGCAAGGGCCTTGTTCACATGCTACAGTAAAGGCATGTGCATTCTGTCTGTGCATGCATATATCTGTTGTAAGAAAGAGCCAATGCATGTTTACTTTACAAAGGAAACCAGGGACCAGAACTTGGAAAATGTGGGTTTTGTATCACACGTTCAGCTGTACTTGCATTTACTGTAACATGAGAATCACTCAATATTTATTATTATTTATTTATTTTTCAAATTTATATCCTACCCTCCCTGCAAACAAGCTCAAATTTATATCCTGCCAACCCCGCGAATGGGCTCAACCCTCAAGAACAAACAAGTGTACTCTGTATATGAATTGTGTCTACAGTCACCGTAATATGTGAAAAGTCCTTCAGTTTCACTTTGTGCTGGATATCACGTAGATCAGCTCTTACAGCATGATCTTCAATTAAAATGCTTTGTTTGTGATGACTTGAATATATTTGTCTGATTGTATATTTGTCCTTGTGCCCCTTGAGTGAATCATTATCAGGAGTGATTAGGGTTGCCAGGTCTGGGTTGGAAAATACCGGGAGACTTTGGGGGTAGATCCGGGAAAGGGCTGGGGAGGGGAGGGGCCTCAGCATGGTATGCCATAGAGTCCACCCTTCTGTCAGCTGGAGATCAGTTGGAAAAGTGGGAGATCCCCAGGCCCCACCTGGAGGCTATGAAAGAGAATAAATAAAGCTGTGTAGTACGCTAATCAAGTGCACATAATTCTATTATAATAAATGAAGTGATAACAAAGGCTACCCAGTATTATCACTTTGTTTATTATAATTGTATTATATGCACTTGATTAGTGTACTACACAGCTATATTTATTCTCTTTCATGGTTTACTTGGGGCTGTGGTTCTCTCTTTGATTCCCACCTGGAGGCTGGCAACCTATGAGTGATCACGATTAATTATGTTCAATGATGAACTTCAAATTAAAATGGTTCATACCTAGGTTTTTTAATCAAAGAAGTGAAGGTATTGGCACTTCAAACTTTACTCCACCTTCCCCAAAACAACACTATAGAAACGTATCTACTGTTCACAATTTTTTAAAATTGTTCCATATATCACAGGTAAGTGGAAAGTGTTTTTAAACCATCCATAAAATTCAGGCAAAACAGGTTCTTAAAGTTCATGACAATCTTACCTTACATTGAGGAAACAATTGGCTATTTTACCAACAGCAAAATAATCTGCTGCAGTCAAAATGTCAATTCCATGTGGGAAAGTACCCTAATCAAAGTTAGGAGAAAAAAAATAAATTACAGACCATACATAATTTCATACGAATAATAAATATTAGTTGAAAAGTAGCTCCCACAGATAAAGTATCATTTCACCACTTCTTTGGAAAAGAAAAGAAAATTAATGAACTCCTGATAAAAGATAACCTGCTTAATAAACTTAGAAGGAACAAATGGTACTAAATAACTTTTACAAACAATATTTATTTTATTTAAAACATTTTCATGCTTTTCCTACCCAAATAGGGTTTCTAAGACAGAGAATATCAAATCATTAAAAAACATGTTAACATTAAAACAGCATTTAACATAAAGTATATATAATTTTTTAAAAACAGTTCAATAAAACATACAAACACAGGAATACATATAACACAACCAGGAAGGATGGCCAAAACAGTCTTCACCTCTTCATGGAAGATAATGACAGAGGGAGGCAGATAAATCTTCCTGGGGAGGGAGTTCCAAAGATTTGGCGCCCTTTTCTCAGGGTTGCTACCTGGCTACCCTCAGATGGTTGGAGCACCCGAAGCAGGGTTTCTGAAGATAACCAGTGCTGACAGGATGGTTCATATGGTAGTAGCAATCCTTTAGATATGCTGGCTTCAAGCCATACAGAGGTTTAAAGGCACTATGTATTTAGCGTGGAGACGGATTGGGAGGCAGTGTAGATGGAACAAAACTAGAATGATAACAGTTGCTATGAGCCACTCCAGTCAGTGTTCTCATCACAGCATTCTGTAGCAACTGCACCTTGTGGAGCACACTGCAAGTAACCTAATCTACATGTTACCAGGGCATGCATTACAGTGGCAAGATCTTTCCCACCCACGAAGGGCCGCACCTGGGTCACCAGCTGAAACTGCTGAAAGGTACTCCTGGCCACCACTGCCATCCATTTATTCAACAGGTGCCCCAGGTCCAGAAACACCCCCAAGCTACAAACCTGCTCTTGCTTGCAACACCATCCAGAACGGGAGACATCCCAGTTCTCCCAACTAGTAGCACATCCATTTTATCAGGACTAAGTTTCAGTTTGTTAGCTTTCACTCATCCCAAAACTTACACAGGACTGCATTTCTCTCTGGCATGGTCTCGCTAGCTCTCCCCTCCCCCGCCCCAAGTCCTGGCCGGGAGCGACCCTGCTGAGCTTTGGAGAGCTGTCAAGCTCAAGCTCAGCTGGCCCATCCAGGGCAGGGCAGGGCTTGGCTGGCTTTGCTAAAAGACCAGGGGTGCATGTGAGACGCCACTGCCCCCCGAAGAGAAGAAGCCTCTGGCCAGCCCTGCAGGGGGAGCAAGCATTTCCCTGACTGCCCCACCAGCTGCTCGGCCGGGGAGGTGGGACGGCGAGCTGGCTCTGCTGGCGCTGAGGGGAGAGCGTGTGAGCTGTGGTGGTTGGCACAGTTGGCCAGGCGAGGGAAGAGAGGCTGGGGAGGGAGGAGAGGCCAAGGAGGGAGGAAGAGGCCCATCCTTGCTTTGCTTGCGGTGCCCCCACACGCACAATAAAGCCAGGTGGGTCGCCTCAGCTCATCTGCCCGCTGGCAGGGGAAGGAGAGTGCAAGGAAAGAGGGAGCCCCTGCCCCTGGCTGGAACTCAACTAGGTGGCCTCCGCCAGGCCCGCCTAGTGCATGTGCACCCCCTTGCACACGCACACATCCCACCTCGCATGCTGGCTGACGTGGCTGGCCGCCTCTCCCGCCTCACAGTGCCAAGTGAAGAAAGGATGCCAATGGTGTTGCGACAACGGCAGGGCAGCAGGCCAAGGGTGAGCGGAGCAGGGCTTTTGGCAAGGGGTGGGGCGGCAGGCCAGTGTGGGTACTGCTCTTCTACGTTGATGCCCCTAGATCACGGCCTAACCCCGCCTTATGAAAGCGCTGGCCCTGCAGACAGACAGCATACTGATCAGCTGACCCTGATTTGCTTCAGAAAGAAAGACCAATATCCAGGGCTATTTTGGGGGCAGAATGCACAAGAACAGCATTCCGGCTGGCTTCCAAGTTGGCCCTGCCCCCACTCCATCCCCCTGCTTGGCCTGGCACAGCCTGGCCTGGGGCTTCCCCTGCCATCAGGCTTTCTTTATAGTCTCTGGCTGCAGACGAGCCAATTCAGTTGCAGCCAAGCCCGCCGGGCACTCCAACCTTAAATGTGCACAGGTTGGGCCACCAATTGGGCACCGGAGAATGAGGAGCCAGCAGGGAATGGTGAGCAAAGTTTCAGAGCTGGGGGGGACAGCGGGTCCCCCTTCTTAGCCCCTGCCAGAGCCAGAGAAGGCATTGCTGCCCAGCGGCCAGTCCCTCTCAGAGTGCAGGGCCATTGGCTCCTGCCTCGTAAGAGGTGAGATCATCTCTTGCAAGGCAGGAGCACCCAGCAGCCACGCTTCTTGGGCAGGGACCACCGGCTTCTGCCTTGTAAGAGTTGAGATCACCGTTTGTGAGGCAGGAGCTCCAGGCACCCACTCTTCCCAAGCAGAGACCACCAGCTCCTGCCTTGTAAGAGGCGAGATTGCCTTGTAAGAGGTACTCTCAAAAAAAAAAAAAATTCAGAAACAAACTTTAATGCTGGGTATGGGAAGGACTAGTGGAAAGAAGGGGGCCAAAAATCCTCCCTATAGACCCCCTAGAAAGTCTAATACAGACTCAGAAGATTTGGAAGACCAAGAGACTTTCCTGCCAGAGGACATGGTGACGAGAGGAGGCACTTCTGATCCAAGTTACCAGACTATGCTCCTGCATACTTTGACTGAGATAAAAGATGAGCTTAAAAATGAATTAAAGACTGAGTGGGGATGTCGGACGACTGGAAAAAGAATTTGGCCAGCTCAAACAAACCATAGAGCCGATAAATAAGAAACTGGATGAACTTACCTCAACATTGAGAACGACGGGGGGTGGGGGGAGCAGAAGCAGCTCACAAACACGCAAAGAAAACAGTGGACAACATGAAAGAGGTAAAGAATTTTGAGGTTTGGGACAAAAATAAAATTATACTCCAAGAAATTAAACTAAGAGAAAGGAAGGCCAAACTTCGTGGGGTCTCAATAAACTTTGCTAAAACAGAAGATCTTACTGTATCTTTAAATAAATGGCTGCAGCAGATTCTTGACTCAGCAGAGGAATCGGAGACCTCTGAAAGGATTATTACCTCTGCCTTTCGTCTAAACATGCCAAAAAAAGCTCCAGAGGGTGTATCACTAGACATCCTGATTGAATTCACGGAAGTACAGATTAAAAATAAACTCTTTAAAATTGCAAGAGAAAAAGAGGTCTTGTGCCTTGAAGATACTATTGTTTTTCTATTTGCTGACGTTCCAGCTGAGATTCTTCTCATGAGAAGAAAGCTCTGAGACGAAACAAAGAAACTGAGGGAATATGGGGTTAAGTATAGATGGCTTGCATTAGGCCATCTAGTGGTCAATCTTAATGGCAAGATATTTTCAGCACACAATGAGTATTCTGGAAAAAAATTACTAGATGCAGTGATTACACAGTCAGAAGGAGTTGTTTGAAAGGAGATAGTTTATGTTAGCAATTTAATAGATTTTGTTGAGAGCAATGAAATGAGAATGAAGGGAATTTAGAATTATATGTAAAGCGGCAACATTTTGTTAATAGAAAATAAAGAGGTTAATATAAAATTATAGCTGTTATAATCAGAGGGCATTGTAAGGAGGGGGAGGGTGTGCTCCCCTCAAGACCTCTGGTAGTAGGGAGGAGGGTTACCTTCCTGCTGAAGGGGTTTCCTCTTCAGCCCCCAGTATCAGAGGCAACCCCGTCCAGCTTTCTTTTTAGGTATAGAAGACTATAGAAACATAGAGATTGAACATATAAAACAGAAGTTAGAAGACTAATGGGTAACATATTATGAAGAATTAAAGGAAGATGTATTAATGGTTAGAATATGATTTAGAGGGAGTTGTATGGTGGTTTTATATACAGGTAGGATAAGGAAGTAAGAAAAAGAAGAGGATACAAACTGGATTTGGATTAAGTTTAATTTGTTGGCTATACAGATGGAATGTAACCTCTTTTTTTTGCTTAGATTATAATGTATACTCAATAAAAATATGTAAAAGAAAAGAAAAGAGTAAAGCAAGATACTGGAGCAAGGTCTACAAACCAGTCTCCAAGTCAAGCTTTAGGGAAAAGCAGTAATGCGCCTTTATATTTTTCCTGTGTCTTTCTTCCATCTGCTATAAATGCTCCTGCAGAATTTTGGTTCAGAATAGCTCTGTAAACTCCAGGATTCTCCGTTCAAATCTCCTTCCCCAGACCTCTATGCTCTCCTTGTCTGCTATTCCTTTTGCCGCTGGTATTTAGCTGCCAGTCAGCCTTGTTGGTGCGCCTGGCCACAGAATGCATTTTCATCTTCTCTCTCTCTCCATAATGCAGCTCTCTCACTGTGAAGAGGGCATTTCCCCAATTTGAACAGAGTTTAGGGTTGCCAAGTCTGGGTTGGAAAATACCTGGGGACTTTGGGGGTGGAGCCAGGAGAGGGTGGGGCTTGGGGAGGGGAGGGGCCTCAGCATGGTACAATGCCCTAGAGTCCACCCTCCAAAGCAGCCATTTTCTCCAGGGGAGCTGATCTCTGCCAGCTGGGGATCAGTTGTAAAAGCGGGCGATCCCCAGGCCCCACCTGGGGGCTGGAAGACCTAACAGAGTTGGCTAATGATTTTCAAATAGCATTCTCAGTGTTGGCTCGTAATTAAAATAAAATGCCATGGCTGATCACTTTGGAGTTGGCAGGCAGAGTGTGTGTGTGCTTTATTATTAGAATGGGAGGGGGGGAGATAAGGCTAAGGCATGAATAATGCCATCAAAACTAAGATAAGAAGTTGGTTAGAAACAGATCACCTAGAGAACTTATAGAGAATAAAACTGTATATGAATACTGGGAATAATATTAATATTGACAGTGTTTTCAATTATTGGAAAAAAGAGAAAGGAAGAAGAGAGGCCAAATTAAAAAATTTTCCATAATGAAACTGTTCATGGCTACAATGTATAAATCATTTCTAAAATATAGTTTGAAAGAGTCATACATGTAATACAAATATGTTCCATATAAATATAAACAAGTTTAATATAAATACATGGCTTGTAATGCAAATGATAATAGTTTATATGTTATGTTTGTATGTTTGTACACTGAAATAATTTTTTTTAAAAATGTTGTCCCGCTCACAGTTTTAGAGCTAGCACTGCTTTTGGCTCACAGGGTAAAATGTCTGCTCACGAGACTTCGCGCCTTAGAGGGAACATTGCTCCCCACAAGTGACTGGAAATGGTCCATGAGCATTCATCATCACTTCCCAAGTGGGTTAAAGACATAGAAATACCTTGGTGTCCTAATATACCCTGAAACTTAGAGAACTGACCAAAAGGCTACCTGAACCAAAAGGGGTAACAAGAACAGCAATGTAAACTTTTCTTTACTTATGGGATCCCCCAGCCCAATCCCCAGGGCAAGAGCTCTTTAGCTCTCACTCTTCAGCTCACACCTCTGGCAAGGAGGAGCCTTGAACTTCAAAGGCTCACAGCTCCCACCTCCCATTTCCCAACAGCCACAGCAACAGTAGAGGGTGGGGCCAGCAACCAACCCCAGGCAAACAGGCCCTCCTCTCTCAGCAACAAACCAGACAAAAACACAGAGAGACACAATCAGAAGCCCCTCTCCAGCAGGCTCCAAGCACTCCCTCCCTTTCACACACTGTTTTCTCACACAGCAACCTCAGTTAACGCTCCCCAGCAGTGTAGGAAAAGCAAAAACTAACACCTGCCAAGCAGCTCTGTCCCAGATTCTTCATCAGCCCACTGACTCAATGCTGCCTCTGGTGAGGAGGAGCTTGCAATTCAAAGGCTCACAACCCCCACCTCCCAACAGCCACAGCAACATTAGAGGGCAGGGCCAGCAACCAACCCTAGGCAAACAGGCCCTCCTCTCTCAGCAACAAACCAGACAAAAACCACACATAAGCAATCAGAAACCCCTCTCCAGATCGGTCAAAGCTCTCACTACCCCTCACACACTGTCCAGGGGTCAGACTTGGGAACAGGTGCAGGATACAGGGTCTGGGTCTCAGGCTTCAGGAGCAAGTACAGGTTACCAGTGAAAAGGTACAAGGTAGCAGGATCAGGGTGGAGCTCTGTCTGCTAAACAGGTCAGCACACAGAAGGATGTCAAGCAAGGATGTCAAGCCTTGCTCAGAGTGTTCCTTTTATCTACCTCATCCTACCTCATTGCTGACTCATCCCCCGAGGCCCAGGTGCCGCTCCTTACAGTTTGGTGTAGTGGTTAGGAGCACAGACTCTAATCTGGGAGAGTGATTCCCCACTTCTCCACACGCAGCTGCTGGTGTGACCTTGGGTCAGTTACAAGTTATTTCAGAGCTGTTCTCTCAAGAGCAGTTCTTGAAAGAGCTCTCTCAGCTTTACCTACCTCACAGGGTGTCTGTTGTGGGGAAAGGAAGGGAAGGAGATTGTAAGCTGCTCTGAGACTCCAAGGGAAGGGCAGGGTATGAATCCAGTCTTTTCCTCCTTTTCTTCTTCTTGGGTTCACCTTCCTATAGGTGCAGGTCTTTTACTGTTTCCCTATCAGCCTGTCAGCCCTGGTCCTGCAAGGACTCCGATCCAGGAATTAATGTTGATCGCTGCTGGGCAGCCAGACAAGCACTTCGTCATCTCTCCTGAGCCCAATTATTCCGATTCCTCCATGGAGGAAGAGGAGGCAGCTGGCTGACCCATGACATGATGCTTAGCTGGGGGTGCAATGCCTGAAACTTGCACAAATTTATTTGGAGGCAACTGCATGAATTCTAGGGAATAACCTTAGGAGACAATGTCCAAGATCAACTAGTCATGGAAGGATTGTTGCCAGACATGTGCAAAGTGCAACATACAATCTCCGGTGCTCTGAAAAGCCACAAGGGGGTTGGTGTCGGACTGAGAAGTTTTTCTTTCCTCCTTTCTGGGCTAAGAGGAGGGGCTTGTTCGAACTTGCAGAGGACATGGATTGCTTCTGAAAGATCTGAAGCTTAAATTGGTTTTTGGAATTGCAAAAGGGCTGGAACCTCTTTTTTGTCTTGCCTTTCTTCCTGCAGTCCAGCAATAACTTCTTATCCTTCACTGGATATTTGTCTATGGCATCCCCAAACAGGCTGACTCCATTGAATGGAATGTCAGCTACCTGAGCCTTGGAGATGGGGTGCACTTCCCAGCTACATACCCGTGAATTACAGCCGCTTGTGACATCAGAGGCCATCACCATGGCCAAGATTGGATGGCATGAACGAAGATATCTACCACAAATGCTGCCATTAAGTCAATTTTCTTTAAACTGTCCTTTAGCGCTTTAGGGATGTCCCCACTGGATGTAGGGGTCTAAAGCCCAAAGATAAATTGCTCTGGTAAACAGTGATTCCCTTATGGAAGTCCTAAGGGCTTCAGAAGAAGTCTCAAAGTTCTTTTGTAGGACCAAGTCAACTCTCTTGTTGCAAGGATCTCTGGGAATTCTATCTACGAAGCCAACACATCTGTATGTTCCTCAAAGGAGTTCAGGGTGGCATACATGGCTCCCCTTCCCCTTTTCATCTTTTTTTTTCTCTCTCTCTCTCTACACACAAACACATAGTCAGGCTACTCACTTAATTTCCTCTTGCAGATTAAGTTAAGAGAGGAGAAATACTTACAGATCATACTGGCCCAGCTCATTAGTAAACTGAATTCTCCTCCTCACTAGTCTTACCACCAGTGTTCCCTCTAAGCTGAGTTAGTGTGAGCTAGCTCACAGTTTTTTAGCCTCCGGCTCACACATTTTTGTCTTAGCTCAGGAAGGATGACTCCAGAGCAAACTAATTTATGCAGTAGCCAAATCGCTCACTCGCAACTTTAATGCCAGTAGCTCACAAAGTAGAACTTCTGCTCACAAGACTCCCCACCTTAAAGGGAGCATTGCTCACCACCCAGAAATCCATTGGTCTTCTCTTCACATAGAATGTTAATTAATCATTAATTCTCTTTACTCCCCATTTTCTGTCCAACTCCTGAACTGCAGCATACAAAAGATTCAGGGAACATCAGACATACCCACAACTAAGGACAGAGTGACCAAGTGACTATGACGAACTTCAGTAATGAGGGAGAGGAGGAGCTATTTTGCTAGGATGCATCTCTTCTCTTTGCATGCATATGCTGTTTATGGGAAAAGTCACCCTCACAAGCACATAACAAAGTACCTTTTGTGGCGCGGGTTATAAGCATAAACAACAGAAACACAGAGCAAAGACTGAATCTGGTCAGTGGCCCCTTTAAGACTAAAAAAGCTTTATTCTGGGTATAACCTTTTATAGGCATGCACACATCTTCATCACAAGCACAGTGAAAGATAACTGCAATCAAGTACAGACAATAGTTACTTTGAACATGTCTACAGGATGGGAGTACCTGGAAAAAGAAGGCAGCTTACTCAATGGGGCACAACCCACACACCAGAAAAAAGGGAGACTAGCAGGCAGAGTTATTACCATTGTCATATCATCATCATCATCATCATCTATATACAAATAGTGAAGTCAGCCAAAACTGAGGATATTTAAATCTGGTGGCTGAAGCTGTGAAAGGGCAAGGCAGACGTTTCTACAGACCCGAAAAGGGCCCCAGGTTTGCAGAACATTCTGAAATCTAAAACAAACAAACAACCCATCCACCCCCAAAAAACCCCTGGGAGGTTTAAAAACCCAAAATGATAAAAGGAGTTTCTGTAGCTTTAAGAAACATAGTCATTCACTGGCTGTTGCTAGGCAACCACAGCATTTTAGGCTTGGTTTCTCTGAGTAAAAGGCAGTGGGGAGGGGAAAGGATCCTTTCCAGGGCTGTTTTGATCTTTTAAGGGAGGATTCATTGGGCCAGGCCTACCTGGCAGCAACCACTGAGTGACTCGATGCCACTCAACCTGCGTGACTCAGCTAGGCATGGCTACTTGCAAGTCACTACTGTTCAACAGCAACCATGCTATAAAAGTCAGTGTGGTGTACCTTCAGAGCAGGGCCTGGGAGATCCAGGTTCAAAGCCCCACCTTGCTGTGGAAGCTCACTGGGTGATTTGGAACCAGATACATACTGTCAGCCTAACCTATCTCATGGGGTTGTTGTGAGGATAAAAAAGGAGGATAGGAGAATCATGTAATGTGGGGATGGAGGTACAGGGGCAAGGGAGGTGACCCCCCCCCCCCCAAATCCTTGAGGGTTCCCTACCATGAAAGTGGCTGTGCCGCAGTGGCTAGGCCATGACTTTCCTAGGTAGGTGCTGCAGGGAGGGAGGGACCTGAAGACAAAAGGGCAGATAAATCTAGGTTGGCCAGATACTTGTGGCTTCCCATTTTGTATATTCTAATAGCCAAGTCAGCCAAATCTGAGGATACTTAAATCCAGTGACTGGAGCTGTGGACGGACAAGGCAGCTTTTTCTACAAACCTTAAAACTGCCCTAGGTTTGCAGAAAAATCTGAAATCTTTTTTTTTTTTTAAAGGAGGGGGTTAAAAAAACCCAAATTGTAAAAGAAGGACCTGAAGCTTTGAGAACTAGAAACCCTCAGTGGCCTCTGCTAGGCAACCACAGGAGTCTAGTCTTGGTTTCTGTCAGTAAAGGGCAGGGGGAGGGGCAGAGCCCTTTCTAGGGCTATCTTGGCCTTTGAGGGAGGGCTCATTAGGGTCAGGCCTCATAACAACCACCAGGCAACTTGCTATGACTCAACTTGCACGATTTCACTCGTGCCCAGCTGCTTACTACTGTTGAACAGCAGCCATCCTACAGCCACTATGGTGTAGCAGTTGCAACTTCAGAATAAGGCCTGGGGGACCCAGGTTCAAATCACTAGTCTGCCATGGAAGCTCAATAGGTGATGTTGGGCCAGTCACATACTTCCAGCCTAGCCTCCCTCATAGCGCTGCTGGGAGGATAAAAAGGAGGAGAGGAGAATGATGTAAGCTGCTTTGGTCCCCAGTGTGGAGAAAGGCGGGGTATAAATGAAGTTAATAAATGTAGCTGAAGATGAGAGGCAGATAAAAGGGAGGTTGGTGAATGGCTGAGAACGCAAGAATGAGGAAGGGAATGGGAAGAGGACATGGGGTTTGCCAGGTGGAGGGAAAGGGGACGTAATGTGGGGGAGAGGGGTATAGGGGAAAGTGATGTTGTCCCCCCCCCCCAGAAGTTCTGAGGCTATCTTACTATGCAAGTGGGCCTGGCCCAGCAGCTGATGTGTCAGAATCTGCTGATTCAGACAGAGTATTTCTTTTGCTTACAGCCATGTTTTAGATATGTTTTCTGTGTCTGTTGCTCTGCTTCTTATGGTACTGTGTGTATGCTAGCTGCTCTCATGAACACCTGTCATGTAACCCTCATTCTGGCCAGTATGTATCAGTGTGTACGTAGAATGTGTAACCCCAGGTTTATGACCCTGACCGGCCTGGTTTGTGTAACTGTCAAAGCGGGAGGATGTCAACTTCAAAGTATGGGAACAATGGGCCTCTCACACTCCTACCTCCGCATTCCATTCATCTCGGCTGAGACTCCCAGGGAGGACAAGTCTCATCTCTTATCAACGTGCGAAAGCCTCGAGGCCATGGATTGTTATGTGAACTGGTAACATCTGAAGGGTCTGGTTTGGAAGGGGAAATTTACAACTTGACACCTCACTTTCTTTCCTGTGGGAAGCAAACGGCCAGAGCCCCTTTTGCCCGCCGTTTTTCCCTTGTAGTGATTGGCTACCTATGGGTAATTCAAACTGCTTAGAAAGGTATAATAGACCCGCTTCTGTCATCTGTGTTATCTCTGACAATAATCCGAGAAGCTGTACCAATGTAGAGACTGGAAATAAAGAACTGTGTTTCATCAGCAAAGATCTGATCCTTGACTACTTTGAGCAGAAGTCTCACAGATTGTCAGAGATCTGTGACTGGGACTTGGCCGTACCTGACCATGTCGGACGACGGTACTCTTCCCATCCCTACTACTCCCGAAGACACACCGACCACCCCTGGGGACCAGGGAGCCGGTGGTGGAGGCGGCGGAGGGGAGCCCGAAGTACCAGTGACTACGATTCAAGGGGCTCACTACATCCCGCGCCCACCTCCTCTTCAGAGCGGGACCCCGAGGTACTCATGGAGCAATTTCGGTCGCGGGACCGTGGACTCCTGGGTGCACGATCGGAAAGGGGCACGAGTTTCGTTCCAGGGGGACCACCTCGACCGCGGGAAGCCGAGTTTCCTGGAAGACGAACGCGAGACGACCTACGCAGGAGATTCGCGTCTCCAGTCCCTGGAAGGAGAGAGAATGGGACCCTACGGGCCCGATCCCTACCGAGAAGACCAGACTCAAGCCCTCGACCGAATGATGGGGGATTTGCGGTTCCAGCTTACCACCGAGTTGCGAGAGCTGGCCCTCGATCTCCAATATCAGTTCCGGGACACCCTCACGGCTATGCAAGCGGCTCAACCACCGCCAGCAGTGGTCGGAGTCCAGCAGCCGGTGGTGCCTCCCGGGGGAGTCCCCGCCCCGGTGCAGCCGCCCGCGCAGCAGCCAGTGCCGCCACAGGTCCCCCCTGCCGTTCCCCGCCCAGTGCCCACACCTCCACCTGCGCCAGGTCCCGTGCCGGCAGGGCCAGTGGTTCGCCCGGCCCCCGCCGACCCGTTGACGGCTACTTTCGATGGGGACCCCGAGAAGCTGCGCTTCTTCCTGCTGGAGATCGAGCGGTTCCTAGTCACCTGGGGACATCTCTACCCCACCAAGAGGGACCGGATTGGCTACATCGGGTCCAAGCTGAAGGACACCGCCAGCGATTGGTACGTGAGTCTGCACAACGCCCCCGGGCCTGAGCTGCGTTCGCTGAACAACTTCATGTGGGCCCTCCGACACCACTATGAGGACCCCTTGGGAGAAGAAAAAGCCCGGAACCAACTACGGAGGCTGACCCAAGGGCGGTCCTCGGTGAAGGACTACACCGATAAGTTCCGGCGCATCTCAGCCAAGATTCGCGGCTGGACGCAGGACCTGCTCATGGAGAAGTATCGAGAGGGTTTAAGTTACGAGGTGTACGAGGCAATCTTGCGGGCGGGAAGACCAGGGTCGTTGGGCGCTTGGATGAGGGCGGCCACGGATGTGGAAGAGCGCTTCACCCTCATCAAGATGGGAGCTTCATCGACGGCCCCAAGCAAGGCGACGCCGAAGGCGAAGCCCAAGCCCAACATACAAGAAATCTTAGATGCCCGTTTTAAACAGGGGCTCTGCATGAAGTGCGGGGAGAGCGGCCACTTTGCCTCAGCGTGCCCGAAGGGAGGGGGAAAGATCCCGAAAACCTCCACCCCGGTGGCCGGGAGCACCCCCAGTCGAGGGAAGACCTCGTTCAAACCCCGGGCTCTGCAGCTGGAAGGGGCGGCGAGCGAGCAAGGAGAGCTGGAGCTGACGGAAGCGCAGATGTCGGGAAACTCCAACGGCCTGCAGTGAGCGGCGCAGAACTGCAGGTCCCCCGCCACGACGCGCCATCTCCGGTGAGCATCCCCGGCCCCTTGTTGTATATGGTAGTGACTGTAATGACCCCTGGGACTGGGACCCACGTCCGAGTCCGCGCCCTAATTGACTCTGGGTGTGCTCGAGACTTAATTAGCCCACTAGTGGTGGAAGGGCTGGGACCCAAGGTCACCCCATTGGGGGAGCCACTCAAGTTCACGCAAATGGACGGTTCAGAGATGAAAGAGGCGTGTGTGGCAGAGACTGAGGGACTGATTGTGGGAACGGGGGAGCATTGGGAGAAGAGAGCCTTTGTCATCACCCCAAACACCCAATTCCCCATGGTGCTGGGGAGCCCCTGGCTAAGCTCCCACGATCCCTATATCAAATGGAGTGAGGGGAAAATCTCCTGGGTAGACGAGAAGTGCCAGGGCCATAAGTGGGACACCGGGTGGGGACCAGGACCTCCGGTGCCGCTCCGGCCGACGGCCCTCACCCTAGTGCCCTCGACTGTCCCCCGGGAGTATCGCGACCTACTGGAAGTGTTCAGTGAGACCGAGGTGGACGAATTATCCCCCCCACAGACTGTCGGATTGTGCCATAGAGTTGATTCCGGGCGAGAAACTTCCTAAAGGAAAGCTTTACTCGATGAGCCCCCCGGAGCGGGAGGAGCTAAGGAAGTTCCTAGACAAGAACTTGGAGCGCGGGTTCATTCGTCCTGCTAAATCCCCCTTTGCAGCCCCCGTTCTGTTCCGGAAAAAGAAAGATGGGGGGTTGCGGTTGTGCACGGACTACAGAGGATTAAATGCGGTGTCTGCCTCCAACGCTTACCCCCTCCCCCTCATTAAAGACTTGTTGACGGAGGCGGCCAAAGGAAAAGTGTTCACTAAACTGGATCTCAGAGACGCTTACTTCCGGGTGCGCATAAGGGAGAGGGATGAATTCAAGACTGCCTTTAATACACCGTTGGGACAGTTCGAATACCTGGTGATGCCGTTCGGTTTGAGTGGCGCGCCAGGGGTCTTTATGAGCTTGATAAATGAAGTGTTGCACAAGCATTTGTTTAAGGGGCTGTTATGTTACTTAGATGATATCTTGATCTACTCCGCTGATAAGAAAGAACACGTGAAATTGGTCCGGGAAGTCCTCTCCACCTTGTTAAAAAATCAGTTGTATGCGAAACTGTCTAAATGCGAGTTCCATCGAGATTCCGTAGACTTTCTGGGGTACCGCATTTCGCAGAAGGGACTGGAGATGGACCCAGCCAAGGTAGAGGCGGTGGTCCAATGGGAAGCCCCCAGAACGAGGAAGCAACTCCAAAGCCTATTAGGATTTTGTAACTTCTACCGCACCTTCATAAAAGACTTTACCACTGTCACCCTCCCATTGACTGAGTTGCTAAAAACCAAAGGGAGGGGCCCGGAAGCGGGGAAGCCCGGGGAGAGGATTGCCTGGAATGGGGAATGCCAGAAAGCGTTCGAGACTCTTAAAACTCTTTTTACCTCCAAACCCATTCTAGCCCACCCGGACGAAACTAAGGAATTTGTGATCCATGTAGATGCGTCCGATGTGGCTATGGGGGGGGGCCATTTTGCAACAGGGTTCAGACGGGAAACTGCACCCCCTCGCTTACATCTCGAAAAAATTTAATGAAACGGAAAGGAACTGGTCAGTCTGGGATAAAGAAGCCGCAGCTATCCGGCTAGCCCTCACTACGTGGCGGCATTGGTTGGAGGGGGCGCAAACCCCTTTTGAAATATGGACAGACCACAAAAATCTAGAAGCGCTGCGCACACAGAGGTCCCTGAATGCGAAGCAGCTCCGATGGGCGGATTTTTTCTCAAAATTTAATTTTGTGCTCAAACACCTCCCTGGGAAAGCCAATTCGCTAGCAGACGCGCTCTCCCGATTGCCCCAGCACGAGAGTTTAAAGGAGGAGGTATTTGACTCTATGTTCTCCCCCCAGCAACTGGGAGGGGCAGTAATCACCAGGAGTCAAAGTAGACGAACAACAGTGGAGTCGGAGACGTGCGACTGGGGGGGGGGACTATTCGCCCGAAGAAATTGAGGAGTTGGAGGCATTGGCAGACTGCTCCTCCAGGGAAAATAAATGCTGGTATCATGGAGATAAATTGGTGGTGCCCCGAAGCAAGAGGAAGGACATATTACTAGCCTGTCACTCCTCTAAATTGGCAGGTCACTTTGGATTTCTAAAGACACTCAATTTAATTCAGAGACAATTCTGGTGGCCACGCATGCGCAGGGATGTTTGGACTTCGTCTCTGCCTGCCAGACCTGCTTGATGTGCAAAAGGAGGGGGGGGAAAGTCCCGGGACTCCTGCACCCCCTACCCTCTCGCCCTTGGGAGGCAATAGCTATGGACTTCATTACAAACCTGCCACCATCAAAGGGAAAGACTGTAATTTGGGTGGTGGTAGATATGTTCTCTAAGCAAGCCCACTTCACTCCTTTCAAGCAGCTGCCTACGGCAAAGGGGATGGCCAAGGCTTTCTTCAACCACGTGATCAAATTACACGCTTTTCCCAAACGTGTGGTATCCGACAGGGGCAGTCAGTTCATTGCCAACTTCTGTCGGGAGCTCCTGAAGTTTATGGACATAGAGTCTGCTCTAAGCTCTGGTTACCATCCAGAAACCGATGGACAGTCCGAACGAACTAATCAAATTCTGGAGCAATTTTTAAGGTGTTATACTAACTACCACCAGGACAACTGGGTGGAGTTGCTGCCATTCGCTGAGTATAGCTACAACAATGCAGTGCATTCTTCTACTGGCGTTTCCCCATTTATGGCAGTGGGAGGCTTTGAGGGAAAACCTCTGCCCACAATTGAAAACGCCTCGGATGCTCCCCCCACAGACTTTAAGCGATGGTGGGCGACCCTGCAAGAGTCATGGCCTCTAATAGCAAAAACATTAGATCAAGCCAAAGAGGACTACAAAAAGTATGCAGATCGTGGTCGAGCTGAGGGTTGGGACCTTCAGCCTGCGGACTCTGTTTACCTTTCCACAAAGAACATACACGGCTTGCAACCCAGCAGGAAATTGGGGTGGAAATTTGTGGGCCCTTACAAGGTGTTGCGCAAAATCTCTGATGTGTCTTTTGAATTAGAATTGCCCAAGTCACTGAGTTCTGTGCATCCTGTTTTTCATTTCAGCTTACTGAAGAAGAATCCTGGGCCGAATGCATGGCATCCAGTTCCTCCGACACCTCCTCCACTGATGAAGGGGGAGGCACCCCATTTTGAAATTTCTGAGATTCTTGATTCTAAGCTGTGTAGGGGCCACTTATATTATTTAGTTAGATGGCTTGATTTTGGCCCAGAGCAAAACGAGTGGGTTCGTTCTGAAAATGTGCATGCTCTTAAACTAGTTAAAGCTTTTCATAAAAGGTTCCCGGACAAGCCCGGATAGATTTATTTTTGGGGTGCCAGAGTGTCAGAATCTGCTGATTCAGACAGAGTATTTCTTTTGCTTACAGCCATGTTTTAGATATGTTTTCTGTGTCTGTTGCTCTGCTTCTTATGGTACTGTGTGTATGCTAGCTGCTCTCATGAACACCTGTCATGTAACCCTCATTCTGGCCAGTATGTATCAGTGTGTATGTAGAATGTGTAACCCCAGGTTTATGACCCTGACCGGCCTGGTTTGTGTAACTGTCAAAGCGGGAGGATGTCAACTTCAAAGTATGGGAACAATGGGCCTCTCACACTCCTACCTCCGCATTCCATTCATCTCGGCTGAGACTCCCAGGGAGGACAAGTCTCATCTCTTATCAACGTGCAAAAGCCTCGAGGCCATGGATTGTTATGTGAACTGGTAACATCTGAAGGGTCTGGTTTGGAAGGGGAAATTTACAACTTGACACCTCACTTTCTTTCCTGTGGGAAGCAAACGGCCAGAGCCCCTTTTGCCCGCCGTTTTTCCCTTGTAGTGATTGGCTACCTATGGGTAATTCAAACTGCTTAGAAAGGTATAATAGACCCGCTTCTGTCATCTGTGTTATCTCTGACAATAATCCAAGAAGCTGTACCAATGTAGAGATTGGAACTAAAGAACTGTGTTTCATCAACAAAGATCTGATCCTTGACTACTTTGAGCAGAAGTCTCACATGATGCCACACAACTGGGCCATAGTTTTCCTAAGAGGAAGCTGCAGGGGGGGGGGGTGCTGAAGACAGGCAGCAGATAAAGATAGGTTGGCTGTTGGGTGGGAAGGAGACAAGGAAGCATGAAAAGGGGAGAGGATGTGGAAAGGGAAAGACGAAATATTGGGGGAGGGGAAATGAGATGCTCCCCGCAAGTCCTTGCGAGTTCCCACTTGTATTTTTTTATATTTTGAAGCAGCACATTGGTGCAAGTTTAGAAGAACTATTTACTTAGTTAGGAGATACTTTTTGAACTGGGACACAGAACATTTGAGCCTCTACATAATCACCAGTATTTCTAGGAAAGGAGGCACAGTCCACTATCATCAAAAACAGATGAAGGGTGAGTTTATTCATATCAGTACTACAGGATCTGGAATGAGAACTGAAATCTCTAGGGTGACAACATATGGAGAGCAATCTGAATGTCATACAGCTTTCTCAAAGTTCTCCCCACCTCCATTCAATAGCATCCTTCACACCATCTAATTCATACTTTTAAGTCACTCTTTGAAGATGCAATATAACATTTGTATTTGTTGGTAATTACTTATAAATAGAGGCCCAGGTCTTATTAGAAGTGCCATATCAATGCTTGGTTTATCAAACATATCCAGAATTCACCAAGAAGAAAAAAAACTGCCTGGGGAGATACTGGTGAGATTCTCTAAAAGATCTACAAGAGATGTGGTGCTCAAGGTACCACATCTCTTGTAATGAGACAACCCTAAAAATCAAAGACAAAGAAATTAGAGTCTTAAAAGACATCCCATTCAAGATAAGAAAAAAGAGAAAGCAATACAAAGGCCGAACTAACTTTCTACAGAAAAATTACACCCCCTACAGATGGATATTACCTGAAGGATTTATTTTCAACTACATAGAGAAGAAAGAAAAGATTGACTCTGTCGTAAAAGCAAAGTGGTTTTTGGAGAAGCAACAGAGTTCAGCGAAAGAAAAAAGAGCAGCAGAGGAAGAAGAAGAGCAAGAAGAAGAAAATAGCACACGTGGTCCAGAAAGTCCTGAAAGCTCAGAAAGTAGTACTCTAGAAGAGGACTCTGACTCAGAAAAAGGGGCAGTTGCCCCAAAACTCTTGAAAGTCAAATGGGACTTTGAGAAAAAACATAAAGGGAAGAAAAAGAAATAATGAAAGTTTGAAAGTTTTAGAATTTTAAATCTGTATTGATTTGACTTAAATCTTTACTCTCCATTTTGTAACCAGCAACCTTGAGAAACAAGTTCTATTCCATTAATTTTACTGAGAAGAAATCCTTGCTTAAGCAAATTGCAACCAGATTATATGACCCTTGTGTTGCTTATGTTTCAGTTTAGTGGTTTAGTGTTTGTAGCGTTAGTGTTTGTAGTGGCAAAATAATTAAAAAAAGAAGAATTGCTATATCAGTACTAAGTATCAACACTTGAACAAAGACAAGAGCTTGGGTGAAAGAATCTACCACCTAGGGTAGAAAGCTCAAGCTGTTATAATGCATTGCCAAATTTTGTAAAAGACTATCTGGAACATTCAAGCCTAACAAACAAATGGGGAGCTTTGCCAGTGTGAGCTAAACAGGTCAAGCCACTCTGTTGAAAAAGAGTGAAATAATTAAGAGTTTTATGGGTAGAATGAAGGACAATGTTGAATTGTATACTTTAAGCAATGCTCTCTCACTACGTAACATCATAACCAGCACTAGCATGTTCACCAGGTGAACCAGACTGTTTTGCCACCTCAGTAAGAAACAGTCAATGGAGGGTGTGGTAAAAGCCACCCCAAGGTGCAGAGATACTTAAGGGAGAGGCTCGAGTTTCAGACCCAGTGGGAGTTAAGAGTCGATATTAAAAGAAGAAGCTGGCAAAATCCAAAGGCAGCAAGAACTGAATGTTCCAAGAAAGATCAACTGTAAGACAGAAAAAACAAGAACCAAACGCAGAGCCAAATGGCTATGGATACAGTTTAAAGAGATCCAGAACATGGAATCATTATTTCTCGTAGTTCACAGTCATTGGCACAACAACTGAAATGACAGAAAGGCCTTCGGAGAAACCTCATACTTGGATACCTAAAAGCGCTGTGGAACTTCCCCACCATGCTATAGATAAGACAGCCTGCCCAGTAATACCATATCTTATCCCTCCCCCAATTTGTTCTTCAGACATTGCATAAGCTGTGTTTACTTTCTGAAATCAGGCATTTTGATCTATCTCCAGCCTTGTCCTTCTGGACATGGGAGAAAAAAAAATCATTGAACACATTTAAAAAAGTTCTAAATGCAAAGAAAACAGTACTCTCCTTCTTTCTCACATAAAATGAGCCCTAAAAACACTACTGATTCTTACAATTTTTAGAAGCGCACTCTGAAAACTCACAGAATAACTAGGGGGACTAATTTTAAATTTTACCAGTCTGGAACTGATCCCCTCAAAATTTCATTTTACTTTTTCATTAAACAACCACAGGCTTCTGCACTTGTATGTTGAAAGAGTAGAACTCTAATACTAATAAATGATTCACAGAAGTACAGGTGCTTGAGATGAGCACATGACAACATTTTAGTTGACCTTGCTTCATTATTGGGATGGAGTGTTTGATGATACATGACATTATCACAAGTGATCATTCCATAAAGTATCATACAAAACTAGGGAGGAAAACTGGGGGGAGGGCTCTGACTGTACTTTCCTGCCCCTTAAACAATCATTTGCTAGAGTCACTTGAGAAGATTATGATTCTTGGAGCTAACTATAACTAATCACAAATTTGCATGACCATTCTTCAAAATAAAATAACAGGACATAACTTTCAACACTGCCACTACCCTCTCTTGTTTCCCCTTTGAAGTTTTGATAATATGCTTCAATTTAATTCTCTCTTAAGTCTGAAGGAACACTAGATCAACCCCAAAGTTCTGTTCTGATATTATCTGCACCAATTAGTCAGTCTAATAAAAAATATCAGGTTTTGGGAAAACACAAAAACAGCTTCTTGGATTCATTCTTGACAACCTTGAATTGTTCTTTCAAACAAGCTGTTGTGAGGAGGACAGCACATTTACCCATCTACAGAGAAAGACTGATAGAGAAAGCACATTTACCCATCTACAGACTGCCTGATAGCCGGAGGTCTCTGAATTTGTGTGACTGTGAAGGCATGGGCCAACGTTTGTAAAGAAGAAGAGGAGGAGGAGGAGGAGATTGGATTTATACCCTGCCCATCACTCAGAGTGGCTTACAAACTCCTTTCCCTTCCCCTCCCCACAAAAGACACCCTGAGAGGTAGGTGGGCCTGAGAGAGCTCTTTTGAGAACTGCTTTTCAAGAACAGCTCTGACAGAACTATGGCTTGCCCAAGGTCATCCAGCAACTGCAAGTAGAGGGGTGGGGAATCAAACCCGGTTCTCCCAGAGTCCACACACTTAACCACTACACCAAATTGCACATACCTTCCTCAGAAAGATGTGCAATGTCCTCTGATTCCATGTAACAACACCATACCATTCCAAAGGCCCCTTATGTTTTTTAAAAATCCATTTTAATGGTGTCCCCTCCTCCTCCACTGTACATTCAAGCTACTGTGCATTAACAAAGTTTCAGTCCAGTGGCACCTTTGAGACCAACAAAGTTTAATTCTGGGTACAATTCTATTAGCCCATATTATGCTTGTATTTTAGTCTAAAAAATTTCATAGCTCCATTGTCTTATTGGAGACTGAGACACAATTGCAGTAAGAAAGTAGGGCAAGTGTGATCTTCCTGCTACGAAGCAGCGCCTCCCTCTATTTGTGTTATATTTATGTAGTTTTGAGGCTACTATTACTGGGTCAGGGAGAGTGCCAAGTAGTAGTAAAGAAGAAGTCATTTCTGTTGCTCAGCAGAAATAATTGTCTACGCTCAGTTCTCAAGAAAGTCCACTAAAATGATTTTAACTTCAGTTACTTTAGCCCTGCACTCATACGGAGGTCAATGCTACTTGGTATAATGCCTTGCATAAAGCCAAAGGCTGTTTTCCAGAATGTATACAAAACATCACTTTTTGAATAAGTCCACAAGAAACGTCACTGTGGCCATTTTGAGGTTTACCCAGATTCACCAAACCCTTCCCTCCGCTCGACAGATGACAAAAAGCCCACGCATAATTTTGCACTACAGTAGAGTTGCAATGAATTAAATGAAAGGATTGTTTTTGAAGTTGTCATACCTGTCTACCAACATTCTCCTGGAAGGCAGCCTAAGAACCAAGAGAGAACATACAAAAATGAGTCAGGCTTGCTTGCAGATAAATACCAGCTCATGAATTCAAAACAAACAAACAAACACATGCAGCAATATAAATGACCCATGGGCTTTTGCTTTTTGAAAACAAAGTTGCATTGTTGTTGTTTTTGAATATGTCCTCAAGTTCTTGTTGCTTTATGTCCCAATGCCCTTTTAAACCAGCATGTATCATGCCAACAGCTTTAAGAATCCACATTTATTAAAAACAGAAACACCCACAAAACTGGACTTTTATTGCTGACACAGGGCTCCCCACAAGAAATGAAAAGGCAATTCCGTAAGAATATAAGTACTGAGGCAGGGAGGATTTTTTAGCTTGCTTCCGGAAAGCTTGTATGTGGTAAAGTTTTTAGATTTCTACAGTAATGACTCTCAGGCACTCCTCCTCCTTTCATAAACTTAATGAGGAGACAGCAGCTTGGTCAGAGGGTTTCTGCTTCATAGACTTCACTTTCATTTCTATTACTCAACACATTTGCATTTAAACACATGCTAAAATATTCAGCTTTAAAGTTCCCGTGTCCCCTGCGGGTTGCCACCTTCTGCCGCCGCCACCCTGGACTTAGGGTCTCTTGAGAAGGCCCAGGGTACCCTCCCAAGCCCAACTAAATGCCTCTTTTTAAACCGAGAAACATGGGCGAGATGACCGGGCAGAGAACAATTAAACAAAAGGGTTTATTAACACAATACTGGGGCAGGGAAAACGAGACGAGGTGCATTAAAATCAATAACAGTGTTTAAAAGCAAAATAACTGAACCTAACGCGACTGTTTCACGTAACTGTTGACTCCTTCAAGGCCCACTGCCCGTATCTACCAGGCCTGGGCCTGCACCCCCTCTGTCCCAAGTGAGGGATCTTTCTCCCAGTCGGACTCTCCCCTCAGCTTGACTCTGTGTGAGGAAAGGCCACGGTAGAGAAAAGGACGCCATTTAACAGTTCACAAAGCTAATGTTCAGTCTCCTCACACAACCCCTGAACTCCCATTAGATACCACCGTTGCTAAGCATTATGGGGATTGTAGGCTGTCTTGCTTATCACTCCCACACAGGTCGCTCCTGTGCCCACGCCACACTAGGCCTGTCTCCCAGAGCAAGCACAGATCATGACACATGTGTTTTTAGTTTTCAACACAACATTAATAGAGAACAGGAGACACGTCATCAAAGGAAGAATAGGTCAGAGGTAAACATAGAATCTTTTTACTCAGGATATTTTATTGAATTTATTCATTTATTTTGTGATTTTCAGTATTTGGCAGCAAAGTCCATAATGCCTCTACATTAAGGCTGCCAAGTCCCCCCAGGGGGCGGGGAATCCCCCGCTAAAGGGGTCCCCAATCTGCCAGCCCGGATTCGGCCAGCGGGGGGAACCCCACCCCCGAACTGGCCTGCTCCAGTTGACTGCTTCAGCGTGATGGCGTCACCCGGAAGTAATGTCATCATGCTGGGCATGCTGCCGGGGCGACGCACTAGCAATTGCCCCAAAAACTCTATGGTACCATAGAGTTTTGGGGTGATTGCCAGAGTGTCACCCCGGCAACGTGCCCAGCATGATGACATCACTTCTGGGTGATGTCATCACAGCGCACACTTTGTGCGTGCGCAGAACTCCCAGACCAGGGACAGGACTCCCACGCTGTTGAAAAGGTAGGACTTGGCAACCCTACTCTACATAGATGAAGGTGAAAGGAATGATTAACACCACAAACTCTTGTTTTTGGATCCTCAACAGATCCGATTATACTTCATAGGAGTTTATCATCATAATACTACTAAGTGAACATATCCACAACTTCCCTAGTGGTAAACAGTCTAGAACAGTCTTTCCCAGGTCTCTCACCCGCCATGAGCCAATACATATGATCATTTTACACCACACTCTATTAAAAACTGTACCCCACACTCTATTAAAAATTGTATCACTAAAAATTCCAGAATGAAGATAGCGTCACACAGTATTAAGAAAAGAAAGGCTATTACAGAATATTTGTGGTCAATATTAGATATGTGTCCTAATGTGAGTTTCCGGTCGGAGGAATGGAGGTCTGACACGCTTTGCAAATGCGCAAGGCGGACAGCGGCTCTTCCTGACAGCTTGGGTGGAATAATCCACCCGACGCAACCTCACACAGGTAGTGTGAGGGCCAGCAAGCAATAAAATCCAGGTTTGAGCAACCTCGGTGAAGGGAAAGCCTCGGAGGAGACTTTTCCGACACCTTGAGCACTGCAGCCGAAGAGGATTTTTGCAAGTATCTCTAAGGAGCCGAGCTGAGCTGAGAAATTCAGCATAAAACCTCCAATTCCCCTGATTCCTTAGCAAAGAAGACGAAGTTTAAATGTTGGGACCACATCTGAAGCAAAGTAACAACAAAAGGTAACGGAAAAAAAGTTTTTGCCTTACCATTACCGCGTTTTGAAAGAAGAAAAGCAGATCGGGTGAAGCAATAGACTGTTGTAGACTGGATGAGTGCAGTTTTGAAGCGTTAAAAAGCTGAATTTGAACTTAAAAAGCCAAAAAAAAACCCCAAGTTGTTTAACATTCCTGCGGTTAAGAAGAGTCGGGAGGGGAAGCCAAGCATCGCGAGACAAAGAGGGAGAAGGGAACCAAGCATCGCGAGACTAAGACGTGAGGACTGAGACAGGAAGTGACGGCTAGAAGAGCAGACAAGAAGGGAAAGGAGAAGAACAGGAAGAAGGTAAAGGGGACTTTAAATATTGCCGGACCAGAAAGACCACAACAGGAAGTGACGTGCAGAGAGCAGACAAGTAAACAAAAGGAAGGGACAAAAGGAAACTACGGCAAGCCAGAAGTAAGGTAAAAGGACTATAACCTTTGACATTAACCATAGAGAAGTCGCGCCCACCATTTTGGATTTATAAAATTTTTAAACTGCAATATCTCAAAGACTATATAACTTAGAAGGCTGAAACCAACATAATTTGACTTGGCAAGATTAGCTTATTTGAATGCACTAATTTGTGTTCGAATTGGAAAACAAGATAAAATCGATCTTTTTTTAAAGAGACAAGACGGACCGCGGACTAAGATCGAGAGCAGCTACATGGTCCTCTCCTACAATGGCAGCGAAAAAAGAAAAAGAACTACTAGCCGTTATGGAAGCAATGGAAAAGAAAATGTTAGACGCTATAGGAGAGGTAAATGTTAAAATGAATAATATAGCGGCTCAAGCAGACAAAAATTTCATGGACTTAA
Source organism: Lepidodactylus listeri (assembly GCA_029233225.1). Taxonomy (NCBI): domain Eukaryota; kingdom Metazoa; phylum Chordata; class Lepidosauria; order Squamata; family Gekkonidae; genus Lepidodactylus; species Lepidodactylus listeri. The sequence goes on along the minus strand of JARCFY010000015.1, from coordinate 12,975,251 downwards.
AAGCAGAATTTCAAAAACTATCCACAAGAACTCAAGATATAGAAACTAAAATAAAAGAACTGGAAGAAAGCACCCAAAAGACAATGAGAAGATGGAAAAGATGATGCATTATAAAGATATGCAAAACCATTTGAGATTTCGAGGGATTGAGGAAAAATTGAGTGAAGACATTTTTACAAGAATGCAAGAAGCAATAGCAGATTTTTTACAAGAACAGGAAGAAGTTGTGAAAGAACACATGGATCTTGTTTATAGAGTTAATTCTACATATGCAAGAGACAAAAACATACCAAGAGATGTGGTTGTCCAATTCACAATGAAAAGAACAAAAGAACAAATCTACAAGAAGTGTTTTACTGATCCTTTTGTAATAGATGGAAAGAAAATTATAGTAATGAAAGAATTGCCCAGAGCAATACTGCAAGAAAGGAAAAAATTCAAGCGTCTGACGGATAAACTGAAGGAGAAAAAAATCAGATTTCGTTGGGAAATACCTCAAGGATTAAGTTTTTATTATGGCAACACCAGAGTAGTGATTAAAAGTACAGAAGAAATGTACGCATTCCTAGGAGAGAATAAAGATGACTTTGGAGATATTTAAGAATATATCAAGATGGATTACAAAATACTTACATGGAATGTAAATGGACTAAATTCACCCCAAAAACGTAGAATGGTAGGACATTGGCTGGAAAAACAAAAATGTAGTATAATTTGCATACAAGAAGCTCATCTTAAAAAACAAGACCACAAATATTTAATAAGGAAAAAATTGGGAGAAGAATAGCAAGTAATAAAAAGATTGGTGTTGTAACATATGTCAAAAAAGATCTGGAACCTAAAGTAATATTTAAAGACAAAGACGGAAGATATTTAGCTATTGAAATTTTACTACAAGGACTGAAAACTTTGATTGTGAACATTTATGCTCCGAATGGAGCCAAAGAAAAAAATTTTTTAAAGAACTACAAATGGAATTGGACAATGTAAACTACGATCAAATCATGATGTTAGGAGATTTCAATGGAACTGTAGACAATAAATTAGACAGGCGCTCTAAAAGAAAGGATGAGACATTAGGGAAGCTTCCAAAAAATTTTTTTGAACTGATAAAACAAGAGAAGCTGGAAGATATTTGGAGGAAAGCTAACCCACAAGGAAAAGACTTTACTTTTTATTCTAATAGACATGATTCACATTCAAGAATCGACATGATTTGGATGACTACTAACTTAACCTTTAAGACAAGAAAAGTGGAAATTCTACCCAGAATAATTTCAGATCATAATCCGTGTTTATGGACAGCTGGGCAGGTAAAAAAACAAAAGAGATGGAGAATAAATGAGGACTTACTAGACAATCAAGAAATAATTAAAAAATTACTTGAAGAAACAGACCTATACTTCCAAGTAAACGTGCAGAAAGAAGTAAAAATCCAAACTGTATGGGATGCATATAAAGCAGTAATGAGAGGACTATTGATATCGCTAAATGCTAAAGATAATAAAAAGAAAAGAGAGCAATATGAAAATATTCTACAAGCCATTAAAACAAAGGAAGATGAACTGAAGAATAAACCAGGGAAAAAGAAACTGCAGAAGGAAATCTGGATGCTACAAGACCAAGCAAAAGCTATTCTGAATCAAGAGATGTACTGGAACTTAAAAAAACTCCAACAAAAAGCATTTGAAGGTGCAAACAAACCCGGAAAATACTGTTACTGCTATTGATGAACGATATAGGAGTCACTGGTGAGGTTCCAGAAACCTGGAAAGATGCATCCATCTCACTGATCCCGAAAGAAAATCAAGATTTGACTAATGTTAAGAATTATAGACCGATTTCTTTACTAAATAATGACTATAAGATCTTTGCGAAGATTATAGCGGATAGACTAAAAGAACACCTTAAAGAGACTATACAAACAGAACAAGCAGGGTTCTTACCTAATCGACAAATAAGGGATAACCTAAGAGTAGTAGTGGATGCTATAGAATACTATGACAAACACCCTGAAAAGGAAGTGGGCTTTTTCTTTTTAGATGCGGAAAAAGCGTTCGATAATTTAAACTGGGATTTTATGTTTGAAGTTTTAGAACATCTCGAGATTGGTGAATATATGCTTAACCTCATTAAAGCAATATATAAAGAGCAGAAATCCTCTTTAATAATTAATACTGAAAAGACAGACGATTTTAAAGTGGAAAAAGGAACAAGACAAGGATGCCCACTTTCGCCGCTGCTATTTATTTGGATTTTAGAAGTTCTACTGTTAAATGTGAAAGAAGACAAAGATATTAAAGGCTTAACAACTAAAGGTTTTTCTTTTAAATATAGGGCCTTTGCAGATGATGTGATGTTTATAGTGGAAGACCCCTTGTCCACACTACCATATTTGTTACAGAGAGTAAAAGAGTTTGGTGACTTAGCAGGATTTTATGTAAACAAGAATAAATCGAAAGTGATGTGCAAAAATATGTCAAATAAGAAACAAAATGAGTTACAAAACCTTATAGAGTGTGAGGTGGTGAAAAAGACAAAATATCTAGGTGTAAACCTAACAATGAAAAATATTGATCTTTATAAAAATAATTATGAAAAATTATGGTTGCAAATTATGCAGGATATTAAAAAGTGGAATGTATTAAATTTGTCACTGTTGGGTAGAATTGCGGTGGTCAAGATGAACGTGTTACCACGATTAATGTTTTTGTTTCAAACTATTCCAATTGTGAAAGATGTAAAAACATTCAAATGCTGGCAGAAGGAATTGTCTAAGTTTGTGTGGGGAGGGAAAAAACCAAGAATCAAGATGAAAATAATGTGTGATGCCAAAGAAAGAGGAGGGTTTCAACTACCAAACTTAAGGTTGTACCATGATGCAATATGTTTGACCTGGGTAGGGACATGGACTATGTTACAAGATAGAAAATTACTGTCCCTGGAAGGTCATGATTGTAGATTTGGGTGGCACGTGTATTTGTATTATGGTAAAATAAAAATGGACAATATGTTTAAACATCATTATTTGAGAAGAACATTAATGGATACGTGGACAAGATATAAAAACTTTTTTTCAGAAGAGATACCTATGTGGATTGTACCCGCAGAAGTTTTGCATCCAGCATCACGACACAAAGGACAAGATTGGTTGAAGTATAGAGACTTATTAATAAGAGATGGTAAAGACTTCAAATTGAAGGAGCAGCATCAGATGGACTTTGATTATGGTTGGCTAAGATATAGACAAATATATGACATGTATAGAAGTGATCAAAAACACGGCTTTAGGGGAAAAAATAATGAAATAGAACAAGTCTGGGAGGAAGGTGGGAGAAAAATGATTTCTAAAATGTATAAAGTTTTGCTAAAATGGTTTAATGCTGATGAAATGGTAAAAGAACAAATGGTAAAATGGGCGATAAACTTTAACAAAGACACTGAAATGGAATCTTGGGAATTTTTATGGAAAAATGCCATGAATATATCTACGTGTTATAACTTAAAAGAAAATTGTTTTAAAATGATGTATAGATGGTATATGACGCCAAAAAAAATTGCAAATATTGGTCAGAATATGTCCAACAAATGTTGGAAATGTAAAAAGAAAGAAGGTTCTTTTTATCATATGTGGTGGACCTGTGACAAAGCAAAGATTTATTGGTCAAAAATACATGCAGAAATGGAAAAAATCTTGAAATGTACATTTAAGAAGTTGCCTGAAATGTTATTGCTTGGACTTAAACTAGAAGAGATAAATGTAAAGAAAAGGACAATAATATGGTATATGATAACAACAGCAAGAATGGTGTATGCACAAAATTGGAAAAATGAAAAAATACCAGAGGTGTGGGAATGGTTGAAAAAACTGTTATATATGGCTGAAATGGATAAATGGACTAGAAAATTGAATGATCTGTACTCAGAGACCTTTCTAGAAGATTGGAAAGACTTGAAAGAATATGTTGAAAAATACTGGGATATGAAAAATTGCATTTATACATGGTTATAATAACATAAAGCAATAGAATTAGAGCATATGAATGTATTAAGAATAATTGGATAACGAAGCAGTTTTTTATTTTAGAATTATATAAGAATATAGAAAGTAAGAATTAGTGTATAAGTATTTTTAAGAAATATGACCGTTACCAGATATGTAAACATAGATATAAGTGTTACTACTTTAGATAGAGTGGAAAATATGTCATGCTTCAGATGTGGTGGGAAACCGTTAACATAAGATAAAAACAAAATTATACAAACAACAAAATGTTATATAATATGGAAAAATGGATTTGTATAAGATAAATGTGTTATTTAAAAAAAAAAAGATATGTGTCCTAATGTGTATTATTTTGTATATTTTATTCTGCAAATGGCAGCCACGAGGCCTGAGAGAAGGCAAATCGCAGGAATGTTTGTGGGACCTTAGAAAAAGAATAAGGCACTAGAAGACCCACAATGTTGGATATCTCTTTATGAACCACCTTCCAAAAGTCCTGAACCAGATAGCATACCCACCACATATGTAAAGCAGTGCCTTCCTGCTCTCAGAAACTGCAACATAGTGGGCTAATAGTTTATGTATCATCCGTCATAACTGATGAGGAGGACCAGCCCTGGATGACACCTGCAGGAAAGGCAATGATGGCCAAGCTTTGTTAGGCACAGCTGTTATGCATTGCCATGGGTCAATGACATGCTATAGAGCTCTGTTTATCATCACTATCAGCAGGGCTATTTTGGGGCAGGAATGCACAGGAACGGAGTTCCAGCTGGCTTCTGAGTTGGCCACGCCTACAGCCTCCCCCCCCCTCAGGTTTGCCAGGTGCCTGGCAAGCCACGGGGTGCCTGGGGAAGCCAAGCCAATCCAGGAAGGGAAGGCAGTTTAAACTGCCTCTCCTCCTCAGGTTCCCAAGGTGCCTGCAGCTGCGGAGCACATGGGGAAGCCAATCCTGGGAAGGAGTGGTGCTGTCAGGGGTGTGGCCTAATATACTAATGAATTTCTGCTGTTGGGTGTGGCCTATTATGCTAATGAGTTCCTGCTGGACTTTTTCTACAAAAAAACCCCTGACTATCAGTATGCCATTCCTAACTCCTCACCATCAGTACATGTACTTCCATTACTTCCAGGTACAGTGGAGAACAATACTCATAAGTACATGGTAGTTGATCAAACTATGAATGCACAAACTCATCTAAAACTGTATTAGTATTACAGAAGCTTCCATTGCTACTGTGACTTAGATTCTAAGCCTTTCTTTTATTTGCACCTTTCTTCCTATGTGACTAAGATGGTTCGACACTCTATATTTTCTTCTGGTGCTAAGTGCTTTCCAAGTCATTGAAAGAAGCTGGCCTTGGGGGCACTCCTAGCACCGGAGGAATATGTTCCACAGCACTGCCTCTGCCACAGAAAAGAGTACAGTGTAAGTAGATCCAAGCCCAGGGGCGGATTAGCCATTAAGAAGACTAAGCACGTGCTTAGGGCACCAGGACCAAAGGGGACACCACAAAGTTGGGAAAAGGGTGAAAAAAAATGAATGAAGATTTGTAAAAAAAAAATTGATAAAACTAGTGCAAATTGATCATGGTGCACCCTAGGGTTATCTTCTATTTTTTGTTAGCAAGTGTAGTGTCATAGGCTATGTTTAAAAGTAAAATGCATGTGTTTAAAAGTAAAATGATGGAGCCAAATTCAGTTGTCATGACTGTCATTTCAATGACCCTCTCTGCCCCTTTTTAATTTCAGCCCCATGTAAACGTCAAAAATAAAGTGTGTTCAGTTGAGTGGTGCACAAAAGAGAAAACGTGCAAAAGAGAATGAGCAAAAGAATCTGTCTGTTGCAGCCAAGACAGGAAAGCTAACAGATTTCTTCTTACAAACAGCAGAGAAAAATGATCCAGATCAAAACCAGTGTCAGTCTTCAGAGACTGGAAGTGAATCAAAACTATCTCCTTCATCAGAAACAGGCAGTGTTAGTGCAAGGCCAGATTTTCATGATGACATTGCACATGATGAAGTGCCACAACCTGGACCTACTTCCAAGACAAGATGTGTAAATGCTTTTGAACTGTCCAAGGAGTTTAGAGAACTGACCAAGAATGAAATGAACAAAGCTAAGGACCCAGGGTTGTGAAATGAATTTTATGGTGATGATGTGACTTACTGGGTTGGCTGTGGACCCTGTGAATGTCAGCACCACAATGGGCCATTTGACAAATCGTGTCACAATTTCATTGGTGGGAATCCAAAGAGATACTGTGCTATCCCCCAAGATGGCCGCCGCCATGCGTTCTACCAACAAGGCCGCCCCCATGTGAGTACTCCAAAATGGCCACCTCCATGAAGTGTGACCCCCGGTAGTCGCGCGGTGGTCTAGCTATTGCCCCGTTGTTGTCCCCCCCCCCGCGGGGCTTCGGAGCGTCATCTGGGGCGGGAGCCGGTTACACGTCTGCCGCGGCACCCCCGCGCGCTGCGTTCTGCTCCCTGGCCTTCCCCCTCCCCGCTCCATGCCCCCTCTGTCTCTCACGTCCCCCCTATCGCAGCCGTCCGCCGAGGCTAGGGGTGGGTCTGGGTGATCCCAGGGCCTTTTCGGTAGCTGTCCCCCCCCAAGGGTAGTCCCGTCATTCCGGGCTGCGTGGGGGGGGGGGGAGTTTGCCCATTTAGGGAAGAGGCCTTAATTGTCGCCGCTGTCCCTGAGGTTGGGCGGTCGTCCCATCACTTCCCCTTGCCTGGGAAAGGGAGCGCGTGCCGCTATTGTCTCGGGGGGTTGCGGGGGGGGGGTTGATTGAGCACCACACTACCCTCCATAGGAGGGCTCGCGGCACCGCTTACCACTTCCCGCCAAATTCTCCCGGTCTCCAGCTGTGGGTGGAATGCCCTCGCGTTGGGCTCCATCCCCCTGGCTCTCTGCATCTCTCCCGCGCTCCCCCTCGCTGTGGAGCAGGCTCTCCGCTTTAGTGCGGGTGAAACCGGCAGGGCGCGTTGCTTCTGCTGTTCTTTCTCTTCTTCTTCTTCAAATGGTCCTCTTCTCTCTCTGGAGCTGCTCAGGCACGTCTAACTGCTGAGAAGGGCCAGCAAGAACTGGAGCCTCGTGTGGATAAGCCCCTCCCACCGGTCCTAAAGCTCAGGCTGGCCCTGCAAAGGAAGGAGGAGCTTATCCCGATGTTGAGGACTGTTCCACTGCCTGACCACTGGAGAATACAGAGCATCACTTGCCCCAGACCAAGAGTTCCTATTTCTACCTTGTGGCTAATAGCCACTGATGGACCTCTGCTCCATATGTATATCCAGTTCCCTCTTGTAGCTGCCACCACCTCCTGTGGCAGTGAATTCGATGTGTTAATCACTCTTTGTTTTTACCATAGGGCTTCTGAAAAAAAGTACAATGTCCAGTGATGTCTCAAAGACAGAGAGAGGTTCTGGCCAGGCTCTTTGCAGGCTGTCCTAGTTTCCACCCTAACAGGGAACGTATACAAGAGAGGGGAAGTTTGAACGAAGTACTTCCTCCTCTGCAGATAGAAGTGACGCTGTGCAGGCTTTTACCTTGGGACTCTCACCCCCTCCCTGTGTTTACAGACGCAGATCAGGGCACTGCACAGCCAGAATTAGCTGGGAGGCATGCAGGAAGAGGCAGGCAAGGGCTTCCCGATTCTGCAAAAGTCCAGCCATGGGACAGCAAAGCCACTGTTCCTTTTTTTTGAGCAGGAGGCAGAAGCAAAGAGGCCAGGTTGGAATTGGGGAGGGAAAGCAAAGTGAGCAGGAGTTTTCTGGGGTTGCACCTGCAGCTCTCCACCCTGGAAGTACTCCTAGCATGCAAACACCAGCGCAGCCCTACTGATCCACCCACTCTTGCCATGCCTCCTGGTGCAAACAAACTGACCCCATTTTGAACTACTTTGCCAGATCGGCCCTTCTCTTCTTACTTCCAAAGGAAATTCCTGCCTTTCCAACCCACCTGCCAGGTGGAGGTTTCTCAACAAAAGAAGGAAATGCTCCCTTGTTGAAATCGGGGGGACTTCCACGTGAGTAAGCAAGCATACTCCTGTGTGTGTAGGAGGAAGCAGGCTATGTTTCCACAGTGGGGGAGTTTCCACATCAACCCTGTACGATGCTTTCAGTCCCCATGCCAAGGAGGACACAGCTTCTTTAATAGAGGCAGAGGGGACCTGCAAACACAATTGCACCATACACTCATGCTCTCCCTATTTATCTCTTTCAAAACAGCTGTGCATGTGTTAAAACCACTCTTCCTGTTCTTGAACTTAGCATTTCTCCTCCTCATCCCCCTTTACACCAATAGAGGGACGAAGGCATTTGGCTATGGACACACACACTCACCTCAACTTACATACACTTTTTTGGCAAAAAAGGAAGGAAAAACAGGTGTGTATGTGTGACGTTCTCTCTTCTTTCTTAGATTTAAAGGGTGCTTTCATACATGCTTAATCAACAGAACAAAGATGGAGTCCAGTGGCTATTTAATGGGAGGGGGTGTCACGGGGGGCATTCTACACATGGGCTAGGTTAAAGCCCTAGGTGGGTTGGATCAGGCTTGCAGGCTGTATGTTTGACACCCCTATCCTAAGACTTCCAAACACATCAGCTTTTATCCAACCATCTATGCATGGAAGGTACACAGAGCCCCGCCTCCCTTTCTCTTGGTTCCTGCAGTTCTTTCCAACCCCTGGAAAGATAATTTGCAGAGTGCAGGATTCATGTGGAGGAACAGCTGTGCAGGTAAAAGGGGCTGAAGTAAGAAGGAGATAAAATCACCCCCAACTTTCAGTGGAGCTATACTTGTGGAGAGGGAGGACATGCAATTTCAGCCCCTTTGTCCTTTCCTCATTCCACTCCTTATACATGTATTCTTCCTTATGTAGGCCACTCAATTTCAGGAATTAAGCATCTGGTGGTTAGAAGGGGCTGCAAGAGTGCAGTGGAACCTGGGAAAACTCCACATTCAGATTACAGATTGTTGGATACAGGCCCACCACCTTCAGCATGAGGAGGAAATTAAAATGGGGAAGAGGGCAGCCATATGCATCCTCCGTGAGGTGTCTGAAAGACAGAAATGTTTATCACTGTTGCAGTATTTGTTTGTTTTGTTTCTTTTCTTTTTGAAAATCACATCTGAATAATGTCACACTACATGATAACTGATTAAACTATAATTCTTCAAGGAAACCTCTTCCTACAATGGAGGAAAGTTTGAATCCAGTGGTGCCCTTTAAGACCAACAAAGTTTTATTCTAGGTATAAGCTTTCATGTGCATGCAAAAGCTTATACCCAGAATAAAACTTTGTTGGTCTTAAATGGGCCACTGGACTAAAACCTTGGTGCTTCAGACCAAAATGGCTACCCACGTGAATCTATCTTCCTGCAATGGAACTGCAAACACAGCAGCTCATACGCCATTTTCAAACATACAGCTGAATGAGTACAATTCCCACATACTTCAAAAGAAAACAGATTACACATCTTGGAGCAGTTACTCATCTTTTTTATTTATTTTATAATATAGCATGCCCACCGTTCCAAAATAACACGCCTTAAATTATGCTCTTCAATGTTGTTTTAAGCTTTGAACATAACCATTTGGGGGGAAATGAATTTAGCAGGCATGGAAAACAATTCCAATATGTAGATTAAATTTGAATGAAACTATGACTTTGTTGAAAAGGGGAGGGAGGGAAATGGTTACTAAATTAATCTCTCTTTTTGGTCTTGAGTCATGTTAAACCTGCCTTAGCATGAAATGCTGATAGATATCCAAAATGCTAGTGGCTAGTTATTTCTGCATGTTACCTCCTGTTATGTCATGGGAAATTCTACAGTCATTTAAAAATAATGGAATAAACTATTTCAGTTACTAATTCCTCATTTATTTAATCTTTATTACTATGAAGGAGAATTTTATTTTAAAATGAAATGTGCAAGTATAGTCAACATAGGGGTGCCAGATCTTCTGGAATTACAACTGATCTCCAGATGAGAGAGATCAGTTCCCCTGGAGAAAATGGCATCTGTGGAGGGTGGCATTATACCCCACTGAGGTCTAACCTCTCCCCAAACCCTGTTGTTCCCAGGATCTGCCCCCAAAATCCCCAGGAATTTCCCATCACAGTTGGCAACCCTAAATAGCACTTTGGCTGCATATGGGCATTCTAATGTGTTTCTTATTCACAGTAGCGTCTATGTCCTTGAGAAATAAATTAGCCCCTGTAGTTGTAAGCACTGATTTCTTTACCATGAAAGGTAGTACCACATGTATTACACGGCTTGCTATAACTAGTGGGGTGGTCAGAGTCAAGAACAGGGATGAGGGCGCTATGTAGAGGTTACATGCCCTCCTTCTCATAATGGTCCCCCAAAGTGGTACACATGTTGCCTCAGCTTCAGAAGCATTTTCCAGTGCAGTGTGAAAAATGTGCCACACTCATGCATACCTGAAAGGGTTCTTTCCACCTCAGCCAAGAGTCAGGAACAAACACAGTCACAAACAGCTGACTCTTCTATTGCATGGCCTTAGGGGAATGCCATACATAAACATTTATAATCAACATGATCAACATTTTAAAAGCACAAACAAAATATGAATGAGAATAGAAAAAGCATCAGAGAAACCTCGAACAAAATACAGAGTGCTACCCTCTTGCAGGGAGGAACTATGTTTCAATTGCTGTTTTTAAGTTTTCGTGTAGATGTCAGCTTGATTTTAATTGTTTTAAAGATGTGTTTTTGTTTGGTTTTAATGGCTTTTAAGATGTGTTTTATCCTGTATAGTTTTAATTTGTTACTACCTTGGTGGCCCTGATGAGAACGGAGGGGTATAAGTTTTGTAAATAAATAAAGCATGTGTATCGTATGTATCAGTTACTATTAGCTAAGCAAAACTGTGTTCTTGCTACATACAAAGAAGGACTCATTACAATTCACAGTGGCAGTGCAGGGACACTGGGTCCTGTAGCCAGCTCCGTTCAGAGGATAAAACATCTAATCTGCCACTGACTTCTCAAAATGAAAGTTACAGATAAAACATTTAGCATTTATTTAAGTTTACTACAACTAGTATTTGGCTTGAGGAAATTTAGGTGAAAGTTCCACTTCCAGACACTCTGTCTCAATTTCAGCTCCTTAGGGAACAATGACTTCTCTCACAACATAGTTTAAGATTTACACAAGTTCTATATGAACTATTAACCTATTCTATATAATTAAGCATTTTAAAAGATACTGTCAGCAAGGAATACCCTTTTTCCCATAGACTTACTCCTAAGCCATTGCCGTTTTCCAATATTTTTTTCCAGTCCTTTATTGCAACAAGGCGTGTCAGCAGGGCTGGACTCGAAAGGTAGACTGTATGCAATGCTAGCCTGCAGCTATGATTACAGCACATCCCATTATGGAAGTATCAGTATGATTAAAACACCAAAGACTGAGATTTCTTCCAATAAGGCTTTCCCATTCTCAAGCTATAAAGGTACACCCTAAAGGAGTATGCAACTATGATTGCTCTGCTCTTTTGCATATGTCCCTGAGACAGCCACACCAAAAAAGCAGGGAAGCAGGGCAGTAATCAAGTTAAGGCTGACAGGCAGAAAAAAGAGGACATAACTCAGTCTGCCCCCTGAGCATAGAAAAATAATAATGGACTTAACAGCCCCAATCCCTCCTGCTGCTGCTGCTGCTAAAGACAACCTAGAGTTACTTAGAACTGCATCTCTGTCCTTTTTTTGTTGGGTAGATGAGGCTCATTCTCTGCCCCTTCCCCCCACACCCTCTGCCCCAGCTCCCCCCCACTCTGTAATTCCCCAAACAGCTTTCCAGAATGGTCCCCCCCTTCACATACTTAAACTCAGACCCGGGGAAGCTCACGCTGGGATTGGTGTCAGTCTTTATAGTGCTGTGGGGCCTCTGTTTTATCTTGCTGCAAAAAAGTCCAGTGACACCTTACATACTAATAACATGCATTTCATTATGAGCTTTCATAAGTCACAGTTAACCTTTTCAGATACACTGCAAATAGCCACCCCTTTGCAGTCCACCCCCCCCCCCCACTTCCACTCACAAATTCTGCTTCCTGCTCTGTGCAACTCACACAGGGGTGGGCTGGGGGGTGGTCAGAGGGGGGGAATGTGTCAGCTATGCTGCCATTTCCCAGCCGGCGGTTGGGAGTCAACCGGGGACCCCACCTGCAGGAATGCGCTCATGTGCTGTTTAGCTGTCTGGCTTTCTTATCACATCCTGCTTCTGCTTGCTTCGCTCCCAGCTTGCTCTCAGCTTGCTCAAGGTCTAGGATGAATCCTCCCTAAGGTGCTTCGCTCCCAGCTTGCCCCTGCTGGCTCAAGATCTGGGATGATTCCTCCTAATGTTTTGCTCCTTTGCAGCTGCCATCGAAGACATGTAGTAGAAGTTCTTTGGGAACAAGAAGCATAATAAAATACTAGTCGCCATTTCTGTAAGAAACCTGTTCAGGGGCGGGAGCCACTATTGACACTCTATGATTGGTGTAGACGTAATGAAGGGGATTACAATTGCTTAGTATAATACTAACTGTTTGTTTACAATAAAGTCATTACTAACAGGGAAAGTGTAACTGTACAAATAAAAACCTCTTTGCTAATAAAGGACTTTCTAGTTAAGGAGACCTGTTGCAGACTGCATCTTTTGGGACAATCTCACAAATGTATGCTTTGGCACACATCTGGGTCCCACACTCCCCCACAGCACTGTTGGCATCTGATAAGCCTAGCAAGCTTGGTGGGATGGGTATATGGGGGGCTCCGGGTAAGAAAGGCACCAGGGTGCAAGGGAGCTGATGGCAGTGATGGGACCTCTGAGAGTAGTGCCTAGCCTGCAAGATGACCCTATACCTTGATATGCCTGATCTGGCCAGCTGGATCCACGCCACGGTAACATCAAGACCAGACTACTATAATAAACTGTACATTAGTCTCCCCTCAAAATCAGCTCAGAAACTCCAACTGGTCCAAAATATTCTAGCTCGACGATTAGACATATTACCCCCATTCTGCAGACTCTCCATTGGCTGCCCATTTGTTACTGAGCTCAGTTTAGGATATTAGCTATCTCACTCTATAATAATCTGCTTAGTGTATTGGCCGTTTCCAGCTCTCCCATTGGCTGTGCAATGTGCTCAATCAGCCACTGGCCCGTCAGCCGCCACTCAAGAGAACTCAAGTGCACCATTGGGTGGGTGCTGGGTCTGCTCCTCTACCCCACCCACTCCCACTTCAGCCACTGTTCTGTGTCAGAATATGCTCTCTCTCCTGACGAAGACACTTCTCCTGCTTGGCTCCTCTGTGGGACTAATATTCCCTCAGGGGCTGTGGGTAGACAACCAAGCTTGGTTCTGTCAAAGGAATGAAACCCTTTCCAGGACTTCATGAGGAACTAATTGGGGACAATCCTGACTAGAGTTGCCAGTTCTAGGTTGGGAAATTCCTAGAGATTCTGGGTCTAAGGAAGCCATTCTAAGGAAGCCAGAGTTTGGGGTGGGGAGTGGCATCATCTGAACAGAATGCCCTAGAGGCCACCATCCATATCAGTTATTTTCTCCAGGGGGAGAGAGAGAGAGAGAGATCTGTTGCCTGGAGTTCAGTTGTGATACCTGGCGATCTTCAGGCTCCACCTGGAGGTTGGCTAAACTAGGCATAGTTGTTAGTGCTTCAGAACAGGGTCTGCCAGACCCAGGTTCTTGCTGTGGAAGCTGATTAGGTGATTTTAGGCCAGTCACAGACTTTCAGCGTAACCCCCACCCACTGCCAGCTTGGCCACTTTCCTGTCAGAATAAACTGTGAAAACAGCTCTCTCTCTTGCTTAGCTCCACCATATCTGGCTGGCTAATGAGGTGGACCAGCGGCTGTCAAACCATTCTCTTCAACCCCCTAGCATTGCCAATCTCCAGGAGGGACCTGGAGAGTTCTCGCTGTTACAACTGATCTCCAGATGACAGAGATCCGTTCCCCTGGAGAAAATGGCTGCTTTGGAGGGTAGACCCTATGACATTATACCCTGCTTCCGTACCCCCCCCCATGCTATCCTCCACAGGATCCACCCCTCAAATCTCCAGATATTTCCCTACTCAGAGCTGGCAACCCTACTTTCCCCTCACTGCTCGTTGCTAGGCAACCAAGCTTGGTTCTGTCAGTAAAAGGCCCTTTCACCTATTTTGACTTTTGGGAGAAATCTCATTGAGGCCAGTCCTGATAGGGTTGCCAACTCCAGGTGGGAAATTCCTGGAGATTTGAGGGATAGCGCCTGGAGAGGGTGAGGTTTGAGGAGGGGTGGGGCCTCAGATAGGTACAATGCCATAAACTTCACCCTCTAAACCAGCCATTTCTTCCTGGAGAACCATTGTTGCCAATCTCCAGGTAGGGGCTGGAGATCACTCAGAATTACAACTGCTCTCTAGGAGGGGGGAGGAGATGGAAAGCTGAAGTCAGAAGGGCAGATAAAGGTAGGTTGATGGTTGGCTGGGAAGGAGATAGGGTTGCCATCTCCAGGCTGGGAAATTCCTGGAGATTTGAGACTTGACTATTACACTTGATGGAAGTGACACACATCCTGATGAATGGGACATTTGATACCAGATTAATTCGGAGAATCTGCACAGCTACCACAGACTCATTTTACTAGTTGTAGCAAGTACATAGCATTTAAGAAAGCAACACCAGGTCTCATTTATATATGTGTGTGTGTGTGTGTGTGTATACACACACACAAAATTCTGAATGCATGTATTTTTGGATGTGTGTCATTGTATAATAAGAAATACTGACCACTGAGGAAGGCCCACAGAGGCCGAAATGTGTATGGTCCTTAGGTCAAAAGTTTTATCCATCAGTTTGATATGTATTGCAATCAGTTCCTAATGAACCAAGTTTTAATTGTCTGATATTTTGACTGTCTCTTTTAATTTTATTATGTTTTATTTATGTGTACACCCAAATAAATGTTTATATTTTTTATAATAATTCTTTTGTTAGCTTGACCCTCTCGGTTCGCAGATTTGAGAGGTGGAGCCTGGAGAGGGTGGGGTTTGAGGAGGGGTGGGACCTCAGACAGGTACAATGTCATAGACCACCCTCCAAACCAGCCATTTCATCCTGGGGAACCACTGTTGCCAATCTCCAGGGGAGGGCTGGAGATCACTCAGAATTACCACTGCTCTTCAGGTAGAAGAGGTCAGTTGCCACCCCAGCAGGAAAAACGAGACAGACAACAGTCTTGGAATTAAACAAGGGCCACTTTATTAACTTACAAGACATTGCAGCAACGGGACAAACCAAAACCTAAGCAAACCTGGAACAGGCAAGGCAGGCGTCATTCCCTGACCTGCCTCCTTGCCCTTGTAGGGCGGGTCACCCCAGCTCCGGTTTTGAGCCAGTGATCTAGCTCGCGCCCGGCAGCCTGGCAAGCTGGTTGCCACCTAGGAGCGCCTACCCCTGAAGCCTTAAAACTTGCAGGGAGGCGCCGCCACAAGAGGTTCCCAGAGGCGATCATCATTCCCTACCCTGGACCTTAGAACCCGAAGGCAGTTCCTGACGACCTCCTGTTCCCTAACGGGATATGCCATGAGGTGCTCACCAGTTCCGTTTACTTGCTTGCACAACCTGCCAAGTGACCTAATTAAGCCCCTAACCACCCCCTATAGCCCTTAATCCGCTGCCCTCAGTGTAAGGTAGGCAAAAACATCTCTGCCATACGGCCAATTGTGGAAGAGGTGAAAAATTCCTACCTGGCCCCATAGGCGACCAGCCAGTGCCTACACTAAGAACAGGGCGGGCGGGTGGGCGAGCACGTGGACCAAGAGGCTGAGCTGGAGCGGGGCTCGGCCTTTTAACAGGCCAGCCCCACCCCGCAGGCTGCAGGACGCTGAGCGTCCCTCCTGTTGCTGCCCCGCCCTCCCGCGGTGCGGCAAAGCAGCACCCGGGCGCTATCGGCGGGGGCCGGGCGTCCGGGAGCTCAGTTCCTCTGGAGAAAATGGACTCTATGTCATTATACCCTGCTGAGGTCGCCACAGCAAATTGACGCTGAGTGCCCAAGGCCAGGGCACTCTCCCAGTACCCCTTTCTTTTTCTTTTTTTTTTTTTTTAATTTTTATTAATTTTATCTATATCTAATTCTACAATGCTACTTTTCTAAGCTATGTTTACCTTATACAGAGTGTGCTTTATCATTTGCTTAATATTGCTATGCCATTAATACATATGAAGCGTTTTAAACCTTGGCTAATATTTAGATAAAATTGTTACTGATGATACATGAAAAATAAAAAAAAGCTGTTTGACAGACATGCTCTTTTGAAGGAATGCTTAATTATACACATAATCTATTATATATAAGTGCAGTTTCAAAAAACATTTCAGCCTTTATTTCTTCTTTCGTCCTCTTCTTGTCTTAACAGTCTCTTCTTGTACTTTTGGGGCTGCTGCTCCCTTTTCCGAGTCAGACGTTTCTTCTTCGCTCTTTGAGCTATCAAATCCATACATACTTTCTTGCGATGCCAGTGAACCATCTGAGTCTTTCTCTTTTTTCTTTTCTTTGCTTTTTTCCAAAAAACTTTTCGCCTGTTGGACAGAGTCAATCTTGTATTTCTTGTTTTTGATGCTGAAGCTCAGTCCTTCCGGAACATTCCACCTATAGATAATAGATTCAAACTGTAGCCAAGATGTCAGTTTTCCATAGGCTTTCCTTCTTTTCCTTATTTCAAATGGGATGTCTTTCATCACTTTAACTTCTTTTCCTTTGATCTTCAGAACTGCTTTATTTGTGGTCCTGAGCACCACATCTCTTGTTGACTTTTTGGAGAACCTTATCTGAATCTCACCAGGCAGGCTTTTCTTTTTAGTATAATCTGGATAGGTTCTGTAAACCATATCCATATCGCTTTTTATTTCCGCTGCTTTTAAGCCCGTCACTGGTTCAAGCGCTTCACTTAACAGATTTTTAAGGTCTTCTCCTTTATCCTCTGGTACATTCTGAAGTCTTAGGAAAAAATTCGATCTTTCCATCTGAAGTTTCAAGAGCTGATCAGAATGGAAGGCCTTTTCTTTCTCCGCTTTTTGTAGTCTTGAATCATGGTTTTTAACTGAAGTCTTAACTTCCAGAAGTTCTCGCTGCAGCTTCTCTGTAGTTTTATTCGACTCCTTCAGGTCCAATTGCATCTTGTCCATCTTAACGTTGAGAGCTGTCATTTGGTCCACTAGAGGTCGCAATAACGAGGAGAACACCGTGCTCATCTCCGTGGTATCAACCTTTGAACTCGGAGCTGTACTTCCTAGTTTGGGGGAAGGTTTCGGTTTCCCCGCCATTGTTGAGACTGTGCTTCTTTGTTGATAGTTAGATAAGATGGACGAAAGGAGCAAATTCCACGACTGCGCTTATATCTTTTTAAAGTTCATATCCTCTAAAGAGCGATGCTGCCATCAAGCAAGCCGAACATCCGTTTTTTCATGCAGTAACGCCACGTAAAGAGTCCCGTAAGTACGCCAGTCTCGAGGGGGGGGGTTTTACTCCACCCGCCTTTCCCGCTGTATTCTGTTTCTTTTTACTTCAGACTCACTGTTTCTCCAAGCGTAACTGTCAGTTCCAGCCTCATTGCTTCACACTCTCTGCTGCTTCTCGGTTTTGCGCTTTTAGCCATACGGCTCCCACGGACGGGGGAACCTATGGGGGTGATAAAAGGGGACCTCAATCCCTCGATCGCCACCGTAGGGAGAGATCCCCCTCGTGCCACCCCAGGCAGAGCCCCTTCACTAGGGTCTCTGGGGGCTCGGCACCGGTCCGAAGCCCCTTCTTCCCGCCGGGTACGGATCACGCTCCCCGCTAGTGCGGAGGAGCGCGTCCGCCATGGTCGCAAATCTTGCCGGAAGTCCCAGTACCCCTTTCTAGAGTCCGTATTTATTTCCACAACGGGCCTTATTCCTAGTCACATATAAAGCTCTTTATGGCCTTGGCCCCTCTTATTTGTGGAACTGCATCTCTCTCTCTGTGCTACACCATGACAACTTCATTCATGTCATCAGGGGCTTCTGCATGTGCCAACCTGCAAATGGCCAAAATCAACAACTACCTGTACATGTGCTTTCTCCAGTGTGGCTCCCGCCTTGTGGAATTGCTTACCTGAGGAAATCAGGAAAGCTGCTACACTCCTGGCTTTCCACAAATTATGCAAAACTGGACTATTCAAGAGGACTTTTCTGTGCAGATAATAGGTTTGCACTGTACAAAAGTGTTCACATACTTATTTGGGTAAACGATTGATACTGTGGTCTGTACTGCTGCAAAGAGCTTATTGTTAAGTTGAATCCTATTACGTAATTTGTGCACCACTTAATGTATACACTAATACTTATGCTATACTTCAGTTCTTTATGGTGTTTCCAAACTTCTAGCACTTGTCACTGAATGTCCCATTTTGTTGATTGTACTGACTCACTATGAGTAATCCATTTTGAGTCCCTGTGAGAAAGGTGGACTACAAATAATGTGTATGTGTATGTATGTATGTATGTATATATTATATATATATATATATATATATATTTAAAAAAAAAAAGCTAAAATGATGGATGTCTTGGGCAGCCCATCTGCTGAGCCACCCCATTTCCCCCCTCTTTTGTCTGTGGGGAAAAACATCAGCTGTGCACTGCTAGCCTATCTCTTTCCTCTCCCCATATAGGGACTGAACCAGGTGCCCCAGCTATGCTATCCCAAGCGTTTTTCTATTAGGCCATGCCTGTCTGTGCAAGGTTCTGTGGCTGCCTTTATATGGCTGGTGGTGACATCAGGACTGCAGTGGAATACCTAATGCCCAGTGTTCCCTCTAAGCTGAGTTAGTGGGACCTAGCTCAGTTTTTTAGCCTCCGGCTCACACATTTTTGTCTTAGCTCAGGAAGGATGGTTCCAGAACAAACTAATTTATGCAGTAGCCAAATCGCTCACTCACAACTTTAATGTCAGTAGCTCACAAAGTAGAATTTTTACTCACAAGACTCCACAGCTTAGAGGGAGCATTGCTAATGCCCGATGGCATTCCTCCTCTGCATATGCCTACTTGGCCCAGTGGTTAGCATACTGGTGTGGATGTCATGAGTTTGAAGTCAGCCTCTGCCTTGTGTTTTGCTGTAATTTGGACCACTGCCAGGGAAGTGGGTGTGTTCTATCTTTTGTTCACCATACACTGTTGCCTGATCAGTGGGTGTTGCTGGGATCGCTAGGACTCCAGTGTGCTCACTATGAAGACTGCACCTTGTGGAGAGACATGTGCTGTTCTTTCCCCCCCAGGGAACATGCATAGTGAATGGACCAGTTATGCTGCTGTTATGACACCCCTTGGAATTGGGCTGCTCATTAAATTTAAGTTGCACATGAAAGAAAAGCTTCCTATCTTTAAGGGTACCGTGCCCATTGCCCAGGAACTCAATTGGCTGTATTATTATTAATTATTATTATTATTATTATTATTATTATTGGCTCTGGGTGATTTATAACCTTAAAAGCAATTGAAATATAACCGGCATAAAATTATCAAATGCACTACTAAATCAACCCGTCCAGATGCCGCTATAAACTCCTTTTACCGGTTACAGTGCTGTCTGCACAGAGCAGGGAAGGGGATGTGGGGGCCAAATGAAGAGAAAGGAGGGTGCCAGTCTTAACCGCTGCTGCCCTCAACTAAAAGCCTGGCAGAACATCTCTCCTTTACAGCCCCTGTGGCATTGTATAAGATCCTGCAGGGGCCTAATGTTGTTCGGCAAAGAGTTCCACCAGGTCAGGGTCAGGCCCTGGCCCTCACTGAGGACAGACAGACCTCCCTAGGGCTGGAGATCGCCAGCAGGGTCATCACCAGATTGTCAGCTGATCTCAGCATTCTTCTGGGAATATATTGGAGGAAGCAGTCCTGAAGGTATATGGAGCTCTAACCACTCAAGGCCTTAAAAGTCTACACTAATACCTTGAACCTGACTTGGTATTCCACCGGTAACCAGTGTAGCTGGTACAACACAGGTTGTATATGTGCTGTCTGTGGTGTTCCTGCCAGGACTCACGCCACCACATTCTGGACCAGCTGGAGTTTCCAGGTCAGTCTGAAGGGCAGGCCAACAGAGACCGAGTTAACAGTAGTACAGTCTGGAGGTGACTACTGCATGGATTACTGTGGCCAGGTTGGGGCACCACAGGAAAGTGGCCAGCAGCATGCCTCGCATAGATAGTAAAATGCCCCCCCCCCCCCCCCCAGCCACAGAACCTCTGTCTTCCCCGGATTCAGTCTCAGCCTGCTCTTCCTTAACAATCCTACCATGGCTTCCAAACCCTCAGCCAGATGTTGCAAAGTATCCAGGTGGCCATACAAGAGCCATTATAGCTGATTGTCATCTGCATATTGACGACACCCAAGCCCAACACTCCGAGCCAGCTGGGAGAGGGGACTCATATAGATGTTAAACAACATTGGGGAGAGGACTGCCCCCCAAGGAACTCGACACAACAGTGGGAACCTAGAAGACATCTCTCCCCCCAATGCAACCCTCTGTCCCTGACCATGGAGAAATGAGGAAAGCCACTGCAGGGCTACCCCACGAATCCCTACGTTGGTGAGGTGGTGGGTCAAAAGATCTTAACCGACCACGTTGAACACTACCGTGAGATCAAGTAACCACAGCAGCGCCAACCTGCCTCGATCTAGCTGCCCATGGAGATCATCCAAAAGGGTGAGCAGCACTGTCTCCGTTCTGTGTCCTGGGTGGAAGCTGGACTAGAATGGGTCAAGTGCTGATGCGTCATCCAGGAAACTCTGGAGCTGCTTGGCTACTGCTCTCTCAATCACCTTACCCAGGAATGGTAAGTTCAATACAGGGCAGTAATTGGCTGGATCATATGGATCCAGTGATAGTTTCTTTAAGAGCAGTACAACCACAGCCTCCTTAAGACCCTCTGAGAGACCCCAGTTTCCAGGGGCAGATTGATAATGTCCCCCAGTGGGCCCCATATCCTGTCATCGCCAGCTTTCACCAGTCATGAGGGAAATGGATCCAAGGGGCATGTGGTCAGTCGAACAGCACCCAGGATTTTATCAACATCAGCAGAGAACAGCAGGCTGAGTGTCTAAAACCAAATTCAAAGATGGCCAAGGGGCCTCCAGTTCACTTACTGTATCAATGCTGGCAGGTAAGTCATGGCAAAGCAACAGGACTCTGCAAAAAAAAAAACTTGCAAAACCCTCACAGCTAATAGGAAAATTGCTAGTCTTTTGGGTTCCTCCTTCTGAACTATCCTAAACAACTGTGCTGGGCAAGAGCTTGCAGACACAATGGAGGCTGAGTAGAACTCCTTCTTTGCAGCTTTCACTGCCACCTCATAGGACCTCACAAACATCCTAAAAAGATGTTCTTGTAGTTTCATCACAGATTCACTACCAGACTTGCTCAAGTCGTCTGAGTTCCCGCTTCATCCCCCTGAGTTCTTCCGTATACCAGGGAGACATTCGACTACAGGAAAAAAGAAGACACTGGGGGGCAACCTCACTCCAGTCCTCTACCAGCTCATCCAATGAGGTACCGGAAGGCATCAGATCCCACAGAGCATTCTGGAAACCAACTGGATCCATTAGTCTACACGGGTTGACATAAATCCACTTGCTGCCTAGACAGGGGGATGAGACGCCCAGCCGGGCCTTCAAGACCAAGTGGTCTGACCATGGCACCTCTTCCCTAGAGGCCAGATCCATATTCATCCCCATGCCAAAGATCAGATCCAGGGTGTGGCCTGTTTGATGTGTGGGACCTGATACAACTTGGGAAAGCCCCAGAGCTGCCACGGAAGACACTAGGTCCGAAGCCTGATTGGTGGCAGTAGCTCCATCAGCATGGATGTTGAAGTCCCCAAGAACCAATAATCTCGGGAACTCCAAGGCCCACTGAGCCACCACCTCCAACAGGCTTGGCAGGCTTGCCAGTGCACTAGGCGATCAGTACACCAGGCAGACAGCCACGCTCTCCTCAGCATCCCACACTAAGCCAACACAATCAATGCCTCCGATCTTTGGCCCAGGGAGTAGCCTAAAGGAGAACCCGCCTGAATGAGTAAGGAAACCCCACTCCCCCCGCCCGATTTCATGACTGGTGAAGGACCGAGAAGCCCAGAGGGGTCAGTTCCTGGAGGGTGACAATCTCGCCATCCCTCACCCAGGTCTCAGTCATGCAATCCAGGTCCATATGCTGCACTGCTAGATAATAATGCTGTGTCTTGGTCTTATTATCAATGGACCTGGCAACACCAGTGAAGAAGAGGGGTGAACATTCCTAGCCTTCATACTCACATATCTCGGGATGGGATGAAGGTTGGAAGGAGACCAAGCATCTCCATCTCTCTTCCTCCTTCCCTTGCAAGACCTTCTCCCACCACTACACCTCCCCCTGCCCCCAATCACTGGGATCCCCAGCCCAGTACTGGCACCCTGTGAATTGTCACCAACATCCACTGCCCCACTCCCCGCCCCGCCTGCAGCACAGCCCACCACACAGCAACAACCAATTAAACAAACCAATTAAATACTAATTACAGTCAATAGTCAATAACATCAATTAGACAGGTAAAAAACACAACTCCCCAATCAATAATCCTCCCACTCAAACCTCTCTTACTATCCCCCCCGCCCACTAGTAAGACTAAATGAATTTAAATGATGAGTGGAAGAAAAAAAAATCTCCCAACCTCGTCATCTAATTAATTTAAATAAACTTAGGTCCTCAACTTCAAATTGATTAAAACTGAATAATCCATGAAGCAACTTGGAGAGTCCATAACAGCATCAGATGTAACTAGGGGCCAATAAATATTCTATGTGCAACAGGAGCAATCGATGTTGAAAACCATCAAGAATATTCTGCTGGGTTTCAGTAGGGTAGGGGGCCATACAATAGAAGGCATCCAAGCTCCCTCCTTCCACTCTTCACTCACCACTCCACGCTCCTGAGAGGACAGTCCAGGCCCAACCATCTCTGCGTGCACACGTCCACACAAACGTGGACACCCAAGGGACCCCGAGCATGGTCCAAAATCCCCAACACAACCGGAGTCAGTCCCAGGGGCCAAGACGTACCTGAACAATTCACTCCCTTGTCAACTCCTCTAGTCCAGCTGGAGACACCACCAAGGCCCTTACAAGCATCAGAAACTTTTTAAAAATGTAAAATCACATCTTACCGAGGCAGCTCTTCTGCAGTTAATATCGCGGTCAAATATTGCAGTTATCACCAGGGCACTAAAGACAGAAAATACATTGCATATTAAAAAGTAAGATATGACAACCTGACGAATGACAGAATTTGAAGTTTTAGAAGTTCTTTTTGCAAATTCATGACCCGTGGGAAAAAGGCTCTCTATAATACCTTTTAACAGCAGGAGGAGATTATAAGAATTTTAAAAAATGGGCTGTGGATATATTTTCTGCATTCCAAGGACCCCATGTGATTAATATTTGAGTCAAGCATAGCCATAAATATGAACCCCATACTCAGTTCAAAGCATATTATAGAAGCGGCAAGGACACAGGCCACCATTTACACCCACTGTTCTACTGCTTCTGTATTAGCTGAACGTGTTCATTTTACTAATGCACAATTTGTACTGATTACTGGTATATTTCTTAGATGTTTGTGCAAATGACCGTAATTTGAATATTTTATTCATAATTATTTGTCACTTGTATGCTTGAATTAATTAATGTCTGTCAGCCTCTTTGAGCATAGAAAAAGCAGGCTATAAGTTTCATAAATAAATACCAGCTGGATATAAAGCAGGACTCACAAGAGCAGAGCTGAGGTTGCTTTACCTGTGTCCTGCCTCTGATGCAGAAAAGCAGGACTCAATCCAGCTTGCCTTCCTCACTTCCATAAGGCAGCTACTGCACTCTGTTATGGACCACCGGTTAAAATACTTTACCAGGCCTCCATTGCGGCAAAAGCAAAGTATGTTGAGGCTTTGCCTTCATCAGAACTGACACTGGGTTCACGATGTAATTCATCATCTTGCAGTCAGTTATGTCATAACTAGAACTTGGCCATCAGGCAGATCACAGCTGGGAGGAAAAAATAGGGAACTCCCCACAAGCCCCGATGCCCCCCATTTAGGAGGAGCAAGAGAGTGACAAAAAGACCAGTTTGCTAGTTAACAGTCACATCCCACTATGAACAAGTCACATTCACTGATTTTACCTAGTAAATTAGCTGGGTCAGTTATTTTCCTTTCAGTTGTCAGATTGTTGGCAATATTGCTCTCCAGTTTAAACCAAGAAATATGGAAGCTGTACGCAATGAAAGCTGTGGCATGTTTCAACATAGCTCTGTGTATGGCTCCAATGCTCCCCCTGCCCCCTCACACACATACTTCTTCCCAAGAGTCTAAGCGTTAGCTGTTGTAAAACTTCATTATGGTTAAAAATTAACTCTTTGTTTCATTACGCTGTTCAAGTGAAAACTAGAAATAAGTTCTAAAACTCAAAATATTAAAGAAAATATCAATTATTAGGAGTAAGGCCCATTGTGGGAAGGAATACAGTGGGCTCTAGAAAGAGGCTCCAGGTAAGTGTCCCACCTGTGGCTGGTGGGGCAGCGAAGGGGAAAACAGAGAAGAAGGGATTGGATTTATACCCACCCTTCACTCAGAGCGGCTTACAAACTTCTTCCCTTCTCCTCCCCACAACAGACACCCCATTTTTTTAATTTTCAAAAAAAAAAAAATTATTTGATTTATATAATACCCTTCCCGCAAGCGGGCTCAGGGCAGTATACATCACAACTTAATATAATGCAATTAAAACACTTTAAAATAACATTTTAAAAGCAGAATAGAGTAATAAAAACCATGTAAGGCCAGCTCAGATGTCAGTCAGGTTAACTAAAGTGCAGCAGTGGGTGCCCCAGGCCACCGATGGGCGGGGGGGATTTGCCATGAAAGGGGAGCAGCGTCGGCTGCCTGAACCAAAGGCCTGGTGGAAGAGCTCTGTCTTGCAAGCCCTGCGGAATTGCAATCGATCCTGCAGGGCTCTGATCTCATATGGGAGCTCAGTCTACCAGGTAGGGGCCAGGGCTGAGAAAGCCTGGCCCTGGTCAAGGCTAATCGGATGTTGATTTCAAGACCTCAGTGCCCTGCAGGAGAGGCGGTCTCAAAGGTATTCTGGCCCCTGGCCGCATAGGGCTTTAAAGGTGAGTGCCAGCACCTTAAAACGGATCCGGAATTCAATGGGTAGCCAGTGCAGTTCATGTAGCTCTGGGTGGATACGAGCCCAAACAGGCCTCACTGTCAACACCCATGCTGCTGTGTTCTGCACGAGCTGTAACTTCCGGTGCAGAGTCAAGGGCAGCCCCGCATACAGAGAGTTACAATCAGGGGTCCGTTGGGGCCGGAGCGAGGCAGAGCAAAGCTCCGCCAGCTCAGGACTGGCCAGTAGGGCAGCCACGGGCTGAATCAGATTCTCTAATCGAAATTCGGCTGCAACTTTAAAAGCCACTGGAGGGGAGGGGGTTTGAGGAAGGGGCTCCAAACTTGCAGGGTAGCTGCTGGGGCGTCTCCTTGAAATGCCCACCAAGTTTCAAGAAGATTGGACCACGGGGTCCAATTCTACAGGCGCCCAAACAGGTTGCCCCCATTCCCTCCATTGTTCTCTATGGTAGGAAAAAAGTTAACTTTTTTTTATGACTGTTTTATGACTGTTAGCCGCCTTGAGCCGGTCCGCTGGCAAGGTGGGATATAAATGCAAGAAATTAAATAAATAAATAAATAAATAAATAAATAAATAAATAACTTTCCCCCTCCATAGAGAACAATGGAGGGGATGGGACAATCTGTTTGGAGGCCCATAGAATTGGACCCCGTGGTCCAATCTTCTTGAAACTTGGTGCGCATTTCGAGGAGAGGCCCCAGCAGCTACCCTGCAAGTTTGGAGCCTCTCCCTCAAACCCCCTTTCCTCCAGCCCCTCATATACCCTATGAGTGTTTGCCATTGATTTCAATGGCCCATAGGATATAATGGGGCTGAAACTGACATTCCCTTTCTGACACACTTCTGGTGATGTCAGGGGACGTGGCATATGCTAATGAGTTATGCTAATGAGCTCCTGCACCTCTTTTTCTACGAAAGGACCCCTGGTTACAATAGTCCAGTCTGCAAGTGACCATTGCATGGGTCACTGTAGCTAGGTCCCAGGGGGTGAGATGTGGGGCCAACTGCCTGATCTGTCTCAGATGGAAAAAGGCAGACCTGGCAGTGACTGTGACCTGGGCCTCCACGGAAAAAGAGGCGTCCATGAACACCCCCAGACTCTTCACCCTCGACGCTGGCACCAATGGAGCCCCATCAAAGTTTGGAAGCCTGATTCACAACCCTGACTCAGGAAATCTTAGATGGATTTCACTTCAGTTGGCTCTGTCACAGCCATCCAGCCACAGCTTGTAATACCTCGTCCAGATCTCCTGGGGCTGTGTCCGGGCGGCTGTCCATCAGTTGATAGAGCTGGGGGTCATCTGCATGCTGGTGACAACCCAGCCAATACTGCTGGATAATCTAGGTGAGGGGCGCATACAGATATTAAACAACATGGGGGAGAAAACTGCTCCTGCGGCACCCCACATTCCAGTGGGTGCCGCTGAGACAACTCTCCCCCAAGCACCGCCCTCTGTCCCTAACCCTGGAGAAAGGAGGAATTTAATCTGAAAACCAGAACTCAGCAGATCCAAAGGGAATTCCAACGTAATAAAAGTGCCTTGGAAACTTCACTTCACACCATAAACCCTGAAATGCCCAAGACAGCCCAAAAAGTTGATCTGGTAAGAGGCAGATAGTAAAGTGTCCATGAACTACTCTGTCATTTCATAATAGTAATAACTCTATATAAATGATCAAGTGCACATTAGATATGAAAGTTAGCTGCATCCTTATGGCTTATACAATTCAAAAGTCAATGCCATTATTTTGATTCATGAAATCAAATGCAAAAACAGGAAAGGGGATAGCTTTAGATTAGCCTCTTGCTAATAAAAGTTGGTATCACCTTTCCTTTTTCATTTCTTCAGTCCTTTGTAAAATATTACATACTAAGTGAAGGGCCCATCAAATCTGATAAGCAGGGCAAGAGATGGAAAGTTCTGGTTAATGATTATCTTACCATATTTTGATTTGTCATGCTGTTTTTTTCATGTTTTATACTCTTACAAGGAATAAGGCCTGTTGCGGAAATAAATGCAATGGGCTCTAGAAAGAGGCTCTGGGCAGGTACCCTGGCCTTGGGCATTCAGCAATTTGCTGTGGTGTCCTCAGCAGGGTATAATGACACAGAGCTTACGGTTTTCTCCAGGGGAACTTTGCCATCTGAAGAGCAGTTGTAATTCTGAGTGATCTCCAGCCATCCCCTGGAGATTGGCAACAATGGTTTCCCAGGAGGAAATGGCTGGTTTGGAGGGTGGAATCTATGGCACTGTACCTGTCTGAGGTCCCACCCCTCCACAAACCCCCACCCTCTCCAGGCTCCACTCCTTAAATCTCCAGGAATTTCCCAACCCAGAGGTGGCAACCCTATTTCCTTCCCAGCCAACCATCGATGTATTGCTATCTGCCCCTCTGACGTCAAGTTTCCATTTCCTACCCCCTCCCTGAGGCTTCTACCTAGGAAAAATACAGTCTTTCTCCACAGTGGTGACCAAAGAAGCTCACATCGTTCTCCTCTCCCCCTTCTGATCTGCATAACAACCCTGTGAGGCTGAAAGTCTGTGAGTGGTCTGAAATCACCCAATCAGCTTCCACAGCAAGAACCTGGGTCTGGAAGATCCTGCTCTGAAGTGCTAACTTCTACGTCACACTGGCTGTTATGGGGGGGGTACCTGTCTGAGGTCCCACCCCTCCACAAACCCCACCGTTTCAAGGCTCCACCCCTAAAATCTCCTGGAATTTCCCAACCTATAGTTGGCAACCCTATCTCCTTCCCAGCCAACCATCAACCTACCTTTATCTGCCCTTCTGACTTCAGCTTTCCATCCCCCCCACACCTGCAGCCTCTACTTAGGAAAACTAGTCTTTCTCCGCAGTGGGGAGGACCCAAGCAGGAGGGAAGTGACCTCAGCAGGGTATAATGACACAGAGTCCACCCTGCAAAGCAGCCGTTTTTTCCAGGGGAGCTGATCTCTGCCATCTGGAGAGCAGTTTTCATTCTGAGTGATCTCCAGCTCTCATCTGGAGATTGGCAGCAATTGTTCCCTAGGAGGAAAAGTACAGTCTTTCTCTGCCAAATGTTGCCTTACTGTCCAAACACAAAGTTCTTCCACAAAGGGTGTAAGAAATGCTTTCCTGTATCCCATCAAAAAGTTCAATTCATAGTGACTGGAAGAAAACACAATGCTCCACAGCAGGGCTCATTTTGTAGCAGAAGCTCCTTTGCATATTAGGCCACATACCTCTGATGTAGCTAATCCTCCAAGAGCTTACAGTAGCTCCCCCCCCCCCCCAAGAAGGGCTCTGTGAACTCTTGGAGGATTAGCTACATTAGGCCTAATGTAGCCTAATATGCAAAGGAACTCCTGCTACGAAATAAGCCCTGCTCCACAGTACCCCCCCCTTCCATGCAACTCCCTACAACCTGGAAGCTGCTTCTCCATAGAGTCCCAGGTGGAAGCATCATGGATGGCAAACAGGCTTTGTCTTGACCACAATGCTACTCCCAAATGCAACAATGAATGATAGCCGCTTACTTTAAAGACAGAAAAAACAAAGGCTTGCATTCAGATTCATCACTGGGGGGGATTTACAACATCGAAAAATAAATCTCTTTTCTTCTTCTTCAGCATCAAAAAATAAACCTCTTTTCTTCTTGTTATTATTATTATTATTAAAGTTTTCCCATTTCTTTGTAAGCAAGCTCACGCATATTTGAAAAATCACAAAAGTGACCATTTGAAAAAATGTAATACCAAATTGCTCATTACTAGTTGTAGCTACTAGAACACACATGAGATCAAAAGATTTCAGGTTGGTTCTACAATCCTAATTCTATTGCACTATTTATTCAATTTCCCATCCTGTTAATTATAATGACTCACTTTGTATAATCTACCTTGAGCCTAAGTGAGAAATACAGAGTATAAATAGCTTAAATAAATATACCTAATTCCCAAGTCTGACTCCCACCAAGTGGATCTGCACAATGGGGCAACATACAACTAAGGCAGATGTTTGCAAAAAATCTGAAAAGAGTTAGTTCACACATCATGGGGGGGGGGGAGAACTGGTCAGCATTTTTTGTTATCTTTAACAATGGAAGGCGGGAACATAGGAATGGAGGAGGAGTAGAGAAGAGAGAAGGAAACAAACCATAGGGGATGCAAGAAGAAGAAGGAGCCACTGTAGGGAGAGAAATGTAAACGTTCTTTATTATGGTCACTTGACTAATCATATAAAACATTTACACTTAAAAATAAAGGCAAACAGTAGACCAAATAAATTTTTTTAAAATTAAACTCCAGTTACAATATAGTTTCTCTCTCTCTCTCTCTCTCTCTCACACACACACACACACACACACACACACCTTTATTTGCATTGAGAGCACAAAACGTTATGGGAATCAGTACAGTTTCTGAGACCTAAATATCATCAGGCAGAATCTAGCTACTTGATGCATAATCTTGGCATTCTTATCAGATAGAAGAGAATCAAGTCTAACTTTTCCAATGAGACCAGAGAATTTGCCTAACTATGGAGTAATAATCTTATCACGTGCTTCCTTATAATACAGACAGCTAAAAACAGGTGCTCTATGGTTTCAACCTCTCTTAGCGGACAGGAGCAGAACCTTTCCAGATAGGGAGTTTTGTTATATCTACCTTCCAGTACTGCAGAAGGGAGGGCCAAACACCTGATCGACCATGACCTGGTCTTGGGTCTATTCTCAAAGGCTACTATTTTGGTTTTTTGGCAGCTGATAGTGAGAAATTCGCTTTCACAATATGAGGAGAACTTCCTAAGAGCTCTCCTAAGACCTGTCGAAGTTCTTGAAAGTAACACTGTGTCATCAGCGTATAGAAACACTGATACAGGCCAATTGGCAGGTTTAAGGGAATGACGTTCAGGGGTATTAAGCCAGCTAGATCGATTATTTATACAGGAAATAAATAGAATCAGAGCTAATAGTCATGCTTGCTTGACCCCTCTAAAAGTTTGAATAGGCTCAGTAAGGTGCCCTTGTCTACTACATCTAACTCTCAGGAAAGTTTGGTCATACAAAGCCCATAAAAGATATGAGAGTCTTCTATCTATGGATGAACTTAGCAATTTGTCCTACAACTGAGTTCTAGATATAGAATCAAATGCTAATTTAAAATCAACAAAAGCAGCATACAGGGAAATTACTCCCCTGATTTGTAATCACTACCCGGGGCTTTTCCACTTTTGAGCTTTTTAATGTAAAATTCCACCTCCTTAGTTGACACTGGATCCCAAGTTGGATAGTTATTCAGCTCTCTCCTTGGGCAGGATTCCCAATTCTTCCCTCTAAATAGTTTTTTAATGTACGCTGACGATGCAGTGCTTCTCTCATTATCTAGAGGAGGACTAATTAGAGCGATGGAAAAATTTAATGCACAATGTATAAAAGAGACACTCTCTGTAAACTACGCCAAGACCAAGATCTTGCGTTTCTATAAAAAATATAAAGAAATGAGATGGTTAATGGATGGGGCTCCGGTAGATCAGGTTAAAAATTTTAAATACCTGGGAATAACTTTTTCATTTAATGGAAGGGCCTCTAGACATCTCCAATATACTGCATGCTCAGCGCAAAGGAGCGCTAATGCTATCCTGCGCTTTTTTAGGAAAGAGGGAGCCCAATATATACCTGCCGTGCTTATATTATTTCAGAGCAAAGTTCTTCCACAAATGATATATGGAACACAAACACAGATAGAGTGTAACTTTAAAGAATTAGAGGTGGTGAAATCAAAATTTCTAAGAGCACTATTCAACGTCCCGAAAGGTGTTACAAACTCGAGCTTAAGACAAGAAACAGGCTTACCAACTGTCACACTGAATGTGTGGGTACCGAGGTGTGGCTACTGGATCAAATCTCATCTGAATCCGGTAGGACTTATTCCTGAGCTTTTGACTTCAACACCTTATCCCCAATGGGCTTCCAGAGTAGCAGATAAACTGAAATCAATTGGGCTAGATCCTGAAAATTTATTAGAGGGAGGAATGAAATATGCAAAGACTCTAATATCCCAAAGATTTAAGGATATTGAAGCCCAAAATGATTATGCAGCTCTTCCTCTCTCCTATAAGAGATTGAAGGGGGGACCGTGCTCAAATGCTGCATCATATCTTGGACGCATAAAAAATCCTAATCATATATGGGCATTTTCTAGAGCACGTTTAGATGCGATACCGTCAGCAGTTCTCTATGGTAGATATACCAGAACCCCCATGCACCAAAGGATTTGCTTTTGCTTATTAGACCAGGTGGAGTCAGCTGCCCATATACTTCTCCACTGCCCTATTTACGATGAAGAGAGACAGCAGCTAGTGATCCCTTTCCTCTCTCACTTTAAACCATTGGCTAATTATCTTAAATATGCCTAGGACTGTTTGATGAAGTTCTTATTGGCAGACAACTATGAATCTGTCTCACGCAGTGTTGCTAAATATTGTTATCTGGTAATTAAAAAGCGCAGATTATATTGTAAATTGAGTCATCAATGATGGAAATGGCCGGTTTATTTTTTTAGAGCATATGGCTGCAAGAGCTTTTTATTGGAGAGTATGTGTTGTCCTATTTTAGCTTATTTTATGGGTTTTATGATCGTTTTTACTACAGTTTTTAACAGTTTAACCTAGTACCTTATCTTATCTTCGTATTATTAGTATATAAGTTATAATTAAGGCACATGTTTGTTTGAATTCTGATCTTGGATCGTAATAAATCAAACTGAAAAACTCCCCTGATTTAATATTTCTCAATGAGATGTTGACTAATCAGGCATTGATCAAGTGTAGATCTCCCTGATCTAAAACCCACCTGCTCTGCTACTAGGATGTTCTCTTGGTCAAGCCAATCTCAAAAATTATCTAGAAGGTGCCTTGCATACAATTTGCTTGTAACATTCAACAGACTAATCAACCTGTAGTTTGATGGACCCTCTCCTTTTACACTTTTTATAGAATGGAACTACAATGGCCAAACCCCATGACTCAGGCATACAGCCTGAGTCTTCAATATAAGTAACAGGAGTGGCCAGAAAGGAGGCCCACCAATCCTTATTTTCTTTCAAGATTTCTGGAGAAATACCATCATTGCCTGGAGCTTTAGCATTTTTCAACAGCTCTATGTAGGATTTAATCTCACCTGGGGTTACAGGGGGCCATTTGGCTAAAGTATCTATTACTAATGGAAGTGGGCTTTGCACAGCATCTTCATGCAACTCCTTAAAGAAAGAGGCCCATTGGTCAGGCGATAAACAAGAAGATATTAAGGACTTAGTTCCGGAAAGTCCTTAATGCCCATGATTAATCCCCAGAAAAGGGATGTATTTTTGTCCTTTGCTGCTTGGATCAATTGTCCCAATACTTCTCAATAATATTCTTTCTTATTGTGTAATATCAGCAATTTATATTCTTTTTTGAGAGGGTCAGCAATTGGGAGGGTCAGCAATGAGCTTCTCATTTATCCTTTTCTTCAGAAATCAGTTATTGTTGATAAGTTTGAGCTAACTCTTTTTTGCTGCCAAATAGTTTGGATTAAACCATGGTTTTGAAAAGTTATACAATTTCATAGATTACGAAGATAAAGAAGAAGTGGCTTTATAAGGTTTTCATACTTAACTATGGGAACATAGATGATCATCTGATTCCCAGGTGGCTGACAGGGTTCCAGCAGCTTTGCAGGTGTTAAGATTTCTCTTACACTTTGGGCTAATTCAGTGGATCATCTGGCTCGACATTCATACCTTTCCAGGGGTGCAATCAGAATGGGATATCTGGACACCAGATGAAGATCCTCCAAGTCCAGATGAATGTATAAAAATAAGGAAAAGTAGTTCCCTTCCAGATATGGGAGGATTTGAAATTATTCTACCTTGGAGAGTAGAGCTCTACAGACCAATATATAATAAATTGTACTAGATCTAAATCCTGCCATGAAAGTAAACTCACCCAGACCATCATTTCCTGTGGAGCCATTCAAGATGTAGAATCTTTATGTGCAAATTGAAACAAGCAAGCCCCCACATAGTTTGAGTATTGATCTTTAGATATCTTGTCCTAATTAAGGGGCTCTGAATTTTCTTCCAGCATGGTCAATACCAACTTGAATTTAGCAGCCAAGGATGCATCATTTGGGCCCAAACAGGCATGCAGGAACAAGTCCTCAGGAAGTTCTAGCATTAA
Organism: Lepidodactylus listeri; assembly: GCA_029233225.1. NCBI lineage: Eukaryota > Metazoa > Chordata > Lepidosauria > Squamata > Gekkonidae > Lepidodactylus > Lepidodactylus listeri. Next base: position 12,941,789 of record JARCFY010000015.1, on the reverse strand, counting down.
GGCCCTAATATAATTTTTTTAAGGACAGCCAGTTTCCCTCTGTTTCTGCTTTTCTACTGGTGGGGGGAAGAGTTGATAATCACTTCCTCATCAGTCTGGCTGCCAAAGAAACCTGCCCCAAAACAGCTACAAAGCGGGGAGGCATCCCCTGCCACACATCTGTTTTGGTCTGTCTTCTGCAGACCCTTTAAAGTTTTAAAGGGACTGCACAAGACAGCCTGAAACAGCTGCATGGTGGGGAGGCTCTCCCCACCACTCAGCTGCCTGCAGCTTTTGCAGGGAACAAAAAGCAGGAGTTAAAGGGACTCAGAGTCCCTTTAAAACCCTGCTTTCTTCTCCATCCATGAACCACCACAAACTACCACAGATTGCTTTAGAAGTTCATGAAAATTTGTAACAGTAGACCCATCACAAAATTCTGTTCAGAATCACAAACAAGGCAAAATAACTAATTTTGCTTCGTGGCTCAGTTTGTGCCCATCCCTACAAATAATTATGAAAAGCCTCACAAAAAAGGGAGTTTACTCATTAATTTTCCCACCCATCTTTCAAGGGGCTCAGGGTGGCATACATGGCTCTCCCCTTCTCTGTTTTATCCCCACACCAAACCTGTGTGGTAAATTAAGCTGAAAGGAAATCAACCTGACCCAAAGTCACCCAGTGAGCTTCATGGCAGAGTAAACTAAGATTTCCCCAGTTGAGCTATGACACGGTAACCATTACACAGAAAGTGCCTCTTGTAAAAAAAGCAAGACAAAAAGTTAAGGAGTGTAAATGTTGCCCAATATGTAACAGACAGAAATTGCTCTTCTGAATAAAGTAGTCCGGGAACAAACATATTCTTCATGTGGAAATTATTCTCAGCATTTCATCAGAGCACAAGATGTAGCTCTAAGCAACATTCATATTTCCTGGTTCTGCAGGCTAATCTTACCCTAGAGCTATGTGGCTCTATTTACATGAGAGCCACATCTCTATTCTTTTCTCACCATGCAATACTCCAGGGAAGACTAAAACTGCCTGCACTCCCACACTGACATCTATTTGTTCTGAGTCAAAAGACAGGACTGTGCTTTATGGTAGGAAAAGGAAGAGTTTTCCAGTCTTAGCAAACCCTACTTCACTTTTTCATTGTTTTTGTCGCCCGCCAGTTCCCCACAGCAATAGCAAAGCAGTAGAATAACACAATTCAGAACTCCTTAGCAAATGATAACCAAAACTAGAACTAGAAAAGCCCTTCCTAAAACAGAGAAAATTCATTTCATAGCAGCTTCCTGCACATGAGCTTTTGGATAAACGGCCACAAGAATGTACTATTGTGTGAAGCTTCAATTTCGCCTCTAAGCATGAAAGAAGTAGACGACACAGTTGCACTCTTCTCATATAAACCACCTTAAAAAAAACATATCAAAATGCTACTGAAACAAGTGAAACGGAACAGTAGAACATTTTCTACACATAAATTCAGAAAGTAAGGAAGCCAGTCCAAGGGGGTAGACTTTCCAATTTCCGGGGGGGGGGGGGGGGGGGCTGGGGCTGGGCCAGAGACATCACAGGCCATTGTCTCCGGGGGAGGCTCAGCCCTTCCTGGAAGAGTTCGGGGGGGGGGGGGGCTCCAGCTCCCCAGCCCCCCTGAAGTTGACGCCTATGAGCCAGTCTTAGAAAGAATGCTGGGGCTTCACAGATTTTTTTTATGATGTAGGCCTTGTTTTTGTATACATGATATAAAGTTTCTTTGACCATCAGGTGGGCATTCAAAGTTCTCTCTGACATGCTGGCCCTTTCATTGGTCAAAATGTGTCCAGATTTTGAAAACCCTCTTTCTATGTCCGCAGTACCATGCAGTAATGATAATGCAGCTTTCACCACTTTGGTAACCAGTGGGTATTTTGGAACTCCAGATGGGTTTGTCTTTTCAAAGAACTGATTCCAGTACGTATCTATGCGGCAGGTGTCACTGGCAGTTTCATCTTCAAATCTTAAGACGTTTCCATTCATCCGCAATCATGTCCAGTGGAATATCCATTGGGAGTTCTGTTGCTACTTTCATTATATCCTTGAGGGTTCCTTCCTTGACTCTCTGGCCTGGAGCTAAACACTGAAGGTACCTGAGGACGGCCTTGTCCAAAGACAACTGGAGCCAAAGGTGTTTGTAGGCTGCTGCGAAGTGTTTTGTTGTTGTTGTTGCTCTCATTAAGAAGAGTAGCTGTTCCTTTTCAGAAAGTTTTTTCAGTTAATCACAGGTTCTACTTTCACTGATTACTTCTCTCACAGGTATGCTGTGCTCATCACTGGAGGCTTTAAGAGGCAATGGTGCTAAACTCTTACACACGTGATTCATTATAGTTCTTGTGTTTTTACTTCACTCCGCATCACATGCACCAAGGGTTCTTCTTCCTGGAACACTCCAGTGAACTGTGTAAAGAAGCGGGCCCTTGCGCAACAAAACATCACCTCTGCTTTCATTGTCTCATGTTTTAAGAGGTTAATTATGTTTCTATACTTTGTGGAAGATTTCACCAAATCACTTTTACTCTTAGGAACAAAGTCCTTAAAGTACTTCATAACTGAGCTGAAAACAATCTACCCTCTCACTGGGAAGTCATCATGTTTCCCCCAAAATGCAGTAATAATAATAAAAAAAATACCACAAACTGCATTCACAAGAATCAAAGAAATACTGACTTTACTCACCATTTTTTTAAAAAACTGACAAATTACTGACCAAGATGAAAAAACTGACTTTTACTGATTTTACTGACCATTTTCCATCCCTGAACTTCAGTCCTATCTTGGGAGACTCAACAACCCCTCTCCCACCACAGAGTTATGAATCACTGAAGTCAGAACAAACCTCTTGAGTTAACCCCCCCCCCACATATATCTTTAAGTATAGTCCTATTTTAGGATGCACAGAAAGTGACCCAATCAGATCTGATGCTTTTAAGCCCACCCTTCCTCCCAGCTGTGAGAGTTCCATGCCCTGGGACTGGGACATGACAGAGAAAATTGAGAAAGAAAAAGAAGAGAGGCCAGGGTGGACTTGCAGGGGGAAAGGGTTCCATGTTACTGGCCAAAGCAAGTCTGCAAGTAGGAGAAGAGCCCTGCCTCCCAAAAAGGTGACTATGAATTTGACCCTATCTCCTCACCAGATTGGAGGGGGTCAGTCCAAAAAGTTCTCAAATGCCATTCTGCCTGTGAGGAAGAATAGAAATTTCCAGCACACCCTACACTGGAATTATGATTCAAGGTTTGGCAAACTAATAATCAAGTAATTGTGACAGCAGCTCAATACTTAACCATTTAAGAAGTCACACAAAATACCAACTTCCACCTCCATACAGAAATTACTCATCACGGGGAAGGAAGAAAAAAATAAGAATGTTTGCTCACAATGGAAGAGACAACGTAAAGAGCCATTGGGGCTGTAGAATTAGAAAGTCATTAGAAGAGAAGGAATTGCAGTTTGATACTTTCTTTCAGCTTCTAGGACCAATCATTAAATTTTCAAGTCAGCAGAATTCTCATCAGACCTGCAGCCCTCAATACTGAATAGCTGCAATAGAACGTGCCTTCCTTGCTGTTTTGAAGTGCACCAAGAGTGGCCTTTGTGCTGTACAATTAAACTTTTATGGGACGCCCATTAATCAGAAGTTAGCTTCCCTGATTTTTTGTGTGTATAGTAAAGCTAAACGAAAGCTGCAACACTACCTCAGAATTTTGTGAAAGTTCTTCTAAAAATCATAATCTGAGATTTCTTGAAAGAGAGGGACTGGAGCTATCTGACCCCCAAGTTTAATTGAGCAAAACAAATAACTATGTCCGAAAGTTCAGAAGATGCAGGAAGCACAGCTCAGTAAAATCCTTGTCACAGCAAGGTAGATTAAAACTGGGTGGGGATTAAAACTCCCAAGAGAAATTATATCTTCTCCCTCTTTAGATTTAGAATCTCACAGGCCCTCAGGTGAAAACAGTTTAAGATAGTCTAATTTAGATATTAATTCCTTTGCTTTCTTACTAGTGAAGCAACTCTATCCTGCCTTTGGATGCCAGCTATATTAGCATTTCTTCTGCTATAGAAGTCTCCATCAATTTGATCAAGACTTTTAAGTGATTTGCTGTTTCAGACTAGATGACACACTAAGCATTCCATGAATAGATTTTCTAAGCGAGAATGAAAGCAACTTATTCTATGAGTCAGAACGGTGTTTTCACATCAGTGGTAACAATACTTTTCCTTTAATAAGATCTATATTGTGGGGTTTGCTTCTGTCACTTTTTCCCCATTAGATGCATATAGGAATGAGCCTTTGGTATAAGTCAAGTTGAATAATTAGTCGAATAATACAATATTGGTATTATTCAGATAACTACTGAGCTGAATCAGGTTCTCTGATGTGTATTCAGCTACCAAATAGAGAACATAGAATAAAAGCCAATATTATTTGGCTTTTATTCAGGTTTATTCGGCAATACCAAATATTGGCTGCAGGGAGGTTTGGTGTTTAAAGGGCTACATTAACCTTCCATTTCTGGCTCTTTCCTGTTTGCTCTGGTTTCCAGGGCAATAAGAGGGAAGGGGAATATGGATCTCTGCAGGCCAATGCCAAAAGCCCCAGGGGGAGCTTCGAGCCAATCACTGCAATGCATTTGCAAACAGCATTGCCATGCAGGTTTGCAACTTTGCAAGGTTGTTGCTGGCTTCAAAGATGAAGTCCAGCTACCTACCTTACTTTCCCCCACCCATTTCCCAGGGAATTGGGGGGGGGGGGATGAGCAGTGGCAATTTGGTCAATAGGATCTAAGGTTAGGGGAAAACACTGCTTTTTGGCCAATCACAGAAGTTTGTTCTTTTTTGAAATTCTTCTGTGCATGGGCAGAGAGCATAAAAGCCAGGGTCTGGCTGAGCCAGACACTATTGCTGAGAGAGATCTGGTTGGAGGACACTATTGCTGAGAGAGATTGTGTGGCTGGCTTTTGCTTCAGCTGCTGATCTGAGCCTGACTCTCCTGCTACCTGAGGGACTGTGTGGAGTGGACTTCAGATCAGATCCTGCCTGCCTGCCTGAAGAAGACTGAAGACAGCAACTGGTTTGACTAACACTTTTTTAAAAAAGTTTTCCTATTTTAATGTTAGTTTGACCTTTAGGCTTGGTGGGGGGTTGTGGGGGTGGGGTGGGTCTATGGCCGCTTTGGTTTTTAGACTTCTGGTTTGTGGTTGCATTTTGCAGGGGGGGTTGTTACTTGTGTTCTTGGGCCTGGTGGTTGCTGGGGGGCGCTATAGCCTAGGGCCTAAGGCCATCTTTGTTTCTCTTTGGTTAGGTTTTAGACTTCTGTTTTGTATTTGCATTTTGCATTTTTGGAGTTTTTTCCCTCCATTTTCTTGTTACTTTTTTTTGGGGGGGGGGGGTTGCTGTGGGGGACCTAGGGCCCTTTTTGTTTCTCTCTGGTTATGTTTTAGACCTCTGGGTTTTTTGAGGCATGCAGGAGTTTCATTGGTGTTTGGCCCTGGTGGTGAGGAGGAGACTGGGGAGCAAGGCCTTCCTTCGGCTTTGGTCGCTGCTTAAATCCTTTCCCCCACCTTTCCCCCCAGTAAGTATCCCCTCCTTTATTATTTCTTCCCTTTAATTTCTAGAAGGTTGGGCTTTGGGAGGAGGAACAGTTCCCCTGTTCTGTGTGTACAGTGTGTGTGCGCTTCTGGTTTCAAGTTAGGGCTATTGCCTTGGGTACTTAGGTGCTGCTAAATAGGCTTTTAGTAATAAGAGTCTATTTTAGGAATAGGTTAACTTTTAGGCACTTTTAAATTTCAACATAGGGCTTTAGTTGCTCCCTAACTAGGCCAGTGCTAGGAGGAGGATATTTAAGAGGCAAGGTGCGATTCAAACACTGGTAACATAGCCTAGATCAGGGGTGGGCAAATGGCAGCCCGCGGGCCACATGCGGCCCGCCAGAGTTTTTTGCGGCCCGCCAAGACATGAAGATTAACAAGAGTAAATATAGATGCTCTTTGACAGACATTAACTTGCAGGCTGTGATGAGAATCTCAACAAGCAGTCTCACTCCTGATTTCAAAAAATTGTAGAAAAGTGTGATAGGGCACATTTGTCTCATTAAACTGATTCTAAAATTAAACGTGCTTGCAGCTATAGATGATATAAAATTAGCACAATAAATAAATTGAATAAAACTACCACTATTTTATTTTATTTATATTTATTGATTTTTATGATACAATTTATACCTTTTCTGAAATGCAAAGTTAAGTAATGAATGCAATCATTTTAAAAGGTGCGGCCCTCCGCTAACCTCCGCTCCCACAAAGTGGCCCCCGAGCCAAAACAATTGCCCACCCCTGGCCTAGATTAACTTTTTAAAAAGCAGTGTGTGTGTGTGTGTGTGTGTGTGTGTGCAGCACTCTGAGCTTTAGTACAGGCACTTTTAGACAAATGATTTCCCTTTAGGTTGTCCTGTCATTTTCAGTCTTCAGGAGGGAACCCCTGCATTTCCATTAGGAAATGAGGCTTGTTCCAATAGAATCTAGTCAGGAGATGTCTAATAAAGAGCCTTAACTTTTAAAATGGTTTACTATTCCATTTCAAGGATAGTTTCTTAAGCCAAAGCCAGGGTATCTGTAGGAAGTCACTAGTTGTAAAAAAAACAAAACTAAAAACCAACAGCAACACATATACACTCCCTCCCCAAAAAAATAAAAACAGAAGCAAGGATAGTTTAAACTCTTTTGAAAGATAAAAACCTAGTTTTTGAGCGGGAGGCATCATAAAAAGGTGTCAGGCTCTGTTAGATTCAGGTTGCAGTGCAGGTGCAGGTGCAGGTGCATTACCTTCCCCACAAGTTAGAAAGAGTTTGGCACAAGGTGACAATGAGCAGGAGGAAGGGAACACAGTGGGGCCCTGGGGGCAAGGCTGATAAGACTATAAGGGTGGAGCGGAGGGGAAGGGCTGTGATTTCCCCCCCACCCGTGCAGGGGACTGCTGCACAGCCACCTTCTACCACTCTGACCGCTGCTGCTCAGGCAGCCCCTCCTCCAGTTGTTGTTGCTGAGGCTCAGCAGCAGTAAGAGGAGTAGCCTGAACTGTCCTTTGGGGTGAGCCTTAGGGACGAGCATGTTCTGGCTCTGGAGCTCACGCCAGGGATCAAGAGCCTTCTGGAGGAGCTAGAGGAGAGGCTGGATACCCCCACCCACTGCTCCAGTTCCTCCAGAGTCCAGCAGGCCTTCTAAGAAGGAACGTGAGAAGAGGTTGGAGGTGCAAGAGGAAGAGATGGATCCCAAGGTGCTGCCATCTCAACCCCTTTCTTCTGGCATCTCTTCCTGTCCTTCCAAGACACGGTGTGTCTGCTCTGAGCTCCTCACAGGAGGCAGCTCCAGGGGTGCCTGTAACTGCTGGTCAGCCTCAGTGCCCCTACACCTCCAAGGTCTGGAAGCACTTCCAGCTGACAGAGGATCTCTTCTTCATGCAGTGCCAGCTGTGTAGGGCCTGGATCAGTTGTGGGAGAAACCGTAATCATCTCACGACTACCAGCATGCCGAACCATCTGAAGAAGCACCACCAGGCAGTGCTTCTTCGGGGGGGGGGGGGGGAGAGGCTGGTGCTGGGGAGCCCAAGCAGACACCACCAGCTAGCCAAGAGGTGAGTCATCCTGCAACCACCTCCAGTGTTGTTCCGGAACGTTCCGTGGTAGGGATAGGAAAAGGACACCAAACATATCTGACAGAGATGCTTGGTGAGATCGGCACTAGGGTGCCTGGGGAGGTGGGAAATAGCAGGCTAGCAAGAGGGTCACTTGCCTCCTTGCTGAAACGCTTGCTTTAGATGGCCACCCCTTCTCTGTGACCGAAGATGCTGGTTTCCACAGGATGCTCCAGGATGCTTATCCCTGGTACAAACCCCTTGCATGCTCTACATTGAGCAGGACCATGTTGCCCTCATTGCAACGTGCTTCCAGGGACATGTGAAGGCACAGTTGTCCCACACTTGCAGGAAGACTGTGCACTTCACATTCAATATCCGGACCTCAAGACACGTATTTGTCGTTGACTGCATGCTGGTGGCAACCCAGCAACATTGTGGGTGGGGGAAGTTGTGTTAGGCAGGGTCAGGGCCACCAGCCAGCTACTGCCAGTCTCTGCTCCATGTCAAGAAATACAGTGGGCCACACACAGTGGACAGCATCTCAGCCACCATCAAAAGACAGTGCCATGGGTAGGCAGGGACCTCACCATGGGCTTCATGGTAACTGATGGTGGTGCGAACATGAGGGCAGTAGCACAACACTTGGGCCACAAGCGCATTTACTGCACCGTCCACTTTCTCCACCTGGTGCTTAGGGACATTTTGGGGCTGGGTTTGGGACAGAATCCTGGTTTGGTCACTGCAAGCTGTGAGTTCAGGTATCTCTTCCAGAAGAGATCGTGGGAGACTTCCCTCATGGTGCAAAGGACACCTATGTGCTGCAAGAGAAGTAGACACTGACAAGCATGCCGGTGACATGAGCACTTGCCGGAACTCCATCTGTGCCATGCTCGAGTGCTTGGTGGAGCAGGAGAAAGCCTCGAGTGCCCTAATCTCTGAGACCAGGGTCATTCGGGAAGAGTGCCGGCTCAACCATAAGGAGTAGTTGACCACCTCTCAGACAATGGAAGTTCTTAGGCCCTTTAAGAAGAAGAAGGAGAAGAGGAGATTGGATTTATACCCCGCCCTCCACTCCCCAAGGGAGTCTCAGAGCGGCTTACAAACTCCTTTTCCCTTCCCCTCCCCACAACAGACACCCTGTGAGGTAGGTGGGGCTGAGAGAGCTCTTTCCCAAGCTGTCCTTGAGGGAACAGCTGGTACAGAGCTATGGCTTGCCCAAGGTCATCCAGCCAGGTGCAAGTGGAGGAGTGGGGAATCAAACCCGGTTCTCCCAGATTAGAGTCCACGCACTTAACCACTACACCAAAGACCTATACAGAGATGCTCTTGTCTGACTCAGCAAATCTGGTTCTGGTCATCCCCATGATCCACAAGGCTTGTGAGGACTAGTCCTCCTTTCTGGAGCTACCTGCAGGACATGCAGACATGGTTCCAGCAGTGTGCATGCTGATGAAAAGGCTGCAAGATGGACTCAAGGACCACCTTTCACTCAGCAGAAGTTCCATATGTTGGTGACCGAGTGTAACCCTTGCATCAAGGGCAAGATTGCTTAGCAGGCCGACGAGTTCAATCGATGGAGAGAGAAATTTTTCTGGTGAGCTGAGCACATGGGAGGCCAAGAGGAGCATGTTGGCATAAGCTAAGGAAGAGGGAGGCAAAAGCAGCTCCACTGCTGTTCTTCCCCCACCTCCCCCGCTAGGCAGCGCCCCCCTGTGGCCACCACCCCAACAACCTGTGAGATGGTAGTCATTGGGCAGATCCGCAACCCCTCTGGGAGTGGCAGGCACACGAGACAGGTCACAGCGGCTGCAATGGTGAGAGAGTACCTTGCAAAGCCAGGTACAAAGCGGACAGGCCACCAGTCCGCTGAGCTACTAGGCCATGAAGGAGGCAGTCTGGTCGGACCTTTCTGCCGTGGTTGAGAGGCTCCTCTCATGCCCTCCAACAAGTGTGCAGAGAGAAGAATGTTTTTTTCCATGTAGGTGACAGAGTCTGCTTGCATCCTGAAGTGATGTGGTCAACTTGCCACTGTTCAGCTACTCAATCCTGGACTTTAAGGGTGATTGAGGTGAGAACATAACTGTGCCTGCATCTTCTCTCAGTATGTGCTAGGAAACTGGGGCAAGACACTCTTCCCAAAACTATAACGAGATTAGGAAGAAGTAGCAGGGGCATTGGATTGGCACAGAAATGCCCCACTGATCTCCCCACTGCCACTGTGCCAAGAAAACCTCTACAGAACCATGGCAGTAGTGCAGCACACGGCACTGCTGAAGTTGGTGCACCACCAGCCAGCCAAAACCAAAACGGCATGCTGGAATTAAAACAGCAGCACAAAAACTGTTCTTCATCTTGATGGAGAAGGGGTAGAACAGGATAGTGCGATCTGTGTGCCAAACAGAAACCTGCAGAACCAACAGGAGCACAATAATGAAGCTAATTTAAACATTCTTATTTGCACGGATGCAGGGCCGGCCCCAGATTTTTTTGCACAATAGGCAAAGCTACATTCAGCCCCTCCCCCCGCACCCACCACGCGGCACTTGGGTCTCAAACTGCTGAGCTACCAACCTTCCAGTCTGCAGCTCAGTGTCTTAACCTCTGAGCCACTCCAGCCCCTGTGTTTCTCAGGGTATACACCCAATTACACATGCACAAGCTGTACGTATCCCCTTACACAAAAAATGATTAAGTGCTGAGGCAATGTGTGTGTTAAGTGCTGTAAAGTCATTTCTGATTTCTGGTGACCCTATGAATTAATGACATCCAAGGCACAAAGTCTGAGTCCAGTGTCACCGCACCTTTAAGACCAACAGAGTTTAATTCTGGGTATAAGTGCACGTGGAAGCTTATAACCCGAATTAAACTTTGTTGGTCTTAAAGGTGACATTGGACTCAAACTTGGTTCTATTTTTACAGACCAACATGGCTACCCACCTGAATGGAACCTCCAGGCAATAGAGCACCCCAAATCTACCTTCCTACAAAAATATATCTCCAATCCCGACCCTCCTTGCTTGGCCCCAGGATAAGGGGGGGGGGGGGCAGAGAAGAGTACGTGATGCAGCCGACACAGAGGGATCCTGGCCCTTGGCCTACCCCCCCCCCCCATCTGGGCACTATCTCCCAGAATACTGCCCAGGGCTGCCAGTGGAGGGCAAGGGGAACTGTTCGCTGCCACACATGCCCGCTGACGATAGAGGCAGTGCCCCCCCCAGCTGCTCCTCCCCTCCACGGGGCCCCACTGGCCTCCGAGACCCTCTGTGGTGTGGCACAGGACCAACCTGCTCAGCCAGGGTGGCTGCAAATGACAGATCGCCAGCCCTCTGCCCAAATCGGAGTCGGATTTGGCTGGGGCAGGCTCCTCAGTCCTTGCAAGAGAGCGGGGGGGATGGGACAGCAACAGTCACCGCTGACAGGGCCCCTGGTTGCGGGAAGGAAGGAGGCCTGGCAGGCCCGGCCTTCGGCTCTCCACTGAATGCCCACCTTGCCCCGGCCACTCTGCGTGGGTGTCGCCGCCAGCCCAGTGCCATCGGGGGGGGCGCATGTTGCTCAGGGTGGCTGAGACTGGCTTGCTCTGCTTCCCAGGCCAGCTGTGAGTCCTCCCGCTCAGGTGGGCTCCCTCCTCCTGCTCAGAGCGGCAGGCAGGGCAAGGCTGGGGGAGGCAGTGTGGCGAAGGCAGCCTGGGCTCTGGCACCACTCCTCCCTGTGGAGGTCTGGTCTGAGGAGATGTGGGGCCGGGGACGCAGCTGCTGCCCAGGCGGAGGGGGGCGGGGAAGCAGAGGCATGGGGGGACAGCTTTGGGACGGGCTCTGCTGGGGTTGGGTGGGTGGCAGAGGCAGGGGCCTTGCTACGCCCCTCAGACATCTGCGCCCTAGGCTGTCGCTGAGGTTGACCTAATGGCAGAGCCAGTCCTGCAGGGATGGGAGGTGGGAAAAGGACAGCCTGTGATGAAGGGCAGCTGCTCTTCCACTGAGGCAGTGATAGTTGGTGTGTACTGCTGCTGAGAGAGGAGGATCAAGGTGGACATACACAACCCCTCCCCTCTCACTTTCTGAGGCCTTCCCTGTGGAAATTGTGTATAAGGTGTCTCTGGGTTTGCCCTTGGCTTTGGAACAAAACAAACATTACTGGGCTTCTGAGCATTGGGCTGGTCTTGGTTCAGGTGGGCTTCCAAAAGTGCCTGCCCGCCCTGCACCTTTGGGTGTTTTCTGGGGCTTCTACGGCCCTTGCTTCTGCCATTCCTTTTTTTTAAAAAGCCCTACTGGGATTCTCTGGTGTGACACTGGTTAGTTCTGTTGGGTCTGTGCTGCCGCCACATTGGTACTTGGGTTTTTTTGCTGGGCGCTAGTACATTGCACTGGTTCTGCTGTCCTTGCAGAAATGCCCCCCTCAGTTTGTACTTCGAAGAGTCTCAGATCCAACCTTAGTTCTGTTGGGATTTTTGGCACTACCATATTGGCACTGGTTCTGTTGGGCACACATGGCACTGGTTCTGCTGCCGGTCTTGCAAAATGCCCCTCCCACCATTTAACTTCCTATTACAGAGATTCTCTGGGACATTCTGCTGGGCTTCTATTGCCTCGCCATTTTCCCCGCACTGGCAACAATGGAGGATGGGGGCCCCTTCTTTGGGTGCTCACAGAATTGGACCCCCCGGTCCAATCTTTTTGGGGGGTTCTTTTGAGGAGAGGCTCTAGCAGCTACACTGCAAATTTGGTGCCTCTGCCTCAAAACCCCTGCCTAAGATCACTGAATATATCCTAGGAGCAGGGCCGTAGCCAGAAGTGGGGCGTTGGGGGTTCATATGAACTTGTTTAATACCTGATTGCTTGGATAGTGTTTTAAATATGTAGTTATGTCCCACTTCTTAAATGTAACATAAATGAAAGGCAATTTTGTTTAAAAAGGAGTATGCCCTCCCCCCGCAATTCAATGCCCAGGCCAATCCCCTGCACCAAGAAACCCAAGATAAGGGGAGTGCATTCCTTACATGATGTCGACCCCCACTACGAAGAGATTTCTGAGAAACATGACCCCTAAGGGGGGCAAAATGTTGGTCCCCCAATTGTTTTCCATGTGCCTGGTAGGCTGCTGCCTCCTTGCCCACCCACCCCCAGATTAGTCAATTGTGTAGTTCAGATTTCTGAGGCAAAACCTGCCTATTTGCACCCTACCTCCTTCTGATTGTTCAGCTGTGGATCTCAATGTTCTGAGGTAAAAACACAGTTAGAAGAGACTTCAGACAGTTGAGGACAATTACAGAAATCAGCGATTCAAAACTCCTGAATAGACATTTTTCAAAAAAGCCAGCATGGCAATTGAGTTAATGAATGTTTATGGGGAGATAGTAAAGGACATTTCTAGGAGCCATTTTGATGCATGCCTCCCTCATGAACCTGAAGTTATGTCCACCATATCACCACTCCCTCACACCAACTCCCCCTCACACCTTTCACCTCTTAACTGCCCCCAAGAAAGCTCCTGGCAAACATCAAGCCAGATACACCAATGCTACAAGGAGGAGGCAACTTAGGAATGCGGCAAAGACATTTGCACATAGTACTCCTGCGGGGCACTGAGCTGCGCAGGCCAAGGACCAGCAAGATCACCCAGAGGCGCTCAGAACAACACAGTCTCCATATGAGCAAAACAATCCAGGAACACAAGTAGAGAGGCCCTCACTTTCGTGGAAGGTGGCAGGAGTTGACTTAACAGACGACTGCTTCTTAAATGGACAGTTCTGTGTTGCCTGCTCCAGAGTGAGCTCACCCAGAAGCCTGGTGATCCTAGCACCTGAGGGCAGAACCACCAGTGTGGTCTACAGAGAGGTCCTTCAGTAGAGGGAGAAAAAACAGTACATATGTCTCATTTCAGTTTTTACACTACAATCTTCTCCATTAGAATTCCTATAACAAATGTCACATTTCAGACTTCACATCATCAGTATTATAACTGGATTTATGGAACTTAAATACCGTACCAAAGCACGGGTATCAGGCTAGTCCTCTATATGACAGCCCTTCAAATACCTGAAGATGGATATCATATCACCTCTCAGACATCTCCTCCCCAGGCTAAACATACCCAGCTCCTTCAACCTTTCCTTGCAGGACTTGTACTCCAAGACCCCTCACTATCTTTGTTGCCCTCCTCTGGAAATATTCCAGCTTGTCTATATCCTTCTTAAATTGTGGTGCCCAAAATCCTCTAGGTGAGGCCTAACCAGGGCAGAGTAAAGCGATACCATCACTTTGCTTGATCTGGACCCTACACTTCTGTTAATACAGTCCAAAATGCCATTTAGCTAGTACATCACACTGCTGACTCATGTTCAGAGTATGGTCTACTAAGACCCCTAGATCCTTTTGGCGCATACTAGTGCCAAGACAAGTCTCTCCCATCCTATAATAATGCATTTGATTTTTTCCTATCCAAATGCAGAACTTTACATTTATCTCCATTGAAATTCCTCTTATTTGTTTAGCCCAGTTTTCCAGCCCATGAAGCTCATCCTGTATCCTGACTCTGCTACCGTATTTGCTACCCCTCCCAATTTAGTGTCATCTGCAAATTTAATAAGCATTCCCTCTATTCTTTCATCCAAATCATTTTTCTTTTCTTTTGTTTTTAAATAGGGGAGGAAAAACTGGTTAGATCCAAAGCAATGTCATCCAACCAAGGGATCTCCCTTTTTTAAAATTAGAAGCTATTGTTTACAATCTCGGATTTACTCACAAAGTTTCAAATAGTCTTATTTCTGGGACCTGAATTCTCTAATCAAGTTCCTAAGCTGCTTGTTTGACACTCTCTGGCAACTGTAATAACTTAGTGTGGGAGCTTGATATGAAAGCTCCCCTGAAAATCAGGAACCTGTGAAGCATGTGTCACAGTTTCACCTGTATTAGCACACCTTGGTTTACAGCCAGGACAGTGATCACACCTCTCCCCCCCCCCTCCATTTCTAGTTGTAGTCTAAGGTGTGTCACTATTTCGCCACAGACACAGGGTTGCTATATTTTTGAAAATGAACAATTCAGTATTGTAGAACAATTTGCTAGTAATTCCTAGTGACTTAGATTATACAAAAGAAACGTCTCTCTTTGGAAATGTGCAAGCTAATGGATCCAGACAGAGAGATGGATATAACTTTTGCAGTTTTGAAGTCTTATAGGTACAGCTGTGAAAGTCTGGGGGGATGGGGACCCTGGAAACCCAGTTTTTAAAAGCTCTAATTTTTTTTCACTTGGGTTATTCCATCAAGATTTTTAAAAAAAAAATTCCAAGGGGAAAATTGGAAATTTTGGGGAATGTGGGAAAACTCTTATGAAACATTTTCTCTGTTGAAATAAATGTATTGCTTTTTAAAGACAAGGTTTTACTCAAAGGGCTGGATCTACTATAGTGTTCCTGAGGGCGGAAGGACTTCTGCCAGCAGAGTTTGACTTCATCACTCACTCCTCCTGCTGCAGCAATAAGTATTTCATAAGTATGCAAAATAGTAAAAAAAATTGTTAACTAATTTATAAATTGTGCATTTTGTGTTACAGCAGTAAAGAAAGTTAGCAACGCATATGTTTCAGTTTCCCCCAAGTTCCCCCCCCCCGAGGGGATTCAAAATTTCTAGACGTTTTACATTTCTTCTTAAAGTGCTGCTATGGCTTTGTATACCTTTGAGACCCTTTTAGGATCCTGCCTACTTCATTACTTACCATGTGTCATATTACTGAGGCTGTGGTTTGTCCAAATGTTCAAACCTTTACTAATCAACAACAGACCCCCGAAACAGCAAACTCGTCCTTATAATGACTTGTTCTATCAAGAATGTACAGACCTTAAAAAAGTCCTAAGTCAAGATCTGAAAACTGTAGAAGGGACAATCTGTACAACATTTAGGGAAACAGCAATAAGGGGAGGACTTTTTGGCAGAAAATCTTGAGCGGGAAAAGACTACTGAAGAAGCAGCAACATTTAAAAAGCCATTACAACGAAGACACGTGTTTGCATTTCAACAGCCATTCAACACTGTGCACCTGTGGGAGAAATTCAAGAATGACCTCTGCAAAGATCTCACCAGAAAACATCCTCAAAAATAAAGTTAAAACTCTGCAGTTCAAGAAATAAATGACATTATTAAAAATCATGGATTAAGAAATGACCAGATAGGCTTACCCATCCCAGAACATACACCATTGCCACAACAAGAAGAAGCAAGGCTTACCCATCCCAGAACATACACCATTGCCACAACAAGAAGAAGCAGATCAAGAAGCACAACTACACATTTGTTGACTGACAATGAAAGCACAGGCCACGTCAGAACAAGATACTGATAATAACTGAAGGAATACTAAAATCAACACAATGTACACTACAAACACTCAAAACATATTTTTCAGATGCACGAGAAGGATGTGAAAAAACATTTATATATCAAACATTGATACGTATCTTATTGTGGCAAGGGAAAAATGCATTGCTGTAGCAGCCAAGTTACTTAAAGGAGGACGAACAGTACATAGAATTAGTGGTAATTTAAACTGACTAACAGAGAATTCTGTATCAGCTCTATTTCCTAACAGTAAAGAAGCCAAAGATATTTAGGAAACATTAATTTTATGGGATGAGGCATCCATGGCATCAGCAAAGGCTCTTATGGTAATACACAGATTATTAAAAGACCTCATGCAAACCGACATACCCTTTGGAGGAAAAAACAATTGTATTAGGTGGAGATTTCAGACAAATTTTACCAATTTTACCATAATCATCCAAGCCAGGCAACAATACAAAACTGTTTGAAGAATATATATATATATATATATATATATATATATATATATATATGTATGTATGTATGTATGTATGTATGTATGTATGTATGTATGTATATGTATATATATACACACACACACACACACATATATATATGAGAGTACAATCAGATTAACACCTTTGTGCAATGTGTCTTACAAGTGAGAAATGGAACCACCCCACTGTAAACAACTGTATCAAATTGTGCAATAAGACTACCACAACAGTGTTTAACAAATGACATAAGAACAGCAGTCTACAGAACTGCTTTTATAGCACAGTCCATTCTTCAGCATTCAATGTCTGCAATCCTAGCTTCAAAAACTAAGCACTATGATCAGGGGTCATTTTGTAGAAAAAGAGGTGCAGGAGCTCATTAGCATAACTCATTTGCATATGCCACACCCCCTAACATACCAGAAGTGTGTCAGAAGGCAACACCCACCCTTCAGGCTCCACTCCACAGGTGAGTGAAACTGACCTGCTCTTCCTCCATTCCCTTCCCCATCCAATACTTTGTGCAATAAAAATAAGCGTAAAGAACACACCCTCATTCTCTTCCTGCTCCCTTGAAACCACCAGGTTTCAAGTAGACTTGAGATACCCAGGATATGTGCACCACCCATCCCTTTCCCTTCCCCTCCCCACAGCAAGACACCATGTGAGGTAGGTGGGGCTGAGAGAGGTCTTTTGAGAACTGCTCATAAGAGAACAGCTCTGAGAGAACTTGTGACTGGCCCAAGGTCACACCAGCAGCTGCATGTGGAGGAGTGGGGAATCAAACCCGGTTCTCCCAGATTAGAGTCCAACTCCTGACCACTACACCAAATTGATGGGGTGGAAGCTGCTGAAGGGTTGGTGAAATTTCTCCAGTACTTATGTGCCATGTGCCCAGATCAAAAATGGTATACTTAGAAAATTTATATGCCACCTTGAGCAAGTCTCTGGAAAAGCAGCACACAGTCATAAAAGGAACAATGATAAAATTATCAATATTAAAACAAAACATTAAAATCAATAAAGACCTTAGCGGGGCATTCCCCGGGGCGCTGCGCCTCTGCACTGTTTGGGGAAGCCAAGGAGGGGGCGGGGCTTGGTCATTTGCCTGCCCCCTGGGCTCCTCACTCCCGGAGCTGCGCTCCTGTGCGCTCCCGCTCCAACGGACCCCTGACTATGATTATATTAATGCCACTATAATTTCTAAAATGGACCGAAAAAGTAAAACTTACTATAGTGTAGATGAAGTAAAGTCAGAAGAAGTTGGTGAAATAATGAAATACCCCACAGAGTTTGTAAACTCTCTGGATAGTAGTGGACTACCTCCACATAAACTAACACTGAAAACAGGAGTATTAGTAATTCTGCTGACAAACTTAAATCGAAAACATGGATTGATGAATGGTACCCGTCTACAAATACTGAATATATTTAAAAATTGTACGTCAAAATAATTACAGATGAAGCAGCTGGACAAACTGTTATACTATCAAGAATAGATTTAATACCAACAGATACAACATTTCCTTTCATGCTACAAAGATGACAAGTTCCAATAAAACCAGCCCTTGCAATTATGATTAATAAAAGCCAAGGCCAAACATTGAAAAATGTAGGCATATACTTAAAGGAACCAGTCTTCATCCTTGGACAATGATACATTGCAAAGTTTGCAGCACTCCAATCCAAAGATATTTTAGAAATGAAGGAACAATATGTTGATGACACCCAGCTATTTCTGTTGATGGGCGGGTGGGTGGCCAGCTGGCCGGCCAACTACCATTCCCAGGAATTTAGCCGAGGGTTTGGATACTGTAGTGAGATGGTTAAAGCAGAATTAGCTGAAACTGAACCCAGGTAAGGCAGAGGTCCTGTGGCTGTGTGGGGGGAGCCTCAGTTGGATTGCCAACTCCAGACTCTTGAGGGTGTGCCTCTATCACCAGCACAGACCGTCAAGAACCTGGGTGTGACTCTGGACTCCTCCTTTTCTATGGAGGCCAAGGTTGCAAAGGTTGCCAGGCTGGCGTTTCTCCAACTGTGCCAGGTTAGGCAAACGGCTCCCTGTCTTACCCTGACCTTGCCAAGGTGATCCGTGCAATGGTCACCTCCAGGATAGACTACTGTAATTCACTCTATATGGGCCTGCCCTTGCACCTGACCTGGAAGCTCCAACTGATCCAGAATGCAGCTGCGTGAGTCCTTACTGGGACCCCCAGACAGAATACATCCAACCAGTGAAGCACGAGCTACACTGGCTTCCGGTGGAGCACCAAATTAGTTTCAAGGTTCTGGTTTTGACTTTTAACCTTTGACTATAGCTCTGTACCAGCTGTTCTCTCAAGGGCAGTTGTCTCAGAGCTCTCTCAGCCCCACCTACCTCCCAGGGTGTCTGTTGTGGGGAGGGGAAGGGAAACGAGTTTGTAAGCCGCTCTGAGAGTACAAGTGAAGGGCGGGATATAAACCCAATCTCTTCTTCTTCTTCTTCTCTTCTTCAAGGCCCTTAACAGCCAGGGACCTACATACCTTCAAGACTGCCTCTCTCAGTATGTCCCTGGAAGAGCATTGTGCTCAGGAAATAAGAACTTCCAGGTGGTTCCCAGCCTAAGAGAGATTCGGCTGTCCTTAATGAGGGCCAGAGCTTTTTCAGCCCTGGCCCCCATCTGGTGGAACTCTCTGCCAGAAT
This sequence comes from Lepidodactylus listeri, assembly GCA_029233225.1. Classification (NCBI taxonomy): domain Eukaryota; kingdom Metazoa; phylum Chordata; class Lepidosauria; order Squamata; family Gekkonidae; genus Lepidodactylus; species Lepidodactylus listeri. The sequence continues at coordinate 12,922,644 of JARCFY010000015.1, read as the reverse complement.
ACATCTGTGCCCTACGGGAATTATTACCTTTCTGCAGGGCAAGTAAGGCAGAGGTGTTCTGCCAGGTATTTGGTTGAGGACAGCGATGGGGGGGGGGGGGGGGAGATAATATGACATCTGGCACTCTCCTACACTTCCCCATCCCTCGTAACCCCTCCCCCCAAGGAGGCCAGGGGAGCCCATTTTTCTGCCATCCGGTATATGTACTTCGTTTCTATTTATTGATCTGTTTTTATCTGGTTTTAATGTTCTTTTAAACTAAAGAATTCTGTTATCACTCTGTTGTAAGCCGCCCTGAGCCCTTCCTGTAGGGAAGGGCAGCCTAGCAAATTTAATTTTAATAAATAAATAAATAATTTTTTTATCTAATGTGGTATTCAACAAAACAATTTAATTAAAAGCAACAACAAAAACTGTTACAAAGAACAGTAGAATACAGAAATGAAAAGAACTGTGAATTTAGAATCATAAGAGTTGGAAGTGACCTCCAGGGTCATCTAGTCCAACTCCCTGCACAATGCAGGAAATTCACAAATGCCTTCCCCCCACACCCCTAGTGACTCCTGTTCCATGCCCAGAAGATGACAAAAAACCTCCAGGATTAACACATATAGAAACACACAAAACCAAAATGGAAACAAAACAAAAGAATTAATGTTTTGCATACATTAAGACCATAAGAGAAGCCAATGTTGGATCAGGCCAATGGCCCATCCAGTCCAACACTCTGTCACACAGTGGCCAAAAATACCAGGTGCCCTCAGGAGGTCCAGCAGTGGGGGCAGGAAGCCCTCCCACTGTTGCCCCCCCCAAACACCAAGAATACAGAGCATCACTCACCCAAGACTGAGAGTTCCTATCTATACTTTGTGGCTAATAGCCACTGATGGACTTCTGCTCCATATGTTTATCTAATTCCCTCTTGAAGCCGTCCATGCTTGTAGCCGCCGCCACCTCCTGTGGCAGAGAATTCCACATGTTAATCACTCTTTGAGTGAAGAAGTACTTCCTTTTACCTGTTCTAACCCGACTGCTCAGCAATTTCACCGAGTGCCCACGAGTTCTTATATTGTGAGAAAGGGAGAAAAGGACTTTTTTCTCTACCTGCTCTATCCCATGCATAATCTTATAAACCTCAGTCATGTCACCCCTCACCCGTCGTTTCTCCAAGCTAAAGAGCCCCAAGTGCTTCAACCTTTCTGCACAGGAAAAGTGTTCCAACCCTTTTATCATTTTAGTTGCCCTTTTCTGCACTTTTTCCAATGCTATAATATCTTTCTTGAGGTGTGGCAACCAGAATTGTACACAGTACTCCAAATGAGGTCGCACCACTGATTTATACAGGGGCATTATGATACTGGCTGATTTGTTTTCAATTCCCTTCCTAATAACCCCCAGCACAGCATTGGCCTTTTTCATTGCAGTCGCACACTGTCTCGACATTTTCATTGAGTTATCTACTACGACTCCAAGATCTCTCTCTTGGTCAGTCTCCACCAGTTCGGACCCCATCAACATGTATTTATAGTTAGGATTTTTGGCTCGAATGTGAACCATTTTGCACTTGGCCACATTAAACCCCATTGGCCATGTTGATGCCCACTCGCCCATCCTCGACAGATCCCTTTGGGGAGCCTCACAATCCTCCCTGGTTCCCACCACCCTGAACAACTTCATGTCATCTGCAAATTTAGCCACTTCACTGCTTACTCCCAACTCCAAATCATTAATAAACAAGTTAAAAGCATCATACTGAGTACTGATCCCTGCGGTACCCAACTGCGGTACCTCCCTCCACTGACAAAATGGCCCATTTCTGTGTACTGTATTGAGTGGGTCTCATCACAAGGAATATATACATTTAGTAACTACAAATCCTACACTGAAGTTTTAAAAAAATGCAATTACAACTTAAAACAAACAATAACACATTACGCAACATTTTGTCACCGGTCCCCACTTGTCCATATACTATTAGCCACGTGTGGCCCCCGTACAAAAATACTTAAATCTGAGATCAGGACAACAATTGAGGCTTAAAGAGATTTTTCTGCAAACTTGGGGGACTCCCCAAATTTACAGAAAAATCTGAAATAAAAACATAAAGGGGGGTTTAAATCCCTCCCCAAATAGAACTGTGTTGTCTGTGCATGTGCAGAACAATGCAGTTAGGGAGCCACTTGAGTTCCATATCGATGCCGACAGCTGCTCCAGGCCCAGCAGTGCTGGACACCAGCAACCTCTGCAGGCCTGGGCACGGTGTCCACTTCTTTATTGTTACAGTCATTTGACCAAACATATAACCAGTTCCCCGGGTATGGCAGAGGAAGATGCTAGCAGCCGCTGCAGCTCCAGCCACAGCAGAAAAGGATGCTGGCCACTGCTCCAGACCTGGAACGACGGCCGGCAGACTTCTCTGTCATGGCTAGGGCTGCAGTGGTTGCTGGCTGCTTTCGTTGACAGCCACTGCAGGCCTAGCTGCAGCAAAGAAGGACACCAGCTGCCGCTCCAGGCCTGGGCTTGGCAGCAGCAGACACTGGCAACTGCTGATGATCCAAGCAGAAGCACAGGATGCCAGCAAGTGCTGCGGGCCCAGGTACGATGGTGGCAGATGCTGGCAGCCACTGTGGGCTCAAGCGCAGTGGGGAAGGATTGAGTGGCTGGGGATGGAGCAAGAAGCCCACCTCATGTAACACCTAGAAATGGAAAATTGCTCACAATTATGTTTTTTAACAAATGGAGACATGGATTATAACTCGTTCCTGTTTAAGAAATGCACAGGTGAATGAAGCAGAAATCAGTGTATTCTTTTTCTGCTAAGGCAGAAAGGCAACTACAACTCAACCACATATTCTGACGTTATTTTCAAAACGCCATCTCTCCATCTTTAATACTAACCCTATTTCATAAGCAATTCCTGTTGCATAAAGAGTCTTTTGAGGACACAAAACCAAGTAAAACAAACCTTTAAACTTTTAGCTGCTCAAACAAATTTACATATCCTGTGGTTACCTGAGAAGAGCAAAACCTCACAGGGCTCATTTCGTAGCAGAAGCTCCTTTGCATATTAGGCCACACACCCCTAATGTAGCCAATCCTCCAAGAGCTTACAGAGCTCTTCTTACAGGGGCTACTGTAAGCTCTTGGAGGATTGGCTGCATCAGGGGTGTGTGGCCTAATATGCAAAGGAGCTGCTGCTACAAAATGAGCCCTGCCTCTTAAAAGTTTTAGTGCATAGTCAGAAAGGTGTCACAGAAGGACAGAAAATAATTCCTTCATCCAAAATATGAGGCAGTCTATGATGTCTTATTTCTTCTAATTACAGTACAAGGATCTTTATCCTCAGGAGGTGATGGCAACAGAGTTACCTCCACAGTACTTCAGAAGGACACTCTTCCTGAGCCTGTTAACTACGGAGGAAGAAAACAGCAGCCGCACCCAAACTAGAAAAATGCTTCAAGTTTTTGAGCTATGCAGTAAGGAGGAAAGCCATGAAGTTGCCTCTGTGTTAACACAGCATACAAGCAAGGATGATAGTCAAGAGTGGCTCAGTGAAATACCACATTAACCAACCACGGTTCTTTCAGAGCTACAGAATTTCCACCTGACAATGTTTCAGCTACTCAGCTGCACTTAATTCAAAAATGAACATGTTTAGCCACATCTAGCCCATACAAATGCCAGATTATTCATAATTTCATGTTCTTCCAGGAATTTACTGTGTTCTCAGCTTGAAGTCTACTTTGAAATCGCAAAGAAAGAGATGAAAGTCACAATATACAAAACAAGAAATCAGACCACCTAAAGATGGAATGGGAGTTATGTGACATCACCCTGCCAACAAAAGTCCATATGGTCAAAGCGATGGTATTCCCAGTAGTAATCTATGGCTGTGAGAGTTGGACTATGAGGAAGGCTGAGCGCTGAAGAATAGATTCTTTTGAATTGTGGTGCTGGAGAAGACTCTTGAGAGTCCCCTGGACTTCAAGGAGGTCAATTCAATCAATCCTAAAACAAATCAACCCTGACTGTTCCCTGGAAGGCCAGATCCTGAAGTTGAAACTCAAATACTTTGGCCACCAAATGAGAAGGGAACACTCATTGGAGAAGAAGACCCTGATGCTGGGAAACATTGAAGGTCAAAGAAGAAGGGGAAGGCAAAGGATGAGATGGTTGGACAGTGTCATCGATGCAACAAACATGAAGTTGAGCAAACTCCGGAGGATGACAGAGGACAGGAGGGCCTGGCGTGACGTGGTCCATGGGGTCACAAAGAGTCAGATTTGACTGTGCGACTGAACAAACAAACAAGAAAGATGTAAGGACACAAGGAGTGCAACAAGTAGTGCATTTAGTGAAATTTATTATACTCCAGTGGGAAAAAGTTATCTATCTACCAAATGCTGAAAATGTGGGTTTCCCAGGATCTGTCTCCCAGATCCTAGTCCAGTACTCTAACCACTACACTGCACTGGCTCTTAGCTTTTCTTTCCTCCCTCCTCCTGGCAGCCCCCCCCCTCCCCGATTAAAGTCTGGCCATTTGCAAAAGTTTCAATGTAATCAATCACTCAAGTGAGCTGTATGGTGGCTACTGCCAGGCTTGGCCAAGTCACACAAGTTGTGTGGAGGCTGCCACTAGGCCCTAGGAAGTTATATGGCATTGAGTTGTAACCACTGCCCCACCTGGGTGAATTGCACAAATTGTACAGTGGTAAGTTGTCCAGCAATTGTTGCTGGGCCTGGCCCCAATGTGTCCTCCTTCTAGGATAGGAGGAAGTGACGCAGCAGTGGATTGGGAAGCCAAAATAACCCTGAAAAGGGATCTGCCCCTTTCTTGTTGCCTTTTACTAATAGAAACTAATGTCTGAAGGCTGGTATGATGACCTAGCCCTCTTCCCTCACTCAGATGCAGAATTTTCCCTCCACTTTTTCTTCCTTTCTGGCTGAGCAGCCCCTTTATCTATTTTCTTCTTTTCTGAAGATCTATGGCTGTCCCACTCCATCACTTAACTGTATTTTGATGCTGGCTCAGCGCAGGAACTTGAGGGAAGAGACAGCATTGCCTCTTTAATGTAAACCTCTGAAAATGGCACATAAAAGGCTTTAGAACTTTCAAAAATGAATAAGATTTTTATTCCATGTAGAGGAGAAACGGCCAGGTGAAAATAGGGGTAAAATGTCTGAATTAAATCAGGGAATTCATTCTCTAAACTAGAAGATCTACCCTTTTCCTGGCCTGAATGGGGGTCTTCATGGATCCTCCCATTCATCCTTGTCAAACTTCCCAGTCCTCAGTCAGTCTTAAACTGTTTTCAGTCAAAGCTAAACTCTCCTCAGTCAAAGTTAAAACTTCCACAGTCAGGGCTAAACTCAAACTGAGTTCTCTTCAGCAGTCAGTTTCCAAGTCTTTCTCCTCACAACTGACAATAGAACAGGGAAGCACTTACCGGCCACTGCTTGTGCAGCATCAAGGTTGTGTGCCTGCTGCAAGAGAGGCCCGGGGGGGGGGGGGGGGAGAGAGAGCCTGAACACCAGCTCATCCAGGATGTGGCCACCTGCTGGAACTCCATGTCATCCAGAATTGTGCATTTGGTGGAGCCGAGCACCATGGTGCACGATGTCATCTCCTCCGTGACTATCCTGCGTAGGGAAGAGGAGCTCAGCATCACCCACCGATGTGCTCTGTACTCACATGGCCAGGCTGAGGGAAGCAATCTCCCTCATTTAAGGGCTGGAATGGGTACTGGAGTCTGCAGTGCAGCCAGGCCCTGAGGGGACACCAGTCCTGTCGTTGGGTCAGGGCCTTGTCAGACAGGTTGCAGGCGGGCATCAACAACAGGCTGCACCCTCTCTGCGATGAGCAGGAGTACAAGCTGGCCTGCAAGAGTAGCCCCGGATCAGGGCAGCATCACTCTGAAATGCACAGGTTGTAGAGCAGAAGCGTGAGCTCTGCAGAGAGATACGGGTGATCCAGAATAAAAGACATGCCCACAAGCAACAGTGGTTAGAATAAGCTGGGGAGGAAGGAGGGGGAAGGAAGAAGAGGAAGGTACTCAGCCCTCTAGGGGACAGGCAAAGCAGAAGCCTGAGTTCTGGCTGTCAGTGGTGAAATGGGAGGTCAGCAGCAGTCTGGGGGGGGGGGGGGCGGGCAAGAGGGGCAATTGCAGAGGTTCTGTTGAGGTGATAGTCAGGGAGTAACTGGCAGAGTCCCCTGAGCCCACCAGCTCCAATTCCCTCGAGTACTGGTCGCACAAGACCATCATTTGGTCAGATCTCACTAGCATGGCCATGAACCTCCTCTCATGCCCTCCCACCAGCGTCTAGAGTGAGCAGGTGTTCTCCCACCTGGAAGACATTCTCAGCCTCCGCCACTCCCACCTGGCAAGGGTGGATGAGTTGGCCCTCCTGAAGGTTAACCTCCCCCTGTTAGGCCACCCCATTCTGGACCTGGCAAAGTAAGATCAAGGCTTCCAGATGTCCTCCCATGCATCCCCTCCCCCCATTCCTTCTCCTCTCTGGGTGATCCAGCCTGCAGGACGTGTCCCAGGTGGGAGGATGGCCACCTCTGCTGGGCGGAGTTGGGCTTGCCCAACAGCCAACCCAAACAACATCAACCACACCCAGAAGTACCAGCTGGAGCAATAACATCCTCCTCACCAGCCTCATAAACCAACATCTGCCTCATAATATGTCAAATCTGTGTTTCACATCATGTTCAGGAAAATCTTAGGGGAATTCCAGTGTTCTCAGGCACTAAAAGCAGCCTGTGTAAATTGCCCCAAATTATCTGTACTTGTAAGGCTGATCCTTCCTGGTAATGGGACGCTGGCAATCAGTTCCAGTCGCTGAGGCATCCAGTGATGTCGTTGTTGAACTTCTGGTGTTTGGTGGGTACTTGAAAGGTCACAGATACAGAATTCTGTTTGCATACCTCACCGGTGATTTGTTGCAGAGCGATCCCCTTTTGCCCACGTCGCTGGCAGGGTGATTCCGGGGGCAGGGCAGGCACAGAAAGCCAACCGGGTACTACTTCCCAGGGGAACTTGTCTTCCCTCCTTTTCCTGCCCAGGCCACACTGTCCACTCCCATCCATCCCCTTTCACCTACACCACTGGCAGGGTGATTCAAGGGGCCAGGCGGGCACGGCCGGCCACTCGTTGCCAGTGTCACACCATGTAATGTTGAGGCAAATCAGGTGACTTCCAGTGATCCCAGGGCGTTGCAAGAGGCCTATGTAAAGCGCCCCATACTATCCACGCTTGGCAGGCGGAACCTTCTTTGGAATGGGACATTGGCAGCTGGTTCCAGTCGCCGAGGCATCCAGTGATTGAGGGGCCACAGAGCCAGAATTCCGATAGCATACCTGGCTGGTAATTTGTTGCAGAGCTTTCCCTCCTGCCCACACTGCTGGCAGGGTGATTCCAGAGGCAGGGAAGGCCAACTGAGGCAGGGAAGGCCAACTAAGGCAGGGAAGGCCAACTGAGGCAGGGAAGGCCAACTGAGGCAGGGAAGGCCTTCCAGAGGCAGGGAAGGCCAACTGAGTCCCTTTTCTTTCCCAAAGCTCCTTCTCTCAGCCAGGCCACTGCCCTCTCACATTCATTCCCTTTCGCCCACACCACTGACACAGAAACTGATTGCACCCTTGGCCGAATGTTCCTGGGAACAGGTTGCTGGCAGGTAGCAGGAGTGGGGGTTGATCCACCATTCCTGTCATTCGCTTTCTAATCTCCCTTTGAAATTCCTTTGTAAGAGAACTGCGACTTTTAGCTCAGCAACTGAATGTCCTGGAAGGTTAAAATATTTCCCCACTGGTTTTTGAATGTTGTGGTTTCTGATTGTCAGACTTATGTCCATTAATTCTTTGTCAAATTAACTGTAAAAAGTGGAAGGGCACTGCTGACACGATAGCATACATCACATTAGAGGATGAGGAGGAGTAGGACCCTGAGATAGTAAGGCTGATGCTTATTTATTTATTTATTTTTCCGTTTTATACCCCGCCCTCCCCGCGAAAGGGCTCAGGGCGGCTCACAAGGGCACAATGTGCCATATCTGATACAATAAACATTTAAAATCCAGTTTAAAATCCCATAATTTAAATACATTAACAACAGAAAGTTACAGTAAAGTGCTTTCAATCATAATTATAAAATTCAGATGGCTTCGGGGTTGGAGTATGGCCTTCCATGGCCATCAGGACTGGGCTGCGTCCAGGGTGGCCCCACATCGTCAGCTGTCAATCGCGATGTGGTACCAACGGTGGCGGATCCTATTCGAAGGCCTGGCGGAAGAGCTCCATCTTGCAGGCCCTGCAGAACTGCATAAGGTCCTGCAGGGTCCTGATCTCCTCCGGGAGCTCATTCCACCAGACAGGAGCCGCCACCGAAAAAGCCCTAGCCCTGGTTCTGGCAAGGCTGGCCTCCCTGGGGCCCGGCACACAGAGCAGATTTTGGGCCCCCAACCAGAGTGCCCGCTGGGGTACATATGGGGAGAGGCGGTCCCTCAGGTATATTGGACCCTGGCCATATAGGGCTTTGAAGGTAAGTACGATCACCTTGAAGCGAACCTGGTACGCTATGGGCAGCCAGTGCAGCGCCGCTAGCACAGGCTGGATATGGTCCCTCTTAGTGAGGCCCATCAGCAGCCTGGCCACGGCATTCTGCACCAACTGCAACTTCCGGATTTGCGCCAAGGGCAGCCCCATGTAGAGAGCATTACAGGGATCCAACCTCGAGGTGACCGTCGCATGGATCACTGTGGCTAGGTCATCACGGTCAAGGAAGGGAACCAACTGCCGTGCCAGCCGCAGATGATAAACAGCTGACTTGGCAGTGGCGGCTACCTGGGCCTCCATTGTCAAGGAGGGATCCAGGAGCACTCCCAGAAACCTTACCCCCAACGCAGGCACCAACGGCACCCTCTCGAAGCTTGGGAGTGGGACCCCCCGCCCCGGACCCCCCTGACCCAGACACAGGACCTCAGTCTTCGCCAGGTTCAATTTCAGCTGACTCTGCCTGAGCCAACCAGCTACGGCATGCAATGCCCAGTCCAGATCTTGTCGGTTGGAGTCTGACCGGCTTCCCAACATCAGATAGAGCTGGGTGTCATCAGCGTACTGGTGACACCCCAGCCCATACCTCCGGACAATCTGGACAAGGGGGCACATATAGAATGTTGAACAGCATCAGAGAGAGCACCGCCCCCTGAGGCACTCCACATTCGAGCGGGTGCCTCATGGATTGGTGTTCCCCGAGCACCACCCTTTGTTCCTGACCCCGGAGAAAGGAAACAAGAAGAAGAAGAAGAGATTGGATTTATACCCCGCCCTTCACTCACTTGGAGTCTCAGAGCGGCTTACAAACTCCTTTCCCTTCCCCACTGCAAAGCCCATCCCTGTATCCCCACGTCGGCGAGGCGGCGGATCAGCAGCTGATGACTGACCATGTCGAATGCAGCCGACAGGTCAAGCAACAGCAACACTGCCACACCGCCCCGATCCAGATGTCTCCGGAGGTCATCAGTAAGGGCGACCAAAGCCGTCTCCGTCCCATGACCATGGCGAAAGCCAGACTGGTAGGGGTCAAGGACTGAAGCATTATCCAGGTAACTCTGTAACTGTAACGCCACCGCCCTCTCAATTAATTTGCCCAAATAGGGTAAATTGGACACCGGTCGGTAATTAGCCCATTCGGTCGGGTCCAGATGTGACTTTTTCAGGAGGTGGCGGACCATCACTTCCTTGAGTACCCCTGGGAACCACCCCTCCGCGAGGGATGTGTTGATAATTTCCCGGGCAGCACCTCACAACCCACCGTGACTGGCTTTAATTAGCCAGGATGGGCATAGATCAAGGATGCATATGGTTGGATGCACAGACAAGAGAAGCCTGTCAACTTTTTCTAGGCTGAGCGGGCTGAACCCATCTAAACCTGGAAACGAATACGTGCAAGGGGCCTCAAGTTCACTCACTGTTTTCAATGTGGCGGGGAGGTCACGGCGGAGCACCAAGACTTTATCCGTAAAATAGCTCACAAATGCCTCACAACTGCTTTCCAATCCCCTAGCATTTGGTCTGCCCTGTGGCAGAACTGTTAAAGACCGAATCGTTCTAAACAATTGGGCTGGGCGTGAGCTTGCAGATGCAATCGAGAAAGCGTAGAAACCTCTTTTTGCTGCCTTAGTTGCCATCTCATAGGCTCTCATAAACGTCCTATAAGATGCTCTTGTAGCTTCGTCGCGAGCACGACACCACCGTCGTACCACTAGCCATCGTAGCTCTCGCTTCATGCACCACAACTCCTGGGTATACCAGGGTTCAGGCCTGTTGTGAGGGCGTAGAGGGTGCCTGGGAGCGATCTCATCGATGGCCATGGAGAGTCGGCTATGCCAGTCCTCCACAAGCTCCAATGAGCCGCCAGGGGGCATAGGGTCCATCCAAAGTAAGACCAGGACTGCCTAGGGTCCATTTGGCTCCACAGGCGAGCTAAAATAAGCTCGCCGCCTAGGGGTCAGGATGGCATATTCAGACGGGCCCCCAGGGCATAGTGGTTCGACCATGGCACTGCCTAAGCAGTGATCCAGTCCACTATTACCCCCACAGCGAAGATCAAATCGAGCATGTGTGTGGGGGCCGAGATGTACTGGGAGAGTCCCAGTGCCGCCATGGACGACACCAGGTCCGTTGCCTGAGTAGAGGCTGCGTCATCATCATGGACACTGAAGTCACCCAAAACCACTAAGTTAGGGTGCTCCAATGCCCAGCCTGATACAGCCTCCATCAGGGACAGCAGGCTGCTGGTCGGTGCATTAGTCGGTCGATACACCAGCCAGACAACCAAACTCTCTTCAGCCTCCCACACCAGACCGACACACTCCAGGCCTGCGATCTCCACTGATGGGAGCGCCCTGATGTCAGAATCTGCTGATTCAGACAATGTATCTTGCTGCTTACAGCCATGTTTTACTTGTGTTTACTGCTTTGCTTTTTATAGTACTGTATGTATGCTAGCTGCCCTCATGAACACCTGTCATGTACCCCTCATTCTGGCCAGTATGTATTAGCATGTATGTAGAATGTGTAACCCCAGGTTTATGACCCTGACCGGCCTGGTTTGTGTAACTGTCAAAGCGGGAGGATGTCAACTTCAAAGTATGGGAACAATGGGCCTCTCACACTCCTACCTCCGCATTCCATTCATCTCGGCTGAGACTCCAAGGGAGGACAAGTCTCATCTCTTATCAATGTGCGAAAGCCTCGAGGCCATGGATTGTTATGTGAACTGGTAACATCTGAAGGGTCTGGGTTGGAAGGGGAAATTTACAACTTGACACCTCACTTTCTTTCCTGTGGGAAGCAAACGGCCAGAGCCCCTTTTTGCCCGCCGTTTTCCCCTTGTAGTGATTGGCTACCTATGGGTAATTCAAACTGCTTAGAAAGGTATAATAGACCCGCTTTTGCCATCTGTGTTATCTTTGACAATAATCCGAGAAGCTGTACCAATGTAGAGATTGGAAATAAAGAACTGTGTTTCATCAACAAAGATCTGATCCTTGACTACTTTGAGCAGAAGTCTCACACCTGAAGGAGTAAGCCTCCCAAATGAAAATTGCCACCCCTCCCCCCCGCCCCCTAATCCGTGATTGGTGTAGGACTGAGAATCCTGGGGGGGCAGTTGGGAGAGCGCTACTGTCTCCCCGTCCCGCACCCAGGTCTTGGTCAGGCACGCCAGGTAGGCCTTCTGATCTAACAGGAAGTCCTGGAGGACCTTGGTCTTATTATTTATCGACCTGGCGTTGCACAGCACCAATGTCGGAGAGGGGTTTCTCCTAGCCCCACTGCCAACAACCGTTGGAATGAGTCGCAGGCTGGAAGGGCGTCAAGCCTTCCTATTTCTCGGCGCCCTTCCCTCTCCTCTGCCTGGACCCACCGCTCTTTCCCCTCCCCAGGAGCACCGGGATCTGTCGACCAGGCATTGCCAGACGTTCTTTGCAGCAGCCACAGACCATTAGCAGCCAGGTACAGACCCCCCACTAAATACCCTCTAGTTATACGGTGGTCAAATAAACCTAAAACAACAACGCCCACCCTAACCTCTAACTTGCTATCCCTCCCCTCCCCGCAACTCTACTCTACTCTATCTACTCTAACTAACAAATAATACATAAAGGGTGGAAACAATCAAAAGACTACTGCTAACTAACCTAACTAAACTAACCTAAGTAACCTACCCTACCTTGACTAAAGCCTCTACTTTTTCCTCCTCTCCTTCGGCCAAGTTGGAATTCTCAGTGCTCTTAGCCGCTCCCAGTGGGCACACACAGTCCCAGGGCCGAGGTCTAAACCCAGCCAGATTGTATAGTTCTGCCCTTCCGGGGCCAATCCAAGGCCGAATACACCGCCTGCATTGCCGGGGTCCGTCCAAAGTAAGCCCAGCCGCCGGGGCTGTAGTCTGACCAGTCCAGCTGTCCCAACCACACCAAGGACACCCAAGGGTCCAGGAGGCTGCAGAGCCAGGTGAAAGAGGCCCAGACAGGCCAGCCACAACCACTCCCAGTCTGCCACCTGCTGAGCAAGCCAGGTAGAACCGGAGGCCCCGATGGGACCAAGCCAGGCCAGAGAGCCACAATCAACAAGTGAGTCTGAGGCAGCCAAAAGGAGTCGGAATCCTGGAGTCCCGAAGTCCCAAACGAGGCCGAGCACCATCAAAGGGCCAACGGAGACACCTGAACCCGCAAGAGTCCTGAGCAGATCCGAGCACTGTCAGAGGGCCGGCGAAAACACCCGAACCTGAAAAACGCCCAGGCCCGGGCCCCGCCCCAGGCAGGGCAGATGCCGGCCCGCCCCAGCAGCCACAGAACCAGAGATGACACAAGCTGGGGGGGGGGGGGCGGAAGGAAGGCACGAGGACCAGAAGACTCCAGACCAAAACACTAAGAAGGAAGAGGAAGCCGGCCATACGATTGCGCTCTGGCCGGTAAGCTCCCAGCCGGGGGGGGGGGGGGGGGAGAGTCGGCAGCCGGCGGCAGCCCTCCAGAGCCGCAGTCGATGAAGTCGAGTCAAGCCACCTTTCCTCCTCTCTCGCATTCCCCCTGCTTTCCCCTGCGCCATTCGGAGCCCCTCCTCAGAGCCCCTCCTCAAAGCCCAACCGGCACCAGGGAGCTGGGTCATTAGGGCCGAGCTCCATCAGCGTCTCCTCCTGTAAGCTCCTCCTATAAGCTCTGGAAAGATATCGCTTCACAGGGCCGCCTTAGAATACAATGCACACTCACTCCAGGTAACGAAAAAGCCGAGAGTAAAATTTCCTAGGATCTGGCTGCAAAACTTCTCTCTGCTGTTGCACCCCTGATGTTGCTGGAACCAGTGATGATGTTGCTAGGATCTATATGAAAGCAAAGTTGGCATCTTGGTTTGTTGCGGGTCTTGGTACCAGAGTCCATGTTACTGTTAAGTAGTAAGTAGAAGCCATGACAATGCCAATCTCACTAGTGTGGTGGGCGCAGGGCGGGGGTCCCAATTTCAGTCAACCTCAAACTGGTGGTAAGTTGAGTCTAGTGCGAGGCCAAGGCCAACTCCCCAAGGCATCTATTTGGCAGGTCTTCACTATCACACAGCGTTTCTTCCCTGGCTTCAGAGTCATCCAGAGCCATCTCCGTTCACTTCCCCAGCTAGCAAGAAGATGGCAGAGCATAGCCAACCCTTCCTGGGAGTAGGATGTTGGCGGGCAGCAACAGGTGTGAGCCTGAGCCACCCTTTCCAAATATGAGCAAAATCCTTTGCTTGAACATCTGCCAGAATGGAGTTCGGAGTTCTCATCCTGAACATTTTAGTTCTGATGCAGTGGTTTAGCCATTTCAGGTCCAAGATTTTCCTAGCATCCTTATTCTTCTTTGGCTCTGGGCATGATATCCTTTTGGAGTCACGACAGGACTGACAAGGTTTTGTTGTTGTTGTTGCTTGTTTGTTTTTTAACATAGAACACATCTTTATCTTCAATAAGGTATCTGTTGAGTCCCTCTCCGAAAAGGTTTATGCCCTAGAAGGGAACTGCTGTCACTTTAGCTTGTGCCGCAGAGTCCCCATTCCAGTTCTGAGCCACAAGTTCCTTCTGGCTGCTACACCTGCATGCCACGGCTCTAACTCACTGCTGCAGGATGTCCAGTGAAGTATCTCCCACAATCACTGTCGCTAAGGCAATCTTCTTAAGTTTGTCTTTAAGTCCTTTTGGGACTCCACTATCAGCGAAGGCTAGTCCTGATGCCCAAGAATGTGCCACCCTGGCAAACACCAAACCTGCTGTTGACGTCCTGATGGAGCAGGCTGAGACTTCGAAGTCTTTGCATAAGGCTTGCTCAAATCCCCCTATCCCTGGGGTCTCAGGCAACCTATCTGCATCCATAGGTAGAACTGAGTTGGAGGTCAAGCGAGTCCCAGGTTTGTCCACCATTGGCACCTTGAGTCTCTTGGTAGCCTCTGGTATCAGGGAATAAAGCTTGGGGGGGGGGGATCTGATGGGTAGTTTTTAGCTTGGAATGGTGTTCCCACTCTGCCTTCATCCTACTATAAAAGGCTGCAGGCAGTTAGAGGCTTGCCATTGCCTGCCTCAGTGTAGCAACCCTGGACTTCCTTGGTTGTCTCCCATCCAAGTACTAACCCGGACTGACCCTGCTTAACCTCTTGAGATCTGACCGGCGTGGTCGAGCCTGGACCGTCCAGGCCAGGGCTGGCATCCCTGCTTGTGGTACTGCCAGTCTGTACATCATCTGGCCAGATCCCACCAGAAGTTCTGGGTCAGAATCATTATTTTCCTAGAGGAAATTCTACGTACTTTGAAAGTAATCTCATGTACAGCTCCTGCGGGAATAGCCAGGACTGTACTGTTGGTACTGCTTCCTCTCCTTCCGCCGACCGTTCCCATTCTGCCCTATCTGAGGATGGAACTGGGGATTCTGAGTCCTTCCCGGACATTTTACAGCCAGCAAATAGCAGGCAACTTAGGGTGACCCCTTGGGGGTTTCCAGCAGGGGATGTTCAGAGATGGCTGGCCTTGCCTGCCTCTGTGTCACGCCTCTGGCACTGTTCGGTGGTTTCCCATCCACATACTGACCAGGGCTGACTGTGCTTATTTGATGAGCTCAGGCTACCCTGAGCTGTCCTTGTCCCTCTGTTTCCTGGTTCGCCATAGAGTCTTGCAGGGACTGTGAGGCTTATGATCTGAATAGATCTGACTTGCTAAGTGTGCCTCCTCCCCCAAAATCTGTCATAGCCTCTCTCTGGCAAACAGTGGAGGTGGTGGAAGTGCTATCAAGCAGCAGCCCCATATGGTTTTCAAGGCAAGAGACAGCCAGAGCTGGAATGCCAACCAGGGCTGACCCTGCTCAACTTCCAAGATCTGATCAAACTGGACTAGCCTGGGCCATCCAAGCCAGGGCCGCTGCCCTTGCCTGCCTCAGCATAGCGACCCTGGACTTCCTTGGTGGTCTCCCATCCAAGTATTAACCAGGGCTGACTCTGCTTAGCTTCTGAGATCTCAACAGATAAACTAGCTTGGGCTATCCAGGTCTGGGAACAGGGAACTGGCAGGTCTGACTGGCAGCCATTTTCTATTCACTTGCCTGGGAGTGAAAGCGAAAGTAAGTCTGCCATGAGGGTCCAGGGAACTAAGATGGCCACCGTCATTTTCCCTGCCCTTCTATGGGCCTTCCAGCTCCCTGTCTGTTCCATGGGATCTTTCCCTCTGAAGGGGAAAAGGGGGGGAAGGGCTCTTTAATCCACTCCAGCCTGTCCCAGATTGGGGAGGTTGGAAGCCCCAGGAATCAATTTCCCCTTCTTCCTCCTTGAATAGCTCAGCGGTTTGCTTGGGGTCTTCCCCCAGTCTACCAGCCTGTGTTCCTTCGCCTTCAGTTTAGGGGTTTTTTGGCCCCATAAGGGCTTACCATGATTCTGGGGAGGGCTAGAGGCTCCTGGCTTGACTGTTCGACCACACACCGGGTCCTCCGAGACCAGGGAGATTGCCGGGTCCATGGTGTCGCCCCAGTATCCTTGCAGACTCATCCGCTTCCCCTGATGTGCATTGGCTGGGGAGGCGACCTCCAGCCACAAGCTGGGCCTGGTGGGAATCTGCTTACACAGCCACAGCTGCTGGGGATCACCCACCACCATTGGCTGCCATTGCAGTCTGCCGCCGACCATGGCTCGAAATAATGAAGAGGGAGGGTCTCTCCCTTCTCGCTCTCTTCTTCTCATTCCTGGATCACTGCACTCTACAGAGCATCTGTGAAACATGTCCTGCTCAAGCAGCAGGGCCGGTGAGACTGGGATGTTCCCAGGGGACAGGCCCCTCCCTTTCCTGGATTGATCTGAGGAAACCGACCCTGTTCCAGAGGAGAAGCCTAATCCCCAAGAGTAAGGACTGCCTCACTCCCAGGACCCCCGGAGAAAGGTCCCTTCTGCTTCTTTGCATCTCCAATGAAGGCCCGTGCTCTCTTCATGGTGGCAGAGAAAGAACTCTTATAATTTATATTTTTATTGAGTATGTATTACTGGGGTTGCCAAGTCCGTTTCCTTACCGGCGGGGGGAAGTCCTCTGCCAGCCGGGAGCTTCACTTGCACGCGAGTGACATCAGCACGTTGGGGGCATTGCCAGGGCAACGCTCTGGCAATCGCCCCAAAACTCTATGGTATCATAGAGTTTTGGGGCGATTGCCAGAGCGTCGCCCTGGCAACGCCTCCAACGTGATGGCGTCACTTTCGGGTGATGCCATTGCGTGAGGGAAGTCATCCAGGCTGGACGACTTCAGGGGCGGGGTTTCCCCCGCCGGCCGAATGCTGGCCGGCGGATCGGGAACCCCTGTAGCGGGAGATCCCCCGCCCCCCGGGCTGACTTGGCAGCCCTATGTATTACCTATATTCATAAACACAATTCATTTCTTGATATTACACTCATTTTTAGCATTTTAACAGAGAGAAAAAAACAGCAAGATTACTATTTATCTAACAGAATAAAGGAAGGAAAACTGAGGGAAGAGTGCTCACCCTGCCCCCATCATGTGACCCTTTGGGCGGGAAAAGGGATACACTGAAGATGGGGGTGGGAAGGAGCACTCAGGCTCTAGAAAGGTCTTTTAGAAAGCTTGCTAGCTCCTCCATGGCCGGCCTGGGACTGTACAGAAGCCACGATGATGAACCAATCAAATTCCTTTGAGCAGCCTGGCACTTAAAGAGCACATTTGTAGTTTGAAAACATGCAGATCATGTTTGTAAAAAGCACCAGTGTCCAGAAAATGAATGGGCTCACTGCCATTCCTTCAGTACCTGTAGTCATCCTCCTTTTTTGGGGGGGGGGGTATTTTGCAGTAACACCTTAGAGACCAAAAATACTGTATTTTTCGCTCCATAAGACGCACCTGACCATAAGACGCACCTAGCTCCGCTCGGTGCCGTGGCTTGGGAAAAATGAGAGGGGTTTAAGACGCACACACTTTTCCCCCCACTTTTTTGGGGAGAAAAAGTGAGTCTTATGGAGCAAAAAATACGGTATTTTCATGTATCAAAGTCTCAGGAACCAGTATTTTTCTTTCATTTTCTGTAACATTGAATTCTCAGCTCCTTCTCCATCCCCTTAGTTTAACCAAGTCTTCTCTTTATCAGTTCAATCTAATTTTTATCTTTGCTTTAGCTTTCTGAATCAGGGGTTTTGACTGACTACAGTGATGCAATTCTCCTTCTTAAACCAGCAACAGGATAGGATAGATTTATCCGGCTCATCAACGTCCTTTGGCTCCATCCTCAGAACCGACACTGTTCTTGACTGCCTTTCAAATGCTTCTGTTACCCTTATTTATTTTGGGTCCACTCTATCACTCATTGCCAGAATTGCCCCCCAAATAACTGCTTTTCAAAACGATAACCAATCATGCCAGGCTTTCGGTGTAAACTGTTTACACACCAGACACTTGGAAACATCTTAGGTCTTGCCCAAATAAAGAAGGCATCAGAATGATCATCCAACTGTGCTGTTTGTATTCACTCAGCTTGAACACTTTTTAAAAAGAGCCCTTTGTGCAGTTCCAAATTTTTAATTTCATACTGTTTACTAAAAGCTTAGGAGACAGCCTCCAATGCTCCACAGAGGCAAAAAAACCGCTGGGAATTAGGTATTACCCCCCTTCCCTGTGCCCATGATGACAATGCAGTTAAAATCTGACAAAGAGGAAGGAGTAAAAGTGGTTCATGCTCATATAAACGCTGGACATTTCTGCAGTTAATGTGCAGTTCCAAATGTAGGACTGTACAGACATGATAAAAAATGCTTTTCTAGATGATGGTGTGATTTTTCCTCCTTCTTTTTAAAAGAAACCCATAGAAGTTTCTGGAAGAAAATGACTATCAAATACAATGCTTACAACAGTAAAATGATTTCCGAGACACACTATTCATAATTAATAGCAGGTTCACTTTCTGGAAAATGCGCTACCATATGACTTTAAAGGAGGCATTTTGTTCCTGTGAATAATCCTTTATTTGTACACATCACAAAAAAATAATTTTATTCCATGTGTTCATTTTCTGAAATATGTCTCAGTCATAAATAACAATTAAAAAAGAATGTCTCACTGTAAGAACTTACCTTGAAATCTGATTAACAAACGGCTTCAATTCTCTCGGGTCGTAGGCGCGCGCAAAAGCCCAGCAAACATAGCAAGCCGCATCCCTGACATTGGAGCCAACACTGCAGGCACCTCGCTTTTCATCAAAGGTCAGTCCTCTTAAAATCACAGGAACAACTGTGGAGAATTTCAAAATAGGAAACATGAACAGGATGTGGAAACTTTGGTAAATGAAGAGTAGGGCTGCCAAGTCAGCCCGGGGGGCGGGGGATCCCCCGCTATAGGGGTTCCCGATCCGCCGGCTGGCATTCGGCCGGCGGGGGGAACCCCGCCCCAGAAGTTGTCCGGTGAGGACGACTTCCCCCGTGTAATGATGTCACCCGGAGGTGACGTCATCACGTTGGGGGCGTTGCCCTGGCAACGCCCCAACGTGATGATGTCACCTCCGGGTGACATCATTACGGTGCCGTGGCACACGCGCGCGCAAAGTGCATGCGCCAGAAGAGCTCCCGGGGGGAGAACAACTCCCCCCCGCCGGTAAGTCGCCGGTACTTGGCAGCCCTAATGAAGAGTGCAGACTACTAGTTAAAAGTCTGTACAGTTGTTAATTACATGGGGGGGGGGGGGGGGGGATGAGAAAATTCCAACCACAGTTATTATGTTATCTCCCTTCCTATATCAGAATATGAAACAGCACAATGAAAGAAAAAGGTAGCTTTATAGAACAATAATCTTGCTATGGGAAAAAGAACTTAAGTAATCTAACAAGGAACATCCCATAAATATACATGAACAAGTGGGGACACGCAAGAAACTTGTGGGAGTAACTGTCCCATTCCCTCCATCTTTGCTTCCTCCCTTCTCCCCTACTTCCCTCACTCTTACTCCCTCCTGCCCCCTCTTTTCTTTCTCTCTCCTCCAGGCCTGTCACTTTCTTTCTTTCTGCCCCCTCACTCCATCCCTATCTCTTTCTTTTTCTGCCTCCCCACCTCATCCCTCCATTCTGTTTCAGCCTCACCTCACCTCCCCATCTCATCATAGAGTGGTCATATCATTCGACAAATAAATACCAGTATCAGTTTCTGTTTTTACCCCTTTTTGTTTTTATTTTGGCTGTCTCATTTAATGTTAATAAAAAGCAAATTTGCATATTTTTCAATAAAAATGTGTGTGTGATACATGTTCATGTGTTTCAGCTCTCAAACATCTGACACTTATTCTAGGTGGCTCATATGTTAAGCAAGTTTGCCCACCCCTGGTATATTGCAATAGTCCACCCTCCAAAGCAGCCATTTCCTCCACGGGAACTGATCTCTGCCATCTGGAGACCAGTTATAATTCTGGGTGACCATCTGCTTCACCCGAAGGTTGGCGATGCTAGGTCCCCTAGAAGAAATGGCTGCTTTGAAGAGTGGAGTCTACGGCATTGTACCCTTCTGAGGTCCATCTCCTCCTCAAATCCCACCCTCTCCAGGCTCCACCCTCAAATTGCCAAGAATTTCCCAACTAGGAGTTGGCAATACTATCTCCCTACCACCCAACAACCAACTTACCCTTATCTGCTCCTCTGTCTTCAGCTTTCCATCCCCTACCCCACCCTGTAGCTTCTACTCAGGAAATCTAGTTTTTCTCCACAGTGGCAACCAAAGCAGCTTCCTCACTCCTTCCTTTTATTCACACAACCACCCTGTGATGTATGTTAGACTGAAAGTATATGACTCGTCCAAAATCACTCACAGCAAGCTGGGACCTGAACCTGGGTCTCAAAAACCCTACACTGAAGCTCTGATCACTAAACTACACTGGATTTCATAGTGTGGCTGTTGAGCAATATCAAGCAGCCTGGCCAACTTACATCATGCAAGTCGGGTGTCACCAAGTCACTCAGGGGCTGCTGTCACGAGATGGGCCAGAAATGCTGTATGGACGCTGTCAGAGCGCAGAGCAAGTAAGGCAAGAGCGCCGACTCAAGAACTGTAGTCACGGTCCAGTCCGAGGTTATGCAGACTCAGGAGTCTAAGCCCAAAGGTCAGTCCGTACAGCAGGGTCTCAGAATCTGAGAGTTACTCACAAGCAGGTTCAGGAGCAAGGTGAAGGCAGAGTCAGAAAACAGTCCAAAGAGTCACAGGGTTGAAGCAGGATCCAATGCTGTGTCCACAGAGTCAGAGAGATTTTGACTTGTGGCTTTCATGCCTAAGAGCCTCCTCTGGCTGGTTTTTACAGCCATATGCTTGAGGGCCATGCTTACAGCCAGCCGCTTGGGAGTAATCCTGCAACAACTCAAGCAGCTGGTGTCCGGTCAGGAGGCACGCACTCTGCCCTCTCCCCTGTAGTTCTGTTTGTAACCTCTGTCTGCAGCACTCTAAGGGCTGGAAACAATCAACTGAGTTTCACCTGTTGAATCAGGGCTGTAGGGTGCCGTGGCTCTGCACCTGCTGTTGGGTATAATCTTCCTGCTTGCCAGCTGCTGCTGACTCAGAGCTGGCCACAAGGGGCTTCTCCTGAGGAGTCCTTGCTCTCACTGAGCCCTGGCTGACTCACAACAGCTGGTGTCAGGCAGCCCAGGATTGCCAGCCTCCAGGTGGGACCTGGAGACCCCCAGAATTACAACTGAACTCCAGACATCTGTCCCCCTTGAGAAAATGGCTGCTTTGGAGGTGGATTCTGGCATTATACCATGCTGAGGCCTCTCCCCTGCCCAAACCCTGCACTTCTCAGACTTCTCCACAAAATCTCGCCAATGAATCCTCCCTCAGAGGCCAAAATAGGCTTGAAAAGGGCCCTGCCCCTCCTCCTGCCTTTTGACTCATAAAAACCCAGTCTGGAATCCTGTGGATGCCTAGCAACAGGCACTGAGAGAATTCTCTTTTTTTCTCTCATTTTCAGATATTTTAAATTCCCCAACGTATTTTTTTTTTTAGATTTCACATTTTTCTGTAAACCTGGGGTCCTTTTTAGAAAGATCTGTCTTGCCCATTCACGGCTCCAGTTACCAGATTTAAGTATCCAAAGATTTGCCAACCTCCCTACTAGAATGTAAGATATCCAATGCTGAAGGGCAAAAAGTCTACAGACAAGCACTGCTATGACTGAGGGAGGGGTAGCCATGTTTACCACTTGCCCTATAGTTTAAAGAGCTATAGTCCTGTGTACTGGAACACTAGGGAAGCACTCAGCTAGTGTCACCATATTGTGACTGGATAGCATGACTTCCTCCAAAAGAGAGGGGCCCTATTAAGGCAATAACTGTATTTTAAGGAAGTTTCCAGCTTCACAGTTAAAACGATGCATTTTAGTGTGACAGGAAATTGCAAGAAGTTTAGAAAACAAAGCCCACATATCAAAAATATTGTTACTTATTTATTATTTCATTTATACCCCACCTGTCTCCTCAGCTAGGGACCCAAAGCATCTTACACCATTTTGCTCACCTCACAACACCCCTGTGAGGTAGGTTAGGCTGAGGGTATATGATTGGCCCAAGGCCACCAAGAAAGCTTCTATGGAAGACTGGGGATTGGAGCTTGGGTCTCTCAGTCCAACACTCTAACCACTACACTGCATTGGCTGCAGAACTGATTCAGGATGTTCACTTCAGAATAAGAACATTATATAATCCACACATTAATTTGGAGCCTGCAAAGTTGATGAAGATAGCATAAAAATTAGCCACTGCCAAAGCCATCCTTGAGTACAGAGAAAGCTGCCCACACAAGAATTAAGAGCCATGTGTTTACTGATTATTCAGTAAATGATTTAAAATAAATTATAAAGAATCTCAATACATAGAATCATAGAATCACAGAATCATAGAGTTGGAAGGGACCTCCAGGGTCATCTAGTCCATCCCCATGCATAATGCAGGAAATTCACAACTACCTCCTCCCCCCCCCCAACACACACACACCCCAGTGACCCCTGTTCCATGCCCAGAAGATGACAAAAAACCTCCAGGATCCCCGGCCAAACTGACCTGGAGAAAAACTGCTTCCTGACCCCAAAGTGGTGATCAGCATTTCTCTGGGCATGTAAGAAAGGCCCACAACCCTTCCTGCCCTCTCTCTCATGATCTGCCTAAGTTCACAGAATCAGCATTGCTGTCAGTTGGCCATCTAGCCTCTGCTGAAAAACCTCCGAAGAAGGAGAGCCCACCACCTCCTGAGGAAGCCTGTTCCACTGAGGAACCACTGTGTCAGGAAGTTCTTCCTAGTGTTTAGCCGAAAACTCTTCTGACTTAATTTCAACCTGTTGGTTCTGGTCCAACCTTCTGGGGCAACAGAAAACAACTCCACACCATCCTCTATATGACAGCCCTTCAAGTACTTGAAGATGGTGATCATATCACCTATCAGTCATCTCCTCTCCAGGCTATACATACCCAGCTCCTTCAACCTTTCCTCATAGGACTTGGTCTCCAGACCCCTCATCATCTTCGTTGTTCTCCTCTGGACACATTCCAGCTTGTCTGTATCCTTCTTAAACTGAGGTGCCCAAAACTGAACACAATACTCTAGGTGAGGTCATGTCACATTTTGAGAAAATAAAATTGAGGTAAGACTTGACTGAAGAACTTGCACATTTTTCACCTTTCCCATAGCATACCATATAATCTTCCTGAGCAAGAGCTATTGTGAGTAATCCTAGGTAGGCCTACTAAGAAGTAAGTCCTATTTTATTCAGTGGTACTTATTTTGAGGAAACTGGTTTTAAGACTGTAGCCACTGTTTCCTAAACTCACTGGTTCCTAAACTCAGTACCCTCAAGCATGGTACATTTTGCTTATGGCACACACAACCATTTGGATACAAGCAACTTAAATCAGCCCTGTTCACAGGTTACATTGAATACATATACAATCCATGTACAGTATTACACTTGATTTTTATGTTTAACACATGTACTACCTAACACACAGCTGAATGCATGTGCTACTTAATGCATAATTCAATGCAGTTTATTCAGGTACTAGTCCCTGATTTCATCTATAAAGTGAACATCTATAGGCTCTTTCTTACAAACAGATGTATTCATGTATATGCAGGATGTACACATGTTCACTATAACACATGAACAGGACTGGTAAGTGTATTAGTCCCTTGGTCTTTAAGAGGAAAGGTGATGTTCTTGTTGTAACTGTCATCACGCTGACTATGCCAGACTTGTTCATTTTCATCAACAGGACATTCTACTGGCACTAGAAGACCTTAGGAGGCATAACAAAATCAACGGACGTTGATCAGATCAAACTAAAACTCTGTATGTTCTTTTTCATTCTCACTCTCACAGGACTTCTGTGATACAGGTATTGTCATTATACCAAAAGGCTTAAAGACAGAGATTTGATCAATTTCACACGGTGGTCATTTTTGGTCTGAATAAAAAGCAATGGCCCTTTAAATAGCTAAAGGGCAAACTGTGTGTTTACAAAGCCCCCTGTGTTTTAAAAATGTTAATAAAGAATATATATGAGGTTAAAGTTAGGTAAAGGATATAAGCAATATAAAAACACAGAATGTGTCCAAGGGCAACGTTCATAAAACACATGGGACCCCCGAAATTTCTACGTGGTTGGAATGTCCTGGCCAAGCATAATAAAAACAAAAGTTCAGTCAGATGAGAATACCTGTCGGCACTGCCTCCTCATGAAAAGAGTGAGCCTTCTGCTGCCTTCCTTCCTTCCTCTCCACAACTATACAATCTCACTTGTAATTTTGGCAAAACTTGATGCACAGACCAAACTGTAATTAGGCCCCTCGGACAGAAATAATGCAGACTGAATTTGCCAAATGGATCCTACAAATGGAGCTAACAAATGAAAGGGTTCAAAAGGAGTAGGACGTGTTAGCTTCAACCCAGCCCACAACTGGATCTGAGGAAGAAAGTTTTTCTCAGATTTGTTGTTAAGTTTGCATCATGCAAGGCATATGTTTTAGCAACATGATAAAACAGCCCTGCAGTCTTATAACTTGCAAGGCTAATGAAGGTTCTGAATAAAATCTTTCACACAGTTCCAATGGTGCAATAGCAAAACCTACCAGCTGCACAGGTTTCCCCAGAAGACTTCCTTTCAGCATCAGTTAGCCCAGTAATAGTGTTTGAACACAGTGCTACTTACTGAACTGCATGTAATTTAATCAACTGCTCTAGCCTACAGAAACAACAGCCTTCAGGGGAAGCAGAATTTGCTTAACCCTTTCACTTTTTCTAAGCTCCTCCCCTTAGAAGAAAAAATATCCTCCCTCCCGGGAGCAGCACTAATAGTGGATGGGGCAGGTGCCACTCACACCGAAGAGGGCTGACTTCTCTTAGCAGAATCAGGGGAACTATTTCAGCAAGGTGGATTTAGAGACTATCCACAAAGGCATGTTTAAAAATTAAAATATTATGGTGTACTCTTTAGAGCAGCAACACTTGCAATAGAAAATGAAAGAAGTAGACAGGTGAAATTGTGCCCTACTTATCAGAAGGGTGGTTATGTGGCGTTTCTTCAACCATTGCGTTGTTTGTGTGGGAACTAGATACAGATAACAAAGAACAGGTGCTGGTACAACATTAACAAAAGAAATCGGTATACACCCACTCTAAAGTCTTAAGTGCACTTACAATATATAAATTGCATAAAAAGTAAAGACGTATGAAACTCCACTTTGTGGGAAAGCCACAAAGCAGAACTGATAGTTTAGAAGTCTATATTTTATGAAAAGGAAAAGAAAATAAACTCTAACAGCAGCGTTACAGCCTTGAAATATGTAGTTTAACTTGTTTTCAGGTGTGTTGAATAAACTGGTGAAAAAATAGATTTAACTGGTTATACAGGAACATCGAAACAGCCCCTGGAGGCAGTCTTTGGAAATCTGCCATAAATTTCTTCTTGTGAAGATTAAACATTCCTGCTACTGATACCACCATTTATGTTGTTTGTTCTACCTTAAACTTAAGATTAGTAAGGGGGAAAGGCTGATTTTGTATAAAGTGTAGAGAAAAATGCTCTACCCATCATGACAGAAGTCTTTGCCTTGGGAAACAAAAATGAGAGGTGTCAAACTGCAGTTACAACATTTCTAACCTCAAGGAAGAGTCAGATCTCACAATGAGCAATTCCACATCAAAATAAAGGGTCTCTTGAGTAGAACAACAATGTTCAAGAGATACAGTGGTAATTAACATTACAAAGAAGCAGGAGAAAGACTATCAATATTTCCCTGCTTCTAACTACATATGTCAAAAAATATCTGTAACTTTCCTCTGTCATCTTTTTGCATCCAAAAAGAAAGACAAAAAGGAAGGGGGAAATTTTAATCAAAGACCTATCATCATTACCACCTCAATAGCAAAGTTTCAGCATAGAGATGGTAGCATTCACTTGTCTATTTGTATTTTTTTTTTAATTCTGTATTATAAATTAGTTTCATTCTGGTTAGCTCCCTTGTATGCTTTACAGGAGAAATTAAATTGGTAAGTGAGGCACATCACCTCTAAATGTCTTTCCTTGAGAACCCACCGGAGTTCCCATAAGCCAGCCGTGACTTGATAGCAAACAAAGGTGGCTCAAATAAACAAACATCCAGAGGACTGGAATTGTAGGTGACCTGATTAATACTGAAAATATTATAGAGCCAGTTTGGTGCAGTGGTTAAGTGCGCGGACTCTAATCTGGGAGAACCGGGTTTGATTCCCCACTCCTCCACTTGCACCTGCTGGATGACACTGGGCAAGCCATAGCTCTGTACCAGCTGTTCTCTCAAGGACAGTTGTCTCAGAGCTCTCTCAGCCCCACCTACCTCACAGGGTGTCTGTTGTGGGGAGGGGAAGGGAAAGCAGTTTGTAAACCGCTCTGAGACTACAAGTGAAGGGTGGGGTAGCAATCCAATCTCTTCTTCTTCTAATAGTCAATAATAGTCAACAATAATCACTTCTTCTACTGCTCTAGTTCTGATACATGTAGGGATATTGAGTGGATATTTAAACTTACGATTTTAAGTCAGCAATACTCATCTCCTTTTGTGTTTTATGTAAGCCAGCTTTTAGTCATCTTTATCCCACTTGGCAGATGCCATGTTGGGGACCCCTGTCTTACTAGTAGCTGGACTACATTAAATTTTTTTAAAGAAGCATCCTACCTTCACTGAATTATACCGAACCAATGGACAAATATCCTTCTGTGTTAAGGACATGTATGAAAAAAGTCAGAAGATTATGCAATCAACATAATCAAATATTGCCACTTACATCTACCGTATTTTTCGCTCCATAAGACGCACCTGACCATAAGACGCACCTAGCTCCGCTCGGTGCCGTGGCTTGGGAAAGGTGAGGGGGGTTTAAGAAAAAGTGAGTCTTATGGAGCAAAAAATACGGTAATTTAAAATGGAATACTTTGTATACAAGAGGTACAATAATGGAGAACAACGTTGTAAAAATGGGATAGACTAAGCTAGGTTTGCCCAGTTAATTAAACTCACAGATATGTAGTACACAGAATGGAGAAAGTCTGCTTCTTTTAGGTAATGCACTATACAAGGGCACAGATTATATTGACACAGATGAATTAATAAACCTTTACCCTGTATTATTAGAGAAACACAAAAATGTTTAAGATAATATTGCATGCATGAAGTCTTTTGCATTTGCTAAGATGGCTTATAACTAAGGTCCAGAGTTTTCAGAGAAAAGCACTGTGGGAGAATCCCCCCCCCCCCAAATTCTCAAACCTTTCACCCTCAGCCTAAGGAATTAAGCCTTTCTTTAAGTACCTAGATAAAACCATCCTCATTTCCAAAGGTGCTTACCATGCAGTTGCCCCTACTGGGGATCTATAATCTAGTGAGAAATTCTCAAAGATGGTACCTAATGCATTGAGGAGCAGAGCTTCGGTATTTGAAAAAAGTTGTGTTAAATGCCCCCATCTAATTGTCTGACACCACCATGAAATAGTATTAAGAATCATCCCTTTCCCCACAACTGCAATTTGCCTTTCCCTGAAGAAATTCAGCTCGCCTCGCCAGTGTCTCTTTCTATAAACTCCCCATTCCTCCTCAAGGAAATACATTCCTCTTTTTGTTGTTGCTGTTTTTGCCATCACATCACAGCCGATTTATGGAGATCCCATAGAGTTTTCAAGGCAAGAGATGTTCAGAGGTGGTTTGCCATTGTCTGCCTCTGGGTCAGGACTCTGGTATTCCTTGGTGGTCTCCCATCCAAACACCAGTCAGGGCCGACCCTACTTAGCTGCTGAGATCTGATGAGATCAGGCTAGCCTCCACTATCCAGGCCAGGGCAAATTCCTCTTTTTACTCCCTTTCTTATAAGTTCTACTTTAGAACTACTGCAAAAGCCCTTTTGTGATTATTTAAATCTGTTTTCTGACAAGTCCTTTCACACTAGCATTTCAATTAACTCCTTAAAATCCTCTCTAGACACTCTCTTTTTTAGTCTAGCATCACTCGCTTGCTTCCTCATTACAATAAATGGCAAAGAAACAGCAATAATTAAAACATAATGCCAGATATTGTACCTATTCTATATTAATCTGGGACTGTCTCAAATCCACCACGTCAATACACATACTCTTCATGCACACACAATGATCACAGTTAATCAGTTCATGAACCACACTCAAATGCAGCACCATCAGGACGCTTTTAAGATGACCACAACCAGGAATGACCATGTCCATTCACTTTGAAGATACATAAAGCTTCCATCACCTTATGGAGAAGATCTAACACACTGAACAGCAGCATATCTGAATGGCAGGGATGTAAAATATTGTGTTTAAATGTCAGGGATTTGTTTACCATTTATATGCTGCTGTAAACATTTAATCAAGCCTGGCAACATTATTTAGCAAGCAGAAATTACTCCTTTTTGCTAATGTGTGTGCCCAAAGTAAAAACGCGGTCACTGCTGGGAAAAGGAGGCAGTGGACTAGGGCAGGGGTGGGCAAACTGTGGCTCGGGAGCCGCATGCGGCTCTTTCACATATATTATGTGGCTCCCGGCAGGGCGGCTGGGGAAGCTAAATATCATTAGCAAACAGATATCATTGGACAAATTAATATCATTATCAATATCTGCTTTTACCCCTTTTGTTATTATTTTTGGCAGCCTCATTTAATGTTAATAAAAAGCCAATTTGCTTATTTTCCAATAAAAGCAGGTAATATTTGTTCATGTCTCGTGGCTCTCAAACATCTGATGTTTATCCTATGCGGCTCTTCCGTTCAGCAAGTTTGGCCGCCCCTGTTCTAGGTGGCTCTTGCGCTGAGCAAGTCTGCCCACCCCTGGACCGGGGGATGCTCATTCTGCTGGCAGAGCTACGGCTGCTCCCTCTGCACTTTAGTGGACTGATATTATTATACAATTATGTGTTTCCTGTAATTCTACATCTTGTATTTTATATACAATACTTCTTTATTATACATAAAAAAGATATATAAACAATCACAATATAAACGTTTTATATATACCGTATTTTTCGCTCCATAAGACACACCTGATCATAAGACGCACCTTGTTTTTAGAGGAGGAAAACAGGAAAAAATGAAACAGAAAGAAAGAGAGAGAGAGAGAAAGGAAGAAAGAAAGGTGGGGACAGAGAGAGAGACAGAAAGACAGACAGACAGACAGAAAAAAGGAAAGGAAGGAAGGAAGGAAGGAAGAAAGATAAAGGAAAGAAGAGAGACGTCGGCATGCCATGCAAAGCCAGGCCTTTCTGTGCAAAGTAGCCACGGAGCTTAATCTGTGGGCGGGGCTTTCTGCTGCTGGCTGTCTTAAAGGGGGAAAGCACTTAAAGGGAAAGAGTACTTAGCCTGGTGGGGTTTTTCCTGCCGTTTCCCTTTTAAGTCTTAACAGCTCAGGCCCAGCAGGGAGGGGCGGGGAAGGCTGGGATGCCAGCCTGAATGGCATTCCCCTGCGTTCGTGCTGAAGAAAGAGCCCTGTTACAGGTAAGAAAAACTCCGTATTCGCTCCATAAGACGCACACACTTTCCCCCCCACTTTTTTGGGGGGAGGAAAAGTGCGTCTTATGGAGCGAAAAATACGGTAATTATTCAAATTCTTAGTGTTTTATTACAGAGGTATTTTTTTTGCAGTTGTTGCCCTCTGCACTCAAGGCGTGAGTTCCTCCCTTACTGCCTGCCAGGCTCTTTCCCACGCCACCAAGACTCAGCAGCAGGAGTTAGCCAAAGCTCTGGACACTGCGCCAAATGCAGCCTAGCAATGGCAATGTATGGCTAGTGTGCCCGTCTGTCTCCTCCGCCCTCCTGGAGCAGTTTGCTCTTGTCCCTTGCAGCTACTGTCAGACTTCCTCCAGAGGCACCTTCTTGCTCTCACGCTTCCGATTCTCCCTCAATCCACAGCAGGGCTTCCCCTCCAGTCACTGGAATGTGCCCCGCACAAACCTGGAGAGAGATTAGCTGTATTCACGGCATTGGTGCGGCAACATTGCCATGGCCACACCCAGCCCAATCCCGATACTCCTTTTTGGGTGCAACCTTCAAGACAGTGTGTGCTTCCTACTTTGGAAATGTGAGTTTGTTAACGTTTAAACAATTAACTGTTTAAGCTATTAAACTAACCCTTGCTTTTAAAAAACAAGATTGACATCCCTACTGAAAGGCTCAGTGGCCAGAACCATCTATTGTATTTTCAGATTTGAAGAGTCAGAAGTTTAGAAGCCACCTCAATGTTTAAGGCACATAATCATGATTTTCATCAATTAGATACTCTCTCTCCAAGTTCCCTCTATGGCACCAAGTCTTCAGCATCTGGAAAAGGAAGCCATTCTAGAAGACTGAGGCTCACTTCAGACATAAGTTGAAACCTTAGTTTGTAAAACCAGGATTTTGCTTACAGGTAATCATTCAAATCCAGGTTTGCGCAGGCGTACTGGTTTCACCATATTTCCTCTCTCCTCCACTGAGAGCAAGATAATACCCTAGCCTGCAACACAGTGAGGACAGTACCGGGAAATATTACACAATTAAGGCAGTTGGGCCATCACACAAAACCACAGTTAAGACTACCTGAGGATGGTAACCCAACTTCAGATCCTACTCACGTATCCTAAACAATCCTATTTCATGGAGTGGCCCACATATGGATGATCATGCTAATTATGGTAGTGGCGGCGGAAAGTGCTGTCGACTCACAGCCAACTTATGGCTATCACATTGGATTTACAAGTCAACAGACGTTCAGAGGTAGTTTGCCATTCGCTACCTCCACTTTGCAACCTTGGATTCTTTGGTGGTCTCCCATCCAATTCTAACCAGGGCTGACCCTACTTAGCTTCCGAGATCTGAGAAAATCAGGCTAGCCTGGGGAATTCAGACCAGGCCCATACTAACTACAGTTATGTATGTATTTATTTATTTTGACCTATATCCCGCCCTCCCTACATTTGTAGGCTCGGGGCGGGTACCAACACACACACACACAGACAGACACACATAATCTCCATTCTCAGAAACTCCAGGATCACGCAAGTTTGAGACCTAAAATTCAAGTCCTACTTGCCTGAGGATTTTAATGTCCATATTTGCCAAGATGATCCATTCATCATTGAAAGTCTGAGACCACAGTCCAGTTCTAGGTTAACACTTGCGCACAAAGTTTGTTGCATATCGGTTTTTCATCGCAAATCAATTCTTTAATGTTTTCCTTGCCTATTCTTTGTCTGTTTTGACAACAAACTAAGAAAAGCAGATTTTTTTCATGACACCACATTTAAATACAGTATATCCTAACACAGTAATTTTACTGTCAAATCTAAACTCCAGTCAACTTCTAAAAACTGGGGGGGAACACCTAAATGTGATAACCAACCAGACTTCCGATCTGGGGGGAAAAATTCAAAAATTTGTAGCACAACTAAATACACAAGATGGGGACCATTCAAAAACAAGGGCAACTTGCCCACAGAGGTGTAGAACAACCAAAGATGCTGTTACATCAAGGAAATTAGATAGCATCACTAGTAAGAAACTCAACCAAAGACCCTCAAAAGCTGATGATGATGCTTGCTAGACCACGCAACAGATTACTGATGGCTACATAATACCCAAGAATTTGGGTATTTTCATTCAGTCTCCCCACAGCATATAGTGAGAACTTCAGTTTCTTAAATAATATGAAATAGTAGCAGCAGTAAATAGGAGGCCAGGCCAACTTGCTAATTCATAAATTAGCCAGCAGGAAGTCTTAGTGAAATGTAGGAGTGCTCCACCCATTGCTGTTAACTCCTATCTTCCATGAGTCAGAAGTTTAAACTGTATCAAACTTCAGACTGCACTAATTTCCTCTGTAAAGAAAGCCCTTCTACTCCCAAGAAAACTCAGAGAGTATTGTCCAGTCAACTTGCCCAGACTTGTAATATATTACCAAAGCAAGGATTTGAAGTCATTAAGAAGGACAAAAGGATGCTTTGAAAGGGTGTTAAATATAAATCAACAATTGTGCAAGCAGTACTGAAAGAGGGCATTTAAGAGGAAACAGGGCCGAATTCTTGCAGATTCAGAGCCATGCCTGAGCTTAAAATGGTTCCAGCTACATCTCTCACATGAAGTACCAAACTGAGGAGTCATTCCTCTGAGTAAGACTCTCTGCTTGTTTTCAGCACCTTTTTTCAAATTAAAGGAGTAAAAAGGGACAATTGCTTATAGAGAAATCCAATACTTTATTGTAGCTGTGATTTGGCTGAGAGCCCACCGCTACCTGACACCCCTCCCCCGCAAAGAAAAGTAGAAGCAGACATTTATGATCTTCACAATTTGAGTGTGTGTGTGGGGGGGATACTGATCAAAGCACTTTATACATACTTTGGTATCTAACATGAGAGCCCAGGGTGGGGTGGGGACAAATACTAGGAGATTATTGTTGGAATGAAATTCCATTTCAGAATATATTGGCATCAGTCCTTTCAATCAAAGAGATACGGTGTGTTTCTGTGTGTGTGTGTGTCTGTGTGTTGTGCTGTCAAGTCACAGCCAACTTATGGTGACCTCATAGGGTTTTCAAGGCCAGAGACGAACAGAGATGGTTTGCCATCGCCTTCCTCTGCACAGTGACCCTGGGATTCTTTGGTCTCCCATGCAAACACTAACCAGGGCCAACCCCGCGTAGCTTCCAAGATCTGATGAGCGTAGGCTAGCCTGGCCATCCAGGTCAGGGCTGGATCAACCCAGGAATTACATGGCCTCCAGTGTGAATATTGTGCTTTGCCCCTTTTGAAAGGTGTCAACCAGCAGGTGACTGATCTACATGTACACAACAATTATCCAACAGAAGTGCAACAGATTTACCTAAACAACGATCAACAGGTACTAGTTTTGCTAGGTCAATTTGACCAGCTATGTCCATTAATGAAGAAAACGAGCAGCATCCTGTCTCCAAGGCTATGTTCCCTCAACTTGCAGATCCAGGTATTTCACTCCACTGCCTCCGGTTTAATAATACAATGCCTGCTGCACTTGCACGTTGTGCTCTACTTCAGGTACAGCCCAGTTGAGCAGGTCTGCCTAGCAGCAACCATTTCCAGGGAGTGGCTGGGTTTTAATAAGCTCTTAGCTTCACTAGGATCATGCCCAGGGGCCAACATCACTACCACAGCTTCCTTCAGGTAAACCAGGGCAAGGACAGAAAACTAAAATAGGCCATTTTCGCAGAGCTGGGAGAAGGGCTGGTAAACTCAAGGCTCCCAAATGTAGCCCACAGCACCCCTGCACCAGACACCATAAAAATATTACTGATATATCTTCAGGGCTAGAAAGCAATACCTAATTAAATCAAAGGGGCTGACCTAACAGTACCTTGCTATAGTTTGCCTAAACAGCTTCTTTGGCAGTCCATTTAAAACTAGCTGCACAGATGTCAGGAAATGTGGAATTTGTAATTTAAGGCTGGTAAGATGGGGAGCGGCAATACTCTCGTACGAGAGGGTTTTGAAGGCAAAACAGCAGCATGCTGCAAAGAAGCTAAGTTGGAAGGGACTTGAAAACTGCACTGAGTCCAGAGTTTTAGCTGGTAAACTATGAGGAGCTACATTAATATTGATGAAGGGACTGTGACAGGCACAATGGGCTAATATGTCATACTGCTGTTAGACTGTGAAATTAAAAAACTCCACAGCCCACAAAAGATCAAAATGAAATAATGAATGTCATTTTTAAGGTGCTACTGACCTTTGTTTTCTTTTGCTAGAACAGAGCCACCCCTTTGCAATCATCATAAGAAAGTGCTAGATTGAAAGGATTTTTTTAGAAGCTAATCACGGTTACTACTGCTGCCTCCTATCAAAACCAGGGATGAGGGCAGAAATAATGGGTATACCCTGGCCCTTACTGAAAAAACTGCAGCCCTCCCTACAAACCTTCTGAGCTTGCAGTCTCTGGCGGGGCTTTTGTTTTTTTTGTAGAAAAAGCCCAGCATGAACTCATTAGCATAAAAGGCCACACCCAACGGCAGAAACTCATTAGCATATTAGGCCACACCCCTGACAGCACAGCTCCCTCCCAGGATCGGCTTCCCCAGGTGCCCCGTAGCTTACAGGGTGCATGGGAACCCCAAGGGAAGGAAGGCAGTTTCTGGATAGGCTTCCCCAGGCGCCCCACACCTGTGGGGCGCCTGGGGAACCCGAAGAGGGGAGGCAGTTTAAACTGCCTTCCCTCCCTGGATCAGCTTGGCTTCCCCAGGTGCCCCACGGTTTGCAAGGCGCCTGGGGAACCCGGGGGGGGGGGGGAGGCTGTCGGTGTGGCCAACTTAGAAGCCAGCCAGAACTCCGTTCCTATGTGTTCCTGCCCCAAAATAGCCCTAGTCTCTAGTACACAGTATACCAGCAACAACTCTGTAGACAGGGGAGTTTTCTAGCTAGCTTTGGTGAAGTTTTTTTTTTAAAAAAATCAAGGAAGAATGACAGAATTTATTTAAAACATTCTTATCCAATCTTTTCATGCAATTAGGACCCCCAAGGCAGTGAACAGATAGAAAAAACATGAAACCAACTTAAAAAACAACAACAACCAACCATATATATTAACAATTTAAAACACAAAAAGGAAGAGTGTTGATAAAGGAATGCCAAACAAAAACAAAGAAGTCTTCACCCACCGGCAGAAGATACCAGTGGAAGGGGGGTGTCACTTGAGTATTCTACTGTGAACCCAAGACATGTGTCATATGTATCAAGGATTTTGCTGTCCCAGTAATGGAACAAAATCAGACATTCCATCAATTAAGAAATGGGGAAACAAATGCCAGGCCAATGTATCCAGTCTAAAACTAGGATGTGAAGATTTACATACAGTGGGGTGAATCCAATCATCCTCTGAGGAGATTTCTTCCAACTTACGTGCCTCTTTCTTCAATGGCTGTTAAACCATAACTGGGAAAAAGCATTTAGGAGAGCACAGCATAGAGTGGGGCAACCCAGGGCCCTGTACCGACTAGACTACTAGAGGATGGGGGGCCAGGGAGTCCAGGAAAGACTGGACACTGAAGCTTGCCAACCATCAGATCTCTGATGTGGTCCAAACACACATGGAGGCTTTGACTGTTCAACTTAATAATCAAATCAGCTGAGATGGCTGTAAGGCATACACAAGAACTAAGAAGGTCTACCTATAAATTATCAACAACCTTTAGAAGACAGCAGAGAATTAGCGGCTAGTGGAAAGGTGCCTATTTCTCCCATCAGTCTAAGTGGGCATCATGTCTTATAAAACTCTAATTCATCCAAGAGGCATAAAATATAAGCACCCTGGCTCAAGACAGGATGTTAACCTTGAACTATAGGAATCCTTTAGTTTGCCAATGATCAAAAGTCTTGTTTTTTTAAAAAAGCTATATGTTTGAGTGCTTACATTTATAATACATAATTTGAAAGGACTATACATTTGAAAGATTTATATCTATCCTTCCCACTATTTAGATTCCCAAGGTGCCTTACAAATAAGTGTGAACAAAGCTGCTCAGAGCCTCAGCAAGGGCAGGCTTCCACATGTAGATCTCTCATGCGAGAACAAACAAACAGGCGCACTTGACCTAAACCTGATGTCCATGCCAGAGGGTAAATATGCCACTGGTGCAGGCTCAGCTGTGGGGCAAAAAAACAAACTCTTCCTGGAAGCACCTCCTCCTCAGACCACTGTGGGAGTAAAGCAGATGACAATAGGCATATAGGATTGGTCAGGGCTGCTCCTCACAGACATGAGATTGGATGACAAACCCACACGAGAGAGGGCAATGGAATTACTGTCCTTCCTGAAGAGTGTTTCTGGCTGCCTTGGCCCAAGCAAGTCGCATAATGGCTCACAATGTCCCGGTTGGGGGGCTCTGGGTTGCTCATGCCACACTAGTCTTCACAGCTAGTTTGAGTAGTTAGTAACTTGTACTACTTGTGAAAGCTCAGGTGCTAGTGAACCAGAATTGGTATGTCAGTCCCCGCTTGACATCCAGCCTTTCCCTATCGCTATATAGCTCAGACATCAACTGTGGTGCTAAATGAGGTAGTAAACTGGCCTATACAGCCAGTCCCATTAAGTTTTTTCCAATTTTTAGGTGAAAGATGGGCTTTTACTTTGTTTTTACAAGCCCCATTTTGGGAGCATCTTTCTTTTTCCACTATATCAGGGGTGGGCAAATTGCGGCCCGGGAGCCACATGCGGCCCGCCATAGAGTTTTTGGTGGCCCGCCAAGACAGTCGGCCACGTGGTGTGATAGGGCACATTTGCCTCATTAAACTGATTCTAAAATTAAATGTGCTTGCAGCTATAGATGATATGAAATTAGCACAATAAATACATTGAATAAAACTACCACTATTTTATTTAATTTATATTTATTGATTTTTATGATACAATTGATACCTTTTCTGAAATGCAAAGTTAACTAACGAATGCAATCATTTTAAAAGGTGCGGCCCTCCGCTAACCCTCCGCTCCCACAAAGTGGCCCCCGAGCCAAAACCATTGCCCACCCCTGCACTGTATGATTCCAAAAAATTAAAAATCACGGAGAACAAAAGCGCTGTTCTCACGGTGCTACGCAGCCAATCATACCTGGCAACTTGAGGATGCTACTGAAGGCAAATGAAGCCATCACCCTGTCCTCAT
This sequence comes from Lepidodactylus listeri, assembly GCA_029233225.1. Lineage (NCBI taxonomy): Eukaryota > Metazoa > Chordata > Lepidosauria > Squamata > Gekkonidae > Lepidodactylus > Lepidodactylus listeri. The sequence goes on along the minus strand of JARCFY010000015.1, from coordinate 12,885,929 downwards.
TCTGAGGTATGGAGAGGAATGTGCTCCACTGCCAAGACCACACTTCCTGGCTAGCCACACGACTGGCAGTTTCAGAGCTGCATGGCAAGATTTTCATTCTGATCCACCTCTAGTCATGTGAAGTTCTACATGACTACTGGCAGCAAGATGCCCTTCCCACTAAGTAGCCTAAAGCAGACAGGTGACATCCAGGTGCATATCTAACTACATATTCCATCCATTATTTTCAACGGCATGCGTTTCCAGAGGAGGACCCCATCATACCCAATCTGATAAAAGTTCGTCAACCGCATGCTGGATCTAGGTGAGAGAGCCATCAACCAAACTGCCTTAGTAACACATTCCACTTTCTCTCCCATACCTACCTCCTTGCAAATGTTTTCTCTCTTTTTTGCAGAGATCTAGATCCCCTTTGCTTCAAGAGAAAGCACAGAATTACAGCTACTGTTCTGGGTCCTGAAAAAAGGGAGTTGCTGCAAATTGGCATTTCTCCCCCCAAATGAGGCTTTTCCAGTTAAATTGATCCTTGTCTCTGAAGTAGTGTATACTAATAACACAAGCACACCTAAGCACAAAAGAACAGCTGTCAGGCTCAGCCATCTCCTTTATCTAAGCACAATGCTGTATCATTAAGAAACTTACTTTTTGGAAACAAACTTTTAAAAATAATTTCATCTTAAAAATCTGCAGTCAGTATATAGTGGAAGACTATTTTACCTCCAGGTAGTTTAAGCTAAAAAACAAACAAACACTGGAACTATCAGAAAGTCAATACGAACACTCCTATCTTGCCTTCATTATCCAGCAATTATAACCTTGTAATTTAGCACTGACTGGGTCAGTTGTGTCCAATTACATTTACATCCAAGAAACTCAACCCACGATGAAGGGAGAGAGCCATAAGCATTGCAGCCAAAACTTTCTGTACTGTGAAAATTGCACCATATAACTCACATTCTGGCCTTAAAAAGGCATTATGTCTTTTAGATTAGAAAACAGGAAGAGAGCACCTGAAAGCTGCACTATGGAGGCTATGCTTGTGGCTCTGTCCTTGCTGTAAGAAAATCAACTGGCTGGGTCAATGCCGCCACAGCCCAGGAAACAAGAAAAGTCAGCGATGGCAGCAGCAATGGGGAGGGGGAGGAGGGAGTGGGATGGTCAAGTGAAGCAGAGGATGGATGCCCAACCTCTGAACAATGACTTGCAAGGTGAAACTATCACCCACTCACACATGTGATGCAAAGTCACCTGGTAGTAATACTCGCAATTTATTTTCATGGAGGATCCTCTCCCTCTGGAAAGTCACACACTGTGAAGGGAGAAACCATGTAGACCATAATAATCTCCAACTAAGATGACTCTTCCATGTAACTAAGTATTTGGCCTCTCACTTCTGGCAAGCTTTGGCATGTTTCTTCAGCGGGGAAACTCGGGTTAATTCAGTCCTGCTATTCCCAGACAGAAGTTATCATGAGGACAAAAGCACTAGCATGGGGGGGGGGGGGGGGGGAGAATGCAGCAGAACACAGGTGTTCACACACAGCCTCCCAGAACAATCAAGGTGAGAAAAACCCAGTCTCTTACGTTGCAGACTGCAATTTCTTCTATTGTTTCGTGACCCTTTAAAGTTGTCGTTACGACCTGTGTCTCACTTAGAAATTATTTTAAGAGGACTTAAAACTAAGAAACATGTCTGTACTGTGTCCCATTCCCCTTGACAGGAGATTAACAACTCGGGAGAAACAAAAACTTGCTTGTTGGAGGGCACAAACATGACGAGTTGTTCTGCTCCACAGCTCAGATGCTGAGGTAACATCGAATGTAAGGCAATGGATGGAAACACATGAACTGTAGCTTCGGGCTGAAGTAATATCAGATGCATCTCTACAGCCTCGGGGCTCAACTCCTACACTTTTAAGTCCCTCCCATTGAAACAGCTGCCTTTAGTTTCACTTAGCAATCAAACAGCAAACAGGTACTTCTCTCTCAACACTGACAGCAACAGTTTAACAGCCTTGGACACCTTGGACTTCGACTGCCAGCCTCACAGGTGAGAGGACTTTAAAAACCTTTCCTTGTAAGATATGTAACTCTTATTACCAGAGATTTCACAACAGATAAAGAAAAATAAAATCATTATATTACTCTGTACAAAAAAGTTTTGGGTTATTTCAGTTCACTTGTTCGCTTTCCAAAGTATTATTACTGGTGCTTTTAAGGTTAGAACTCTATTAAGAACCCATAATTTTATTTTTAATTTAAGTCTTTGTATGTTAACTTCCTTTTTTAACTTGTTATGATTTGTTCTACTTGAGTGTGTAGCCCTCCTTAAGGATTTATATAAATAAGATGCTAAAAACATTAAAGGCATTCTAACCTTTACAAACAGGGGAAAGTATTACAAACTTCAATTATTGTATTTACCAAAATTATGTTTTTCAGTTGATGAGAATGTCTTTATTTTATTTATGGGTGAAGAAAAAATAAAAGCTTCAGCATTAATTTAAACTCCCACCCCACCCCAAAAAAAGATTAGGCTAACAATTATTCAAAATTGTTTGAAGATATTTCAAACAAAAATTTCATTGTTAACAATTTTGGAGGGAGGCAAACATTTGCTTACCAGCTATTTGTAAACCTTAATCTCTTTTTCTACCATCTGTTCTAAATTCCTATATTTATCCTTTTGCTCCCTGCAACTCATTCCTCTGTATTATGTATAAAATCAAAATTTTAAGGATTAAAAGTTCTGTAGGGAGGAGAATTAATCACTGGAAGATCTAAACTGGAATAAAACCCACAAGTCTTGTTCTTGAAAAATGCTGGATAGGTGACAATGGCATGATTCTGAGTTACGCAATAATGCCACATCATAATATTTTAATCACAGCTTGCCCTTCAAAATATGCTCCACCCCAGTGAGGACACCCTGACAGCCAGATCAATATCACCAAAAAGAATGCTGCAACTGCAGCTGAGCGTGTGTGTATTAATATGCTTGTAGAAATGGTTGCATAGCCATCCATAGTGATGACCTATTAAGCAAGGTAATTATACCACTGTCTGCAGTTAAAATTATTTTGAAACTGCCCCTTTAAATTCAATAAAGAAGGCCACTGCTTAGCAAACCAGTGCAACAATTAATACTTTCCACAACAACAAATACAGAAATTTTCCCTATTTCCATCTTTAAGGGGGGAAAAAAGAAAAATGGTTGATAAATGAAACTCCATACTTTCATGAAGAAGCGTGAATCTGTGTAGGCTACTAAGTAGAACCACTCTTAGCGTACCTCAAATGACTAATAATGGGGGGGGGGGGTCAGAAAAATCTGTTTGCTCCTGTTTATCTAAAAATTCATTCTATGTCATGCTAAGTACCATGCTGAGGTTTTTTTTACAAAAAACGCAATGAGCATTTTACTGTAGAAGCTCCCACACACCATTCTAATAAATTCCTTATATTAAAGCTAGAAGCACAATTCAGATTCTACAAAAAAAAGGCCTGATCCTATGCATGCTTACTCAACAGCAAATCCCACTGAATACAGTGGTGCTTGTGACAAAGTAAATGTGCAGGATTACAGCTGAATAGTTATTTTGTATGCAGTGCTTGCCTTTCGTTATTTGAAAACTTAGCAGTGAAATTCATAATTACAAAAGACATTGATTATCGAGCATTCTGCTAGTTGGAAAGATATCTCTCAATCATATCTGGGAAACTGAGCTATGAGGAAAGGAGCCCTTCCTCCAAAAAATTCACACAAGCCGGAGTAAGGCACAGAAATTACAGCTGTACTTTTGATACATACTTACAGTTAATAAGTATGCACCTGAAATACACACATTGCTCAGTAATCTCTGTCCCTCAAGAGGAAATTGCAACATCCTGCAGTGCACATTTTAATTTTTTTTTAAATGTGAATCTATCTCCACATACTAAGATGATACAACACCCAGCACATTAGCAGGACAAATGAAAATGTATATTAAATAATGAATAAATACTCTTGTATTTTTTGTCTGAATACAAATTCAGACTGTCGGTGAACATAGCCAGAACTGGATAAACCGAAGGACAGTTTGTTGTGACAACAGTAACCTCACGCATTATTTGCATTGAGTCTTACAAGCCAATACAAAGGTATAATAGGTAAAAACTTAACTTACCAACATTTACAAAGTCTTCCATTTTGGTTAAACACTAACTGTAACTATTTGAGGGTTTTTTTAAAAAAAAAATACCATTTTACCACAAACTACAGAATTCTTTTATAATGATGTTGCCTAAATAAATGTGTGCGCTATATGTGTGCAGTAAAATCCCCCGCCCCCCAAATTGACAAACTAAGAAACTAACATTGGTTTTTAAATATATAGTCCAAACTAAAGTTCTATTTTAAATCATTTCTATAGTTGTGATACAAGGAACCGGAGACCTAAAGGGCCACCGGGCTTTTCTCAAACAACCTCCTCATGTGCTATTTTGCAGCCTGCTTTTGAAACTGAGAGGACTTGCAAAAACAGGTTCAAGTGTTTGCTAAAATGGGGTGGGGGAGTAAAAATCCCACTGAGGATTATTTGGGACAAACTTGCATCAGACACCACCAGAATTAGCCTCTTTATGCTTCAAAGAAAACACTAAACAAAACTACTGTACACCTTGATGCTTTAAGCAAAATCTCAACGTATAGTTATTTGCAGAAGAATACCCCAGTTAGCCTGTTGTAACATACAAACAAATCAGCCAAGAGTACCAAGCTGACTGCACTATGAGTGTTCAGAGGATAACACCTAAATTATAAGGGTTATGAAGTATATTTGATGAAATAGGGACACCTAAGACCAGTCAAGCTACAAATAAATATATTCATATTTAAGTGCTCTATATCTCTATTATTTTATCACTTACAGTCCTATCAGGCTAAATATGCTAACATCCACATTTTAAACAGCAATTGTTGACAAACATTTTGTTTGGCTTTTAACACACACATATATCCCTTCAAGACTGGTAATGTAACAAGTAGTATTACTGTAGTTTCGGGTAACTCAGATACAGTATGTGGTTTTGCAATAGTCATCATTTTGATAATGGTGCTTACAGTTCATGATGAACTCATCACTTTTTAGATCTCTGCCGCAACACATCCTGCAAAATCATGAGAACATGACTCGGAGAGATTCTCACGCCTTCAGAACCAGGGAACATAATGGGACAAGTCAATACAAGCCCATCTGACTTATCTGATGAGAAAAATCGCCAAACCTGTATTTAAGAAGTATCCACTTGTTTCATTCCTTTAAGAGAAAGCAAGTGGATTACATGGCCCTATAAAATCAATGAGTTTTTTAAACTCAGGTTTACAGCTAATGTTGCAGTCTGCTAAGAACACATGCCATAACTAACCAGACAACAACAACAAAATGTGTAGTTACTTATAGACCCTTTCTTATAGCTATTTACCTTTCTAGCTAAACTTATTAATCTAGGCAAAATGAGAAGTCGGGGGTAGGGTGTGCTACTTTAAGCACTTAAATCCCAGATCATTATGGGGTGTTACAAGTCATCCACACAGGTTGGTATTAAATATTTGCTTAGGCTGCTTTAAAAGCCTGTTTGCTCTCTACTGGAGCTGGGTCAGCTCTCCAGGATGGAGTCAATCCCACTCCACCCTACTTCTCCCCAGCAAGGAATCTCTTCCTCTTTCCCCAGCTGGCTGGACCGGATTGCCCTCAAGCCTCTGCTATTGCCCGGCCCTGCCTCTCTCCTCCTTGCCATCCACCCACAGTTCCCTCTCCCTCTGCTTTCATCTTTTCCCAGTCACATCCTTAGTGGCTCTTCCTCTGCTGCTGTTTAGTCAAGCTCTCTTTAATTAAGTCAACTGGAACAGCAGGTAATAGGCACCCCTGAACTTCAGGTCAGCTAATTAGGCATGCATCTCCAGATATAGGGGGCTTTCCCCCCTTAAGGCAGTCATGTTTGCAAGGTATGGAATTCTTCTGTATTAGCTTCACTTTCCATATGCTGGGAATCTGTGATTTTAAAGGGGAGTAGTGAGATGACCAGATCTGTAGATGCCACCTAAAACCTAAAGCAGGTTGCAAAGAATTCTACAGGAAGTGGAAGTGAATGAACAACAAAATGGCAAGGTAGATTCTTCATTCTAGCGTGCACTTTGCACTAACACTGAATCTTAACTTCAGACGTGTTATGGGGTTTGAATTGGCTGTGACTAAATCACAAAAGAGGTGTTGGTCAATGACTGTGAATAAATTCAAGTCAGTCAATCACAAAAGAGATCTTGGGTTCACTAAAAATATGAACAATGAGCAAAAGCTTTAAAAAAGGCAATTCCATAACAAAAATATTAGGAAAGAGATGGACAATAACACTATAAGATACAGACATGTCTTATATATATAATACAGCTTTTTATTATTATTGTTTATTTTTATTTAGAGGAGCTATGGATATATTTCTATTTTTTAAAAAGAACTAAGCTAGCAATAGAAATAGATAGCTTAAAACATTAAATAATAAATACAACATCAACTAATTAATCAAACCAATATCATTATACATCTCAGGATTATGTACTAATAAAAATTCAAAAGCTTTCCAAAGCCAATGTTTTTAAGTTGCACCCAATGGTCTGCAAGCTGTACCTCCGGGGCAGCAACTGAAAAGCTCTTTCCTGCCCATCACAACGTGCAGGTTTCCACAGCAATCTTCAGAACATGAGGAGGCCCCACTGCTGTGAAAATTTCCAAAGACAATTAGTCCAATTAACTCTATGTAGACCAAACAGACCAGATAAAAAGGCAGTCCAATAAAGCGCTTTTAAAGAGCTAATATAGTAGAGTTGATGGATGGGGCTGTTCTTCCATCTTTTTGGCACTCCACTTTGGCAGCACATATACAAAAATTGGAATGGTTTCCAAAGCAGTTTCAAGGGTGATTCCCCATCCACAGAGAGCTAGAGTAACCCAATCTAGAAGTTACCAAGTCATGAGCAACAGTGGCCAAATTCACTTTCTCCAGAACAACTGCATCCTGAGCAGATAAAAGGCACCGGGGGGGGGGGGGGGGGTCCACTTCTGCCATCTGCTTATTCAGGAACAGTAAAATACTGCAACTGCAAATATGTATGAATTTTGTGTACAGTTTTGACAATTCCATCTCCAAAATTACAGAGCTGGAAAAGGTACAGAAGAAACTAAAAGTCAGGAGTTAGGACACCACTCCTATGTGGAAAAATTAAAGCATCTACATGACAAAAGACGAGCAAGGACAAAGGTTTATAATATTATGAACTGGGCAGACAAAATGGGTAGAGAGAACTGTCACCCAAAGAGCATGCTCAACAGCCTGTTCAGGAATTACAAAAATAACAGGGTTTATCCCGCATCTGGAATTCACTGGAATTCTATGGCTAGCCAGATGCTTCTAGGAATTTCACAGGGCAACATTTGCAAGAGCATAAGTGTTTGCTTCAGTTCTCACATTACAGTATTTCTAACAGTAATATTTATTCTTTTTTGTGTTGCAGTTCCTGATGCGAGTGCTGTTCTCTCCAGAAAAAGAACTTGCTTCAAATCAGTATTTCAAGAACTTCTTACTTGATTTAGAAGGAAGCTTGGAAAACTTAAAATATCAGTAAGTTTGAATGAAAACAGAGAAAGCTTAACCTAATAACTGAAGAAGAAAGATGAGCCTTATCAAAGAGCGTAAGCCTAAAAAACCTCATTATATTCCAAGGCCTCCAGGAAAACCATTTAAATACAAGTGTTTTCAATGCCCATTTACTTGCAATGAGAAATCACATCTTTTCAATCACATGAAGTATGGGCTCTGCAAAAACTCAATTACTTTAGTGTCCGAACAGGATCGCAGCCAAAGTATTAAATGTTCAAAATCTAGTTCCTTGGAACCGAAACAGATCAATCAGGCAGACCCTGCTGCCAAACCAACTTCCAGTAAAGCTCTCTTAAATCTTGACTCTCAGCCTCAATATGCTTTTGCCAAAGATGAGGCCAAAGAAAACATGGACATTCAAAACCAAGCAACTGGCAAATCAGTAAACGGGCAAAAAACATTGCTTCAGAAAGAACTAATTCCTGTTAGTAATGAGGCAGCAAGTGCAACCAACGTGCAGCCCAGTCTCGAAGGCATTGTGAGACCCTCTGCTTTTGTGCCTGTAGGAGAGCATCGACACAGTAAAGACAGCAGTAATCTCTCTCAGTTGACGTCTCTTTCTGATTCAAGCAAAGGCTCTCCCTTCCACACAAAGTCAGCATTTCATGCTCCAAACCACCCATGGAAAACAGGTTCAAGCCTTATCACATCAGACTTTACTCATAAAATTCCACCTGCAAAAGGTTTTGCTGCCATTCCATCTTATATGCAGCCTATTATTCCAGAGTATCCACCTTCACTGTATGAGCATGGATTGGCTATCTATGCACCTTACTTCCTTCCAGGCAGTTCCCATGAGTGTGAAAGTTCAGTGCTCTCTGTCTACGGCTCTCAAGATCAAAGACACTTTCTTCCTCACTCTGGACCCCTCCCTAAACCAATAAATCCAGCAACGTATGAACACTACAGATTATTCCAGCAGTATCATCCCAATCCCCCAGTGCCGTATGGATTTTGTAGGCCAACAGAATCACCATTTTACAAGCTTTCGCATGTTGCAAATATCAACAGAGATCCAAGTTCTCATTTAATGGAGGAAACAACCTTGCTGTACCCAGTTTCTCCAAGCCCTGCCAGATTACACCTGTTGAATTCTCATAAGAAACCAGCTGATTATGAAAAAGAAGTTCCTTTGCTGCATACCAAAAGCCATTCCAAAGAAGACCAAAATGAACGAGAAAATGCCAAAATGAGCCCTCGGGCTGGAACGGCAGCAACAGGGTCCCCTGGAAGACCCAGTCCAACAAACTTCACTCAGACAAGCCAAGATTGTGAAGGACTGTTTGATCTTTCCAACAAGTCACTTCCCATTAGTATTAGCAAGTATGATCAACCTCAACCAGAAGAAAGTTTCACAGCATTCAGACCTGTGAGGAAAAGTATTGACCAATCCACTCAGCCTTTGTCAAATGACAAGAGAGAAAACACACCCAGAAGGTAAAAAAAATTTTTTTTTTAATCTTCTAGGCTATTTCCCCCTGAAATTCTATAAAAACATCAAACATGACCTTAGGATACTTTGTATGGAAACTCTCAGGGTATATTTCATTACATATCCAACTGGTAACAACCAGCATCAAGAGAAGTATGCAGGTGACCAGATCTAGAGACATCAGGGCAAGCAAAAAATTATCTAAAAGTGAAGGGTGAAAATTAGCACCTAATTGGATATAAAGTTGGTAGGATGGTAATTGCATCTTAACTTTTATATTGATAACGTTATTTCATTTATAGTTGGATGTGATACGCATGTTTATCTGAAAGTCCCATTAAGCTAAAACACAGATCGCTCACAGACGGAGTTGGGCCAGGATTACAGCCACAGATAGGTAGATTCCCGGACACACAGAGCTGTTTATTTTTTGTAATCTGTTCTGCGATGGAAGGACAGGGAGAGTTATAAATAAATATTTGTTTGGAAAGATCAGATGGTCACATAAAAAACTGTCCACCTTCTAACAAACATTGGGCTATATATATATTTAGGAATGTGCATGAACCAGTTCTTGATTCAAAATTCAGCCCGAACTTGGGCTGGGTTGGAGTTTGCAAACCGATGTTTGGGGAATGTGCCTTCTCTGAACATTTACCAGACTTATGGCCAGTTCAGCTGTTTGGAGCCAGCTATTTAAGCCTGACAGCTGAGCTGTGTGGGGTCTGCCAGTCAGCTGTTAGGTTTAAATGGCTGGCAGCCTTTTAACCCTTTGGTTTTGCTTCCCCCTTCAAAATGGGGGGAAGCGAAACCAAGAAGTTAAATGGCTAGCAGCCATTTAACCTTTCCACTTAACCATGCCCATGCATTCCCCCACCTTTCTCCTGGCCCCAGTGAGCTGCAGCTGGGAGAAAGGTGGAAGGGAAGTCCCTTCCAGGGCAGTCCCTGCCCCCTTTCTCCTGGCAGTGGCTCAGGATGGCTGGGAGAAAGGGGGAACTGAACTCACCAGACCAGCTCAGTTTGGGTGGGGCCCTTTCAGTTCAGGGGTTGCCCCGAACTGAACCATGCACATCCCTAATATTTTTTACTATTTTTATGTGTCAGATAAACCATATAATGGGTCAGTCCAGGTCCATTTTCATCTATAAACATGCTGATATCATTTTAATTTCTGCTGTGCTGATTTTTAAAAGGTTATTTAAATTAAAGCATACGTTAATTGAAACACACAATCATAGCCCTCAGTCAGTAATATTATTCTTATTTCCTTCCCCTCCTATCTTGAGAGCTTACAGTGGGTTACAACACAATAATTTATTTTATCACCACCACAATGAAGATTAAAAAAAAACAAAAAACAGGCAGTGATAATGGCCTGTGCCTTATCAGGAAGGAAACTTAAATCTTTCATGTATTCAAATCAAACTTTACTCATAGTAGAACATGTACCCTGTATGTGCATTAATGAATTTGCATACTTGTTCTGCAAAACAACCCATGGCACTTTCTTCTGATATCTTATTTCCAATCAAATCAGGCCATTGCGTAGGTTTTGCTGTACACCATGTAACCTTGCGCCCATGAAACTGAACAACACATGAATTTTGTTAAAACTATTATTGTGTCTAATTTCACAACTGAAAACTTTGCTTTTTCTTCTTTCTAGTAGTAACGTCAATAGTGAAAATGAAAATCTAGAACATTCAAGTGATGGTAATGAGGATGCCCTGTCCAATTCTGATGATGACACAGGAATAGCACCACTTAATCTTTCTAAGAAGTCAGATGCAATCAGTGTTCAAGAGCATATGTTCAAAAACACTCTCCACATGGAAACGCAGAACTTTGAAGAATTGCAGGAAATGCCTCTGAATCTCTCTGTAAAAGACAGCTGTAACCTAAAATCAGCACAACAGAACTCACTGTACGTAGTTGCAAACCACGAACCTCTACAAACGGAAAATGAAAGACTGGCAACTGAGATGTGCAACCTTAAAAATCACATGGACAAGGGTTTCTGCAATAATCCTCTCACTGTCGTGCAAGGGGAAGTAGTTCAGGAAATCAGGACAATTGACAACTGTGATGAGCAGAAACAAACTGCAGCTGTCGCTCTCTGTCAATTAGCGGCCTACAGTCCTAATAAAGTCCAAGTGGAAAGTTCAGAAAAAAGTAATCAGGAGAGCAATTCTCAATATACAGAAATTACTCCAGAATCTTCCAATACTCAGGACAATCACTGCAGTCAAAAAGCAAAAGGACAAAAAAGGACCAGTCAAAGAGAAGGAGCAAAACTGCAGCAAGGTGCAAAAAAAGTGAGAACAAATGACTGCAGTCGAGTGTTTACTCTGAGGAAGAGAAACAGAGTATCCTAATATTTCACTTTCTAATACACTATTAAGCAGCTTCCAACTGCACTGTAGATCAGAACGCCAACTTTTCTGGCATTGATTCTTATTTTTCAATGTGGCTGATTTGTTTGATCAATCCAAAATATAAAGTGCAATTATAAACTGTCCTTAATTTTGTATTTCTGTTGTAAAATAATCCAGATATCCAGAGTATAACCTGGTTTTTCATCTTGTACTTTTAAATTTAAACAAAGTTAATTTTGTGTCTTTTAAGTGCACTATGGTGGATGACTAGTATCTGCTTTTATAACCAAAAAATGTAACCTTTAGAAAAAATTCTCATTCGTGACATCAGTATCAAATATGTCTGTGACTTGTTCCAGAAGGCGTCTTTTTCTGAAGCTGTTGTTCAGTAAGGTTGTTGATTCCTGTATTATTTAACTGAGTGTGAAAATTCCATATGCTTTTCAACAGCTGTGTTCTGGAAGACAATATGCTTTGATACCTGGGATGGGGAGAACGTGTATTAATTCTGGCTAACATTCCCATTTGCATCAATTTTATATGAAGTCAAATGGCAGAAACATTCTGCAAACCTTCTTTATGGCTTAAGCACGACACTTTTTTATTCAAAAGCAACTAAAATGGACAAATATGAAACTGTTTCAAACCTACAATTCCAAACACTGTTGCAAGCTGAAAAAGTATTACAACAGTGTAAGCGGTAGCACTGTGTACAGCAGCGGTGGCAAAGCAATTTATCAGTTTAGCAAGACTTAGGACAAGACTTAGGACATCATTTACAGTGGTAGCGTTCCACTGTTGGCAATACAACACTGACAATGAACAGCCATCTAAAAGTGGCTCAGCTGTCTTTGCACATTTTTCACCAAGGGATTATTTAAACCACACTTTAACAAGTTTTATTTAAAGTCATGGGTTTGGTATTTTCAAAGGAGTTCCAAATGTTGGAGACTTGGTAGCAACGCTCCCACACGAGTGCCCTCTTGGCTTGCTGGACAACATCTTTGGAATCAGGCCCTCAGACAGTTATTTATTTCATTTCCTATCAAGAAACAGCACTACTGGTGAAGGTTTTATCGCTATTGTGGGCATCCGCATGAATTTTAAAGCACTAAACAGCGGCATGCTACATTTTTCCTTTGGCAAACTTGATGAAAACAATTTTCTTTCCTTTAGCAATAAATTCTTTGTATTATACTTGCAAAACAGTCATTATAGTATAAATAAAAGTGTTTACATTGCTTTTGTCTTCCGATGTGTCTTGCAAAGAAAAATAAAATCCAAATCTGACTATAAAGACAAAACTAGTATACTTGTAAGAAACACCTGTCACATTCCACAGAAAGCTACTAGCCTGTGAATATTCTGCAAACACTGGGAAGGATATAACCAACTTTTCCACATAATCCTGTCCAATTCTCCTCCTTACCACAGCCTGTTCCATATAGTTTTTTGTCCATGCAGGTCCCATGATTCTCAGCATAACCTTTCTGAGTAGTCAAAGGGGACCTTCCTCCTTCTTGAATCAACAAAGAAGCTGAATGGATCCACCCCATCAGCAATACTATTTGATTCTGCAGCATTAAGAGCACTTTAGAGCAAAGAAGTGATCTGAACCTTACTCATGGGGCTTACAGTGTCATCAAACACAGAGGATTAGTCAAACGTTGCCAGGTAGGTAGTGAAAGGCAGCGCATGAAGTGAAGCTAGAACAGCTTGATAAGTAGCTCATGAAGTGGTACTTTGAGAGATGTGAGGAGGGATGTTCTGAGCCAATGACTGCTACAAAATAGATGCAAGGAAGTTTCTGGAGGAAGATGAAAGGTGACACAAGAAAGAGAAAGATGTAAACCTTGAAGAGGATGCTGAGATTTAAGGCTGTGCAGGTACATATGATATAACTGAAACAACAGATGATTTTAGAATTATTCCTGTTCATTAGAAGAGAAGAAAGAGGGGCAAGAGGTAAGGTGAACAACCAAGAGTAGTCCATTTCATAGATTATCAGATCTCATGCAACTGTTTCAGTTCAATGTATGCAGAAGAAAGAGTAGAATTAGTAGAGGGGAGAACTAGTGTGCCATAATGGCTTCAAAACTAATCCTGGATATTTATCAACTTTGTAGGATTGCTGTCAGTAAGCTAATGGTGCTGAAAAGAAAGTAGCAGCACATTTGGAAACCACCAGAATAGGAAAGCAGGAAACTGCAGAGCCAAAGGGTATGGCAAGTTTGTGAGCATAAAACACCAGGGGAGTGACTCCAACAGTAACAGCAAGTTATGGGATGTAACAAGGTTTTAATAGAAAGACTAGGAATGCTATGTTTGCACGTTACCCTGGATATATCCAGGAAAAAATATCAGCAAAACATAAAAATGAGCGAAAAGTAAAAATGAGCATTTAATTAACATGTGAGACATTCCCAAGAGCTGCCATGTAAAGTCTTGCATGAATCTAACCCTTCAGTCACTTCATCATAAAACATACTATTCTTTTCACATGATGAAACGTACACAGGACCTTGCCAAATTACAAGAAACTTACCTTCTGAGAGACGGGAGGGTAGCAACAACCCCCTTCTTCCTAATTCAGCTAGAGCCAAACATCCTCCATGCCAAGAATTGTCTGTTTCCTGGAAACTATAATTTTAGAAAAGAGAAAGATTGTGTTCAAGCTGACACTTCCCTTTTGATTTTCAATGTATGGTCCATTATTGTCAACATGTTCTCTAAGGAAATATTACACTATACTCAGCTCCTGTGCAGCTGAGCACAGGATCAAGTTCAAGGATCTCAAAGTTCCTTCATGTGCCAGGAAGTGAGCTGAAAGCAGCTAGTAGAAAGGACACGGCCTCAGCCATACCCTGCACAAGTGCTCCTTTCCCCCTCTTATTTTTCCAGAACAAATGGTTCCTAAAATAAAGTTGTTCACTAATAAATGCAACAAGGATTACTCAAATCTGAAGTAACCATATTAATCCACAAAGAAGTAGGCACGCATCACAGACTTAAGGACTGCAAGTAACCCATAACCAGAACAGCAAGTTCTAACTAGAGGAGTACTGGCAGACACAAAGAGCTTACATCATACACGATGGCTCTACACAATTGTAGTCTTTCAAAATACAACAATACAAACATCTTAAAATTTTGTTTGAATTAAATGCTAACAGTGAATAAACAAGCACCGGAGTGCATCTGAAGTCTTAATTCCCTTATTTGAAAAAAGAACAAAGATAATAAGGTTGCGTTTCATGATTTACATGCAACTTGAACTGATCCACCAGCTGTAATATAGAGATCAGTTCAGAAGATCTGTGAAACTTTATTAATAGCATGTGTTGTTTGTAAGAAGTGCAGGAACTGTATAAAATAGCCACCACCGTTATAAACGTCTTGCCCTTTGTCACTCTCATACCTTTCCCAGAATCATCCTCTCTCCTATTGCTGCTATGTCTGTACTACAATAAAACATCGATTTCATGTTAGAAATTTGAGGAAACGTAGAGAAACCTGAGGCGACACCATTTCCCTTCTGCCCACCCAATAACTTACTCAGGACTGTATGGATAGACTGTACTTCATGAAGAACCAGCAAAAACAAGACAAGTAAGGGTTAACCAGCTGTACAGAAAAAGCAAGGCTATGGTGGTCCAAGAATCAGATTTTGACCAACAACGGTCCCTTCCACACGAGCAAGATAATCCGGAGGGGAAGCGAGGCTATTTTGCCCCGGAGCAATTTGCCCCGCAGTTGCACGATCACACAGGTCTCTGGACCTGCTAGCGCAACTCGCCGCTGCGTGATCAGACACTACTGCAGGCGAGTTAATTATTTTGTGTGTGTGGTTGGTTTCCGATTCGCTTAAATAGGGGATTGATGAATCGCTCCTCCACCCTAAGGGGTTTTGATGATGCGCACACTGGGGGGGGGGGGGGGGGGCAACAGCATAGCGTCGGGATAGCCTGATCAGACTATCCCTGTCGCCACAAATTTGCGCTGGAGCGATCACAGAGGGAAACTCCCGCTGTGGCCTGCAGCAAACCATCTGATACTGGAGTTTAACTCGTGGTTTTTTACTCCGCTTCCCTGGCAGAGCAAAACGACTTGCGATGGTTTGACAACGCAGGACGTTTCCCAGAAGTGCTGGTGTGATCACGCCACTTTGATCTGCTGGTGAACTGTCCCTCTCGCGTGGCTAATGGGTGTGTATGATCGCGCCCAGTATGTGCTATATTGATCCCAAGAGCCACTGCAATCAACTTACCATGTCATTCAAACTAATACAACTTACCTGAAGCATTCTAAAACAGATCCAACCACGTCATCAGCTAGCTCTTTTGGCAGCCTTCCAGTCAGCCTCCCGATCCTGGAAACGCAGACACCGAGATTTAGAGTCAACAATGCACAACAGTGTGACACTTTATTTCCCTAATATCTAGTGCAAAATCCATTAAGTACATTTTGGAGTTCTCTTCAAAACAGAACATGCTGGCTACTCTAGCTCAGGCAACGTAAGCACTTGCACTACATTTTTAAAAGAAAAAAAGTAGCAAAATTAACAGGAGAATCGATGCTAAATTAGAAGTGTTAATTACAAAGGAGTGAACAAATGAAAAAAACAGAAATATTTCAGCATCAAAGGCTAAATTCTGGAATAGTTCGTATCAATTCATTATGACCTTGTGCTATCACTGTAGGATTAAATAATACAGGATCATTCCACTGGGACCAAGGCTCCCTCTAAGCTGTGGAGTCCTGTGAGCAAAAATTCTACTTTGTGAGCTGCTGGCATTACAGTTGTGAGCGAGCGATTTGGCTGCTGCATAAATTAGTTTGCTCCGGAGCCATCCTTCCTGAGCTGAGACAAAAATGTGTGAGCCGGAGGCTAAAAAACTGTGAGCAAGCTCACACTAACTCAGCTTAGAGGGAACACTGACTGGGACCATGTTCAGCTGTTAAGTAACACTTCTGCCAAATGAAGCTACCGGGAAGTAGATGATGTTTGTATCAAACACCATGGTTTGAGACTGTCATGATCTGGGCTGTGCCAGTAAGGCCTAGCAGGCCTAGGAAGTCTGAATAGCAGTGGGAGAAGGCCAGGCCTACAACTCCCAGAAGTCCCTGAGAGGTTTTGGCACCAATTTTAGCCAATCACAGAGAAAGGGGATTTATAATAAAAGAGCTAGTACAGAAGAAGATATGTTTTCTTCTTCCAGGGCCGGAGGGAAGGCTGCTACATGGAAGAGACCCTCACCCTGAGAGAATGGGTGAGTAGACTCAGGCTCAGCTGAGACAGTGGACTAGGGACTGTGAGTCGATGCGCGTTAGGGCATCTGGTTTCTTTTCTCTTCACCCACTTGTTATTATTGTTCTTGCACCTTTTTTGTTTCCCATATTGGGCTGTCCTCCTGTCCATATATTTATTTGTTGTTTACTCTGCCTGGTCCTCACGCCTATCATTCAGCCAAATAAGGGAGGTCTGAAGGTCTTGGGAAGGTGCTCTGGGCCTTCTCAAGGGATCCTAAAACCAGAGTGGTGGCATCATCAGGTGACACCCCACCTGAGCCATGACAGAGCATACGGGGGGGGGGGGTATAAATACTGCTTGGAGACAGAAGCACTAATGTCCCACTATTCTGAATATGAAGGGAAAATGTTAATCTGTAACTGCAAGGTAATGTAGGTTAAACCCTGAGTACTGGCTACTTGACTGTTTTCTGTGAGCCCCTTCTAGGTACTAACTAAAGATGTGAAAACAACAGTCAGTCCTCCCCACCTCCTCAAGGAAGTAGACAAGCAAGCTGTCTTTGTTTCATCTTCCCCAGAAAAGTTACGCTGTTGCTCTTTACCAAGTATGCTATTTGCACCTACAAAAACATTCAGCACAGATCTACTTCACTTTGGGAGGCATACCGCCATGGCCCGAACAGCTGAACCAGGTAAAAGTCTGATAAATGTTCGGGGAATGTTGGGGGGGCTGGGGAAGTGCCATGGTGGGGGGGCTGGGGAAGCGAAGGGCAGGCATGGAAACATGCCTGAGTTTGTTGCCTGTCCCTCTCCAGTTGCCGATCTCGGGGAGGGAAAGAAAGGCATTTAAACCTGCCTTCTTTTTTTCCCCCTTCCTTCCCTCTGCCACAGCAGAGAGGCTCAGGGAGTGAAGGAGGCATGTTTCCATGCCTGCCCTTGGCTTCCCCAGCCAACCTAGAGAAGGGAAGACAGAGGGAGGAGGCTTTGCCTTGTCAGTTTAATTCCCAGGCCAGTCTGCTGTTGGGTTTAAATGGCTTAAACCCAACAGCTGACTGGCAGGGAGTGAAACTGACAAGGAAACTGAACCCGCTTTCAGAGGGAAAGAAGGCATTTTTACATGCCTCCCTTCCCTCCTATTGGGTATATCAGACCTGAATATATATTCGGCAATACCGAATATTTCCCCAGTCCTGATACTTTACCAGTATTGGACTGGGAATATTCAGGAATTACTCATATTTTTCAGGTCTGATATACCCAAGGCCAAAAAATACCGGCTGTTTTTTTTTTGTTTTTTTTTTTTGCACACCCCTAAAGTTAACCTACAGGTCTGCATTTGGAGATATTTACAAAGTAAACTGTGTAAACTTCATTTAATCTGAAGTCACCTACCCTTTGGCTGCAGACCATCTGACAATGGTGTCTTTGTCTTTTAATCCAATCAGCAGTTGTTCTGTAAAACATATTTAAGATACAAATCAGAATACAACTTAAAGACTACAAAGCATCTGGACTTGTTAACTTTGGACTTATCTTTGTCAAATACCCCTTATAGTTGAGGTCTCTTCCTCTGGGGAAAGGTAGCTGTTCTCTCCAAGCACTTTATAGCTGTAGCTACAGCAAGAGTCATTTTAAAACTGCTGTATATGCAGTAATTGCAAAATTACCAATCTATTTGAGAAACAGGTCTATTATGAAATTTGAGGAGAGACTGAGTGTGTATTATTTGTATTATGCTAGCAGGAGACAAACTTAAAGTGAGAAAATATCATATACAAATGCAAGGTAACAAAATAGAAATAAATTAAAATCTGTTCCAAATGTAGTATCTCAAATACAACTGGGTTCTCAATATGAGATATATAATAGAATTTCTTTTGCACCTTAGTATATTACTTATTTATTAAAGTTTCTAATGAATAGGTAGAAGTGGCAAGAATATGTTATACTGAATACGTAGTAATGATGAAACTAATGTTCTAATCAAAATAGATTAGTTATGAAGTTTGAATCGTAAATGTTGACTACAACTGAATCCCAAGAAAAATAAGAACTACTGTATTTTACAAATACCTTAAAAATTGTAATGAAGGGGATGTAAATGAAAATATTTTCTGTCTTATATACTTTGTACTACATGATTGTCTTTGACAAACACAGTTCTGTCATATAACCCCCTTTTTTCTTTCCCTTTTCTTTTCTGTAAACCCACTGTTTCCTTAAATTAAAATAATAATAATAAGAGACAGCATGTCAGAACTATCTTGGATGTATTGGAATATTTTGAGGCCCATCCTGAAAAGCAACTTGCATTGGTATTTCTTGATGCAGAGAAGGCCTTTGATAATCTTAATTGGACTTTTATGTTAGAACAGCTACTGAACTGGCATTGTGGCGAAACTTTTTTTACAATGGTAAGAGCAATCTATATAAGACAGCATGCCAAGGTTATGGTGAATGGGGACCTTTCTCAGAATACTGAAATTCAAAAGGGAACCAGACAAGGTTGTCCATTATCCCCGTTACTATACATCTTTGCTCTTGAAACACTGAATGATATGGTAAGAGAAAATACACAGATTAAAGGACTCAGGATAAAAGGGGAAGAATATAAACTGCAAGCCTTTGAAGATGATTTGGTATTTATACTGGAAGATCCACAAATATCTATTATTCAACTTTTGGATACCTTAAAAGAATATAGACAACTAGCTGGGCTGAAAATCAATTTTAACAAGACAAAAATTTTGACAAAGAACTGTACGAAAGAACAAATACAGCAATTACAAGAGAACTTTGGTATCAAAGCTCAGAAGAAAATAAAATATTTAGGGATAATTTTAACAAATAGATGTAGTTCACTCTTAAAAGATAACTACATAAAACTTCTGAATGCTATAAAGACTTGGAAATATGAAAACACCTGCAATTGTCCTTCATGGGAGAATTGCTATTATAAAGATGAATGTATTACCGAGAATCCTTTTTTAATTCCAAACAATCCCAATTCTAAAGAATCAACAATACCTTAAGGAATTAGAAAAGTTGAAATGGCAATTTATCTGGCAAGGTAAAAGACCTAGGATAAGAATGAAAGTATTACAGGATGTGAAATAAAGAGGAGGCTTTGCAGTACCAAACTGGCATCTTTACTACAAAGCAGCAGCTTTGACTTGGATGAAAGATTGGATTACCTTGGAAAACCCTAGACTGATAAAGCTAGAAGGCCATGATCTGAAATTGGGTTGGCACGCTTTTGTATGGTATGAGAAATCAAATATTCACAAGTACTTTAAGCAACATATATTGAGAGCCTCTCTATTGAAAGCATGGGAAAAAGTTAAAAACATCTCTTATGCAAAAATACCAAAATGGGTGTCACCTTTGGAGGCCTTTATAAATCCCACCTCATTTACCAAAGAACAATTATGGAGATATGAAGACCTATTAGACAAGAAAAATGCTTTAAAATTACAAGATGTTTTACGAAGGCAGGGTGTTGATTTGAATTGGTGGGAAAGGGTACAGCTAGAATCTAGATATGCAAAGGATAAACAGATTGGTTTCCATGACAACCCTACTGAAATGGACAAAGTACTGTTAGGTACAGACGTAAAATTTATAAAGATGTTCTATAATATGTTATTAGACATGGAATTGCAAAATGAAATAGCAAAAACTTCAATGATCAGATGGGCACAAAATATAGGGCATAATATTCAGTTAGACTAGTGGGCCAAGGTTTGGAAAACAAATATAAAATTCACAAAAGCTATTCCATTTAAAGAAAATATATATAATGTTTTAAAGACGGCATATGACACCAGAAAATCTTGCAAAATGGTACCCAAATATGTCGAATGTATGTTGGAAATGTAAACAAAATACTGGTTCTTTTTTTCATATGTGGTGGACATGTAATGTAACAAAAAAATACTGGATGTGGATTCATGAGATATTACAAAAAAATAATAGATACAACTATACCATTTGTACCAGAACTATTTTTATTAAATATTATCCCAGAGATATTTTAAAAAAACAGATATATACATGATTGTACATGTTATCACTATGGCTAGGATTTTGTATGCAAAATATTGGAAAAAAGAAGTACCATCAAATTAAGAAATAATTTATAAATTATTAGAAACAGCAGAAATGGACAAACTAACTTTACAGTTACAAGGTAAAGAAGAAGAAACTTTTGATAAGAACTGGTCAATGGTATACAAATGACTAGAGGACTACCTCAAGAAGATTTAAGAACTGGAATGTAAGCTCAGATTCTGGAAAGTTTAAACCGTTTGTGTGTAATAGACAGATTCTGTTTAGACAATTTTAATCAGTTATTATGAGTACAGACTTCATGTTTGCTGTATGTTGATTTTCCTTTTCTGTTTGCTTGTGTTGTTATGTACTGTGTACTTTTCTTTCCTCTTTGCTTCTGAAAAATAATATTCTTTAAAAAAAGAGACAGCAAAAAAGAGAGTTATCTTTATCCCCATCTAATAAAGTTGTGATACTGCCATGTTCATTGGGGGCAGAGCTAAGGAGGGTAATTCCAGAGGGGTAGCCATGTTGGTCTACTGAGCAAAACAAAACAGAAGTCCATGGCTGGGAGCCTGTCTTCCTTTTTTTTTTTTAATGGGGAAACACAGGGTTGCTTGGTTTTATGTGCAGAATGCAAGGGCACATCTTTTTAAAAACATGAAGACCAAGTTCAGAACATCAGGACATTCATCACAGTGCAGGGAGGGAATTGTAATGCAGCTCAAATCACATGCAATAAGTAACAGGTGGAATCACATTCAAAAGAACAAAAGACACTCATCACGCATGTTTTCTAGGGCAAGAATCAGCCTGGTAATCATGCTGGGGAAGCATTATCTTGCAATAGCTGGACAGCTTGCCTTCCCTATTCCATCCACCACTACTCAAATTCCACCCACCACTATTCAAACTACAGTATCCAAAAGGCCCAGTTGCTATCCCTTAACCCAGGGGTGGGCAATTGTTTTGGCTCGGGGGCCACTTTGTGGGAGCGGAGGTTAGCGGAGGGCCACACCTTTTAAAATGATTGCATTCATTACTTAACTTTGCATTTCAGAAAAGGTATAAATTGTATCATAAAAATCAATAAATATAAATAAAATAGTGGTAGTTTTATTCAATTTATTTATTGTGCTAATTTCATATCATCTATAGCTGCAAGCACATTTAATTTTAGAATCAGTTTAATGAGACAAATGTTACCCTATCACACTTTTCTACAATTTTTTTGAAATCAGGAGTGAGATTGCTTGTTGAGATTCTCATCACAGCCTGCAAGTTAATGTCTGTAGAGCATCTATATTTACTCTTGTTAATCTTCATGTCTTGGCGGGCCGCAAAAAACTGTGGCGGGCCGCATGTGGCCCGCGGGCCGCCATTTGCCCACCCCTGCCTTAACCTATCCAAACCATGTGGGTTCAAGTGTCAGACACCAAGGGTTTATTTGTACTTCATACTTAGCCTTAAGCAGTAGATTGAGTCACCTCAGTTCCAGCAAACACTTAATTTCTTGCAATTTGCATTTAATTAAGAATGTGTGAATTAGCTTCCTGTTTCACTTAACTCCAAGCAGACATGGATGTCTGCATTCCACTGCTGAAACTTCCCTAGATCAGAGAGATTAAGATAGGACTGCCCCCCCCCGCCCCCAATCTGTGGATATCAGGCATAAATTACTGATAAGTTACTGATCTTAACCTATTAACCTTAACCTATTAAAACTGGGTAAAGGTAGTGTAACGTTCTAGAAAAACAAAAAATCAAGCAAAAGCTGCAAGGAGATTTACTGCTCACATGAAAACAAGACAATTAAATCTCGCAAACAAGTAGTCAAGAGTAGCCCCTTGACAACTTCCATGGAATGACTATGGAAAAACTATTCTGAGGACTACAGCTTGAAATTCAAGTATGGCTACTTTGTAATATAAACTTAAAAACATGCCTCATGGCAACCTGGGAAATGTACTATGCAGCATTTCTGGACACTCATGCTGACAAGGCCTAGCATTCTCACAAAAGTAACTTCCCTGAACAACTGGGGGACAGTTTGAAGGGAGTGACTGAGACCAGTTCAACCATCTTGCATCTGTAGTGCTTAAATGAAGCACAGAAAATTTACTGCCATCTGTTACATGGTGCAGCAAGTTGTTGTCTGAGAGAAAAAGGCACACAAGACTAGGTTACAACTGACTGCACCAGCAGCTATTAATAAAACTCAAACAAGTTTTTAATTCTCACAAGTCTTCTGCGACTTGTAAATTCAACTGTTCTTTTCTCAATATAAATAGGTTCATTTCCTAAAACCATTTGCATTCTTGCTTCTAAGAAGCTGTAATAAGGAAGAAGTAGAATCTTACACATAAATGACGGAACTAGGCCATGGCAACACACGTTACATTGTTTTCTGTTTGGAGCCAACATACCTACAAC
This sequence comes from Lepidodactylus listeri, assembly GCA_029233225.1. Classification (NCBI taxonomy): domain Eukaryota; kingdom Metazoa; phylum Chordata; class Lepidosauria; order Squamata; family Gekkonidae; genus Lepidodactylus; species Lepidodactylus listeri. The sequence goes on along the minus strand of JARCFY010000015.1, from coordinate 12,862,691 downwards.
ATGTTCGACCTCTCCTGGGATATCATATTCTTCTTCCTCATCCTCCTGCTCAGTGACAGCAGCTGCATTTGTTGTTTCCTGTACAACAGAGCCCCCAGCAGAAAACTGCAAGTTTGCAGCTAAAGAGCGGAAGCCCCGCTGATACCTAAAAAGAGAAATACACGTTTTTATTATAGCCCACTATATACACTTCAAACATTCTGGAAGAGTACTTTGCGCATTTATACTTATTTTAAAGCATTTTTTTTTTTACAGAGAAATACCTCATACAGAAAGATTCTTTGTGAACAGAGGTCAGGGCAAGCTTCCTCAAGGAAACTGCCTACAGTTCAGTGAGATCAACTACGTATCTGTTTATTTCCAAAACAATACTGTACATTTATCTAAATAATGCACACAAGCACAGATAGTTTGCAGGCATAAATTTCAAAAGGTTTTGTTCTGTAAATCTGGAATCATAAGCCACTTTGTTTACCTGTGTGTGAGGAAGTTATAAATAACCAAATAACGGCACTCTGCAAGCACTAAGTAATCAATACTTCACACGTGGTTTCCTCTTACAACCCCAACTGATAAGCACCCCAACTCAACCTACAGACATCCTGCTTGTGGGCTTCCTAACGGCAGCTGGTTGGCTGCTGTGTGAACAAAATGCCGAACTTGATGGGCCTTTCGTCTGATCCAACATAGCTTGTCTTATTTTGTTTATTATAATTTGTATATCAGGGGCGGTTCCAGATTGTGAGGATCCTTGGCAAAATGCAGCCATGTGGATGGTGGCAGGAACCAATCCATTGGGGGGGGATTTGGACCCCATCTAAGCTTCCATGCACAGATACACAACTTTTCTCTCTAATATGATACAGGAAGTACAGGAAGGAGGAAGTTGCTTATACACGAGATATACAAGAGTGTGTATGTCAATATGTTTAAACCAGAACATCTTATCAGCAAATGAATGTGTGGTGTTTATTACTCATCCAGCTTTAACAATCATAGATTTTACTGTTCAGGTTAGTTCAATAAAATGGAAAAACAGACAAGTGAAAACATGATCCCGAAAAGAACAAACCTCCACTTTGCCACCTTTGGCTTAAGAAACGTCAAGCCAAGTCGCTGAACTAGTTTCACCCCCAGCTTGCGAAGAAGTGTTTGGTTACTTTCGGAGAGCTTGCAGTTATCCAGACATTCAAGCACAGTAGAAGCTGTAAGAAAAAACACACTGTACAAAATTCCTTCTTGAATTAGCTTTATCTTACATGCACTTGACAATTTGTTTTTAAAAGGCATAAGGTGGTATACTAAAAGATTTTGAATGCTACACTGTAAAACATACACTCAGCTTTTAATTCTGACCTATCAGTAGCTTCCCTCTATAGCTGTGAAGAAATGAAATTGTTTATGATACTTCAAGTATTGTTATTCCTCCAATATATCTGCCTACACCCATTGCAATTTGAAAGTGATGTTCCTAAGGACTATTTTCCTCAACCGGGATTGGCCTGAAATGCTTTTTGATAAAATCCAATCATATTGTAAGAAGGGGATATTTAGTCATTAGTACCTGAAAGTCCAACTATTGTAGGCAGTCTACTGTTTCAGCGGACTGAACCCACATGACTTAAAGCCGTTGTGCCACAAACTGACTTTCAGTAACCTCCCTGTCGCTTGTGTTATCTATGAAGCTGAAATGGCTCAGAGGAGTTTAATACTTTTTTGCCCGGTGTTTTGAGAAGATTCTAATTAAACAATATTTTTATGGGTTTTGTTACTTCTCAGGCCTCCATGGATGAGAGGACTCAAGCGTCTGCTCCCCAGTATAGGAGAAGGTGTGTGTTGGTAACTGGAGATTCCCTACTGAGAGGGGTAGCAGCTAAAGTGTGCCGACCGGACTTGTTGTCTCAGGTGGTATGCTGTCTACCAGGTGCACACATTCAGGATGTGACGGAAAGGGTAAGAAGCCCATGGATTATTATCATCAAGCCCACGGATTATTATCCATTTTCACTCATCCATGTGGGAACAAATGATGCTGTCCGGCACAGCCCAGAACGTATTAAAAGAGGCTATGTGGCTCTGGGTAAAAAGGTGAAGGACCTGGGAGCACAGGTGGTGTTTCTGTCAGTTCTTCCTGTTGAAGGCAGTGGCTTAGGAAGGGGAAAAAATGACTGGCTACATAGATGGTGTCATCAGGAAAGGTTTGGATTTTTGGACCATGGCTTCTGCTTTCGAGGTGAAGCTCTCTATTGGGAGACGGTTTGCACCTCACAAGGGTAGGAAAAAATGTGTTTGGTATGAACCTTGTAAACTTAAAAACAGGAGTTTAAACTAAATCATACGGGGGAGCAAGACAAAAATTCAAAGCCTAGAATGATGCCAATAACTGGAGATAAGAGCGCTAAAGTTTTGCGAGGAGTGGCACATATGCTGGGTAACATTAACTCACAGGTAAGTACAGAAATGAAAACCTCAGGGTGCATAAAACATGGATTCCAATGTCTCTACACTAATGCACAGAGTATGGGAAACAAGCAGGAGGAATTGGAAGTCCTAATACAAAAAAGGGACTATGACCTAATAGGCACTGCTGAAACCTGGTGGGATGACACTCACAGTTGGAATATTAGGGTTGAGGGTACAACTTGTTTAAAAGGGACAGACAAATATGGAAGGGCAAAGGAGTAGCATTATATGTAAAAGAGGTATATAATTGTGAGAAAATACATGAATCTGAGCATGGAAGTCCAGTTGAGAGTCTCTCGGAAAAAATAAAAGGAGTAAGAAATAACTGTGATATTACGGTGGGGGACATGCATGAGACGCTCCTAAAACAGATTACAAAGTTCTCAAAGAGACGGGACACCGTGCTCATGGGAGATTTCAACTACTCGAATATCTGTCGGAAGTCCAACTCTGCTAAAAATGAAAAGTCCAATAAATTCCTGAGTAGAGAGGGAAACAAGGGGATCTGCTATCTTGGACTTGATTCTCGCCAACAGGAAAGAACTGGGTGATGACGTGAAAGTAGTGGGCACCCTGGGTAGTAGTGACCGTGTAATTTTGGAATTTATAGTACTGGGGAAGGGAAAAAGTTGTACGTAGTAAGACATATAGGATGGACTTTGGGAAAGCAAATTTTGACAAACTTCAAGTTATGCTGAGTAGACTCCCATGTTCGGAAATACTTAAGGAGAAAGGAGTTCAAAAGGGGTGGGAGTTTCTTAAAGGCGAAATACTGAAGGCAGAATCACAAACAATTCCTATGAGAAGAAAAAATGGGAGGAGTCTAATGAAGCCAAGGTGGCTCCATAAACAGCTTTCTGAAGAACTGAGAAATAAAAAAGACTAATTTCGGAAATGGAAGGAGGACATTATAACCAAGGATGAATATAAACAAATGACCAGTGCTTGTAGAGAGAGAGTTAGAAAAGCTAAAGCTCAGTATGAGCTTAGGCTAGCAAGAGATGCTTTAAAAAAAGTACTTTTCTTATGTTCAGAGTAAGATAAAGAGCAGGGACATGGTAGACCCATGGTAAGGACAGGAAAGTGAAATTTTAACAAGGGATGAAGAGAGGGCAGAACTGCTAAATTTCTACTTTTCCTCAGTCTTCCCTTATGATGGAAATGGTGCTCAACATGGCAAAAGCAGAACATATGACAAGGGAAGAGAGTTGCAGCCTAGGATTGGCATAGGAATAGTACACAAATACCTAGTTTCTTTAAATGAAATTAAGTCCTCAAGGCCAGATGAACTGCATTCCAAGGATACTAAAAGAACTCACAGAAGTAATTTCTGAGCCTCTGTCCATTATTTTTGAGAATTCTTGGAGAACAGATGAGGTGCTTGAAGGCAGGCAAATGTTGTCCCCATCTTCAAGAAGGGGAAAAAAGAGGATCTGGGTAACTACTGACCCGTCAGCTTGACATCCATACCTGGGAAAGCTTTAGAACAAATCATCAAATAGTCAGTCCTTGAGCACTTAGAAAGGACAGCTGTGATTATTAAGAGCCAGCATGGGTTTCTCAAAAACAAGCCATGTCAGACTAACCTTATCTCTTTTTTAATGAAAGTTACTACCTTGCTGGATTAGGGGAATGCTGTAGACATAGTTCATCTTGATTTCAGTAAGGCTTTTGATAAGGTTCCACATAATATTCTTGTTGACAAATTGGTAAAATGTGGTTTGGAGCCTATGACTGTTAGGTGGATCTGTAACTGCATGCAAAGAGTGCTTGTGAATGGTTCCTCATCCTCTTGGAGAGGAGCGACAAGTGGAATGCCTCAAGAATATGTCCTGGGATATGTTTGGTTCAATATCTTTATAAATGATTTGGATGAAGGAATAGGGGGGATGCTTATGAAATGTGCAGATTATACTAAATTGGGAGGGGTAGCAAATACAATAGAAGACAGAGTCAGGATATGGGATGATCCTGACAGGCTGGAAAGCTGGACTAAAACAAAAAAAATGAATTTCAATGGAGATAAATATAAAGTTCTGCATTTAGGTAGGAAAAATCAAATGCATAATTATAGGATGGGGGAGACTTGTCTTGGAAGTATGTGTGAAAAGGATCTAGGGGAGGAGGAGGAGGAGGAGGAGGAGGAGATTAGATTTATACCCCACCCTTCACTTGGAGTCTCAGAGCAGCTTACAAACTCCTTTCCTTTCCCTTCCCCTCCCCACAACAGACACCCTGTGAGGTAGGTGGGGCTGAGAGAGCTCTGAGAAAACTGTCCTTGATAGAACAGCTGGTACAGAGCTATGGCTTGTCCAAGGTCATCCAGCCAGTTGCAAGTGGAGGAGTGGGGAATCAAACCCAGTTCTCCCAGATTAGAGTCCGCGCACTTAACCACTACATCAAACTGGCTCTCTGGGGTTTTAGAAGACCATACACTGAACATGAGTCAGCAGTGTGATACAGTAACTAAAATGGCAAATGTAATTTTGGGCTGTATCAACAGAAGTATAGTATCCGGATCATGTGAAGTGATGGTATCACTTTACTCTGCTCTGGTTAGACCTCACTTAGAGTATTGTGTTCAGTTTGGGGCACCACAATTTAAGAAGGATATGGACAAGCTGGAATGTGTCCAGAGGAGGACAACGAAGATGGTGAGGGGTCTGGAGACCAAGTCCTATGAGGAAAGGTTGAGGGAACTGGGTATGTTTAGCCTGAGAGGTGCTATGATAACCATCTTCAAGTACTTGAAGGGCTATCATATAGAGGATGGTGCGGAGTTGTTTCATGTTGCCCCAGAAGGCCAGACCAGAGGCAACAGGTTGAAATTAAATCAGAAGAGTTTTTGGCTAAACACTAGAAGAACTTCCTGACAGAGTAGTTCCTCAGTGGAACAGGCTTCCTCAAGAGGTGGTGGGCTCTCCTTTTTGGGGGGGTTTTCAGCAGAGGCTAGATAGCAATGCTGATTCTGTGGACATTGGCAGTTCATGAGAGGGAGGGCAGGAAGGGTTGCATCAGTGCTTAATTCTTGTGGCGCTATGCCCAGGGAAATGCTGATCGCCACTTTGGGGTCAGGAAGCAATTTTTCTCCCGGCCAGTTTGGCCAGGGATCCTGGAGGTTTTTTGTCATCTTCTGGCATAGAACAGGGGTCACTGGGGGTGTGGGGGTGGAGGTGTTTGTGAATTTCCTGCATTATGCAGGAGGTTGGATTAGATGACCTGGAGATCCCTTCCAACTCTACTTTATGCATACTCTCATACTTTTCTCAGAAGTAAGCTGAGGAGACTTAGTTATTACCCAACTCTTGTAAGAATGATTATCTCAAGGCTATACGTTAGCAGAAACATTATGTGGCTTATAAATCCATAGTGAATGTGTTATAGCTACAAAATTAATACTAAAGAGCAGTCTACCTGATAAAAGTACTTAATTAAAATCGGAGCATTAAAAAGGGCTTGTCTTAGGGAGGATATTACTAATGGCCAAAGGAGGAGGGAAAAGACTGCTTATATTTGTCACCTGAAGCAATGCTTGAACATTTAGAAAAATGCATCTAAGGCATTAATAGAAGAACCAGTAATCTTACATCATTTGAACTTGCAGCAATCATTCTTCCAAAATACAAAGTAAACAAGAGTGATTTTAAAAGTTGCTGTGAGGGTTGTTCTGTTCAGCTCTATGCCAGGCTCAAAGAATTATACTGGACCTTAAATGAACTACAGTTTTTCAAATATGAATTCTTCCCGCATACCTGAACAATAAATTACTTCCAAATTTTAGTGTGGTGTAATAGTCAAGAGTGGTGTAATAGTCAAGAGTGTCAGGGCTAAGAGCTGGGAGACTCAGGTTTCAATCCATATTTAACTATGAAACTCACTGGATGAATCTCACCAGTCAACTTTCTTTAAGCCCTGTGCACTAACAGGGTTGTGGTGGGGGCAAAATAGAAGAGGAGGGATCAAGCATGCCATTTAGAGCTCCTTGAAGAAAAGACAGGATAAAAATGTGATATATACAACAGACTACTGAAACCTATAAAAAAGCATACTGCATATTTTTCTTTCCCAACATTTCTAACAGAACTTCAGAGTTCTTAACTTCGGTTGGATTCTGCCCACTTCATTTTGAATAACTATTTAAACTCTTAAGTAGAATCTTACCATACGGCAAACAGTCTTCTCTTTTACCATGCTTGAAAAGCTGTGCCTGCAAAAGAGAAAAGCGTTTGCTTCAAACAGAGGAATATTAAGATCAACAACAAAAATGCTGCAAAGTCTCTCTCAGTTCAACAAAACCATTAATGAGTGGCAGCATTATTCATGAATGAACAGGTTGTAATAAAAAGTATTTTTATTCATACCAAAATAGTTTAAGCGTTAACTATATTTTCATATGGCCATCAAAAGTTATAATATCCATAATGCTAAGCCCCTGTAGATAAAAGCAAGGCCCACAAGGACTCTTATAAAACAGTACCACACCTGAGAATAGTTATAGATCGCCCCACCGAAGATGCCTCACTTGGGGATGCCAGGGATTAAACCCAAGACCATCTGTGTGGGAGCCATGTGCTTCAGCATGGAAACACAGGGTACCTCACCTACCCCCAGAGACGTGTATCAGAATGCTTTCTGGAACAAGCTGATGACTCTCGCCAGGCCACAGCTCCACTTCTTTTTTTTTTTTTACTGAGAGACTTAAGCAAATACAGATACAAATAACAACACAAATAATGTAAACAACCATTTAGCCAAGACGTAAATAAAATTTATATTTATTTATTTATTTTATTTATACCCCGCCCTCCCCGCGAGCAGGCGCAGGGCGGCTTACAAATCGGAAATCAATACCATAAAAACCATAAACAGGGTTAAAACTTCCATATGAAGACTTCACATTAAAACAATCACAGGTTCTTTAAAGTGCTAGTAATAATAGTTAACTTCTAACTAAATACATCTAAACTTCTAAAATATATCTAAACTTTAGTTAGCACTCACTTCTGCAATTAATACTGTCAACCTTTCAGCAGTTTTGTACCTTTACTAAACCTCATATTCAAGTACTCATACTTGACCCTGCAAGCGAGGTAGTTCAGTTTGTTTTTGGTTCTGTTCGCTATAAGAGACCCATACCCACCTTATGGACCAGTATTAGATCAGAAGCATATCCATGAAAGATATGGGGTGTTTGTTGGAAGCACATTCTTGTCCGCCATGTACTGAAGTAGACAGAACCCAACGGATTCAAAGCGAGAGGACACCCGGGGGGGGGGGGGGGGGGGAGTCTCTGCCTGATAATTGAGTAACATTTGTAATTTTGGCTAGAATGAATTGGTCCCATACTTTATTGTTACAGATTTGAATAGTTGGAGGGGTGACTGATTTTCAGACTGAAGCTATGGTTGTTCTTGCCGTAGCCAATAAAATCAAGGTGAGCTCTTTATCAGCCATCGTTCCAACCGTCAGGTCCGTAAGATTAAGCAGAGCCACCTCAGAGTTAATGGGCAAGTTCAGCAGAGTAATTTCACTGATTTGTCCGGTGACTTCATGCCAAAAGGGATAAATCTTGGGGCATTCCCACCAACAGTGGTAATAGGAACCTATGTGGCCACAGGTTTTCCAGCATAAAGAACTACAGGAGGGATTCGTTTTATTCAAACATTCCTCCGGAGTGTAATACCAACGGGTAATTATTTTGAAAGATTGGAGTCTGATGTTGAAACTCTTCAAGGAGTTCGCAGGTGAGTTCATGTCCATGTGTAGATCAGCTTGCCACCGGAGTTGGTGTTTTAGAGGAGGACAAGAAAAGGGACCCATGACACTCGTGGGGGGAGGGAGTATTCCAATCCTCCTCCCACCCCCCTCCCCAGCAACAGTGGCGGGGGCAGTGAGGCCTGTTAATCCTCCTCCCACCCCCCTCGGCCGGGACAGAGGCGGCAGCAGCAAGGCCCGCTGATCCTCCTCAAACCCGCCCCTTCCCCAGTGGCAGCAGTGGCAAGGCCCGCTGATCCTCCTTCCTCCTCCCCCCAGCACCAGCGAGGCCTGAGCAGCTCACAGCCGCCAGGCCCACCGAGCCTCCCCCCCCAACAGCATGTGCAGGGAACACTTTTTAAAACTTTTAGGATTTTTCTGCTCATGGGGGAGTCCCCCACGTATGCAGAAAAATCTCCCTACCACCCAGGTGCCCCCCCCCGCGCAGATTTAGATATTCGCACACAGGGGGCTATTAGATATATAGATGGGGCAGGTAGACCTGTTCTCCGAAGGCCAGGTCTACCAATACAGTGGCAAGGGCTGGGTAGACCTGTTCTACCCGCCCCTTTTCACTCTATTGGTAGACCTGGCCTCTGGAGAACAGGTCTACCCATCCCAGTCCACTCTACTGGTAGACCTGGCCTCCGGAGAACAAGCCTACCCAGTCCTTTCCACTCTATTGGTAGACCTGGCCTCCGGAGAACAGGTCTACCCAGCCCTTTCCACTCTATTGGTAGACCTGTTCTCCGGAGGCCAGGTCTACCAGTGTAATTGCAAGGGCTGGGTAGACCTGTTTTCCGGAGGCCAGGTCTACCAATAGAGTGGCCTGGGGTGGGTAGACCTGTTCTCCGGAGGTCTACCCGCCAATTTCTCCCCCCCGCCCCCGTTTGTCTCGGCGAGGCCCGCATGCCTCAGAGGCGCGGGGCCAGCTGATTTCTTGCGCCTCAGGGGTGCAGGGCCTATCAATTTCTCATGCCTTAGAGGCGTGGGGCCCGCCGATTTCTCTCCCCTGCCAGCTCTTCCTCTCGCCAGTGATGGTGAGGCCCGCACAGCTTCTAGCCATGGGTCTCACCAGCTCTCCCCCTGCCAGCTCTTCCCCTGCCAGCTATTCCCCCACCCACCACCCACCTGCCAGTGATGGCGAGGCACAGCAGCTTCCAGCTGGGCCTCGCCAGCTCTTCCCCCCCACCAGCTCTGACCCCCGCCCCCCCAGTGATGGCAGGGCTCACCAGCTCATCCCCCAGCAATGGCAAGGCCCGGCAAGGGCTTCTCCACCCGCCCCCGCCGCCAGCAGCAGCAGCCACAGATCACTGAGGTAACTCTGTTCCCTGAACATTTAAATATCCCCCAAAAGTTTTTTTTTACTTTTCAGATTTTTCTGCACATGGGAGGAGTCCCCCACATGTGCAGGAAAATCTCCCTGCCCTCCAAGTGGCCCCCGCACGGATTTAGATATCCGCACATGGGTGGCCACTTGGGAATTAGACATATAGCTTGTCTTCGGCACCCATTAAAATCTTACATCATCCCTTTGATACCATCCACATGCTTTAATTGAACCTGTTCAAAGGCTGATTTTGATTCAGTAAAAACTCCTTGAGAAGCCAGGGTCTCCATTAAATTTCTTAACTGTAGGTAACGATGCCAGGGAAGTTGTGTTTCTAAGTGTAAGTTGAAGGATGCTTTGTCACGTTTCCTCCCATGAAAAATAAAGTCAGATAAACAAGAAAAGCCTGGGATTCTCCAAACCTCATATGCACAATTCTCTTGAGCAGGTGGAAACCAAGGTTGATTGATTAAAGTTGATAAGGAGGAGGTATCAAGAATTAGCCATTTCTGCTAAATACAAGCCCAGATGAATTTAAGACAGATTCGTATATAATAACATATATTTTGACAGCTGCAAGAATTCTAGTTGCAAGAAATTGGAAACTCCCTACAAGAGAAGACATAATTTGTAAAGTGTTGGAACTAGCAGAGATGGATAGGTTGAATACAATTTTGTTAAACAAAGATGAAATGTTTTTTTGGAAAAGATGTACAAATGTATATGAATGGATACAGACCATGACAAAAATGTAGACTCGCAATATGCTTGGACATGTAAAGTAGAGAGGAATTAATATACGTGTAGGTAATACAAAGTATTACATGTGATGATATAACATGTTAAAAACTTTTACAAAACTATAAACTTATATAAAAAAAGAATTAGCCATTTCTTTCTGCAATTCCAGATTTTTATAGTTACAGATAGGAAGGGATTGTTGTGAAGTGTCTTTGGACAACGAGAAGGTAACATCCATGTTATTTCCTGCAACATGAAAGGCTTTGCGTATTCTTGCTCCATCTTAACCGACATTGGTTGAGATTCTTTTTGTTGTACTTAGATCACAGTTGTTAACACTGTGGCATGAAAATAATTGTAAAGCGATGGGAAGTCCAGACCCTCCAAAGAAGAGGGTTTGGTTAAGATCTTCTGATTAATTCTGGACTTTTTCCCCTCCCAAAGGTAGGAAGTGAGCTTTTTTTTTTTTTTTTTGCCAAAGATGGACATATCTTTCAGGAATGTGAATTGGCAATGTTCAGAAAAGAAACAAGAATCTTGGTAAGATTAAACTTTTTATCAGATGTATGCGATCCTAAAGGGAGAAATTAAAAGATTCTCATTCCTTAAATTGGAGTCCTATGCCTTCATATAATTTGATGTGATTGTACTGTAATAGGTCTTTCAAATCTATTGAGATTTGGATACCTAGGTGCCTCCAGGAGTCTGTAACCCATCTAAAGGGAAAGATTCTTTTCAGTTGTGTTTGAGTGTTGGGTTGAAGCCAGACTGGATATAGCTCTGATTGGTTTAAGCTAATCTGTAGACCTGAAATCTTCCCGAAGGCCAACAGTATGTGTTGAATGTGTGAAACAGACTGGATCAGATTAGAGATGTACAATGTCAGATCATCCACGTATAAATTAACTTTGTGTTCAGTATTACTTGTAAGAATGCCATTAAATTCCTTGCATTGTCTTAATTCTTCTGCTAGAGGTCCTATAGCAAGCGCAAAAAGCAATGGAGAGAGTGGGCATCCTTGTCTTGTTCCTCTTGAGGGATAAAAGGGGTAGGAGAAGTGACTGTTCATACTTTCGAAGCAGGATTAGTATATAATGACCGAAAAGCCGTTTGGAAGTTTGATCCAAAACCCATGTTCTTTAGTAATGAGAGCATATATGGCACCTCCACCCAGTCAAAGATGTTGTTAAAAGACATCACAGTGCTCCACCTCCACTCCTGGAAAGTCCCTGTCTCTCCTCCACAGTGTGATCAATGGACCGGGCAACACTAGTTGGGAGACTGCAGGGGGGAGGGGACAAAACTGTTCCCTTCTTCCTCCTCTTCTGTCAATAGAGCCCCATTCATAGAAAAGGAAGGAGCAAGTTCACCCTCTTCCTCCTCTCCACTGCAGCTTCCCAATGTGTTTGACTGTTACTGCATGTGAATACCATAGACCAAGGAATAAACTTTTCCAGGGTTGGAAGTGCCTGTGGGGAGGGGACAAAAAGCCAGAAAGATTGGCAGCTGTCAACACCTTCAGTTAACAGAACATGAAGTCCAACTGTATACCATTATCAGTTAATACAGAAGCCAGTGAGGAAACTGGGGCGGGGGAGAATTTATTGCCACATTTGTCCCAAGATCTCAGAAGTACATTAATTATATAATTATCACTAATGCAAAGTTGCTGTCTTTTCTTTTTTTCTGAGTTAAAACCAAGACTATAATGCAACCCTGATGTAGTACCAACTTTGGCATAATCTTTCTTGCTTGATTATAACTTTACAAGGCGAGATTCCTAGGTATGACTCACATCATATTATGAATCACAAGATGGAATCACATCCTGAACAAGTTTATAGATTTAACTTTCACAATCAAGCATACAAGAAAAGGCCAAAGTTGCTCACAATAGCCTATGTACATTCTAATCAGGCCTTTAATTTTATGACTATATATTGGCCCTTAATGAATGACACAGGCACATATTTTTAATTTAATTTATATTTACTTATTTAATAGGTTAATGAAATACAGTAAGTTGTTCACCATGACAAGTCCAGCTTAGTTTAAATGCCAGAAACTTTCTGAAGCAAAATGAGGACCAAGCCTTCAAGGTATTGTGAAATAATCAGTGAAAACTCCAGACTTCTATAAACAGCAGACATGTTCTCATGGAAACATACAGAACTCTGACTGGAGGGCCCCGTCCACACTGTCACTTTTGCTGCTCATTTCTCCCTATTGCTTTGGGTTCCTCCCCCTTTTCCACATGTGTTTTGCTCCCTCTGGGACTACTAGAGAGAAGAAAACATATGGGGGGTGGGGGAACCTGAAGCAATAGGGAGAAATGAGTGACATGAGTGACAAAAGTGACAGTGTGGACACGGCCGAGGACAGCTAAACTGCTTTTTAAGAACATAAAACTATTTTGAATTGATTTCCTTTCAGGAACAGTTTTGTTCTTGAAAGACTTGGATGCTACTATTTTTTGCACAATAAAGCCCTTGAATGGTTTAAAGGTATCCTTTCTTCTTGTTTAACTTTACTTGTGATGAATCAGCTCCCTTGATCATCTTTCTCTATCAGTGTAGGCAGCTCAGTTAAGATTGCCACTTGACACATGCTTGGCTGCCAGTTAAGACTGCCACTTGCCCTGCTGAAGAGTCTGAGTTTGATCCCCACAGCTTCTGCCCACAGGAAGGCAACATGCTGTATTTTTGGAGAAGCTATATAACTTCAGATATTCAGACGATACCACTCTAATGGCAGAAAGTGAAGAGGACCTCAAGAGCCTCCTGCTCAGAATGAAGAGGAGAGCGCAAAAGTTGGCTTGAAACTCAACATCAAAAAAACTAAGATCATGGCATCCAGCCCCATCACTCCTTGGCAAATAGAAGGGGAAGTCGTTGAAGCAGTGACAGACTTCACCTTCCTGGGATCCAAGATCACTGCAGATGGTGACTGCAGCCATGAAATTAAAAGACGCCTGCTCCTTGGAAGAAAAGCAATGGCAAACCTTCACGGTATAACAAAAAGTAGAGACATCACCCTGCCAACAAAAGTCCGTATGGTCAAAGCCATGGTATTCCCAGTAGTAATGTATGGCTGTGAGAGCTGAACCATAAGGAAGGCTGAGCGCTGAAGAATAAGTTCTTTTGAATAATGGTGCTGGAGAAGACTCTTGAGAGTCCCCTGGACTGCAAGGAAATCAAATCAGTCAATCCTAAAAGAAATCAATCCTGACTGTTCCCTGGAAGGCCAGATACTGAAGCTGAATCCCAAATACTTTGGCCACCAAATGAGAAGGGAGCACTCACTAGAGAAGACCCTGATGCTGGGAAAGACTGAAGGTCAAAGAAGAAGGGGACGGCAAAAGATGAGATCGTTAGACAGTGTCATCGATGCAGCAAACATGAAATTAAGCAAACTCTGGAACACGACAGAAGACAGGAAGGCCTGGCGTGATGTGATCCATAGGGTCGCGAAGAGTCGGACTCAGCTGTGTGACTGAACAACAAAATATGGCTCTGCACACAGTTAAGGTCTCACATTCAGTCTCTGACATCACCCAGGTTGCCTGTAATTCCAGTTAAAGGATTTCAGGCAGGGAGTGGCTTCATATACTCTTAGAAAATATGTCTTTCTGCAATCCAACATACAGATAACCAGCCTATAGAATGAAAATCACTATAACAGTGGCATGCAAATCAAAGTGGAGGAGGTCAGCTTAAGAGACTAAAGCAGGATACTTTGTGATAGGACATAAATTCTCGAGATACCAAGGAAAATGCTAAAAGGTGCATCTAAACATGCCGATGCCTCTCCCTTGGGTTTCATTCCTTACAGCTCAAGGGCAAGATGCAATATGAACAACACAATACATTGTTATGATTTAAAAGTTATTTAGCAATCTCCCCGTTTTATCTAACGAACCTGTCATTAAGTATAACTATTGTCTTATGACTGCAAGGCTATGAGAAACACTAGCCAGCGTCCACCCAAACCTCACATTTCTGGTTACACCCAGTGCTCTTGCACAACAAGCATTTACCCGGAAACAAAACAATAACCTATTTTGGGATTAGGACTGGTAGCTGTTTAAATTAATTTTAATCCAATCACATTGAGAATATAGTCAACCACAGTGTAATATAAACTGGTGCTGGAATGAATCCTTTTACGAAAGGAAAGGGAGAGGAGAGCAGAGGAGAGCAGAGGAGAAGAAAGGAAAGGAAAGGAAAGGAAAGGAAAAGAAAGGAAGCATTTGTCCTTCTACAATAACTAATTTGAAAATATTTTCTTGGATTCAGAGAATATATAATATTGTTTGATTTATATATATACAATATGATTTCTGCTGTCTTTGCCCAGGACTGTTATTCTCCATCCATTGCTAACATTTAAATTTCTATACTACTTTTTCCTGTTGATGCAGTTCTCCTATCAAGAATAACATCGGCCTGTCCTCTCTAACAGAGACTTTTGTTTCTTACTGTCTGGTAGGGCTGCCAAGTCAGCCCGGGGGGCGGGGGATCCCCGTTAAAGGGGTTCCCGATCCGCCGGCCAGCATTTGGCCGGCGGGGGGAACTCCACCCCCGACGTCGTCCAGCGAGGATGACGTAATGACATCACCGGAAGTGACGGAGCACATTGGGGGCGTTGCCAGGGTGACACTCTGGCAATCGCCCCAAAACTCTATGATACCATATGACGTAATGACATCACCGGAAGTGACGGAGCACATTGGGGGCGTTGCCAGGGTGACACTCTGGCAATCGCCCCAAAACTCTATGATACCATAGAGTTTTGGGGCGATTGCCAGAGCGTCGCCCTGGCAACGCCCCCAACGTGCTGCGTCACTTCCGGTGACGTTGATGGGCGCGCGCGCCAGAAGAAACTCCCAGCAAGAGGAGGACTCCCCCCCGCCAGTGAGTTTTCAACATTTGGCAGCCCTACTGTCTGGAAGTATGCTGGATTGTTACCTATCAAAAATCTAAGGTTGTTATTTTGGGGGGAGGGGGGAATCTCATGTACACCACAAGTGAAAAATTCATGGTAATTATATTGAGGCGTTCCCCTGTTTTAAATATTTAGGGGTTAGGTTTGACCTGAGATTAATTTGGTTAGTACAAGCTCCTCTTGTGAAAAGACTGTAACAGACAAAAAAGATCACAGCGGTAAAAATGAACTAGAAAGATACACTGTAAGAGACGTCCAATATCTAATTATAACAATCTTTCAAAAATCTTAATAAAGATTAAAATATTTTATGAAAAATGTCAGTGTAATTTTATATCATAAATTAGTGAAGTAACACAACACCTATATGTTTCAAGGTTCCTTTATCAAGAAGATATAAAGCTTGCAAGAATTAGTAAACAAGCGGTCTACATCACAAACATTCTAACAGTACACTATCCAAACTTCAAATGTTATTTCTGGCTTATCATTGCCACTGGTTACTTTCATAACACTTTATCTTTGAGCATGTTTATTCAAAAGCCCTTTTGTTAAATTCTGTAAAGATAAAAAACATTATTTTCCTTCACATCCAGTGCAAACCCCCAACAACCAATTAGAGGAAAAATACAAGAATACTGTAGCCCTTACAACAACAAGAAAAGACCTGCAGGAGTAAATGGGCACCAAGCTTAGAATTTCTTAAACGGAATGCATCTCTAACATTAATCCAGCTTCAAAAGTGCTTCAGCTCCGTCACTGAAAACCATGATTATATTGGTCAATGATGTTTGCAGCTGCTGCACCAATAATTGTATATGACATCCATTACTTTTAAAGAGACTGTGCATCTAAAAAAAAGCTCCAGGGATTTATTGAGTCCATAGGGTGCATAAGTCCACAAATTTTCTTTCTACAATAAAACCCTTTATATGACACACCAGTTGTGGCGGTGTGCAATAAATTGATCAGGTCCCCCCCAAATTAAAATTGCAATGTGTATTGTTTCTCTTAAAGAGACCACATATCTATTTCAAAGAAAACATGAAAGTTTCAAAGAGTTATTAAGCCCATAAGATGCATAAGTTCTTAATCAGTGAATCCAGAAACTTTCTTTCTGCAATAAAACCCTTTGTATGTCACAACTATTGCAGGGATGTGCACCAAACTGATCAAGTACCAAGAACTTAAAGTCCTCTGAATTATGTTGCACCTCCATAAAATGTTGCACTAAGGGTGTGTCTGTAACCCTATTTCAAATACGGGACTTATGTTCTGTCATCCTGCTACTCACTGTACATGTCATGGATCCCACATATAAGAGTCCATATCCACGTTTTATTAGATAAACAGATTGGTCCAAAAATTAGATAATTTTACTAGATCTTTTTCAAAATTAATTTCAGGAATGACCAAATCTACTGGTGTCCCATGCTTGGGAGCACATACTACAGGATTCACATTTACAGTGTTCAATACATGTTACACTTAAAGGTCTGGGTTGCATAAAGTCTGACCTGATCAAAATATTTCTCAAACTTTGAGTCCTTCTAAATCCTATAACTGGCTCATTGGTGCCTGATTCAATAGGGTTGCCAGGTCTGAGTTGGAAAATACCTGGAGACTTTAGGGGTGGAGCCAGGAGAGGGCGGGGTTTGGGGAGGAGAGGGGCCTGAGTATGGTACAATGCCATAGAGTTCCCCTTCAAAGCAGCCATTTTCTCCAGGGGAGCTGAACTTTGTCGGCTGGGGATCAGTTGTAAAAGCAGGAGATCCCCTGGCCCCTCCTGGAAGCTGGCAACCCTATGATCCAACATTGGCTTTCTTATGTTCTTATGTTAATTCCTTTGGCTCTTTCTGAAGCTTTATATATATGAAAAGGATATCCTCAATTAATGAAATGTTGGGTTAGTATATTACTTCCTGAAGTAAAATCCTCGGGAAAAGTGGAATTTCTTTTCAACCGAAGGAATTTACCAAATGGTATGTTCTGCCCGAGAAGTTTGACATGGTAAGATACAAAATGTAAATATTAGTTTTTGTCGGTTTGTTTAGTATAAGTCCTCACTGCTAGTGTGTTTCCCAATGCTTAAAGACCACAATGCCTAGGAAAATAATACTCACAGGGCTATGGGAACAGGTTAATGTAATTGAAGGAGGTGCGTTGTTACTCCATGACATAAATTCATCCAACTTAGTGCTATCCTTAAAAATTAAGAACAAATCATCTCTAAAGCGTCGATAGAAAAGCATGCAAGTATTAAATGGATTATAGTCATTATAAATATACTTCTCCTCTAAATGGGCCATAAATAAATTGGCCAGACTAGGAGCAAAGGCACTGCCCACTGCCACACCCTTAATTTGAATGGGAAAATCTTGATCAACTCTAAAATATTTTTTTTCTAAAATTGTATCAACCAAAATCAAACAAAAAGTGGGTTTTCCTTCTTGAGAGTTCTGGCACCTCCCCCCCCCCCCCAAAAAAGCCCTGGTGTGTACTGGTTACATCTGGAAGCTACACTGGACTTCTTTGACATATTCTGGAGGACTTCTTTGATATATCATGGACTTTGGAACTTGCTGACATTTTTTGTGACTGAAATGGATTGCTTTGAGTTCCGCTTGTTTGGGATTTCCCCCCCCTATGTTAAAAACATTATGAATGAGACCTTCTATTGTATAGGTGTTGTGTTACTTCACTAATTTATAATATAAAATTATACTGACATTTTTCATACAATATTTTAATCTTTATTAAGATTTTTGAAAGATTCATATTTAAAGATTGGCTACTACAACATCAAATATATCTGTCATTTTTTAAAATTCATCTAGGGCTCAGTGTATCCCAACCGCCATCAAACTCTTTAACAACAGCTTGGCCGCACAAAGTTTACATGGGGCTGGTATCTGGACTGACAAAATAGAGGAGTCCTTGGATTCTTAAATTCCTACATTCCATCTGCAGAATTCTGAATTGTGTCATGGAGACAGCTCTCTTAGCTGCATTGGGACAACTATTTCTTGAAGCTCAAGCTTGATTGAAGGCTTTTTTTCCTTAAAGCTAAAATTATATTCTCTGACATTCAAGAGGGCCTACCTCAGCTGAGTCAGAGAGAATTCTTATGTTTCCCACTGGGATAAAATGATTGAGCATCGACTACAGTTCCTCAATCTTTCCCTGGATTCCCTTTATTCAGTTACCAGATAGGAAGCCATAAGAACAATTAAGAAATGTCTATTGAAGTATGACTATAACAGTACAATTTGTAAAGCACAATGTTTTTGTTTCACTCAATTTGCTGTTATTCTTCCACCTGGAGAGAATCCCAGGCCGAGGACAGACTGCCGATCCGCCCCGGGATAGACGCAGGGCCAAAAGCCCCGCACGAAAAGCAGCCCGGCGCAGCCCGTTCCCACGGGCTGCGCTGTCCCGGGGCGGAGGCGGGGCGGAGGCGCGCTGACGCGGGGGCGTCCAGACTTCCGCCCCCGCTTCCGGCGCGCTGCCGACGCGTCCAGACTGCCGCGAAGCAGCAGGGACGTGCAGCTCTCCAGCCGGAGACCTGTTAGAAGTGGTCTCCGGCTGAAGCGGATGGACGGCGCCTCGCGGACGGGTGAGTCCGCGCCGACGCCGGAGGACAGATGCGGCAATGTGAACGCCCCCTCTGCCTCCGCTTTAGAAGCGGAGGCAGAGCGGGGCACATTGCCAGTCTGTCCTCGGCCCCAGTTACTGCTCGTATTTGACTGTTCCTCGCTATAGGCTTGCCTTAATGCAAGGGAGGTATTTTAAGATATCATACTCTGATTATGCGACTGTGGTGCAGGTGGTGTAGACACCCTGTATCACATGACCTTTGAATGCAATTACTTCTCTGAGCCTAGAAATCTTTTAATTCTTCCTTTGCTCCAAAATATAGGGATGGGCACAAACTGAATTACAAACCTAAGTTCGTCACAAAGCTGGCCTGCTTCATGGTTTGCAAACCTCAGTTCATGCCATCCCGTCCTCATGAGTCCAGGTGGGTTTGCATGGTTTGTGTTGGCTTGCAAAAACCATTTAAACGTACCCCTTTAAATGGTTTTTGCAAGCAGCACCGCCACCGTATGACTCACAAGTGAACTGAGAAGGCATTTAAAATGCCTTGTCAGTTGGAAGTGATTTCAGCGATCCCTTTCGTATGTCCCCCCCTGGCCTGGAAGTGGGGGAAGTGAAAGAGACTGCTGGAATGGCTTGCAAAACATTCCCTTTAAATGGCTTTTGCAAGCCATTTCAGCTTTCCTTTTTGCTCCCTCCCCGCTTCCAAGACTGCTGAAATGGCTTGCATTTATAACAGGCTGAAATGGATGCAAGCCATTTCAGCGATCCCTCTCGCTCCTCCCACACACACACACACACTTGGAAAGGATCACAAAAGCCATTTAAAGGGAATGTTACCTTTGATGGCTTTTGCAAGCCATTTCAGCAATCCCTTCCATGCCCATCCCTAATGGAGACTTTTATTAGAAGGTAAGAGCAGACCTGTCATTCTTTTAGCTGTGGAGTTTTATGCAACTGTGATGGATTTTCACAGCTGTTCAAATTGGGTCTAGCTTTTTTATATTTTAGTAATCTGTTTAGAACTAATAAGTTATGACGCAGTATGAGGTAGATAAAGAAAAATGTAACATGGCAGCAAAAATATTTTGGCTTATTTCTATGCAAGTGACAGTAGCTAACTTACTTCAATGTAACTGTGGCTGCGTAAGCCACCATCAATATTCATGAAACAATATTCATGACAAAGGATATGCAAGCAATTACCCCACTTTTTTTCATCCCACCCAATAGCTATGTTTCTACATGGGTGCACACAAATGAGCCTTGCCTGGGCACAGCCATGTAAGGCACCTTTTCTACCCAGAGCCCAGCATAAATATTTATGTACTACGGATTATATCTCATAAGGAAAAACTGGGATCTTCAGTGATGAAGTCTAAATCGTAACCTTTCTCACTGAAACCAATGAAAGTGCTTAACTTGGGCTGGATCATGCCCAAAGTTTCTTAAGCTAGAAGATAAATGACTTCAATTACTCAACAAATAGTCCAACAAAATATTTATTCTGTACCCATTCACCTAATCATCCAGCCAAACACCAGACCGAGTTTCTTTTCTACCTGACATTTTGTCTCTCCAAAAGGAAGGAAGCGTTCCAGATAAATATGGCCAGGAGTTAAAGTAAAAGGAACATAGCCCAGCCCTAGAAATATTTCAAAATATGCAAAAAACTATTTACAGACTTAAGTAATTTCACCTGTGGTGTAAATGCAATCAAATCCCTATGGCTACGCACCTGCTTTTTTTAGGCTCCAATGAATGCCACTGAATGATTTTAAATGCAGCATTAACGTACACCGCATTACAACCTACACAGAGAACTTTGAGGGTTAGGTTTGGTATGCTTTATTAAAACTAAAATTTATGCCAGAAACCGAGGAGCCTTGATTCCTTCCTGCTCACAATGGCATTGAAAGTCAGAGCAGAATATTCAAATCTAAATATACTTGCATCAGACAAAGTGTGTGTTTTTTTAACCTCTTGAGGAAATCAGTCATACTCCTCTATGCTTTCTGAGACCACTTTTTCAGAATATCCACTGACATCAGGAAGGATGTTTATGTTATAAACACAATTACATAATCTATATAATTTATGCGGAGATTTGGCTTGTCACAGGAAAAAATCAGTAAGTAGTTAAATTGACAATTAAGAAGGCTGACTGAATGAAGACGTTCTCAGAAAATGGTAGACATCTCTACCTCAAGATGCTTTTTGGAACATGACTGGACGTGATGTCTGGCTGTTAGGCAGTATCTAAAGTATAATACGGGTTCTATGTGTTCTCTCATCATGAGCATTGGCCTCAAGGCGTAAGGCTCTGAAGGAAGATCAGGCCCTTTAGGGGTTCCCAGTTTAGCCTACAGCCCCTCTTTCATACCCCATACAAATGCCTAAACCAGAGGTGTCGAACTCATTTGGTAAGAGGGCCAGATCTGACATAAATGTCACTTTGTCAGGCCAGGACATGTGTGCCATGAAACGTATTGTCAGGTACTGGAGGTATAAACTGTATATAAAGGACAGCAGCTGGTAAACTCCAAGGTGGTGTGTCCTCACTGCAAGGCCCCATGGGCTCGGAGGGAGGTGCAAAGGAAAACCCATATGGAGGGACTGGAGAGCCAGTGGTGCAGCACTGGACAGATGCTCCCACGCTGCTTGACTGCTGCAGACGAGGCTGTTCCACCATGCTGAAGCCACAATCACAGTGTCTCCCCCCACCCCCCTCCCCAAGCAGCCTCCTGTGCCCTCCCTTGCACTAGTGGCTCATGGGCCACATAAGAGCCCTGGATGGGCTGGTTCCAGCCCCGTGCCTTATGTTTGACACCCATGGCCGAAACCATTCTCAGGAACAGAAATTAGATATTCTTAGTATTAACAATCCAACCCCACCCTTCTGTTACCTTTGAAATAAAAGCTGAGTATCAAGGAGCTTATAGGAGAGAGCAACACAGTCCATCGGATACACGGATAGTGGTAAACACTGGTTGGTCTGATTTTCTCCATGCAAAAAATATGGGCATAGTCTCTGAACATCTGTTGGGTGAGGAATTTGCTCTCCAATGTATTTTTGTTTAATAGCCTTGATGTAGCTGGGCTAGAAACTACAAAAGACACCAGCAGTGCTTTAATTAGTGGTTTAACTCTGCTTCATGGTGTATTTCATAGTGTTAAAACTGCTGACTAACCTACATTGGTTACATCTATACTTCATGTCTTTTCTCATTACTGTGAGCTAAATTAGTGGGAAAAGTAAGGCAGCAAACAGTGGTAAGTGCCTCTGTTATACGACCCTTATTATTATTATTAGCTTGATAAACCCCTGGCTCAAGCATTTCTTTTTAAAGAAAGCCAAGCAGGCAGAATATGATATTAGTTTTTAAAAGTCAATGAACTCCTCTGAATGTGTAGGATCTGAGCATGAAATTATTAGCCAAGCCACTAACATGTTGCCTCCACTTCCCACCTGTACAATGGAAACAGTTCTGTCCAAACTCTGAAGACACTGTGAAGACTGTAAAAGTATTTAATTTTAAATACTTGAATTGGCTATTCTTAGAAGAATTATGACTTATCACATCTTAGCTCCAGCACAAATTTATTTTAAAGTGTTTAGGCAAATGGTAACATCAAAACTTATTCAGCATCAGAAGACTGAACAGGAAGTTATATGACTGGACACCCTCAGATAATTTGCTCGCTTCGGCTCAAACCACTGCGAACATTACGTATGTCAAGCCACAGAAAATGATCACGTACATGTTCAACAATATTCTTCTACCTGAAATTATAAGCCCGACAGTTAAAAGCCATGAATCATACCTTTCAAATACTAAAATGTAATGATAAATAAATAGATGTGAAAGGCAATGAACTTAAAATTTCTCTTTCGCTTTCTTGAGGGGCTTCAGAACATGCTGCAGTTCCATTTTCAAGTAATCAAGACAGCACTCTTTTTATAATAGGTAATGAGAGGAGATTTTTCAGACTGCCTATCTCCTCAAGCAACAAAAGGAATGCAAGCCCTACAACTGAAGATTTATTTTTAATTAGGAAACCAATAATATGCTTGCTTTGCCTCCTCTTTAGAACTCTGAAAGGTCCACAGTAGATGACACTAAAATTGCGGGAGGTAACTTTTTTTATGCCCTAGGCACTCCTGTTACACCACGTTCCTTCCATATTAATGGGGACGTGTAATGTGTGCCAAACTAACCAGCCTTTTGAGAGGAATGTATCTACCTCTCCTTTAAATAATTACACCACCTACAAATTAGAGAAAACCATTGGCGTATCCTAGCAATAGAAGTGTCAGATCTGGTTTTGCTGCTTTAGAAATCATATGGTGCAAGGTACAAACTAGTTTCTTAATAATCAGGGAAAAACCTGACACACCTCCTAATTGTCTGCATAACCCATTTAGACTTCACCTTTGTAAGATGTAAGAATCAGCATTACCTCTGGGACATCTTCCCGAAGCTATACAAATCATCGCTATTAAGAGTGGTATGACTGCTTAGCAGCAGCCAGATCTTGCTGCCAAACAGATGAGAATCTGCAGTTACCCTCTGGCTCTAATAAACTATATGCAATGGGATAACCCAGCCTTGAGGAAAGGCAACACAACTGCTCTTCAGCACCCCTCAGAGGTCAGAAAGGCAAGTCACTGTAACTAGGACGGCTGGCTCACCTCATAAGGGAAATCCACAGTAAACGATAAGCAGGTATGTCTTGGGGAATTATTTAATAGAATTATTTGTGTCAAAAGGATTGAATAAATATCCCAGTTCAGATAGGAAGTATACAACCCACTCATGCAGCTCCCAAAGCACTTTAGAATCCTTAGTCTCTTACCTTAAAAAAAATAAAAGTTTTCTATTTTCATTATGGGTCTTAACAGAAATCTGAACATAGAATGGTGATGTATACTAAGGATAAAGAATATGGGGAGTGGGAGGAAATCTCACATACTTTTTCCTTTGCTGGAAACAACAAAAAGTCTTGTGGCACCTTAATAACTAACAAATACACGGTGACATAAAGCCTCCCTGAGCCAGAACCTATTGATCAGATGCATTAAACTGCAGAGACCAGAAATCCAAGACAAAGAGAAATGGAAACTTCAAATGGAAACAACAGGGACTCTTATGCCCCTAAGACAGGGGTGGGCAATTGTTTTGGCTTGGGGGCCGCTTTGTGGGAGCGGAGGTTAGCGGAGGGCCGCACCTTTTAAAATGATTGCATTCATTAGTTAACTCTGCATTTCAGAAAAGGTATAAATTGTATCATAAAAATCAATAAATATAAATTAAATAAAATAGTGGTAGTTTTATTCAATTTATTTATTGTGCTAATTTCATATCATCTATAGCTGCAAGCACATTTAATTTTAGAATCAGTTTAATGAGACAAATGTACCCTAGGTGACACTGAGAGACATTTGCTGCAAGAACGCTCGTCCAGCACGGGACTTGGTAATGTGCCCGCCCCCTGGACACTTCACTCCCAGAGTGCCGCTCCTCTGCGCTCCGGCCCAACGGAGGCCTGACTGAAACCACGTGGCCGACTGTCTTGGCAGGCCACAAAAAAACAGTGGCGGGCTGCCATTTGCCCACCCCTGCCCTAAGAGATTAACACATTTATCATGGCATAAGCTTTCATACTGGTACTATGAGGCTTGGTTGTTTTGGCTGCAACAGACTAAACTGGCCACCTTCTGAAATCCTTTTAAGTGATTTACTTAAAATGTTTTCTCATTCTGAGTTAATAATTCCATAACTAAAACACCATAGGATCAACAGAACATGTCTACAATTAGTAGTTTGGCATTAAAGCAAAGAAAATTTTAATGTGCATATAAGAAGAAGAAGAAGAAGAAGAGATTGGATTTATACCCCGCCCTCCACTCCCCAAGGGAGTCTCAGAGCGGCTTACAAACTCCTTTTCCCTTCCCCTCCCCACAACAGACACCCTGTGAGGTAGGTGAGGCTGAGAGAGCTCTTTCCCAAGCTGTCCTTGAGGGAACAGCTGGTACAGAGCTATGGCTTGCCCAAGGTCATCCAGCCAGGTGCAAGTGGAGGAGTGGGGAATCAAACCCGGCTCTCCCAGATTAGAGTCCGCGCACTTAACCACTACACCAAACTGGCTCTGGAAGAAGAGACTTCCATCAGTTTATCAGCAATCTTTGTGTGAATAACACAAACTGAAAAGTTATCAGAAGAGTTAGATCCAGATGACAATTGAACATATCTGAAGGTTCAATTGCCACCTGGATCTAACTCTTTGTATCTGGAGAGAAACTCATGCATTCTTCACCCCTCCTTCCAGGAGAATGGGAAGAGAAGGGAAGTATATTAAAAACTCTACACAGTATCCATTTAGTTAGATAAAGGTAAAGCCAGGGAGCAAAACTTTAGATTGATGTGTCTCAGCAACTACATGTTTTAAAATAGATAGATGCTTCTCATTTCTACATACATACATTACCACTACATGGCAACATTTAGATCAAATTTTCTGTTTCTGTACCTGTGAGTCTAAAGAACTGTGCAGCAGAGTTCTCCCTTACTTGGGGCACAATTCCACAGAGCTATTACCTAACAATCCTTGAAGCAGCAACAGCTCTCAAATAAATGCCCTTTTCCTAGGCACAAATAAAAGCAGTTCTTAAATTTTCCAGATTCATTTGACTTGCTGGCAAGGATGCTTTAGTTTAAAGTCATTACAGACATTACAATACTGCATCTCTTATAAAAGAAACTTAGGCACAATTTAATAAGTTTCTACACCCCAGGCTACTTCAAGATGAGCACATCACTGTCACGCAAGAAACAGGTGTGCTACGCCCTGCAGGGCTAACAAAAATGCGCTGGTTATATTGGAGCAGGTTTAAAAGCAAGCCTTCAGAACAGGAGAGTTTAGAATACAGAATTTTCAAGAAAATCATACAGTTATAGACAACCGGCACTTTCCCACAAATTGTGTGCTAATGATATTCCAAACTATCTACAGAAAACCCCATATAGTGGCCACACGAACATTATTTATACCACAAACTTCTAATGAAAGAGGTTGCAGCACAGAATTGTCTCTTTAATCTAGGGATCATTCCGGGGGGGGGGGGGGGGTCTTTGTTCTTATACTATATTTTTCTGAATATCTATATTGTCTATCAACGCGCCACACTCTCAGAATGCCAAGTTCAGTCCTAATCATTTAATACAAGATAGCTTCAACTTGCCAACACAAAGAGCACACATGCAGCAACAAATGTTGCCTTTTAGTTATAGTCATGCCATATTTCAAGCCGCCAACTGAAAGGGATCAAGCAGTGCTACCTGTTAGCACACCTGTTATGAAATGGTGTGTTGCCATCAACAGGTGCAGAAAAACAAGCCCGTAAGAGCAGTCACGTTGTGTAACATAGAGTGCATGTTTCAACAAGAACTATTACAATGCTGAACGCTCTGCATAAAGCAATGAATTTAATAGTAGCGTACCAGTTTACTCAAACAAATTCTAGAAGAAACTGGGCCAGTTTAACATTATTTCTCTCCTTCCCAAACCTCTACTGGGGAGGAGCGCACAAGCCAAAGATCCGGATTCGCTTTCAAACAGGTAGGTGACCAGAAGGAAGAAATAACATCTAAACAGGCTTTAAGAATCATGTTACCCTAAGGCCATTTGTGAAATAAGGATGGCAAGAAGTACGCTAAATAAACAAGAATTATTATTTTAAATTAAAGTGGTCCTAAATAACTTGGCCATTACATTCCCAGCTACTACGGTTCAAACAAAATCACTAGGATTGTTTGCCTATCACAGTGTTATAAGGTCATCAACTCTCAACCTAAGACATGCTCCCACTTTGGTAAACTACCAGAAGCTTTTAGCCTGGCCCCACTGCTGGACCGCCTGAGGGCACCTGGTGTTTTTGGCCTCTGTGTGACACGAGAGTGTTGGACTGGATGGGCCACTGGCCTGATCCAACATTGGCTTCTCTTATGTTCTTATCTTGCTTCTTAGTCTCCTTTGGTACATGGTAAAGACCAGGGGTCATTTCGAGGGAAAGGAAGCACTGAGAGAAATGGAGGGCAGAGCCACATGGCTTTCCTCTCAAACTAGTTTTCTATTTCTATAGCACTCTAATGTGACAAAATCACAAACACCCAAACATGCCTGAAATGCAAGTGGTAGATCACAGCTGGATAGACTAATTTATTTAGAGAGTAAGCGTAAGCAAAAATCAACCTGATAAGCAAAACACTTCTCACAAGAGCAGACAAGCTAAAGCAAATTATGCAAATTATGCAAATACCATTTGGGCACATCAATCAGATTAAACACAGTATACACAATCACCACTTAACATTTGCAATACGTTGTTTATTTCCTTTTTGAAAACAGTCACTTGATGCCATTTGTCTGCCACTTGCAATTTCTCTTTACATATCAAAAAGAGAACCACTGAGGACACTGGGTAACTAATACTAACATCATGAATCTATCCAGTTTATCAGCAGCAGAAAGAAGTAACTAAGAGAACAATTAAACCAGCAAAATTATTAAAAAATTGTACCACTCCTGCAAGGGTAGGAAAAAACACATGTACAGACAGAAGGCTTCTAGTTCCAAGGAAATTACACCTCCTCCTACTTTTGACTCAACTTGTAAATTTTTCACCTGTTTCACTAAACACACATTAATAACAGGTGAATTAAAACCACACTCAAAGAAATTATGACAAAGATTTAAGTAATATGCATCCCACATGTTTCATCATGCACCAGCAGCAATGATTAGTGTTTGACAAGCAGATTTTTAAACCTTAACTCTTATGAACCAGAAATACAATACAGTTCTCTTTTCTCCTGTTTTATACTAGGACTAGGAATAAGGCCCGTTGTGGAAATAAATACAACGGGCTCTAGAAAGAGGCTCTGGGAGAGTGCCCCGACCTTGGGCACTCAGTGTCAATTTGCTGTGGCGACCGCAGCAGGGTATAAT
Organism: Lepidodactylus listeri; assembly: GCA_029233225.1. Classification (NCBI taxonomy): domain Eukaryota; kingdom Metazoa; phylum Chordata; class Lepidosauria; order Squamata; family Gekkonidae; genus Lepidodactylus; species Lepidodactylus listeri. The sequence goes on along the minus strand of JARCFY010000015.1, from coordinate 12,834,853 downwards.
GACACAGAGTCCACCATTTTCTTCAGGGGAAGATCTCTACCATCTGAAGAGCAGTTGTAATTCAGCATGATCTCCATCCCTCCCCTGGAGATTGGCAACAATGGTTCCCCATGAGGGAACGGGTGGTTTGAAGGGTGGAGTCTATGGCATTGAACCTGTCTGAGGTCCCACCCCTGCTGAAACCTCACCCTCTCCAATGTCCACCCCTCAAATCTCCAGGAATTTTCCAACCTGGAGATGGCAGCACTACCTCCCAGCCAACTGTCAATGTATCGTTATCTGCCCCCTGGCTTCAGCTTTCTATCTCCTCCCCCCTTGAGAACAGTTGTAATTCTGAGTGATCTCCAGTCCCCACCTGGAGATTGGCAACAATGGTTCCCCATGAGGGACTTGCTAGCTTGGAGGATGGAGTCTATGGCATTGTACCTGTCTGAGGTCCCACCCCTCCTCAAACCTCACCGTCTCCAGGCTCCATCCCTCAAATCTCCAGGAATTTTCCACCTGGAGTTGGCAACCCTATCTCCTTCCCAGCCAACATCAACCTCACTCTTCAACTTTCCATCTCCTCCCCCCCGCAGCCTCCACTGTGCTCTGAAGCCCTGACTGCTATGTCACATTGGCTGTCATAAGGGGTCCATCTCAGCAGGGTATAAGGACATAGAGTCCACCATTTTCTCCAGGGGAACTGATCTCTGCCATCTGGAGTGCACCTGTAATTCTGAGTGATCTCCAGCCCTCGCCTGGAGATTGACAACCATACTTCCCCTGGTGGAAAAGTAGTCTCTCTGCAATGGGGACCGAAACAGCTGACATCATTCTCCTCTCCCCCTTTTGACTTGCACAACAACCCTGTGAGGTAGGTTAGGCTTAAAGTCTGTGACTGGCCCCAAATTACCCACTCAGCAGGAACCTGGGTCTAACAGATCCTGCCCTTACTTGGACCCTGGGTCTTACAGATCCTGTGCTTACTGCTACAACTAGGGTAACCAACCTCCAGGAGGAGCCTGAAGATCACCAGGTATCACAATTGAACTCCAGACAACAGATCCCCCCCCCCCCGGAGATATACTGCTTTGGAGGGTGGCCTCTATGGCATTCCGTTCAGCTGGCCCCAATGAGTTTTCTCCCAGAGGCCAACATAGGTGTGGAAAGGGGCTTTCAGAGAAGCAAGCTCTGTTGCCTAACAATGGGCACTGAGGGGACCGTATTAGTGCCGGTTCCCTAACGGAACATATTGGCCCTTTCACACAGAAATGTGCCTCTCCCATTGGAGAAGCGTTCCTGAGCCGGTTTTCCTTGAAACCTCCTCCCAAGCGTTTTTCTGTTCTTTGTACCGGTCCTGAAGCACTATGGTGTGCTGTGTGAAATGCCCCGTTTCTGACAGTTTATTCTGACAGTTTATTCTGGTCATGCTAGCAGTGTGTGGGGGAAGGGGGTTATGGTGGAAGTCCATTGTCTTTTCACTGACAGAAGCAGGCCACTGAGGGGACAGTTAGACCCACCTGGAAGTGGGAGGAGGAGAAGAGTGGATCCCTCCCCTTTGCTGGCTCCCTCCAGACTGAGGCCGGGACGCTGGCCGGTGGCTCTGTGGGCGGGACTGAGGCAAAGCAGGGAGAGAATGCAGCCAGTGGCCAGGGTCCCCCTTTTGAGTGGCAGTCCGTCCAGCCTACTGATTTTGGCGCCCCATGGAATCTTGCCCCTTGGAATTTTAAATCGGCTTTGTATAATAGGAAAGATATGTGTAGATAATGTAAAACACAGGCGAGTTCTTTCAAAGCAAGCTACAGATATAAATGGATTTTGTATAAGAAGAGTCTATACCTGGCTTCATTTTAACCTTTAAGGAGACTTACAAAACTTGTATTGTTTAGAAGTAAACAGGATTTCTCAATAATCCAGTCAGAATCCTTGCTACAGTTACCAGTATCACATCACTCACAACTAAACTAGCAATAAAGACTACCAAGTACCCAAGTATACACAGTATCCTAACCAATTTTGTAGTGGCAAGAAGTGGAAGTCCTTCACCTGCACAGGGAAAGTTTCACAATTCATAACGCTAAGGTCAACAGAGACAAATCTTTCCTAGGGATGACCAATTTAATACTGAAAAGTATTATTCGCTATATCTAATAGTTTCACAGAGTAGATAATGTTGGGAAGTGCAGCTTCTCCCATCGTAATGCTGCAGAGATAAGAAAACCTGCTCCCGCTGAAATCCTCCATTCTCTGTGACTATTATTAGCCTAAGCATTTAGTTCCAAATTGCATCTGGCAGCCATACATAATTCAGACAACTGTACTTATTCATGTCTTCAAAGGAAAAGGAATACAAAAATAAGTGCCAGCTACTGAGTTTCTGCCATCAAGAACATTTAAAAGAAAAAAAAATGGATTATCTTTGAAAATAATGGTGTTGTTTACCAAGGCTTGAAGCATGCCATCCATTACAATAGTCCCCTCAATACTCTGAAAGGAGGATTTAGATAATGTTGAAAGGGTCCAGTCCAGGAAGTCTGCCATTCTTTTTTGTTTGACATCAGGGCGGGTAATAAACCTGTCATAGAAAAAAAAACACTGCAAGTTATCTGTTCAGGGCAATTCAGTTGGGAACTCACTTTTCCTGTTACCCAAACTGGTTTCTGTTCCTAAAGGCGATTGTCCAATGGATGCTTTCCAGCGTATTTTGTTTGGGAACATTCCAAGTGCCAGCTTTTTAACACTACCTTTTCTAAAGAAGGTCATAACCCAGAAACTTACACTGTTACAGCTTACACCAAAAGTGCCTGGAAATGTGGGGGGGCCGAGGGGGCATCTAACCGGCAAAAGGTGCAGATGCCCAGGGCCCACCACTATTAGGGGTCCACCGCCAGAGCCATAATAACACTCCCTTCAGCAGTAGTGCTGCCATCTCTTCTAACTGCTTGCTTCCCCTGCACGCTCCCAGGATGAAAGGGGAGCAGCACTGAAGCCAGTCACGGGGAGAAGCAGACAGTATGCCGTCAGCAGTTGTACACATACCAACCAAAGAGATGTGTGTGTGGGGGGGGGGGGGGAGATGACCTTGAAATGGCCCGTGCCCATTGCCTCAGTGCTTTTGCCAGGCAGCTCTGCAGGTATCTTCTTTGTGCAGAGCTGAGAAGCCAAAACCTCAAGCCAAGGCACAGAACTGCAGCTATCACTGTCAAGGTAACAAGTGCCGCTGGGACTGAGGCTGTGCTTTAGTTGCCAAGACCTGGCTGTGGCATTTTCTACCGGTCGGCCAGGACCGGGGAATCCTTCTCTTTGGGGAGCAGCTGGCCCTGTTGAGTTGGGACAGGGGTGCACAGCATATGACCTGGAGACCACATGCAGCTTGCCAACGTTATGTGTTGTGTGGCCCACAGTCCCTGCTGCCAGTTCCAGCCACTGAACAGTCAGGTCTGGACTCCAGGCCCACAACTGGCAATAGCTGTGAGTAGGCCAACTCCGTGGTTCCATGACAGCCAGGCACTGATGAAGTGGAGCCACAAGAGATGGGCAGGAGGTCTGAGGCAAGCTGCTGAGAGGTGCTGGTGTCAGAGACCGCAAGCCCTCTCACAAGAGCTCCAATTCTCATGAGAGCACAGAATCTCTGATGAAACATGTGTGGCTTGCTTGCGTGTGTGTGTGTGTTTTAAAGAAGGCCTGGGAGGTGGTTGCCAAGCGCACACACTGCCTCTTGCTATGAGGCAGCGGATGGAAGTAGAGATGAGATTCACAGCATGGGTTGGGAAGAAGAAAGGACAGTGAAGGTCCAAGGGCAGGGGAGTGCTGGTCTCTCTTTCTTTCTGACCCTGACTCTGGCTGTGATATACCCAATACTAATGATTACTTTATTATATTGTGATGAGAAAATAGTCAGGTTTAAGTGCTGCCAAACCCCAGCATCCCAAACCCTGAGACTCACAGGACAAGACCGGATGATATCATATACCTTCACAATGCAACCCACTTCGTTCCAAATCAAGGGTGATTCTGGCCTATATAAGTTTGGAGTTGCGCCCCCTGGAAAATACTCCCATCTGAGATGAACTGGTGATTGGGAGGATGGCAAAGAACATCAGTGCACAGATAGACAACGAGGCTAGCGATTTCCCCCCACCAGAACTCTCATCATAGACCTGCTTTAAAAGAAACAGAGGGAGGCAATGTAGCTTCCACTCAAAAAGGCTCAGGAAAAACACACCCATCCCAACCATTAATAGGGAGGTTTACCATTTACCCAAGTGTAACTATAACTGTAATATACAGATTTTAAATTACTTGGAACAGTGTAATATACAGATTTTAAATTACTTGGAACAGTGAGGCATAGTGACTAGAGTGCTGAACTTTAAGGGGGGAAGCCCAGTTTCATGTTCCTACTCAACTGTTCAGCTGACTAGCCAGTCTGCAAGCCACTTTTCAATTTATACATTCTGAGCATGTTTGAGAGCATGTTAAGACATTGAACTGCAGATCAGGAGGTTGGTAGTTCAGCAGTTGGAGACCCGAGTGCTGCATGACGGAGTGAGCTCCTGTCTCTGGCCCCAGTTCCTGCCAACCCAGCAGTTCGAAAGCAAGAAATTGCAAGTAGATAAATAGGTACCACTTCGATGGGAAGGTAACAGCGTTCTGTGCGCCTTGGCGTCTAGTCATGCCGGCCACATGACCACGGAAACGTCTTCGGACAGTGCTGACCCTTCGGCTTGGAAATGGAGATGAGTACCGCATCCCTAGAGTCGTATTCAACTGGCTTTCGAGCAAGGGAAACCTTTACCTTTACCTCTCCCAGATACAGGGACATACAGTTTTGTAAATATTAAATTATTACAGTACAGATTTCAGCAGCAGCTTCTGCCCCAGAATTACTTGAGAACTGGGTTTAGGCAATGCACGAAACAGCAGAACAGCTGACATTCTGAAGTCATTGGATATTTGTTTTGGTGCCATAATTGTTAAATTTATTTGGTGCCATAATTGTTAAATTTATCATAACGTTGAGTAGAACGTACCAGAAGGGCAGAAATTACTTTTTACTCGCATGGGAATTGTTTCACGTTGCTTGTACTTGAGGAAAGCGGCCCACTAATTTATTCTTTGCTCAGGGTCGACAAGTACCATATTGCAGCCGGGAGGTAGGGGCATAAAATCAAGCGGGGAAAAAATCATCATTTGGATTGTTTAAATGTATTTATTGCCCTTCCACATAGTTTTATTTACAGACTGACAAGTTACGTTCTGTATCTTTTGTGCTTTTGTTTTCATAAAACAGGAGTCCCCACCCTGTGGAAGCCTGGGGGTGCCTTTGGAATTTTGAGGGAGTTGCCACAGAAGGTAGAACCAAGACCAAAATGGCTGCCACAGGTGGCACAGCCAAAAACAACACCCCCATCCTTGCAAGAGAACTGCATGGCCATACCCTGAACACATGAAACTGCCTCACTTGGAGTCCAGCCACTGGTCAGTCAATTTTAGTATTATATGTTTATTGGTTTCTCCAGCCCCTGAGAGAACAGCAAACCTGGAAAACGAGTGTGGAGGCTTCTATCCCTGAATTCTTATCTCCCCTCATGGGAAAGCCCGGCTCTCTGGACTCTAAGGCTAGAACATGGCTTCCTCTCTGCTTTATGAAAGAAGTTCATGGCAACAGTCAGTCTGGTCTGAAGAGGGAATGGAGGTATGCATTGACTAAGGAAAGCCCAGGGTGCTTGCCAGTCCTCCGGATCCGCCAGTGGCTGTGGCTGCTATTGCAGCTGTGCGAAAGCATTTTATTTGAATGAGGACAGGTAGTAACTATTGCACCATTTTGGAAGAATGAAAAAACTCCAACGCTTTACAGTTGGCAAAATAAACTGTGGGAATGTTTTATTTATAGTAAAAGTCTCAATGTCCCTGGTCTAGATGGAGGAAAACAACAAAAATCTTTCCAGGCAATCTGGTTTCCAATTGTGAATTATTTAGACGAGTGTAAAATCATACCAAGGAATCCTTTTTATGGAAACTTGTTTTTTTTTTTAAAAGTATTATATATTGTTGTTAAGCACTATAATCTTTTTTGTGTAATAAGAGTGTATTGCATTGTCAGTCTATGTTCAGGATACTTTTGTTCCCGGGTTTTGTACTGCTGTTCTAGTTTAAGCTTGTGTTTGTATTTAAAATTTATTAATAAAAATTTATTGGAAAAAAAAGGACAGGTAGTAACAAGCCATACCTTACAATTTTCCCACCCACTTTTTGAAAAACTTGGCCGGCACCACAGGAAGTAGCAGTGGGCACCATGGCACCCATGGGTGTCAGCTTGGGGAACCCGACCTTAAAAACGGTGGCAAATCACAAGGAGAAAGAAAAACAAATTCTTTTTTTACTCAGAAATTGCTAATAAAACCACAAAGGAAAATGGCAGCAGGCGCAACACACATCTAGCACTGCTCTTCCATACAGCCATTAATTGAATACGCAGGAATGATTCCTTCAAGTCAAAACAAATGCTGGTGGATCAGCACAATGAGATAGCATGGTATACTGTATGAGAACTGGAAAGACCCACATTCAAATTCCCTAAATTAGATGACCTTAACTGACATCACAGTTGTTGTGAGGACAAAACGGGGAAGTGAAGATCCATGTAATCTACTCTGAGCTCCCTGAAAGATGGCCAGAATAAAATGTCACAGGCAGAGGGACGAAGTAGCACATGTGATGTATTCTTTTGACGACATTTTATTCGCATCAATCTGTGCAAAACCGTACGAGAAAAAAACATGAAAACGAAAAGTAAATCAAATCAACACAACTCTTAGGAGATTGTGGGGAAATGTTTAGCATCCAGTGCCAGTGCAAGGCACCCAGTTGCGATGGCATCATAAGGGATGCTTCGATTTTACATATGAACTACTGCAGCAGTTTGTAAGACAATATCATTCAGTGACCAATTGTGTTTCTATTTTTCATTTAATCTAATTGGGGCAATGACAGGACTTAACAGATGCCTAGAGTCAGATATGAGATGGATGGGACCAAACAAACTGAAGTTGATTCCAGAGAAAGAGGAAATATTGTTGGTTGAAAGGGGTTTTTTAATTATTTATTTAATTCTATTCACATCCCGCCCTCCCTGCCAAGCAGGCTCACGAGGTCACTGAGGTGATATTCAACTGATGCCAAACGGGTCTCTCTGTTCAGATCTGGGTCTCGGTCTGGAGGTGCTCTTACATCCTGCATTGCTTATAGATACAGAAGTGGCCTCCACAGCACACAGCATCTTCTACCAGCTGTGGCTGGTATGCTTGCTGTGACCCTTCCTCTGAAAGGAGGGGTTTGTCACAGATAGCCATGATTTACCACAGGCTTGACCACTGCAAGGTACTCTATACACACACACGTGTGTGTGTTTAGAAACTAGTACAGAATGTAGAGAAGAGGTTGTTAACAAAAGCTCAATGCAATTATCATGTGTTTCAGGGGCTCAAAGATTATAATAGTTCCCTTTTTGTTTTTGTACACAGCCAAAAGTGCTGTTGGTGACATATAGCATCCTAAATGGCCTGAGGGACTTCCTGCTGCCATACAAACCTACCTACTAGCTGAGACCATCATGATTCTCCTCCAAGTAATCTCATCTACGGTGGGTATCTATCAGAGATAGTGTATTTTCTTTTGTTCCTACAAAATCCCATCCCCAAAGAAGTTCACAGTACAACCTGTCATCTTTTAGGTGCAAAGCATACTCTTGACCTACTCGGCCATGCCTTGGAGGGGGAGGGGGTTTCCTTGGTAGGGGTTTGTCTCCCCCCCTCCACTTCTGGTGCTATTAATGATGCTGTTTTAACTGGTACTGCAACTGGATTTTTGGTGTTAACTGCTGAATCTTTTGTTTTACATACTGTATTGCTTTTTTATTTTTAAAATGAATTTACAAGCCATTTTGAATGCCAGGTCCCAGCATAAAAGCAAACTTTTAAATAAAGTCAAATGTATAAGGGCATAAAAGAGGACAGGCTGTGGTTCAGTGATGGAGCCTCTGCTTGGCGTGCAGAAGGTTGCAGGTTCAATCCCTGGCACCTCCAGTAAAAAGAACCAGTACAGTTAAAGACCTCTGCCTGGGACCTTGGAAAGCTGCTGCCAGTCCGAGTAGACAATACTGACTCTGACGGTCTGATTCAGTATATGGCAGCTTCATGTCTGTGTATTAACCAACTGCCATGACACAATTATGGCCTCTGTTTAGCTGTCGAATCCATGTATCCTCCTGAAGTTGTTAAACGTAATGTTTCAGAAACTAAAAAAAGATAGTAAACACTGTGAGAGACTTACTTTGAGATCAGAATCGCAGCTGCATCTCGAGCCTTGTCACTGACAACTAGGTAAGACTAGGAAGAAAAACAAAGTTGAGTTAGAGGGCCTTGCCAGCGCTGGGCAAGTTCTTTGTGTGCACACAGTATTTATAAGCACATTCTTCACTTCTGCATCCAAGTGAGTCAGGACGAATGAAAACCGGAAGAGGTACTCAAGTCTACACTCTCTAGGAAGAGTCAGCCTAGCAGATACGTGGCGCAGGCCGGAACACCAAGACAAATCTACAAAGCAATTTCAGTAATCACATGTACCCTGATTGTCATTGCTACCAACGTGATTCTAAGCCCTGAACTCCAGGGCATCCATTCTCTCAGTGATAAGGAGTGAGGCATCAGATCTTCTTTTCTCATTCCCAAAGAAACAGTAGTTAATGAAGTGGAGCAGGGGTGATGACGCTCAGATTGAAACAATATCTCGGAGGCCACCAAGACCCACAGAAGTAATCCTGCAGCCCTGGAAATCCAATTCTAGGCCACACAGAGAACATTAAAAAGAAAGGATCTTGGACCGAGCTACAGTGTATATTGTTGTCCAAAAGAGACGGCCATACTTTTCCAGTTTAAAAGTATATTCTAAAAACTTTTCTTTAACTCGTGGTGTGAGCTCTCATCTTACAGAGGAAACATTCAGATTAAAGATACTGATTTGCCAAAAGGCACACAAGGTCATAGATACTCTGGAACATTAACCTAGGTCTTCAAGGCCCAGTTCCAGCACTCTGTCATCTATAAGTTATGGAATCATAGAGTTGGAAGAGACTTCCAGGGTCATCTAGTCCAACCCCCTGCACAATGCAGGAAATTCGCAAACACCTCCCCACACACACACCCCAGTGACCCCTGCTCCATGCCCAGATGATGATAAAAAAAACCTCCAGGATCCTTGGACAAACTGGCCTGGCGAAAAATTGTTTCTTGACCCCAAAGTGGCGATCAGCATTTCCCTGGGCATGGGGCCAGGAGAACGAAGCACTGATGCAACCTGCCCTGCCCTGCCTCTCACGATCTGCCTAAGTTCACAGAAACAGTGTTAATGTCAGATGGCCATCTTGCCTCTGCTGAAAAACCTCCAAAGGAGAGCCCCCCCACCTCCTAAGGAAGCCTGTTCCACTGAGGAACCACTCTAACTTGGGAGCCAGTTTGGTGTAGTGGTTTGGTGTAGTGGTTAAGTGCGCGGAATCTAATCTGGGAGAACCAGGTTTGATTCCCCACTCCTCCACTTGCACCTGGCTGGATGACCTTGGGCAAGCCATAGCTCTGTACCAGCAGTTCGCTCAAGGACAGCGTGGGAAAGAGCTCTCTCAGCCCCACCTACCTCACAGGGTGTCTATTGTGGGGAGGGGAAGGGAAAGGAGTTTGTAAGCCGCTCTGAGACTCCAAGTGAGTGAAGGGCGGGGTATAAATCTAATCTCTTCTTCTTCTTCTTCTAACTGTCAGGAAGTTCTTCCTAATGTTTAGCCGGAAACTCTTCTGATTTAATTTCAACCTGTTGGTTCTGGACTGACCTTCTGGGGCAACACGAAACAACTCTGCACCATCCTCTATAGGACAGCCCTTCAAGTACTTGAAGGTTGCTATCATAACACCTGTCAGTCATCTCCTCTCCAGGCTAAACATACCCAGCTCCTTCAACCTTTCCTCATAGGACCTGGTCACTGAAGTCAGGGTGTAACTCTGCTTTGGGTTACAGAGTAAATTAACTGGTCCGCAGTGACCGTCAGCAAAATACAATATGCATTCTACTTTCACAAACACAAGAAAATCATTACAGATTAAATCAAATAACACTCACTTTTGCCATTGTGAGAATGCGATCCATTATTGGTACTCGAATATATCCTTCTAGAGAGGAGAGATTTCCATCTAGCCGCGCCAAATCAAAAGGGATCAAGCATGTCACAGACAGCCACAACAGGAGCATGTAGCGAGTCTCCCAGGTCTAAAAATGGCACAGAAAAAGATTTTTCTTCTTTTTATGCAAAAATATAACACCCTATAAAATATATAGTCTATGTTCTGAGAACGACTGCTACATCAATGTGCAACGATCAATGGAAAAAACAGACTATTAAAAAAAACAGATGTAGGAAAAATAAAACCTTTGTATGGCGATTCCATCATGATTTTATAAAACTCGGAAGGACAGCACTGAAATAAATCTGAGTCAATGGTTGCTTGCTGTGACACTAAGCCTGAATGCCATCTTAGTGATTCCTGCCAACACATCTGTGGTTTCTGACACATGTACCAATAGAAAGTAGTAACTGCCTTGCTCAAACTAAATAAACAAATAGAAAGCCATAAATAGAAAGTCCCCAAAGGTGGATTTGCTTGCAGTTTTGAAGTGACATTCATCCAAATAGACAAAAAAGTGCAAATCAAAAGAATGTGCAATGCAATTTTCTAACCGAGTGTGTATTAATACCCAGCCTGCTTCTATCCCTTCCTGTTTGCCTTAACATAGTTGTACAGCCTTTAATTAACTATTTTAGGTGTGTAAAAGACAAAAGAACTCACCTCATAGTCTTTTGGATTCTGACGCATGAGCATATCTAAGACAGGATGTACGTCAACAACTTCATGGGGAAACAGCCGCAGAAAAGTTTTATACCCTCGCACCTAGTAATAAAATTTTAATCCATGCCTTAACAATTACAGTCGCAAAGAGAGTTTGAAAATATTTTGCATACATTGGGTTGAGTACAGCAATTGATGAACTCCAGAACATGGGATTTGTAAGACATCATGATCTGCTTGTGCTTTATGGGAGTAGTTTTTAAACAAACCCACAAACAAAAATCAGGGTCTCTTCTAAACCTAACAGAAGTTCAGCAGCACCTTAAATATTAATCCAGTACAAGCTTTTGTGAGTGAGATCTCATTTATCAGATGCTAAATCACACTGGTTACTTAATGAATTAGTAATTTGCCAAGCACCAAGTCTCATTGTGAGACTGTCCCAATAGATATAGTCCACAACAGGTCTCCTTAAACAGATAGTCCTGTACTTGTAGAAAAGATCATGTTGGTCAGACACTTCTTCTGTTAGTAATGCTCAAGCTTTGAATTACAATCATAATTATACTGGATATGAAATATGGCCCAACTACCCTCTACCAATCAATACAGAGAATTCTTGGCGCCCAATTATACTGGCCCAGTGTTCCCAAGGAAAGCGTGGCAAAATGAGTTCTCAGGGAGAAATACTGTTGAACATTTTGGGAGGACAGTTCCCAGAGAAATTAAGAAAATAGAATACATAACACCTGTGGTTCTTGTAATACACAACAGGAGACCCTTTCCCTCAAGGTCGTTAGCTGAGGAGACTAGAGATAAAAGCGAATAAGTAATGAGCAATGCTCCCTCTAAGCTGTGGAGTCTTGTGAGCAAAAATTCTACTTTGTGAGCTAGTGGCATTAAAGTTGTGAGCAAGCAATTTGGCTGCTGCATAAATTAGCTTGCTCTGGAGCCATCCTTCCTGAGCTAAGTCAAAAATGTGTGAGCCGGAGGCTAAAAAGTTGTGAGCTAGCTCACACTAACTCATCTTAGAGGGAACATTGGTAATGAGCATGCGCGGAGCAAAGCAAAGCAAAGCGAGCATTCCAAAGGGGGGGGGGGGGCAGTTCCCGATGCTATATCCCGGTCGGGACCTATGGGCATGGAATAAAACATTCAGACCAAAACAAGGCAAGGTAAACAGAACGGGTTAGTCAGATTTAACAGTGGAATATTGACACAGTCACTCCAGTCTACGGCAGTGCACTGACACTCATTTAGTAATCCACAACCCATTCACTTCTTACCCACAGAAATGAACAGCCCTGTCACTTCCCTGTCACCACTTCTATCTTTCTGGCACTTGCATATCCCTTTCTCCTCACAGTACTTCATCTTTCAGCCTAGGTAAATGGACCGCAGCAGAGCCACTCCCCTGTCAGAAATACCAGCCATGCTACCAACGCACACGATGGAAAACTCAGAGCCATTGAAAGTTTATATAATATCAACAAGACACATAAAGTGGTCAGCTTCCCTCCCTAAAGGGAAATTTATGTTTTGGCTGCCTTGGTACCTTCAAGCTGTTTTTTATTCCATGCAGCACAAGAAAAATAGGCTGGCACTAAACTAAAAATAAGAATGTTTGTTTATAAGCTGTTCTTTCAACTTGATATATTTACTTAGGAGATTTTATCTGCACATTTCCATCATTAAATTAGCACTGGAAAGGGGAAGGGGCATAGCCCAGTGGGTAGAGCATCTGCTTGGCATGCAGAAGGTCCCAGGTTCAACCTCTGGCATTTCCAGTTAAAAGAGCCAGACAGTGGATAATGTGAAAGACCTCTGCCTGAGACCCTGGAGAGCCACTGCTAGTCTGAGTAGACAATAATGATCCTGATGGACCTAGGGTCTGAGTCAGTATATAGCAACTTCATATGTATGTATAAGTAGTTTACAATTTAAAATCCCAGAATTTAAAAGGATAAATAAGAAATCGAACTAATTTCTGTTAACAGATGTAGTGTTGGCCAACCTGAAAGCAAGCACTCTTTGCATGTCAGCAGCTGATCAAAGCAGAAGCAGATAAATACTCATGGGCAGGCACTTCTGAAGCAGATCATCTAACATAAACTGAGCCACTCATGCATAGATGCTGTTTCAAGCAGCACGCTTGTATGGATAATTTTAATCACAGTATTCATTTATATATCAAGAGCATTAAAAGAAATTCTTTTATGCAGTACCGAGCTCTGCATAACACACTGCAAACTATGGCTAAGATGAAGTGCTGAATATCACCCATTAATGCAGATCTGCCCACAAAAATATTTTAGAAGAAGAAGAGGAAGAAGAGATTGGATTTATACCTCGCCCTCCACTCCCCAAGGGAGTCTCAGAGCGGCTTACAAACTCCTTTTCCCTTCCCCTCCCCACAACAGACACCCTGTGAGGTAGGTGGGGCTGAGAGAGCTCTTTCCCAAGCTGTCCTTGAGGGAACAGCTGGTACAGAGCTATGGCTTGCCCAAGGTCATCCAGCCAGGTGCAAGTGGAGGAGTGGGGAATCAAACCCGGTTCTCCCAGATTAGAGTCCGCGCACTTAACCACTACACCAAACTGGCTTTACTTCAAAAACTTCTACCATGCCTCTCTCGGTAGTTAAAGGCCTCTTGTAGCCACCGCTGTTCAAGATACCTCTAATACATTAATGCTTTAATACATATCTCTCTTTTACATCACTGGATGATTGTGGATATACTTTGTCTAATATACTGCAATTTAATGTACCTTTGAAATGACGTAGAGGAACGTGAAAGACAGATGAACTAGAGATGGTGGAGATGCCTCATCACGGATAATATCGAGTAGTGAAGCCAACATCCCCTCTAGAGAGACGAGGGAAGGGGGGGGGGTGGAGAGAAAATAAAAGGATTAGTCTGCAAAATACACAAAGCCACCCCTATTTTTTTTTTAATTTATATGCATCTTATGGCAAAGTCTTAAGAGGAATGCAAGTATCAGTTATGAGAACAACTTCAGAAAACACCTTTGCGGTAGAACTCTTAAGTGGATCTGACACACACTTTTCTGTTCACATTCCTGTACAGCTTGAAACCTATTCCGCATCCAGCATCATCCGATCCACTTAAATCTGCAGCACAGCCTGCAAATGAGGGCTTCCTCATTCATTGTGCACTGAATTTGCTCATCCTTTTTTTCTTTGTCTGTCTGTGTATCCTGAAGAGATCTGGAGAACATGAGAAGTTCTTTACTGTTCTGTGATGGTGTGATTGGTCCTAAAAAAAGGCATTAACTACTATCGTTTTTAGAATTTTTCTATGGACCAGCTGGGTGTCTATAACTTTTGCCTGTCTTTAAATGAGTCCGTAAAAATGCAAGGCCTGAAGGTGTCTGTATGTGGCTGTAAAGAAAAACCATTTTTCTTTTCAAACAGGCCTGAACCAAAGTCTGCCGGCCTGTTTTCAAAAGCTGCTTTGGTTCAGAAAAAGTTTCCTTAGAGACAGCAGAAAGAGATAATGGTGGGCCTTAATGACCTTGGCTCCCACTTGTCTCCTTGCAAGCTTCTACTCCTTATCTTGGAAGCTTGTTAAGCGCATTTCGATACAATTATGACCAACTGCACCTGGTTGTGAGAACTGAGCTCATTAACTGCAGAAATGACTTTCGGTTCTTGCAATTATGGGATGTTAATTGGGTAGCAACAGTAAAAGAATTACCTCACTGAAAAGATCCCTGATCGGTCACTGGCCATGACTCTCTCAGAGACCATTTTCTTATAAAAGTTCCTGGCTTATTGGAACAAGGGGCTAACTGAACTAACTGAAGGGATAGTTTTGTCTACTCGGACCTGGAGTGGTCACGTGGGCAAGTTAGTCACAATGACACCTGTGACTAGGCCTGGAGAGGCCTCTATGATTTTTCTCTGTCTCTCTGACTTGTGGATTACAACTACATGGAACTATTGTCTTGTTTGAACCTGAGAAGGTAACTTGTTTCATAACTGTGTAGTGAGGCTCCATAAGCATAAGTTTTCTTATTTTATCCCTCCTTCAAGTCTTGTCTTGTTTTAAGCAATATTTGCACTTAAATAAATAATATATATTTTTGACTTTGAGACTCTCCTTGAATTCTTACAACCGTAAAGCCTAAATCCATTTGCCTGGGAACCAGACCACATTGCTACTGAATAATTTTGTTTTATTGATACCCTGAGAGGCTGGGAAGTGTGGTTCTCTATTCCTATGCTGGTGGGGTTTTATTTCTGAGAGAACCTAGTGGCAGCTCTACCATAGGCTTGTGAAGGCTGTAGGCTTTCTCAAGTGTCTTGTGTAACTTTTGGGGCAGTGCTGTAACCCTAGGACCCCCACAGCTTACCCTGGACAGGGAGGTTGCGGTGACAGTGGCATGCCTGTTGTAACAGAAGCACAGCCAAAGGTTTGATCCTCAGCACCGGCTCCTCCACTTCAGCAAACCCAAAGCGCTCAAACTGCCAAAGACTAGACTTCCAGCCGTGGCTTGGCCCTACCGGTCCCTCCTAAGACTTATGTTTCCCTTTGGACAAAGTCACAATATGTGTACACAAATTAGCTGCAGCTTATTACACAGGAGGACAGAATGGACAAGTGATCTTCAAATGGTAAATACAGATTACCATTATCCCGTATTCCAACTGCAATATTTTATTGTTTTAATGAAAGCATTTACAGTATGCTACAACCGCAACCGTATCACCTAAAGATGACAAACACAGTACGATTAAGACAAAATATGGCAGAACAATCCGGTTCAATGTATGAGGTCAGTGGAGGTAGGAACATACTTTAAAAGCAAACATCATTTCAGTGTATTTTGTTACCCCGTGTAAGAGACGTCTCCAGACTCAAACTCTGATTCTTCTGGGCCCTTCCTGACATTGCCCCAGTCAGATCATGCAGATGTCTCACCGGTTGTTACCCAGCAGTAATGCCTCTCACCATTCAGAACAGGCATCAGCTACAATCTTGTTAAGGGTAAGAATAGCAGGTCAGTCTATAACAGGTGAGATGCCTGGGAGTCAGGAAATGGTTTTATGTCTCTACCAACCCCCAGAGCCCTAGAAAACACCGCTTGCAGACACCCCTTTGCAGAAGTAAGAGAACCCGGAGGTTTTGACAGTCACTCAGTTATGGTGCGGCCTCTCATTTCCCAAAGAGAAGGGCGGATACAGGATTGGAAGCTCCACAAAGTACTTTTTTGTACTGCCTGCTTTTAAGTAGGTTCAGAGAGGGTCTTCTTGACACCACTCTGAATGCAAGTAGCACAAATGAAGGGTGTGCAGTACTTTTAATCTGGCACTGAGCCTCTCTTTGGGAAAGGAGAGACTGATGTGAAAGACCACAAGCCACTGCAGGAGGCTCTGGCTTCAAGTGATACCTGGAAGCGATACCTAAAAGTAAAAAGCACCAAGATTCTCACTTTTCAGGGAACCACCTCTAGCAACATCACGAGACTGGACATACATGGCAAAATGCTCCTGGAAAATTGCTGGAAAGGGAGGAGGGATCCCAAGCAGCGTGGCCAGAGAGAACCGAATGCCCCAGGCTGAAGAAGTTGGCCATCTCTTACTAGAGTACAAAACTTCTTCAATCATTTTCCATGGGGAACAGAAGTATGACATTTTAGAAAAGTTTACATGAGAGAACAAAACCAAACCTACCTAAATGTGGGTCCAAAAGGTGAGGCTGTTCCTGATATGTGTTCATGATAACTAAAATATAAAAGCACATTCAGTGAAAATAATCAGTTTACTGATGTTATTAAATAATAATAAATCTGAAAACAATGAACTAAATTATTAAATCAACTGTGTATACATCCCTAAATAGAAACCACTGCAGCTTTTCTTGTTCTGAACAGCATTTAATAGCTATGTCAATAAGACAGCACCATTAAAAATAAAACCCAAAGACTAAATAAAGGTTAAAACTTTACTTCCTTCTACTTAAGCAAAAACCCACATGGCAGGTTCAAAGACAAGGAGGGAAGAGCAACCACCTCCAACCATCTCACCCTTCAATCCCAACTTTTTGCTAAGCACTTTAAATTCAGGGACCAAATGCAGCCTAAAGGGAAGGGAAATACATTCACCTTACTTTCTGGACTTTAACCTATTATTGGGACTAGGCGAGGGTGTCTCAGAAGCAGCTCCATGCAACAGAAAGCTTTTAAGTACCATGGCAGCCTCTCCCAGGTTCCTTTGACAGACCTACCACACAAAATGACTTTAAAGCTATTTAGTGTTGCAGCTGTAGAATAAAACAAACTAAAAAAAAAAAAAAACCTCCTCTGTCTGTCCTACTTACACCCATGGACTAAGCCACTCAAGTATCCAGAGGAGAGCCATACCTGTATTTCCCTGTTCCATCCTGCATGCAATCAGACACTGACAATATTATCAGCCTACGACCATATATATTGCTGACCTCTGTTAGACAAAATGAACTCCCAACATGCAACTGGTGTGGGAGTATTCTCATTCGGTTATCATCAGTGCTTTTCTAGTGTACAGAACTGAACAAACACTAGGTGGCAGTCCAAGGGCAACAAAATGTTTGAAGAATCCTGATTAAGGCTAGGCTGCGAGAAACAGTGGGAACTCTCTGAAACACTCTGCCGCTGACCATTCTTCTGTTACTGAATTAGAAGTCTTCGATGTTTTTAATACTATAAGCCAGGGCTTAAATAGAGACAATCCACTTCTCACTAACCACAAGTGTATAATCTGGAGGAACAATAGACGTCTGGATTCTAAGCCTCCACCAATGTGGGACCTAGGTTCTCCCTGGGGAGCCAACGTGGCCAAAGGCTCCTCCAGGGAACCTATGACAAACATGCGCATATGTTAAGCCCCTATCAGGTCTTTTGGGTGCGGCCGGAGGTGTGGCTCCGGCCAGCATATAATAAGGGCCCTGGAGCCCTGGAAGCATGCTTGATCTGACCATCTACTGAGCATGCTGAATCACTCAATAAAGTCTTCATGATTGCACCATTTCTGGTCTCCCGAATCCAGGACTCTTCATTAACATAACAAGGAAGACTGTTTAATATCAGTTTTTACATCTATTGTCAATAGTTATGATGAGTATGTTATATACTTCGATTTTTTTCTTGTTAGTGTCACAAAGTTTTTGTATTTCAGAGCCTTTTAATCCCACTGTTCACAACGTTTTCCTTCTACGTTCACACATGCATGCATGCATATATGCCAGCACTACGTATCTGATGACAATTCTTACATTACAATAACAGCACGGGACACCTTCCTGGGAGTAAGCCCAAACAAGCAGCCCATCTTAGCGTTCCACAGCAAACCAGCAGCCTTGAAAAACTTTATTTGGTTCTAGGAGGCAGTCCAATGATTTAGGACCCAGAATCATTTCCCACAAATTGGGGTTTTGTATAGCAATGACTATGTTTTTTTTAAAAAATACTTTTTATTGGTTTTACTATAACATATATAATCAAAAGCATTCTCATGTTTAATAAGAACTGCGTCAGCTGGGCTGAGGAAGGAGCTGGGACAGAGCTGCTCATGAGGTGCTAGCTTTCTCTTTTCCTACACTGCTGCGGAGCATGAACTGAGGTTGCTGTGTGAGAAAACAGTGTCTGAGAGGGAGGGAGTGCTTGGAGCCTGCTGGAGAGGGGCTTCTGATTGCTTCTGTGTGATTTTTGTCTGGTTTGTTGCTGAGAGAGGAGGGCCTGTTTGCCTGGGGTTGGTTGCTGGCCCCGCCCTCTACGGTTGCTGTGGCTGTTGGGAGGCCGGGGCTGTGAGCCTTTGAAGTTCAAGGCTCCCTCCTTGCCAGAGGCGTGACCCGAAGAGTGAAAGCTAAAGGGCTCTTGCCCTAGGGATCAAGGAAAGATTACATTGTTGTGCTTGTTATCCATGTTGGCTCAGGCAGCCTTTTGGTCAGTTCTCGAAGTTTCAGGGTGTATCAGGACACCGAGGCAATTCTAGGTCTTTAACCCACTAGGGGAAGTGGTGGTGAATGCTCACGGACCTTTTCCAGTCACCTGCAGGGAGTGCGCCATGTTTGTCTCCCTCCCTGAGGACCAGATGGATTACACTTGTCAGAAGTGCAAGCTGACGGGACTCTTAGAGGAGAAGGTTCGGAGCCTGGAGGAAAGGATTCCTACTCTCTGTGAGATCAAGGAAGGGGCGGAGTTCATTAACAGAAACCTTGATGTCCTGCATAGGGAAAGAGAGACCAGTCAAAGGGACAACAGTGTGGTTGACTGCCCTAACAAGACACCTTAGAGCGCTACAGCATGACCCCAAAGGCGTTGAGTGAGAGAGCACTCCGTGCAATTAGAACTGAGGAATTGATTCCAAGCCCTTGCGGTGGAGGCAGAGATGGCAACAGTGCCAATGGAAGCATCACAAACACAAGGAAAACAGAGAGGACAGGTAGATACAGAGAAATGGCACTGGAAGGAAAAGGAAGTTGTTGGTTATGGGTGACTCCCTGCTGAGGGGTAGGGAACATCTTGTGTCCAGGCCTGACCCCCTGGCCCGAGAGGTGTGTTGCTGGCCAGGGGTGCAAATTAAAAATATTAGAGACAGGATCCAAAAACTCATCAAACCTACAGAGCATTACCCATTTGTGATGGTCCATGTGGGAACCAACAACATGGCCATCGGAAACATTAAGGCTGACTATGAAGATCCTGGAAGCTGAAGGGAATGGGAGCACAGGTAGTGTTCTCTTCAGTTCTTCCTGTCATAGGAAGGGGAATACGATAGGACCAGAGGAGAATGGAGATGAACCACTGGCTGTATTAGTGGTGCCGGCAGGAGCAATCTGGATTCTGGGACTATGGGCTAAGTTTTCTGGATGACAACCTGCTAGCACACAACGGACTTCACCTGTCAAGGTCAGGGAAGAATGACAGAAACCTGGGGAGATTCATCAAGAGGGCTTTAAACTGACACCACAAGGTGAAAGAGATGACCAACACAGGGATTTAAATGAAGGAGAGCAAACAACAGAAGCCCACCTGGGAGGACCAGGTCTGATGGAGCCAAAGGTATGGAGTTTCAGGTGTCTATGTACCAATGCCCAAAGCTTGGGCAATAAGAAGGAAGAGCCTGAGCTGCTAATGCAGACAGAGGGATATGATTTGGGAGGCATTACAGAGACTTGGTGGAATGATTCCCAGGACTGGAATGTAGTAGTGGATGGATACCAGTTGTTCAAGAAAAACAGAAAGGGTCAAAGAGCAGGCAGCGGCGTTGTATGTAAGGAGAGAGTTCGTTTGTCAGGAAGCACTGGAGGGGGAGGGCGACAGCCCAGTGGGAAGTATATCAGTGAGGATAACAGAAGGAAGGACAAACAGTATTGTGGTTGGAGTCTGCTGCAAACTGCCTTTCCAGGATGAAGATGTGGATGCTGCCCTCCTTGAACAGCTTGACAGGGTATCCAAAAACATGATCTGGTAGTTATGGCTGACTTCAACTTCCCTGATGGGTGCTGGGAGACAAACTCTGCAAAGCATCCACAGTCATGAAACTTCCTGACCTGTCTGGCCAACAGCTTCCTTCATCAAATGGTGGAGGAAGCTACGAGGGGCTCGGCTGTACTTGACATAATATTGACTTAATATCGTACTCGACTTAATATTAAAGAGCTGGTAGATGGGGTGAAGGTGGTGGGGAAACCTGAGGGGGAAGTGACCATGTCCTACTAAATTCCTTTTGCTGTGGGGGACCAAGGAAGCTCGTAACCACACGTGTATGTTAGATTTCAGTAAGGCAGGTTCTAATAAACTCCATGGGCAGGACTGCTGGAAGGGAAAGGGCTCTCTTAAAACAAGAGCTCTTGAAAGCTCAAGCCTTCGCTACTCCAACAAGAAGGAATCATGGCAGGGAAACCAAGAAGCCAATGTGGATGAACACAGAATGGTGTGATGTGCTAAGGGAGGGAAAAAAATGTTCAAGAAATGGAGGCAAGGCCATACCTCTAAAGAAGAAGATCTGAGGGTTGCTAGGCACTGTAGGTCAGCCATCAGAGAGGCCAAAGCTCACAGTGAGCTACAGCTGGGCAGGGAGGCTCGCTACAACAAGGAAATCTTCTTCAGATATGTGAGGAACAAACGCAAGATAAAAGACGCAAAGGGCCCACTGTTGGGTGAAAATGGAGAAACTCAGACAGAGAGGAAGCAGAAAGGCTCAATGCCTATTTTGCCTCGGTTTTTTTCCCTGAAGAAGAGAACAGGCTCATCTAGAGATGGTAGTAGGCAAGACATGGCATCCGGGCTGCTAGTTGAGAAGCACCTGGCTGCACTGAATGAGTATAAATCCCTCAGGCCAGATGGTATGCACCCAGGAGTGCTCAAAGAACTTTCTAGAGAGCTTGCAGAACCTTTGTCCATCATCTTCCAGACCTCTTGAAGGATGGGAGATGTGCCACAAGACTGGAGGAGGGCAGATGTTATCCCAATTTTTCAAAAACGGGAGGAGGAATGATCCAGGAAACTACATGCCAGCCTGACCTCTGTCCCAGGAAAAATACTAGAGCAGATTTTAAAGGGATCAGTCTGCGAGCATCTAAAGGACAACTTGGTGATCCAGGGAAGTCAGCACGGATTTGTCCCCAACAGATCCCACCAATCCAACCTCCTTTCCTTCTTTGATCGAGTGACGAGCTTTCTGGATTGAGGGAATGCTGTTGATGTTGTTTACCTGGATTTCAGTAAAGCTTTTGACAGGGTTCCCCATGATGTTTTGATGGGTACACTAAAGGACTGTGGACTGGACTCTAGGATAGTTAGGTAGATAGGGAACTGGTTGGAGAACCGCACTCAGAGTAGTTGTCAATGGCATTTCATCTGAATGAAGGGAGGTGTCCACTGGGGTGCCACAGGGCTCAGTTCTGGGCCCAGTACTTTTCAATATTTTTATAAATGATCTCAGTGAGGGTATGGAGGGGCTACTGATTAAATTTGCAGATGGCACCAAATTGGGAGGAGCAGCAAACAGACCAGAAGACAGAGATAAAATTCAACAAAATCTGAACACACTGGGAAAGTGGGTGGATGTGAACAAGTTGCAATTTAACAAAGATAAATGTCGGGTTCTACATCTGGGTAACAAAAATGAGGAATACGCATACTGGATGGATACGCTTCTGAGTAGCAGTGTGTGTGAACAAGATCTTGGGGTACAGGTGGACCAAAAGTTAAATATGAGCAGTCAGCGTGATGCGATGATAAAAAAGGCTAATACAACTTTGGGGTGTATCAACAGAGGCATAACATCTAAATCACAAGATGTGATAGTCCCACTGTACACTGCATTGGACAAGCCGCACCTGGAGTATTGTGTGCAGTTCTGGAGGCCTCCCTTCAAAAACCATGTGGACAGAATGGAGCGGTGGAGAGGAGAGCGACAAGGATGATCGGGGCCTGGAGACTAAGCCCTATGAAGAAAGGCTGAGGGACTTGGGAATGTTCAGTCTGGAGAAGAGGAGGTTGAGAGGGAACATGATGGCTCTCTTGAAGTATTTGAAGGGCTGTCACTTAGAGGGCAGGGAACTGTTCCTGTTCGCTGCAGAGGAGAGGACTCACAATAATGGGTTTACATTAAAGGCAGGAAGGTGCCGGCTGGATATTAGGAAAAGTTTTTTACAGTAAGAGTTGTGCAACAGTGGAATCAGCTGCCTAGGGAGGTGGACAACACTTCTCTGGGATGCTCTAGGCTGATCCTGCATTGAGCAGGAGGTTGGACTAGATGGCCTGTATGGCCCCTTCCAACTCTGTGATTCTATAATATTTTCATATACCATCATATAATTACTTACTATTCAGCTGTATCAAAAGGAAGAATGCATGAAGCACTAATGTTCATATTTGAATGTTTTATATGGTTTCAGAATTATTTAAACTGTCTATTTGTTGTTTTTAACTCTTCTGTAAGCCACCCTGAGCCGGCCTCGGTTGGGAGGGTGGGGTATAAATCTGATAATAATAAATAAATAAATAATGACATTCATCTGGCATGAGAAAATCTTCCAAAAAGACTCATGCTGCATTTGCAAAAACAATGAGTGGAAACAAGAATATTCATGCAGAAGTTCAGATCTGTACAGCAAGGCAGTTTGTGGCAAACATGCTTAATAATGATTAAGATGAGGAATAACAGAAATGAGAACAAAATAGTTTGCTGAGGTTTCAGACAATTTCAGTGGAAATTTCAGGATTCATATTGGCAGGAGTCATTTGGGGCCGGAGCTAGGCGGAGCAGAGCTCTGCCAGCTCAGGAGTGGGCACTAGGGCAGCCATGGGCCAAATCAGATTCTCTGATCTGATTTGGCCCGCCGCCAAAATTTGGCAGCGGCTTAAAAAGCAGCAGGAGGGGAAGGGGTTTGAGGGAGAGGCTCCAAACTTGCAGGGTAGCTGCTGGAGCCTCTCCCCAAAATACCCACCAAGCTTCAAGAAGACTGGACCAGGGGGTCCAATTCTACGGGGCCCCAAGCAGGTTGCCCCCATTCCCTCCATTGCTCTCTATGGTGGGAAAAAGTAATGTTTTTCCCACCACAGAGAACAATGGAGGGGATGGGGCAACCTGTTTGGGGACCTATAGAATTGGACCCCGTGGTCCAATCATTTTGAAACGTGTCAGGTATTTCAGGGAGAGACCCCAGAAGCTACCCTGTAAGTTTGGAGCCTCTCCCTCAAACCCCCTCTCCTCCAGCCCCTTATATACCCTATGAGTTTTTGCCATTGACTTCAATGGCCCATAGGTTACAATGGGGCTGAAACTGACATTCGGCCGGCCAGCTGGGGAAGGGGAGGGGAGGCTTTTGAAGATGCCCCCCCTGCTTCCCTTTCTGACACACTTCCGGTGATGTCAGGGGGTGTGGCATATGCTAATGAGTTATGCTAATAGGTATGCCAATGAGCTCCTGCTCTTCTTTTTCTACGAAATGACCCCGGCGTATTGGTAATAAAAAGGCAAACAAGTAATTGATTTTGACAAAGTAATTGTGGTTTCAGGATCCTGAAATTAAAAAAAAAAAAAAGATTATTGTCCTGGTACTGCAGATGGTAGGGCAGAAGGATCCGGCAGAGTGATACTGGCTTACCTAAGACCATTAAGACTAACTTCTTGTTACTCGTAGATATTTATCTAAATCTAAATAACATGTTGCAGTATCAGATAAATGTTATCAACACTGAAAATACATACCTTTAAATTTCTGAATTGCTGTTTCTTGCAATATCAAGTCCTCATGTACTAATCTGAGATTGCTGATCAACTCGTGTGCTTCTTCACTCTCTGTGAAACTCGCAAGGATGTTTCCCCTGGAAATGACATCAGGCTCCGAGCTCTGACTGTCCTCTTGCTCAGGCGCTCCACTGTTTATCTCATTTAAAACCATCTTCAGTTCCAACAGTGATTTCTTCTCTAGCAAAAGAATGGCAAATCAACATTTATTGTGACCGTTAAACTATTTAATCTGCCTCACCTCTCACACATGATGGCTACAGTTCCCCAAATATCCTTGATGGCACCAAAGGAAACTTTTTCGCTTACTGTGTCCCAAGTTTGACACTTGCTTTGCCAGACCCTCCTTCTGTCCCCAATCCTGGCAGTTTACGTACAGAGATTTTACTCTGCCTTCATATTCAAACTGCAACAGCTTTATTAGCTGCATCCGTATGATGCTGTCCCCTGATCATCCACTTTCCAGGTTTTCTCCTGATTTGCTCTGAACTTTCCCAAACCTGGTTTTGGGGAAAACTGCAGAAAAATCACCTGTGTGCTGTGTGGTTGGGAAGGTAAGCATTTTTAAGGTTCAACCTACATCAGCACCATGTTCCTTGCCTCCCCCCCCCCCCTTCACAGCTGCCATTTCCTCCCACACCACTGGAAAACTTTTTTTAAAAGTCAGTAACTTCTATATCATATAGCCTTATGATTTATCACCACCATCTACTAGTTCCTCTAAATCCCCATCTTTCATTCTTCTAAAAAATAAGCTGTAGTTCTTTGTCTTGCACAGATATATATATCTCTGTAAAGAGAACTACACTTCTTATAAAAGCTGGTAATTCAGAGAACTAGTAGATCACAAGAGTAAATAATTATAATGCTACAGTGATATAGCAATCCTTGATGCCTCACTGCAGTTGTGAATGTCTCTGCATTTGCAGCAGGCAGTGGCAGGGAAATGAAGAGCTCTAGCAGCGTGTATGTAGCAAAACTCTCAGAGAAATGTTTTCTCCATGCCTCAGAGGCTAGAACTTTGCAAAGGACTAACTATACACCCACTAAAGTTTGGGGTTTATGTAGAATTCATTCCAAGTTAGGTCATAACAGTTAAATGCATCTTTGTAAGAATCAACCAATACAGTAATTTTTTGATTTAATGTGATTTTTTCCCCCAAAAAATCCAAATGAACCTTCACTGAATGTAATATACGATGTGGCTCAAGTGGTTAAGATGCTGAACTGCAGACCAGAAGGTCAGTTGTTCAGCAGTTTGAGACCCGAGTGTTGCATGACGGAGTGAGCTCCCGTCTCTGGCCCCAGCTCCTGCCAACCTAGCAGTTCGAAAGCAAGAAATTGCAAGTAGATAAACAGGTACCACTACGGTGGGAAGGCAACAGCGTTCCGTGCGCCCCGGCATCCAGTCATGCTGGCCACATGACCACGGAAACATCTTCGGACAGCGCTGGCTCTTTGGCTCAGAAACGGAGATGAGCACCGCATCCCTAGAGCTGTAGTCGACTGGCTTTCGAGCAAGGGAAACCTTTACCTTTACCTCACCCATCATAAAGACTGCTTGAGAAATTACACCCCCCTTTCTAAACAGAAACTTACAGGGGGCCTAGACTCAAACCCAATGGAAACCACACACACCTGACCTGGGAGGAATGTGCCACGGCCGCCCTCTGCACAGCGCCGTTTTCCCACCCGAGCCCGGGCCGTGTCCGACCTGCTCAGCCCCGAAACCCTGAGGCGTTCCGGCCAAACCGGGCTGGGGGAAACCCTCCCCCTCCAACCCGAAATGTGCGCAAGGGCTGGCTGCCCGCTCCCGAGGACTCCCTGGCCAAACCGCGGCATCGCGTTGAGGGCAACCGAGAAGACACGGGCTGCCCATTCAGACCCCTCCGTGACGGCCTCTCTCGAGGCACCGCGCATGTCTCCCGGGTGGATCCCTGCCGGTCCCCCCCCCCCCCAAACCGGCGTCCGCGAAGGGCCCCCGGCGCGCCTCCAGACTCCCCCTCACCTTAGCAACCACGCTCGCCTTACCGCCCGCCAGGGCCAAACCTCAGCGCTACGGTGCCTCGCCTGGGTCAAAAGATCCCCGCCGTCAAAGGTCCGCGCCGGAAAGTAGGCGGAGCCGGGCTGAAGCGGCGAGGCAGCCACGGGATTGGCCGGAAGCTCAGGAGGGAAACGAGGCTGGGTGCCCGGATCGGGTGTGGGTGGGAGGTCGCCGGAAGGGGTCCTGTTTCCTCGCGGCTCGTCCCGCTCAGCGCCGGTGTGTTTCTTGCCCTTTCATTAGGGTGAGAAGCGGAAACGGTCCGCGGAGAGTTCCTCGTGTAGCAGAGGCGGCTTCTGTGGGTGCCCGCCGCTGGGGAGGCGCAAGAAAGCCAGGCTCGACTTGGTGTGCAGCGCCGCGATAATCGTCGCGGTGGTTTCCGGACGCTTTTAATCGGTCTCCGTGGACCCAGCCCCGCTCAGGGCAGGGGGTGACAGTGCGGCTGCCTGCCCGACGGGATACCGGTGAAGGGGAATGACAGAACTATCCTAGACCCCCCCCCCCTTTTTTAAGATTTTATTTTTTAAAAGAATTGATGGTGTTGATTTGCATGGACATTGCCTTTGATTTGGAAAATGTGATTACCGGCAGCAGCTGCTGATTTTGATGGAAATGTACTCTTATTTTCGCAAGTATTTTAGATAACGTGACTGTCTCTGTAAAGAATGCGTGCGGCCAAAGTCGGGAAAGTACGTGCCGTGGGAAGGGCTGCTCATTCCAAGGTTGGGAATTTCTAGAAAATTGGAGGCGGGGTTTGAGGAACTCCGAGGTTCGGAAAGGGCAAAGGAGGGGGGGGGGTCCTTTGGGGCCAGAGCAAGGTGGAGCGCCGCTCTGCCAGCTCAGGAACGGCCACTAGGGCAGCCATGGGCCGAATCAAATTCTCTGATCTGATTCAGCCTGCCACCGAATTGCCACCGAAATTTGGTGGTGGCTTTAACAGCAGCTGTGGGAGAGGGAGTTTATGGGAGAGGCTCCTAACTTGCAGGGTAGCTTCTGGAACATCTCCACTAAATTTCAAGAAAATTGGACCAGGGGGTCCAATTCTATGGGCCTCCAAACAGGTTGCTGCCTTCCCCTCCATTGTTCTCTATGGTGGGGAAAAAGTAACATTTTTCCCCACCATAGAGAACAATGGAGGGGATGGGGCAACCTGTTTGAGGATCCGTAGAATTGGACCCCGTGGTCCAAGCTTCTTGAAACTTGGTGGGTATTTTGGGAAGAGGTCCCAGAAGGTACCCTGCAAATTTGGAGCCTCTCCCTCAAACCCCCTCTCCTCCAGCCCTTCATATACCCTATGAGTTTTTGCCATTGACTTCAATGGCCCATAGGGTATAATAGGGCTGAAACTGACATTCGGCCGATTATGCTAATGAGTTAAGCTAATAGGTATGCTAATGAGCTCCTGCACCTCTTTTTCTATGAAATGACCCCTGGGAAAGGGAGAGAGTTTAGCCAGGTCTAATGCCATGGAGACCATCCTCAAAAGCAGCCATTTCTTCATGGGAACTGATCTTCGTGGACCAGTTGTAATTCTGGGAGATCTCTGGGCCCCATCTGGAAATTGGCAAACTGCAGCCTATGCATGGGGATAGTTGAAAGAAAAAGTTGTATCTACAAGAGTACAGCAATAGATTTTTCTCACTTATCTGTCAAAATCCGATCCAACAAGGCAATTATGTACCTGCAAGGTTAAGTTTGTTATGAGATGAATTGTGATTGCTCTAATACCTGCTTTCGTATCAGAAACAATTATTATTTCAACATTTTGTTTAAGTCACAAAAATAACGATTTGTGATTATAAGTGACTAATTGAAAAAATTAATTTAGTTTGTATACTAAAATGTTAAGATTTTACATATCAAACAAGCAATATGGATTACACAGTGAAAAATGGGAACAAGCAATGAGAAGCTGTGTGACAAAAAAACACTATTACACACTCTCAAATGGAGTAATACAATGTAATCAACAGACCAACAATATATAGAAGATCAATACACTGGAGTCACAAGGCAAGGAACCTGCTTTCCTATCAGAAACAATTATTTCAACATTATTATTTCAACATTCCGTTTAAGTCACAAAAATAACTATTTGTGATTATAAGTGACTAACTGAAAAAATAAATTTTGTTTATATACTAAAATGTTAAGATTCTACATTACATGCCACACACTATGAAAATGCACTTCAAACAGGATATACTGGCATTATTTTGCCTGATTTGATGGCCAAAGAAAAGTGAGCTCATTTTACCATAGTTCCAACATGTTTCAGTCATTAATTGCAAACCTTTTGAGAGGCATGGAGTACAGTCCTGATACTTAAATATCTGTGAGTTTATTCATGCACTTCATTATGTTATTTGATTTTACAAATTGAGAGGAAAATGCTATACTCACAAGGATGTAAGAGCCACAGTTTCTTTAGCAAAAGAGCAATAATATAACTTCTCTTTCAGTTAATAATTATCCATTTTATTAATATCCAAGCATGATATGAAATAGTACTGATTACTTATAAAAGTGTGTGTGGGTGTGTATGTAACAATAAAATTATTCTAATATATATTTGCTTAATTTGTATCAATATTTCTGTTTTCTGTTAGAGAAGGTAACCTAAACCAGGTGCAGTGATCTACTGCTACAAAGTATAATTTAACAGAATGTTTAATATATGGAAAGGAGAAGACAGAATATTTTAAAATGCAAATACTTATAAAAAACAAGAATGACCAACTGACTGAATAAGAAGAGGAATTGTAGGAAACAGTAGCTGGAGAGGCGGTACAATGAATAAATATCTCTAATGTCTTTGTTGCATTTCCAGTATATGCTGCTTAGCCAGAAGAGACAGTAAGTTATATGAATACACTAGTATTCATGCTGCTAGGGTTGCCAGCTTTGGGTTGGAGATTTGGGGTAGAGTTTGGGGAGGGGTGAGACCTCAGTGGGGTATAATGCCTTAGAGTCTACCCTCCAAAACAGCCATTTTCTCCAGGGGAACTGATCTCTGCTGTCTGGAGATAAGTTGCAATTTATTTATTTAATTTATACCCCGCCCTCCCTGCCGAAGCAGGCTCAGGGCAGCTTACATAAAATGGTGTAGTTAAAACAACAATATAAATAAAGCTTAAAAACACAGCATAAGGTGCTAGTAAACGATTTAAGTGGTGATGGCGAAAGTTGGGTAGCATCATCATACTAGTAGATGCAGTCAGTAATTGATTTTAATGTCGGTGAAGCTCAGGCTGTCAGTGATGGTATTGGACACAGGGCCTTAGTGTGTGGGGTGTGGCTCCTTCACTAAAGGCCTGGTGGAAGAGCTCCATCTTGCAGGTCCTGCAGAACTGTAAAAGGTCCCACAGGGCCCTGAGGTCTTTTGGGAGCTCATTCCACCAGCATGGAGCCTCTACTGAAAAGGCCCTAGCCTGGCGTCTTTGGGGCCCAGAAGGGCCAGACGGTTTTGGGATCCTAACTGCAGTGCTCTCTGGAGGCTGGCAACCACACTTCTGAGATGAATATGACTCAGGGAAGAACATTAGAATGAATAAAGGTGTATCAGCAGCATTGCCTACACCACTTGAGACCCTTATTAATGTCACTAATAATGCCACATAATCCAGCCCTAAAGTTTTGCACTGGAATATCTGATGCCAATGTAGTATTGCTGCAATGCACACGTAAATTGCTTATTTACAGGGTGATGGTATATCAGTATGCCTGTTAGCAGGCGTCATAAGCACTCGTGTGTTCCTACAGCAAGTCTCGGACCATAAATTTGCCATCCTGTTTCTAATGTCAATCAGGCACAGAGTACTGTCATAAGCAGTGTTCCCTCTAAGCTGAGTTAGTGCAAGCTAGCTCACAGTTCTTTAGCCTCCGGCTCACAATTTCTTGTCTTAGCTCAGGAAGGATGGTTCCAGAGCAAACTAATTTATGCAGTAGCCAAATCGCTTGCTCACAACTTTAATGCTAGTAGCTCACAAAGTAGAATCTTTGCTCACAAGACTTCACCGCTCAGAGGGAGCCCTGGTTATAAGATTTAGCAGTCATATGGGAACACCAGCATGGGCTAAGTGTTTCAAAGATTTCAAGCCGTTTTACTGTTTCCTCAGAATACTATCAAAAGGGGGGGGCAGTCTTAATTCCTCAAATGCCTGGTCTCTTGTTTGATGGGAAATTAGGAAATAAAATATATATATATTAAAAAATGCCAGGTCTCTGTGCTCAGGCTGCTGGAGCTGTTCCCTCTCCTCCTTAATTCAAAATATGTGGGAGTTTCCATTAGATGAGGGAAGGACTATCGTGCACAATTCAGTTGTAGAATATTCATATCTGTAAAGAATATCTCATCACCCCATTCAGCAAACTCCAAAGCCTTTCTCCAGCCTGAGGAACCTTTCTCAAAGTTCACTGGTTTGGCTTAAGTGGGAGGTAAGCTTCAAACCTTACTGATCTGAATACAGGCCAAAAATCTTGAGCAAAAGTGAGAAAGGGTATGTCTAAGCAGGTGTGATCAAAGGAGGAGCGGAAGAAGTACTAGGCTACCTACCCGCAAAAGATTTTTCTTCTGCTTATCTCACAGCTATTACAAGCCATTATTCAAGCTTGTTCATATAGAAACAAGAGAAATTTTTCATATATTCTCCTTCCAAAATAAATCAGTTTTGGACGCTACGTTATGGTAATTCTCTAGTCCACAGGGTGAACTGTATGTGTAGAATGGGGCTTCTTTGCCTTGGGTAGCCAGCTCTATTTGACAGGCTACTTCTGAAATGCAGGGAAGTTTAAAATGAGTTTGTGATGCTGTGCAAGGAGTGCTGTCAGCGAGCGGAAAAAATCAGCACTCCCAGACTGCATTCATGCAAGCAATCTCACATGTTCAAAGGGTTTGTGGACACTGTATTTTTGCCTCTGTGTTTTCTAAAATTAATGTGTTGCTCATAAAATTCCAAAACAGGATTGACTGAACACTAACATTCAATAATGAGACCAGATTGCTGACAATAGAAAGACCATCATGAAGCATTTAGCTATCCATTGGATGGTGTTTATAGTGCCTAAAAGTTGTTCACGGAATTTATCATCTCAAATAACATTGTTTTTTCCTGCTTTACTATTGTTTTTTTCTGCTTTACTAAAATGGTTAATGTGTTGATTAAAACACACAGGATACAGAAATTACAAGGCCAAGCATTTTGTGACAAGTCAGCCATACACAAACATTGTCTTAACCCTTGCCTTCTGTAGCTTCCAGGGAGCCTCCCACACTCTTTGAAACAGTTATTCTGATTTCAAGCAGGGGAGCCCATTATGCAGGTTAACCATTTCTGAGGCATGTCTGAGACTTACTTTAAAAGTTTCCGCATTACATGAAGAGTAGATCCTCGATACCCTGTTCCAAAATGATTCCAGTGGTTAATATAGTTAAATAACTGGTAAAGCTTGTTGCGTTTCTCAAAGCCTGGAGCTTTGGGAATTTTGCTGTGATAAGTGGAAAAGAAAGAGCTGCTGAAGCCACCAAACATCATAGCAATGGCAAGTTCAAATTCTGAATGGCCGTAGAAACAAGCAGGGTCAAAGACAATTGGGCCAGAGTCATCTTCAGCTACATTTCCTGCCCACAGGTCCCCATGAATGAGGGCAGGAACAATCTCCAAGTCACAAAACATCTCTGGAATCTTTGGCTGTAAAAAGCAGAACAAGTTTTTTAAACATCAGAAAATTTCCCAGTGAGAAGAAGCAGAATATGAGAAAAATAAAGAGCCCCAAAAAAACACACAAAGCAAATGCATACCAAGTCCTGAACCTTGTTACTTTTTTACTAATATTAACATCAGTTTGTATGTTTTCCATATTACAAGAAGAAGAAGAGATTGGGTTTATATCCCGCCCTTCATTTGAAGTCTCAGAGTGGCTTACAAACTCCTTTCCCTCCCCCTCCCCACAACAGACACCCTGTGAGGTAGGTGGGGCTGAGAGAGCTCTGACAGAAACTGCTCTTTTTCAAGGACAGCTGTGCCAGAGCTATGGCTTGCCCAAGGTCATCCAGCCAGGTGCAAGTGGAGGAGTGGGGAATCAAACCTGGTTCTCCCAGATTAAAGTCCGCACACTTAACCACTACACCAAACTGACAAGTTGGATATGGTTTCCTTCTGCCAAGCTGGATCCAGAAGCTCGCTTCCACTCAAACTTCTACTGACATCACCAATAGAGGAGGTCTTTCTCCAACAATGGAAGTCTTGGCAGAAGAGGGTTACTGAATACAGCTTCATGGAAGAGAATCACTGGATCCAAATCAATGGGTTGGATGCCACCAGTTTTTGTTTTGGTTTTTTGCTCAAGCTCAGCTAACTCTTCTGAATACAGACTCTGTCCTACCTGCCTTTTATTCATGCACCCAATGATGTAGTTAAAGGGCACTCCCTCCATTTTTCACCAGCAGAATAGTTGGATCCAACCCTAAGTTCTGCTATTTTGATTATCATGTTTGGGCCCCTTGCTATGATTTCCTCTGATAGAATAATTGGTAGTCCAAGACTTGACCAAAAAAGAAAGTTAATGTTTCTTAATAGCCAAGATACTTTCCCCCCTTGCCTTGGTCTATGCTGCTGATCAGACCCAGGAGCAGTATTCCCTCTAAGCTGAGTTAGTGTGAGTTAGCTCACATTTGTTTAGCTTCCAGCTCTCACATTTTTCTCTTAGCTCAGGAAGGACGGCTCCAGAGCAAACTAATTACTGCAGTCCTAATTTCATGGCCCTTAATTCCAGAAAGTTTATGTTCATCAAGGCCTCCCTTGCGGACCAGGTTCCCTGTGCCATCCTTTCTTGGGAGTGAGCTCCCCAACCCCACAGACTTGCATCTGTAGTCACTACAGTTGTCTGTGGGACTCTTATGGGGGAGCCCAGTGTGAACCGCGAGGGATCCACCCACCAACCTAACTGGTGATGAAGCCGGTCTGGTATTTGTAAGACCTTAAACCTCCTGTGAGCTACTGCCTCCTGGTGTGGAAGCAGAAATCTCTGTAAAGGTCGAGAATGCAGTCTTGACTATTGTACGATATCCTAGCATAACACCATCATGCCTAGCAGTTTTGCTAACACCATTAGTTCCACTCTGGTTTTCTTTAGGATCTCTGACATCAGGAGGGTGATTTTTTTGTTTTTGTTCCTGGGAGAGGAACACTCTGTCCCTCTGTGTGTCTAGCAGCACCCCTAAGTGGCCTCCCCAGGGACCAGCTGCCAGTTTGGTGTAGTGGTTAAGTGCGCGGACTCTAATCTGGGAGAACCGGGTTTGATTCCCCACTCCTCCACTTGCACCTGGCTGGATGACCTTGGGCAAGCCATAGCCCTGGCACAGCTGTCCTTGAAAAAGAGCAGTTTCTGTCAGAGCTCTCTCAGCCCCACCTACCTCACAGGGTGTCTGTTGTGGGGCGGGGAAGGGAAAGGAGATCGTAAGCTGCTCTGAGACTCCCTTGGGAAGTGAAGGGTGGGGTATAAATCCAATCTCTTTTCTTCTTCTTCTTTCCTCTCATCCCTAAGCTTACTGGGCTTCAGGAGAGGGTATAAGGTTCCGACTTGCTGCTTCCTGTGCAGCCTGGAGCCTCTGCAGCCGGGGAGAGCATTGGATCTTCAGCGCCGTGCTGCTGTGGACTCCACCATCCCTCTGCTGGGCAAAAACGCTGCGGTTTGCTCACCCTGAGGCCGGAGACCTGGCGTCCGCCATTCAGCTGCACCCACCAGGGTTCTCCCGGTGTCGCTGGCTAATCTAATAATGCCTCTTCGTTCTTCCTTTTTCTTTTCTTCTTCTCTGTAGGCCTGGATCACCGCGCTCAAAGAGCACAGCTCAGCCTTGTCCTGCCAGTTCGCCAGGATCGGCAAGACTGGGAGAGTCCCAGGGATCAAGTCCCTCCTTCGCCTGGATCAAGCTTCAAGGCCGACCCTGGTGGAGGAGGAGGAGGAGCTTATCCCAAATGTAAGGACTGTCCCACTCACCGAGCCACCAGAGAATATTTGGGTATTACCTTGACAAATATGAATTGTATGTTGTTTAAAAAGTAATTATGTCAAAAGCTGGAATGAAATTTAAAAAGGTATGTTGAGACGGGGTAATGTACAACTGTCACTTTTGGGTAGAATATCTGTGATTAAGGTGAATGTTTTATTTAGAATGTTACTCTTGTTCCAGACAATTCCCATTTTGACAACAGATGTACCATTTAAGCAATGGCAGAAAGGAATATCTAGATTTGTGTGGAAAGGGAAAAAACCAAGAGTTAAATATAAGATATTACAAGATGCAAAAGAAAGAGGCGGCTTCGGTTTGCCAGATTTGAAATTGTATTTTGCTGCCTCCCGCTTGGTATGGATGAAAGATTGGATTTTGTTAAAAAAAACAAAAGTTTATTAGAGTTAGGACACGATCTGAGATTTCGATGGCACAGATATTTGATGTATGATAAAGCTAATGCAGATTTCAATAATCATTACGTTAGGTGTTCCATTTTGAGAGTATGGAATATGTATAAACCGAGGTTCTGCACAAAAATACCATTGTGGTTATCGCCACAAGAAGCACATTTTAGAAAAGAAATTACGAGTTCACATAAATGGTTAACATATCGTGACAAGGTGAATAAAAATTAAAATCTAGAGAAGATTTAATAATCGAAGACCATACTTGCCACTGGTTTATGTATTTACAAATCTTGGAAAGACTCAAAGCTGATAAAAGATGTCATGATTTTAAGCAGCCAAATTCTGATTTGAAACAGAATTATGTACAAAGGATGACCATGTTATTGCTAAACACATTGAAATTTGAAACTGAGGAAGAACAAAAACAATGTATGGTAAAATGGGCAAAAAACTTTGGACATGACGTACATATTGAACAATGGGAACGTATGTGGACAAAGGGTTTGAAACTTACCTTAAATTCAAATCTTGGGGAGAACTTTTATAAGATTATGTATCATTGGTATGTGTAATGGTTGGAGAAGATGTTAGACCTTGCAAAAATAGCTAAACTTACCGCACTGGTTAGGGGAAAGACAATTAGTTCGTTTATTACAGATTGGAAAGCCCTTATAGACTTTTGCAGGGAAAAGACAATAATGAGTTGATGATTGGTGACTAGGATATTAAGATACAAAAAAAGGAGTTCTTTATGCAGAGCAAGGAAAAACTCTGTAATCAAACTTATATTTGTTGTAGAGAAAACTGGAAGCCGCCTTCTATATTATGCATGTTCGTTCTTTTTCTTTTCTTTTATTTTCTCAATAAAAAAACTAAAATCGACAATGCAAAAAAGAAATTAGAATCAGGCACAGCATGAAACTGGGCTCAAACTTGGCTTGTGTTCCCATATCGTGCTTTACTTTAGTAAATGGGCAATGTGGAAGGAAGACACGATGCCTGTAGTAAAACCTAGAACAGGTGACATGACAAAGAGGCGAAATTGGCAACTTAGCCTGTGGGCAGACTGGGTACACTGAACTCTTCGCTTCTCTTGCAATGTGGCATTGTGGGCTTCTCCCTCCTACCTTAAGTTGAGACCATAGTTCTCTTGCCTCTTTGTCTCCATAATCTCTCTCAATCAAGTCCATTTGGGCTTGGAGACGATGCCGTACGAAGAAAGTGGGCCAGTCGCTTTGCCATTCGTTCATCTACAAAATAAACACCTTGATTCACTGCAGGGAAAACAGCTCTATAAAGAACGTACACTCTGCCCATTTCAACTGATAGCTAAACGTAGGCTGTCCTCAATCCTGCCTAATCCTTTTCAAGGATCTCTTTTCCTTACAGGTATATACACCCCATGGCAATAAATGCCTCAAGTAATTTAGGCACTGTCTAGCATATTTGCTAGGAATAAGGCAGTTTTCATTGACAGTTACAGACAATACAGAAAGTTCTGGTTGACGTAATAAACATAAGTTTACCCTCATTCTTGTTGGTGTGTGGCAGTTTCTAAAGTTAACACAAAAGTTTTCCACTGGATACTTCAGTGACTTAATAAAATATAACATAATTTCATACGTTTATTAGAAGCAAATACTAATACTTGGGCAAAACCAGTCACCGTCCATCTGTTGTGATGAATGTGGCATCCACCTTCATAGTGGACCAAAAGCCTTCATAAATGTGTCCAGGATTTAAAAAATTGAATTGTGTTTGATTTCCTACCCTCTTCAATACAGAAGATGGGTTTAGAGAGAGAAAAAAATTGGTCTGCCTAATGGAAGCAATTCATAGAAGACTTGTGTCTTCTGAAATCATCGTCAGGATTTTTTGTTTGTGTGTTTGCATTTGTGTGTGCGAGCGCCTCTGCCTGGAAGTCGCAGCAACCTCTGGCAACTCTTACTGGGGCATAGAGGACATTCAGAAAAGTGGCTTGATAGCCTGCCTCTGCCTCCTGACCCTGATATTCTTTGGAGGTCTCTCACCCCAGTACTTGCCAGGGTTGGCCCTGCTTAGCTTCTGAGATCTGATGAGACCAGGCTCGTCTGGGCTATCCAAGTCAGGGCACCAGAATAAATATGTTTCAGTTAGAAAACGCAGAAGCCTCAATAGATGAAGCATGAGAAATAAAACAACTGATTTAAGCATGATAAACTGCAAATAGTATAAGTCACGCTCTATTAAAAGTGGGTCATTTCTGTATCGAACGTTATAAACAGCGTAAACAGAGGAGCCTACCTGAGCTATGTAGCCACAGCAGGTGACCGTATGGAATCCAAACTTATCCACATACTGGGGTTCATTCAGTCCTGCTCCCTTTCCTGCCAAATAAAATAAAACTCAAATTAAGAGAACAAGTGGCAAAAGCAAAGAACAGATGTTCCCTCTCACAAACTAAACTGTTGTTTGTGCGGGTTTTTTGTCTTCTTATCAGTAACAATGGGCTGTTTCTACTAGGGATGTACATTTGGCTTCCCCAAATGAAAAAAAAAATCCTAAAGCTGAATGCAAATTCAGGAAACTTTTCGACTACTGATTACAGTTTCCCAAATTTATTCCGCTTTTTCGGCTTTTGGATAGCTAAATGTGGCTTCCCTAGTCAATTTCACTCCTTGTTAGTCAGCTGTAGGAGTGAAACTGACCAGGGAAAGCCTCCTCTCTTTGCCTTCCCTTCTCCAGCTGGGGAGGGAAAGAAAGGCATTTAAACATGTCTGCCTCGACTGCCTGCCCTTCTCTAGCTGCCCCACGGCTGTGAGGCAGCTGGAGAACAGCAAGTAGGGAGCCCAGACATATTTCCCTGCCTTCCCTCGGCTTCCGAGGCTGGCCACTGTGGGGAGTCAGCTCCTTCCACCCCTGGGCCTCTCCCCTACTGCGGAGAAACTCAGGGAGAAAAGAGAAAGACAGAGAAGGCAGAATTAAATGCCTTTCCCTCACCAATTTCAAGGAGGGAAAGAAAGGCATTTAAACATGCCTGGGCTCCTTGCCTTCCCTTCTCCAGCTACCCCAGGTCAGCTAGAGAAGGGAAGGCAGAGAGAGGAGGCTTCCCCTTGTCAGTTTCACTCCCCTCCCCAGTCTGCTGTTAGGTTTAAATGGGAGTGAAATCGACAAGGAAAGCTGCAGGGGCTTCCAGAGGGAAAGAAGGTATTTTAACATGCCTCCCTTCCCTCCTGTCCAGTATATCAGACCAGAATATATTCAGCAATATTGAATACTTCCCTAATCCCAATACTTTACCAGTATTGGACTGGGTACATTTGACATTATTTTTAGGCTCTGATATACCCAAAGCTGAAAAATACTGACTTTTTTTTTCACACCCCTAGATTCCATACAGATCTTTTGCTCCACCTTAACATTCTTAACTACAGCGCTATTTTCAGGCGCTTCCGCATGATGCTTTCTGGGCATCCTGTTTCACACAGGCCCTCTCTGCACTTGCCTTTTTCCTCCATCTCTGAGCACATCTCCACCTGCTGTTCTGCATTCCCTCCTGCTTTCACTGCCGCTTTGTGCTGGGTCTTCTTCTTGGTTCTGCATTTATTTTAGGGGGAGCAGCCCTCAGGCAGCTTCCAGCACACTCCTGCTCCGCACTTCCCCAAAGTGCTTTTGCCGCGAACGCTCGTTCTACTCCGTTTTGGAATCGATAACTACTACTTAAAAGCAGAACTGTTTCTGTGTCTATTTAAGCGTCACCCACTGGCCTCCCCTGAATCAGCCTCTTTTTCTTTGGTTTATGTTAGGCAGCCAACTTGCATGCAAACAGGCTTCCTCCTGGGCAATTGTTGAACATTTACATTGGTTTAGAGTCTGCAGCATTTTGGAGGATGGGAGGGCTACTGGGAAAACCAGTTTTTCAAGATGCACTTCCAAACCAAACAGACTTTGATCACAAACATTTCCCTCAAAACAAAAATGGATGCATTTGATTTGATACTAAGCATTGATAATTGTATACTATCCCCGGGCTATTCCCATTACATAATGTTAGCAAACAGTGCCCTCTTAGCACTGAAATGCCTCATCCACGAAATGTCATTCTGATTTTCCTGGAAGAATTCCTCCCACCAGCCAGGGCTCTGTGAAAAGGAAGAGAGAACACGGGGCATCGAAGGGAAGGGAGAAGTATCATGTTGGTGCCTTGGCGTCTCCTTCTCCAAAGGACAAGAGCAATCAGGGCTCAAAACACACTTTCTTCCATGAGTAGG
This sequence comes from Lepidodactylus listeri, assembly GCA_029233225.1. Lineage (NCBI taxonomy): Eukaryota > Metazoa > Chordata > Lepidosauria > Squamata > Gekkonidae > Lepidodactylus > Lepidodactylus listeri. Next base: position 12,796,006 of record JARCFY010000015.1, on the reverse strand, counting down.
CAGAAAGCATAATCTGCAGAGACTTGAGTTTCCGGCACAAAGTGCCGAAGAATAATTACGTATGCAGAATAAAAGGAAATTATTTGAACCAAAGGCATACTGCCTCGAGTTCTGGGGAAATCGGGAGTAAAGACTGAATGCAGAAAGGCCCACACACATACCTCTTTGCGGCAATATTTCCCTAACCTGGTTTGATGCAACTTTTTTGGAAACAGCTATTTAGTATTTACTTCATTTACACCCTGCCTTCCTCCCCAACGGGAACCCAAAAAAACCTGGCATCATTCTAGTCCATTTTATCTTCACAACACCCCTCTGAGGTAGGTTAGACTGGGTGTGTGACTCACCAATGTCACCCAGCAAGCTTCCAGGGCAGAGGAGAAATTCAAACGTGGGTGACCCAGATCCTCTAACTATTATAACGCTGGTTCTCAGAGCACAGTCAGAGTGCCTTTGGACACCATATGGACAGGAACATGCACATTTTTAAAAGTCCTGTCCATGTTGGCACCTGTGGTTGCTATTCCTTCTACCCTGACAGCTTTGTCAAGCTTAAAAAAAAATCAGTGATAGCTCTATTGTTGTAGAATCATAATGATCTGTGGCAACAATGCACTTATTCCCAGCTTGCTTGCTCTCTTTTTTAAAAAGGCCTGGAGAAGGGCCATGGCTCAGTAGTAGGACACCTTTTGGCATGCAGAAGATCCCAGGTTCAATCCCTGGCATGTCCAGTTTAAAAAGATCAGGCAATAGCTGATGTTAAAGACATTTGCAAGAGACCTCAAAGAGCCACTGCTAATCTGAGCAGACAATCCTGGCCATGATGGACCAAGTGTCTGATTCAGTATGAGACAGCTTCATGAGCCAGTTTGGTGTAGTGGTTAAGTGCGCGGACTCTAATCTGGGAGAACCGGGTTTGATTCCCCACTCCTCCACTTGCACCTGGCTGGATGACCTTGGGCAAGCCACAGTTCTGGCACAGCTGTTCTTGAAAAAGAGCAGCTTCTGTCAGAACTTTCTCAGCCCCACCTACCTCACAGGGTGTCTGTTAAGGGGAAGGGGAAGGGAAAGGAGTTTGTAAGCCGCTCTGAGACTCCCTTGGGGAGTGAAGGGTGGGGTATAAATCCAATCTCTTCTTTTCTGAGTACTGCTTGTTGTGGAGCTATAAGGCGGAAAGTACTGGCTGCACATTTTTCCTTAGAACTGCAATCTAAAGAACTAGAGAGTTACTTTTAAAAAAGGAAAGCTGAGAACAAGTATATTGTTGCAATATATTGTTATAATGCTATAGCAGTGTAGCTCTTTCCAGTTTTTAAAAGCCTGAAAAAGTCCTCCAGTAGCAAGGGGGGAATAGCAGCCACAGAGATCTGGGGCAAGAAAAGTGTAAGGGAAGCTTCTGTAGGTATGCTTCATTGCCACTGTGAATGTCTCTGCATCCAGAGCAGCACCAACAGCTCCCTGGAGAATCATCTCCATGCAGAAGCAGTCAGTGTCTATCGCTTGGAACTAAACTGTAGCAGCAAATGACTTGCTGGTTGTACCAAGTTCTGTTAATTTAAATAGGCTTTAACTGCCTCTGCCCTGAAGCAATTATCCCACGGAGGACAGATTACTACAAATTTTTAACCACTGCCCTCTACCCATGTTTTACCAACTGTGTTTTCTTCTTTCTTTAATTTCTCTCCAAGTTTTTGGTTATGAAGGTGAAGATCTGCTACTTGCTCTCCAAGCTTTGCTGAGTATCTGAAAGAACAAAGAAACAAGACCCAAGGCCATGATTAAAGCATTTCAAAACCTGTCAAGGTACCAGCTCAGGTTTATGCAGAAAAAGAAGATTATTCAAACATAACATACACAAACACCCCAAATTGAATATATGTATAATAATTAAAAATGGGAAGAATATAGAGCCCCTGAGTTCAGAAATAGCTTATTGAGACATGTAAGTCACCAAGCCAGGGGTTCCTGTTAATAATAATTAATTGATATAAAGCAAGTAAATAACTGCATTATATGAGAAACGCTGTTCAAATATAACTGCAAATAATAGTCCCCAAAGTCTTCAAAATGCCACCATCTTAGTAATTTCCATTATTTACCAGAAAATATCAAAATAAGCTTTGTGACAAGTACATTTGACATTTCCTGCTTGGTTCCCTGAAGTCTTAAATAAATGTCAATAATCCCAAATTTCTGACATTAGCTTATTGTCAGTGAACTGCCATAGACTGGGATGACTGCACCAATATTACAATGTTACATCCGGCTAAGCCTTTTTGTTTAACTTGCATTGTTTTGGGTCTGAATGTTTTACTCCATACTTATAGGTCCCAGCCGGGAGATAGCATCAAGGACCTGACCCCCACCACTAGAATGCACACCTCACTTCGCCTCACTCGCTTTGCTTTGCTTTGCACATGCTCATTACTCATTCGCTTTTATCTCTAGCTTCCTCAGCTAACGACCTTGAAAGGAAGTGCTTCCTGTTATGTGTTACAAGAACCACAGGTGTTATGTATTCTATTTTCTTAATTTCTCTGGGAACTGTTCTCCCAAAATGTTCCACGGTATTTCTCCCTGAGAACTCATTTTGCCACGCTTTCCTTGGGAATATTGGGCCAGTATAATTGGGCGCCAAGAATTCTCTGTATTGATTGGTAGAGGGTAGTTGGGCCATATTTCATATCCAGTATAATTATGATTGTAATTCAAAGCTTAAGCATTACTAACAGAAGAAGTGTCTGACCAACATGATCTTTTCTACAAGTACAGGACTATCTGTTTAAGGAGACCTGTTGTGGACTATATCTATTGGGGCAGTCTCACACTTATACACTTTTGAACTTCACACAGTTCTCTGTCAGACAGAAATGGGGTAAATTCACAGTTTTGATACACACATATTTTCTTCCTAGTTTTCTTCTAACTGGTTCCATGATTGGCTACAGTACCAACCCAGATTCAGAGAAAAACTTCTGATCTTGGATAGTCTATGTATTGACATAGCCTAATAATAGCCCTTTGTATATATACCCATTCAGAGACAAATGTAAAATTGTGAATCGAATCAGAGAAGAAAGAATTGATTTTATGACTGTGAGATTTCTAGTACTCATTCATACAAGGCTTGCTTTTAAACAATAAAACCTGTACTGTTTGTGTGTGCCATTCTGAAAGCCAAATGCCTCCACTTCTTTTAGGTGGGCTCCACTACCCTCTTATTGCCACCACCAGCCGGCACAAAATACAACATCTATGCAAAGCCTAGGCTAATTGTCTAGTAATTCCCTAGTGCCAGTGTAGTATTGAGGCTGAGACTGTCAGACTAGTATTGGGAAACTCAATTTCTCCTCTAACCCTACTTGTGCCATGGAAGCTCGCTGGATGACGTTGGGCCAGTCACACTCTTTCAGCCTAACCTACCTCACAGGGTTGTTGTGAGAATAAAATGGAGGAAAGAAGTACAGTTTTAAGCCTCTTTGGGTCCCATTGGCAAGAAAGGTTGAGTATAAATCAAATCTATATATTAAATAGCCAAGTGGCCCCCTCCGTGCGGATATCTAAATCTGCGCCGGGGGGGGGCACTTGGGGGGCAGGGAGATTTTCTTGCACACGTGTGCAGAAAAATCCTAAAAGTTTAAAAAAACTTTTGGGGGGATATTTAAATTCCCCCAAAAGTAAAAGAGCACAGGGAACGCTCTGGGGACTGTGGCAGTCCGGCGGTTGGGAGGCATCCAAGCCTCACCGCTGGTGCCGGGGGGGGGGGGGGCTGGGAGGGAGAGAGAAGACACACCGTCAGAATGCTCGGGGAAACAAGGCATCTTCCTGCACCTCTCAGCCCCCCAGCTTTGCCTTCGCCACCGATTAAAGTGGCGCATCTCTGCACGACCGTGGCAGTGGCTTCGGATGGGCTTCAATCCCAGCACTTAACAGACAGAGGCTCTCGGAGGCAAGAGCGAAGAAACGGGAAAAAGAAAGGCAAGGGCCGGGGGAGCACGGCACACCATCAGGCGCTGTCAGGGCCAGCCCAACTTTCGACTCCGTTTGGAAACGTTTCCTCCGCAGCCAGCCCATGCCTCGGTGGAGAGGTGAGACGAAGCTGGGGGAGGGGGGAGGACCATTATTGCCGGGTTTTTATCACGGTCCCTGACTTTGCCTCTCCCCTCTATCTCTTTTGAGCCTTTCTGGGACCCTCTCTTCTGAGCCTCGGTCTGCAAACCGGCAGGCTCGCTGAACTGCCAGTAACTTCACTTACCCCGGACTGCTCCGAGCTGCATAGGAAACCGGCACGTGGACATGCATAGGAAACAAGTGGCAGGCAGAAGTTTGGGGATGGGCAAGAGCAATGCGCAAGAAGGGCGGCTGCTGGCTCAATAAAACAACCGCCCCCTTCCTTCCCCCTGGTAGGGTCTGTCATACTCTTTGGAGGCTCATTCATCTGACCTGTTCACACAGACTCAGTGGCTGCCCGAGGTCTCCTGTGTGCCAGCTCACCACATTAGCGAAGCACGGTCTCTTTTGCGGGCAACCCAGCTCTGAGTGAACTGGGCTCTGAAATGGCCAGGCAGGAAAAGGGACCGTCACCTTTCTGACCTCTTAACTTCTCTGCCAGACACATCATTTGCCAAACTCAATTACTGCTCTCTTTTGAATAGAAGCAGTTTGGAATAGTTTGATGTATTCGGGGGGTCAGTCAGGGACAACACTATGAAAAGGTACTTACTGTGTTCAGAGCCCCGAGAAAAAACTTTTAATGCTAAGTAATGTTAAAATGCATGTTCCCTCAGGAATGAATATTATCTATCTATCTAATAGCCAAATCGCCCTTTCCATGTGGATATCTAAATCTGTGTGAGGGGGCACTTGGGGGGCAGGGAGATTATTCTGCACATGTGGGGGAGTCCCCACATGTGCAGAAAAATCTGAAAAGTTTCAAATAATATTCTGGGGACATTTAAATCCCCCCAAAAGTTAAAGAGTGTTCCCTACGTGTGTGTAGGGATGCTCTGGAAACTGCCGGGGCAAGTGGGGGAGGGGGGAGAGATTGGCAAGGCCCACGGCTCTGCACCACATGGGCATCACCAGGGCAAGCAGGGGCAGGGGGAAAGGTTGGCGAGGCCCACGCAGCACAGAGCTGCGGGCCTTGCCAAGGCAAGCCAGGGTGGGGGGGAGAAAGGTTGGCGAGGCCTGCGCAGCACAGAGCCAGGGGCCTCGCCAGGGCAAGTGGGGGTGGGGGAAAAGGTTGGCAAGGCCCATGCACCACAGAGCCACGGGCCTCGCCAGGGTAAGCCAGGGTGGGGGGAGAAAGGTTGGTGAGGCCTGCACAGCACAGAGCCGCGGGCCTCGCCAGGGCAAGCCGGGGGGGGGAAGGTTGGTGAGGCCCACGCGGTGGGGGAAGGGGCAAGCCAGGGTGGGGGGGAAGGCTAGTGAGGCTCATGTGGTGCAGAGCTGCGGGCCTCGCTGGGGCAAGCCAGGGTGGCGGAGGCAGAGAAAGGTTGGCGAGGCCCGTTGCTCTGTACCGCGCGGGCCTCCTCGCAGCAACCAGAGGTGGGGGGGGGGAGGGGAGAGGAAGCCTTACCTTGGGCTGCTGCTCCACTGGTGCTCGTTCTCTCCTCCCCCCCCCCCCCCCGGCGGGTCCCACCTCTTGTCTGTATATTAACAGCCAAGTCACACCCTCTGTGCGGATATCTAAATCCACGTGGGGGGGCACTTGGGGGGCAGGGAGATTTTCCTGCACACTTGGGGGACTCCCCACTTGTGCAGCAAAATCCTAAAAGTTTAAAAAAACTTTCGGGGGGATATTTAAATCCCACCCAAAAGTAAAAAAGCGTTTCCTGTGCATGCGCAGGGAATGCTCCGGGAACTGCAGCAGCCTGGCAGCTGGGAAGCATCCAAGCCTCGCCACCGGTGCCGGTGTGGGTGGGAGGGAGATCGGCGGGCCTGGTGAGAGCCGCTCAAGCCTCGCCGGTGCCCATGGGAGGAGGGGGGAAACAGCGGCGGCAGCAACAGAGTGGGGGAGAAGACTCACCTACGGCTGGCTCTGGTGTGTGAAGCTCCTTCTCCCCCCCACCATGAGTATCACAGGTCCCACCTCTTGTAAATAATAATCCCTAGCTCCTTCAGTAATTGCTATAGCAGCCTGGGGAAGCTGAAGAGATGCCACAAGTTCAGCATGATTGAAAAAATCTACAAAAGTTGGGGAAAATGCAGTCAGAGCTCATTTGCATGCATTGAGAGCCAGTTTGGTGTAGTGGTTAAGTGTGCGGACTCTAATCTGGGAGAACCGGGTTTGATTCCCCACTCCTCCACTTGCACCTGGCTGGATGGCCTTGGGCAAGCCATAGCTCTGTACCAGCTGTTCCCTCAAGGACAGCTTGGGAAAGAGCTCTCTCAGCCCCACCTACCTCACAGGGTGTCTGTTGTGGGGAGGGGAAGGGAAAAGGAGTTTGTAAGCCGCTCTGAGACTCCCTTGGGGAGTGGAGGGCGGGGTATAAATCCAATCTCCTCCTCCTCTTCTTCTTCTATCTGAATAAGAGTAGTTACATATTCAGTTCACCTTGCCACATTTTCCATGCCTCAGCCCCTCCCCGCTGTGGTCATTATTTTCTCCCTTGCCCTCAAACAGAGAGGTGAAGGACTGGGGCAGGGGGGACATTTGGACAACATTTCCCCCCCCCGAAGTCTTAAAAACATCCAGTGGAGAAATTGGGAGATATAGGGGAGCCATGAACAAACTCTCATTAATTTTGTTTTGAAATGGATTTTTTAAAAACACATTTTATGGATATAAAATGTATAGCATGATAAAAGCCCTGTAAGAATATAGCATTAGATAACGATCATTCCTATGCCTCCTGTAGACATACAACCTATTTTCAAGGATGTGTTAATTTTTGAAGCATGACCGATCTTGGCAAGAATTAATACATTACAATGTGTTTGTTAATAATTTATTGAAGAATCCAGTGTTTTTCAATGTTATAAAGTGGAAGGGCAGTGAAAACTGCTGTACAGACATTCTAGGGCTGCCAATCCATCACTAGTAACCCCTAGGAATTTTCTCTGAGTGGAGGAATCGTACAATGGCATGCTTGACACAATGACATCAGTTCTCACTGGAAACCCAGAAGCGATGTTACAGCCTAACATGATGACCTAGGACATGGGTGTCAAACGTGCGGCACAGGAACCGGATCAGGCCCTCGGAGGGCTGCAATCCGGCCCACAAGGTCCTGGCTGCTTCCTGCTTCCTTTTCCAGTTCTGCTGCTGATGCTACATCAAAGCTAACTTTACCAGACTCTCCCAAGCCTCTCCTGTGCAATTGAGAGAGTCTGGTGAAGCACTGGCTGAGGCTCCTCCCCCTCCTCCTCCCAGGCCATTTTGCCAGGAGGAGGGAGGGAACCAGCCAGAGCTCAATTCCTGGCCAGGCTGCCTCAATCGTATTCAGGAGACAAAGGGAAGCCTTCCTTTCCTTCCACTGGCTGAGGCTGCTTCCTGAAGGGAGGCAGGGAACAAGGGAGAGCTTGCTTTGCTGGGCTGCCTCAACTGCACAGCAGAAATACCACCTTAAGACCAACAAAGTTTTGTTCAACGTATGAGTTTTAGTGTGCCTTGCAACCGTGTGTGTATTCTGTTGGGCTTTTCATGCTGTGTGTGTGTTTTGTCAGGGTCCTTATGCCAAGGCTCTCCTGGGTGCAACTGGGTTCCCTCCCCCTTTCTACTGTGTTTATGCCCTCATGATCCAGTCTTTCTCAGTAAGAAAGTAATGTGAAAGTTAACTGTGTTTGCCTGTGTCCTTTATAAAGTTTATATCTCTGCTACCTGGCATTACAGTTTATGACACACATGGCCCAGCCCAACAAGCTCTCATTTATGTCAGATCCAGCCCCTTATAACAAATGAGTTCGACACCCCTGCCCTAGGAGTTCCATAGATCTCTGTGGTAAAGACCATATAGATGTGTGGAATTCCTAGAGCTTCACAGTAATTTGTGACATCACTTCCAAGTTTTCACCCAGAAATGATGTCAAAACATCAGTGACATCATCTCCCCTTTTTTCTTCTCGCCGTCAAATTGACCTGGGAAGATAACTGTGGTAGCAGGAGATTGCCAGATAACTGAAGGCAATTGGCAACCCTAGGATGTTCCATTGTTGCTGTGAATGCTTGTGTATTCACAGCAACACAACAAGAATTACAGGTAGAGTTATTGTTGTGTGGAAGCAGCCTGTATGTGGCAGTTAGAGTGGAGGAGTATTCACTGGCAGACCTGGGTTCAAATTCACCCTCTACCATGGAAATTTGTTGGATGGCCTTGGGTTAGTCACATATTCTCAGCCTAACATACCTCACAGAGTTGTTGTGAGGATAAAATGGAGGCAACTACAGTGTACCACTTTAGGTCTTCACTGGGGAGAAAGACAGAGTATAAATGGAGTAAACAAACATTTATTGCAGTCTGCCTTTCTCACTGATACTTAAAACAAGATTACATGGTGTACAACAACGTAGTCCAATAGCATGACAGATCTAATAAGCAATGCCATTGGGCTAAGATTACAAAAAGCAGAAACAATGCCAAAAAAAGAGGATCAGACATGATATGTCAAGTGTGAAGTAATCTACTGAGCAAGAAAAAGGTGAGACGCATTACTTATCCTTACACCTCAGTCAGCAGACCCACGTCAAACAAATGTGCATAGATTTCAGATACAATGTGAAGGTAGAATGCGACCAGTTGGCCTAATACATTCCCTGGAGGCCAGTCCAGCCCAAACTTTCCACGAAGACAGATTAAATAATATGGACAGTCTCACATCTTTGACAGATACCTCTACTAGTTCAGATGCAGCAAACACATTGCTAAATAAATAAATAAATAAAGTTCTTACAGACAGAGGTTCCTCGACCCCATGCCCGCCCTGAGGTAATTCTATAACCCAACATGTACGTGAATTTGTTCATTCCCTTGCATGTCTTTTAATTCAAGGGAGATGTTATTTGAAAGGAGTAAGGCAGGTCCTTTTCAAAACTGCCACCGAGACAACAGAACAAAGACCATTCATCGGGACCATGTCTCTCCTTGACAAGGATTCCCACGTACTTGCTGAGGCTCTTCATTTTCAGGTGCTCCATTGCAAATGCTGCCCCGCCTCCAGGAAGATCAATCACTTTAATTGGCTTTGGAACGCGAAGAGTGTTGGTTTGTTGCATGGCCTCTAAGCTTGCCATTTCGCCCTCAAACATTGTCCTCGCCTGGTCCGGGAAAAGAATGTTACTGAGAGCAACCATTTGGTTAAAATTACGATTTGTGAGAGGAGCTGATTACAAGAGATGGGATCTGCCGATCTGCCCTCTCTCCAGAGCTTAAATATACATGTGCCCAGGGGTCATTTCGTAGAAAAAGAGGTGGAGCTCATTACCATAACTCATTTGCATATGCCACACCCCCTAACATACCGGAAGTGTGTCAGAAGGCAACACCCACCCCTCAGGCTCCAGTGAAACTGACCTGCTCTTCCTCCATTCCCTTCCCCATCCAATAAATTTTGTGCAATAAAAATAAGTGTAAAGAACACACCCTCATTCTCTTCCTGCTCCCTTGAAACCACCAGGTTTCAAGTAGACTTGAGATACCCAGGACATGTGCACCACCCATCCCTTCCCCTTCACCTCCCCACAACAAGACACCCTGTGAGGTAGGTGGGGCTGAGAGAGGTCTTTTGAGAACTGCTCATGAGAGAACAGCTCTGAGAGAACTTGTGACTGGCCCAAGGTCACACCAGCAGCTGCATGTGGAGGAGTGGGGAATCAAATCCGGTTCTCCCATATTAGAGTCCAACTCCTGACCACTACACTAAACTGATGGGGTGGAAGCTGCTGAAGGGTTGGTGAAATTTCTCCAGTACTTATGTGCCATGTGCCCAGATAAAAAATGGTATACTTAGAAAATTTATATGCCAGCTTGAGCAAGTCTCTGGAAAAGCAGCACACAGTCATAAAAGGAGCAATGATAAAATTATCAATATTAAAAAAAAACATTAAAATCAATAAAGACCCTAGCAGGGCTTTCCCCGGGGCGCTGCGCCTCTGCACTGTTTGGGGAAGCCAAGGAGGGGGCGGGGCTTGGTCCTGTGCCCGCCCCCTGGGCGTCTCACTCCTGGAGCTGCTCTCCTGTGTGCTCCTGCTCCAACAGACCCCTGCATGTGCCGAAATACTGGTTTTATATCTGAGTCAGCAGGCTACTGAACTGTTGTTGGTTGTCACGTGCATAAAGGTACTGGCATTTGAACAAACCTGGGTGCACTGGTGATCCAATGAATGTTCTCACACTGAAATTCTTTGTACCAGATCGGCACCCTTATTCAGACAGGCAAAGAGTAAACGAATAGCAATATTTTATTGCTTTAAAAATGAATGAATCAACATTGCTGGCATTACTTATAGTTAGGGTTGCCAGCTCCAGGCTGGTAAATACCTAGGGATTTTGGGGGTGGAGCTTGAGAAGGGAGGATTTGGGGAGGGGAGGGACTTCAATGCGGTACGCCATAGAGTCCATCTTCCAAAGTGGCCATTTTCTCCAAGTGAACTTTATCTGTTGCAGGGAGAAAAGTAGTAATAGTGAGAGATCTCCAGCCACCATCTGGAAGGTGGCAACCATACTTCTGTTCACTCTTCATTCAGTGCAGACCATAACATGTTTGTAAACAACAACAAGGCTGCGAAGGGGCCAGCCCGCCAAGTGGCAGCCTCAGGCTCAAACATAATGTGGGGGGAAAAGAAGGCCCTAAGCAGAGTTACACCCTTCTGATAAGCGCATTGGCTTCGCTTGCTTCCGAAGGCTCTCACACGTAGGGTGGCACCGTGAAACCAGCATTTGCCTCTTTAAAGTGGGTCACATACTTTTATCATGCCAGACGGCAACGCTAAAGGGGTTACTGCAAAAACCGGAAGCAACCCAATTCAGGTCTTGTTACAAATTCTTAGAAGCACCATTAAATTTTTTTTAAAAAATCTTTTTAAGACGCAGCCATAGAAAACCCGCAGTTAAGAGACCCTAAGAAGCGCCTCTCTGACGCTATAAAGAAAAATGCAGTCGCTACTCATGCCGCGTAAGTAGGGTTGCCAAATCCGGGTTGGAAAATACCTGGGGACTTTGGGGGTGGAGCCAGGAGAAGGTGGGGTTTGGGGAGGGGAGGGGCCTCAGCATGGTATAATACCATACAGCCCACCCTTCAAAGCGGCCATTTTCTCCAGGGGAGCTGATCTCTGTCAGCTGGGGATCAGTTGTAAAAGCCGGAGCTCCCCAGGCCCCACCTGGAGGCTGGCAACCCTACGCATAAGCACATTGCAGCCCGACCCTCCCTCCGCCGTAGCCGAGCCCCAAATATGAGAATTTGGCAAAGGGGGGGGAGCTTAAAGACGTTCCGTACTTCCAAGAATATCCTTCCCACCCATTTCCCCTGCGCAGCAGCTCTACGGCTCGGCCGGACTCGATGCCCTCGTTAACCTGCGGTTTGCCGTTGATTTTAACGAACACTCGCCCGTGGTCGGTTTCAAAGCACTGCCCTTGGCTGATGCACCCTCCGCCTGAGCTCCCAAATGCCTTCAGAAGAGAGGTTTTCAGTTCCGTTTTCAGCAGTTTTTCCATGGCGGCGACGCGTAGATTGCCGCAGGCGGCCCTCTTGGAGCTGGCAGGATGATCTGCGCGCTTGGAAGGGGCAGGCTGGCCCGCAGAGGGCGGCGCGGGGGGGCGGATCAGGAGAGCGTTCTGCAAAAGGCCCTTTGCAAAGGGTGAGGGCTAATGACGGGACGCCAATGAAAATAATGTCGTTTGCAAGACCGCAATGGGCTACTAGGTCCTGACTCAAGGGATTTTTGCTCAGAGAGCGTCTGGCAGTTGTCGTTCGCGAGTTTCGACTCTGCACCGGCTCTCCCGTTAGCGTGTTTACTTTGGCAATAAATAGATGCCATTTCAAGAGCACACCACTAGGGGGAGCTCCTCAGCCAAAAGCAAGCAATCCAATCGTTTTAAGGCTTTACAAAAACGGGCCGCTCCAGAGTAGTTAGTAGTAGTTAGTTTGTTTAGTAGTTAGTTAGTAGTGTTTGTTTGTTTGTTCGAAAATTTATACACCTCTTCGGAGACCTGCTGGACCCAGTTCTTAAATAAATATACTGTAAAATCATAAAAACAACAACAAATTGTCATGATAGCCTTTAGTTGTTTCTAGGGTTGCCAGCCTCCAGGTGGGGCCTGGGGATCTCCGGCTTTTACAACTGATCTCCAGCTGACAGAGATCAGTTCCCCTGGAGAAAATGGCTGCTTTGAAGGGTGGCCTCTATGGTATTGTACCATGCTGAGGCCCCTCCCCCCCAACCCCTCCCTCTCCAGGCTCCACCCCCAAAGTCCCCAGGTATTTTCAAACCCGGACTTGGCAACCCTAGTTGTTTCTGCTGTATCTTTTTTTTGGGGGGGGTTGTATTTGAGGGGGGGGTGCATGCATATGTGCCCATGCCTGGAAGTCAAGGTGACCTCCTGCAATTCCTACTGGGGCACGGAGGACATTCAGAGAAGTGGCTTGATAGCCTGCCTCTGCCTCCTGGCCCTGGTATTCCTTGGAGGTCTCCCATCCAAATACTTGACAGGGTCAGCCCTGCTTAGCTTCCGAGAGCTGACAAGATCGGGCTTGCCTGGGCTATCCAGGGCTTGCCTGGGCTATCCAGGGCTGCAACAACAAATTATCAATATTAAAATTAACCCACTGAAAACAAGCCAGTGGCATGAAACCAGCATAAAGCGACCGCTGAGCAGACTAATATTAAACTACTAAGACAGAACCTAGAATAGCACCGAACTTAAGTGATTTTCACAAACAAAGCAAAAAATGGTTGTCTTCTGTTGTCTCTGGTATTTAATATACAGAATATACTGCTAACTCACAGGATTCTTAGCATCATACATGAAAATGTCAGTTAGTATTTTTTTAGTGGCCATATCATATGAAGAGTGCTTTGGGTTGTTTCATCCATTATGTGACACCACAGAACACTGCTTTACCAAGCCTTTCCTTAGCCCTGATGTGACAGACTGCCTGGGCAGGAACTTGTGGTGGAGAGCAGGCTACCTAGCTACAGACATCTTGCTTGCCTATGCAGGCCAGGTCAGGGCTGCCTATAAACTTTTCAAACCAGTCGCTTTGAGGGATTCTGATGGCATTTAGATGACACTGAACAATAGAGCCTTACGTGAGATGCTCACCCATTCATGCGGTCCAAGATAAACTGTGTGCCTGAGAAGCTCCAGCTGCATGGCCAAGCAGACTTCGACCATGATACCGGTGACTGTGGATCTCACAGTGCCAAATAAATTTCCCACCACCCTGTAGCAGGTGGTGTTGGCCAGCCACCATAGAGCTATAGCCACATGCTCCTCCATCATGATGGCATCACACATCTTCATTCCTTGCTGCTCTAGTCTGGGCTGCAGAATGTCAATCAAGCAGGAGAAGGGGGCCCTGGATAAAGGAAAATTCTCAATCCACTGCTCATCCTGGCTGCTGGTCCGCTGGCTAGGCGGGATATAAATCGAAATAATAATAAATAAATAAATAAATAAATCCTCCCAGACCAGCATGATGAAGGTATGCTACCACTGAGATGATCTAGGGTAAACCCACCATCTATGTGGGGGACCCTCCTGAGCAAGTTGGATCATACGCAGGGGTCATTTCGTAGAAAAAGAGGTGCAGGAGCTCATTAGCATAACTCATTTGCATATGCCACACCCCCTAACATACCGGAAGTGTGTCAGAAGGCAACACCCACCCCTCAGGCTCCACTCCACAGGTGAGTGAAACTGACCTGCTCTTCCTCCATTCCCTCCCCCATCCAATACTTGGTGCAATAAAAATAAGTGTAAAGAACACACCCTCATTCTCTTCCTGCTCCCTTGAAACCACCAGGTTTCAAGGAGACTTGAGATACCCAGGACATGTGCACCGCCCATCCCTTCCCCTTCACCTCCCACAACAAGACACCCTGTGAGGTAGGTGGGGCTGAGAGGTCTTTTGAGAACTGCTCATGAGAGAACAGCTCTGAGAGAACTTGTGACTGGCCCAAGGTCACACCAGCAGCTGCATGTGGAGGAGTGGGGAATCAAACCCGGTTCTCCCAGATTAGAGTCCAACTCCTGACCACTACACCAAACTGATGGGGTGGAAGCTGCTGAAGGGTTGGTGAAATTTCTCCAGTACTTATGTGCCATGTGCCCAGATAAAAAATGGTATACTTAGAAAACTTATATGCCACCTTGAGTAAGTCTCTGGAAAAGCAGCACACAGTCATAAAAGGAACAATGATAAAATTATCAATATTAAAACAAAACATTAAAAACAATAAAGACCCTAGCAGGGCTTTCCCCGGGGTGCTGCGCCTCTGCACTGCTCGGGGAAGCCGAGGAGGGGGCGGGACTTGGTCATGTGCCCGCTAGGGCTGCCAAGTCCAACTTGGGAAATATCTGGGGTCTTTGGGGGTGGAGCCAGGAGACTTTGGGGGTGGAGCCAGGAGAAAGGAAGTGACATCATTTTGTGATGTCACATCCTGTGATGTTGCTTCCACATGCTGACACATGAACTCATGAAGTTTCCTAATACTGAATCAGGCCATTGGTCCATCAAGGTCAGTATTGACTACTCAGACTGGTAGTGGCTCTCCAGGGTCTCAGGCTGAGATCTTTAATGTCACCTATTACCTGATCCTTTTTAAGCTGAAGAGGCTGATACCTCCTGCATGTCAAGCAGATGCTCTATCACTGAGCAACGGCCCTACTGAATCCTTCCTCATCTCGGCAGAATATGAAGCCCTAAGTGCTACACAAGTGCTAAATATGATTTTCATATCATAAGAACAGGAGAGAAGCCACAGTGGATCGGCCCATCCAGTACAGCCCATCCAGTACAACACTCTGTGTCACACAGTGGCCAAAAATACCAGGTGCCCTCAGGAGGTCCAGCAGCGGGGCCAGAACTCCAGAAGCCCTCCCACTGTTGCCCCCCAAGCACCAAGAATTCAGAGCCTCACTGCCCCAGACAAAGGGTTCCATTTAGACCTTGTGGCTAATAATAGCCACTGACAGACCTCTGCTGCATGGGGACAGAGAGAGAGAGACAGACAGACAGAAAAAAGAAAGAAAGAGGGAGAGAGAGAGAAGGGGAAAAAACTGGCAGAGGCACTTACTTCCATTTAGACCTTGTGGCTATAATAGCCACTGATAGACCTCTGCTGGATGGGGACAGAGAGAGAGACAGACAGGCAGACAGACAGAAAAAAGAAAGGGAGAGAGAATGAAAAGAGCTGGAAGAGAAACTCACCTTGCCAGCCACATGCAAAAGCAGCTCCTTCAGTCCCTCCTTAATCTCTGGGCGGGGCTCTCTTGCTGTGGAAGAAGCTCTCTTGCTGACTTCTTAAAGGGGAAATGTCTGGCGAGGCTTTTTACTGCAGGGCAGGCTCTCTGCAGACATTTCCCTTTTAAGGCAGCCATTTAGTCCCCCCGGTGGCCATCTTTGGAAAAGCGGGAGGTAAGCTCTAAAAATCGGTGTTTCCCCCGCCCAAGCGGGGGACTTGGCAGGCCTAGTGCCCGCCCCCTGGGCTCCTCACTCCAGGAGCTGCGCTCCTGTGCGCTCCTGCTCCAACGGACCCCTGATCATACGAATCCTGTTAGTAGAACACCAGGAGTAATGATGACAGAGCAGGTTTTGCCGATATGGGCTGACATGCTAGGAGATAAACCAATCACATCGCAGCAATCCACTGAGGGCTCAGTGACGTGTCAGTGTGGAGCAGTTAACCACAATCATGGTTGGGCGCATGCGCAAACAGCTGAGGGTAAGGTGGGGAAGGGATGAAGTTGTCTGATTGATCCAATGTGGGCTGAATGTGTGTTGAGGTGGGTTCAGGGCAGAATGTGTGATTGAACAATCTCTATCACAAGGAGAAAACAGATTAATTTGAGGCATTCCCAGATCGCGTTAAGGCTGCCTTCTGACTGCCACCACAGAGCAGAAAGAGAAAACTGTTTCCACAATCACGGAAAGAAGGTTACGAAGAAATTATTTCAGATCACAACAAAATGTTTCTGGTAGATATAAACACATTTATTAACTATAAGAACTATGAAACAAGTTGGCCAGTGAACATGTACAATCTTTTTCCTTTGAGGTTTTCAAGAGGAGAATGAATGGGATCTTCCTTGTAAAATTAAATCATACTGTTAGCCGAATTGCTCTGGGTTAGTGATTTTAAGGTTAGCAATTGGCAAATAACCGGGTTACAGCCAACTATACCAAGGTCCCGCCCCTTCCAGGAGTTCCCAGTAAATAGGCACTGAAGCAGAAGTCCGTTTAAATGTTGTTTACTGAAAAATATTCTCAGGCACACAATACAGTTTCGATGGTTGGGCAATACTTTACCTGTCCTGGAGATGGGTTGTCTGTTCCAAAGGAAGAATTGATGGATTGAAAGGAAAATAGGGAATGTGTTCTGAACCGGCAGAAGCACGCTTATCTCTCTCTCTCTGGCTGCAGACTCAGAGATCAAAGATGGAGGGAGGGTATTGGGATAGCAAGCTGGACTTGAGAGGGATAAAAGCAGATAGGAGTCGTGGAAGCTCAAGAGACCGGCTGCATGGTAGGCGACTTCTTTTATTAGGTGATTTGGGGCAGGCAGTGCTGGCCACATCCCCCTAACACACCTACCAGGTAGTCCGTCCCTACAAGCCCTACCGTTGGTTGAAGGAGAAAGAGGAGGAGATGCTGGGGGTGGTCAGTATTGAGACTCTAGGAGCTAGACAGGAACTGACACCTGGGCAAGCTTGCAATGAGTCACCGAGCCATCCTATTGTCTCTTGATGGCCCTAGCTCAGCCAGTTGATGGGTTGAGGATTAGTTGCCGCAGCAACCTCATTCAGATGTTGGGGGGGGGGGGTTGGGGTTGCCTAGCGTAAGTCGACACGAACACCTTTAAGCAATGGAGTTCTCAGCTTTGTGTGAACAATGGCGGAGGTGTGCTTCTTGGCAGTCAGGCATAGACTGGAACCTCCTACAGTCGGTAAGAGGGCATGTGTGCAGTTTGTGGCTGGCATCACAATACAGTCCTTTAAGCATACACTTAGCGCAGTCCAAAGTTCAAACTTATGAACATTAAAAGTCCATAAGAGCACGTGATGTGCCTTGCTAGGCAACAATACTGCCCCTTCTATTTTAAGTTTTGATCTGGAAGTCCTAGGCTGATGACTACCCAATTCAAGGACTTGTAACATGGATTCACTACACATAGTTCGTAGTATTTCATCTTTGTGCTGGATTTATGGTTGACACTTCATCTATAGAAATGATTATTACTTATTTGTATTTCCAAATTCATTTAAATATTAATTAAAATTGAGACACACCAACTATGTATCAGGTTTATGACAAACATGCAGCCTGAGGGCTGGATCAGGCCCCCCGAGGGCTTTTATCAGGCCCGCAGTGGAAGTGCCTGTCTCCTGCTTCTTATTCCAGTTCTGCTGCTACGTCGTAGCTTGCTTTGCCAAACTCTCTCAATTGCTCAGGAGAGATAGATAGGCAAGCTTCTGTTCCCTACACTGGCTGGGGCTCCTCCCCCTATCAGGGGGAGAGAAGGAAGGAGCCAAAGCTTGCTTCCTGGCCAGGCTGCCTCAATCGCACAGGAAACAAAGGCAAGCCTTTCTTCCTCTCCACTGGCTAAGGCTCCTCCCCAAAAGGAGGGAGGGAGGGAAGGAGAACTTGCTTGGCTTGGTTGCCTCAATCACATGGGAGAAATACAAAGCACCTTTAAGACCAACAGAGTTTTATCCAAGGTATGACCTTTTGTGTGCCTTGCTACACTGTGTGCATTTTGTTGGGCTCATTATGCTGTAGCTCTCCAGGGTGCAACTGGGTTTCCCTCCCCCTTTTCACCCTCATGATTCAGTCTTTCTCAGCAATGTGGACTATTTAGATGAGGAATAACAAAAAGCCAGTGAGGCGGACTAGGCTGAGAGTGTGTGTCCAAACCAAATTCACCCAGCACATTTACTTTGGGGATTTCGAACTTAGACTTCCCAGATAGTAGGCTGATGCTGACCATTGAGGAAGACTATAGTTTTGTGGACAAACTTGTAGCCCTCAGTCTGTGACCAGCACACAGAACAATTTTTGTACAAAAACTTGCAATGCCCAGCCATTTCATGTTTTCCCCTGGGTCCTAGGCTTAGAACTCTGAGCATGAGATTTCTGTAGAGAATGTCAATAATTCAAAAGTAGGTTTACAGCTTGTGGATAAACACTTGAACAGCATACTCAAGATTGCTACAACATAGACATTTTGATGCAATAATTCAGAGAAAAAGGTGTCAGTTATCAGAACCTGTTAAATAAACAAAATATTGCAAGAGTGTTAATGTTTTAAGCATGTTTTTATTTTAAGTTAAAAAAAATCTTTGTGTTTGTGTCCTTTATAAAGTTTATGTTTCCATTACTTGCATTACATTTAATGACAACCAGGGGCGTAGAGTTTTGTAAATTCCGGGGGGGGCAGGGGCTCTTTAGCGCGCGCGCGGGCCCTTCCGAGGCCCGCCAGCCGCTGCTACTGGGGCCTCTCTCCCCCCCCCCCACTCCTTCCCTCTCCTTTCACTGGGAAAAGAGGGAGGGAAGGATGGAAGAGTGGCCAGGCGGGGGGGGGGGGGAGAGAGGCACCGACAGCAGCAGCTGCCGGCCTCGGAAGGGCCCCGGGAGGTGCGGTGGCAGGTGCTACATTTTCCCAGGAGGGGGCTCAGTCCCCCCCGGGAAATTTTGGGGGAGGCTCAAGCCCTCGAGCCCCCCCCCCCCCCGGTAGTCTATGCCTATGATGACAACCATGGCCCAGCCCCAAAAGATCTCATTTATGTTAGATCTGGCCCTCCTAACAAATGAGTTCGACACCCCTGGACTAGAGTTTAGTATTCTATCTCCTTCTGGACTTCCTGTTGTCTGAGGCCAATGCTTGGGAACACACCTTAGGTATAACACTGTATGTATTGCTTCATGGAGTGAGCCTTCCTTGTGAGACAAATGGACTTTAACATTTGTTAGCAAAAATGTGTCAGCTTTAAAGAATTACCCAAAGGTTTGTTTACATAGCATGTGGCAGGTCCAGCAAAGAAATATGTGTTCTGTGAAAACACAGAAAAGGCTAAAAGGAGGTTTCCTATCCAAAGGCTAATATACTGTTTAGGTCTCCTTTTCTAGTTCAGATCTGTCCTGTCCTTGAACTTGTAGCTTATAGCATTGATTGTAATGCAAGCTCCTGCAGTATGTCCACACATCTGCCTTGTTCAATTAGTGATTCAAAACCCTCCATAAAGATTGGGAAATCTAATTTCTCCTGGAAGGAGCTATGTACTCTTCCTGTACCATGGAGGTAGAGAGGATGTCATAGATTCTCAGTTGACTGTTCAGTCTGTATGAGAGATGCAGCTGTGGCCCTGGATTTCAAGGATTTGAACCTGGGCCCGTAAAGATCTGAAATCAATTTTTCTTATTTTTCCTGTACGTGAAATCACTTCTGAGAAGAGGTCAGGTTGGTCTGATAGAAAAACATAAGAAATCCTCTCTCTTTATAATGAATTTAAGTAACAACATATAACAATTTAGGTAAGAATAAAATATAGTACTGGCATTCTTCAATACTCATTTGTAATTCAGAGATACTAATCTTTTCTATATTGATGCAGTAAAATTGTATTAGAATCTGTGTTCATTCTGATATAATGCATGGTTACTGCTGTGCTTCTTGTCTTTATTTTTTCCAACTACAATAACAATAATGCAAAATACAAAGTGCCCTGGTGCAAATAATAGTCCCAGTTTGTGTAGTGGTTAGGAGCGCAAATCCTAATCTGGGAGAACTGGGTTTGATTTCCCAGTCCTCCACATGCAACTGCTGGTGTGACCTTGGGTTAGTTACAAGTTATTTCAGAGCTGTTCTCTCATGAGCAGTTCCCAAAAAGAGCTCTCTCAGCCTCATCTACCTCACAGGGTGTCTGTTGTGGGGAAGGGAAAGGAGACTGTAAACCTCTCTGAGACTCCTTTGGGTAGTGAATGGCGGGATATAAATCCAGTCTTCTCCTCTGCCTCCTCCTCCTCTTCTTTCTTGCATTTCCCTCAGTTCTTGTATTTTCTGGTCTTCTTCTTATATCCGTTTCAACGATCAGAGACTCCAGCGTGTCTATTGAGAGATGGGGGCACCCAGGGACGGGGTCTTTGCTTTGACTGAATGTCTAGACTTCTCTCTCCAGACACATTCCTTCAGTTTCCCTCCCACTCTGGATTAGCCTATGTTATTGTTGGTTCACTGGAGCCTTTTCGGTGTTAATACAAAACACAATGAAAAGTGCAGCTTGTGTGTCTACGTGCTCCCAAACCTAAGGGACTTGCAGGTTGCTTTACATATTAGTCTGAGTAAAAACACATTACTGATAACCTGCAGTGTAACTTGTAATAATGTGTAAAGCACAGACACATACTGGGGAAGCAAGCCTAAACAGCTCCACTCAGGAAAGTTCTGTTAGTTTACTACACATTCACTGTAGAGACATGGTTCTTCTGGAGTACTTTTTCATGGTGTGTTCTTACAGGTACTGAAATCAGGCATTGGGGGGGGGGGGGGGCGTGCGTGCCGAAACGGAGTTCCGGAATGTCTTCAACAAAATTCTTTTTAAAATGTTTAAAAGTTCATGAGTTTTCAGTATACAGATTGAAAACTTCATTTCCCTCTTCAGAGTCCGGCATCTCTTTTTTTAAAAAAAGAAGAAGCCCCGACTGAAATAGATGTTTCCATCCACCTCACACATTACAGAGTACCACACTCACTTTGTAACATCTATCAACTAAAACTGTGACACGTGATGGAACCCGAATCTATTAAGTACTCTGTTATCCCATCCTACTTCCAAAAGGGTCAGAGCAGCATTCATGGCTCTCTCTCTCTCCTGCATTTTATGCTCAGAACAACATTGGGCACAGGGCATCCAACATTTAGGTAGGGCCTGAAGTTCTTCTGGAATTACAACTGATGTCAGACTATAAGGAGGAGTTCCTCTGGAGGGGTGGACTCTATAGCATTAAATCCCTACTGACTCCCTCCCCAGGCTCTGCCACCAAACCCCCCAGAATTTCCCATCCTGGAGTTGGCAGCCCTAACTGTGAGGCAGATTAGCATAACAGGTCATCGTTACCCATAAATGCACGGATTGGTACACTGGATCTCCTCAAGCTTGATCCTACAACTCTCCACTACGCCCCTCTGATTTTCAGCAGATCCTGAGCTAACGCCTTCTTAAAGGCCTTAAATCTGCCAGTGAATTTCAACCCTCATCTAGAACATGCTATCCTACATGCTTGTTAAGACAAACGTGGACCTGACCTAAACTCTAATGAAATCACACATTTGGCTCCCATGGGCCAAACAGAGCCAGGGCGACATGAAGTAGACATAAAGTAAAGCTGCCCTGGGAAAGATTATTTTCGACCAGCAACCAGCCCTTGCCACCTGAGAATCAGCAAATGAGCAAATCTGACCAAAATATGCATGGGTGAAAAAGGCAAGGCACAGCCTTGAATGTCTGGGGCTGACTGGGTACAAGCTAGAGCAATGTGGATCACGTAAACTCTCCCGGGACAGTGCTTAGCGTAATCTCTGGCACGCAGACATCAATCCTGAAGGGAAAACAACAGACTGCTGATGCCGCAAATAGCTGCTATGTCATTGGAGTTCACAGGGTGGGTTTCCATATGGCAATTACAACTGCTACCCAGTAACTTTAGTGGGTTGATATAATGCTGCCCGTGATGCAGTTTCCTTAACACACCACAGAGATGAAATAAGCACAGCAATCCAAAGACTGCTGATGGAATCTGGGGCTTTCCCTGACATGCTGGAAAACAGAGCCAGGGTCTTATCAGAGTGAGAAACTAGGTTTCTTCTAATCAGGGGTCATTTCGTAGAAAAAGAGGTGTAGGAGCTCATTAGCATAACTCATTAGCATAACTCATTTGCATATGCCACACCCCCTAACATACCGAAAGTGTGTCAGAAGGCAACACCCACCCCTCAGGCTCCACTCCACAGGCGAGTGAAACTGACCTGCTCTTCCTCCATTCCCTTCCCCATCCAAATACTTTGTGCAATAAAAATAAGTGTAAAGAACACACCCTCATTCTCTTCCTGCTCCCTTGAAACCACCAGGTTTCAACTGCTCATGAGAGAATAGCTCTGAGAGAACTTGTAACTGGCCCAAGGTCACACCAGCAGCTGCATGTGGAGGAGGGGGGAATCAAACCCGGTTCTCCCAGATTAGAGTCCAACTCCTGACCACTACACCAAACTGATGGGGTGGAAGCTGCTGAAGGGTTGGTGAAATTTCTCCAGTACTTATGTGCCATGTGCCCAGATAAAAAATGGTATACTTAGAAAATTTATATGCCACCTTGAGCAAGTCTCTGGAAAAGCAGCACACAGTCATAAAAGGAACAATGATAAAATTATCAATATTAAAACAAAACATTAAAAACAATAAAGACCCTAGCAGGGCTTTCCCCGGGGCGCTGCGCCTCTGCACTGCTCGGGGAAGCCGAGGAGGGGGCGGGGCTTGGTCATGTGCCCGCCCCCTGGGCTCCTCACTCCCGGAGCTGCGCTCCTGTGCGCTCCCGCTCCAACGGACCCCTGCTTCTAATTAATTCCCTTTCTCCCTGCCACACCCTCCACTGCACATAAAGGGTAGCAGAGGGCTTTCCCACATGCTCAGCTAACTCCTGATTTTCTTGAGAGTCAATCCACAAGCACTGGAATTGGTCTGGGCATGGTTCTTCCATACCTCTGCCCTCCCTCTACATTTTCACAGTTGGGGAGTCAGTCTGTTTTCTTCCACACATGCCTTAAGTAATCAGGATTTTCAAGGGAGGGGGAGGGTGCTATCATCTTCGGCGTTGTCATCGATGGCTTCATAGCACTCCCCCTTTTATTTCCTTGTGCATGCTCTGTATTGACAGACTGCTGTAATAATAAGTCAAGTAGGTTCTCTGAATTCCCAGCGTTCATTAAAAAAGCAAAGTCTCTAGCCCCTTCATTTGTGGAGACATGCCTTTTCCCTTATATCCCCACCAGGCAAGTGGCTAGAGATTTTTTTTTTTAATGAAAGCTGGGAATTGGGAGAACCTGCTTGGCCTATCCTCTCAGCAGTATATTGATATATCAATATTTTAGTTCCTTTTAAAAATAAATAAAAAGTGAAACCACATGTTCAGGGTGGGGTGGAGGAGAGGGAGGGTTTGACAATGGTGACAGTCTGATCATCAAAATGTGGGCTGGAGCCTGGAGGTGCATGGGAGGGGGCCGGACAAAGAGAACCAAAAGAAATGTTATGTACAAGAAAAAGGGAAACTCAAAATCAGCTTTTACAAAATGACTAGGCTAAAAGTGGTCTCAAGAGTAATGGAAAAACACCGGGGGGGGGGGGGGAAGTGAAAAACAAAGGCACAAAAATGCAGGTGGAAACCAGGATAAACCAAAGCACTATAGCTAAGGTCTGGAACTTAATGAACCAGAGTGTCTCTGATGATGTGTGATGTGCTATTGCCCCCATCGCTGAAGGTGAAGCCAGCCCCATCCTTTCAAAAATTAGACAAAAAGGCACAGATTCCACCACTCCAGTGAAGTGAGAAGCCCTTCTCCAATCTAAGGTGACTTCCTCCAACCTAATTGGTTCTGTCACTGGAGAAAGAGCAACAGAATTTGAGGGCTCCTTAAGCTGAAGAAAATTTCTCCAGCTCAGGGAAGGATACATGCCAAGAACTTGCACTTCTGTTAAAGACTGGCCATCAACGTTTCTCTTTTCACAAATTAAACACTATCTGTTAAAGCACTAGGAGGACTATGGATCAGTGTCCAGAGAAACTAGCCACAAAATATAATTTCTCAGAGCATCAGGCATGTAATTAGGTGCTACTATGCAAGCCCAGCCTTTGCAGCAACCTTCCAGTATGAATCTTAACAGTTCATACCCATTTTATCCTTGGAATTGCAGTTTGTAGAGAGTGCAGAAAATTCTCACGTTGACATCCCTGCTTCTTTCCATCACAGAGCTACAATCCCCATGGTTCCTTAGAGAGAGGTAATGATAGCTAAACCAATTTCCCAAACTGTCCTCTAGGTGGCAGCATTTACAACCTATTGATTTAAAATTATTCCTACTACAACTCTATCTGCCCTTCCTTTTCGCCTCCTCACAACTCACCTGCTTCAGCTGTTGGGATTTGTGCAAAGGGAGGGGTGTAGAAAAGCAGTAATTGCTGCAAGGGGAAGGAACCATGGGGCAGAGAGTTTTCTGACAGACAAGAAGAGGAGGATGGATTTATACCCCACCCTTCACTACCAAAAGGAGTCTCAGAGTGGTTTACAAACTCCTTTCTCTTCCCCTCCCTACAACAGACACCTTGTGAGGTAGGTGGGGCTGAGAGAGCTCTGACAGAAACTGCTCTTTTTCAAGAACAGCTGTGCCAAAACTATGGCTTGCCCAAGGTCATCCAACAGGTGCAAGTGGAGGAGTGGGGAATCAAACCCGGTTCTCCCAGATTAAAGAACCACTACACCAAACTTAGGAAGGTGATTCCTGGCTGATAAATATATTGAGACAAAAAGTATTGTTTAAATATTAGAAAATAATGATGGAGTAGTATTTTCTTTATTAAGACTAGCCAAAATATCACAAAGCTTGTGGATTCCCTAAAAATATTATAAATGCTTTAATATTGCATTTCTGAAGATTCTTGAGATAAGATTCTGAAGACTAAGCCACATAACCCTTATATTCATGACAAGCTTGCTTATTTTCATTTTAGACTCAAAATATTCACGGAGGACAGGTCACAGTTTCTGTTTGCTTTAACTGGTTCAACAGCAAACCATGGCCTGTTCTTCTGATGAGGAATTCACACATGCAGTGTACCACATTTGCAGTTTACCTTTGGGCAAAGGCAGACATGCTTGTAGACCCAAGGGCTATTAAAAGGGGGGAGGGGGTGATGTGAGAAGGAAATCCATGACACCAGATTTCGGTGAAAGTAGGCCACAGCTTTATTAGTTGTGTAGCAAGAACATTGGCACAGCATGGGGACAGATCCAGTATCAGGTGACCTGTCTGCTACCCGATACACCAATCCACCCCCTAGCCTACCTGCTGAGGGGTGACACTGTGAAATGGCAAACTTCCAGGATCTCGTGTGGGTGCTAGCTGTTGTGTAGTTCTTTCACCACCTGGAGGTGAAAGCGAGCCAACAGCCCCTGCTTGGGCATGCTGCTTAGTGCTCCACCACCAAGACCCCTTAAGGGAGTCCCCAACCTGGAGGAGGTAGGTGCACAGGCACCACTTCTCCCCAAAAGTATCTGTCCCAATGCCCAAACTGCCACTAGAATGGGGGGAATTCCCCCACTCCTCCCAACACTCTTACATCTGCAACTAACAAAGTAAGCCATCTCAAATGGAGTGAAGCCAAATGTTCACACACCCCACATTCTGTGTCGTAAGTCAGTCTGCAGTGACAGTCCAGATTCTGTAGATGAAGAGCTACTTGCAGCTAGCCCTCAGTCAGTAACTGAACAACCGGCTGCAGCTGGCTCTGAGCCGGGAGGTGAGCAACAAGAGATCAGGTTACTGGCTGAGCAGAAGTCACAGCCTACAGCTGAAACCGAGCCAACACCTTGTAGCTCTGAAGCAGTAAACAAGGCTTCAGAAGCCACTCCTAGCCCACCTAGCTCAGCCACACCCCTTCAGCGCCAATGCTGTTAGAGGCAAGCTGAGTTGCAGGAAAGGAGGAGGAGTGCAAGACTCATGGCCCATCGTCAGCTGCCAACTGACGAGATGGATGAGGAGTTTCAGGATGACTGCCAAGGAATTGGCTGGGAGTGTAGCTTGTTAAGACTTGGCTATAAAATCAGCCACAAGTAACAGCAGTTTTGTGAATACAACAAGTACGCATTGCTGCTGAAGCACTGACCTTGCTGTTACTGGACTGCTGGAACGTTGACCCTTGGACTGGACCTGACTATCAGCTTTTCTAGAACCCCTGACCCTGGACTGGGTTGGACTTGCTGCCTGAATCCCTCGACCCTAGACTGGACTTGGCATACCTGCTCTCTGGAACCCCTGATGCTTGGACTGCACCCTGGTTCCTCTCTGCAACCTGGTCCATGACCTGCTCTGCTGAATCCTAGCCTGTGCCTCCTGGGAGGGCTGCACCAGTACACTCTGAAAGATGGATAAGGCCTAAAAAGAGCCTCTTGCTGATAGAAAATGTCTGGGTGCCAAACCCCACCCCCCCTTTCAGGACTCTATCAGTTGAGCTGCCACTCTGCACACTTTTCTTCTGGCAAGGTCCACTTTTTCTGGAGGTTTGGCCCCTTGCCACTCCCGACACTCTAGAAGCTCAGACAAGAACAGCTTAGTGTTTGGAAGTCTTGCACTAAGGATTTCCAAGTCCACAGCTATCATGCATACTTAGACTACACCCTTTTGTGCTGGAATGTTGTTCTCTCTGAGCTGAATAACAATAGCATCGGGGGAGGGGGGAATGCAGAAGACTTAATCTGACATAGCCGACAAGAGGGCGGTCCAGCACATACCCCTCCATTTCATCCAGTAGATCCACAGCCAGTTGTCCAGACCCGGGTTGTCATTCCAGCCCAAAGAAGCAGCCCAGAAGGCAATGGTATGTCTGATGATCCAGATGACCTTAAGCAGGCCTGTGACAGCTAAATAGAAGAGACCTTATAGGCTTACCTAAGATGAGGGCACAGGTCAATCTTGTAAGCTGAGGGGCGTTGATCCCTGATGGCCCAAATCTGATACAAAGAGAGTTCACAGTCTGAAGCTTCAGTGGCTGCCCCAATATGAAAAGAATGCATTTCACATTCAGTTGGAAGGAGGCCTAGACCTGAAATACATTCACACAAAATGCTGATGAATTTGAATTTAATCCAGTTGGTGTCATCAGCATGGATAAAAAGGGTTCCTGGACCTGAAGACTACAAAGCTAAATAATCTCTCATGGAATACACTGAGCAGGGAAGACCTGGAGGGGCTGTACAAAGGTGAACCACCATGCCATACCCCCATTGGTCCATCTTTGATCATCTCAGACATACAAGGAAGAAGAAGAAGAAGAGATTGGATTTATACCCCGCCCTCCACTCCCCAAGGGAGTCTCAGAGCGGCTTACAAACTCCTTTTCCCTCCCCCTCCCCACAACAGACACCCTGTGAGGTAGGTGGGGCTGAGAGAGCACTTTCCCAGGTTGTCCTTGAGGGAACAGCTGGTATGGAGCTATGGCTTGCCCAAGGTCATCCAGCCAGGTGCAAGTGGAGGAGTGGGGAATCAAACCCGGTTCTCCCAGATTAGAGTCCGCGCACTTAACCACTACACCAAACTGGAGTTCACAACCCTACAGGGTAAAATACTGATGGGCCAAGGCTGGCCCAAATTTGTCACAGCATGAAACTACTACAAGTTTGCTATGGGGGAGAGCCCCCAAAAGGCCAATGTAAAGTCTGCCCGAAACAAAGTAGTCTCAAAGGAAGACCAACACATGCTTGGGAGCTGTGAGTTAAGGCTACAGGATGGTAGAATGGTGATGGGCTTCCTGGTGTCAGGACTAGGAGGGGCAGACTTTTTCCAGCCTTCAACTGAGCATCGGATCAAAAATGAGTTGCATGTGTTGAGAAAACCGAGGGCCTTGCTGTAAAATGAAACAGCTGCCAAATGGATCCCTATTGTTCACGGGCCAAGCAATGCACGTTGAGCGTAGCTGAGTAACGCTGAACGTGAACTTCCGAAACTGGTAGATTTCCCCCTAACGATGGGCACGAACCAAATCACAAAACAAAATTCATCACAAATTTTGCCCTGTTTGTGGTTCACAAACCGAAGTTCATGACAGGTGCACCGAACTTCAAAAGCAATTTGTGGCATGTCACAGGTAGAGCAGAAAGCAGAGGTTTAAAGTGACTCCAAGTCCCTTTAAACCCCTGCTTTTGGTTCCCCACGAAAGCCGCAAAACCAGCTGAGAGGTGAGGAGGCACTTCCTGTGGTTCAGCTGTTTGGGGCTGTCTTGTGCAGTCCCTTTAAACTTTAAAGAGTCTGCTCAAGACAGCCTGAAAAACAGATGAGTGGGGGGAGGCTATCCATCCCTAGTCCCCCCCCAACCAATATGCCCAACCAAGTCTACAAAAGTGTGGAAAAAAGAAAAGAAAAGAGAAAAATGCATGGGAATAGGCATGATGAGAAGAAGAAGAAGAAGAGATTGGATTTATACCCCGCCCTTCACTCACTTGGAGTCTCAGAGCGGCTTACAAACTCCTTTTCCCTTCCCCTCCCCACAACAGACACGCTGTGAGGTAGGTGGGGCTGAGAGAACTCTTTCCCAAGCTGTCCTTGAGGGAACAGCTGGTACAGAGCTATGGCTTGCCCAAGGTCATCCAGTCAGGTGCAAGTGGAGGAGTGGGGAATCAAACCCGGTTCTCCCAGATTAGAGTCCGCGCACTTAACCACTACACCAAACTGGCTCTCTAGTAGTAGTAGTTGGGGTATGACTCCCTGAACAATCACAAGTTGCCAAAGGTCCACAGGTCTTCCAGGAAGTAGTCCGAGTATAGATTTGCATCACAAGCCAATTCTCGGAATTTCTCTTTCTGAAAGAAAGATAAGGCATCCATGATGCTACTGGTGCCTGCAATGTAACGTGCTGAAAAGGAGATGTTAGAAGTGAGGCAGGCCAACACGAACCTGCAGACAAGCACCATCATCTGCCCAGAGCAAGACGTCTGACTGCTGATGTCCCTTAACCACTGCCTGGTTGTCGCTCCAAAAGATGATGCACTTTTTGCAAAGGATTTCTTGCCTCAGGACTACTGCCACCAGAATAAAAAAGAACTCTAAAAAGGTGAGGTCTCTAAGTATGCCGGTACTGACCCAACCTTGGGGCCAATGCTCTGTGCACTAGCGACCTGAAAAGAAAATGCCAAAACCTTTGCAAAGAACTCCCCAGGTTGGATGGAGGTTGCCATATGGCCACACTGTTAAAGTTGGACAGAAAGTGAGCCCAGACCTGCAGGTCCTCTCTAGTAGCTCAGTTAATTCTAATGTGATGCTGAGGGCACCCAGCCCCTGATGTGGACCATGCAAGACAGGCACAAAACACACAGCCAGGAGAAACGACCCTGCAGGCAACATTTATGTGGCCCAGCAGCACTTGAATCTGCTTGAAGATGCATTTCTTGCCGTCAATGACCTGCCTCAGTAGGGCCCTCGGAGAGGCAAGCTTGTCCTCTGGGAGGTGAGATGTGCCCAGCATGGAATCCAGCTGGATCCCAAAGCATGTCAGCTGCATGCTGAGGCCCTCTGTCTTGTGAAGTGCCAAGGGAACCCCTGATGCAGCCATCAGGGCTTGAAAGGTAGACAGCCCGTGGGGGCAATCAGGAACCCCCGCTGGGCTGGCAAACAAAAAACCATCAAGGTAGTGAGTGATATATGGGGAGTTAGATGGATCCTTGACAACCCACTCCAAAAAGGTACTCAATGCCCCAAATGCCGCCCAGGCCATGGAGCAGCCCATAGGCGTAGCTTTGTCCACAAGCCATGGTCCATCCACTTCAAACTACAGCAGGCTAAATTCACTTGGCTGTTAACAATCTGAAAGAAGACTGGATGTCACATTTTGCTCTAAGGGCACTCACTCCACAAGACAGCACAATGATATGTGTGTGGTCAAAGGAGGCATAACATACCAACGAGTATTCTGGGAATATTTAATTGTTTACTGACAGTCCTTTTGGATAAGAAAGGTGGTATATAAGCCTAAATTCACCGAGTACCACGCCCAGGGTGGAAACCCACAGATTAGAAGGGGGGGGGGGATCAAAATGGGTCTGCAACCCTACCAGCTGCGCATTCTTTGGCCACTCTCTGGGCTACAATTTTGGGTAGGTCCCTGGCTGACATCAAGTTACCACAGTCAGTCTGTATCCTAGGATGAATAAAAAGCAGGGCTCATTTCGTAGCAGGAGCTCCTTTGCATATTAGGCCACACACCCCGAATGTAGCCAATCCTCCAAGAGCTTACAGAGCTCTTCTTACAGGGGCTACTGTAAGCTCTTGGAGGATTGGCTACATCAGGGGTATGTGGCCTAATATGCAAAGGAGCTCCTGCTACGAAATGAGCCCTGATAAAAAATATGCAAAAAACACAGCTAAAACCACTGAAAAGAAATCTAGTTGCTTCCTTGTTGGGGTAATTGGCCAACAAAGGGGTCAGAGCCTGAAAATGTGTTCGATGAAAATGTGTTCCATGATGTATCACTCAGAAGCTGTCCATATCCACTGGCTGTGTTTCCTGAGTCCCGCCCATAGTACGCTCCATCAGCCATTGGACCATCAGCTGCCACATAAGAGTACTCGCATGCCATTGGCTGGGTGCTGGGTTTGCTCCTCTTCCCCACCCACTCCAGCCACTGTTCCCTGTCAGAATTACTGGCAGACGGCTCTCTCTCTTGATGAAGACATTTTGCCTCCTTGGCTCCATTGTGGGACTAACTTTTCCCTCAGGGGCTGTTGCTGGTCAACCAAGCTTGGTTCTGTCAGTAAAAGGCCCTTTCCACACCTATTTTGTCCTTCAGGAAAACTCATTGTGTCCTTATACCCTGCTGAGATGGCCCACCTATGACAGCCAATGTGATGTGGTAGTCCGGGCTTCAGAGCATGGTAGAGGCTGCGGGGCGGGGGGAGAGATGGAAAGCTGAACAGTGAGGGGGAAATAAAGGTAGGTTGATGCTTGGCTGGGAAGGAGATAGGGTTGCCAACTCCAGGTGGGAAATTCCTGGAGATTTGAGGGGTGGAGCCTGGAGGGTGAGGTTTGAGGAGGGGTGGGGCCTCAGACAGGTACAATGCCATAGACTTCACCCTCCAAACCAGCCATTTCCTCCCAAGGGGAATTTAGCTAAATGGCAGGCCTCAGCGAGAGGTGGGGTATTAGTGGGGATCTCCTACCTATGTTTATGGGGATCTTTCCCTTTAAGAGAGCTCTCAATGACTAGTCTGAGGGTAAAATAAAGGATGTTTGATTGAAGGGAAAATAAGGGGATTAACATACAAGGAGCATAGGGCGTGTGAACAGTGCAGTGGGACAGACAGAGCCAGGTCCTGCTCCTAGGCACCACTGGCTTCTTGTTATCTTTAGAGGAGACTTGGGGCATCCTGAGCTCTGCTGCACTCCCTGGAGGGGGGTGCAGTGCAAGGGACGTGATCCTGGCCCCCTGCCTGTGGCATTAGGCAAGGGGAAGCCTGTGGATTGTCTCTAGCAAGAATGGAAGAACATCCATGGTCAGTCATGGGTGATTAGCTGTCACTACCCACTAAAGAGGGACTTAAAAGCTGGTACCTCATCCAAAACATCGATGAAGCATAACATTGTGAGTAATTTCTAAAGCAACTTTAACCGAAATTCTACTACATAACTTCAGCCCTTTCAAAGAATAAAAAGACTGGAAGGGAGGGGTGAAGAATTTTTCCTCCCCCCTCAACCTTTGCTGTAACTAGCAAAAGGATCTAAAGTTAACCGTGTAATCAATCTGCTGGGCAAAGAAAACAAGACTGCACCTTCTTCAATTGACACTGCCAAGAATTATTACTCTTTTTACGACTCTGAACTTTACTAGCTTAATAATTTTCTTTGTCCTTTCTAGGGAAGCTTTGTAATCAATATTTAATTTGGGGTTTTGTTGTAGCTTAATACTTGAATTATAAAGACTATATTTTAATGAATCTTACTCCCAACTTGTATATGTACTTAGTTCCCATAATAATATATGTTTACTGAAACTGTAAACTCCACTTTTGCCTGACTAATTGCTTTGGAATGTAAACTCCTGGTAAGTCTTTTGCCCTATGTTAACCTTGTCTACAATGCAGCAGCTCCTGGCATGCACTCTTTAACATTCTTATCTCTGCAAAACTTGGCTGGCTTCAGAAATTATCTTTAGAAACTCTACAATTTGAGGATGATTTCTGGAAAAATGATATCTAACGGTAGACTGCAAAACACTTCAGAGGTTTTATTGTTAGTTACACCAGAATTTATGGATGACAAACCTATTCAAGTTCTCTTGAAAGATCTTCTCAGTATACTCACTGTGGCCATAAAAAAAAGCTGTTGATGAAGGCTTTCATTCAGTACAGACTGAGATTTAAATAAAGACTCAACAACTCAAATCTAAGAGCCAAACAGCCCAGACAGTGGAGGAAAAAAGACTGGACTGCCTTGAAAACACAGAGGGAACCTACAAACAAGATGACTGGATTTTGCCTACAAAGTCAAATGTAACCATCACAAAAATGTACCAGAGACTCTATAAAAAAAATTATGGCTGATGAAACTCCCAAAACAGTGGCTTCTTTACCAACACAGAGACAACAAAAACACCAATTTATGGAATTACAAACTCCTACAAAGAGGAAATATAGTCAGCTGTTCTCAGAAGACAATTTTTACACTTACAGAGGGAAAAGGCACAATATTAAGACTTTAAAACTTAGGAGGAGGAATCAGAAAATCAAGAAAAAGTTGATATATACAAACATTCTGGGGAAAGCATGAGGGAACTCCCTCCACTTTAGGTCTATATCATTTACATATTGAGGGAGCCCCAGATACTCTTGAGGGAATAAGGTCCTAATATACTTGTACTTAAAGAGTCATACATTGTACAATATAATTCAAAACTTAATAGCATCTTTAGGGAAACTTTGTATTAGTAGAAACTAAGAAACTGTATCTATATATCTAATTCCGAAGGCGCCCCCTGTGTGAGGATACCTAAATCCATGCAGGGGGAGCACCTGGGAGGCAGGGAGGTTTTCCTACACATGGGGGGCACTCCCCCCATGTGCAGAAAAATCCGAAAAGTTAAAAAAAAAACTTCAGTGACCGTAGAATCCCCCAAAATACCTTTTGAAATGGCACCAACTCCAGACATCAACTGTGAGGAGATTAGAATGTTCGGGGGAGGGGGGGAGGCGCTAACTGTTTTTGTCAGTAAAAAGCAGGGTTTTTACTGGCAGCAGTCTAGGGTTGCCAAGTACCCCCCCTGGCCACCACCAGCAGATCCAGATCCAGGCTGGGAAACTCCTGGATATTTGGGGGTGGAGCCTGGGGAGGACAGGGACCTCAGTGAGGTACAATGCCATAAACTCCCCCCTCCAAAGCATCCATTTTCTCCATGGAAAGTTATCTCTGTACTCTGGAGATGAGCAGTAACTCCAGGGGATCCCCAGGTCCCATCTGGAGGCTGGCATCCCTAGGCAGCACCCTCTGTGTGACTTGATACCACCTGATTTGCATGACTTAATTAGGCCCAGCTGTTTTGCTACAGTTCATCAGCAGCCACCGTATGAAAGCCATTGTGGTGCAACAGCTCGAGCTTCAGACTGGGATCTGCGAGACCCAGGTTCAGATCCCCATCTTGCAGTGGAAGCTGACTGGGAGATTTTGGACCAGTCACATACTTTCAGCCTAACCAACCTCACAGGGTTTTTGTGCAGATAACAAAGAGGAAATAATAATGTAAGCTGCTTTAGTCCCCATTGTGGAGAAAGACTGTAATTTTCCTAGGTAAAGGCTGCAGGGGAGGGGGGTGGAGATAGAAAGCTGAAGACAGATAAAGGTAGGTTGGCTGTTGGGTGGGAAGGAAATAGGGTTGCCAACTCCAGGTTGGGAAATTCCCAGACATTTGAGAGGTGGAGCCTGGGGAGGGTGGGATTTGAGGTGGGAGGCAGAAAGAGAGAGAAAGAGTGATGAGGTGGGGAGGCAGAAAAACAAAGGGAATGATGACAGGTCAGAAAGAGAGAGGAAGTAACATACAAGGAGGAGAGCGAGAGAGTAAGAAAGGGGGGCAGAAGGGAGAAAGAGTGTGAGAGAGGTAGGGGGAGAAGGGAGGAAGCAAAGGTGTGAGGAATGGGATAACTATCCTGCAAGTTTCTTGCAGGTCTCCACTTGTATTATTATATTTGCAAACTTTATGTAAACAATTTATGGTGGAGAAATGAGATGGATTAGATGACTGTAATGGAGAAGAAACTGATCTGAAATGATGTACCCCCAACTATTTGTTTGTTTTTGGAAAAATAAAAATGCTAATAACAATACAAAATATACAAGGAGCACACATGGAACATACATACATTCAAGAGCTATGGGAAATTAAAGAGAGGAGTGGGAGAATAGTGGGGGTTGAGGCAATTGCTACCTTCCCTTAAGATGTCCATGAAGAAGAGATGGCTAAATGACCAGTGCTTCCTGGAGATGAAGTATACTGGGGATGCGTGTTGGTAGGTGCCCGAGACACAGCGATGGAGTTGCGCTGGGCTAGTTATACCCAAAAACACGTCCAGAGGGCTTGCTAATGTGTGGGATCTGTCAGAAAAAAAGAATTGATGAGATTAATCAAGGATCAAACTATGTAGCTTGGGAACTTTTTATAGAGTACCCAGGAGTGGACAAAAGAGACTGGAGATTCTCTTCTAGATGCAAAGTACAATTTGGGTTGGATTCTTGATTTCTTCTCTGGTGGTTGAAAAACTAATGGATTGCTAATTTAAACTAATCAAAACAGTAACAATACTGCTTGATGAGCCACCTGGGCTTAGGGTGTGGGAAAGTAGTAGTAGTCTGAGGCAAGACTGATAGGAGTAGTGATTGAGACTGAAAGAAGTAACTCTGGGATGAGGCAAATCCATTGTCTGGACTATGCAGATGTTGGCTGGGTGGAGGGGGGGAGTTACACCTGCCAGAGCAAGATCTCCTGTGCTTCCCAGGGTCACTGCCTAGGCATGATTATGAGGCCTGCCAGTCCTGGCATCCATCTTTGTGTCCACTTACGTCAAGTTGCCTGGTATACGGACTCCTGGAGTACTTCTATGGGGTCCTTTGCTGGTTGAAATGACCCCTCCTGATTGATGAGGGTTGGCATACTAACAGCCTGGCTGGCCAGCCCCAACCCATCTTGGACAACATGAGTAGATATTCTTTCTGCAGATCAGGGGAGGGGAGGCAGTCTGCTTTTTAAAGTTTCTTATTTGTCAGATGCCTTGAATTTTTCTCAAAAAAGAAAGTGAAAGATAGAAAATAACTCTAAATACATTTCAAGCAGAATCAAATAAGCTAATCGCTCATCTCTCAAGGTCCACTCAGGAGTTCTATAGCCTTGGCATCACTGCTGTACCTCTGAAGGTGAGGAACATGAAGAATGTCCTCTTTGTAGCTAGGAAGACTTTTATGGGGAAAGAAACACTTTAAGGTGTTCACGATCACACACTGGCTGCGGACAGACTGGCAGCTTGCCGCGATATAGTGCTGTCTCTAATCGACCCAGTTTAAAATGTTACGGGACATATCAGCCACACAGCACGCCCTACTGCGGGTTCCCCATGGAGACATCCCGTGGGGAAGCATCCACATTATTGTAGCACATCAGCCACAGAGCGCACTGCAAAAACAGCAGAATGGATCTGCAGGTTCAGACTGCCAGTCCGTTCTGCATGCACTCCCCTGTGTTCAGACAGCTGCCATGCATGATGAATGTGCAAGGAAACAAAAACTCCACTTCGGAGGTGGAGGCTTTTTAACCCGGCTCCAAGTCGTCCTCTGCAAGGGCTGTGGTCACATGGCCCTTTAAGTCCGGGAGCCCTCCTGGACGTAAAGGGGCCATGGTTTTTTAGTTCAGGTTGGGATGTTTACACATCCCAACCTCAGCAGGCAAAGGCGGCGGCAGCAGCGGCAGCGTCCCTGGAGGCATGCGGCAACAGAGGAGGCAAGCAGCAGCGGCAACATCGGCGGAGGAGGAGGTGAGTGGCAGCAAGCAGCGGTGGAGGCAAGCAGCGGTAGCAACAGCAGTGGAGGAGGCGAGTGGCGGGGGGAGGCACCCTTCCCTGAGCCCCGCTGGCCACCTGGTAAGTTTGGGGTCCCCCCCCTTTTACACTTGGGTGCTTGACTGCCCAAGCACCCAAGTGTAAAAGGGGGGGGGAAATGGCGGACGGGACCATCTGAACAGCTCTGCTCTTGCAATAATTGCGAGAGAGGGCTGCCCAGATGGCTCAAATGCGGGTTCCTTGCACGACTCCTGGGAAAACACTTGATTTTCCCGGGGTCGGAAAATGCAGGAGGAACCTGCATTTGAGCCCACTTCGGCGCGGGACTAGCCGCGGCCGTTGTGAACGGTCACTTTAAATGCTGGAGGAAACAGCCCTTCCTCCCGCATTAAAGGGCTGTGCGACCGCGGCCAGGGTGAGTACACCCCGGGAACGCCTGACAGCTGTGGCTGTGTGACCGGACCCATTTAATCCGTTTGTGAAAGGTGCCTATATTGGGCCAAACTGCCAGTCTGAACGCCGCCACAGCTACTGCACCTCCAAACACAAATCAACTTGCAACAATTGATGTAACCTGAACACATGGAGTTAGAAATAGGGGTGTTTGGTTTGACCAGCAATTTTGGGGATGCGTGCCACTGAACTTCTACTTTATGGGCTTTTCAGCTCTGCCCTACTCCTGTGCTGCTGTTGAGCAATTTGTACAAGTTGCTTTGATCCCAAATGCAGGGCTTTCCAGTCACTGCTCTATTTACTGTAATTTTAGCTCAGATGCAACCAAAGACTCCTACTCTGTCTAGAAGCCTTTGTGGAAAAAAATAAATAAAAGAAGACTAAACTATTTTAGTCTGCTTTCCTTTCCCCACTCAGACTTGGGCATTTTCCCAAGTGGCGAATTCTCTAGAGCCCTAGGACGGGTGAACCGGCCTTC
Source organism: Lepidodactylus listeri (assembly GCA_029233225.1). Lineage (NCBI taxonomy): Eukaryota > Metazoa > Chordata > Lepidosauria > Squamata > Gekkonidae > Lepidodactylus > Lepidodactylus listeri. Next base: position 12,759,070 of record JARCFY010000015.1, on the reverse strand, counting down.
ACACATACAGGCTCATGCTGACAAACATCTTTCCAATGAGCAAGCTTGGCATTACACTCAGTTCTGCAACAGGAGGCTATGATTTGATGAGACAGAGCATGATGTGATAGATCAGCTTACTGGCACATTATACAGAGGTTACTGTCACATAAGATTTTGGGGGGATGGGCCCAAGACCACAGAGACATCTACCTTTCCCGACATCTGCAGTGCTGCATCCTCAGGTAGGAAGTGGCTACTTAACTGAAATAGCTGTTTGTGTGTGTGTTAGTGTCTGTAAGTTGCTATTTGTAGAACTGAAATAACCCGAAGAAGAAACAGCTGGCTTTGCTATCAAAGACTGGCTTGATTTATATTCTCTTCAGGATAGTACATTTAGAGAATGGTTTAAGTAAGGGAGATCTCATACTTAAAGGTGTGATTAATTATACAGCACCACCACATGTTTGGTATGTTGGAGTCACAAGCACAGATTAAGGCCCCTGCCCCAAGGAGATTAAAATAATAAAGAGAGAGGTGGCAACAAAAGGAGGGGGGTAGAAAGGAGAAAAAAAGCTAACATGAGATGAATGTGAGCAAATATCCTTCTGTGTACAGGCTTTGTTTTTGTGAGAATGAGGAAATGAAGGATGAAAACAGGTCTGTAGCTATGGTGGGGCATCTCAAGGCTGCCCCCCCCCCCCCCAGTTTACCACCCCGGCCTCCAAACTTTTTGCCGAGCCAAGTGGAGAGTGCTACCACTGAGGGCCTCGTAGCTTCCCTGCTATCAATAGTGGGAGCGCCAGCCAAAAGGTGAGTGGGTGCCAGTGGATGGGACACACCTGTGCCCACCCCTGCTTCAGCTCTCCTCACCCACCACTCAGCTGTGGCAAGGCCCAAGGCAGGCTGGCTGGGCTGGGCTGGGCAGGTGGCTGGCTGGTGCCAGCTGCTCTTCCTCCCTCCCTGGGTGGTGGTTGAGACAATGAGGCTGGGTCGGCGTGCTGCTGTTGCTGCTGCACGTGTGGCCCCAGATGAGGCTGCGCGGGTGGTTGGGGACCCCAGTGATCTGACCCTGCACGAGGCTGCCGGGTGACGGGGATGCAGTGCAGTCATGCTCTGGGGAGGGTAGTTGAGGGGGGACACGCTGCTCTTCCTTCCCTTTGTGGTACTTGGAACTCTGTTTCAGGCTGCGTGGCAAGGGGGGACTCAACCCTTTGCTGCACCTCTCCCTTGGTCGCTAGCTTGGGTGTGTGCGTGTGGGTGTTTGTGTGGGGATGCCCCCCCCCCCCATCTAAGGTCCCCTGAATTAAAAAATCCTGGCCATGGGCCTGGATGAAAACTAAAAAGTGAAGTAACATTTTCATCAAAATGTATGTTTTGAAGAGGAATTTTAAGAAAAAAGACAAGCGGTGCTTCATGGGTGTAGCAGGGGGAAGTTTTAGGCAAACGAAATAACAAAGATTGTTAGCAAGCTAAAGATCTGCACTGCAGCTGGCATTAATACAGTGGGAGAAAGGGTCGTAGTTTCCTTTGGATATAATAACTCTATTTTTCTCCTGCACTGGGAACTCAGAGTGGCTTGCACAATATAAAATGGACAAAATACAATATAAACAAAGAGACATTTGACGGCAGTAACAAGTTCCCTGCGGGTGGTGCAAGATGTGCAGCGTGGCTCTTCTAAGCCACAGGTCAAGAGCCCTTCCCCTCCTACCAGGGGTATATGCCTCTGGCAAGGCCAAGTTTCAAATACCTGAAAAAGGGGGCCAAACGCTCTGCTATGTTGAGTTGGCTCTGATGTTCCCAATTTCCTCCTCCATAATTTCTTTCATATGTAATAGAATTTTCTAGTGTTCCTTATAAATTATCTGTTTTCTAGATCTCTGTAAATCCCAGTGGCCCTTCTCATTGTCATCCTTGGTCAATAGCTGGCATTTGTCAAATTTCTGTTGTCCAAAGATTTTTGAGGCCTCTTGAGATGATTCTTCGGTTAATGAGACTGTGCCGAGTTCAGTTGTGTGCAAGTATAAAACAAATGAGGGGCTAAAAATGGAAGGTTCATTTTGCTGCGAATGTGTGCATTTTGCCAAGCAACCCAAATGGCTGGTTTTTAGGCTCACACTCCGCAATTTTTTAAACTGGGAAAATCTTTATGTTGAGCTTCTCCTTTTTGTTTAAAAGAATGAGAAACAATAAAGATAAAGCTGAGTCTGAACGTCACGAGTCTTCTGCTACCAGAGGAGATGGGGGCTGCGGCTTGTTCCTCTTCATCCAGTAGAAAGAAAGATTGTTTTTGTATCAAGACATTTGAAGATTAAAGGCAAAGAAATCAGCTTTTGGAAGAGTCCACTGGTTCGGCAAACACCCTTGTTAATAAATATGTCTTGCTTTGTTACCTCATTTTAATTAATCATAAAACAAAGACAGCTGCCAAATTTTGCAATCTGGCCCCAAGCCTATGACGGACTTGAAGCCCCTTAAAACATACTATTTATGGTACTTGAGGTTTAAAGTTTCAATTTCTTGTGTAAACCTTGCCTTCTCTAAGAATTAAGTTATATGTATGTGTGAAGAAATGCATTTTTTTCCTGGGAGGTTTGAAATGAGCAAAACCTCCCTTGTGCGTTTTAGCAGGTATTTTCCCCTTCAGGCAGAGAACAGGCAGTGGGGTGGGGGTGGGTTTAGTTCAATTGCTTCCCAGACAAACCTCAGCTCACCTTCATACAAATGCTAATCGGTCTGGCTGGAGAGTTAATGAGGGGTCAAGCACTTCTCCAGGGGAACAGAGATTTGGAGGTGTTAAATGCTAGAGAGTCTTCAGGAAGCAGATTCCTGGATAGCTCCAGGAAAAGCCTCTTTAAACTAGCTGGACCTGGTCAGCGGGTGGGGAAAAGAGAGGTGATAAAAACTCCTTGCAGCAGGACAGAGGACTCTTCATAGGGCACTGATTCCATGAAAGTACACAGTCCTTTCCATTGGCTAGGCAGCCATTGACCATGTGCTCGCCTAAAGAACTGGAGCAAGCTTTAAGGTAATGGAACTCTGTAGAGATCTGTAACTTCCTAAGTTAAAGGAGCCTGTCCTATATTTTAACATCTGATATGGTATGTATAGAGAGAGGGACAGAGGATTGCATTTTTACCTATTTCTTTTGTATCCCTTGCTCAATCTGATGCTGGGCTAAAAGTACGATTGTAAACATTTTCTTTTAAATAAATACTTTATAACTTTTGATGCTGGCTGTGGCTCTCTGTACCACATAGACTTCCATGATCTTGGACTTGTTATTTAAAAAGAAGCACCAGGGGGAAGGCAGGCAGTTGGCCTCTGGGGGCATGCAATGCAGTAAACTGTCCCCGCAGTGACCAGTGTTGGGTAGAAGAAGAAGAGATTGGATTTATGCCCCACCCTTCACTCGGAGTCTCAGAGTGGCTGACCATGCAGATCCCGCCTGTCCATCTATCTCTGGTGAACTGGTATGGGTTGATGCTGGAAACATGCAGAAGCAATAGGCTGAAACACTCACATGAATCCTGAGCATGTGAATTTTGTAAATTTGAAATAGCCTCAAATAACTGCAGGGTTAAGTTCAATCTCTGTATATTTAGCACTCTTTCTTCCCTTTGCCCAAATTTCACATAGAATTCTTATTATCAGCTCCAGCAGCTTCAACAGCTCTCTCTTTCTCTGGACTCAGCCTGTCACCTGCCTCCCTGCCACCTCTCCAAGTCCAGGAGAGCAATGGGGAGCACTGTAGTTAAATGCAACAAGTCATACCATCCTCCTGCAGCTGGTTTCCTTACATGACAAGCTGGCATGTGTTTCAATGAGTGCTTATCTCTCTTTTTGGTGGAGTCTGTTGCTAAACTATCCAATTGCAATGCTTCTCTGCTTTCCCCCTTCCCCACTCCTTAAGCTATGCAAACAGGAGATATAATCCAAAACAGTAACAGTTGATTTCAAAAGAGAGAACTTTACAAAAATAAAATGACTAGTTAGAAGGAAGCTGAAAGGGAAACACAAGAGAGTCCGATCCCTAGAGGACGCTTGGAAGCTATTTAAAAGCATACCAATTGGAGCCCAAAAAGCATGCATTCCACAGGTTAGGGAAGATACTGCCAAGTCTAAAAGGATGCCTGTGTAGTTAATGACCCAAGTCAAGGAAGGCATAAAAGGCAAAATGATTTCTTTTTAAAAGTGGAAGATCTGCCCCAGTGAAGTGAACAGAAGGGAGCACAATGTGTGGCAAAGGAAATGCAATTGAATAATTATGCAAGCAAAAAGAGAATCTGAGGAGCAGATTGCCAAAAACATCAAGACAAACAATAAGCATTTCTTTAAATATACCCAGAGCAGCATGCCAGCCAAAGAAGCAGTTGGGCATTTGGATGACCAAGAAATAAAAGGATTGCTAAAGAAAGACTGGGAGATAGCAAAGAAGCTAAATGGATTGTTTGCATCTGTGTTCACTGTGGAAAGTGTGGGGCAGGTACCCAGATAACAGTCACTATTTTCAGGAAGGGAGTCTGAATAACTGTCAGACTGAGATGATGAGAGGGGAAGTTCTAGACCTATTGGGTAGGGAAATTTTAAAAAACCCAATAATTCTTCAGGTCCTGATGACACACACCTGAGGATTCTTAGGGAACTCAAATGTGAAATTGTTGATCTACTAGCCAGTATATTTGACTTGTCACTAAAATAAGCCGCTGTACCAGAAGACTGGAGATTAGCAGATGTGAGGGCGATCTTGTTGCGACATCTGTCACTGCACTGATCGCCAGGGTTGATTCAGCTGATCTGGCTGGCTAGGTGGGTGTTCCCTACCTCCCTCACCACTCCATGTGTGTCCCTCTTGAAGCCGCATGCTCAGTTGAAGAGGATGACCACCCCAGATAGAAGGAGTATATTATTCTTCAGTTAGTCTAACGTTTGTCCCACGCAAATTCCTAGAAACTGTAATCAAAGGGAGAATTACTAGCACATGGAGGGACAAAGCAAGCTGAGGGAACATCAGCATGGCTTCTGCAAAGGGAAGTTTTGCTTCACCAACCTTTTGGAGTTCTCTGAGGAAGTGAATGAACATTTAGATAAAGATGACACAATAGACATCATATACTCGGACTTTCAAAAGACTATTGACAAAGTACCACACAAAAGACCCTTGAATAAGCTTAGCAGTCCTGGATAAGAGAACAAGTCCTCATGTGGATTAAAAATTGGTTGAACATCAGGAAGCAAACAGTAGAAACAATGGAGGGAAGTAAGCAGTGGGGTCCAACAAGGATTGGTATAGGAGCTGATACTATTTAGTTTGTTAGTAAGTGTTCTGGAACTGGGGATGAGCCAAGTTTGCAGATGACACAAAATTCTTCGGGACGATCAAAAAACAAGGCTAACTATGAGGAGCTCCAAGAGGATCTTCACAAATTGGGTAAGTGGGGAACAATGTGGCAAATGATGTTTAGTTTATTTATTTCGATTTTTACCCTGTCCCATTCCGCAAGCATGCTCTGGGCCACTTACAACATACCAGTATAACAATTTAAAAGATTAAAGCATAGTACAATAAAATATTTAAAAGTCCATTTCATAAATAAATTGCAAGATGGCTGCGATCCAATTAAAGTGCTCTCAGCAAAAATTGGTCCATGTATGTGTGCTCAATTATATTGTTTTTCCGAAAAGTGGTGAAGTTTCCACAATCAGTAAATAAATTTATACCTGTAGATAAAAGAGGAGATGGAGCAAGTGGGTAGGGCGGGGGGGGGGAATTTAATGTGGTGTCCCCCACCTCAGCCAAAGGCCTGGTGGAACAGCTCTGCTTTCCAGGACCTCTGGAATGACAGATAATCCCACAGGGCCCTGATCTCAGTGGGAAGACTGTTCCACAGGGCTGGAGCCAGCGCCAAAAAGGCTGGCCACCCATCAGCAGAGATAGCTAGGTGTCATCAGCATACTGGGGACAGTCCAGCCCAACCCTTCAGACCAGCTGGGTGGAGGGCATATGTAGATGTTAAATAACATAGGGGAGAGGATCACCCCCTGAGGGATGCCACATACCAACAGGTAACACACTGGAGTGTTCACACTGGAGTGCTGGAGCCTGCTGGAGCCAGCTGCAAATGGCTGGTTCCATAAAATCACGATCACACTAACCTCTCCTCGTGTCGCCTTCAAGCGGCTCCCCCACGGTCACACTAACAATGGGGGGGGGTTTGGGGTTTTTTTTTATTTTTTTCACCATTTGCGCATGCGCATAAGCACTCATGCAGGCGGATGGGGAAAAAAATTTGTGCATGCGCAGCACCATCGGACCGAATCACTGCTTCCTTTAGACACTTGAAAACGCTGTGATATTTCAACCCGAAAATAGCCTCATCGTGACCGCAAACTCATGTACACGGTAGAACTAACCTCCATTTGCACATCTGTCCTTTAAATGTAGGTTCGTATGGGCGCTCATGCGAATCTCGCTAAACGCAAAAAAAATGGCGGACGAAAAGCGGAAGCCAGAGACTTCCGCGGGGAGGGGGGTTACTCGGAAGTGCCTCGGAGACGGCTCAGTGTTTACACAGCACACAAATGCGGCTGCAGGCAGAAGAGGACAGCTGAGACCAGTAGGGGAGCTGGTCTCGGATTTCAGACACTTTGTCGCACCTGAGTGACGGCTGGGGACGAGAGCCAGCTGTTACAGTGTAAACGTGCAGATTGGAGCTGGCTGCAGCCAGCTCAAATCTGCAAGTGTGAACGCACCCAGTGAAACCCTGTCCTCAAGTGCCACTCTCTGTCCTCAACCATGGAGAAAAGAGATAAGTTCAGTGTAGGGAGGTGTAAGTATATGCTAATGGAGTCTGAACTGGCTGAGATGACAAGGAGGAGGAGATTGAATCTTTACCCTACCCTTCATTCAAGAGTCTCAGAGCAGCTTACAATCTCCTTTCCCCTCACTTTCCCACAACAGACACCCTGTGAGGTAGGTGGGGCTGAGAGAGCTCTTTTGAAAACTGCTTGCGAGAGAACAAGATTGTTAAGAAAGGGACTGAAAATAAAACAGCCAATATTATAATGCCCCTGTATTATAACGCTCTGTGGTACAGCCTCATTTGGAACTGTGTGCAGTTTGGGCTAATAGGACATTCAGAGCTGGGAAAAGTACAGAAGAGGGATGAGGAAAAGCTGAAACGCCTGCACTTTGCAGTTTAGAAAAGAGAAAAATAAAGGGGTGACATGGTAGAGGTTTATCTATTTATTTTTTTTATTACTTTAGATTTATATCTAAAGATTTATAAATTTTTACATGAAGCAGAGAGAGTAGAGAGAGATAACTTTTGCGCCCTCTCCAAAAATACGAGGAGTTGAGGGCATCCAGCGAAGTTGATGAGCAGTAGATTCAGGACAGACCAAAGGAAATACTTCTTTACTCAACAACTGATTAAAATGAAGAATTCACTGCCAGAAGATGTAGCAATGGCCACTTGCATCAAGGACAGGTCTGTTCATGGCTACTAGCCATGGTGACCAAAGGGAACTTCCATGTTCATAGTCAGCAAACATCTGGATACCCGTGGCAGGAGATAACATCAGGGGAAAGCCTCAGCCGCTCAGCCGGTTGGCCTCTGAGTGAGACAGGATGCTGGACTAGATGGATGACTGGTGCGACCTAGTGGGGCTGATGCTCATGTACTCAGAGAAGGTTCTAATGTTGAGCTCCTGGACAAAGCAAAGACAGATCAGAGTAAAACCTGTAACACAGAGGTAATGCATTGCTTTCCCTAACAGCTTCAGTCTTGCTATCTCTGAACTTTTAAAGGTATATTTTCCTCAGAATCAGGGGCGTCACGTTGGGCATTCGCCCGGAGCCTCGGGAGGGAGAGGGAAGGAGGGAGGGAGGGAGAAGTGGGTACAGGGGAGCCAGGCGGGGGGGGGGGGAGAAAGAGGCTCTGGCGGCAGCGAACAGCTGGCCGGCCAGCGGGCCTAGGATGGGCCTGGGGAGGCGGGGGGGGGGGGGGAGAGGCAGCGGCAGGTGCTCCATTTCACTGGGGGGGGTGGTCAGTCCCCTCCGGAAAATTTTGGGGGTTGCCCGAGCCCTCGAGCCCCCCTGTAGTTTACGCCTATGCTCAGAATCATGACAATCACCATTTATTTAATATATACAAGTAAGCATATAAAGCATTCTCTGATTATTTTATGCACTTAGAACATTCCATGACTGTCAGGACCCTGGAAGTGACTCTGCAATTTGCAACTTCTTTCATCTGAATACTGTTTTAGTTCCCAAATAAACTGTTCCAAACTGCCTGCCCTGATCACGCACACACACACATACACACACACACACACACACACACACACAAAGCCTATGTGCAGGGAGGAACACAGATGAAATGTTGTCGGTCTAATACATATTAACTGTATAAGGCTCAGATCAGCTTTTTTTATCCTTATTAAAGGATTAGGACCTAGCCAGAATCTACCTTAGCGGCAGCCAATTAGGTTTTTGGAAGAATTAGGACACACAGTATTAACTTGGAAGAGCTCGGGCTATTGTAGGGCTGCCAAGTCAGCCCGGGGGGCAGGGGATCCCCCGCTATAGGGGTTCCCGATCCGCCGGCCGGCATTCGTCCGATTTGTAATGACGTCCCCCCCGCCGGTAAGTCGCCGGGACTTGGCAGCCCTAGGCTATTGCCAGTTACCCTTTTGTCTGAAGGCAATTAGAACCTTACTGCCTCAATCCAGGAAGTATCCATCTGCACAGAGAATCAGAGACACTTTTGATTATTTTTGAAACCCATGGGTGCTTTCACATGGACTTGTGTTCCAGTTTGGCATAAAAACTGAAGCAAGGTTTTTTTGGAGCATCCACATACCCACTCCTCAAGTTTTCCTTTCTACAGTCTTCCCCAAACCTGATTTAATACAAACTTGCTGGAAAGATAACAAAGTACTTGTGCACAAGGGTTGGATGGGGAGGTGCCCATTTTGAAGGTCTGGCCAGCACTGGCACCATCTTCCTTGCCTCAGTCCATCGGGGTCAGTATTGTCTACTCAGACTGGCAGTGGCTCTCCAGGGTCCCAGGCAGAGATTTTTTTTCATATCGTCTGTTGCCTGGACCCTTTAACTGAAGATACCAGGGACTCAATCTGGGACCTTCGACATGCAAAGCAGATGCTCTATCACTGAGCCACAGCCCCTCCCCATTCTCTGCACCATTGGGCTTTTATATGCCTTTTAAACTTTGGCAGTTACTATATCAGTGTAGCACAAGAAAGTTAGAACAGTCCAAAAGGGAGACTGCACCCAAGAAATCAGGAGGAGGTTGAAACTGGGAAAGGCAGCCATGAAGATCCTTAAGAGTAAAGTTCTTAACAACAACAACAAATACCTTTTATTGGCATAAAATATTAAAAGCAGTTCCCATTAAGATAAAACAGTCCCAAAATTTGTAAAAAAAATAAATAGTTAACCCTAAAACCATTACAGAGGTGTATCAGAGGAATCTTTAAATTCTAAAAGCCTTAAAATTAAATTTTACAGTTTTATTAAACTCAAAAGGATCTGGAAGATTCTTCGGTTTTATAAGACCATGAAGAAACTTAGCAGTCAGTTCAATAATCTCTGGATCTAGAGAAGTAAGGAGGTAATGTAGCTTACTTCCATCCGGTTGTCCTGCTACCTTACTAAGGCGAACTTCTAGAAATTTTGCTCGAATATCATTTAGCAAAGGACAATGTAGGAGTGCATGCTCAACCGTTTCTAATTCTTTCTTATCGCATCTGCAGTACCTAAGTGCATAAGGAATTTTCTTATACCTCCCCTCAAGAGTAAAGTTGTGTTGCTGGCAACCAAGATTATTAATTCATGCCATAGTATTCCACATTACTATGTATGGGTGTGAAAGCATAGGCGTCAACTACGGGGGGGCTCGAGGGCTCGAACCACCCCCGAAATTTCCCAGGGGGGACTGAGCCCCCCCGGGAAAACGGTGCGCTCTCCGCCATGCCTCCCTCGGCCCTTCCTAGGGCCGCCACCACCTCTCTCCCCCCCTGCCTGGCCACTCCAACCCTCCCTCCGTCCGTCCAGGGGCCAGCTAAGCAAATGCCCAGCTGGCCCCTGGACGGAGGGAGGGAGGGAAGCAGGAGTGGTCAGGCGGGGGGGAGGCGATGGCGGGGACATGGTCCCGATGGGCACGTGCGCGAAGTGCGCTCACACAGAAGAGCCCCCGCCCCCTCGGGAGTTTTTAAACTCTACGCCCCTGTGTGAAAGTTGGACAGTGAAGATAGCTGACAGGAAAAAAGTAGATTCCTTTGAAACTTGGTGTTGGAAGAGATTTTTGCAGATACTGTGACTATCAAAATTCAGCTCATCCAGCCACCGGCCCTTGTGGCCAGGGTGTCACCTTTGACTCCTTGCAAGGAGGAGAGGCAATCCATTGGTGGCAAAAGGCCACATCCAGGCTATGAAGGGGGCAGGGTCTGAGGTCTGCTGGGCTGGCCCCTGCCTCCTTCCTCAGTCTTTGGCCTGCTTCTCAGAGGGCTGGTAGCTGTGCCACAACACTCCAGGCTTCTAGCCTAGCTAGGCAGAGTCTGGGGAGCATCATGGCCAGCAGGGGTCTTCTGCCGCAGCGGTGGACCGCAGCAGAGGACTGCGGTGGTCAAAGGGCACAGCAGCTGACAGTGATGATGCCGGGGGGGGGGGCGGCTTTGGCAGCAGCAGGGATCATGACATTGGGCAGCGGCTGCAGCCTCCAGCAGTGGCTGAGCTCAGCGCTGTAGCATAGGAGTTGACACTGGGTGGTGGCTTTGGGTGGTGGCAGTGGTGGTCCCTTTATTGGGCAGCAACAAGTCACATTTGGGGGGGTGGATCTCAGGTGCATTTTTTTGGTAGTTGGGTGGATTTAGCGGCCGGTGGCTAGCAGACCTATTGCTGGGCTCTTGGTTTCCATTATCCTCGCGGTGGGGGGCCTGGGAGCAGGAGCTAGCTTTTCCAGGGGGTTCTAATTGGCTGCCCCTTGGGGTATAGGAAGGACCTTTTGGCTGGTTGGGCAAGTTGATGGTTCAGGGTTTCCAGAGTGCTGCCTGTGGCTATAATGTACTGGGTCCAGAGACGCGTTGAGTGAAATCAGCTCATAGGTTTATTAGAGAGGTCAGAATTAGACTGCTTAGCCGGACTTGCAGGTCTGCTTATGTCCCTGTTCTCAACCACACCCACACACGCACCCAACACTCGTGATTTGCTATTTACAGTGCTCCTGCATCTGACCCTGTGTGGGCAGCGAGCATATTTTGGCTTGCCCGCGGAGTCAGATGGAAACTCAGCAGCTCCTGATGACCCTGCGGGATCCCATGGTCCCCTGGTGGCTTGTTGGATGAGCTGGTTGAGGACTGGCAAGGCCGGTTTTTGGCAGCCATCGACGAAATTGCCCCCTGACGCCCTCTGTGCCCTCATTCTAAGTGGGCTCCCTGGTACAATGGGGAGCTGTGGCAGATGAAATGAGGACTCAGACAGCTAGAGAGACGGTTGCGGCGTGTTTGCAATGAAGCATCAAGAGCATCTTATAGGACGTTTATGGGATTCTATGAGGTGGCAGTCAAGGCTGCAAAGAGACAATTCTATGCGGCCGAGATTGTGTCTGCAAGCTCGCGCCCAGCACAATTATTTAGAACTATTTGGTCTTTAACAGAGCTGCCGCAGGGCAGACCAAACGATAGGGAATTGGACATTGGCTGTGAGGCTTTTGCGAGCCATTTTGCAGACAAAATCTTGCTGCTCTGCCGCGAACTCCCAGCCACGGTTGAGACAGTTAGCAAACTTGAGGCTCCATGCATGTCTTCTAGTTCCATTCTGGATTATTTCAGTCCACTCAGCCTTGAGGAAGTTGACAGACTGCTCTCAACTGTACGCCCAACCACATGCAACCTTGATCCATGCCCTTCATGGCTTATAAAAGCTGGCCGTGAGGGGTTGCGAGTTGCCCTTAGGGAGATTATCAACAAGTCCTTCGAGGAGGGACTGTTCCCAGGGGCACTCAAGGAAGCAATGGTCCGCCCTTTCCTGGAAAAACCAACATGGGACCCGGCTGAACTGGCTAACTATTGCCTGGTCTCCAACTTGCCCTATTTGGGCAAGATCTTGGAGAGGGCAGTGGCAATTCAGTTGCAGAGCTTTCTAGATGACACTTCTGCACTGGACCCATTTCAGTCCAGCTTCCAGCCGGGTCATGGGATGGAGCCAGCACTGGTCGCCCTTGAGAACGATCTCTGACGGCATCTGGATCGGGGCGGAATGGCAGTGCTGGTGCTGTTAGATCTGTCAGCTGCGTTTGACACAGTTGACCACCAGCTACTGATCCACCGCCTCACTGACATGGGGGTTCAGGGGCTTGCCCTGCAATGGCTTGCCTCATTCCTCCAAGGTCGGGGACAGAGGGTGGCGCTAGGGGAGCAGACATTCCAGAGGCATCCGCTGGTATGTGGAGTGCCACAAGGGGCAGTGCTGTTTAACATCTACATGCGCCCTCTCACCCAGATTGCCTGGAGGCATGGGCTGGGCTGTCACCAGTAGGCTGATGACACCTAGCTCTATCTGTTGTTGGGCAGCTGGTCCGGGGCCACCCCAGATGACCTGGAGTGGGTGCTTCAGGACGTGACAGGCTGGCTCAGGCTGAGCTGATTGAAATTGAATCCAATGAAGATGGAGGTCCTGTGCCTGTGTCGGAGTGGACCAGGGGTAGGGATCCCATTACCGGCCTTTGGGGGGGGCGCTTTTGGTGCCAGCACCGAGGGTCCCAAGTTTATGAGTGTTCCTGGATGCCTCCTTAAATATGGAGGCCCAGGTAGCAGCCACTGCCAAGGCAGCCTTTTATCACCTATGCTGATCAGGCAGCTGGTTCTCTTCCTCGAATGCAATGACCTGGCGACAATGATCCACGCAACAGTTGCCTCGAGGTTGGACTACTGTAATGCTCTCAACATGGGGCTGCCCTTGTCTCAGCTCCAGAGGCTACAGCTAGTGCAGAATGCCGTGGCCAGGCTGTTGATGGGCCTCTCAGTGCGAGACCACATCCAGCCTGTGTTGAGGGCACTGCACTGGCTGCCTATAGCATACCGGATCCGGTTCAAGGTGCTGGTTTTAACCTTTAAAGCCCTATGTGGTCAGGGGCCTGCCTACTTAAGGGACCGCCTTTCCCCGTATATACCCCAGAGAACATTGTGGCCAGGCACTCAACATCGTCTGACCCTCCCTGGCCCTAGAGAGGCCAGGTTAACAACCACCAGGACCAGGGCTTTCTCAGTGGCGGCACCTCACTGGTGGAATGAGCTCCTCGATGACATCAGGGCCCTGCGGGACCTTCTGCAGTTCTACAGGGCCTGCAAAGTGGAGCTCTTCCGCCAGGCTTTTAAGTAGGAGCTGCCACCAGGGGGAATTGGCCACTGGAAAACTGGCTGAGGGAACTCTCTAGCCCAGGAAATCGACCGGCGGAAGCTTCCCGGCCTGGGTCTAGTTAGGCTGCTGCGCTTGGTGTTGGAAGTACTGTACTGCCGCCATCTTCTGTGATTCTTTTGCCAATTTTACGGTGATGAATGTTATACTAAACTATGTATGTTGTTATTTTAAACTGTTTTATATTGTTGTTAGCTGCCTTGAGCCGGCTGTGCTGGTCAGGCAGGATATAAATTGAAATTAATAAATAAAATAAATAATAAATAAGGAAATAGGTCTATCTGTGGATGCAGGTTTCCCCATTGGTCCCTATTTGGATCCTCTGGGTCTATTGTCCCTGGATGCAAAGCTCGACGGCTTCGCCCGGCCACGTGTTTGGCCGACCACGTGTGCAGTTCAACGGTCGGGACATAACAGTGGCCATTTTGTTTAGCGAGTGGTGGTCATTTTGTTTTTTCCATTTAGTCCACATGGTACCCAAGAAAGGCACAGGGCAGCCCAAAAGGAAGCAGCCTGTTCCTAGGGCTCCACCTAAGTGGCCAGCCCCTGCCCTCTCATCCTCAGAGGATGAGGATGGGGATGTTGCATAACAAGCCATCCTGGATAGGCTGAAGGCATTGGAAAAGGCTTCAGGAGTTTCCGCATCCTGCTCATCAACTGGGGATGGGAGGTCTGGTTAGAAGGAAACTTGTGTTTCATCCAATAAGTGCTTTCAAACAGAAGTGTTAACTTGTTTGTCTCTCCTTGAGAGTGTTGGAAATCTGTGAGTTGCAAGGTACAGATTGCAGCCATTATAGGGTTAACCTGTTTACCTTCTGTGCTATTGTTTAGACTGACCTGGAAGGGAAACCTGGCACAGAGCCAATGGGAAGAAAGCCTGGGAAATCTAAGTGTGTTTACTAGCAATCATTGGTTAATGTAATCAGGTGATTTCCTTCTAGGCGTCAGGAAGAAGGAAAAATCTCCACTGTTGAGTGACCATGTGTTTGTAGTATTAGCATGTAAAGGTGTAGCTCTAGATACCTTTGCTATTTTGTAGGTTTCTTGTGTACCCTATCCCTTAGAAATAAAGATTTTAAACAGAAAGAAATGTCTCCTCTCCAGTGAAGCAAAGATCCATTGCAAACTCTGAGTTTTTAAGTATTTTTGACTATCTTCCCCAACAGAGAGTAGGTTTGCCTCTCCTTCAAGGAGGCTGTGCTGAAGGACTCCGATGTGGGGACCAGTCTGGGGATGCAACACAACAACAAATTGCTTCTGAGCCTGGGCCGACCCATGCTGACTTGGCAGTGGCTGCTGGTAAGTCTGATGCATCACCTGACGCTGGACCTGGTTGGCCTTGGGGCAGCCAGTCTGTTTCCAGCCTGTGGCCACTAGCTATATGGGTCTTAACAACAGGACATTTTGAAGGACATTAATTCATAGGGTCGCCATAAATCAGAAGTAACTTGATGGCACTTAACATACACACACCATTTTTGTTGTTACATCATTTTGTAAGCCTCCACAGTTTATCTTCTGCCTACACTTGACCATTATTTTGGCATTCAAGCCTCCATGAATCCTCCAAGGATCTCACCTTACTTTGGCCTCTAGCAATCTGGTGTTTGTTTGCTTTTTAAGATGAGCCACGCTTGCTTATTGCTGATATCCAAAGGCTGTTGCAGCCTTAAGCTAAAAGATTGCAAAATTTTTAAAAAATATACAGAAACCATACAGAATTTAATAGAAGAAAAACTGAGTAAATCTCAAAACATTAAAACCAACTATGATTAAAAGAACAAAAAAAAAATAAAATTTCACTCATATAAAGCAAATTACAATGAGTTGGAGCAATTTACTACCTGGACACTGTTCCTTCACTGCCCAGTGAAGTTACTTGGAACTATGAATCTCAAAGAAACAACAAAACATTAACAGAATCTGAAAATAGCTCATGTATGAATTAGCTGGCCAAAACTGGAGATGACCTTGTTGATTTTAAAAAGCTGCCTCTTCTTTATTACAGAAATTATATGTCCTCCACGCCCCTACTTCACTCCAAGTGGGCTCATCCTTGAAAGACTGGAGGCACTTGAGTTCTCTCTTGGTGGCCCGACTTTAAAAACAGCTGTCAGGTAACGGGTCTTTCTTTGTTGCTTGGTTCTGCTTTTTTGCTCCAAATGGTGAGAATCCAGAGTTGCTCCCACCCTGATAATGTTATTGGATAATACTCAAAATCCAGCAGGTTCTGCGTTTTGTCACTAGCAAAGAGAGCAGGGACGGTTCCTGCAGTATCTTCCACAAACTTGGTCAGGAATTCCAGACAGATGTTTGCTTCAGTTTCTAAGCTGTGTTCCAGATTCAAAGCTGCGTTTCCAAATATTTCTATTCCCTCAATGTTCCTTTTGGATTCCACACTTACTTATGCCATTAAGCGCCTTGTGCTTTCACGGCAGACCTCTTGATATACAGATAACAACAACAACAACAATAAATAATAATAATTTGTTAATTGCCCTAACCCAGCTTACGCCGGGCTCTGAGTGATATACAAGACACAAAGTCATAAAATACAAAACATTAAAATACAAAACATTAAAATTCATATATAACCTAGTAGAAATTTCAGTACAGATCAAAACCCAAGATGGCTATTTCTCATAATATTATTATCTCAGTTTCAGACTACCAGTCCCTTGTTTTCTGGGCAGGGGAATAGAACTTGGAGCATCCCTGGTGGGGCGGGGGGGGGAGGAAGGGTGCCAGCCAATGGGAAACCATTGCTGCCCTCAACCAGAAGCCTGGAGGAACATCTCTGCCTTACAGCCCCTGTGGAATTGCATGTCATTTGCATGATATCATTTGGCAGAGAGTTTTACCAGGTTGGGTAGAAAAGGGTCCTGGCCCTGGTTGAGGACAGCCAGACATCCCTGGAGCCAGGCATCCCTGGAGCTGTGAGAACGGGCCCGCCTCCTCCACTTGCACAGCAGACCTGAAGCGGGCTCAAACTCCAGTCTGTCTTCAGCCCTAGTTTTACCAACTTGAGTCAGATTCCTTGATACTGGAAGTAAAGCTAATCAACCCAGTTGTCACTTGCATTAGTTTCAATGAGAAACACCTTTCTGGGCATAGCCCTACCACATTGGAATGAAATTCCTGGAGACTGCAGTAAGGAAGAATATGGGGAAATATCCCTATTTTGTAAGCAATGTACACTGTGATTCTAAGGAGAATCAGTTTAAGCCTGTTGAAATCAATGGACCTAGAATAGGATAACACTGCATAGGACTGTACTATAACATTTTGACTTTTACAATGGGCACAGTCTGACAGGAACAGGCATATAAAGGAGTTTTGTCTTTTTTTCTTGAAACCTCAGGCTGCTGGAAGGGGTCTCTTTTATCCTTTTATAAAAATAGGCAAGGGGACACAAATCCTGCACCCACACATCTTACCTTGCCACACCCAATTTCAGTGAGCATTTCCCTCCCAGCCTAGTTGACTTCCTGCATCAGAGCCTGGCCAGGGAAAGAAATGATTTAAGTACAGAAGTAAGACAGCATGAGACAGGATTTAACTGCCCTGAACTTTATACTCTATTTTGTTTAAGAATACTCCCCCCCCCCTATTTCTTTACACGTTCAAGTGGGTGGCTGCAAGTCCCCCACAAGAGGACTAATAATATTTGGAGGGTGAGGTATAAAAACAACCCATCTTTTTAAAATGAATAATAATGGCAGATTTAAATTACATGTCACCTGGTCCACGGTATTTTGGTGGCATCCTCCTTATATATAATTCTGTTTTTACCATGGACTCTCCTGAACATTCCACATGCTCCCAAATCAGTTTGTTCCCTGATGTGTCACTCAGAAGCTGTCCCTATCCACTGGCGCTGAGTACTCACATGCCATTGGCTGGGTGTTGGGTCTGCTCCTCTTCCCCACCCTCTCCTTCAGCCACTGTGCCCTGCTAGAATTTCTGGCAGATGGATTTTTCTCTTGACGAAGACACTTCTCCTGCTTGCCTCCTGTGTGGGACTAACTATTCTCTCAGTGGCTGTTGGTAGGTGTAACAAAATGGCAGTTACCTGTGTTTGTAAGATGGCTGCTGTCTGTGGTTGTTCGTTTAAAATGTTCCCCCATAAGGTTCAATTGAGCTGTAGTTCCAGAGGGGGGCCTGCAGGGGTATCACTCACTGGGTTGAATGGGGCTTCCTCATCTGGTGGTCTACAGTTCCCAGCTGCCCCAAGGTCAAAAAGTGCAAGAAAAGAGAGACTGTCCCAAGGGGCGGGGCACCATTGATCTATCACTAGGCCAACTAGGCGGCAGCCTAGGGAGCAGCTCGCAAACAGGGTGGCGGAGAGACTGAGAGAGACTCAAACCAGGAGATAGTGTGCATTATGCAAACCATGATTTACCATTATGTTTGAATGCAGCTTTCCATTCAGGCTAAAAACCAAACTTAGCCTTGGGCCAATGCAGATAGACTTGTAGACGCTGCAGCCAGCTGGTGCAGGTGGCTGCTGGCGGGGCTGGAGAGCTCGTGAGCCTGGGCAGGCGCACGCGCTGGGGCCGGGGGTGGGGGGGGTCTCCAGCGGTGGAGAGGACAGCTCTTGTGGTGGTGGGGGCTACAAGGCAGCCTTGCCTTGGGGGGCGCCACAAGGTAGCCTTGCCTAGTGCGCAAAAAACTCTGGGGCTGGCCCTGCCATCGATATAGACTCCAGCCCATCCATTTGTCCTACAGGAGGTTAGGAAAGGCTACTACTGCCTGTGCTGACCCAGGTTACATGCCAGAGACATTGGGGGTGGGGGGAGGGACCCTGGGAGGCAGCAGAGATTCATCGACTCCACAGTCAGCTGGTTTGGGGAATGGATGGAAGTTTCCCTGCTCTCTTGGGCAAGAGAGAGAGGCTGAAGCAGAGCCAGAGGCCGGTCCAAGGAGAGAACCTATCCTGAGCCCACAGCCTCCAGAGGTAGAGAGAGTATTGTGTGTAGGGAAAGAGGATTGTGTTTAACCCCTGTTGATTTATGCCCTGTTGGTTCGTAGTGTGTGCTTACTCCTACAGTTGTGCCTTATTCATTTAGTGTGTGTGTGTGCTCCATACCTGTGTAAATAGTAAAATAAATTCTTCTATTTGGGCTAATAATCTATGTTGTGCTCTGACCACATAGTCTCCCCCACTCTGCACAATACCAAAGGGAGGGGGTAGCCCTGGGAAGCAAGGAAAGGCCAGACCCTTGGGTTGCCAACTTTCCAGGGATCCCCCAAAGATTGGGGATTCCATCTCCAAATAGGGAGATTCAGCCACAGGGGTCTCACTGTCCCTCTGAAAAGGCAGTGACAATTCACTGAGTGGTGGCAGTGAACTTAAGGAGTGAGATACGCCCAGGGGTCATTTAGGGCCAGAGCGAGGTGGAGCAGCATTCCGCCAGCCCAGGAGTGGGCACTAGGGCAGCCATGGGTCGAATCAGATTCTCTGATCTGATTTGGCCTGCTGCTGAATTGCTGCCAAAATTCAGTGGCAGCTTAAAAAGCGGCTGGAGGGGAGGGTTTGAGGGAGAGGCTCCAAACATACAGGGTAGCTGCTGGAGCCTCTCCCCAAAATACCCACCAAGTTTCAAGAAGATTGTACCTGGGGGGTCCAATTCTATGAGCCCCCAAAAAGTTTGCCCCCATTTCCTCCATTGTTCTCTATGGTGGGAAAAAAGTAACTTTTTTTCCCACCATAGAGAACAATGGAGGGGATGGGGCAACCTGTTTTGGGGCCCGTAGAATTGGACCTCATGGTCCAATCTTCTTGAATCTTGGTGGGTATTTCAAGGAGAGGGCCCAGCAGCTACCCTGCAAGTTTGGAACCTCTGCCTCAAACCCCGTCTCCTCCAGCCCCTCATATACCACATGAGTTGTTGCTATTGACTTCAATGGCCCATAGGGTATAATGGGGCTGAAACTGACATATGGCCTGCTGAATGGGCTTGCATTGCCAAAACTGACATGTGGGGGTCATTTGGCAGCTGGAACAGATAAGGGCTAATTTGGCCCGATCTGAATTGGGCCAAAAAATTTTTATTTGCACACCCCTAGTGGGCACAAATGGCAGTGGTGGCAAGCCCCTCCCCCAGCTCCCAGCGGTCCTGTGGAGGAAGCGAAACGAGAAGGGGTTTAAAGTTTAAACCCCCTCTGTTTAGAGTCGCACAGCAGGGGTGGCACAATCTTTCAATTGTATTCTATGGGGCCCTTCTTGCTTCGCTCCCCCCCCCCCGCCTTGGCAGGCCAGCTGGGGAAGGGAAGGGGAGGCTTTTGAAGATGCCCCCCTTTTGCTTCCCTTTCTGACATACTTCTGATGATGTCAGGGGATGTGGCATATGCTAATGAATTATGCTAATGGGTATGCTAATGAGCTCCTGCACCTCTTTTTCTACGAAATGACCCCTGGATACCCCCACGGGACGAGGGTGGGAGGCGAACAGCTGAGTTGTAAACTGGAGTCTGTTTCGCCACAGTAGGCAACCAAGCTTTTTCAGACAAAGGAAAGAAACCCTTTGCAGGCCTTTGTGAGGAAATCATTGGGGCCAGTCCTGACTAGGGTTGTCAGCTCCAGGTAGGGAGATTCCTGGATATTTTCTGGTAGAGTCTATGGAAGCCAGGGTTTGGGGAACGGAGAGGCCTCAGCTGAAAAGAATGCCATAAAGCCCACTTTTCAAAGCAGTTATTTTCTCCGGGTGGGAGAGATCTGTTGTCTGGAGTTCAGTTGTGATACCTGGTGATCTTCAGGCTCCACCTGGAGGTTGGCTACCCTAGGCGTAGCAGTCAGTGCTTCAGAACAGGGTCTGCTAGATCCAAATGCTTGCTGTAGAAGCTGAGTGGGTGATTTTGGACCAGTCACAGACTTTCAGCCTAACCTACCTCCCAGGGTTGTTGTGCAAGTCAAAAGGGGGAGAGGAGAATGATGTAAGCTGCTTTGGTCCCCATTGCAGAGAAAGACTACTTTTCCCCCTGGGAAATTTATTTATTTAAATTTTTATCTTGCCCTCCCGGCCAAGGAAACCATTGTTGCCAATCTCCAGGTTAGGGCTGGAGATCACTCAGAATTACAACTGATCTCCAGGAGGGATGGGGGAGGAGATGGAAAGCTGAAATCAGAGGGGCAGATAATGGCAGGTTGATGCTTGGTTGGGAAGGAGATAGGGTTGCCAACTCCAGGTTGGGAAATTCCTGGAGATTTGAGGGATGAAGCCTGGAGTGGGTGAGGTTTGAGGAGGGGTAGGATCTCAGACAGGAACAATGCCACAGACTCCACCCTCCAAACAAGCCATTTGTTCCTGGGGAACCACTGTTGCCAATATCCAGGTGAGGGGTGGAGATCACTCAGAATTACAACTGCTCTTCAGGAGGGAGGGCAGAAGTCAGCAGCAGTCAGAGGGGCAGATAATGGTAGGTTGATGGTTAGCTGGGATGGGGTTGCCAACTCCAGGTTGGAAAATTCCTGGGGATTTGAGGGGTAGAGCCTCAAGAGGCTGGAGTTTGAGGAGGGGTTGGACGTCAGATAGGTACAATGCCATAGACTCCACCCTCCAAACTAGCCATTTCCTCCTGGGTAACAATTGTTGCCGATCTGCAGGTGAAGGTTGAAGGCCACTCAAAATTACCGCTGCTCTTCAGGTAGCAGAGATCAGTTCCTCTGGAGGAAATGGTGGACTCTGTGTCATTATACCCTGCTGAGGTCACCACAGCAAATTGATGCTGAGTGCCCAAGGCCGGGGCACTCTCCCACAGCCTCTTTCCTAGAGCCTGTTGTATTTATTTCCACAACGGGCCTTATTCCTAGTAAGTAATAAGTTAAACTGTGATCCTCCTCCATCAAAGTTGCAGATTACTTGCTGTCTAATGGTTTCCTTTCCTTCTTAGTAAAAAGAGCAAAACCATTTAGTATCTCTTGTTAAGACCAACTAAAATAACATAACACAGTGTGTGTGTGCTGTGTGTAGAGAAGTAATGGTCAAGGACAGGAAGGTATTCTAGATCATGATCTTAAGGCCCTTTGACTGAGAAGGAGCAAAAAATGGCCAAACAAGAAAGGAAAGAAAAGAAGGTAAAGTAAGCCAGCAGTTAATCAAATGTCTCTTTGATGCCAGAAGGACCACATAGGTCTTTAAATTACTGAGAGCATAAGGGAAATGGTGTCCTCCTTATATTAACAATATTCCTGAGCATGCCATGAGGCGGGGAGGGTGGGATAGAAATCCAAAAAATAAAATAATAAATAATTGACCACAGTCTGTGCCCACTGAAGTCAGCTGAACACTCCACCTAAGATGCTGAAAAAAGAACCTTAAGATGATACATGGATGATCTTTTCTTCTCCCCATTTTTTAAAACATCCAGCATAAGGAAAAGGTATGCAGAACTTGGAGGTTTGCACAGGTCCGAGTGTTATTTCGGTTGGTCTTAATAAATATAGGATACAACTTCAGCTTTTAGATTTTTCTGCAGACCAGTTTAGCTGCATCTATTATCCACTCTGGAAATTCCTTAATTTACCCTAGAGAAAAAGGGACTCACCAACTAGACAAAAAAGAACATTCAAAGACTCACTAGGAAAGACTATACCAATTTGGCTTATCTCAACTATTCACTTAATGCATTAATTAAAATTCAACTCTGGCACCTTTAATATAAGGACTACTACATTTTCTTTTGCTTTCGTGAGTGTTTTATGAAATGTGTGTGTTCTGTTCACTGTTGAAGAGACATCTGATAGGGTTTCCAGCCTCCAGGTAATGGCTGGAGATCTCCTGGAGTGAAAATCTCCAAGATCAGTTCTATTTTGGAAGGTGGACTGGCTGCTTTGGAAGGTGGATTCTATGGCATTGTAACCCACTAAAGTCCCTCCCCTTTCCTAAACCCTGCACTTCCCAGACTTTGCCCCCCAAATCTCCAGGAATTTCCCAATTAGAGCTGGCATCCCTAACTGCTGGTTTTTATACAGTGTTTTCAGAGAGATGGCTTCTGTCCTTTGCCTCTTTCCCTCCAAAATGCCATGGGTGCAACCTTACATACGCCACACCTTGCATCCACTGAAGTCGGATGAGCATTCTACCCAAGATGCAGAGGGCTTTAAAATCATGAAGACACCCCCCCCCTTTGAACATCAAGCCTGAATGAAGAATTCTGTAGAATTTGAAAGCTTGCACACTGTGTTGTGTTATTTTAGCTGGTCTTAATATAAGATATTATATGGCTTTTGTTTGGGGATTTTGCTATGGACCTACACAGACACCTGTATTTTTTGTGTACTATCTAGGGAATCCCACTTGTGCCCATACACCCTTCATCTTTCATCCCTTGAAAAGTGGTGCCCTCATCATCTGCACGTTCACGTGCAGTTCAATCCTAAACACGTTTATTCAGAAGCAAATCCCATTTAGTTCAATGAGAATTATTTTTATGTATAAATACACTTAGGTTTCCAACCTCAGTGGTAGTTCTGAGACACTCAAGCGTCGCACACGGACGCAGAGTCATCTGGTAGATAACGAAAATATCCCCTGACGCATTTGAACTGAGAAGTTCAGGCTCTCACTGTTATCTGAGCCCCGAGAGAAGAGGCTCCTCCTCTTCCCCCTCCTTAACTCTCCCAGCTGCAAAGGAGCTGCAGCTTGGGGATCTTTCCCTGAATGCTGCTGTAGGCTTTTCTTAACAGGCAGGACAGCAAAACATCCCCTAGGCCACCTTTCCTGATTAAGCCTCCTTCCTAGTGCACAAAAGTGATGGGGAGACGCCAGTTTGAAGGCAGCGGCGCCTTGAGTGTAGCACGTGTGCGCAGAGTGTTCAATAAACAGACTGCCTTTCTCCTGCCATGTTTGGATACACTCCCAATCACTTGGTGACCGAGTCAAGGGAGGGAAAAAACACTTCAGCTAGCCCCTCCGGTCACAGGTAAGGAGTGCCTGCGAGGAAGATGTTTTGTTTTTCTTTCTTTCTTTCTTTCTCGTTTTTTGCTTTCCTTTAATTTTGGGTTCCCAGAAGTTAACATTACTTTTGGGAAAGCAGCTCCCAGAGTTTACCTAACTGCATCTGCAACAGCTCCTTTCACTCTCTTTTCAGCCAGATCCATCCTAGTATGCTTCAAATTTAAAAACATGCATCAGGGCTCTCTGTTGAACTTTGGCCATACTCTTTGGAGAAGTCAAGAAGTCTCCGTTCCAAGGGATCTGCTGAAAGTCTGGAATTTATCTGAAAGGCCTCACAGGTAGTTTATTCATCCTAATAGTTTGTCTTTCTATCCCCTTAGGTTTTTTTTTTCTTTTTCCCCTCCAGAATTGGTATTGTAATAGGCTTATATTTTGCCTAAAGCCTCTGGTTTATCTGAACCACTGAGACCAAAAAAGAAACTAATAACATTTCAGATGTAGAATAAAGGTTTATTGCTTGCTTTCCCACTGCAGATAGGATCCACCTGTTGAGCTGCACACTGTGTTTGTAAAAATACTTTTCACAAATACTTTTAAATGCAGGGAGCCGGCTAGAAAGTGCCCAGCACCTGGTCTCTGTGCAGAGACTGGGTGTTGGGGGGTGGCGGCAGAGCCTTGATGGGGGGAGAGCCTCTCTCTCCCCCATTTCTTTGCCCTCTTTCTTTCTTTCCCTCCTTTTTTCCTTCTCTTTCTGTCTTTCCCTCCTTCAGTGGAGGCTTGATGGGGGGTGGCTTGGGGGGTGGCGGCAAAGCCTTGATGGGGGGAGAGCCTCCCCCCATCTCTTTGCCTTCTTTCTTTCTTTCTTTCTTTCTTTCTTTCTTTCTCTCTTTCTTTCTTTCTTTCTCTTCTCATTTCCTTCTCTTTCCCTTTTTTCCTTCTTTCTTTCTCTTCTCATTTCCTTCTCTTTCCCTTTTTTCCTTCTCTCTTTCTTTCCCTCTTTCCTTCTCTTTCTCTCCCTCCTTCTTTTCTTCTCTTTCTTTCCCTCTTTCCTCTTCCTTTCCTTCTCTTCCTCCTTCTTTCCCTCTCTTTCTTTGCTTTTCTTTCTTTCCCTCTTTTCCCCTTTCTTTCTCTCCTTCTTTCCCTCCTTCCCTCCTTCTTTCCTTCTCTCTCTTTCTTTCCCTCCTTTCCTTCTGTCTCTCCCTCATTCCCTCATTCCCTCCTTTCCTTCTCTCTTTCCTTCTCTCTCTCTTTCTGCGCTGTCAGGGGTGTGGCCTAATATGCTAATGAGTTCCTGTTGGTGCGTGTGGCCTATTATGGTAATGAGTTCCTGCTGGGCTTTTTCTACAAAAAGAGCCCTGACTAGGAGTAAGGCCTGTTGTGGGAAGAAATACAATGGGCTCTAGAAGGAAGCTCCAGGTGAGTGTCCTGGCTGTGGCTGGTGGGGTGGCAGAGGGAAGGGGGAAATAGAGGGAGGCAAGCCGTGTTTATTTGCTTCTGCTTAGCTATAAGGCAGGGCTGTCTCAAGTCCTTTTTCTGCCCCAAGTGGGTAGTATGGGAGGAGAGCCACATGGTAACAGGTATGGTTCCCTCCACCCCTGACTTATGCTGATTTGAGACTCTGCAGTGGCAGCTAAGGTAGAAAAGCCCCTCCTCCTATGCCATGTCTTCTGGGTTCCAAGGGTCTGGAAAGCAGTTCTGTAGCCAGTTACAGGGCTTCCAACTCTGGGTTGGGAAATATCTGTAGATTTTAGAGCCTGGGGAGGGCAGGGTTTGAAGTGGGGAGAGACCTCAGCAGGTTCTGAGATAATTATTTCTCTCTCTAATAAGGCTATTCTAAAAATGGCTGTGATCACACAGTCCTTTTTGTGCCTTTGTTGCCGTGACTCCCTAACAGATTTCAAATGCATGATCAGATGGCCACAACTGCATCTCGTCTGGCACTTGTTGCCCTCCCACAATCAACCCTCTTCCATCACGGTTTTCTCAGCACCAGGAAAATCAGGTACTTTACTGTTGTTTCTGGCTTCACCCCACATTTCTGCCTATCTGGACTGCCTCCTAGCGATTTGAAGCTATTTAGGAAGTCTGAATGTTTGGCGATTTGCGCATGACTGGATCACCACTCATGTGTTTCAGCTCTCTCCTGCCTACAGCTTTGCAGCACATGGAGTAGGGAAAAGGTTAATTGACAAGATGAGTTTGTTTCAGACAGGGAGCGAGGGAGGGGGAGGGAGTCTGAGAACAAAGCCAGGGACTCCAGCTTCACTCCAAGCTTTTAAATAAAAGCACCAGCAGTACACAGGATGAAGCTGCTCTGTTCCTGGCCCATAGCCACGGTGGGGCATCTTGGGGCCACAAAATACACTCTCCAAAGTTATAATACTTTTTTTAAAAAAAATCTACATTCAGGTGTGGCACACCACGCCAAGCTGAGTCCTATCTGCACTGCCTTCTCCTCTGGTCCAACCAGCGGCTACACCTCCGCCTTCTCCAGCCCTCTCCAGCCAGCCGCATGCCCCGATTGGTTGCCTTTCATAGTCTTCTGCCTGGGAGTCCTTCCTTCTCTCCCTGCCCCCGTGGCTGCCTGTCCCCCGTGATGGTGGAGGATAGTGAGTCTGCAGCCAGCCCGTGGAGCCTCAGCAACCAGGACACCTGTTGCATTGATGGTGGCGGTTAGGGTTGGCCTGGCCGGAGGAGAGGAAGCTTGGTGGACAACCACTCCTCCCACCCTGAGCCAGTCCCTGTGGCATTGGAGGCATGTGAGCCTGGGGGTTACAGGAGGAGGAAGGGGGCAGCAATGCAGGTGGGGGCAGAGAGGCCGTGCCCATTGCAAACAGGCTTTTGTGCTGGGCGGGAAGGGAGAAGAGCGTCACTCCTTTGCATCTCTGGCAAGCTGGAGGAGCTGAGTGGCAGCACTGTCTCGGTGTATTTTCTTTCCTAGTGCCCATCAGGATGCTCCTCAACTCTGAACGTCCCTCCATCTGTCTGTCTGTGCAGAGGGGATTGTTTTACTCTCTCAGGCACGCATCCCCCAGAGCTAACTCCTCTTTGCGGTCCTTTGAATGATGCTGGCTGTATTTGGTAAGCATGCGATTGTGTCTGTGGGAGGATCTCCTCCTTCCCTCCCCCTCCCCCATTCCTAGCTCTTCCACCCCCAATGTTTCCTTTGTGGTCATCTACCACTGTCTGGAGTGGTGCAAGGGCTTTTATCCCACCTGCGCCCCAAGTACTCAATAAAACAGGGGTGCCGAGATGGGCCTAAAAAGGTTTTTAAAGAAACACATGTGTGCAGAGTGTATTGGATTAGAAGTCTTGCAGATCAGACAACATAATCTCCAGGCAGCATTGGTATCTTCCTTTAAAAAAGTAACCCCAGTGCATGCATTTCAGTTCAGAGAGTTGAGAATCCAGCCGGAAGGGTCCTAAAAAGGAAAGTGGTGTGTGCGAGCAGAGCAGGTGAGGGTGGGTTGGGGGTGGGCAGAGCAAGTTAATGGGGTGTGAGCAGAGCAGATGAGGGTTGGTTGGGTGAGCCGAACAACTGGGGTGGGGGTGAGCAGAGCATTGGGTAGGCAGACTAGGGAGGATGGAGGGTTAGTAGAGTACCAGGGACTGGGGGGTGGGCAGTGCCAATGATTGGGGGTTGGGCAGAGCAGGTGAGGGTGGGGGCTAGGCAGAGCATTTCTTGTTGTTCTTCTTCACCCCTCTCTCATCCCCTCTCCCCTGTCCCACAGGAGTTCCCAATGCCCCACCACCCCAAATTTTCTGGCCACACCCCTGCTCTATTCCCCCCCTTAAACATTTGAAATGTGGAATTTCACAGAAGCACAATTTCAATAACACTGTCCTCACACTGGACCCCATTTCCCAGCAGCCTCCTCCAGCAATCCCATTGGCCACCAGCTGCTGCCATTCTGCCAGGAGTTTGAAGCACTAATTCCCATCAGTGTTTATGCGCATGCTTGGAGAGACGGATGATTTTTTAAAAGCTGCCCAACTGCCAGGGCTCTTTTTGTAGAAAAAGTGCAGCAGGAACTCATTAGCATAATATGCCACACCCAATAGCAGAAACTCATTAGCATATTAGGCCACACCCCTGACAGCACAGCTCATTGGCATATTAGGCCACACCCCTATGTTACCAGAAGTGAAGTCATCGCCTCACACACAGCAACATTGTACCTGATGCATTCCCACACCAAATACTCTCCTCTGGGGTTACCATATTTTGAAAAGCAAAAAAGAGGACATATCTCCTGACTGACTACTTCGAACAAGGGATCAGTATGGCAGATCTCATTTTAAATACCCTACTATTTAAGCTGTGATCATTGCTACTCACAAGGAATATTCCTTATCTTCCTACCCCAAAAGAGCACTTTCATCCATGTTTTAAGAGCTTAAAAATGGAGAGCCACCTCCACACCACACAGGGAGACAAATTTACAGAGAAAGCCCTGGCCCTAGTCTCATAAGAACATGAGAGAAGCCATGTTGGATCAGGCCAGTGGCCCTTCCAGTCCAACACTCTGTGTCACACAGTGGCCAAAACCCAGGGGCCATAAGGAGGTCCATCAGTGGGGCTAGAACTCCAGAAGGCCTCCCACTCATGGGCGTCAACTACGGGGGGGCTCGAGGGCTCGAGCCTCCCCCGAAATTTCCCGGGGGGGCTCAGCCACCCCCGGCAAAAGGGAGCGCCCGCCGCCGGTGGCCAGTCAGCCGGCCAGCTGGCCGTCGCCGCTTCTCCTTCCCCTCCCTTCCCCTCCCTTCCCCTCCGCCTCTCCTGCCCTCCTGCCTCCCTGGGGTGGGGGGGGGAGAGAGGCGGCAGGGAGTGACCCGCACCAGGCCTCGGTGAGCCTGCCGCCGCCGCCAGGCTGTGGCAACCCCGAGCGCAGCAAGCAGGGCCAGGACAGAGGCGAGGAACCAGCCGGGCCGGGCCTTGGGCAGAGAGAGGAGGCCGAAGTCTCCCATGCTGGCCTCCGCAGCTGCAGCCACAACAAGCCTGCAGAAGGCGCGCTGGGCGGGAGGGGGGCGTTACAATAATAGCAGCAGCAGGCGGCTCCCTCGTGGTGGGGACGGGCTTTCGGGCACCCTTTCATTGCTGGGCAGGCGCTACCTTCCCCACTTTCCTCCGCGGAAGCGCCGGGCGGAATGTTCCACGTGGGTTGCCGGCAGAGGGCGATGTCAGAGAGGGCGGGTGAGTTACGTACGGCTCAAGCTGGACCAGATCCAGGAATGTAGGGCAGCAACTTTTATTTAACTCCAGTTCAAATGTCAAGACGAGATTTCAAAGTTCTCGTAACTCTTCAGGCCGGGTACTCGCCGGGGACATGCTCCCGCAGCTTCGCACGCGCGGCAGTCAGCCGGCCAGCTGGCTGCCGCCGCCGCAACTGTGCCCCGAGCCTGCCTCCCTGGGGCCGGGGGGGGGAGGAGCGGCGGGGACATGATCCCGTGCGCGCGCGCGTGAAGCGCGCGCGCACGAGACAGCCCCCGCCCCCCCTGGGGATTTACAAACTCTACGCCCCTGCTCCCACTGTTGCCCCGCCAAGCACCAAGAAGACAGAGCATCACTGCCCCAGACATAAGAACATAAGAGAAACCATGCTGGATCAGGCCAGTGGCCCATCCAGTCCAATACTCTGTGCCACACAGTGGCCAAAAATACCAGGTGCCCTCAGGAGGTCCAGCAGTGGGGGCAGGACACTAGAAGCCCTCCCACTATTGCCCCCCCCAAGGACCAAGAATACAGAGCATCACTTACCCCAGACTGAGAGTTCCTATCTATACCTTGTGGCTAGCAGCCACTGATGGACCTCTGCTCCATATGTTTACCAAGGAACAATGGGGTTGCTGTGCAGCAGAAGGCAATGACAAACAACTTCTGCTCTCTTCAGCTCTTGTCTGGAATGTCCCATGGATGAGGGCTGCCATGAGTCAGTTGTGACTCAATAGCATCTTCTTCTTCTTCATGGTAAATGGCAGTCTGATTGGCATAATAGCCAAGCATTTCTGCCAAGATAATAGACATGGCAGCCCAACACTTGCCCTTCTGGTGATACAGTGCTGTAAACAAAGGCACAAATCAGTAGCTTCAAATAAAATCAGCAATTTCCTCTCATTTATTTCAAGTTGAGAGATGTGCAGTCCAAGCGTATACAGAGTTAAGATATCCTTTTGAACAGGCTTAAGCGTGCCTAAAATTAAAGGACTTTCAATGCGTTTAATTTTTATCTGAATCATGCTGTGCTGGTGGAGGTATTTTTTTAAACTACACTGCATTGTTTTAGTAATAGTGCAATGTTTGGGCCTTTATGAATTTTAATATTAAAAAGAAAGAAAGAGGGAGGGAAGGAAGGAAGGAAAGAAGGAAGGAAAGAGAGAGGAAGGGAGAGAGGGAAGGAAGGGGAGAGAGAGAGAGAGAGAGAAGGAAAGAGAGAGGGGGGAGGGAAAGAAAGAAAGAGAGAGAGGGAAGAAAGAATGATTTCCCATGAGGTGCTTCTCTGCTGTCGCTCTTCCCTTTCTCCCGATCACGTGCTTCAGTTTCCCACTCATTGCCGCACACCGCATTTTGACCCACGGCTTTGCCTGATTTTCCCCATGGCTTTCTGGATCCTGTTTTTTGAGGATCTAGAAGCTGCAGGGGAAATCAGGCAAAGCTGTGGGTCAAAATGCAGTGCGCAGCAAAGAGTGGGAAATTGAAGCATGCAATCGGGGGAAAGGGAAGAGCGATGGTGGAGCAGTGCCTCAAGAAGGAAAGAGGTGAGGCAAGGCGGGAAGCAGGTGCTGCCTGCTCTGCAGACAAACAGAAACAGCCTCGCTCACATCAAGACCAGCTGCTGCTGAACCGCCCGCACTCACTCGCTTACCACCGCTACCTTGTTCCTGGTTGCTGTCTTCTGCCACCGCTGCTATCTGCGTCCCCTCCACAATATGTTGTTAGCTGCCCTGAGCCTGCCGTATGGCGAGGAGGGCGGGATATAAATCACATGAAATAAATAAATAAATAAATAAAATAAGGGGGAGGAGGCGGCATGCCAGGGGACTCCCAGCAGCCAGGCCGCTGATCGCCATCGCCACTGGTCCACCCTTGCTCTCTTCTTGGCGGGCAAGGCAGCCCACCAACACCCGTCATGTGGCTCTCCACTGCTGCCCCCGCACTTGCAGGAACTGCCGAACAGAGCACAGCCGGGCTTCACTCTTCTTCTTCTTCTTCAGGGCTTTTGGCGAGAGAGGGGTGGGGACGGGAGGAGCGGGCTCGGAAGGCAGCCAGAACGCCGTTTCGGTGTGTTCTGCCCCAAAAATAGCCCTGCTGACTGCCCCATTCCCTGGCTGCTGCATATGATTGATCAAGGACAGGGTGAAAGCACAGTGAGGAGGGTTAAGAACATAAGAGCATAAGAAGCCAATGTTGGATCAGGCCAGTGGCCCATCCAGTCCAACACTCTGTCACACAGTGGCCAAAAACACCAGGTGCCCTCAGAAGGTCCAGCAGTGGGGCCAGGACACTAGAAGCCCTCCCACTGTTGCCCCCCCAAGCACCAAGAATACAGAGCATCACTTGCCCCAGACTGAGAGTTCCTATCTATACCTTGTGGCTAATAGCCACTGATGGACTTCTGCTCCATATGTTTATCTAATTCCCTCTTGAAGCTGTCCATACTTGTAGCCGCCACCACCTCCTGTGGCAGTGAATTCCACATGTTAATCACTCTTTGGGTGAAGAAGTACTTCCTTTTATCTCTTCTAACCTGACTGCTCAGCAGTTTCATGGAGTGCCCACGAGTTCTTGTATTATGAGAAAGGGAGAAAAGGACTTCTTTCTCTACCTGCTTTATCCCATGCATAATTTTATAAACCTCTATCATGTCACCCCTCAGCCATCGTTTCTCCAAGGTAAAGAGCCCCAAGTGCTTCAACCTTTCTTCATAGGGAAAGTGTTCCAACCTTTTTATCATTCTAGTTGCCCTTTTCTGCACTTTTTCCAATGCTATTATATTTTTTTTTGAGGTGTGGTGACCAGAACTGTACACAGTACTCTAAATGAGGTTGCACCATTGATTTATACAGGGGCATTATGATACTGGCTGATTTGTTTTCTGTTCCCTTCCTAATAACCCCCAGCATAGTGTTGGCCTTTTTCAGTGCAGTCGCACACTGTCTCGACATTTTCATTGAGTTATCTACTACGACTCCAAGATCTCTCTCTTGGTCAATCTCCACCAGTTTGGACCCCATCAACGTGTATTTATAGTTAGGATTTTTGGCTCCAGTGTGCATCACTTTGCACTTGGCCACATTAAACCCCATTTGCCATGTTGATGCCCACTCGCCCATCCTCGACAGATCCCTTTGGAGTGCCTCACAATCCTCCCTGGTTCTCACCACCCTGAACAACTTTGTGTCATCTGCAAATTTAGCCACTTCACTGCTTACTCCCAAGTCCAAATCATTAATAAACAAGTCAAAAAGCATCGGACCGAGTACTGATCCCTGCGGTACCCCACTGCTTACCTCCCTCCAGTCTCAGTGAGGCTGATAAAAGGGAACATAGGCTGTGGCAAATAAAATGCAAGTCTGTGATCAGGCAGGCAAAAAGTGAATATGAGAAGCATATTGCAAATAACATAAAGACCAACAATAAAACTTTCTTCAAATACATTAGGAGTAGGAAACCAGCCAGGGAGGCAGTGGGGCCCTTGGATGACCAAGGGGTAAAAGGAGTACTGAAGGATGAGAGGGAAATGGCTGAGAAGCTGAATGCATTTTTTGCCTCTGTCTTCACTGTAGAAGATGAGAAGTGCTTGCCCACTCCAGAACCGCTGATTTCGGGAGGGGGGTTGAAAGACCTGAGTCAGATTGAGGTGACGAGAGAGGAGGTCCTACGACTGATAGACAACTTAAAAACAAATAAATCACTGGGCCCGGATGGCATCCATCCGAGAGTTCTGAGAGAACTCACATCTGAACTTGTGGATCTCCTGACAAAAATATGTAATCTTTCCTTAAAATCTGCCTCCATTCCTGAGTATTGGAAGGTAGCGAATGTCACTCCTATCTTTAAAAAGGGTTCCAGAGGAGATCCAGGAAATTACAGGCCAGTCAGTCTGATGTCGATACCGGGTAAGTTGGTGGAAACTGTTATTAAGGAAAAAATTAGTAGGCACATTGATGAACGAAATCTCTTGAGGAAGACTCAGCATGGGTTCTGTAAGGGAAGATCTTGTCTCACTAACCTGTTAGTGTTCTTTGAGGGAGTAAACAAACATGTGGACAAGGGGGACCCAATAGATGTTAAGGGTTAAGGGGTCAATCTGATCAAAACTCTCAGTTACAAAAAAACCTGGATGAATTAGAACTGGTGCCATACTGGATCAAATTGCCCATCTGACTGCAACCAATGTCTCATTGCAGAGACTGAACATAACCAGTATTGCCTAGGAACTAGCTTTGCCCTTTCTTTCTTCATATGCTAAATCTGAGAACCAATTTTTGTCAGAACCGAGTTTTGTGGTAATTGGTAAGGGTAAAGGTAAAGGTTTCCCGTGCTTGAAAGCCAGTCAAATCCGACTCTAGGGATGCGGTGCTCATCTGTTTCCAAGCCGAAGAGCCAGTGCTGTCCAAAGATGTTTCCGTGGTCATGTTGCTGGCATGTCTAGATACCAAGGTGCACGGAACGCTGTTACCTTCCCGCTGAAGTGGTACCTATTTATCTACTTGCAATTTCTTGCTTTCGAATGGCTAGGCTGGCAGGTGCTGGGACCAGAGACGGGAGCTCACTTGGTCATGCAGCACTTGGGTCTCGAACTGCTGAACTACCGGTCTGCAGTTCAGTTTCTTAACCACTTGAGCCCCTGCAACCCCTGCTGTGTTAATACAGAACCTCAAACAACCTTGAAGTCTCTTTTTCTAACTCACTAAAGGAAAGCTACACCTTATACTACTTGCAAACCCTGCATGTTTGGGAACCATGTTGTTTTCTTTTCTTCTCAATTTATGTTTTGCCAACAGCATCTTTGAAGAACTTCTTCCTCTAGTAATCATATACAGAGATTAGGATGATGGAAGGAAGAGGGTTTGGTGGGGCAGGGCTGTTGAAAGCACTGCTTGGGCAGCAGCTAAATATTTACATTTTACAAACCATTCAGTTGGGCTCTTAGGGAAATGTCAGGGTATGGAACAGTGCCTTTGAGACAGCACACAGTGTCTATTAGCACTGTAGATCTGTCCTGCCTTTTTTCAGGGCAGCTTTTATGAAGTTTGACAAATGTTTGTACGCTCCTGTACATATCTGCTTTTAAATTATGGCACTGCCTACTTTGTATTGCTAGAAGTCTGCAAGACTCTTTTTTGGTTCTTATTTTGTGGGGAACTGTTTCCCCACAAAAAAGATAGAATCTGGTGGGTAGCCATGTTGGTCTGAAGCAGCAGAACAAAGTTTGAGTCCAGTGGCACCTTTAAGACCAACTAAGTTTTATTCAAGGTATAAGCTTTTGCATGCATGCACACTTCATTGTATCTGAAATTTCATTGTATCTGAAGAAGTGTGCGTGCACACAAAAGCTTAAACCTTGAATAAAACTTTGTTGGTCTTTGTTCCGTTTCCCCCACAAAGTCATCCATTCTAGTTTGATTAATACTGGAGCAAGTAGCATCCTTCAGTTTCCATCGAATGACTGTTATCACAGACTAGAGTGCCCAAGGGAAAAGCTGAGGTATGCTTTAACTTTCCTCTTTCCTTGAAGAGAGTGATAGCCACTAGTATTCTAAACTTACTTATGGATGTTCTCTTACAGTTTACAACTGCAGTGTTTTCATAATTACTAAGAGTATCTGATATATATATAAAAGCCCAGTGTATTGGCCCTTTCTGGCTCTCCCATTTGCTGTGCCCTGCGCTCAATCAGCCATTGGTCCATCAACTGCCACTCAAGTGTACTCATTGGCTGGGTGCTGGGTCTGTCCCTCTCCCCTGCCCACTGCCAGCTTGGCCATTTCCTTTGGTTCTGTCAGTAAAAAGGCGGGGGGAGGAGGCCCTTTCCAGGCCTACTTTGGCCTTTGTGGGGAGCAAATTGGGGCCGGTCCTGACTAGGGTTGCCAGCTCCTGGTTGAGAAATTCCTGGAGATTTTGTGGTGGAGTCTACGGAAGCCAGAGTTGGGGAGGGGAGAGGCCTCAGCTGAATAGAATGCCATAGAGTTCACCCTCCAAAGCATTTGTTTTCTCCAGGGGGAGAGAGAGACCTGTTGTCTGGAGTTCAGTTGTGATACCAGGTGACACCACAGCCAGTGTGGCATAGCAGTTAGTGCTTCAGACCAGGGTCTGCCAGACTCAGGTTCTTGCTGTGGAAGCTGAGTGGGTGATTTTGGACCAGTCACAGACTTTCAGCCTAACCTACCTCACAGGGTTGTTGTGCAGATCAAAAGGGGGAGAGGAGAATGATGTGAGCTGCTTTGGTCCCTACTGTGGAGAAAGACTATACTCTTCCTAGGTAGAGGCTGCAGGGAGTGGGGAGGAGATGGAAAGCTGAAGTCAGAAGGGCAGATAAAAGTAGGTTGATAGTTGTCTGGGAAGGAGATAGGGTTGACAACTCCAGGTTGGGAAATTCCTGGAGATTTGAGGGGTAGAGCCTGGAGACGGTGGGGTTTGAGAAGGGGTGGGACCTCAGACGGGTACAATGCCATAGATTTCACCCTTCAAACCAGCCATTTCCTCCTGGGGAACCGTTGTTGCCAATCTCCAAGTGATGGCTGGAGATCACTCAGAATTACAACTGTTCTTCAGGTAGCAGAGATCAGTTCCACTGGAGAAAACGGTGGACTCTGTGTCATTATACCTTGCTGAGGTCACCACAGCAAATTGACCCTGAGTGCCCAAGGCCTTGGCACTCTCCCAGAGCCTCTTTCTAGAGCCCGTTGTATTTATTTCCACAACAGGCCTTATTCCTAGTCTTTCATAACTACTGAGAGTATTACTGAGAGTGTACTTTAACATGTGTTAGTCGCTGTGGCTGGGTGAACAGAAGTATCACTAAAGTATATGCACTTAATAATCCGCACTAAGGGATCATGAAAATGTGCCCTAAGTCATTGAAATTTTTCTTCTGAAGGATGTTCTAGTTCCAGTGCAGCATAGTTAGCTGATAGTGTTTATATCATTTTGGGCCTGGCTGCCTGCAATCATCTATCAATACCAGATGTTTTTCTCTCCCTATCATTTTTCTGTCCATATCTTTCTAATACCTGGAAAGCTGCACTAAGAACAGCTGATGCTTGCCAGTCTATATGATTGCCGTCTGCTGGCTGTTAACTACAGCTACTGGCCTGGCCCAGGTGTTATTGTATATGGATACTGGGCTGGTAAGCACTGGATGTTAGTAGTGATGCTGGACTGGACTGCCTAGAGGGTGAATGTTATTGCCTTTCAGGGTTTGTGGGGCAACAAGCAGCCATATTAACCATGGAGGTATTTGGCAGTTACAGAAATGCTAAGAGATTAACAGTGCAATCCTAAACCCAGTTATACCCTTCTAAGCCCTTGATTTCAACTGTAAATACCTTAGTTATGGCTTTGTTCTCCAGTTAACAATGAGCAGCTAAAAATATCTGACTTCATTTTGCTCTCTGAAGTGCTCTATTAAACTTGCAGTTTTTGGTTTGCCAGATACACAGCCAAATAATTTCACATTTTTGCCAAAAATATTTCATAAAACATGTAATGAGGATAAAACATACTGTTCTGGAAGTTGGAGTTTTGCTGTGCATTCTGTCATCACAGTCAGAGGTGCCTGCTACCACCAAGCCCCAGCACCCATAGACAGACAGACAGACAGACAGACAGACAGACAGGCCCACCACTTCTGCAGTGACTCAAGATGCTAGACCCCATCTGGTCATGGCTGAGCATATGGGAACTCACCCAACTGTTCATGTCTGTAAACCCAGAATCTATCCCTCATCAAGATCATAAATGAAATCCACTGTACGGAGCTCATGTATCCATTCCCTTCCAAGATTAGGTGATTGATCCATTGGTTCACTCCCTTCATCCTGAATAGTGCGTACCTAATTCCAAACCGGCTTTGTCTCCTTCTATGCAATCATTTTCTGTAAACCACTCTGTTATCTGAAATCTCTCTGACTTCGGCAGATAAAATGTGTCTGTAAGGCTTTGGGAGGAAAGTGCTTGTGGTCTGAAAGAACAATGTCTGCATCGCAGTAATCACTCAGTGGGGACTCTATTTCTTTAAAACATTTCTATACCACCTTTCCACCCAATTCAGGGTCTCCCAAGTCAGCAAACATTAAGACATTAAAACATTTAAAACATTAAAAAGTATTTTATACACACACACACACACACATCATATAAATATATGAACACACAAATGCAAAACGCTTCACCAGCAAATCCTCCCTGAGAATGACCAATAGGTCAGTATTGGGATTTCCAGTGTGTGAAGGGGAGTTGAGGCTGAAGAAGGTGCTTACTTAACCAGGGGTCTGTGCCTAAATAGCAAATTTGAATATACAAATCTGTAGCATTGCTGCAGCAGAGCTCTGCTGCTGCACATCTGGCCTGCAGGCGTTTGTTCTGTCTGTGCTCTTCTCAGGTCACAACTACCCATGCATCTGCTTTTGATTAGACTAGGGCTGCCAAGTCAGCCCGGGGGGCGGGGGATCCCCCGCTACAGGGGTTCCCGATCCGCCGGCCAGCATTCGGCCGGCGGGGGAAACCCCGCCCCTGAAGTCGTCCAGCCTGGACGACTTCCCACACGTAATGACGTCACTCGGAAGTGACGCCATCACGTTGGGGGCATTGCCAGGGCGATGCTCTGGCAATCGCCCCAAAACTCTATGATACCATAGAGTTTTGGGGCGATTGCCAGAGCGTCGCCCTGACAACGCCCCCAATGTGCTGACATCACTTCCGGTGAAGCTCCCAGCTGACAGAGGACTTCCCCCCGCTGGTAAGTTCGCCAGACTTGGCAACCCTAGATTAGACATAGGCTGTTTAAAAAAACAAACAAACTGTGGCCTAGTAAGCCATGATTCTAAGGCTTGTGAACCCCAAGTCCACATTCTTGAGTCAAAATACTGGCTTGGTTCAGGCATAATGCAGAACCATGGTTTATTTTAATCTTGGGTTGGCTTGATAAATCCTGGTTTCATTACCTCTGCTGAGTCCCCCACCTTGCTTGCAGAGGCCCAGCTAGTATCCCAGCCAACATAATGAGGAGGACATCTGCCAAGGAACAAGCTGAGATAACTGCATTTATGCATCACATTAAAACATAGCAGCTTCAAATCCTAATTTGATGTAAACTGTAGTTAGTGGAGTGACCTCCATTCAGATGACCGCAGTAGCCATAGCTGGAGTAATTGAACCATGCTTTTTGTGTGACAGCTTAACTAAACATGCCGCAGCTCCCTCAGGCACTTTCAGTACTGTATGGCAAAGAGGGTTTTGGAGTAGTTTCCCATAATTTCCTTATTCTATTTTTGCCTCCCCTGTGACATCCTTGATCCATTTCCAACACTGTATACTAAAGGAGTCTTGGAGTTGCATCTATAATCGCATCTATATTGCTTAGAAAGTCAAGGTGCCAAACTTCTGTAGTTGCAGAACAGAATGTGTCAAGTGATTTATGCCCTTCAACATATTTTCAGAATGTACCTGTTTTATTTCTTGGTTTTGCTGTCTACTTCTAAAAGCTACACTGCAAGTTGTAAGAGGACCTGGAAGTGGTCCCCTCCTACCCGACCTGCTCTCTTTTGCATCTGGACATATAGGTTGCAGTAAAGAAGTTTGCCTGCCCACCCCTTGAATGAAACACAGCACAAGTTATGGGTTAAACTGGGAACTTTATTTACACATAAGCTGATCTGCAGCACTTTAAGTACCGCATTACAGCATGGGTTGTATTGCACTTGCAAAGCAAGCTCCCAGGGCAAAACCACCCTGGCTCAAAGCCAGATCTGAAATCTTTACTTGGGACAAAAAGAGGGGGGGAGGGGAACTGAACCTAAAACTAGGATCCAGAACCTGAAAAGGTTAGTCAAGTAGAATAGCGGGCCAACAATAAAAGCTTAATATATAGTGTATAAAAAGATACATGTGTTTATTCAGGGGTCATTTCATAGAAAAAGAGGTGCAGGAGCTCATTAGCATAACTCATTAGCATAGCTTATTTGCATATGTGGCACCACCGGACATCACCAAAAGTATGTCAGAAGGCAAGAAAGAAAGGAGAGAGAGAGAGGGAGGGAGGAAGGAAGGAA
This sequence comes from Lepidodactylus listeri, assembly GCA_029233225.1. Taxonomy (NCBI): domain Eukaryota; kingdom Metazoa; phylum Chordata; class Lepidosauria; order Squamata; family Gekkonidae; genus Lepidodactylus; species Lepidodactylus listeri. The sequence continues at coordinate 12,720,475 of JARCFY010000015.1, read as the reverse complement.
GGAAGGAAGAAAGAAAGAGCTGGCAGAGAGGGGACAGCTACTAATCCAAGTCACAGAAATACCACTATTCTGGGAGGATAGCGTCAGTGGTGACTGAAGCCTTCAGAAGGCTGGTCGGAGGGACAAGGACCTTTCCAGGGGACGGGGTCATTTTGCTGCAGCCATGACACAAGCAGGCATTCCCCCACGGGGGCGGGGGGGGGGGCTGGCATCAACTCCCGGAGCTGCGCTCCCCTGAGCTCCTGCTCGAAATGTCCCCTGTGTTTATTAACAAAGAATTTAAAAATATATAGGGGCCCAATCACACCTCATGTAAAAATAACTGATAATATATAATTGTAAGGACTATATTTTTAAACATTCCACTATGTACAGTTTGACATAATTCACAAATGTTGATGAAAAATTATTGTTGTTATTTATAATAACTTTCTTATAATAAAAGTTACTTTTTTAAAAAAGGGCTAAACTTCTCAAAGGCTGCATAAGAAATTGAATACCCCATGGGGAAGGCCAGGTCATCATAAACCTGGCTGCCAAAGATGAAGCCCAACAACTCGAAGTCACTGTGATGAATTGGCATTAAATGAAAAGGTGACTTAATATCACACTTCCCCAACAATGTGCCCCCTCTCGCAACAGGCCACCATCACTACTGTGCTGTTAAAAGATCAACAGCACACTGTGGCCAGGTCGCCTGGGATCCCATTATTCACTGAGCTCCAACGCAGGTAGAGTAAGTGATGAGTCAGCTGATATTCCCCCTGGGACTTCGTTGGCACCACCCTCAGTGGGGAGATGTGCAGTGTAGGCATGGCCAACGTTTTAAAGGGTCCTGCCACCCTACTCACCCATACCTCCTTACTGTGAGATTGTCCCAAAAAGATGCAGTCTGCAACAAGTCTTCTTAACCAGAAAGTCCTTTATTTGCAAAGAGGTTCTTACTGGAATGGTTACACTTTTCCTGTTAGTAAGGACTTTATTGTAAACAAACAGTTAGTATTATACTAAGCAACCGGAATCCCCCTCCCTGCAACTACACCAATCATAAAACATAAAAAGTTCTTCCAGCCCCCTGAACAAGTTTTACACGGAAATGGCGGTGAGAAGTATTGGAGTCGGGAGTCCATGGAACAGTGAAACAGCTAGATATTTATTGCTGGTCCGGATGAAGCATACAGCCCAGGGCTCCGAGCCCTCCTTTTATGCTGGTCAGGGACAATCCCCTGACCTCGCCCAACTGGCCTGATAGGCTATTAGAAGTCTATTTACATCTCATAGGTTCCCTGGGAGAAACCTAGGTACATGATTGGTGGCCGGTTCGAATCCACCTGGCCTTTGTTCTACCTGGCTGAAGCTCAGGTAGTTTCTTGGCCATGTGCTCTGGCCACATGGCGGTCGCCATTACTGGAGCCCATGGCGACTGCATGGTCAATACATAACAGGCGGCAAACAGGTTATTGTGCTTTTTGTTCCCATGGAACTTGTACTAAATGTTTTCGAGAGCAGCTGCAAAAAGAATAACATGGTAGGAGAGGATTTATCCCAGACCTTGAGCAAGCTGGGAGCAAAGCAGGCAAGTTGGGAGCGTAGCAGGAAAAAGGGGGTTGTGATAAGAAAGCCAGACATTCCAGCGGGTGGGGTCACTGGTCGAGTCCCAACCCCCGGGCAGGAGATGGCAGCGTAGCTGACACTTACCTATTTTTTGTTGCACAGTGTGTTCCAGCCCCACCATGGACTTCAGATGCCTAGCCATGCTATGCCTCCTCTCCCCCTCAAAAGAAATTCAAAACCCCACCCAGAGCCCCTCTTCCAGGTATGCTACCTCCTCCCTTCAGGGGTTCCTCCACAGTCATTCCTGTAGCACCTCAAGCTTGACTGGGCTGTATGCCCTTCCCAGAGTGCCTTCCCACTTGCCCTTCTGGTGCCCCCAGCCTCCCCTCCAGCAGGCTGTCCTCCGGTGCCCTTCCCACAGGAGGATGTGGAGTGCATGCCCCTACATGTGCTTTAATTGTGCCTGAACTTGCACAGCTTCCATGAGCACCTCCTCAAGGCATTGAAGTCCCAACAGACAAGGAGGGGTTGAACTCACTGCTTACTGACAGCTCCTCATCCTGCTTCAATGTGTAACCGTGCCACCAGGTGCCCACTGTCTGCATACCTTCCTGAAATGGCCTCTGTGGGGCCCATGCATTGAGACCAGAGCTGCTGATGCTCCCAGTCCCAAGGCAACGAGGAGTCCAGAGCCACCTGCAAGTGGAATATCTCATAATGCAGCCAAGTGGCCCTGGAGTATTCCTCATATGCCCTGTGAATGAGGTCCTAATATTTCACAAATGCTGGACCCTGGCCTGGTTGGACCTGCATCACCACCACCCCATGTAAATGGTGTAGGCCGACTCAAGAAAATTAAATGCATGCAGACTGACAAGAACTTTAACAAAAGTTCTTGTCAATCTGCATGCACTTAATTTTCTTGAGTTCACTGGGGTCATCCCTCACCCCCATCTTCAACTCCACACCCCGGAAGAGGAGCATGAACATATCCACATAGTCACCCCTCCAAATCTTAATCTTTGTTGCCCGGAGCAGGTGATTCCCCCAGGGGGAGATATCTCTCCATATAGGCATGGAGGAGGTCCATGACCAGGTTATGTGGTGTCCCATCCCACCAAGGGGGTCTGGCCGGCTGAAGCATGGCACGTAGCCCCTCCACACTTGCTTCACAGTATTTTGTCCCCACACCACAGGTTGTGGGACAGTGGGCCACAGGGCAGGGGTAGGTATCCACCTCATCTTTGGACTCTTCTAGCTGGGCCAACGGAGCATCAAGCTCCTGCAACATCTTATTATGGTCTGCCGACCTAGTATGCTTAGCCGGGGCGAATGCACCCAATGTGCCAGTCTCATTATGCTTCCATCCAGGGGTCATTTCGTAGAAAAAGTGGTGCAGGAGCTCATTAGCATAGCTCATTTGCACAACTCATTTGCATATACCACACCCCCTAACATACCAGAAGTGTGTCAGAAGGCAACACCCACCCCTCAGGCTCCACTCCGCAGGTGAGTGAAACTGACCTGCTCTTCCTCCATTCCCTTCCCCATCCAATACTTTGTGCAATAAAAATAAGCGTAAAGAACACACCCTAATTCTCTTCCTGCTCCCTTGAAACCACCAGGTTTCAAGTAGACTTGAGATACCCAGGACATGTGCACCACCCATCCCTTCCCCTTCCCCTCCCCACAACAAGACACCCTGTGAGGTAGGTGGGGCTGAGAAAGGTCTTTTGAGAACTGCTCATGAGAGAACAGCTCTGAGAGAACTTGTGACTGGCCCAAGGTCACACCAGCAGCTGCATGTGGAGGAGTGGGGAATCAACCCGGTTCTCCCAGATTAGAGTCCAACTCCTGACCACTACGCCAAACTGATGAGGTGGAAGCTGCTGAAGGGTTGGTGAAATTTCTCCAGTACTTATGTGCCATGTGCCCAGATAAAAAATGGTATACTTAGAAAATTTATATGCCAGCTTGAGCAAGTCTCTGGGAAAGCAGCACACAGTCATAAAAGGAACAATGATAAAATTATCAATATTAAAACAAAACATTAAAGACAAGACCCTAGCAGGGCTTTCCCCGGGGCGCTGTGCCTCTGCACTGCTCGGGGAAGCCGAGGAGGGGGCGGGGCTTGGTCATGTGCCCGCCCCCTGGGCTCCTCACTCCTGGAGCTGCACTCCTGTGCGCTCCTGCTCCAACGGGCCCCTGCTTCCATCTCTTCACCTTGAGCCTCTCCGTGGTCTTGATCTTCACTGCCAAATCCCGGATGGAGGGGCCATCCTTGTCCTCTGAGGACAAGATAGAAGTGGCACCCGCTTGGGCGCCCTCCTGGCCAGACCCCCTTTCTTCTGTGTAGCCTTCTTGGCCAGCATACTGGGCCCACCAGAAAAGGAGAAGAAAATAAGTTGTTGTTATACCCCTGTCTTCCCCACCTATAGGATCCTGGAGTGCTCACAACCACCTCCCCCAAAATTGGCACCCTGTGAGGTTGGTGGTGGGGCCACGCGAGCTATGAGAAGGTGAGACTGGCCCAAGGTCGCCTGGCTGGCTGCCCAGGGCACAGCAAGAAATCAAAATACCTGTTCTTCTGGCCTGGGTCCATCAATAGGAACCTCCAGCCCCCACCCCAAATGTCCTCCCCTTGAGGGTACCTGAGCCATCCCCAATAACCCCCCTCCCTTTAGTGAAATACGTTGCTCCTAGTGTGGCCTGCCGGCTGAGGCGAGGAGGGGAACACTGACAGCCACAATACCTAGCCACCGGCAGGGGCGGGCAAGTGTGATGAACCCTGATAAACCACACCGAGCAGCAAGGAGCCCAGCTGCGGTGATCTGCCAGCCTGTTTAAGCACCCAACCAGGCCCGGTGTGTGTGTGTTCAGATGAGCCCCCACTTCCTGGCAGCTGACCAACTCCATGGAGCTGACCACTGTCTTCCTAACAGCTGACCACTGGAGCTCAGTGCCTTTAACTCAACAGGGGAATATAATGGCTGGCTGTTCCACAGCCGCCGGCCTTACAGGCCCAGTAACCATCCAGTGGCCCCACAGTCCACCCAGGAGGCCCTCGCCACACCCTCCAAGCCTGGGTCCCACTGAACTTTGCCTGCTTGAGCAGGTGTGAGGCTTCTGCACTAACAGCAAAAGATCAGACCTTTGTTGATGAAGCAAAGTTCTTTATTGTTCTTAATACTGCATGACAGGTTCTCGAATGTTTGTTAGAGATACCAGGTAGAAAACAGTCAGAGCTAATATACCCTCCCGTTCGGTTGAACCCCAACATGAAACCAATCAGATTTGGAATAGAAAACGCGGGAGAAGGGATCGGGCCGTTTGGATTCCCACAGGAAGGTGAAGTGCGAAAGTTATAAAAATTCGCCTCTTGATCTGGGTGACCCAGATGTGTGAAACTCCCTGCATAACAAAACGGCTCTGGTGGGAATAACAGACCTTCAAGGTTCTCACAATAAGATAAGACATTCTCTGGCCCGGGAAAAAGGGAGGAGGGATGCATGGGAGGGAAGGCCATTTGTTCTTAGTGACGTGCAAGAATGTAGGGTCGCCATTCTCCCGACCGAAAATGGTTACATTGTCCAGAACTCTTAAAAGCAATACATCTCAAGGTGATAAAACAGGGAAGGGGGGGGGAGTAGACAGAGAGGGAGGCAAGCAACAATTCACTTGATTAGAGAAAACGAAAGCAATTACAATGAAGCCTTTGTCAGGCCACCTGACAGCAGGCTCGCCACTGTCATCAGGGTTCTAGTGCCAAGAAAATGTGCCTGGGCTGGCTGCAACAGCCGGCCAGTTGGAAGCTGTGTCATATGGACCTATGGTTGGAGAACCGCACTCAGAGAGTAGTTGTCAATGGCCTTTCATCTGAATGGAGGGAGGTGTCCAGTGGGGTGCCACAGGGCTTGGTTCTGGGCCCGGTACTTTTCAGTGTTTTTATAAATGATCTGGATGAGGGTGTGTACTCATTAAATTTGCAGATGACCCCAAACTGAGAGAAGCAGCTAACACACCAGAAGATAGAGATAGAATTCAACAAGATCTGAACACACTGGAAAAGTGGGCGGATGTGAACAAGATGCAGTTTAACAAGGTTAAGATCTATATATGGGTAACAAATATGAGGAACATGCATGCTGGATGGGGGATACACTTCTGAGTAGCAGCGTGTGCGTGAACAAGACTTGGGGTACAGGTGGACCAAAAATTAAATATGAGCAGCCAGTGTGATGTGGTGACAAAAAAGGCTAATGCGATCTTGGGGTGTATCAACAGAGGCATTAACATCCAAATTGCAAGGTGTGATAATCCTGCTGTACACTGCATTGGTCAAGCCACACCTGGAGCGTTGTGTGCAGTTCTGGAGGCCTCCCTTCAAGAAGGATGTGGACAGAATGGAGCGGGTGCAGGGGAGAGCAATGAGGATGATCTGGGGGTCTGGTGATCAAGCCCTCTGAGGAAAGGCTGAAGGACATGGGAATGTTGAGTCTGCAGAAGAGGGGGATTGAGGGGGGGACATGATTGCCCTCTTTAAGTACCTGAAGGGCTGTGTCACTTAGAGGAGGGCAGGGAGCTGTTCCTGTTGGCAGCAGAGGAGAGGACTCACAGTAATGGGTTTAAATTAAGAGCAGGAAGGGACTGGCTGGATATTAAGAAAAACTTTTTTTACAGTAGAGTTGTGCAAGAGTGGAATCAGCTGCCTAGGGAGGTGGTGAGCTCCCCCTCCTCCCTGGCAGTCTTCAAGCAGTGGCTGGACAAACCCTTGTCAGGGATGCTCTAGACTGATCCTGCATTGAGCAGGGGGTTGGACTAAATGGCCTGTATGGACCCTTCCAACGCTGTGATTCTATGACTCTTCTCCTGTCCGACTGCATAGGTCCGTCCTCTTCTGAACTCACGCTGGGCTGGACTGCTAGGGGGAGGGTGAACGCCACCATACCTGGCTGGCAAGCTGGCCCCAATTGGCCAGCATTCCCACCCTTAGCCTTAACTGGCTCCCCCTACCCTTGTGATTCACACTGAGGAGGTGGGGGGTGGGCTAACACCAGCACCTGCTCCAAGGGCAGACACCCATCAACTTCATTGGGTCCTTTTGAGTTCTAGTATTGTAAAAGAGGGAGGAAAAGTTCTCTGTGTTCACTCTCTGTACCCTGTGCATAATCTTGTAAAAGGAGACTGATGTATGACCTGTTCCCTTTGTGGAGAGTGGATGCGCATCATCATCTTGTGGCAGCCCCCCCAATTTATAGAAGTAGTACAAACCCCGGGGGGGCAGAAGCAGTGCTAGAACATGAATTTTCTTACCTGATTATATCGGCTTTAATCAAGTATTGCATCTCACATTATAGATTTATGCTAAGCACAAACGGTGAGTGTACAGAACTCCCCTAGGATATGTCCTTAGTGGAAAGTGTCATGTTGGTTGATGTCTGATATCACACTTTTGTGCAGTGCAGCAGCAGTTTCCAAAATGCTATCCTGGGATCAATCAGTCTGTCTGTCTAAGGTTGCTTTCAACTGCATCTATGTGGTGAAGACTCCCCACTGTACTATCATTTCTGCAACGGAGCATCCCTGCTTTCTTTGGTCATTGTATCGCATAAATGAACTAGCACACCTTGCTTCACCTCCTCCTGCTTCTTTACTGGAGCATCATCAACAGGAGATGCAGTCTTCCTTGCCACCACAAACCCTTGCAGATAATTTGACTATTTGTTTATTTATTGGGGTTTACATTCTTACCCCATAAGCAGGCTCAGGGCGGCTCACATCAAAGACATAAAACAATAGAGAGGAAAATTTAAGATATCCATACACAGTTACAACAAAAATTAAGTCAATAAGTTAAAGCAATAGGTTAAGGATTCCAGCCGAACACTGCGGCAATTGGTGTCCTTCAGAGTACGCCAGCCCCACGCTAGGTTAAATCGAGATGGAATGAGTCAATCGCTTATTGAGCCAGTGATATAGGGTGACATGGCAGTCAGAGCAGGAGAGTTATTGACATCCGCTGCCTCAACCAGAGACCTGGCAGAACAGCTCCGTTTTACAGGCCCTGTGGAATTGCAACAAATCCCGCAGTGCCCTGATCTCAGTTGAGAGCATGTGCCACCGGTTCAGGAGCAGGTCTGAAAAAGCCCTGGCCCTGGTTGAGGCAAGACAGATGACTTTCAGGACAGGGACTACAAGGCAATGCTGGTCAGCAGAGCGCAAGGCTCTATGGGGCATATATGGGGAGAGATGGTCCCACAGGTATGCTGGTCCCTGGTCACAAAGTGCCTTAAAGGTCAACACCATAACCTTTAACCTGACCCGGTATTCATCCAGAAACCAATGCAGTTGGCGCAGCACTGACTGAATGTGCCATAGGTGTTCCAGTCAGCAGGTGTGCCACTGCATTCTGTACTAGTTGAAGATTCTGCATCAGGTTCAATGGTAGGCTCGTGTAAAGTGAAATACAGCAATCAATCCTGGAAGTAACCCTTGCATGGAACACTGTCACCAAGCCATGAGAAGAAAGTTAGGGAATTAATTGCCTGACCGGCCTAAGATTACAAAAGGCTGATCTGGCAACACTAGTGACCTGGGTCTCCATAGAAAGTGAGGTATCCAGAGTCACTCCCAGATTCCTCACCAATGTGCCAGTGGTTCCATGCCAAGGGCTGGGAGTCAGATTCCTGACACCATCCCTGTACAACTCAGGAACAGGACCTTGGTCATAGCTGGATTGAGTTTCAGCCGGGTTCGACACATGGAGAAGCTGGACAACAGTGATGATCAGCTCAACAACAATGACATACCAGCCGATGTGGCCAACTATATACACCCACTTAAGACACACCCACAGTTCTATTGGAGGGTTTGAATCTCTCACCAAAGTCCCTATTGGAGGGTTTGAATCTCCCACCAAAGTCCCAAACCCCTGACCCTTGAAGCTGGCACCAGTGGCACTCCATCGGAGGTTGGTAGTGGGATCCCTACCCCTGATCTGCTCCGACTCAGGCACAGGACCTCCGTCTTCATTGGATTCAATTTCAGTCAGCTCAGTCTAAGCCAACCAGCCATGTCCTGCAGTGCCCGGTCCAGATCTTCTGGGGTAGAGTCGGACTGATAGCCCAACAACAGATATAGCTGGGTGTCATCTGCATACTGGTGACACCCTAGCCCATGCCTCTGGGCAATCTGGGCAAGGGGGCACATATAGATGGTAAATAACATCAAGGACAACACTGCCCCTTGGGGCACTTCACAGATCAGTGGGTGCCTCTGGGACAGCTGATCCCCGAGCACCACCCTCTGTCCCCGACCTTGGAGAAAGGAGACAAGCCATTGCAAGGCGAGCCCTTGGATCCCAGTGTCGGCGAGACAGTGGGTCAGTAGCTGGTGGTTGACCATGTCGAATGCTGCTGACAGGTCTAGCAACAACAGCACTGCCATCCCACCCCAATTCAGATGCCTCTGAAGGACATCTGTGAGGGTGACCAGTGCCATCTCTGCCCTGTGACCTGGGCGGAAGCCAGACTGAAGGGGGTCTAGCGCGGAAGTGTCATCCATGAAGCCCTGCAACTGTACTGCCACCAGCCTGTTGATTAATTTGCCCAAAAAGGCTGCCCAAAAGGCTGCCCCAAAAGGGCAAATTGGAAACCGGCCGATAGTTTGCCAATTTGTCAATTGGTACCCAGTGCAATTGGCAGAGCACCGGCTGGATGTGTGCCTGCACAGATGTTGTAGTCAGCAGGCACACTGCCACATTTTGCACTAGCTGGAGTTTCTGGATCAGCCTCAAGGGTAAGCCTGAGTAGAGCGAGTTACAGTAATCAAGCCTGGAAGTGACCCTTGTGTGGGTTACTGTAGCCAGGTCCTGGTGGGAGAGGTAGGGAGCCAGCTGCCTGATCTGCCACAGATTATAAAAGGCAAACCTGGCAGCTGCAGCAACCTGGGCCTCCATGGAAAGTAAGGCATTCAAGATCACCCTCAGGCTCCTCGCCTTCTGGGTTGGCACCAACGGTGCTCTGTCCGAGGTAGGGAGCCTAATCCGCAAATCCACTCCTCCTTGGCTCAGGTACAGAACCTCTGTTGTTAGCCTGACTGCTCTCTTATTTATTAATATTTGGGGGAATATTAGCTCTTAACAATATGCAGCCGGCTTTACAGGATCTTGCCTATGTATACAGAGGTGGCGCTAAACTGAGACTTCTCAAGGACTGACACAGACTCAAGTTAAAGTATAAAAAATAAATTGTTTACTAGAAATATAATAAAAGATTTATAAACAATGTTACAGTGTTGCACTATCATTCACACGGTTATACAGAACTAGGAAAATAGGTAGGAATACAGAGACATTTGCATGAGGAGGATATTTGATGGTTTCCATTGAGGGTGATATTTACCTCTGTATGAATCAGTGGAATCCGTCTGGAAAATGAGGGGAAGAGGTCTTCAGGAAGAGGACAAAGGATTGTGGCTCTGGACCAGCAGAAAACCATGTGGCGGACCCCAGTGGTGCACCCAAGGATCCGTGAGAGAGGAAGGAGGACAGGCAAGGGACAGGAACTAGAATTGGAATGGGAACTAGCTGGAACTAACTTGTGATTCTCGGGGAGCAGCTTTTATTGGGAGGTGGTACCTGGGAGGATGGCATGATATGATGCCATCTCAAGAGAGCCTATAGATGTTCCGTTCTCTGTCTCTATCCACTAAGGGGGTGCTATTGGAGTGGTCAATATTCAGATCTACCTGATGGTCAGGGCAGGATGCTGACGTCAGCTGCATCTGGCGCCTGTCTTCTGGATCACAGGAGTGCCGGGCATGGGAACCGATTCTCAGGAAGCACCCCACTGTCTTTGCACCCAGGTGTGAAGTCCTTTGATGTAGCAAATGTAAATGAGATCTTGCAGAAGGGGGCATAAGCCTGTGTACGTGCCTGGGGTGTATACCTGTATGGAGTTGCTGGTATAAGCCTGTAACCTCATGGCTTTGTGTGTGAGAATGTCTTTGTTCTCTGTGGAACCTCCTGCCTGGAGGTGGCAACCTCAGAAAATGGTGCTCTGACCCTATAGTGTAGGCGTCTGTTCCCATCTTCCCACTGGTTACCTAGTGCACTTTCATGTCTCGCATAACTGGCATTCTCTGCTCTTATAAATCATCTGAAAAATTCATAAGAATGCTATGCAGGCTTACAATGTCTTCTCTGGATTTAGCTTCAGCTGGCTCTGTCGCAACCACCCAGCCGCAGCCTATAGTGCACTGTGCAAGCTCTCAGGGGCAGAATCCAGGTGGCTGTCCAACATCAGATAGAGCTGCGTGTCATCAGCGTACTGATGACAGCCCAGCCCAAACCCCAGCCCAACTGGGCGAGGGGGCACATGTCGATACTGAACAATATTGGTAAGGGTATCACCCCCTGCGGCACTCTACATTCTAGTGGGTGTCGGAGGGAGACCTTCTCACGTAATGCCACCCTATGTCCCTGATCATGGAGAAAGGAGGAAAACCATTGCAGGGCAGTCCCCTAGACTCCTACGTTAGCGAGGCGGTGGGTCATAAACTCATAATCAACCGTGTCAAATGCTGCTGTCAGGTCTAATAGCAGCAGTGCTGACCCACCTCGATCCAGATGTCTCCGGAGGTCATCCATGAGGGCGACTAGCATTGTTTCCATCCCATAGCCAGAGCAGAATCCAGACTTTAATGGCTCAAGGATGGAAGCATCATCCAAAAAAACTGGAGTTGTTCCTCCACTATCGTCTCAATTACCTTTCCCAGAAATGGAAAATTTGAAACTGGGTGGTAGTTGGCTTATTACTGCAGGATCTAGTGTGTGTGTTTTTTTTTTCAGGAGCGAATGTACCACTGCCTCCTTCAGTCCTGCTGGGAATGTCCCAGAAGAAAGGGATGAGTTGATAAGTCCCCACAGGTTTTAATTAGCCAGGATGGACAGGGGTCAAGGGGGCAAGTGGTAGGCCTCACAGCTGCCAGGATCTTATCACCTTCCTCTTGAGAGAGCCAGCTGAAATGGTCCAAGATTGGACCTGAAGACAGACAAGGGGTTTCCAGTTCCTTTACTGTATCAATTGTGGTTGGAAGATCCTGACAGAGTGAAAGGACTTTATCTGCGAAATAGCTCACAAAAGCCTCACAGTCAATCACCCTACTGTTTTGTCTGCCTTGCAGCAATGTAATTAACAACCGAATGGTTCTAGATAATTGGCATGAGTTCGCTGATGAATGGAGGCCACATAGAACTCATTCTTAGTGGTCTTCACTGCCATCTCATAGGCCTTCATAAACATCCTATAAGATGCTTTTGCCACTTCATCATGAGTATGCCGCCACCCTCGCTCTAGTCTTCTCAGCTCCTGCTTCATCCTCTGCAGCTCCAGGGTGTACCACAGGGCTGCTTTGGTTCGAGGGCGGAGTAGGCACCGGTATGTGTGTGTGTGTGTGTGTGATTTCGTCAATGGCCTCGAAGAGCCGGCTATGCCAGCTCATCTAACAAACCACCAGGGGACACTGGATCCCACAGAGCTTCCTGAAGCCGACCAGGGTCCATCTGGCTCCATGGGCAAGCAAAAATATGCTTGCTGCCTAAACAGGGAGGATTTGGTGTGCCCAGCCAGACCTTCAGAACCATCTGAAGTTGTCTGACCATGGAACTGTATCTACAGCCATTGGATGTACATTTATCCCTATCCCAAAAATGAGATCCAGCATGTGATTTGCTTGATGTGTGAGAGTTGATGCAAACTGGGAGAGTCCTAAGGTCTCCATGGGTGACACCAGGTCCCTGGCCTGAGAGAATGCCGCATCGTCAGCATGAAGTCTCCCAGGACTAATAGCCTGGGGTACTCCAGTGCCTAGCCCGATACTGCATCCAACACGGTCAGGTAATGCATCTGCTGATGCATTAGGCGATCGGTATACCAACCAGATAGCCAGGGTGTCTCCTTGACACCCCATGCCAGGCCAACACATTCAGTGCTAGTAATGTTTCGTGTGGGGAGTCTCTAAAGGAAAAACACTCTCAGATGAGCAATGCCACTCCCCCCGGCCCATTTGTTCAGGACTAGTGAAGGACCAAGTATCCAGGTGGGCAAGTGAGGGTCTTGCCCTCCCTCACCCAGGCCTCAGCCACCCAAGCCAGGTCTATATTTTGCTCTGTGAGCTAATCTCGGAGAACAGAGGTCTTATTATTAATAGACCTGCCATTGAACAACACCAGTGCCGGAGAGGAGTATTGACTCCTAGCCCCAATACCGACATTTTTCAGGGTGGGACGCAGGTGGGAAGGGGTCTGAGCATTACCATATCTCTGACTTCTTCCTCTCCATTTCAAGGAGTTCCACCTGGATCCACTGCTAGACCTCCCTTGCCCCTGGAACCAGAAGGGTTGGGATTAGGGCTGCCAAGTCGTACTCACCTACTGGCGGGGGGGAGTCCTTCTTCGCCCGGGAGCCTCCCTGATGCACGCGCTTTGCACGTGCGCCCAATGACGTCACCCGGAAGTGACGTCACCACGTTGGGGGCGTTGCCAGGGTGACGCTATGGCAATCGCCCCAAATGGGGCGATTGCCAGAGCGTCGCCCTGGCAACGTCTCCGACGTGGTGACGTCACTTCCAGGTGACGTCATTATGCTGGGGGAGTCGTCCAGAATGGATGACTTCGGAAGCGGGGTTCCCCCCGCCGGCCGAAGGCTGGCCGGCAGATCGGGAACCCCTATAGCGGGGGATCCCCCGCCCCCCGGGCTGACTTGGCAGCCCTAGTTGGGATGCTTCTCCCAACTTTCTGCATTTGCTCCACAGACAAGAGTATCTGCTCTAGTTAACATGGGAATGGCAAGTCTTCCCCGTCTTTGCTTCACTTGCAGATCTTTGAGACTTTTTGCAGCAGCAGTTGTGAGAAAAAAGTGTTATCGCCATTCCTCCTTCCCCCTGGTCCCTCTGAAGTGGCAGCTCCATCTAGAAAGCCAGGGAATGAATGGTTAAGGTTCCCATTGTTTCTTTCCCAAGTTTCTCTGCTGTAACCAAGTTATCTCGCGCTATCCCCACCTCAGCTCCATGCAGACATTCCAAAATAAATATCAAACCAAAGGGCAACCTTGAATTAGCTTGCAAAAAAGGAGATCATTACAAGCAGTAATTGAAGAACAGGAAAGGTAGTATTTTTTCTTTCTTTCATAGAATGGAATCTTATTATCTAAGTTAACATCTGAAGTCTGGTCCTTGGGGCTGACACGGACAAGCATCCTCTCCTATGGCAGCTCGGCTCACTCTGACCAGCAGCGGCTCTTTTGGAGCTCAGGCTGAAGTCTTTCTTGGTATTTCTTATTACAAATGCCAGAGATTGAATCTGGGTCCTTATGCGTGCAAAGCATGCACGTCGACTCAGGTTTCTCTCCTTCCGAACTGGCTGCTTTGAGCAGCAGCAGCCTTCTGGTATCTCAATAGGAGTCTCTCCCTCCTTCACAGCTAGGCACAACGGAGACCGATCACAGGAGCTGAGGCATGCCAAGCTCGGCTTGGAGGCCCCGATCACAGCTCACTTGCTTACCTCACAGCCTGCTTTCATTCGTTGTCTAACCATCATATCCCCTTAAGTGTGGCAGGTGGGCAGACTGACTAATTTACCACAAGATGTTTTGTGCACCTTTCTACATTAGGGTGGAGGGGAACTTTGGGGGCAAAGACAAAAGCATCTACAACAAACAAGGGCCAGTAGGGCTGCCCTACTGCCCTATAGGGGTTCCCGATCCGCCGGCCGGCATTCAGTCGGCGGGGGGAACCCCACCCCCGAAGTCATCCAGCCTGGACAACTTCCCCAGCGTAGTGACGTCACCACGTTAGAGACGTCACGTTAGAGACGTCACCACGTTAGAGACGTCACCAAATGGGGCGATTGCCAGAGCGTCGCCCTGGCAACGTCTCCAATGTGGTGAAGTCACTTCCGGGCGACGTCACTGGGCACACGCGCTTTGTGCGTGCGCCAGGGAGGCTCCCGGGCAGCGAGGGACTCCCCCCCGCCAATGGGTGAGTAAGACTTGGCAGCCCTAAGGGCCAGAGGGTCATGGATTGGGCCAGAGGGTCATGGCAATCCTGTGGCTCACTGTTTTGGGCAAGGCCATCGAGAACTGAGCAATGGATTAACAGTGCAATCCTAAGAACACTTTCCTGGGAGTAAGCCCCACTGTCTATACCTCAGTAGGTTTCTGGGTAGACCTGCTTAGGATGGCGTATCAGTTGTATTTAAGAAGAGGCTGGAAATGGCATCTTGTCAGGAATTGTTTAGGGTGGGCTAGAGATAGATCAGCGTGACATGTATTTTCAACTTTGTTTGCACAATTTGTTGTGGTACAAGGGCTGATTCACAAGTTTTCTTAAACTCTGAAACACATCAGAACCTGGTCATGGTGATCAGAATTCACCTGTTACCTTTTAGAAAAAATGCATCGTGTGCTAGGTCAAAACCGATGATTTCTTATGCACCACGCACATGATTTTGGAACACTAAGGATTAGCAGCTGGCATGGGGCTTACTGAACTTCCCTGGGCCTGATGAGAGGCTGTCCTTGCTGACTGATGTGGTAACCCAGGCCAAAAGTACACTGCCTTCGCTTTCCTTCATCAAAGCTTATCAACAAGTTGTTCCTTTTCCCCAGGAAAATCTGATATATTTGCTTCTGTGCCGGAGGATGAAGAGATCCACTTGCTGAATATATGAATCACTTACTGAATCTATGGCTGAGGATTTCATTCAGCAGTTGACACTGATGAACATTCCGTGACATCAGTGCCTTGAAGACAGGTATGCAGAAACATCACCACAACAAGTCAGTATAGTGTAAAACAATACCAATTATGTGGATAGATCTATGATGAGTATCAGCACTGTCCTGGCAAGGATCAGCTGGGATGTGGCCACAGCCCCCCTGGCCGCCTCTCCTCCAGGCACAGAGACCCATACTAGCCAAACACCCCGGGCCGAGCTGTAGGAGGGGGGGTGGCCGGCCTGGCAGCAGCAGGACGTCCAGAGCTGAGCAAGCGGGAAGCAGAGGATGACAGTGAGGCCAGTGGGGGCCACCCAATCTCTGCCATCAGTGTGAGAGATGGCACATGGGCCTGCTGCAGGACCATGGGCAGGGCACCCAGGCCAGGTGCTGAGGCAATGGGGGAATGCCAGGAAGAACGCCCCCAAGCAGGGAACCAGGCCGCAGCACAACCCTCCTCCCTGCTCCTTGCCCCCGGGCCACAGAAGACAGCATGTCCACACCCAAGAACCTGACTGAACGTTGGGGCTCATATACAGGGGTGGGACCAAGCCTGACAGAAGGCAGGGCAGCCAGTGGGGAAGGGCTGGGGTGTGGGGAGAGGTATAAAGGAAGAGGAAAGCTGGAAATCAGGGAGGAAGTGGCTGGTAGCCTTGTCAAAACCCAGAGAGAGAGGAAAGAGGCACCAGTGGGGCCAGGGTACGCTGTGGGTGATGCTAACCCAGCGTTCAGCCCATTTCTGAGACCTCCAGCCACTCCCAGGAGGAGGCGGGACTTGACAAGCAGAGATCATTCCGAGCCCTACTGTTTTATGGTTCTTCCTTCCTTCAGCTGGAGTTGGAAAGACAGGGGCCATAGGCATGTTAATCGGCTTGGGGGGAATCTTGTAGCCGAGTGACTGTGCGGAGGAACCCAGGTTATCTGCCCCTGTTGGTATCTATAAGGGATGTGATTATTCTGCTCCTTACTCTAAGAAAGGACAACTGTGGAGGAAGATCCCTTGGCTGACTGTAGGGGTCCTGCTGGCCCTGCTACCAACTTTTAGGTTGATCACTGGGGGTTGGGTAGGGACACGAGAGACACTGTGAGCCAAGGACAAACAGACCCCAGTGATTCTGAGATTTGATCTGGCAGAGACGAAAATAAATACCCTACGTAGGATTTGTTTGCTAAATTAGGTATTGTAGGCCTTTTATATGTTATGCCCATCTGAAAATTGAATGTTACTTTGCTTAACTGGGATCTTCGAATGCATTTACATTGATTGAATTGGATATTTATGTAGTATTAATTAGTTATTAGATAACTTTATACAGTGGGGGTGGGAAAGTTAGAGGGAGGGTACCGAATTAATTTATATGAATATTTCCCCAACCTAATTTTTCCCCACTGATTACATTGAGATTATTGGTCTATTAATCAAATTAGGTGGAAATGTTGGAACTGATTATATTGATTGTATTTGTTAATCAATCCAGTTGGGTTATCTGCTGTAATGGGGTGGGTTAATCAGATAGTCAGAGAGCTGAATGGGGTATTTAGTCAGATAGAAGGTCTGAGGCGAGCTGTGTGGATTTTAGAACTGGGTAGGTACAGTCTTTTGCTGGCTGTTGGAAAGTGTGAATTGGGGTTGACAGCACTGATGATGGGGTGCCATGCAAGGGTCAGGGACACCAGTGACTACGGGGCGGGGGAGATATAGCGGTGGGCATACATGCTATTCCTCTAATTGGAATGGAAGAAGTCAGAGATATGGGAATGCTCAGACTTCTTCCCACCTACATCCCATCTTGAGAGATAGTGGTGGTGGAGCTAGGAAAACGGGTGTTAGTTAATGCCAGGTCTATCAATAATAAGACTGATGTGCTCCATGGTTATCTCACGGAGTCATGGGTAGACCTGGCTTGTGTGACCGAGACCTGGGTGAGGGATGGTGAAACTGTCGCCTTGAACCAGCTTACCCCACCTAGGTTCTCGGTCTTCCACCAGCTGTGGACATATGGGTGGGGTGTTTGTGGCCTTCTTTATTTGTGAATTTTGTTCCTTCAAACCAGTGTTCCCTCTAAGCTGAGTTAGTGTGAGCCAGCTCACAGTTTTTCAGGCTCCGGCTCAGAGATTTTTGTCTTAGCTCAGGAAGGACAGTTCCAGAGCAAACTAATTCATGCAGAAGCCAAATCGCTCGCTCACAACTTTAAAGCCAGTAGCTCACCAGGTAGAATTTTTGCTCACAAGACTCCATGGCTTAGAGGGAGCATTGCTCCCCACCCCAACAATCTCTGGCATTGAATGTGTAGGCCTAGCGTGTGATGTTGAGGAGAGTTTGGCTATCTGGCTGGTGCACCAGCTACCTAATGCACCAGCAGATTCCCTGTCTGACCTGCTAGATGCTGTATCAGGTTGGGCATTGGAATATTCCAAGCTTCTGGTCCTGGGTGACTTCAATGTCCATGCCAATGATGCAACATCTTCCCAAATGAGGACCTGGTGTCTTCCATGGAGGCGCTGGGACTCTCCTAGTTTGTATCAATTCCCACACACCAAGTGAGCCACACGCTGGTTTTGATTTTGGGGATGGGGATACATGTGGATCTGATGACTACAGATGCAGTCCCATGTTCTGACCACTTCACCCTGAAGGTCCATCTAAGCATTCCATGTCTCTCCTGTTTAGGTGGCAAGTGCATTTATGCTCACCCGTAGAGTCAAATGGACTCTAGTCAGCTTCAGGAAGCTCTGTGGGATCCAATGCCCCCTGGCAGCTTGTTGGATGAGTGTCAGCTAATGCTGCCATCCCCTGCCGGGGAGGTGGGATGGCTGAACCTGTGATGTCAATACTGTGGAATGTTATGTTATAGTTTTCATGGCGTGCTTATCGCTCTCCCTACTGCTCTGACCTTGAGAGACTGTTGGTGCCAGCTCATGTATCTTTTCTTCTGTCTGGCTATAAGTCTTCCCGCTTATTTCCTGGGAACTGTAAACCAGTATTTTAAGTGCCTTTTTCTTTCCCTAATGATTGGATACAATGTACTGCCTGATGTCTCTTTGAATTCTGTATAACTGTCCTGGTTTCAAAAGTGCCCGCCATTACTAACACAAGAAGTGCAGATCACCATAGCAGACCTTTCTCAATAAACCTTTCCTGTTTAAGGACACTTGTTGTTGACTGACTCTGTAGGACTCTCACAATGAGCTGGGGGAGGACTGGGAGCACTGGCTCCTTGAAGGCATCGACAAGATCATCCCCCGGCACCCTCTATGCCCCTGAACCAAAGCAGCACCTTGGTACACCTCAAAGCTGTGGAAGATGAAAGAGCTAAGATGGTTAGACTGGAGGTGGTGGTGTGCTGGTGACAAAGTGTCACAAACATCTTATAGGATGCTTATGAAAGCCTGTGAGGTGGCTGTGAAGGCCACAAAGAAGGATTTGTACCCAGTCTCCATTGCATCTGTGAGCTTGCACCCGGCCCAATTATTTAGAATTATTCAGTCCAGGGGTCCTTTCGTAGAAAAAGAGGTGCAGGAGCTCATTAGCATACCTATTAGCATAACTCATTAGCATAACCGGCTGAATGTCAGTTTCAGCCCTATTATACCCTATGGGCCATTGAAGTCAATGGCAAAAACTCATAGGGTATATGAGGGGCTGGAGGAGAGGGGGTTTGAGGGAGAGGCTCCAAACTTGCAGGGTACCTTCTGGGACCTCTCCCCAAAATAGCCACCAAGTTTCAAGAAGATTGGACCACGGGGTCCAATTCTATGGGGCCCTAAACAGATTGCCCCATCCCCTCCATTGTTCTCTATGATGGGAAAAAACATTACTTTTTTTCCACCATAGAGAACAATGGAGGGAATGGGGGCAACCTGTTTGGAGGCCTGTAGAATTAGACCCCCTGGTCTAATCTTCTTGAAACTTGGTGGGTATTTGGGGGAGAGGTCCCAAAAGCTACCCTGCAAGTTTGGAGCCTCTCCCTCAAACCCCCTCCCCTCCTCCTGCTTTTAAAACCGCCACCGAATTTCGGCAGCAATTCAGCGGCGGGTTGAATCAGATCAAAGAATCTGATTTGGCCCGTGGCTGCCCTACTGCCCACTCCTGGGCTGGTGGAGCAGTGCTCCGCCTCACTCCGGCCCCAAAGGACCCCTGATTCAGTCCGTTATGACTCTGCCACAGGGCAGACCAAATAGTAGGGAATTGGCTATAGGCTGTGAGGCATTTGCGAGCTATTTTTTAGATAAGATCACGAACATAAGAACATAAGAGAAGCCAATGTTGGATCAGGCCAATGGCCCATCCAGTCCAACATTCTGTCACATTGGCCAAAAGCACCAGGTGCCCTCAGGAGGTCCAGCAGTGGGGCCAGGACACTAGAAGCCCTCCCACTGTTGATAACTGCATCTGTACCAACGGGTCAAAATTTTCTATAACCAGCTGATTTCTGCCTTAAGCTGTACCCACCAGTTTTAATGTTTATACTATGTTTTAAATTTTACTTGTATTTATTATAATATGATGTTACCCACCCTGAACCCATTCACAGGATGGACGGGATATAAATACAAATAATAAATAATAAACTATCATTCTTTCTTTCTTTCTTTCTTTCTTTCTTTCTTTCTTTCTTTCTTTCTATTCATTCATTCATGTATTTATTTATTTAGATTTGTATCCCTCCCTCCCCACGAGCAGGCTCAGGTCAGATGACAGCAATGGAAATACAAATTATCAAAACGATTTAACAATAAATAGTTAAAACACTTAAAATAGCAGGTAATACAGTACTAGAGAATATATAAGGTTCCGGCCATACTGAACGATTAAAAACAACCATGCCATAGAACCAGGAGCGATGATAGTTCTCCTTAGTCAGTTTGGTATAGTGGTTAGGAGCACGGACTCTAATCTGGGAGAACTGGGTTTGATTCCCCACTCCTCCACTTGCAACTGCTGGATGACCTTGGGAAAGCCATAGCTCTGTACCAGCTGTTCTCTCAAGAACAGTTGTCCCAGAGCTGTCTCAGCCCCACCTACCTCACAGGGTGTCGGTTGTGGGGAGGGGAAGGGAAAGAAGTTTGTAAGCCGCTCTGAGACAACAAGTGAAGGGCGGGGTATAAATCCAATCTCTTCTTCTTAATGGAGTTCCAAGGGGGGCTTCAGCAAGGATGGCCAAATGATTAGGCACCCACCACCTCAACCAAACAGCTCTGTTTTGCAGGCCATGCAAAACCACAATAAGTCCCGCAGGGCCCTGATCTCAGATGGGAGCACGTTCCACCAGGCCGGGGCTCTAGTTGAGGCTAAGCGGATAGCCTTTGTGCTGGGGACAACCAGCAAGTCTTGGTCCACCTGAAAAAGCCCTGGCCGTGGTTGAGGCTAAGTGAATGACCTTTGGGCCAAGGACAACCAGCAAGTGTTGGTCTGCCGACTGCAAGGCTTTCTGGGGAACATATGGGGAGAGACTGTCCCTTAGTTATGTTCAGGGCTTTTTTTTGTAGAAAAAGCCCAGCAGGAACTCATTAGCATATGAGGCCACACCCATGACTGCAGCTCCCTCCCAGGACTGGCTTCCCCAGGTGCCCCAAGGCTTGCAGGGCTCATGGAGAACCCGAGGGAAGGAAGGCAGTTTCTGGATTGGCTTCCCCAGGCGCCCCGCAGCTACAGGGTGCCAGGGGAACCCAAGGAGGGGAGGCAGTTTAAACTGCCTTCTATCCCTGAATCAGCTTGGCTTCCCCAGGCATCCCGCGGCTTGCGAGGTGCCTGGGGAACCCAAGGGGGGGGGGGGGGAGGCTGTAGGCATGGCCAACTCAGAAGCCAGCCGAAACTCCATTCCTGTGCGTTCCTGCCCGAAAATAGCCCTGGATATGTTAGTTCCCAGCTGCATAGGGTTTTAAAGGTCAGTACCAACACCCTGAAACAGACCTGGTACTTGATTGGTAGCCAATGCCATTAGAGTAACACTGGCTGAATGTACATCTGCACAGACATTGCGGCCAGCAGGCATGCCGCCACATTTTGCACAAACTTGTTTCCAGATCTATCACAGGTACAAACCTGCATAAAGTGAGTTACAGTAATCAAGCCTGGAAGGGGCCATTGCATGGGTCACTGTAGCCAAGTCCTGGGAGGAGAGAGGGGGGACCAGTTGCTTGATCTGCCAAAGATGATAGAAGGCAGACCTGGCATCCGTGGTGACCTGGGCCTCCACAGAGAGGGAGGCATCCAAAGTCACCCCTAGGCTCCTCAGCTTCTGGGCCAGCACCAACGGCAGCCCATCAGGGAGTCTGATTCCCAAATCTACCCCCCACTAAGGTAAAGGACCTCTGTCTTCATTGGATTCAATTTCAGCTGGCTCTGCTGCAACCACCCAGAAAAGGGGGGGGGGGTGGAGAATCTAAACCGCCAAAGCACAGACCTCCAAAGGAAGTTTAGAAAACTGGTAGAGGGCCAAGAGTTGAAAACATAAGTAAGTGTACAAAAGAGTATTTATTACAAAGACATATAAAAACCTAGAAGGGGCCCAAGTAAAGCCTCATAAAATGTTCTAAGTTACACATACACTCAAAAGGACAGTGTATGACCTGATGTGTTTCAGCTCACAAGAGGTCAATTAATGCAAAATGCAACAAGCAACAGAGTTCCTGTAACACATATAGGGCAATTAACAATAAATAAAATTGGACCCAATTTGGAATATTCCAATGTGGAATTGAATGACACACCAAAACGCTTCTATTTAGGGCCACAATTATGTCTGGCCTTGTGTCAAAAGTAGTTGTGTGGTCTGGAAATAATATGTACCTTCCAGTTCAGGTCCTATGAATGCAAATAGAATTGCCTTGTCAGGGGCAATGTGCGAGGGGCACATGTAGATGTTAAAGAGCATTGGTGAGAAGTTGCCCCCTGCAGCACTCCAGATTCCAGTGGGTATCACAGGGAGATCCTTTCACCAAGTGCCACCCTCTGTCCCCAACCATGGAGAAAGGAGGAAAACCATTGTAGGGCAGTCCCCCATATTAATATGTCAGCGAGACAGCGGGTCGTAAGATCATAATCGACCATAATCGACTGCTGTTAGATCCAGAAGCAACAGCAGTGCCGATCCGCCCTGGTCCAGGTGCCTCCAGAGGTGATCTGTGAGAGCAACTAGCACCATCTCCATCCCATGGCCAGGGTGGAAGCTAGACTGGAATGGGTCCAGGATGGATGCATCATCCAAGAATACCTGAAGCTGCTGAGCCACCACTCTCTCAATTACCTTGCCCAGAAACAGTACGTTTGAGACTGGGCAGTAGTTGGCTAGGACTGCAGGGTCTAATGATGTTTTTTTTAAAGAGCAGATGCCCCACCACCTCCTTCAATCCCACTGGGAATGTCCTGGACAAAAGGTACAAGTTGATAATCTCT
This sequence comes from Lepidodactylus listeri, assembly GCA_029233225.1. Lineage (NCBI taxonomy): Eukaryota > Metazoa > Chordata > Lepidosauria > Squamata > Gekkonidae > Lepidodactylus > Lepidodactylus listeri. The sequence continues at coordinate 12,697,747 of JARCFY010000015.1, read as the reverse complement.
CCCAGGGAGCCCTAATATCATCTCTGCAGGCTTTCACCAGCCAGGATGGACATGGGTCAAGGAGGCATTCCATAGCTAAACCAGGAAAGAGATGGGGTATGCTTCATCCCAGGAATGGAGATGAGTTGCCATACAATTACTTCTATTATCAAACTTTTACAGAAGGTCTCTTCGAATGAGGATATTTTCCCTCCATGCATGTCTAGTGCAGGGTTGTTTTGTTTATTTGTTTGTTTGGTCCTTCTCAGTAGTAGTGGTTGTCTTGGAGGGTTAAACCAATTCTGTGCAGCCCCATCTCGTTAGGAGTGAGTCATTGAGAAAGTCAGCTTTCTGATGTCTCCAAGCTTGCTAAGAATAAACTTAATAAATTAGTGAGTGCATTTCAAGTGCACCACTATGGGTTGCTCTAACATTTTAATCTGACTGTGAAGCTATCCAGAGGGTTTGTTAACCTTGTAGCCAAAGGCTGAAGAATTTGCGGGCTGCTGTAGTTGGTACATTGACTGATCCATTGCGAGCCACTCTGACAGGCTGAGTGAATTTATAAGGATGTTTCATTGGTGAAGGTAGCAGAGCAGTTCCTTCTAACACGCTAGATGGAGTTATCTCCCTCCGATCACCTTCTCCTTGTCTAGGCAGTCTCGCTGGTGAGGGATTATTAAACAACGCAGCTGTATTTTATGCTCTCCAGGGCTGTGCATCCTGTTCAATGACACACATTCTTTGCAGGTCAGTTGTAAAACATGTTGGAGGAAGTTGGCACAAAAGCACTCCAAGCAAATCCAAGCAAATCTTTCTGCTCTTACACAGCAGTGTTTTATAGAATGGCCTGCAACCTGTTAAACAAAGCCTTCCCTAGGTGGTGTCGTTACAACCTGTGAGCTGTCTTGCCAGTAATGGAAGGAAAGGAATGTTGATCTCTTGAGGTAAAGAGGTTTGAAGTTGAGAGGAAGTGAAATAAAGCATCTGCTGATACCAAAGCTGGTTCTTTACCCATTCTCTCCCCCCCCCTCCATAAAACAACTCCTTAGGACAACCCAGTCCCACTGAGCATAGCACAAATCAGACTGCTTCTAGATCAGTATATCAGCACCCACAACCAGTGCCCCATGTTTGTTCTTACTCATGACATGCACAAAAATATTAAACAACTGCCTGAGAAGTCCATCCATGTTACTCCCACAAAACTAAGCTTCTTTGTCTGTCCTCTTTTAAATAATGTCGTCACCAAGCAAGCAGTAGTGTCAGACCCCTGCGTCAATCAGTTCCCAACACCAGTCATTTCAAAGAATGCAGCTTATTGAGATACTGAAGAACTTCAGGTGCTTAGCGTAACTTTGTTAGATCTAATGTAAACTGGTGCTAAGCAAGCAATTATAGGTAAAGCATACATCATAGGCATGGCTCTGGGCCAATCAGGGGACAGGCAGGAGCCCGCCAGAATAACGGACATGGGTTCACAGGGGAAAGATGAGACCAGGCAGAACAGACATTCAAGGCTACTCCTGCAGGCCAGTTGAGATAACAGGATGGCTGAGAACAGAAACCTAAAATTCACAACTACCTCCATCCCCATGACAGCTAAGCCGATAACATGGCGAGGTCTGACAAGTAGTAGACAAGGGCAATAGAATGGTGATTGCTCCAACTCAAACTATGTAGGGCCCAGCAGAGACTGGGGGTGGGCGGGAAAATGGAGGTGACACTATCACATTGCCAGTGTGACATCATTTCTGGGGCAAACCTGGAAATGATGTCACGTTACTCTAGAATTCAGTCAGTCAGTCATTCTAAAAGATTGCTGGATCCTAGAGTGACATGATGTCACTTCTAGGTTCGCCCTGAAAATGATGTCATGCTGTTGATGCAATGGTAATTTTTGCTTTATCCCCCCCCACCACACATAGCCCTACCACACATAGTTGAATATTGCACATAACAATTTAACTCCTGGATTTTCTATACAGCAATATCCACAAGGCGGATCTTTGCAACAGAGCAATATCCAGCCAAGAATGGACTTGGGGCTCATGAAGAATATTTCCTCTCACTCTGGGGGATAATCAGGGCCACAGCCAGCAAGGCCCTTTGATTTTGCAGCACCCCACCCCAGCAGTGGCAGACACACCTTTCAGGCACCGGGGCATTTATTTATTTAGAAAAAAAGGAAGAGGAGGAGGAGATTGGATTTATAACCCACCCTTCACTTGTTGTCTCAGAGCAGCTTACAAACTCCTTTTCCCATCCCCTCCCCACAACAGACACCCTGTGAGGTAGGTGGGGCTGAGAGAGCTCTTTTCAGATCTGTCCTTGAGGGAACAGCTGGTACAGAACTATGGCTTGCCCAAGGTCATCCAACAGGTGCAAGTGGAGGAGTGGGGAATCAAATCCGGGCCTCCCAGATTAGAGTCCGCACACTTAACCACTACACCAAACTGGCTCTCCCCCCGCGCAAACTGGATTTACAGCGTTCCCAGCTCCCCCAGTGGCTGCATACTCGAGTGCCTGCTGTTCTCTTGCCCCACCTGCCTGCCTGTCCAGGTCCGGGGCAGGGGGTCAGACGAGAGGGAGAGTTGGCACCGGAGGTCGCCGCAGCCTCTTCTCCTGCTCCCGGGGCTGTTGTTGGGCCCAGCAGCAGCCACTGGGCATCCTCTAGGGCTGCCAAGTACCGGCGACTTACCGGCAGGGGGGAGTTGTTCTCCCCCCGGGAGCTCTTCTGGCACGTGCGCTTTGTGTGCGCGCCATGGCGACGTAATGACGTCATTACACGGGGGAAGTTGTTCTCACCGGACGACTTCTGGGGCGGGGTTCCCCCTGCCGGCCGAATGCCGGCCAGCGGATCGGGAACCCCTATAGCGGGGGATCCCCCGCCCCCTGGGCTGACTTGGCAGCCCTAGCATCCTCCCTTCCATGTCGACTCATGCAGTTAATGAACGGGGAGCCAGACGAGAGGGAGAGCTGGGCGCAGGAGATCACTGCGGCCTCTTCTGCCCCCGGGGCCGTTGGCACAAACATGTTGAGGGCAGAAAAAGACACAGGGTTAAAGTGGGGTGGAAGAATGGAGAGGAGGCCGGTGAAGGAGAATCCCACACACTGCTGGTCGGTGGCTCCGTATAATGTAATCAAGTAATGCAATCAATGTAAATTTAATACAATTAGCTCAGTTTACATTAGTTTAGATTAATTCAGTTTAAAGTAATTAGTGCCCCCCCTGGTGCTCCAGCACCTTGTCCCCTCCCCCAAATAAAATAAACTCATAGCTACGGGGTTGGGGATAATATTTTGTAATACGCCATGCCATTTAGGTTTTCTAATCCTTGTGGTAAATGTAGAACTCTGCAGGTTAAACTATGTGTCATTTTTTAAGATGCTGACATTAGCAGCTATTTATTGAAGCTAAGAAGAAGTGAAATAAAACACCTGCTGCCACCAACACTGGCTCTTTATCCAAACATTTCACTGTGAACATCTCCTTAGCACGACTCAGCACCTCTGAACACAGTGCAAATTAAACGGTGATCATTATTTTTCTTATTGATTTAATTCATTCGTACCGTGCCTTTCTCCCCCATGGAGAACCAGAGAGTTTTACACTGTTCTCCTCTCCTCCATCTCATTGGATAAGCTATAGTTTTATCTAGATTTATTAATATTCAAGCTCATTTCAGTATCATGCCATAGAGTTTGCTCTGAATATTAATTCTGCACAAAATGCCTGGTCATTTCTAGACCCATCTTGAGGATTTATCCTTTCTCTAACCTCTGCAAACTTCTCTGATACAATCAATTTGAACTATACGTGCTTACCATTCACCACACATGGACAGCACTAAAGCAGTCTACACAAAGAAGGTAATTCCCAGCAAAGAATCTGATGATGCGGTGTTAGCTAAATGCTTACAGGAATGAATGAGGAGAAATATTTCTTTATGCAGATTATATTTATCAACAAATTTTGCCACTATTTAAGGTTATCTGTCCCTATTATATAAAAGCCAGGAGGGGGGGCAACATTCCACGTGCTCTCATTGGCTGTAAAATGCTCTCCCTCAGCCACTGGCCCATCAGTTGCCACTCAAGAGTACTCTCATGCCATTGGCTGGGTGCTGGGTCTGCTCCTCTTCCCCGCCCACTCCCCGTTCAACCACTGTTTTCTGTCAGATACAGAACCACTGTATCTCCCAACGAAGACACTTCTCCTGTGGGGGACAAAGTTTTCCCTCAGTGGCTGTTGTGAGGAACTCATAGGGTTGCCAGCTCCAGGTAAGGAAGCCAGTTTAAGGAAGCCAGAGTTTGAGGAGGGGAGAGGAAAGGCCTCAGCTGTAGGGCTGCCAAGTACCGGCGACTTACCGGCGGGGGGAAGTTGTTCTCCCCCCGGGAGCTCTTCTGGCATGTGCGCTTTGCGTGCGCGCCACAGCGACGTAATGACATCACCCAGAGGTGATCTCATCACCTCTGGGTGACGTCATTACACAGGGGAAGTCGTCCTCACCAGACGACTTCTGGGGCGGGGTTCCCCCCACCGGCCGAATGCCGGCTGGCGGATCGGGAACCCCTATAGTGGGGGATCCCCCACCCCCTGGGCTGACTTGGCAGCCCTACTCAGCTGAATAGAATGCCATAGGGGCCAGCGGCCAAAGCATTCTCACTTTTCCCTCCGTGGCTGTTGGTAAGCAACCAAGCTTGGTTCTGTCAGTAAAAAGACAAAGAAACAAAACCCTTTCTGTGCCTTTGTGAGGAACTCATTGGGGCCAGTCCTTGCCAGCTCCAGATTGGGAAATTCCTGCTGAGTCCTTTCACCCCCCCCCCCGCAAATGCTGCCCTCCACAGGATCCACCCCCCAAATCGCCAGGTATTTCCCTACTCAGAGCTGGGAACCCTACTTTCCCCTCGGTGCCTGCTGCTGGTCAACCAAGCTTGGTTTCTCTCAGTAAAGGGCTCTTTCCACACCTATTTTGGCCTTTGAGAGAAAACTCATTGTGCCCTCATACCCTGCTGAGATGCCCCCCTCCCCCCATGACAGCCAATGTGACATGGCAGTCAGGGCTTCAGAGCACAGTAGAGGCTGCAGGTGTGTGTGGGAGATGGAAGCTGAACAGTGAGGGGAAAATAAAGGTAGGTTGATGCTTGGCTGGAAAGGAGATAGGGTTGCCAACTCCAAGTGGGAAATTTCTGGAGATTTGAAGGATGGAGCCTGGCGAGGGTGAGGTTTGAGGAGGTGTGAAGCCTCAGACATGTACAATGCCATAGACTCTGCCCTCCAAACCAGCCATTCCCTTTGGGAAACCACTGTTGCCAATCTCCAGGTGAGGGCTGGAGAGCACTCAGAATTACAACTACTCTCCACATGTCATTTATCAGTTCCTCTGGAGGAAATGGTGGACTCTGTGTCCTTATACCCTGCTGAGGTTGCCACAGCAAATTGACGCTGAGTGCCCAAGTCCTTGGCACTCTCACAGAGCCTCTTTCTAGGGCCTGTTGTATTTATTTCCACAACAGGCCTTATTCCTAGTTGGATATAATTTGGAGATCTGGCATAGTATCTTTACATCTCCTGTACTCTCCTATACTATACTCTTTTGTGACCATTCCACCATGGCCTACTGAAATTCCTATGTAATACTATACCGCCTTCAAATACTTGCTACTAGAACTTTCTGATTATGTTAATTGTTTAGGATTATCCACGATGTTTCTCATTTATGTTTTTATGTATTTTAACTTTTTATGTAAGCTGCCCTGTGCCTACTTTGGCGGGGAGGGTGGGATATACATTGAATAAATAAATAAATAAGTAAATATCTGGATATAAGATGAATTTAGATAAATCAGAATGAGTAGTCTATAATATAGTCAGGAAGCTTAATTAAGAGAACAGTTAGAACTGATACCTAAAAAAGGGCAAAATATTTGGGGATATATTTAAGAAAAGACCTGTATCGTTTAGCTAGCATGATTATGGCTCTGTAACTAAAAAAAATCAAGAGTGATTTAGACTGATGGAAGAATATAAGGTGTTTTAGATTGGAAGAATATCAGCAGTCATGAGGAATTCCTGGTGTTCCTAGTTTTTCATTATTAATTGGCAGATATCAAGTAAGAATCTTATACAGGACAGATGTAAGCCATGGGTAAAGTTTAATCAGCAGGAGGGATTGTACTATCTAATGTGTTTAGTTTATGCCATAGCACAATGATCTTGGCTCAGAACTTGGTTTACCAGACCCTAGTCCAGAGCTGTAACCACTATAGCACACTGGCCCCAAGTGAAATCAGGCCATCCTCTTCTTTCTCTGTGCCTCTGAACCATCTCTTGCAGTGTGATCAGCCTATCAGGAGACAAGACTTACTGAAAGAGACCATTGTCTCGGGAGGTGCTAAAGTAAGTAACAGGACCAACTTTGTGTAGGGAATAGAGGTATGCGGGGGGGGGGGGTTTGGCTTTTTTTTTTATTCAGGTATAATGAAGCAGGTATTGTATTGGTATCCAAAAATATTCGAGATCCCCAAATATATCTGGCTCCATTATATTCTATGGGGCCATTGTAGTCAATGGCAAACTCTTCTAAGGAGTATTCAGTGGGTGGGGGGAAGGGGTTTGAGATAGAGGCACCAAATTTGTACTGTAGCTGCTGGAGCCTCTCTCCAAAAGAACTCCTAAGTTTGGAAAAGATTGGACCAGGGGGTCCAATTCTATAGGCATCCAAAGAGGATGCCAACAAACCTCCATTGTTTCCTATGGAAGGGGGAAAAGGTGATGTCAGGTTCCTGTCATGTTTTGTTTCCTTGTAGTTTTCCTGGTTACAGGTCCCGGCGGGAGCTTGGCATCAGTTCCTGCTCTGACGGCTCAGTTTCCCCTCCTTCCCAGTCCCCCCCCTTCTCCACTCCTCCCTCCTATGGGTGAGCTCATGTGTTTTGCTAGACTTCAGTTATCTATGTTGATTCCTCTTGTAACCTTGGGCAACTGGGCTCTGCTTTTCCAGGTGTCTTATGCGGGGGCCTGCAAGTAGCTTTCACACAGGGTCAGGGTGGGAATTTAGTTTCAGCTTGCGCGCCTTTTCTTCCCTGAGAAAGTAATGGTAGATTTTTGGCGCTTGATTATTTTCCTTCTGATTGGTACCCATGCTTCTGTTCCTGTTTGAATACAGTATATGAATCCCCTCCTTACTGTATGTGATATCACAAACAAAGCAAGTGTTCCTGAAAGACCATTAAGAAATAAAGACTTTGTTTTAAGCCACAAGGCCTGACTTATTGGATCTATTCAGAAGTCTCACAGGAGGGCAGATAAAACCAACAGCCCAGCAGTTTCTTTCAGAGAACCTCTGCAGTGGAAACCAAGTGAGGTGTGGTGGTGTGAGGGCGCATGTTTACAAGGCCAGCAACAGAACCAGTGCCATGTCCCCACTAGAACCAGTGCCAGTGTGGCAGTGCCAAAACCCAACTGGAGTAAGATCAAATCTGAGAATCTCTGAAGTACAAATTGAGGGGGCATGTTTGCATGGCCAGCAGCAGAACCAGTGCAATGTTTTAGTGCTAGAGGCCAGCAGCAAAACCTATCAACAGAACACAGTGCTAACCTACTAGCTGAACCCAGTGCCATTGTGGCAAATGCCAGCTCAACAGGAGGACTGATGTCAGCTTAAGCACAGAATCATCACGACAAGACAGAGAAGCCCTGCCCAGTAATGCCTCAGAAAGTGAGAGGGAGGGGTAGCGTCTGTCCCCTGAGCCTCCTCTCTCAGCAGCAGCACAACCCCAGCCATCACTGCCTCGGCGGAGGAGGCGTAGCCTAGGTGCGGCAGCTGCCCTTCCTCACGGGCTCTCCCTTTCCCACCTCCCACCCCTGCAAAGAAAAATCATTTTTCAGTTTAGATTCATTATTTATGGTGCTCCAGTGGGTTCTGCTGGTTTCTGTCTGGCTGCTTGGCATCTATCTTATCTTGTTCATCTCCATCAAGATGAAGAACAGTTTTTTTGCTGCTGTTTTAATTTCAGAATGCAGTTTTGGCTTTGGGGTGGCTGGTGGTGTAACTCATGTGCACACACACACACACACACACACACACCACCCTCAGCCTCACCCTGCACTGCACTGCGACCGACCTGGGTTCTGTAGAGGTATTCTGGTACAAGAAGAAGAAGAAGAGATGAGGAGAAGAGATTGGATTTATAACCCGCCCTTCACTCACTTGGAGACTCAGAGCAGCTTACAAGCTCCTTTCCCTCCCCCTCCCCACAACAGACACCCTGTGAGGTGGGTGGGGCTGAGAGAGCTCTTTCCCAAGCTGTCCTTAAGAGAACAGCTGGTACAGAGCTATGGCTTGCCCAAGGTCATCCAGCAGGCGCAAGTGGAGGAGTGGGGAATCAAACCCGGTTCTCCCAGATTAGAGTCCGCGCTCTTAACCACTAGACCAAACTGGCTCTCAAGTGGAATGGATGGAAGTGGGGAGATTGGTGGGGCATTTCTGTGCCAATCAAAATGGTTAATGGCCCTGGCTGCTGCTTCTCTCTAGTCTCTCTTGTTTTAATTTTGGGAAGAGTGTTTCGCCCCAACATCCCAGCACAGACCGAGCGGGGATGTAGGCACAAGTATGCATCCTCACTTCAGTCACCCTCAAAGTCCAGGACCGGGTAGCCAAACAGTGGCAAGCTGACCTTTAGGAAGACCAACCGTTCAACTGACCAGGGGGGCAGGCATGAGCAATGCAAGCAATGGTGCCAGTATGGGAAAAAACGCACTCTCTCTGCACGCTTGTTGGAGGGCATGATAGGAGCCATGGCAGAGAGGTCCGGCCAGACTGCCTTCTTCATGGCCCAGTAGCTCAGTGGATAGAGTACCTGAGACTTGTAGGTCTCCGAAAGGTCTCCCTCACCATTGCAGCCGCTGTGTCCTCTCTCATGTGCCTGCCGCTCCCAGAAGGGCCAAGGATCTGCCTGATGACCACCATGTCAACAGTCATCGTGGCGGGAACCATGGGGGACAAACAGCTGTGGAGCTGCTTTCACCTCCCTCTTCCTCAGCTCACGCCAACATTTCCCTCTTGGCCTGCCTGTGCGCAACCCAGTGGGAGAGTTCGTCTCATCACTGAGTGAACTCATTGTAATAAGCACTAGCCTTACCCAGTCTGCAGCACCCAACCCCCACCATCCATGGCAGCGTAGCTGACACCCACCACACCCACCCACCACCACTGCTTCCTAACAAATCAGGAAATTCCATAGAACTGCAAGGAGCCAACTACAAACCAGATTTTCCAACTAAGTTCTTCAGCCACCTAACCTTACCTGACTGAACCAGAAAGAGGCCTGAGAGAGCCTAGGTCCCAGGCAGAAGGCCTAGTCAGTCACCCCCCCCCACCCCCCGCACCAAAAATCCCAGAGGTATCAATCACAGCAAAAAACAAATAATTAAAAGTTTAAACTGCAACAGGCAACAAAACCACAGTCCTGAACAACAACAACAACAAAGTCCCAGGAAGATGCCTGAGAGGTCCTAGGGCCCAGAGGTCTAGTTACCCCCCACCCCCACCCCCCCCAGTCCCCACCACCAAACAGTCCCCAGCCCACAGTTAGAAAAGTTTTTAAAAACTGGCCCTAATCAATCAAACTGGTGGATGTCTTCAGTCTTCTGTTCTCCAGGAGGAAGGCTCTTGATCTGAAGTAGTCCAAGTTAGGCTGTCAGGCAATGGAAAAGTCAGGTTCAGATAGGGTTGCCAAGTCTGGGTTGGAAAATACCTGGGGACTTTGGGGGTGGAGCCAGGAGAAGGTGGGGTTTGGGGAGGGGAGAGGCCTCAGTATAGTACAATGCTACAGAGTCCACCCTTCAGAGCAGCCATTTTCTCCAGGGGAGCGGCTGTCTGTCAGCTGGAGATCAGTTGTAAAAGCAGGAGATCCCCAGGCCCCACCTGGAGGCTGGCAACCCTGGGTTCAGAAGCCAGCCACACAATCTCCAACCCATGCTCTCGCAGCAGGAATGGAGTCAACCACCCAGAGACCCCTGCTTTTACGCTCTCTGGCAATACACAGAACAAACTTTTATGATTGGCCAAAGAGCAGTGTGCCCAACATTACCTTTAATCCTATTGGCCAGTGCTCCTCCTGTCCCTGGGAAAGCAAGTTAGTAGTTGGGCTTCAAGTTTGAAGCCAGCAGCAGCAACAGCCTTGCAAGCTGCAATGGCATTTGCAATTGATTGGCTGTATGTAAAGTCCCTCTCCCCCCTCCCTCCTGGAAACCAGGGCAAAGGGCAGGAAAGAGACAGAAATGGTGGGAAAGAGAAGGTAAGTGCAGCCCTTTAAAGTTGAACCCCCCCCCCCCCCCCGAGCCTGTATTCGGTAAAGCCGAAAAATACCAAATAAATCAAAATATTTTTGGCTTTTATTCAGTATTTGATATTTAGCAGCTGAATCAGATCAGAGATTCTGATTCGGCTTGCTGAATACCTTCAAAATGTCGAAAAGCCATTTTTTTTTGTTATTTATTTATTTATTCATTCATTCTTCAAATTTATACCCCGCCCTCCCCGCGGACGGTTTGGCTTTATTTATTTATTATATTATATTTATACCCCGCCCTCTCCACAAGCAGGCTCAGGGCAGCTTACAGAGATTGGTAGAAGTACCTAGTCAGCATAAAACATTTGATATAAGCAATTTAAAATAATTTAAAACAGTTAAAACAGTCATATAATTGAAGTGCTCTATACAGTTCATTCATTATAAGAGATGGTGCGCTCTAAAGACTGCCAACAGAGTACGCTCTTCGGTGATCTTCGGCGATCTTGTGGCAGAGATATGGCTCTGTCTCCACACACCAAAGTTCTATCTCCACACCCCAGGGCCAGTCCTCTATTATGGATGTTCAATAATGGTAGTAGATGGTAACAGTTGGTAACAGTTGGCGGCTCCTAGTCAAAGGCCTGGTGGAAGAGCTCCGTCTTGCAGGCCCTGCAGAACTGCAAAAGGTCCCACAGGGCCCTGATCTCCTCTGGGAGCTCATTCCACCAGTAGGGAGCTGCCACTGAAAAGGCCCTGGCCTTGGTGGCCATGAGCCTGGCATCCCTGGGACCAGGGATCCTTAATTGGTGTTGCGATCCCGACTGTAGTGCTCTCTGGGATCTGTATGGGGAAAGGCGGTCCCTCAGGTAAGCCAGACCCTGGCCATATAGGGCTTTAAAGGTAAGTACCAGCACCTTGAAGCAAATTTGGTATGCTATTGGCAGCCAGTGCAGTGCCTTCAGCACAGGCTGGATGTGCTCCCATCTAGAGAGACACATCAAAAGCCTGGCCACGGCATTCTGCACTAGCTACAGCTTCTGGATTTGCAACAAGGGCAGCCCCATGTAGAGAGCATTACAGTAGTCCAATCTTTAGGTGACCATCGTGTGGATCACTGTAGCCAGGTTGACGCGGTCGAGAAAGGGAACCAACTGCTGGATCAGCCGAAGATGATAAAAAGGCCGACTTGGCAGTGGCTACTACCTGGGCCTCCATTGTTGAGGAGGAATCCAGGAGCACTTCCAAACTCCTAACCTCCAGTGCGGGCACTAATGGTGCTCTGTTGGAGGTTAGGAGCAGGATCCCCATCCCAGGACCTCTGTCTTCACTGGATTTAGCCTCAGCTGACTCAGTCTAAGCCAACCAGCCGCGGCGTGCAATGCCCGGCTCAGATCTTCCAGGCTGGAGTCTGACTGGCCACCCAACATCAGATAGAGCTGGGTGTCATCTGTGTACTGGCACATACTTCCAGGCAATCTGGGCAAGGGGGCACATATAGATGTTAAATAACATCGGGGACAGCACCGCCCCCTGAGGCACTCCACACTCAAGTGGGTGTCTCTGGACTGTTGTTTCCCGAGCATCACCCTTTGTTTCCAACCCTGTAGAAAGGATGCAAGCCATTGCAAGGCAAGCCCCTTATCCCCACGTTGGCGAGGTGGTGGGTCAGCAACTGATGGTCAACCATGTCAAATGCTGCTGACAGATCTAACAACAACAGTGCTGCTGACCCACCCCGATCCAGATGCCTCTAGAGGTCGTCAGTAAGGGAAACCAGAGCTGTCTGTGTCCCGTGTCCTGGGTGAAAGCCAGACTGGAAGGGATCTAATACAGATGCATCATCCAGAAAGCCCTGTGGCTGTATCACCACTTCCCTCTCAATCAATTTGCCCAAGTAGGGAAGATTGGAAACTGGTCAATAGTTGGCCAATTCGGCCGGATCCAAAGATGTTTTTTTCAAAAGAGGGTGGACCATCACTTCCTTGAGTGCCTCAGGGAACCGCCCCTCCAAGAGGGACTTGATAATCTCCCTTAGGGCATCTTGAAACCCCTCATGGCCTGCTTTAATGAGCCAGGAAAAGCATGGATCAAGGCCGCATGTGGTTGGGCATACAGTCAGAAGCAATCTGTCAACTTCTTCCAGACTGAATGGGTTGAGGTAATCCAAAGTCAGAATCAGAAACGTACAAGGGGCCTCGAGTTCACTCACTGTTTCAACTGTGATGGGGAGATCGTGGCGGAGCATCAAGACTTTATCCGCAAAGTAGCTCGCAAATGCTTTACAGCCGATATCCAATTCCCTAACATTTGATCTCCCCTGTGGCAGAGCTGTTATAGACTGAATCGTTCTAAACAATTGAGCTGGGCATGAGCTCATGGACATGAACATGGCCGCATAGAACTCTCTCTTAGCGGCTTGACTGCCATCTTGTAAGATCTCATAAATGTCCTATAAGATGCTCTTGTAGCTTCGTCTCGAGCATGGTGCCACTGTCTCTCTAGCTGTCTCAGCTCTTGCTTCATAAGCTGCAACTCCTGGGTAAACCAGGGAGCAAGATTTGAGCGAGGGCGCAAAGGGGAGCAATCTCATTGATGGCCATGGAGAGCCGGCTATGCCAGTCCTCCACCACCTCATCCAATGAGCCAGGAGGGAGCATCGGATCCCATAGAGCTATCTGGAGCCACACTGGGTCCATTAGACCCACACTGGGTCCATTAGCTAAAATACGCTCGCCGTCCAAACAGCGTCAGGGTGGAACATTCAGATGGGCCCTCAGGGCATGGTGGTCTGACCGTGGTACTGCCAAAGCAGTAATCTGGTCCACTGTTACCCCCACCACGAAGATCAAATCGAGCGTGTACCCAGCCCTGTGAGTGAGGGTCATTACAAGATGGGAGAGTCCCAGCACTGCCATGGATGACACTAGGTCCACTGCCTGAGTGGAGGTCGCATCCTCGGCATGGATGTTGAAATCACCCAGGACTATTAGCCTAGGGTGTTCCAGTGTCCAGCCTGGTACAGCCTCCATCAGGGATGGCAAGCTATTGGCCGCTGCGTCAGGCAGTCAGTACACCAGCCAAATTGTTACACTCTCCCCAGCCTCCCACATCAGATCGACACGCTCAGTGCCCACAACCTCCATTGGCGGAAGTGCCCTGAAGGAGTAAGCCTCCCGAATGAAAATAGCCACACACACCCCGCCCCCAGTCCGTGATTGGTGTAGGACCGAGAACCTGGGAGGGGCTAGTTGGGAGAGAGCTACCGAATGCACACCTCTAGTAGGGAACCCAGGGCCCAACAACACAATCCTAAGCACAGTTATACCATTCGAAGGGCATTTTTACATCTGCCTTTCCTGCTGGAATCATTCTACTTTCAAAAAAACTTGTCCACATCTCTTTCAAGGGTGAATCTGCATTCCTTCTCAACTGTCCATATCTGCTAATTGCCCTCTAGCTCTCAAGCTGGCTTCACACCTCTGTAAACAAATCCTGTTCTTAACAGCACTTCAAAAGAATGACCCCTTTCACTCCAGTTCAATCAGATGTGGGCATTCCCCTACAACAGCTTTGACACCAATGTGTTACCGGTGCAGGGAGCGCTGGAATGAAGCTGTTACAAAAATGCACATGTAAAATCAGCCTAAGTCCATTGAAGTCACTATTCTTGAGTTGGCACTACACACCTGTCATTTATCACAGGAATGTCAATTGTTTATTGGGACCGAATGAGGGTTGAGGTCAGTGGAAATACTATAAATGTCATGGTTTTGTTGGAAATGCCAATGTTTTGTTTTATGAAGAAGTAACACTAAAGATGGGAGATCATTGATAGCAAGCGTTGTCTACAGGCCTAGAGTAAAATGCCCTGTTCCTTTAATGTGTGGAAATGGGGTGCTGAAGCTTTTCGTGGCATGGAGGTAAATAAGATCACCTGGTAAATAACATCCCATTTAGCTTGTATTAATGGGACAGGGTTCCCCCCCTTTCCAGACAGTTGGCAGCCCCACTGACAACTGCCCCCCCCCCCCCATTTTATTAGTACTTTCCAGCAGGGGTCCTTTCGAGTAGGAGCTGGGGGGAGCGCAGCTCCGGGAGTTGGTGCCAGCTCTCCCCCCCCCCCCCGGTGGGGGAATGCCTGTTTGTGTCATGGCTGCAGCAAAATTACCCCACCGTCCCCTGGAAAGGCCCTTGTTCCTCCGACCAGCCTTCTGAAGGCTTCAGCCACCACTGAAGCTCTCCTCCCAGAATAGGGGTATTTCTGAGGCTTGGATTCGTAGCTGTCCCCTCTCTGCCAGCTCTTTCTCTCTCTCTCTCTCTCTCTCTCTCTCTCCTTTCTTTCTTGTGTTCTGACATACTTCCGGTGATGCCAGGGGGTGAGGCATATGCAAATAAGTTATGCTAATGATTATGTTAATGAGCTCCTGCACCTCTTTTTCTATAAAAGGATTCCTGCTTTCCAGTCAGATATTTCAGCAGGACTTCTCTTTACATTAAAGTGAGAAGCGGTCCATAATCTGAAACACCTCATTCGGTTTGACATCTTGTGCAAGTTGTCTTTCCCATGGCATTTTAAACTGCCCTGTCTCCCCACTAGGGTTGCCAGCTTTTAAGCTATTCCCTCCAGCTGCCTCTTTAATATCAGTTAGACTTGCAAGCCATTATCAGATGGTGTCATTCATGTCATGAAAAGCATCAGCTGCTCATTTCTGCTCAATAAATTGCCATTAGTTGGGCACGACATTTCCCCCCCCCCCGTCCGTTTGACAACCTTACTCCTCACTGCTCCCTTTAAAGCTTAACTGTATTAAGAGAGCAATCTTAAGCAACTATCCTCAAAAACAAGTCCCCATCTTACTCAACAGGGCTTACTCCCAGGAAAGTGTTCTTAGAAACGCAGCCTTAAATCATGCAGCCACAGTTAACCCCATATTTGACTCACAGGAATTTGCACCCCTTTGGAATACAACCCTCCTTTGCGTGTTCTGCAGAGTTAAGAGTAATTTACTCCTGTTCATTCCTTTGAGCGCTAAGCTCTCAGAATTACCGTGGTTTTTCCTGTGGGGATTCTTTCCTTCTTTGCATCTGTTGCTATAATGCTATACAGTACTGATAAGAAGAAAAGGGAGGAAAATGGCTGTTTCTGGCTTTCCTGACTTTGAATGCTGTGAGGAATTTGAGCACGTTATTGAGGGTACTTCTATCCTAGTACCGGTGATTGATCACCCATTTGTGTCACAGAGCATATTTTGCTCATTGGGCTTGCTGCATAACACTGGAAGAGTCTTTAAGAAAATGTGTTTTGGGGTCTTTAATGCTCAAGACTGATTAATACGTCCAGCTCTCCTCCAGTTGGAGCTGAAGAAAATACTGCCCCCTCATTTCTCAGCTATTGTGTTGCAACATCTCATTTAGTAAAGTCAGATCACAGGCAGCGATACTATTAAAAATGAGAATATTACTCCTGAAACGATGAAATTCAATCTGTATTTATTGCCTTTACAGCCTTCAGAGTCATCCAGAATAAATGTTTTGAGTTCCCTGCAGGAAAACTCTGGCTTTTGCACTCCAGGCACTGTTAATTAGACAGTACCCATCCCTTTCCCCAATGTGCATATAGCAAGGATGTGTGAGTGACAGTAATGTGACATCATGTGAAGATAAGGTGTGCCTGTGTCTTACAGCTCATTATGTCATGCCATGATGGAGTACTCAGCATGCCTTGAATTGGCAAGAAGATTTTTTTTTTTTGCAGTGTGTGTGTAGGGGGTGATTAAGTCCTTTTTGGAGCCAGTCTTTCTTCCTTACAGTTTTTGGCAAACACCTGAGCATCCCCAGCACTGTCTACTCTGCTTGCAAACAGGGGGTGCCTGTCGGTGGGAAAAGCCAAATATTAATTTTCTCCATGACTTGGCAAAAGGCTATAAGGGACAGATACCAGTATGGTTTTGCTAAGGCAAATCTGTGACCATACAGCCCAGAAGCCCTTATTCTTGGGTACGCCATTCCATAAAACCCTAGGACCTCTCTTATCACATCTGGGGCATCTTCTGCCCCACCCAAGATATCTTTGTTTCTCCATATTGGATACTGTGGGCTCTGAGCACAGTTTTTTATGCAGAAAGCATGGGTCATGTCCAATGGGATTTCTGAAAGCTACATCCTATCAACAGCACCAGCTTGGCTAATTGCTGTCCTCAGTGATAAGGAACAGCTATATATGGCAGCCAGAACAGCACAGCATGCAAGTTTCTGAAGGCAAAGCTGTAACCCTATCATGTACTTTTGGCTAGCAGGAAGCTCAGGAATGTATGCTATTCAGTTCACTAGCTAGCTGCAGGACCGGGGATACGTATACCCTACTAGAGATGGGCAAGAACTGGGAAATGCAGTTTGTTTTTGTTCATTGTTCGTGGTGTGCCCAGTTTGTTAGCTATGAACCATCATGAACATTTAAGAGACAAATGAACTGGTTTGGTATGTGAGGTTCGTGATATGATAGATAGCATATGCACCCTGGCATTTTAGAGGCACAAAACTCACAGGGGATCTCTGGCTGACTGTCCTCTACCTGCCCTCCAAGTTTAGTGAGGATTGGATTTATGGGGTCCAAGTTACGATCTCCCAAATAAGGTGCTCCTGTCCTTCATTGTTTCCAATGGAAGAAAAAAACAGCAAAAAAGCAAGGGCAGCAGAAGAACAGCAGAACAGAATCAAACACCCAGAGAATCTTTGCAGTAGAAGCTGAAGATAGGGGAGCATTTTTGCAAGCCCAGTAGAACCAGTGCCATTGTGGCAATACCAGCTCAGTGGGACTGATGTCTTGCACAGAATTACACTCCACGTGGAGGGGGGTTGTTTTTGCAAGCCCAGTAAAACCAGTGAAATGTACTAGTTCCTAGCAGAACCCAGTGTCAATGTGGCAATGCCAGCTCCATCACAATCCAAGTAAGGGGAACAGTTCTGCAAGTCCAGCAGAATGAGTATAATATACAAAGTGCCCAGCAGTACCACTGCAATCACAGAATATCCAGCAGAACCCAGTGCCACTGGCATTACAAGCTTAAAAGGACTGAACTTAAAGCTCAGAGTCATAAATCCATGCAGGGGGGATTGGATTTTTAAAGCTCTGTGCAAGAAAATGGGAAGTGAACATAAAGGAATGCTGGCAAAAGGGAGGGAACCATCTTGAAACTGACATGACTAGTTTAAAACTAACAGTGTTTCCAAGGCTGGAGAATTCTATCCTCCCCAATTTGAAGTTTGGTAAATATTTTTTTTGAGCGGAGACAATCTGTCTGGAAATATATCGATTCACCAACCAGCACAAACCTCCATGAACTGCTTGAAAGTCTGTGGAAAGTTCGTGCCAGTTGACATGCCACAAACTTCTGTTTGCAAACCACAAACCGGCCAAAATTTGTCATGAACTTTAGTTCATGAGCAGGTTCATGCCCATCCATATTCCCTACTGCTCTTCTCTGATTCACACACTGGGCCTGCTATTGCCAATGCACTGATTTCCTGCTTCGAATGTTTTAGCCTTAGCTTTCCCTGTGTCCTTGAGGATGCCATACTGGAGCCTAAATTGCTTTCATAGTTACATTGGCCTTGCAACTGTAAATTGAACAGTAGCTCAATACTGGTTAGTTTTAGGCAGCAGGTGAGAACTTTTTTATTCACCCAGGCTTTTACTTGAGAGGTCTTATTTCTTCTTTCTCTTGACTTCCTGCTGATCCTCAACTGCAAATCGTTGTACACTTTTAAAATTATTTTTGTTGTTGTTGTTGTTTACATTTGAACCCATTTTGAATTCCTATAAGGTAGAAAGGCAGCTAATAAATATTTTAAATAAATAAAACTATAATGTCTTGAAGATAAGTTTTTTCCATCACCTTATCGACATGACATAGAAAATCTTTACCTGTTAAATTTCTGCATATCAGGCTGCTGTTCAATATACAGTAGTATGCTTGTAAAAAAATAACATCCTTAATTGCAGCATTTCCCTGTCTTTCTACCTAAGGGAACCAAAAAGTATGGTTCTTTCTCTTTTCAGTAGAGAGAGCCAAGAAGCAAAGCTCGCATGCCATTTTCCTTTGTCACCTGAGAGTTGCATTATTCATAGAGTTTCAGACTAGAATAGGAGCATGTCTTTATTTTAGCACAGAATTCGCATTCATCCCACCAGGCTTACTTTTTCAGGGAATTTCTCCCACATTTTTGGTATGGGACTAAAATGCCAAAATATATGTTGGAGATGTTCCTGCACAGATATGTCCTAAATTCCATTATAATAGTCAGCATTTATATAGCACATTTCAAGCATATCACAGATTATCTCATTATTTTTACAACAGTTTTCAAAGAAGGTAAGTATTATTTTCATACTTTTTTACAGATGTAATGGGATGCTTAAGACAATGAGGAAACTTGTGCCTGAGGAGAGATGTAAAGTAGGGGCCTTTTGGCTCACAACCTCCCATTCTTAACCACTACATTATATCTGCTCAGTTATGGCAGAAATAAGTAAATGGTAGTGGATGTGTAGCTTTGGCCTGGCCAAATAATAATTCTACCAGCAAGCCCACAATCTCCTTGAGATTCAGGGAGTATGCTGGGCCACTCAAGAGAGATTGCTTTAGTGGGATTGCACTGCACCAGGATTGCATTGATGGGATTTGTTCTGAATCATTTTCTGATGTAGTACTTTCCCTACAATATTATTGTCTGGGGGAGGGATGCACAAGTGTGTATTCCCATTATTCTTGAAATGGAACAATTACTCAAATCCATTCTTTGGTTTGCTCAAGGAGTACTTTAAGTTGGGTGGAAAAGACATTGGGTTGGGTGGAAGTTGGGTGGAAAAGTTGGGGGGAAGTTGGGGGGAAAAGACTAAAAGTTGGATGGAAAAGACATTCACTTGGATATGGGTTTGCCAGCCCCCAGGTCTGGGCAAGTGTTCCTCTGCTTCTGGGGGCTCAAATCTTCCCCAGCCAGCTGGCCACCAGGGAAGCCCTGACCCCAGCCACAGATACCCCTCTCCCTCCCTGCTAAAAGATTTAAAGGGCTTCAGCTGATCGATGGGGAGCATGTGGCCTGCCGACCAGCTGAAGCGCCCTTTAAATCTTTTAGCGGGGAGGGGCTTTCACTGGCCACAGCTCTGCTGTGTGCATGGGGCTCCTTTCCCAACACCGAGCAGGGCAGTGGCATGGGGCTGAATCCCAAGCAGCAAATTGCCACTGGGAAAGGAGCCCTGTGAGCGCCACTTCCACCCTCCCTGCTGGCAAAAAGGCCCTTTAAAGAGACTTTTTGCCAGCAGAGCTGTGGCCAGCAACAGCCCCTCTCCCTCCCTGCTAAAAGATTTAAAGAGCACTCCAGCTGGTCGACAGGCCACACGCTCCCTGCTGATCAGCCGAAATCCTTTAAATCTTTTAGCGGGGGGGGGGAGAGGGGTGCCTGCGGGTGGCTGTGGCTTGGTGGCAGGGCTTGGTGGCATCCCCACCCACCCCCAGAATGCCCCCCAAATCCCCCCACCGGATTGACCAGGGGACCTGGCAACCCTACTTGAATACTACTTGCATTAGAGTAATGGAAAACATTAGTAGGGGAAAGTTCAGTTAAGGGCACAGGACAATAGAACATTCCACATGAAGCACCTTTGATGGCTGGTCCTTGGATTTCTGTCTGCTTACAGTTTTGAGTTGTGGTAAATTGTAGCAGAGAGAGCACATGCTCCTTTTCAAAGCGGCAGTGTTCGAACACCAGTTCTTATTGTGCTGACAGTTCCCGGAGACACTTTTTTTGTGCAGATGCTGTAGGCCAGCTGCACACAAAATCAGCTTTCCCTCAGCAGCGACCCACAGTAAACCTGCAGCATACTCAGGTCCTAACTTTGAAATCAGAAGGGCAGAAAGCAGTGTCCTTCAAAGCCAAGAAGTCTGAGTTCTGCAGTCACACATGACTGCCTATGCAATGCAATAGACTTCCTGGTTTCTATTGGAGAGGTTTAGAAGATACAGGAGATACCTATAGGCTAGATATTTCACAGTACAATTTATGAGCAGAGGCTTCATAATTGCTGCAAGGCCTACCTGTCCTTGCTTGGAGCAACTAAGGGCTTTGGTTTTTTTGAAGTTGCATCATTCAGCTGTTGCAAGCCTACAGGCTTGAGATGAAACAGCGATGGAAAAAGCCCATAACATTCCACTGTTGGCCCAACCAGACATTATCAAAGCATTGCCTCCACTGTCTTCATCTTTAAATCTTAATCCACTGGCTTTACAGGAATTCTCTAGGGTAGGCTGGGGATGGGCAGGGTGCAGCTAATATACACGTCTGTGCTCAAGGGCTTTGGTCAGCCAAGTCTTGCCGGTGGGATGTGTGGGTAAAGGAGTTATCTCTGCTGGAGGAGTTTGTTTGGCACAGACGGCCACAGTCTCTGGGAGCTCCAGGGTTTAGGATTTGCAGTTCTGAGTATGTGTTATCAGGGTCAGCACAGATGTTGCTGTTACCTGCAGGCATCATTGTTCCTTTAGAACAGTGCTACAGTTGATCTCTGGGTCTCTCCGTTACTGCACTGTGCCAGTCTTCTAAGGAACAATGATTATCAGTCACGTAGGGGGGCTCCCTGCCTCCTGACTCTATTACACTCTATTGTTGAGCTGGAAAAAGGTGAAATAAACAGATTTTGCCTCTTAGATTTGGCAGTTGAATAATGTGTTTAGATTTTGGGGGTGGATCCTGAGAAGGGTGTGGTTTGGGGAGGGGAGGGATCTCAGTGGGTTATAGTGCCACAGGGAAGGGAAGGGACTTCAGTGGGTTATAATGCCATAGAATCCACCTTCCAAAGTGGTCGTTTTCTCAAGGTGAACTGATTTTTGTCACCTAGAGATCAGCTGTAATCCTGGGAGGTCTCCAGCTACCATGTGGTGGCAAACCTAGTTTTGGCAACCCTAGCTAGGGCTTGTTCTTGAAAGCAGACATTACTTTGTATTGCTTTCAAGCTCTGGGGCAACAGAATTATCTTCATACCATCCTCTATATGACAGCCCTTCGATCATTGTTATGCATTGGCAGGGCTTTTTTTTTTTTTTGGTAGAAAAGTGCAGCAGGAACTCATTAGCATAATAGGATACAGCAGAAACTCATTAGCATATTAGGCCACGCCTCTGACAGTGCCGCTCCCTCCCAGGATTGGCTTCTCCAGGTGCCCTGTGACTGCGGGGTGTCTGACGAACCCAAGGAGTTTAAACTGCCTTCCCTCCCTGGATCAGCTTGGCTTCCCCAGGCACCCCATGGCTTGCAAGGCACCTGGGGAACCGGGGGGGGGGGGGAGGCTGTAGGCGTGGCCAACTCAGAAGTCAGCTAGAACTCCGTTCCTGTGTGTTCCTGCCCAAAAATAGTCCTGTGTATTGAGACTGAAACAGTGCAGGACTGTGCTTCCAGAGACTGGTTGAGCTTGGAGCTGAATAACAATCGCCCACCAGGACTCTGGCAGTAACCAATCAACGTTATGTAAATAGCCTATCATTGGGAGTGGGGTGTGTTTGGGTGTGGCAACTGCATGCTGTTTAAACAGAGCTGAGGCTCTGGAGTCTTGTCTTGTGCTTGCTGAAATCACTAATAAAGTCGAGCTGATCACAAGTAGTGAGTCTGCTCCTCCATGGAATCCACTATTTAATAGTGGCGACAAAGGTGGGATCCTGTTTAGCCAGCCCAGCACCCATCTGCACCACACCGCACACCGTGCTCCAGTACCACATGCATTGCATCGCAACTGGGACCATGGCTGCCGCTCCAGGACATCTGCCAGAATTTGACCCTGCTCACCCAGAGCTTTGGGAAACCTGGGTGGAGTGGCTCAAGTACTTTGTACTGTTTCAGGACATTGAGGATGAAGAGAAGAAGGCTCTCCTGCTCAGTTCCTGCAGAATTGCAACACTGAGGCTAGTCCAGGGCCTCATTTGCACCCACCACGCTCAAAGTGGCCACTTACGATGCCCTCATCAAGGTGCTCACTGACCATTTCGCGCCTTAGCCCACGAAGATGGTGTGCTGTATGGACGTCTACATGCGCCAGCAAAAGTCCAACAAGACAGCTGCCGACTTCATGGCAGACCTTCGCCGACTGGCCCTCACATGCGAGTTCCCGAGTCTCAACTACGCCCTCCTCAACTGATTCGTGATGGGCATCAGAGAGGAGAAACTATGCTGAAAGCTCATTGGCCATGAGGACCTCACCCTAGTAAAGGTGCTCTACGTGGCCACCGCTTTCAAGAAATCCAGGCAAGACTGTCATACCTCCGTCGAACAGCAGACATCCGTCCCCTCAGCTTTGGAGGCGTCAGGTGAAGAGGAGACCATTCAGGTTTGCCACCCAGCTCGCCACGACTCACAACCTTCTGTCAGTGCCGTTCGTCCAGCAGAGACCATCAGCTGCAGAGAGGCCCACAAACATCACTCCTGCCATTTCCAGGATGCTACCTGCAGGGCCTGTGGCCAGACAGGCCATATTGCCCACACCTGACGCTTCAAGGGAGCCTGGAGACACACCACCATGCACCAGGAGGCAGCGGACCTGCACACCACTGCCGTCCACCAACGTCAGGTACTGAATTTGCCCTGGGACAGCCCAGATAAAATAAAAGTAACTGTGTTTATAGAGGGGGTACCTTGCAAGATGGAACTGGACACAGGGTCCTCCATCTCCATAATCTCAGAAGAGACTTTCCAGAGACTCTTTCCACAGGGGGGTCCCTGCCTCAGACCTGCTGGTTTCACTCTTCGGGACTTTCAAAAGAACAAGGTGGCCATTAAGAAGTGGGGCAAATTCCACGTGAAATACAGGCAGTTTGAAGAAATGTTGGACTTGTTGGTAGTGGAAGGACGGCTCACCAGCTTGCTTGGACTGTCCTGGTTTGCACCCTTGAGGTTATGGGGTAATGGGGGTGCACCACATGCAGCCCTCAGACTTCAGTAATGTGTGGGATGAATTCCCTGCCATCTTCGATGTGACCCTCGACCGATACACAGGGCCCCGTCTCACTCCAGCTTAGCCCTGAGGTGCAGCCTATCCGCCTCAAGGCCCAGAGAGTACCACTTGCACTCAAGCCCAAAACTGAGGCAGACCTGGACTGCTTGGTAGCACAAGGAGTGTTAGAGCTGGTTCCCATGCCACCTTGGAGACCCCCACTGTAACCTCGATTAAGCCTAATGGGGATGTCCGCATCTACGCGGACTACAAATGCACAATCAACAAGGTGCTGAGGGACCACACGTACCCTGTGCTGGTGGCTGGCCATGACCTAGCGACATTCGCTGGGGCCAAGGTCTTTGGTAAATTGGACTTGGCCCAGGCATACCAGCTAACCTGAATGATCTCCCACCGGCCACATTGGTTAACACCTAAGACACTACCCCGTTAATGAAGATACGCCATCTTGTAGTGGGGTACGCTATATGTGCTGTTTTTGTGTTTTAAAAGTTTTAATGATATTGTAATATATATGTTGGTAGCCACCCTGAGCCTGCCGTAAGACGGGGAGGGTGGGATAAAAATTGAATAAATCGCATAAATAAATAAGTAAACTCCCGGTGGACAAGCTGACCGCCGAGGCACAGACCATTGGCACACAGCGGGGTGCTTTCAGAGTCAGGCGGTTGCAATGTGGAGTAAATGTGGCTCCAGGGATCTTTCAGAACTTGATGGATTCTCTCTTGAAAGACATCCCTGGGGTCCAACCCTTTTTCGATGATGTATTAATTGCCACTCCTACAGAAGAGGACTTTGCCACCCGCCTCTGCGTTGTGGTGCAGTGATTCAATGTTGCCGGGCGGAAGGTGAAGCGAGAGAAGAGCCTCTTAGCATCTTCTACAGCTGAGTCTCTTTTACTGCAGCAACTGTACAGCTGTGTGGATTCTCTATTGTAACTGTATTGTGTAATGGTCAGACACAAGATGTGGGTCCTCCTCAGTTCCCACGCAAACAGTCTGATTTGGATCAGGACTGTTGCAGGTGTGGATTGGTTTCAGCCTTCCTTTCTACACCATCTACCTGACCTGAAATGATCTGGGAGGGTGCTCTTTGGCTCGCTGGGGAAACCTGCAACTCGTGTCTGATTGTTATATTCGGACTCAAGAGGGGGAACCTGTGCACTGTGTAATGGGTAAGTTGGTCCTCACTGATGAACAGGGATGGTAATGTTCACTCAGAGTAAACAATGCTGCCCTGGATGACTCAGTGGTCAAATACAGAAGTGTCAAACTCATTTGTTATGAGGGCCGGATCTGACATAAACGTCACTTTGTCGGGCCGGGGCATGTGTGCCGTAAAATACAATACCAGGTACCTCTCCTGCTTTGGCGGGGAGGGCGGGATACAAATTTAAACAAACAAATACCAGAGATATAAACTGTATGAAGGACAGTAGCTGGTGAGCTCCAAGGCGTGTCTGCCCTGCAAGACCCATGGGCTGGGAAGGGGGTGCAAAGGAAAACCCATATGGGCAGACTGGAGAGCCGGTGGTGCAGCACTGGGCAGACGCTCCCACGCTGCTTGATTGCTGCAGACGAGGTTGTCCTGCCATGCTGAAGCCACATTTGGAGTGGGTTCGCCCATTTCCCCCCGAACAGTCTCCTGTTCCCTCCCTTGTACTAGTTGCTCGTGGGCCACATAAGAACCCAGGATGAGCCAGTTCCGGCCCCTGGGCCTTATGTTTGACATCCCTGGTCCAATATATTTAACTGGTGTTCTGTTTTATTGGATGCTGCCGCTGTTTTTCTTACTAGCTCTCTGAAAGAAGAAATAACAAAACTACAATTTTATACTCGGCCAACCTGAAATTTAGCAAGAAGCATGAGTTCAGATTAGCACTTGCTGTTCTCCCCCCTCCCCTGTAGAGAGCCCAAAAGATGGCACTGATAGGAGTAGGGAGATCGTGTCTATCCAATGATTTTGCAGCAGCAAAAAGAGTAAGCAGCCTAGAGTTGCCAACTCCAGCTTGGGAAATTTGTGGAGATTTGGGGACAGAGCCTAGGGAAGATGGCGTTTGGAGGAGGGGAGGGAGCTCAGTAGATATGGAATGCAACAGTGCCCACACTGTAAAGCTGCCACTTTCTCCAGGGGAACTGGTTTCTGTAGTCTGGAGGTCAGGTGTAATTCTGGGAGATCTCCAGGCACCACCTGAAGGTTGACAACCCTAAGGCAGCCTGTCTTCTGGGGAGGGGTGGGGTACAAATTCAAATAAATAAATAAACAAACAAACAAATAAATAGTGTGTGGGTTTGGGGGAGAAGATGGGCCACCTAGGGGAGGAATGGAATGGGGTAAGCTGTGGCTAAATCTTCCCTGGTGCTATTGTGCTGTCAAAGTTTGGCACTCTCTGTGGTGCGACATAGCGGCCTTGCTTGATGGACCAGTGCTGCTGCCATCGCCTCCATTAGCTGCCCTGACACTGAAGAACTGCAGATCTCTGTTTATTGCTGTGCACTCTAGGCCTGACATTTAAACACTGCCAGGGCTCAGAGTCACTTGTTTTCTGGCTTAATATATAGAATATATTCAATAGTGAGTCACTCTGCAACTTGATGCCTGCTGTCTAGATAAAAGATTCTTTTTTTTTTTCTCCCTACAATTTAAAAGGGGATGGCTGTGATGTCAAAATAAAAGGATGTTCCATCAGCCAAATAAAAGTTGAAGTTGCCTAAACATTTTCCCCAAAAGCTGGAGTTTATACTCTTACCATTTATAGTGAAAATTACCAAATGAAGCCTGTTTCCCTACTCTCTCCTCCAAAATACCACTCGGGCATTATATGTCACCTTGGCTGAGAACTATCATTGCTGAGACATCTTGGGTTTTGTTGGCCATATGAACACAATTTCATACCCTTGTTCATTTTTTAGAAACTTGACCAGTCTTCTGGAGAATTCCCCCCCCCCCTTAAAATGTTAGCTCTTTGTGCTGCAGTTGTCAGAAAGCTTGGCATTAACACCAGAGTCATTAGGAGCAGGATAGAAGATTGGTACAGAAATGATCACAATGACACCTTGTAAATTAACAGTGTTCCTCACACTTTGGTTTCTGAGAACAGTGCAGATCACTTTGTCTAAGAGAAGGGAAAAAATTAATCAAAATAACCAGAGGATTAAAGTAGCTCTCAAGTGCTGGCAGATGGAAAATAAATGTGGCACTGTTACTAGTTGGCAGTCAGGTTTTTCTGAGTGTTTGACTCCATTTATTTCCGTGGGTGTTATGAGAAGGGGATGGATGGAATAAAGCAATGTATTCGGTTCAACATTGTTCTTAATCCCTCTCTGTGCCTTTATCACCCTTCACTGGTGTGATCTACTGGGAGGAAGGGGATAGTATGTACATACCCCCTCTTGGTGAAGGAGATGTTCTACTCAGCAGTAGAACATCTGCTTTGTATACAGAAGGCCCAAGGTTAAATTCCTGGCAAATCTAGATAAAGGATTTCAAACAGCAAGTGTCAAGAAAGACCTTGCTTTTTCTGAGATCCTGGAGTGCAACCGCTAGTCAGAATAGAAAAGAAACAGGATTCTTGTGGGACCTTAAGGACAAACGTGTTTTTAATTCTGCCACAAACGTTTATGTGGATTAGAGCCCACACCATCATACCTTTTCAGATGTTGCAGTCCGCATACTGAGAGACTTGTGCCTGTGTGTAGAACGGCCAGCTCAGTGGAGTTTTTCCCCCGCACCAGTTCCCTCCGCTTTGCCTCCGCTTTAGATTGCCAGTCTGTCCTCGGCCTAGGGTTTCATGTAGCATGTACAGAGGCCGTGTGCCTGTGCAGAATCCATGTGTCACCTCTTTAAGAAAACTTGGAAACTGGCAGGATCTCAGGCCACACACACTTCCAATATATGCAGGTAGCAGGCTCTTGGTACAGATTATTATAATGTCTCAAGAAAGCTAACCAGAGTAGACATTACTAAGCCAGATGCACCAGTGGTCTAACTTGTTTTAGTATGCTGATTTGGTGTTTTGGTGCAAAGTTGAAACATGTATCATTTCACTGCATATTTTTATTGTAGGCTTGTAGATCCACTCTGTGGATCTCAGATCAGAATGTAGGAATGATATGGACCGAAGATACTGAAAAGAAAATATTGCAATTAAATTACACAAGAACTAGGGAAGACACAAATGGACAAGCAGCAGGTCTGAAATAAACAACATAGACTACTTCTCCTGCACGGCATGCAATCATTCTATGACACAGGGGGCAGTGAAGCAAGCCTGCAGCATAGTTTGTGATCCTCCAGACTGAACACAGCTGTGTATTATGGCCCAGAAGGGTCTTAATAAACCTCACTTGTGCTGTCTGTCAAGCAATTGGTTGGCTGGCATACATGTCTGTTAGGCTCCATTCAGCTTACTAGGAAGTCCTGCATTGCGTAACAAGTTTAATCGCATATAAAGTAGTTAAACAACAATAACCTATAAGTGAAACCTATATTTTATTTACTATATATATATAGTATATATATATACTATATTTTATTTACTATAAAAATGCCTTGGCTTTTAAAATATTCAGAAAAATTCTACATTATAATCACAGACACTCACACATACACACAAAGAGAGAATGGATAATGGGAGAGAGCCAGCATGGTGTAGTGGTTATAGTATCAGACTAGGATCTGGGAGACCCAGGTTTGAATCTGCACTCTGTCATGGAAGCCTGCTTCGTAACTCTGAGCCAGTCACATATTTTCAGCCTCACCTACCTCACAGGGTTATTGTGGAGATAAAATGGAGAGGGGAAGAATGTTGTAACCCACTTTGGGTCTCCACTGGGAGAAAAGCAGGGCATAAATTAAGTAAATAATATTCTTGCTTATTATGCAATAACAGTGCAAACCCCCAACTGAAGGTCTACTATGAAAAACATGAGGGAGGAAGAATAAGGACAACAGCAGCAGTGTTCCCTCTAAGCTGAGTTAGTGTGAGCTAGCTCACAGTTTCTTAGCCTCTGGCTCACAGATTCTTGTCTTAGCTCGGGAAGAGTGGCTCCCGAGCACACTAATTTATGCAGCAGCCAAATCCCTCACTCACAACTTGAATGCCAGTCGCTCACAAAGTAGAATTTTTGCTCACAAGACTCCACAGCTTAGAGGGAGCATTGAACAGCAGTAGTGTTTTGCATGTCCAATTCATTAATTATGAGGCTCTATTGGCTCTCTTTTTCAGACGTTAGTCTTAGCTATATTAAGGACAGCACTCCCACCTGGATGGTACCAGACGTTGATATTCTAGGTGTGTAGCAGTGACTAAGAACAGAATGATTCATAACTGGAATAGTAGTTATCTAAATATACCAACTGCGGAATGATGGTTTATATAACATCTTATTGCCTGTGTATGATGTATATCTTTCCTCCTCAAAGTTAGCCCAGTTAGTATTGTTTCTGGTTTGACGAATTGCTGCCTGAGAAACTTGGGCAAGGGCACTTAGGCTGTTTTTACATCTGACTTTTCCGCTGGAATCATTCTAGTTCCAAAAAACCCTGCCCATACCTCTGTGCGGTGTGAAACTGTGCTGCCACTGAAATGTCCATATCTACTAATTGCCCTCCTGTGGTCAAGCTAGTATTATTCCGCTTTATTCTGCTTTAAACAATTGCTGTTGATTAGTGCACTTAGACCCCCTGGAGTGAAATTTCACACCACTGTGAAATCAGCACAGAAAAAGACAGCAGTCAAACTACTTTAGAGGGGAGGTGTAAAATGACCCTTAGGCTGTTTTTACATCTGACTTTCCCGCTGGAATCATTCTAGTTCCAAAAAAACCTGCCCACACTTCTGTGCGGTGTGAAACTGTGCTGCCACTGAAATGTCCATATCTACTAATTGCCCTCCTGTGGTCAAGCTAGTATTATTCCGCTTTATTCTGCTTTAAACAATTGCTGTTGATTAGTGCACTTAGACCCCCTGGAGTGAAATTTCACACCACTGTGAAATCAGCACAGAAAAAGACAGCAGTCAAACTACTTTAGAGGGGAGGTGTAAAATGACCCTTAGGCTGTTTTTACATCTGACTTTCCCGCTGGAATCATTCTAGTTCCAAAAAAACCTGCCCACACTTCTGTGCGGTGTGAAACCGTGCTGCTACTGAAATGTCCACATCTACTAATTGCCCTCCTGTGGTCAAGCTAGTATTCAATCAGCTTGATTCTGCTATAAACAATTGCTGTTGATTAGTGCACTTAGACCCCCTGGAGTGAAATTTCTAAGGGTCATTTTACACCTCCCCTCTAAAATAGTTTGACTGCTGTCTTTTCCTGTGCTGATTTCACAGTGGTGTGAAATTTCACTCCAGGGGGTCTAAGTGCACTAAGAAACTACAATTGTTTAAAGCAGAATGAAGCCGGTATTATACTACCTTGACCACAGGAGGGCAATTAGTAGATGTGGACATTGCAGTGGCAGCACGGTTTCACACCGCACAGAGGTATGGGCAGGTTTTTTTGGAACTAGAATGATTCCAGCTGGAAAGTCACATGTAAAATCAGCCTTAGTGAATTTAAAGCCTCAGTTTGATTTCAGTCAAGACTCAAAGTATTCAGAACGCTTTCTGCAAGATTGTATTGGCTGTGGATTAAAAAAAACCCAACATCACCCAAAGGCTTGTTCAACAGAGGCAAACCAGGGAGTATTTCTGTGTCCCTTCATAGAGCAGCACCTCATCCCACTAACAATGCGGTAGCAATTGGACAGGAATCCAAAGGGGGAGATAAGCAAATCCAGCCACCTTGGGAAGCAGCGAGCCCAGTTCACCGGGTGAAAGGAATAATGAAGCCGGGAGATGAGCACAGACAGCACGAAACAAACAAACAAAAGGAATCAGTGGCAGAGATGCAGACTTGCCTTGCGCCGAGGAGAAGAAACAGAATGTTGGCAGTGACATGGTAACACTCGCCGAGTTGGAACCATAAACTCCAGGAAGAAAGGAATGAATTAAACAGAACAAGAGCTGAGGGATTTTAAATGCTGTCTTAGAAGTTACGGTAGATGCCTCATAAATCTAAACAATTAAGAGATGCAGTAAAGAGGCCCAGGCCTAAATCTGTCTGGATATGAAACTGAGGCAGGAGAACTCTGCAGCAAAGGCACATTAGAACAGTGTGGCTGACGTGTCTTTGCCTGCCTACAAGGAAGGGGCAGAAAAAATGTCATGTTGGCTAGAATGAATCAGTTGCCAAGAACACCAGAAACATATGTTCTCTCCTAGGAGGAAAATAACTGCTGGGTGGGAGCAATTTAAATGGCGGAAAGGTGCTGGATAATTTACCCCTTCTTATCTAATACCATCATAGTATAATTTCCACTCTTTCCAACTCTGTTGCTGTTATTAACTTGAACAAAACAACCTGAAAACCAATCTTTTGTGCAGTCTGTTTTTCCCTTCCCCAAACTCTGCCCTTCCCAGGCCCTCTCCATGAATCCCCAGGAATTTCCCTACCCAGAGCTGGCCACCCTGCTACAAAGATGAATTCCCCTAGAATAAATGGCTTTACAATCTAAGTTGGTGCCCCCATAGAGACCATGCTCTTAACCTTGCTAGGAACAAGAGTGCAGCATTAATCCGTTTCTTTTATCGAAAAGGTAATCAATTTGTTCCGGCAGCTCTTCAGATATTTCAGGCGTCCATTATCTCTCGGCTATTGTATGGGGCACCCATACGGATCCAAAGCTTTAACAAAAGAATTGAATCAATAAGCTCCATTTTCTTCCGCAGAATTTTAGGCCTTCCTAACTCTGTTTCATATTTTTCCCTTTGTGCGGAACTGGGCCTCCATCTTATTGAATCCCGGGCATGGATTACCACTATAAAATATTGGTTGCATTTACACTTTAGCTCTCCTCCCAACAGCCTTTCTGTCCAACTACTTGTAGACCCATATATTTCTGCCTGGTCACAAAGTATAGTGAATAAAATCAAAACTATGGGAATAGATTTAGACTCCTTGTACAACTGTGGCGAAACAGCTATTTTGCAGGCGGTGCGGAGGAGGATTTGGGATATGGAAGCCCAAATAATCAATGCTGGGAGTTCTGGAGTCTGTTCTCCACGCTTCCTTGACCTTCCCCTCCCCCAAGCCCCCATGGCTCCCTATATTTCCAATCTAATAGCTCCACTTCATCGGCGGGTTTTTCTGTTAGCAAGATTCAATCTTTTCCCCTCAGCTGTTGTGTCAGGCAGTTATAGGGGTATCCCTTATAGGGATAGAACCTGTAGTTATCTTTCTAGTGAACCTGACTCAGTGGCCCATATCCTTCTACGCTGCCCCCATTACTCCACTATGCACAGCTATTTGATTGGCCCCCACCTACCCCCCTCAAGGAACTTGTCCGACAGTGACCTAAAAATTTTACTGTCCGACAAGTTCTCGGCAATTACTCTGTCTGTAGCTGAATTTTTAGCTTATGTTTGGAAGTTAAGGGTAAAGGAGTATAAGGCTTAATCCTTGCTGATTAGTTCCATCCAGTCATGTCGGCTACTGTTTGGTTTACTGCTAGCTGTTTGCTACTGTTTCTTTATTGATGTCCCTGCAGAGTATGCCAGTAAAGGTTGTGTATTGTGTGTGAGTAAATGGCAGCTGTGGAGGACAGAATCTATGATATTAGAGCTCCCTCCCCTCTCCAGACTTTCTCCTCCCCAGGCACCAGCCCCAGACACCCTTGCCTTCAAACACAGGAACTTCGGAGTCTGGTGCCTGTTCTGCTGCAGTTGTTTCTGGAGTGCCTGTCCCTTATCGAAGTGCTTCATCCTTCTTACATCTGCAGTTGGTGCTGCATCCTGAATGAAACAGGTTCAAAACAGGGCATTGTGTCCACCACTACATTCATTACCCGCAGTAAAGAAGCTGGAGGTCAGTTCAGTGTGCATGCCCACAAAAGCTTATACCTAGAATTAAACTTTGATGTTCTTAAAAGTGCCACTGGACTCAAACTTTGTTCTGGAAATAAGTTAAGTGCTGGCTTGCAGCAAGCCCTTGGCTTCAGTGCTCTGAACCAATCTCTGGGGATTTCTGCAGCATTGGGAGAAGGGAGAAGAGCTGCAGACAGTGGGGCTGAGCACAGGAGGAAACATTTATTTGCTTTCAAGATCAGGGAGGGGAGAAATCCACTCCTGCCCCCCTGCAAGCCCCTTTGCAGTGCCTACAGAACAAAAATAGGTGAGCTGGCCCCAACTTTAGCCCTAACGATTGTGTGTGTGTGCACAGCCTGTGTAATGTCTTAATGTCTCCAGTGCCTCGCCGCACCATCGGTCCTCAGCAACACACAGCCCATCAATCCGCAAGCTCCCGGCAACACATGGCTCCAGCACCTTACCACATCATCAGCTGCTGCTCTGGACCTGGTTCACCACAACCCTGCATCTCTGCAAGTCATGGCTGCTGCTGCTCCAGGTCAGATTTCTGCATACAACCCCACCCGTCCCGAGCTCTGGGAAGCATGGGCCGATCAGCTCGAGTACTTTTTTGAAGTACAGGAGGTCACAGACTCTGGCAAGAAAAAGGCTTGGCTCCTGAGCACATGTGGGGTTGACACCCTACGCTTAGTTAGAAGTCTTGTCTCACCCCGAACATTGGCCAAGACCTCATACAATGACATCATCAGGGTGCTGAACAGTTACTTCATGCCCAAACTGTCCATGATGGCCATGCGCATGGACTTCTGTGGCCACTCATAGAAGCAAAGTGAGACCATGGCCGCATTCATGGCTGACCTGCGCAGACTAGTGGTCAGCTGCGAGTTCGTGTCCATTGAGGACAACCTCCTGACAAATTTTGTCTGGGGGGGGGGGTGTCAGAGAACTGAAGCTATGCTGGAAGCTGGTCGCCCTCTCCAATGTAACCCTAGAGAAGGCATTCCAGGTTGCCAGTGCATTTGAAAAGGTGCAAAAAGATTGGCTCATCCCCTCCACCTCTATGCATCCCACCACTGCCTCCTCAGGCTCTGAAGCCTCCAATGAGGACAATGTCCTGCAGCTCTGCCACCATCCGCCAAAAGCCTTGCACAGACCCTCCACAGAAAGAAGCACCACTTCCGGCTCCAGATCTTTTGTGTTGGCCACCGTGATGCCTTGACATGGCTCAATGACCACATGCCCCAGCTGTGGAGATGCCCACAAGCACTGGACCTGACATTTCCGAGACACAGCTTGCCGATCCTGTGGGAAGACCAGGCACATAGCCCAGATCTGTCGCTCCAGGCCCTCCAGATGCTAGATAACTTTGTCTGTATATTCTGGGAAGAAAGAATTGTATATAATATTATAAAGACAAAATTATTTTGCAATATAGAAAGCTGGTTTGATCTCAAAGGTATTTATTGAGAAGCTGGTTTAGAGATTCTCTGATTTCAATATAGTAACTGAACATGGCTAGTGGTTCAAGTTAAAAATAAGGCCTCCTGGGGCTCCATCTCCAGGACAAGGTAGATCAGTGGCTTCTAATTTGGCACAGGTCTCAACAAAATTTGCAAGCATTAATACAAGATGCCATAACAACTGCTGTAATGACAGCTTTAACAATAGCTGTTGACCCTATGCAAGCTAAACTAGACCTACTTGTACAACAGATGACACATCAGATGGAAGAGGTTCAGAAACAACTTAAAGAAAACACACAAGAAATCTCTGTCGACTAAAACAACAAACAAGGTGGAAAACAAATAAAAAGAAATGAAACTGGAAGTAGAAGCAGTAAAATCTAAACAAAATTCCATGGAAGAGGCTCTTATAAAATTAGAACTTGATACGGTGGCATATATTTTAAGATATCAAAATATTCCAGAGAAGAAAGAAGAAAACTTAAAAAGTGATATGGCACATAAACTTATAAAATATATGGCTACAGAAGATATAGATGAAGTCTATAATGAAATTGATGTGGCCTATAGAATGAATTGTGCTTATGCAAAAAGAAATAAACTTCCCAGAGTGGAACACATGAGGTTCCATAAGAGAACAACAAGAGATGGAATTCTTAAAGCAGCCAATGAAACATCTCTCCAAATAGAAGTTACAGAAATAAAATGTTTAAAAGCAATCCCATGGAGAGTGAGAGAGAAAAGAAAAGATTACACAGAATTTACAAACATTTTGAGAAATTGCATGTAGATGGCTACTTCCAGCAGAAGAAGAATAAGAAGAGATTGGATTTATACCCTGCCCTCCACTCCCCAAGGGAGTCTCAGAGCGGCTTACAAACTCTTTTTCCCTTCCCCTCCCCACAACAGACACCCTGTGAGGTAGGTGGGGCTGAGAGAGCACTTTCCCAAGCTGTCCTTCAGGGAACAGCTGGTACAGAGCTATGGCTTGCCCAAGGTCATCCAGCCAGGTGCATGTGGAGGAGTGGGGAATCAAACCCGGTTCTCCCAGATTAGAGTCCGCGCACTTAACCACTACACCAAACTGGCTCACCAAACTTCTCTCTCTCAAGAAGGCATCCTTTTCACTTACAAGAAGAAAAGATATAGAATCAACTCTATTTTCAAAATAGAAGATTTCATTAAATCTTGTGGAGAAGATTTAAAAACTGAGGAGGAACAACCAGAAACTACAGAAGAGGATAAACAAGACCTACAAGGTGCATCAGGAGCAACTAGAAAAACCACAGCAACTAGAAAAACTGTAAAGATTACAACATCCTGAATTGTCACAAGGTTCCAGCTGAAGAATAAAGAGGACACCATAACACAATCACAAGATGGACAGAAGAAAAATAAAGTTAATTTCAATTAATGTTAATGGATTGAATGCACCCCAAAAAAGAAGACAGATACTTCAACAACTGAAAAAGATGCAGTTAGATGTCATATGTCTACAAGAAACTCATATAAAATATTTGGATCAAAAATATCTGGAAATTAAAAAAATTGGGAAAGCTTTTATCTCTTCAGATAAGGAAAAGAAAACATGAGGTGTAGTGACATATGTGAAAGAACATTTACACCCTGAACTCTTATACAGCTCTGAAGATGGCAGAATTTTGATAGTTCAAATACAAAGACAAGGTAAAATAACCTTGATTATAAACATATGCACCTAACATCAGGAAATTTTTTAATAAACTATTGCAAGAACTTATTTCAAATCAAAATTTTGATGAAATTTGCCTGATTGGAGACTACAATGCAGTATTTGATAGACTTCTAGATAGAAAAACAATAACTGGAAGACAGAAACAAGAAAATGAGCTCCCGAATACATTCTTACAATTGGCAGAAGAACATAACTTGGTTGATGCTTGGAAAGTTAGAAACCCACAAAAGAAAGATTTTAATTTTTCCCCAGCAAGACATAAGTTGGATATCAACAATGATTATAAATGTCTTATTAGAGGTGGGGATACTACCAGGAACTTTTGCAGATCACAATCCTGTTATGCTTACAAGACATACCAAAGAAAAACAGATGGACTTTAAATACATTTTTATTGAAGAATGAAAAATTTGTAACAGAAACAAAAAAAAAAGAATTCCAAATGTTTTTCAAACAAAATATTCAACCAGATATCTCTATTAGAGTTGTATGGGACGCATTTAAGGCTTATGGCAGAGGTTGGATAATTAGAGAAGCTGCATATTTTAGAAAACAAAAGACAGAAAAATTTACACAAATTAAGGATCAAATTAAGAAACAGAAAGAAAAGATGAAACAAGACCCTTCAGTTGAAAGCATAAGAGTGAGACCCTTCAATTGAAAGTATAAGAGTGAAACTAAAACTTCTACAACATCAAATGAACTGTCTGCTAACACAGGAGATAGCCAAAAAAAAAATTACCTATGCAAAACAAAACTATTTTGAAAATGCCAATAAGCCATCCTGATGGTTAGCATACAAATTATGGAAAGAAAAATAAAAAAATAAAAATTTTGAGAGATGAGGAAGGAGAGAAAAAATATACCTAAGGATTTGAAAAAGATTATTGAAGCATTTTATGAAAAGTTATATCAAAAAAGAGAAGCCACACAAGAGGAAATTTAAGATTTCTTTAAAAAGCACAACTAAAAAAATTACTGAGGAACAAAAGAAAATTTTAAATGATTCAATATGATTCAATATTTTAAACAATTAAATCTAAACTTATAGAAGCAATAAAAACAAAAAGGGGCCAACTCTAGGTCCTGATGGCTTACCGGCAGAATTTTATTATGTCTTTGAAGATCAACTGTTAATACCATTAAAATATGTAATACAAAACATAATAATTGAAGGTAAAATACCAGAAATCTGGAATGAAGCCTTAATAACTTTGACACATAAAACAAATATAGATGAAAAAGAAATTAAAAATTAAAGGCCAATTTCATTGTTAAATGTGGACTATAAAATTTCTGCCTCTATTTTGGGTGCAAGGCTGAAAAAAGTATTGATACAAATAATTCATCAAGATCAATCAGGTTTCCTACCAAAAAGACAATTTAGAAACAATGTAAGAACTATATTAAATGTAATTGAATATTTTGAAGCTCATCCTGAGAAACAGATGGCCTTGATTTTTCTGAATGCTGAAAAAGCATTTGATAATATTAGCTGGAATTTCATGTTGGAACAATTAATCTCACAATGCGGGGTAGAATTTTTTACAATGGTTAGAACAATTTATACCAAACAACAAGCAAGGGTCCTTGTTAATAGAGATTTATCACAAAATATTGAGATACAGAAAGGAACCAGACAAGGATGCCCACTTTCACCACTATTGTTTATATCTGTACTTGAAATATTAAATTATATGATAAGAATAGAAACACGTATTAAAGGACTTAAAATAAGAGGAGAAGAATATAATTTGCAAGCATTTGCAGATGATTTGGTTTTTATCTTAGAAAATCCATTGGCCTTTATTATGCAATGATTAAAAACAGTGCAAGAATATGGCCAGGTTGCTGGACTGAAAATCAATCTGAATAAAACAAAAATGTTAACAAAAAATATGACTAAAGATCAAAATTAACAGTTACAAGAAATATCAGATCTGGAAGTGAAAAAAAGTGAAATATTTAGGTATAAATATGACAAATAGATGCTGTTTTTTGGTGAATGATAGTTATATGGAACTCCTATTGGAAATTAAGAAAGATTTGGAAAAATGGAAAAACGTACAAATATCTCTGATGGGAATTTATACCCTACCCTCCCCGCGAACGGGCTCAGGGTGGCTAACAAGGGCATAATGTGCCATATCCAGTACAAATAAACATTTAAAATGCAGTTTAAAATCCCATAATTTAAATACATAACAACAATAAAAGTACAGTAAAGTGCTTCCAGTCATAGTTCAAATTCAGATGGCATTAGGATTGGGGTACAGCCTTCCATGGCCATCAGGCCTGGGCTGCATTCAGGGTGGCGCCACATCATCAGATGTCAATCATGATGGGTACCGGTGGTGGCGGCTCCTGTTCGAAAGCCTGGCAGAAGAGCTCCGTCTTGCAGGTCCTGTGGAACTGCTTAAGGTCCTGCAGGGCCCTGATCTCCTCCAGGAGCTCATTTCACCAGACAGGTGCCACCACCGAAAAAGCCCTGGTTCTGGCAAGCCTGGCCTTCCTGGGGCCCGAAACACAGAGTAGATTTTGGGACCCCAACCAAAGTGCCCGCTGGGGTACGTATGGGGAGAGGCGGTCCCTCAGGTATGTTGGACCCTGGCCATATACGGCTTTGAAGGTAAGCATAAATATGAACATTTACCAAGATTACCAAGATTACATTTACCAAGTTAGTGGGAAACAGTACAAATAGAATCAAGTTATCTCAAAGACAAGCTAATGGGTTTCTATTAAAAATAACAGAAATAAATAAGATATTGTTATATTCTTTTTTTTTAATAAAGATTTTTATTGATTTTTTACTATTTCTACAACTCTACCGCTAATAACTACACTATATTATCCTATACAGAGAATCCTGTTTGCAATAATCAAGTTAACTAACTTTTAAAACTGAAAAGCAATATACTTTCTTGGTTAAACATTCTAAGTTCATGTTTCTGCTTCTACACATAACAAAGCTGATTAACTGGCACATACAGCAACGAAGAAAATGCCTACTATTCCGTTTACATTTAGACATAGTGTACCATCATTACATATTGTTTATAACATTATTTCTTCTTCGTTCCTCTTCTTGTCTTTTTAGTCTCTTTGCTGAGCTTGGGAGCAGCAGCTCCCTTTTCTGAGTCCGATGCTTCTTCTCCACTTTCTGAGCCATCAAAGCCATACATACTTTCCTGTGACTCTAGTGAGTCATCTGACTCCCTCTCCGCTTTCTTTTTCTTGCATTTTTCCAGAAATATTTCGGCTTGTTCTACAGAGTCAATCTTGTAATTCTTGCTTTTATAGCTGAAAGACAGTCCCTCTGGAATATTCCAACGATACGTAATTGACTCAGACTGTAACCATGTTGTTATATTCTTGTAGGCTTTTCTTCTTTTTCAAATTTCAAAGGGAGGGCGCAATCATACGCACCCATTTAAAACGTAAGCGGAGCGATGAAACGACGGCGCAAACTGACGGGATCAGACGAGCACATCTGCAAAGCGTTGTGCTCCTGGCATAACAACGTCGCGAGCGCCCATTGATGCGCTTCAAAAAGAGACCGCTAAAACAGAAGTCCTTTCCGGAAGAGCCGGAAGCAGGCGTGCATGGGATCGCAGCAGCACACCTATGCCATCGCATCCGGCCACCGTCGCGCTTCTGCGTAAATAGCGGATGTTTTTCTTCCGAGCCGCGTGAAACGCGTAAGAGCGGAGGTCCGCGCATGTGCAGTAGCGAAAAGTCACCGAAAAGCAGAAGGGGGGCCGTACGGGTGTACGGGCTGCACGGACTGTTGCCGCGCAGCCGGAAAAAAAGTAAAGGGCCAGGGACACGTTCCCCACACCTCCCTCTGCTCCCGATCCCCCTCGTATCCGGAACAGGCACCGGTGCAATGGCTAAGCCGCGTGGTCGTTCCTGGACACGGCCAGAAGTGAGGGACCTCCTAGCGTTATGGGGAGACGCCAGGGTCCAGCGGACCCTGGGACAGTCCCGCCGGAACATTGAGGTGTTCGCCGAGGTGGCTAGGGGCATGGTGGCTAGGGGACATGACCGGGATGCTCTCGCTTGTTGGCTCAGAACTAAGTCCATGCGCCTCAAGTACCGGAAAGTAGTGGCTAACAATTCCAAATCAGGCCAGCCCAAGATCACGTGCCCCTATTATGAGGAGTTGCACTGGATTCTGCATAAGAGCAGAGATGTGGACCCCGGCATGGTGCTCCAGACCCTTGGCCAGCACCGGCGGAGACGCCAGGCAACCCAGGGGCCAAGCACCTCATCAGAAGAGAGTGCCCGCCGCCCCAGGGCAGAGAACGAGTTGGAGTCAGCCGAGTCCCTGCCCTCGACCAGCAGCCACACTGGTGAGTGTCCCCAGGGACAGAGAACTGCACAGGCCACAGTGCCAGGGGGACCCTGGGAGCTGTCTGGGAAGGCACAATGCCCTCCACAAGGGAGCCCCCCGCGGAAGAAGAGCTGGTGGGGCATCCAGTGGGAGAGGGGGCATATGGGGGCTGTGTCGCACAAGCTACGGCTGGTGACTCCCTGTCTGTCCCACGTACAGGTACAGAGTCAGTGAGCAATACCCAGCAGGACAGCAGCGACAAGGATGATGACACTGACGAGGACAGTCTCATGCCGCCCGGCCAAGATTGGTGAAGGGCATCAGTGGGCCTCCGACTACACACTGCTCCACTACTGGCGTTGCCAGCCACTGTGGATCACAGTAAACAGAACCTTCCTTCCTAGGGACACAAGAGCTGGCCTCGGATGCGGACATGGAAGCGGAGGAGGAGGCAGAGGAGGAGGAGGAGGAAGAACCCATGGAGGGCTTCGGCCGCCACCCGGACCGTGAGTCACACTAGGGGATAGGCTGGGGCATGGGCTATGTTCCTGTCTGGGTGGGGTAGAGGTGGTCGGTGTGAGGGGGATGGGCCTGGTGTTCACTGCCCATACCCCAACAGGCCTTCCACCAGACGTCACCATGGGAGACCTGACCCCTGCAGAGAGAGCAGCCCTGTGCAAGACAAAGAAGAAGCAGCTCTCTGCCCTACAAAGTTGATGGGGAGCACCTGGCCACCCAGGCCCGGGAAGACAACAGAGAAGCCATGGCAGAGGACCGGCGGATGCATGACGAGCTGATTGCCGAAATGCGGGCCGCCCGTGAGCAAGATCAGGCAGCATACGCCGCCCAAGCTGCAGCACAGGCCACCATGCAGGCCAGTATAGAGGCCTCCAACACGCAGATGGCTCGTCTAACAGACGTGGTCTCTGCCCTAGTGGACAACTTGCTGTGGCGACAGAGCCTCAGCGGCCCGGCCCCAGTGGGGTGGCCACACAGGTTGGGCGGGGCCGGGGTAGAGGCCGTGGGCGGGCATGGAAGAAGCCGGGAGCATCATAGGGATACTGGCCCAGGGCAACCAGCAGAGGTTCCCCGTGGAGGGGGGTATGGGGGGGGAAAGGACAACACTACTACGGTATTGGAAAAATATAACAAACTTTAATAAACACAACTATACAAACAACAATAAGAACCATGAATCAACCAACCCGCCCCCCCCAACCCGACCCGGTGTCCCACCCTGACTCCCCCGCACCCTCCAGGGCATGCTGCCCAGCACTCTGTGGCCCCTCTGCCCCCTCCTCGCCAGAGGAGGCCACGAGAATCGCGGCCTG
The DNA here is from genome assembly GCA_029233225.1 of Lepidodactylus listeri. Lineage (NCBI taxonomy): Eukaryota > Metazoa > Chordata > Lepidosauria > Squamata > Gekkonidae > Lepidodactylus > Lepidodactylus listeri. The sequence continues at coordinate 12,656,719 of JARCFY010000015.1, read as the reverse complement.
GGCTGCCACCTCTGCCCCCCCTGTCCCGCTGCTGCCCCCTCGTCTGGGGCCGGCCCCGTCTCCCCCTCTTCAGCTGGCTCCTCCCCTTCCAGGGCTGGTGGCTCCTCATCCGACTCCTCGAGGATGCGGGGACGCCGGCGCGAGGTGCGGTGTGTCCGGCGGGGGGATGGCCCGGGAGCCGCAGCCTCCGCCGCCTGGGCTGCCATGGCGTCATCCAGGTGCATTTCCATGAGCAGCTGCTCTATTTGGCACATCCCCCGCTGCAGGAAGGAAAGTCGGTATCCGTAGCGACCGACTGTGGGGAAACAAGGGCGGGGTGTTCCGTCAGTGGCCACATGGCCGTCCGCCGGCCCACAAGGACAGTTGGCTGGCGGCTGAGCTGCCATGCCGTGGATGGGAGCAGAAGCCTCAGCTGCTCACCACTGTCTACAGTCCACCCACGGCAAAGTTCCTTGAACATGCCATGCGGTATACTCACGGGTGTCGATGACGTTCTCCATCTTCCCCTCGAGGATGGCCAGCCTTTCCAAGGTGGTGCTGGAAGACGGTCCCGCCTCGGGTGCAGATGGGGCCCGCTCTGCTGTGGGAAGAGGAAGGGGGTCAGAACCATATTGGCAGGGGGTGACCGTGGTCCCTGGGCCCCATCCATATGCAGACCTACCTGCCTCAGTCTCAGGGGCGGAGCTGATGACCACAGGTCCTGCTCCCTCAGAAGTGGCAGCCATCTGCATTGGCTCCCCTGCACGTGAAACAAGGGTGGGGGTGAGAACCCAAGGAGAAACTACGTGGGCAACCAAAACAGGAGTTTTGGGAGGCCGGTGCCCACATAGCTAGCCCTGCAGTCGACTGACAGCTGCCAGGCGTGCGTGGTGGGTGACCCAACCACATCCAGCCAGGCCACCCAGGCTCCACCTTGCTGCGAGGTGGAGGCACCGGCCCCATGTGTGTGTGCTGCGAGGGCCCCCCCATACTCGTGGCCACGGCCAATGACTATGCCCAGTGGGTACTCACCCGCATCCCCTGATCGGCCGCTCCCCGAATGTGCCTCCGGAGAGCTCACCACCACGGGCCCTGCAGGCAGAGGCACATGGCAGCCGTCAGGAGCTAGGCAGCCATCAGGAGCTGCCCAGCCGTCAGGAGCTGGGCAGACCACAGAGTGACCAGGCACACTAGGCTCATGTCAGCCATGCTGCCCTCCTCCAGCGCTGTCTGCTCCCCCTGACACAGGGGACCCACCACCACATGCACTCCACATGTCATGGCACCTGGCAGCCCCATGCTGGGAGCCTGTGTGGGCATGCCGTCATGATGCTCACCTTGTGCTGCAGGGCGCCGCTGGCCCTCCTCCATGGATCCCTGGCCCTCGGCCTCTGAGGTGGCCCCCCTCTGCCTCTTCGCCTGTGGACGCCCTGTGAAATGACAGCCATGGGGGGGGCACTAAGAGCCGAGGGGAAGGGGGTAGGGCGGTACTTACGGTATGGCGTCCGGTACCTCCATCCAGGCCGCCCAGCCTGCTCCCAGAGGTTCCAGAGCAGTCCAAAATGGGGAGGGCGGTGTCCTCAAGGCGGGAGACCATCCCAGTCCTCCAGCGCCTCGAAGAATGCCGCCTTCTCCCGTTTGAACTTCGCCCGGCACTGCTGTGCCAAGCGCCGGAACCCCTGGGCTGCCAGGCGGCTGGCAGCCTGCTCGAAGAGGGAGAGGGTCTCCTCATGGGTCGAGGGCATGACCCTGGACCCGGCCTCAAGCTCATAAAGAGCCTCCAACAGGCTCTCCACCTCCTCAGGCAGCCACAGCACACCCTTGGTTGGGAAAGCCATGCTGCCTGAATGAGGAGGCCTCTGCGTTCTGCGCATGCGCTGACACGTGCCCCCTTTTGCCCGCCGTTTGTGCGAAAATACGAAACGCAAAGGGCTGAGGCTTCGCACCTCCGGGGGGGGGAACGGGTAGACGTTTCTGTTCAGTGAACATGTCCTTCTATGAAGCGACCAGGTGACATGTGGCCGCCGCTCTGCATCCAGTGGCCCGGCGATGCAGATCGTTCGGTGGCCGCTGCGTCGCACCCGTGAATGAACGAGCCTTCGCCCGGTCGCCGCTTGGCATCTTCGACCTGGCGTCAGAACACACGGGCAAGCCCTCTGTCCCCAGGACGCACTTGTCAGCGAACGCCCAACCTTCCGCTATGTGTGTGGCAGGGAAGGGGAGAGGCACCAGGGCCATCACCATGGTTTGCAGACAATGGCAGGGGGGCTCCTTTCCAGCTGACCCCATAGCATAGCTGTCCATGCATTCCCAATGTGCTGTCTGTGGTCCCCAGCTGGCCCCCCCTCCTGGCAGCTCATGGGTCCGGAACAGGGGGGACATGCCGTAGGGGAGATGCCATGCCAGACCCGCACCCCTCTGCGTGACAGCCCCATGACTTCCGACTCCCACCTTCCATGGCTCCCTCAATAGGAGACGGACTAGCATCTGGATGAAAGCTGCTTTATTTGAGGGAGGGCGGAACTCCACCACAATCTTGTCGCCACAGCACCCCAGGGACAGGGAGCGGAGCACACCGTGGCAGTGGCAGGGAGAGGGACCTAGGGGATCCCTGCGCGGCGACAGAACCATGTGGTGAGGGCCTCCTGCACCACCCGGCCCGCAGCTGCCTGCCTCTCGTCCGCATCCATCTGTGGGTGCCTCTGCTCGGCCTCGTCCCAGCCCTCCTCGAAGTCCCTCTCCTCTCCCTACTCCAGCGCCTCAGGAGCTTCGTGGCCACGGTCCTCGCAGAGGTTGTGCAGGATCATGCAGGCAGCCACGGCATACTTCATGTTATCCAGCTGCAGCAGCACCTGTAGAAGCAGGCACCGCCATCGTGCCTTCAAACGGCCGAAGGCACGCTCCACGACATTGCGCACGCACGCATGCACCTTATTGAAGTGCCGCTGCCTGGGGGTCGTGTGGCCCTTGTAGGGCACCATCAGCCACCGCCGCAGGGGATAGGCCACATCACCCAGGATCAGTGGGGGCACCTCCACTCCCTCGATGGTGCGGGTGGGATTTCCTGGCACGAACTGGCCTGCATCCATGGCATCCACGATGCTGGAGCTGCGCAACACGTGTGCATTGTGGCTCCGCCCACTATGGCCCACCACGGCATCCACAAAACGAGTGGCATGGTCGACGGTGCCCTGCAGCAGCAATGAGCAGTAGTGCTTTCGATTCATATAGTTCTCCGCCTGGTCCACGGGGATTGTGGTCTGGATGTGGCATCCATCAATGGTGGCGACACACTGTGGAAAGCCCCGGGTGGAAAATGCACGCATGACCTGTGGGCAAGGTAACGGGCAACTTGTAAACACGGGTCCTTGCCTGCTCTGCAGCAGGCCTTCCGGGGTCTGCCCGTGGCCCCCTCCCCTTGCGACTGCACAGTGCTCCCCATGTACTTGCGCACTCACCCTGTCTGGGTTCCGTAGTACACCACTCAACGATACAGGGTACACCACTCAACGATACAGCTCCTCCACAATGGCACGCGTGACCCCCATGATAATGGACGCCACGGTGGATCGGGCAAGGCCAAACTGCATGCCGACGGTTCTGTATGACATGGTGTTGGCCATCCACCACACAGCCACTGCCACACGCTCCTCCACTGGCACGGGAACCCGCATCACCGTCGTCTCCCTTTGGAGTCTGTCCCGCAGCCCGTCCACCAACCAGGTGAATGTGGCCCTGTGGACATAACACATCAACTCGGGGGTCGCCCTCCAGCACAACATGTCATGACACCTGCAACCCCTCCTCCTCCTCTCCCCCTGACTCCACTGACCTGAGCTGTGGGGTTCAGGTCGCCCTGAGGAACAGTGCCAAACTACTCCACCCATATGCAGGGCTGTGTCACGGGTCTGCCATGGACAGGAGCTCCGGTCTGCCACCCCTGTGTGTCTGCGGACCACAATACCCCCCTCCCCCACCCCTCTCTGCACTTCACCTGGACATTTTGAAGTGCTTCACCCACTCTTCTTCTCCCCAGACGTGGGTGACAAATGTCGTCCACCACTCTGTAGACCGGGGGTACACCCACCACCGGCGGTGTGGCAGCTGCTGTGCAAGGTAGGTAAGCTGCACGATGTGCCGTGCTGTACTCTCCCTGTGCCGGCGTGAGCGATCTATACGGCGGATGCCACATCTCACATAACTGGCAGCCCGTTGTCTCCGGAGGCCATGTCTCATTGTATCCCCCGATGCCACAGTTGTTGCTGACGCTGGCTCAGGATCTGCACAGCCTCACACGCAGCCATGACGGCTGTCCTGACAAGCTCTTCCTCCATTTCCATGGTTGGCTGTGGCAACTGTGTCCTCTAGTCTCCCTGTGACCTCGAGACTGCTGTCCACGGTACTGCTGCGGCTGCGATTGGTCGAGCGAGCGAGCGAGGGGGCAATCTGTGCGCATGCACGAAAGTCAAAGCGAACGCAACGCCATGCATGCGCATCATTGCCTCTGACGCGCAAACGGCATGCCGGAAGAACGTTTGCCACATACAGTGCCCTTACGTATGGTCGCACCACGCCGTCTCTTCGGCCGCACTCTCAGTGGGACGCTTGAGCGACGCTGTATGATCGCGCAACGACGTTAGCCGTGCGATTCTGAGCCATACCGTGGGATCGCATTAACGCGCCTTTTTATGCAACGACGCAACGCAGGTACGCTTCCCGTCCACTTTATCACACTCGTGTGGACGGGACCAAATGGAATGTCTTTTAGAACCTTGATTTCCTCTTCTTGGATCTTCAGCGTTGTTCTTTTTGTGGTTTTTAACACCACATCCCTTGTTGATCTTTTGGAGAACCTTATCATGATCTCACCTGGCAGGTTTTTCTTTTTCACAAAATCTGGATAGGTCCTGTAGACCAAATCCATGTCACTTTGTAGTTTCTCCGCTTCAATACCTGCCAACGGTGCTAATGCCTCACTCAATAGTTTTTTAAGATCCTTCCCTTTTTTCTCAGGAACATTCTGCAGTCTCAGGAAAAAATTTGAACGTTCCATCTTAAGTTTTAAGACATTGTCACTTTGAAAAGCCTTTTCTTTCTCGATTTTTTGTAGTCTTGAGTCATGCTTACTTGTTGTTGCTTTTACTTCCATGAGTTCTTGTTGCAGCTTCTCATTTATTTTTCTGGACTCTTTCATTTCCTTCTGCATTGTATCCATCTTGGTATTGAGAGCTGTCATCTGATCCACTAGGGGTCTCAGCATCGATGAGAGCATTGTGCTCATCTCTGTGAAGTCGCTCTTTGCAGCTGGAACTCTGCTTCCTGGCTTAGGGGAGGGTTTTTGTCTCCCCGTCATTGTTGCTGTTTCATTTTGTTTATATTTAGATAAGAAGATCTGAAGAAGAAAGTCTCTTTTTCACACTAATGCCATTTAAAAGCTCATTTCTTCATGCATGTGATCCAGCCCTCCAGCATTTCCAAGCTGCTTTCAATGCTGCAGAAACGCCATGGGAAAGCCTCAGTAAGCTCCGTTCGGAGAGAGGGGAGGGGGGAAAACATTCCACCCAACCCTTCCCAGCTGCTTTATTATGCAAACTCTGTTTGAGACTCACGAATCACCATTGCGTATCAGGAAGTTTCCTTGCTTCTCCGATCGGTATTCTCTGCTGCTTCACGGTTACGCTTGAGTAGCCCAGAGGCTTCTGCGGCAGGGGGAACCTACGGGGGTGAAGGAGGGTGTCTCGATCCAGGGGTCACCACTACAAGGAGAGACATCCCTCAAGCCACCCCAGGCAGAGCCCCTTTACTAGGGTCTCGGCACCTGTCCAAAGCCCCTTCTACCCCGCTGAGAGCGGATCGCCTGTCCCGCAGATGCGGTGAGAGGCGTCCACAATTAAGCGTGTCTCTTCTGGAAGTCCAAGATATTGTTATATTCTGATGAGAAGTTAAGAAACTATATGTAATATTGTTAGAAAATAAGACACAAGATGGAATAGTTAAAAACTCTATGGTCAAATGGGCACAAAGTTTGGGTCATAATATTGATTTAGACCAATGGTCACAGGTTTGGAAAACAAATCCTAAGATCACTAAAGCAATTACCTATAAAGAAAATATTTATAAGATGTTTTATAGATGGTATATTACTCCAGATAAATTAGCAAAGTTTTATCCTGACCTACCAAATGATTGTTGGAAATGTCAAAAATATGTTGGTTCTTCTTCTCACATGTTGTGGATGTGTGACAGAATTAAAAAATATTGGTCTTGGATTCATGAATTCTTACCAAAAATGTTTAAAATTACTATGCCTTATATACCAGAATTGTTTTATTGAATATATTGTCAGAAAAATGTAAAAAACAAGATTCTTATCTTATTATACACGTAGTCACTACTGCAAGAATACTATATGCCAAATATTGGAGAAGAAATGAGGTACCTACAAAAGAATAATTTATAAATAAACTCCTTGAAACAGCTGAGATGGACAAATTAACTTTAATTTTGAGAGGTCAAAATGAGGAAACTTTTGAGAATACATGGTCAAGATTTTATAAATGGATGGAAGAGTATAACAAATAAATCATATGGACATACAGCCAAAATAAAAGAAACAGAAAAAAATACAAACAATATATTTTTTAAACTTTTTATTTTTTTCATAAAACAAACAAACATACATACAAACATAAATGAGGGTAATCATTCAGTATTCAAATTATATCTTTTACATAATCATCTGCCTACTTGTAATATTTCAAATGTTTCACCTTATATCATTAAACTAATAATTAAAATACTGCAAATCTTATCATGTTAGTACCATATATGACCTTGACAGTTTTTAAGTATATGTTATCTACTTATAATAGTCTTCAAACCAACTGTAAAATCTTGTCCAGGTATTTTCAAATGTAGATTCTGGTCGACCTTTCAAAATTAAAGTCTATTTATTCATTTCTGCTGTTTCCAAGATTTTGTTTATAATTTCTTCTTTTGTGGGTATTTCTGTTTTTCACCAATACTTAGCATACATTATTCTGGCCATTATAGCAGTATACAATATAAGATAAAAATCATCCCTTTTACAGTTTTCGGGTAATATACTTAGCAAAAATATCTCTGGTATCAAAGGAATAGTACATTTCAAAAAATTTTGGAGCATTTCATGAATCGCAGCCTAGTATTTTTTGAGCTTTGTCACATAACCACCACTTGTGAAAAAAGGATCCAACCTTATTTTGACATTTCCAAAAGATATTTGGACATTTGGGATCAAACTTTGCCAGTTTATAAGGTGTAATATACCATCTATAAAAACATCTTATATATATTTTCTTTGTATGAGATTGCTTTTGTAATTTTTATATTTTTTCCCAAACCTGTAATCATTTATCTATATCTATATTCTGTACCAAATTTTGTGCACATTTAACCATAGCATTTTAACCACTTCATCTTGTGTCTTATATTCTAAGAGTAGCATATAAAGTTTTTTATAAGTTTCTTTTCTTTATGTAAGAATATCTATATATCTAATTCTGAGCCTTTTTTTTTCTGTGTGGGTGCTTATATCTGCCAAAAGAGAGTTCACTCTCCCCCAACAGCTTTTCCTAAATAGTCAGGAGCCTTCCTCAGTCTGCAGAAAAATCCGAAAAGTTAAAAAAAACTTCAGGGACCGTTGAATTCCCCCCAATACCTTTTGAAATGGCATCAGCTCCAGGCGTCAACTGTGAGGAGATTAGAATGTTTGGGGGAGAGGAGAGGTCCTAATTGTTTCTGTCAGTAAAAAGCAGGGTTTTTACTGGCAGCAGTCTAGGGTTGCCAAGTAACCCCCCTGACTACCACCAGCAGATCCAGATCCAGGCTGGGAAACTCCTGGAGACTTGGGGGTGGAACCTGGGGAGGACAAGGACCTCAGTGAGGTACAATGCCATAAGCTCCACCCTCCAAAGCATCCATTTTCTCCATGGAAAGTTATCTCTGTACTCTGGAGGTGAGCAGTAACTCCAGGAGATCCCCAGGTCCCACCTGGAGGCTGGCATCCCTAAGCAACACCCTCTGTGTGACTTGATACCACCTGATTTGCATGACTTAATTAGGCCCAGCTGCTTTGCTACTGTTCATCAGCAGCCACCCTATGAAAGCCATTGTGATGTGACAGTCAGAGCTTCAGATTGGGATCTGCGAGACCCAGGTTCAGATCCCCATCTTGCGGTGGAAGCTGACTGGGAGATTTTGGACCAGTCACATATTTTCAGCCTAACCAACCTCACAGGGTTGTTGTGCAGACAACAAGGAGGAAATAATAATGTAAGCTGCTTTAGTCCCCACTGTGGAGAAAGACTGTAATTTTCCTAGGTTGAGGCTGTGGGGGAGAGGGGTGGAGATGGAAAGCTGAAGACAGATAAAGGTAGGTTGGCTGTTGGGTGGGAAGGAAATAGGGTTGCCAACTCCAGGTAGGGGAATTCCTGGACATTTGAGAGGTGGAGCCTGGGGAGGGTGGGATTTGAGGTGGGGGGCAGAAAGAGAGAGAAAGAGCCATGGAGTGGGAAGGCAGAAAAACAAAGAGAATGATGACGGGTCAGAAAGAGAGAAGAAGTAACATACATGGAGGAGAGAGAGAGTAAGAAAGGCAGGGCAGAAGGGAGAAAGAGTGTGAGAGAGGTAGGGGGAGAAGGAAGGAAGCAAAGGTGTGAGGAATGGGATAACCATCCCGCAAGTTTCTTGCGGGTCTCCACTTGTCTTATCTAATTCTAAGGTTTTATCATAAAAACCTAACAGTTTGTCTTTGCTGCATCTAGATTCAATTTGATTTTTCTGCCGCCAGGATAAGTTTTCTATCGGTTTAAGTTCATTTTTATTGTTCAATAAGTCATCATATCTTAGGGTTTCTTCTTCTTGGTCTACATTAGGGTTTGTAAATGCTTCTAATGGGGCAACCCATCTTGGAGTTTTGGTGTAGATTTTTCTTTCTTTCTTGTTCCCATATTTTCAGTAGATGCTCTAATAAAGTGTTGTTGGAAGTACTTGTTAGTACTTGCTTTTCCATACCTACAAAAGCGTGCCATCCTAGATGTACATCATGTCCTTCTATTTTCAGGAGTCTTGTATTTTCTAAGGTAATCCAGTCTTTTATCCATGTCAAGGCCGTTTCTTTATAATATAACAACCAATTTGACAAAGCAAAGCTTGCTTTAGTAGCTTGCAGTGCTTTAAGTCTTATTCTTGGTCTTTTACCTTGCCAGATAAATTGAGTGGTAATTTTCTCTAGTTCTTTATTTTTGATTTTGGAGAATCGGAATTGTTTGAAATAGGAAGATCAATCTTGGTAGTATATTCATTTTAACAGTAGCTATTTGATTACCTCATGCAATCAGACATTGTATGAGGTAATCAAATCGACAAAATAATGATGTAAATGGCAACCCCCAATTTTTGGTATATATGTTTATTCGTTTTTTGTTTGTCTTTTACAAAATAAAATAAATTATTTTGAAAAAAAATAGCTGGGCAATTGAAAATTATTGGTTGGCAGGAAGTGACACCTCTGGGGGAAGGGGGTGAGACAAAAGGAGAGAATGAAGAGTTCCAATCATGTTGTAGGTCTGGTGCTTTGTGTTAATGATCACATATGTGTCCAATTAGTAGCCCAGTGACACCTGGATTCAGACAGTGGATTGGCCCATGAACTGCTGCCAAATTACCTACACCATGTTCCACTTGGAAGCTAGACTGATCTTGCTGCACCAGCTGTGCCCACAGATCATCTCACTCGTGCTCCAGCCCAACTGCCCTGCCCTGTACCTAGTGTGTTCCAGGACACCATCATCAGATTAGCTGGCCAGGGGGAGAAATGCCATGGCCTGTGCTGCTGTAGGGGCCCCCAGGAGGCCCCAAATGGTGACAGCGGCAGCAAATGGCTGCTTTCCTGTGTCTTGCCCTTCCCCACTACTGTGCTACAAATGAGACCCCAAGTAAATCTGGTGCCTGGGCTTATTGGAATGGAATCCTGGTTTAGATATGGTTCTTACTTTCTAATCTGAATCACACTTGGTATGTACCATTGAATTTTGTGAGATTTTTAAATTACATACATAACATTGGGCTGTTAGAAAGAAATGGTGATATCTTTAGTAACAAAGATGTTGTCCATCTCCCACTTTATGCCCATTTCTAGCACTAGATTAGTAGTGCAATATGCCAGCCCAGTGAAGTCTTTGCAGGAGAGGCAGTTCAACAAAAAAATTATCTTTGTTTGCTGATGAAATAGCAGAGAGACATCTGCTGCTCTGTACATTTGTTTAAGGAACTTTAAAACCACACTTGGCCCTTTTTCATTGAATCCTATAAATTCAGTCACCTTGAACAGAGCATGCCTGTGTAGTCTTACACATGACGTTTCACCCAAACCACTTATGAACAACTTGCATTACTTACAAATTTGTTCATTCCCTGTAGAATGTTGGCTCAGCTGTGTGTCTCCATGGCCATCTGCTGTGGGTGAGCAGCTTATCTCAGCTATCATGAGCCCTCTTCTAAATATTATGACCAAATTGGATTCCTAGATTCAACAGCTATCCCATCACACAGAGAATGCACAAAAGCTGATAAACTGTTTATACATTATCAGCTAAATAAGTTGGGTTTATCTGGAAAGCCCTGCATAAAATCCCTGATGTTAGTGGTGAGGAATTCCACTTGGAATTAGCATTTGCAGGGCAAGCCCCAATGACAAAGGTTATTCCATGCCCTGCCCAGTGTGTGTGGAGATTCCCCCAAATCCAGACTCTTCTCTGTATTTGCAAAGAAATATGTAAGTATTGTTCAGCAAAGCCAACTATTGAAGGGATGAATGAGAATCATGGATAAACCAGTGTAGATTTAAGTAGCTGAATCGCTGCCTTCAGTTTCTAGGGAAATTTAGTTAAATGGCAGACCTTGGCGAGAGGTTGGGTATTAGTGAGGGTCTACTACCTATGTTTGCAGGGATCTTGCCCTTTAAGAGAGCTCTCAATAACTAGTCCATTGCTTAACCAAAAGGGCTGTTTTTATTAACAGAAGAAATCCTAATAAAATGCACACATACAGAAATAAAACACATGTTAAAACAGACACACAATTACTGGAAATACAGAGGTGAGTAGGAATATTAGGAGGCTGTTGGGAGTTATATTTACCCAGGGGTCATTTCGTAAAAAAAGAGGTGCAGGAGCTCATTAGCATAACTCATTAGTATAACTTATTTGCATATGCCACACCCCCTGACATCACCAGAAATATATCAGAAGGCAAGAAAGAAAGATGAAAGACAGAGAGAGAGAAAGAAAGAGAGAGAGAGAAGAAAGAAAGGAAGAAAGAGAGAGAAAGAAAGAAAGAAAGAAAGAAAGAAAGAAAGAAAGAAAGAAAGAAAGAAAGAACTGGCAGAGAGAGGACAGTTACTAATCCAAGCCTCAGAAATACCACTATTCTGGGAGGATAGCTTCAGTGGTGGCTGAAGCCTTCAGAAGGCTGGTCGGAGGAACAAGGACCTTTCCAGGAGATGACGGGGTCATTTTGCTGCAGCCATGACACAAGCAGGCATTCCCCCGCGGTGGGGGGGGGGGGCTGGCACCAACTCCCGGAGCTGCGCTCCCCCAAGCTCATGCTCGAAAGGACCCCTGCTTCTTAGTGGGTACACTGTGCCAGTGAGGGACGAGAGGATAATACAGAGAAGAAACCTTAAAACCAAGAACACCCTCCCTTCAACCCTATCAGGCTCCCAGTCCTCCCCACAGCCTTCAGTAAGCTGGTGGAGGGGAACATGAGACACTACTTTATAATGAATCAGACTGTTGGTACTGCTAAACCAGCTATGGATGCCCAAACTGGCAGTGGGCGTCTGAGGACTCGGGTAGTATCCTTTGTGGCACTTGCTGCCTGGGCCTTGAATAGAAGCGCAAGTGAGTGAACTAGGGACCCTCAATCATCCTGCCCAATAAAAACCTAATGCACTAAGCCGCAGCCTGTGCCCACGTAACTGGAGGTGCTGGGAAGCAAACTTGGGACTTGCCGTCAGCTTTGCAGAAGAAACTGTGTCACTGAGCCATGGTCCCTCCACACCCCAATAGAAGCCTGCTGCCCACAGCTATGGCTGAGGCACAAGTCAGGGGGCAACTAACCAACTCTGAGGGGGGGTGGCACACCAGCCAGCCACACCACACGTGGCAACCAGCCCGCTATCAAGCCACCGCCTGCCCTCAGTGGGCAGGAGCCCGGCAGTGAGTAAAGGCCACAGATGGCACACAAGCCTCGCGGCAAGCCCCACAGCCAGCCCAAAGCAGGTGGGAATGAATCAGCGAGTCCTGGAATGAGGCATAAAGGGAGAGCTGCGCTGGCACCAGGTGCCCCACTGCAGCTTCAACCATGCATGGGGAACCAGTCTTGCCAATCCCTGGCTGCCAGACTCAAGTGGGTGGAAACCCAGCAGCAGGTCCCGGCTGCAGCCGTTGGCCCTGCAACTCCTGGCTTAAGGCCTGAACAGGTGCAAGGTTGGGGGACGTGCACTAGCTGCCCTGCTGTGGCCTCAGCTGTGTGTGGTGCATCACATGTTTGGGACTGGCACCATTAGGCTGGCAGCTGCCACACTGGCTCTGCCTAGCCGAATAACCTCTGCAAATGGAAGCTGGGGGGGGGGCAAAGATAGGAGCCACTTAACAGCAAGGGGGCCCTATGTTTTTGCCCCACCCAGAGCCCTACCAGCATTGCTTGAGCACACATACAAACCCGGCCCGCCAGAGCAGGCTTGCTGCTGCCGAGAGCCCTGCTGGATAGGGCTTCACGTGGCCGTTCCTCGCCCAGCATGAAGCTCTGTCTTCCCTCGAGTTTGTGCTGGGCTGGAGTGAGGAAGGAGGGTGGCTGCCACCTGACCTGGCTGGTGAGGCAGCCCTCAATTGGCCAGCACTCCCGCGCTGAGCTGCCATAGGCTCGCTGCATCCTCATGCTTCCTTTGAGAAGATGGGGGAGCAGGCAAACTATGGGCAGGCACCGGTCTTCTTTATATTCCTCTTCCTTGGCACAAACTGTTGGTTGATCCTACTTTTACATCAGTGTACATACATTCCTCTCAACTCATTAAAATACTGATCATTTCCTCTGTCATAATTTTTTTAAAGCCACCCTTCAGCTCTGTCTGAGCACAGTCTTGCAGGGCAATGCAGCCATAGGTACTTTCCTCTTATCTAGGAATAAGCCTGTCCCTCTTTGGTACACTACAGGGTCAAAAACTGGCAAACTGCAGTCTGATGTCAAAAGTGCCAGGGAATTCTATGGCAGACAGTCCAATGAGTTTAACCACCAATTCACACACAAATACACACACACACACACACACACACACACACAAAGCCAGATGTGCCCATCAGAATAACTTCAAGTGTGGGAACAAACAGGTGCAAACTTTATACTAATCCTTTACATGCAGGGGCTGTTAGGACTTTTGTCCAATATTCGAGAAAAATATCAAGGTTATGGATCTTGCTTTCTGGAAAGAAGAGACTGCTTCCTCTAGTTTAAAATCTTTATTACTAAAGGATAAAGGGAAACAGAATTAGCTACAAATAAACAAAAAAACATGCTTTCTAAGGAGCTCCATTGTGCTACGTCTACACACTAAGACATCCTTCTAGACAGTGAGAGATTACAATGGAGGATCTCTCCTTCTTCTTGACCCCTGAAAGGAAACACCTGATGTCAGTAACCAATTAGCACAACAGTAGACCTTTAGGTTTCCTGGGTTTAGAATCAATTGGCCAGCTGCCAGGTATCTCTTCCAGGTTAAGCCTAGGTAAACAAACAAGTTGCATAGGTTAACCCTATAATGACTGAAATTGTCAGGCCTTGTCTTATATATTCATTTTTCCAACAGGGGCATGGTAACATAAGACTGAAACTCTCCAGATCGAAAACACCATCTACCATACTTTTAAGCTGTTACCACACGGGCTGCTTTCTAACTCAATAAGGATACAAGGAGCAACTCCCCATAATTTTGAGGTTTGACAGGGTTTAATATGATCCACAGTGCACCTCAGTTTAGTTTTGACACAGTAGTTAATAAAGGTGTTTTTCCTTCACCACCAACACATCACAACCAGCCTTCCACATATTTGGGGAACAGATTTCTCATTAAAAGACCCTGATAACTGCTATCTCTTATTTTAGAAACCAGAGATTAGCACTGGACTGTACTATGTGTGTGTGTTTGCTCTGGGTAAAGTAGGTGAGTGTGGATGAAATTCAACTGTTTTATAGTGTTCTTACATTGCTGTTACCTATTTTGGGTCCTGTACTGTCCAGGATAAAAGCAGATGTATACATGTTTAAAGTGAATAAATAAATTACTTTTATTTCAAAACTTATCTTGTTCATCCTAGTTAACAGAATGGACATCATGTGAAAAGTTCCAATATGATTTAAAAACTTAGCTTTTGCAAAGCTTATTGAATTTAGGCTTAGTCTGGACTAATAGCTCATCACATGGTATATCTGTTCCTGGACTGTACTACTATAGACTTCATGATTTAAAAAAATGCACGAATTCCCTAACAGTGAAACAACTATATTATTTTTAAAAACTCTCTGAAAATAGAAAAGTAGATGCCAGGGGAAAAGAGACTAGCCTAGCCTTCACCCTGACTAAAATGATCAGCCACCAGGTAAGGCCTAGAATTCTCCCAGAATTACAGCTGTTCTCCATACTACAGATATCAGTTTCCAGGAAACAGCAGCTACAAAAGGTGGACTCCATAGTATACCACAGAGTCTAGGAGAAACAGAAGTCCTAGAATGGCTGCAGAGGGTGGATGCTCTTTCATTTCTCCTATGCTCTTTCATTTCTCCTATGGGGTCCCAAAATCATTTGGCCCTACCAAGCCCTAAAGAAGTCAGGCTAGCCATGACGAGGGCCAGGGCCTTTTCTGTAGCAGCCCCTTACTGGTGGAATGTGTCATGAGTCCTGCTGAGGATGTGGCCCCGGCTCCAGCTGAGCCTGTGCTCCCAGCTTCAGCAGAGCCCACACCTGACCCTGATGAAACCTCAGAGCTCGCCAGTGCATCCCTACCACCTGTCCCAGCAACAGCGGTGGAAGAACAACGCCTGGCAGGCAGCCCCCCTGACTCGCCTCCTCCGATGGTGCGTTTGCGGAACCAGCTCAGGCAAGACTTAGTGTCCTGGCGGAGGGAGGCACGCCTGCACAGCAGGCAGTCCCTCAGCCCTGAGTTCTAACAGAAGCCGGGACACACACACTGAGCACGAATGAACCCCGGCCCCTGAGGGGTCTTCCCCTCCTGACGCTGGTTCCTCGTGCCAGCAACTAGTCAGTTTTACGACGCTCTACACCTCCCTCGCCCGTGCTCCTGATTCCTGGTTCATGCTTTGAACTCTTGGCTCCTTGACTCCGGCTTCCAACGACTACCCTCTCAGTTCGTACTTCAGACTCTGTTCTTTTGGCTCCTGCTTGCCACCCCTTAATTCTGACATCAGACTGGACTTGGACTTTCGCTCTCTCTCGCCCTGCCTGCACCCAGCGTGTGACAGAATGTGCTCTTGGATGACATCAGGGCCCTGTGGGATCTTTTACAGTTCCGCAGGGCCTGTAAAATGGAGATGTTTCACCAGACTTTCGATTAGGGTGCCACTTCTCAATATTGTGGCCCTGGTCCCAGTATTAGTATCAACCTAATAATCAACAGCCTGGCTTGAACTCAGACTATGGTGGCAACTGATCATTCTGGATGCCAAGAGAACGCCTCCATCCCTTACTAACACCTATGATAACTAGTACTTATGATTTTATGCTGTGGTTTTATTTGAAACTTGTGCTTTTAACATATCTTGTTGTTTTTATATATATACTAGGAGTAAGGCCCGTTGTGGGAAGAAATACAGCGGGCTCCAGAAGGAAGCTCCAGGTGAGTGTCCCGGCTGTGGCTGGTGGGGAGGCAGGGGGATGGGGAAAATAGAGGGAGGCGAGCTGTGTTTATTTCCTTCTGCTCAGCTATAAGGCAGGGCTGTCTCAAGACCTTTTGCTGCCCCAAGTGGGTAGTATGGGAGGACAGCCTCATGGTAACAGGTATGGTTCCCTCCACCCCTGATTTATTTTGATTTGGGGTTATGCAGTGGCAGCTAAGTAGGGTTGCCAAGTCTGGGTTGGGAAATACCTGGAGACTTTGGGGGAGCCGGGAGAGGGCAGGGTTTGGGAAGGGGAGAGGCCTCAGCAAGGCACCATGCCATAGGGTCCGCTCACCAAAGCAGCCATTTTCTCCAGGGGAGATGATCTCTGTCAGCTGGAGATCAGTTGTAAAAGTGGGGGATCCCCAGGCCCCACCTGGAGGCTGGCAACCCTACAGCTAAGGTAGAAAACCACCTCCTCCTATGCCATGTCTTCTGGGTTCCAAGGGTCTGGAAAGCAGTTCCATAGCCAGTTACAGGGTTGGCAACTCTGGGTTGGGAAATACCTGTAGATTTGAGGGGTAGAGCCTGGGGATGGAAGGGGTGCGGAGGGACCTCAGTAGGGTATAATTCCATACAGTCCATTGCCCAAGGCAACCATTTTCTCCAGGAGAACTGATCTTGGAGATCTCCAGGTGCTGCCTGGAGGCTGGCAATACTAAGGGGAGGGCCAGACCTGTAGATGTGAGGGGTAGAGCCTGGGGAGGGCACGGTTTGGGGTGCAGAGGAACCTCAGCAGGGTATAATGCCATAGAGTCCACTGCCCATAGCAGCCATTGTAATAGCTGGGAAATTTTCTGTAGGAGAAATGATGTGCTGTGGCTGGGGAACACTGTGATTTCTGGGAGATCTCCAGGCCCCACAGGGAAATTGGCAACTCCAGTAACCATTTAAGGGAAGACTGGGATATATATTTTGGCAACTCCAGTGACTGTTTAAGGGAAGACTGTGAGATGTATTTTACCCCAGGACACATTTAATGACCCAACAGCAAACTGTTTAGAATGTTAGAGGCAAAGGCCAATTAGGCCACACATGCAAATGTCCCCTGTGTACCAACTGGCTACTGGGGGGGGAGAGGAACAGCAAACTGTTTAGAATATTGGAGGCGAGAATCAGGCAACGCAGCCAGTGGATAGGGACAGCTTGAGTGGCATCAGGCAGCCAACTGATTTTGGCAAGAATAGAATGTTGAATGAATAGAATAGAATGTTGCCACCTGAAAATACAATTATATATATACAATTATATATATATATATTTTTGTAAGCCACCCTGAGCCTGCCTGGCAGGGAGGATGGGATACAAATTAAACAAATAATAAATAAAATAAATAAAATATGCCATTAGGATTGCCACCCAGCACTGGTACCCAGTGGGAGACTGCCAGGGATCGAGACACCAACAGCATGACACTATTTCCAGTGTGACCCAGAAGAGATGCTATCACACTGGCACAACGCTTGGGTGAATCCTAGACCATAACACCAGTCTGAGCCAGAAGTGACTGCAACACTGAAACACACACAGACACCATTTTTCTCCTGCTGCCCTGTCAGGGAAGGGGTGGGGTCCAGGAAGGCCTGGCCACCCTATATAGCCTAGAGCCAGTGTTCCCTCTACAGTGAGTTAGTGTGAGCTAGCTCACAGTTTTTTAGCCTCCAGTTTACAGATTTTTGTCTTAACTCAGGAAGGATGGCTCCAGAGCAAACTAATTTATGCTAAATCGCTCGCTCACAACTTTAATGCCAGTAGCTCACAAAGTAGAATTTTTGTTCACAAGACTCCACAGTTTAGAGGGAACATTGCTAGAGACTAGGAGAACCTGACTATCCTTTTTAAGACATTAAAGGCCAGAGGCTGGTTGGGGATTGAGCTCAGGATGGGAGGGATATGAGATGGATGAGTGACTGGATTTAGACCCCACCCTTCACTACCCAAAGGAGTCTCAGAGAGGCTTACAAGAATCTCCTTTCTCTTCCCCACCCCACAACAGACACCTTGTGAGGCAGGTGGGTCTGAGAGAGCTCTTTCAAGAACTTCTCTTGAAAGAACAGCTCTGAAATAACTTGTGACTGACCCAAGGTCACACCAGCAGCTGCAAGTGGAGGAGTGGGGAATCAAACCCAGTTCTCCCAGATTACAGTCTGCGCTCCTAACCATTACACCAAACTGGCTCTTTTATAGTCAGCCAGTGTGTGGGGACAAGAGCCTAAGCAGAGGCTTGACCCTTGTTGTGGCGGGAATCTGGCTGATTTGGTTAGGATGGTGAACACCAGCAGGCAGACAAAAAAAAACAACCCTTGATTGGGGGGTGGGCACATTTGGCAGGAACCATCCACTGGCAGGAGCCTCAGTGGGGAGTGCAAACAGCCTGTGATGCCCCTCGATTTGGCCTTCCCTCAAGTTAAATGGCTTGGGGTGGCTGGCTTCTTTCAGGGGGTTATTTGCAGTCTTGCCAGCTGACAATGGCCATGCTATCATAGGCTTGAGCCAGGGGTTCAGTGGCTTGCCCATTTCTGGCCAGGAAAGGGACAGGGATGCATCCCTTTGCTTCG
Organism: Lepidodactylus listeri; assembly: GCA_029233225.1. Taxonomy (NCBI): domain Eukaryota; kingdom Metazoa; phylum Chordata; class Lepidosauria; order Squamata; family Gekkonidae; genus Lepidodactylus; species Lepidodactylus listeri. Next base: position 12,638,192 of record JARCFY010000015.1, on the reverse strand, counting down.
GCTAACGTTGCTGAGTTACAGTTCATTCACTTAAAATTAAATTTAATAAAGCTGCCCTTTATTTATACCAACACACCTATGTAAGTCTTTTTATTCTTACTGTGGGGGCAAAAAGAAAAAAGGATGTGTCTCAAGCGCACCACCATCATTTGGAAAAGGACATTGTTATTCCTGGAAAGGGTTCCATGGCTTGCGATTTACAACCTCTGTGAAAAGTTTCAGCTATTTACACAATCCCAGCCTTGAATTGGCAACTGTGATGTGCCTGTTCTTGTTTTCGTTAAGAGCTTATGAGGCACCCTGCGCAAATACGGAGCGGCTCTCTGCCTTTTGGAGAATACTGGATTTTAATGGAGATGCCTTGGACAAATGATTTGTGATGAAAATTGTTCCAAAATGTCTGTTCCCTCTTTGCAACCTGTAATGAAAAATCTATTTCTGCTTTGTTTAATGCTAGATAAGGACAAGCAATTTAATTTCCTTAAACAACGTATGCGTTCTTAAACATTCATACATAGATTTTTTTAAAAAGGCTTTCTTGAACAATCTGCCTCAGATGACTTTGAGGCGGTGATCCTGCCAAACTTTGCCGTGTGGCTTGATCTTAGGCATTTTGTGTGGAGCATCATCTAGAAATGAGATAATTATCAAGACTAGAAAAGTAAGAAAGTGCTAAAAGCTTTTATCTCAGGGAGGTTCAATTGACAGGTCTTCCTGTCAGGATCAGAATCTCTGTAAGAAATACCAAAAGTTTTTTTCAGACCAGAACAGCTGGGGATCAATGACACTTCACTTCCTTCTGTAATCCGTGCCCAAATCAGATTGCTAAGGACCACATGTTCTTCTGGCACTTGGAGGCCTACCTTCCTACCAGGGCCAGTTCCAGGTTTTGAGGGGCCTGGGCAGACCTTTCCACCCCCACCCATGTCCCACGCTTGCCTGTGCATCCTTCTCCCACTTATAAGCCCTCCCACTGCCCATGCTCAGTTGCTTGCACCCCTTGCACAGACTTTCCCCAACATCACTGACAAGTCCTTGCAGGAGAGGGTGCTCCTCCCATGGCCACCAGCAACATCGCCTCTGGGCACCGCATGCCTTTCCCCAGTGATACTGGTCAGCTGGGAAATGGGTGGCAAAGCACTTCAAGCAAACAAATAGAGAAGGGCATGCAGACGCCATGTGAGAGTTCTGCGCAAAGTAGTCAAGGATCAGATCTTGGTTGGTAAACCAGAGTTCTTTATTTCCAATCTCTACATTAGTACAGCTTCTCGGATTATTGTCAGAGATGAGACAGATAATACAGGCAGGTCTATTATACCTTTCCAAGGAGTTTGAATTACCCATAGGTAGCCAATCACTATAGGAGAAAAACGGCGGGCAAAAAGGGGCTCTGACCGTTTGGTTCCCACAGGAAAGAAAGTGAGGTGTTAAGCAGTAAATTTCCTTCCCAACCAGACCCTTCAGATGTTACCAGTTCACATAACAATCCATGGCCTCAAGGCTTTTGCATGTGATAAGAGATGAGACGCATCCTCCCTTGATGTTCCAGTCGGAGTCAATGGAATGTGGAGGCAAATGGTGTGAGAGGCCCCATTGTTCCCACACAGTGCAGGTGTCACCCTCCCGTTTTAACAGTTGCAAAAACCCAGGCCTGGTCAGGCACTACAATATGGCAACTACGAGCATACATACAAGGCAACAGGAAAGCATACATAATAATGAGATACGACAAAAGGAAATTAACAAGGCACAACTGTAAGAACTAAAATACTATGTCTGAATTGGCAGATTCTGACACGCCACCGCCACCACCTTCACCACCGACCACCGGCCGTCTCCATTAACATCGGAGATGAGGGTTGGCCTGAACGGAGAGAATTTGCTGGGCGCCATCGTGATCTGTGCTGATCACCACCTTGCAAGCATTTTACTGTATATTTTAGTGTAGATTCATTATAACGTTTGTGAATGTTTTAAATTGGGTTTAATTGTTTTATTATGACTTGGCTTGTGCCACATTGTAAGCCGCCCTGAGCCCACTTGCGGGGAGGGGAGGGTGGGGTAAAAGTGTAAATAAATAAAATAAATAAAATAAAATAAGACAGGTGGCAGGGAAGGTGAGTAGGTGGGGGGGGGGAGCAGCAGTGGGCCCCACCAGGAGCCCTGGTTTCTGGGTGGCAGCTGCTGCAGGTGACCACTCTAATGCACAGACCAGCTTGCTCCATGGAGAGGCCATAGATCAAGTGCTTCCCTGCATTGCTTCACCTGCACCTCTTTCCAGTTGCACTAAGCACTATTTCATACTAAAAGGGGGCAAAGTTAGGCAAAGAACATTAACCCCCATTACCTTTTTCTAAAGAAAGAGACTTCTAATAAAATACGTTCCAGCCCATAAAGGAACAACACATTGATTTTCCTGAACTGAGACATGTACTATTTAAAGGCTCTGCAAAAACAAATAAAATGCCCATTACAAAACAAGTATGTAGAAGAAAATGCTATGGAAAGCTCATGGGAGAACACTGTGTTTTAATACAGTCTGTGTGCTGTGCATCATTGCTAGCCTGCTGAAAACTGTGCTCTAACAGAACAAAAATGCATCTGGATTCCTTCAGGGTAAAAATATTCACATAGACATCAGAGCAAAATCGGAGCCATTTTTCCTCCTCTTTTTTCAACTCTGTTCCTGGGCCCCTGACTCTGGAGAAAGGAGGTGAGCCACCACAAAGCAGCCCCTTATATCCCCACTTTGGCAAGGCAGTGGGCTATAAGGTCGTAACTGACCATGTCAAACACTACTGTCAGATTGAGTAACAGCAGAGCTGACCTGCCTCGGTCCAAATGCCTCTGGAGGTCCTCTCTAAGGGCGGCCAAAGCCATTTCCATTCCACAGCCAGGGCAGAAGCAGACTGGAATGGGCCCAGGATAGAGGAGTCATCCAGGAAAACCTGGAGTTGTTCTGCAACTACTCTCTCAACTACCTTACCCAGGAACAGGAGGTTCGACCCTGGGGGCAGGGCCGGCTCTATCACTAGGCCAACTAGGCAGCTGCCTAGGGGTGCAGCTGGCAAACGGGGGTGGCGGAGAGAGTGAGAGAGACTCAAACCAGGAGATAGTGTGCATTATGCAAACCGTGATTTACCATTATGTCTGAATGCAGCTTTCCACTCAGGCTAAGAACCAAACTTAGCCTTGGGCCAATGCAGATAGACTTGTAGGTGTTGCAGGCTGCTGGCAGGGCCGGAGAGCTCATGAGCCTGGGCAGGCAGGCGGGTGCTGGGGCCAGGGGGGTCTCTGGTGGTGAAGAGGACGGCTCTTGCAGGGGGGCACTACAAGGCAGCCTCGCCTGGGGGGCACCACAACGTAGCCTCATCTAGTATGCAAAAAACCCTGGGGCCGGCCCGGCCTGGGGGGTAGTTGGCCAGATCCCAAGGATCCAAAGATGGCTTTTTCAAGAGTGGTCTCACCACTGCCTACTTTAAAGCCCCTGGGAAGTTCCCAGAACTCAGAGACAAGTTGATAATATCTCCCAGGTGGAGCTCCACCACCACCAATGGATTCCTTTCTCCTATATTGTAGGTAGGATTGCCAACCTCCAGTAGGGTTGCCAAGTCCGGGTTGGAAAATACCTGGGGACTTTGGGGGTGGAGCCAGGAGAAGGTGGGGTTTGGGGAGGGGAGGGGCCTCAGCATGGTACAATGCTATAGAGTTCACCCTTCAGAGCAGCCATTTTCTCCAGGGGAGCTGACCTCTGTCAGCTGGGGATCAGTTGCGAAAGCGGGAGATCCCCAGGCCCCACCTGGAGGCTGGCAAGCCTAACCTCCAGGTAGTGGTGGGAGATTTCCTGGGATTACAACTGATCTCCAGATGACTGAGATCAGTTCACTTGGAGAAAATGGCCCCTTTGGAAGGTGGACTCTAAGGCATTATGACTCACTGAAGTCCTTCCCCTCTCCAAACCCCACCTTCCTCAGGCTCCACTCCTCAAATCTCCAGGTATTTCCCAACCTGGAGCTGGCAAGAGGGTGAGATATAAATCAAATAATAGAGTTGTAGCCCACACTACGGCCTGGAGTGGACTAGGGCAGATTAAAACACTGGCTCAGATCACAAACACCGTGTGGCCTTTCCTGTGCACCTGACCTGGCAGTCTCAGCAGTGCAAAGTGTACCTATTCATCATGGGTATCAAGCTGATTGACTGACTGTCCCGTGGCAGAAGCAGAGCCCCAGGGTGACGCAAGGTGATGAGAACACCCCCAAGGAAGTAGCCGGCCAAAGCTGCTTGTCAAGACTTGAACAGAGAGCCCAGCCATTATGAAACGATTAATGGGAAAACCCATCACGTTTATTGCGAGAAAACAAATTTGTGATTCCTGCGGCAATGACATCATTGGCCGTACTGCCAGTATAAATAGTATTTGGAGAATTTCATTTGTTTTGTGCTATTTAAAATTACAGTGTGGGAGCCTGTTTTTTTGGGGGGGGGGGGGGTTTGCAGGCACGTTTGAACCGAGGTAGTGAGGGTAATGTTTATTTTAAATGCTTGTTTATAAAATCAGTGTCAGCTGCACCTAAAATGGACATTTTTCTATTCTAAAACGTCTTGTAATTATGGGAAAACGACTTGATACATTTCAATTTCTTTCCCTATTTTTATAAGGATGTTTGTGAATGGACATAAATACATATTCATAGAGAGAAAGAGGACTGTTTCCTGGTGAACAGCTGAGGCTGCCATAGACACAATGCACAACTACATTAGAAAAACCCAACTACCTGAAAATGAAACATATGCATGCTAGGCCCGTTCAATCAGGAGTAAGCCCCCAGGGTTCTATGGGACTTGCTCACTTATAAGTGTTGCTAAGACTGAAGTCTATGTCGTTTAAATGTAAGAGAGAGATCGCAATATGTGACAAACAGAATCCTCTTGCTCTTAAGCTCTGGTGTTTGTGCCATATGTATAATATGCAGTGATAAATGATAGATGCACGTAATGTACGTCTTCCCCCTGGGACACCTCTTCTCCTGTGTAGGAACCAGGTATGGTTATGAACAGCCTCTGGATAGGGCTGCCAAGTCCAACTTGGAAAATATCTGGGGACTTTGGGGGTGGAGCCAGGAGACTTTGGGGGTGGAGCCAGGAGAAAGGAAGTGACATCATTTTGTGATGTCACATCCTGTGATGTTGCTTCCACATGCTTCCACATGAACTCATGAAGTTTCCTAATACTGAATCAGGCCATTGGTCCATCAAGGTCAGTACTGACTACTCAGACTGGTAGTGGCTCTCCAGGGTCTCAGGCTGAGATCTTTAATGTCACCCATTACCTGATCCTTTTTTAGCTGAAGAGGCTGATACCTCCTGCATGTCAAGCAGATGCTCTATCACTGAGCAACGGCCCTATTGAATCCTTCCTCATCTCGGCAGAATATGAAGCACTAAGTGCTACACAAGTGCTAAATATGATTTTCATATCATAAGAACAGGAGAGAAGCCACAGTGGATCGGGCCAACAGCCCATCCAGTACAACACTCTGTGTCACACAGTGGCCAAAAATACCAGGTGCCCTCAGGAGGTCCAGCAGCGGGGCCAGAACTCCAGAAGCCCTCACACTGTTGCCCCCCAAGCACCAAGAATTCAGAGCATCACTGCCCCAGACAAAGGGTTCCATTTAGACCTTGTGGCTAATAATAGCCACTGATAGACCTCTGCTGGATGGGGACAGAGAGAGAGAGAGACAGACAGACAGACAGCTTTTTCACTTACTCTTGCCCAATTCCCAGGCTTTATTTCTGGCCCTTGTTTCACCCAGCTGTTGTCCATGTAAGTCCCATAACTTCTCCCCCCCCCCCCCCCCGCCCAGCATAGGCTTTTTGGTGGCTAAAGAGGACCTTTGTCCTCCCCTTTTCGCCAGCAGAAAAGCTAGTTGGATCCATCCCTAACTTAAAATACCGGTTACTTGATGTACAAATGCTTTTAAAAATGCAGATTTTTACTGCGGGGGGGGGGGGGGGACACGGTTGAAAGAAACAGAAAATTGGCATAAAAATGAGGAATCCCAACTTTTATTTGCAGAAGGGAAATGAGGATTGGGGGGACCCAAACAGCCACGACAAGACATTTTAAACAATCCCACTCCCAGACCTTCTACAGGCAACCTCTCCTTGTGATGTTTACCTCTTTGGAAGTGACAGTTTATTCCTTTGACAAAACCACAGTGGACAGACAGACAGAAAAAAGAAAGAGGGGGAGGGGAGAGACAGAGAAGGAAAAGAGCTCGCAGACCCCAGCAGTTTACCCCAGCAGCTTACCCCAGCAGCAACCTTGCACGCAAGCCCTTCAGTAGAAAGAGCTTAGTCCCTCCTTAATCTCTGGGCGGGGCTCTCTTGCTCGCTCAGCTCTTAAAGGGGAAATTTCCCTTTTAAGAAGTTCAAGAGGCCAGGGCAGGCTCTGAGGTTCCCCTGCTGGCAGCCATTTTGTCCCCCCGGTGGCCAATTTTGGAAAAGCGGGGGAAAGCTTTAAAAATCGGTGTTTCCCCCGCTCTACCGGGGGACTTGGCAGCCCTACCTCTGGAAGAGGAAAGGCACTCAGCCTGCTCTGAGATAGACTCGTTTATTTTAGATCACATCATGTTCTAGTGAAGAGCCCTGGCATTAAAAACAGAGCCTAAGATTAATTTCCAAGTCACCCCAAGTTCATATGAAACCTTGAATACGCAAAGACTCCCCTAGGAGATGCCTCTCCTCAGGGCACCTGTCCCACATGGATAGGGTTGAGTCAGAACTGATCCCTTCTATATTGGGTTGGACAACTGTTTTCTCATCCTTTCCTTCCTCTTTAAGGCTTAGTAGTTTCTCTCTCTTTTTGTCAGTTAAAAGTTGTTTGCAATGCTCCTGGTCCAACACAAACAGCTCAAGGACAGCAAACAACGTGGGAGGGAAAAGGAGGAAGCTAGTCCATCGACCTACATCAGCTTCTGCTCCTTGGCTGCTCACCGAATCCTGCAGCCACAAGGGACTGGAACACTCCAGTAGTCCTGTTGCCAAGAACACTACCTTGACCCCTGCACAGGCTGCAAGGCAATACCACAGCTGGGCTTGTGATAGGCTCCATATTTCTCTGAGCACGAGGAATTCATTGGGGCAGAAACTTGAACCACAAGGGAACATATAGGCCTATTAGAAGTCCAGAGTTCATGCAACCAGCCCATATGCCTGGGAGAGGCAAAGGCATTTCCTGTTCAATGGAAGGTATCAAAAATCCTTATGAATGTTATGGTAGCGCAGGGATTTCTATGGGGATTGGGAATTGTCATTCAGCAGCATGTATCACATCCCTGTGATACAGAGTTGCCAGCCCCCAGGTCCAGGCAGCGGTTCCCACGCTTCTGGGGGCTTCAATCTGCCCCTGGCCAGCTGGCCGAAGGGGCTTCCCACCCCCCAGCCCCACCCCCAAGAGCAACCACCCACCCACCCCTCTCCCTCCCCTCCTGCCTGATTTAAAGGGCTTCAGCTGATCGGTGGGGACCATGTGGCCCACCAATAGGGCTGCCAAGTCAGCCTGGGGGGCGGGGGATCCCCCGCTATAGGGGTTCCTGATCCGCCGGCCAAATGGGGAACCCCGCCCCAGAAGTCGTCCGGTGAGGACGACTTCCCCCGTGTAATGACGTCACCTCCGGGTGACGTCATTACGTCGCCGTGGCACGCATGCAAAGCGCATGCGCCAGAAGAGCTCCTGGGGGGAGAACAACTCCCCCCCGCTGGTAAGTCGCCGGTACTTGGCAACCCTACCCACCAACTACCTGGAGGGTCCTTTCAATCCAGGGGCGTCGACTTTCTAAATCCCCGGGGGGGGGCAGGGGCTCTCTCGTGCGCGCGCGCTTTGCACGCGCGCACGGGACCATGTCCCTGCCGCTCTTCCCCCCCCCCGCCCAGGGAGGCAGCACCCTGAAAGCCCTGCAGAGTGGGCATGAGGGCAGAGGGACTCCCACCCTGGCTGTGTGCCTGCAGGGGCTCCCCAGAGGTCATCTATCTCCGAAGGGGCTGGTGGACTCCTCCTCGGGCTCTTGGCTGCTGCTCCGGACCAACTGACCTGGCGGCCCGTCTGAACCGGCCTCCCCGGGAGGGCCCCCGCTTGGGAGCAGGGAAGGGGGACCCCACCGGCCTGGAGGCGGCTGGCGGGAGGGAGGGAGGGGGGGGGCAGAGGGACGCCCAGCAGTCCCGGCCTGGAGGAGAGCCGCCCGCTCGCCCGCCCGCCCCCATCCCCAGCCCCGCACCTGGCGCGTCCTCCTGCTGGGGCTGCTGGCTCGGGCGGCTCCTGGGCGAGGAGGGTCCCGGGCCGCCCCCGCCCGCCCTGCCCCCCCTCCCAGCGCCGCCCCCTTCTCGCGGGCAGAGCGGCCGGCACGGCCGGCCCCGAAGACCCCCCCCCGCCGCCGCCACCGCCGCGCCCGTCCATGGCCCCCGCCGACCTCCCACCCCTCCACCCACCCTCCGAAGGCCCCAGTTTGTACGGCGGGGGGAGACTTGGCCCGGGAGTTGCCGCCTCCGCCTCCGGAGGGGCCCCCCTCCCGACCCCGCAGCCGAGACCCCCCCCGCCCTCGCCCCCCCCGGGACCATGTCCCTGCCGCTCTTCCCCCCCCCCGCCCAGGGAGGCAGACCCGCGGTGGCGGCAGCCAGCTGGCCGGCTGACTGCCGCCCGAGCGAAGCGCGCACAGGCGCGCCTATATCCCTGCCGCTCCGTCCCCCCCCCCCCAGCCCGGGGAGGCAGACCCGCGGCAGCAGCCAGCTGGCTGCTGGGCGAGCATTTTGCCGGGGGTGGCTGAGCCCCCCCCGGGAAATTTCGGGGGAGGCTCGAGCCCTCGAGCCCCCCCGTAGTTGACGCCCATGTTTCAATCTAGCCGGAGGGAGGGAGAGGGGCAGTCATGGGCGGGGTGGGGTGTGTGTGCTGCACTGATTTTCCCACCCACTCCAGAACACCCTCCCAACCCACCCGCCAGAGTGACGAGGGAACCTGGCAACCCTGCTGTGATAGTACCGGTTACCACACACTTGTGGAGACAGTTATATTAAACTGTCTTGAAAACTGGTGTCATGGTGGGAGATTAAACCAAACAGATGAGATCTCATAATGAGCAAGTTTCATTTGCAACAGGACTGATTATGATACGGTAGACAGCAACTGGAGGAAGCAAGGAAACACAAAGAGATTTAGACAGCAGCAGGAAGTGAGCAATTAAAATACTCTCCTAAAATTACCAGCATGAGTTAAGCCCAGCTGTGTGGCAGAAAGAAACCATAGCAGAGCTAAGCTTTGCCACCTGGAGAAAGCAAGGTAAGGTACTGAGTTGTAGCGAGCCTGTAGAATGCCAGTCCCTATGATGTTACAGAATATGTGAGTGAAAGAAGGGGCACAGAATGTGAGGGGAAAGCCAAGGGGAACTTGACAACAATGGCTGGGATCTACAGGGAAGTTTCTATGGACATAAAGGATTTCTCACCGCATAGCTAGTCTTCCTCCCACACATACAACAGTCCAAAACGCCTCCTGAAATGCTGCTCTTGGGAGACAGGGGACCCCTGGGAACAACCTGGGAGGAGTTGGAAGTCTGCAAGGAGAGGCTGAATTGGGGAACATCCTCCCAGTTGTGGAAATTCTCTGGTGCTCTGAAACCAACCAAGAGGGATAAAAATAAAAAAAGGAAGAACAGACAGAAGAAAGGAGAAGAGGAGGAGAAGAGCAGATGAAACAGAAGAGTCCAGACTAATGGATGGAAAATAACTTTTTCTTTAAGGAGAGCGATTGTCAGCATCAGCTCATGAAGAACATCCGACGGAACTGTAAAGCAACTGAAGATTGCTAAGTAATTAATAAGTAGTGCCAAGTAATCATAGTCCTATTGATTTGCTGGACACAAGGGAAGGAAACTGTTTGCTCAGTGGGCTCAGAGCAATAGCTGGCACGGAAAACAAGCCTGAATTGATTTAATATTTGAGAGGCTCTTGCAGTGAGCTCAGGTGTAGTATCACCTAGCTCTGATAGTCCAAGGAGGGCCTGAGTACCTGAAATTCACATTCCGGTTCCACACCACATATACTTCAGTGCTGCAGTTGTGCATGCTACAGCTGGAGGACATCACTGGCAGCAGTCTGGCTGGAGCGTGCGGATGGATTTTTCAAACACAAGACAGCTGTATACAGAAGCCCAGGGAGTGGTCCAAACTCGAGCCTTGTCTTCTTCCAACACCAGAAAAGAAGAGAGAGCTTGGGTGGTAGAATGACTTGGCTGCAGGAAACCCAGATTCAAATGTCTCATCAACCACGAATGTCAACCGGGTGGCCTTGGGCCCATCGTATACACTCTCTGCTAAACCTACCTCAGCGGCCAGTTGTGTAGGGAAAAGGAAATCGGCCCGCACGTCCTGTTCTTTGGAGGAAGGGCAGGATGGATGTGACAACTGAGGCACACACCAAGCACAATGTGAAAGAGAAAGCTTACAACTAAGATACTATGGAACAAAGCCTGGGTTCAGTGGCACCTTTAAGACCAACAATGTTTTATTCAAGATGAAAGCTTTTGTGTGCAAGCACACTTTCCCAGATACAGTGAAACAAAACATCCTCAACCATTACATTGCCCGGGGGGGGGGGGGGGCGGGCGGCGGTGTCGTTGCCAGGAAGGGCTCCTTAGAGTCAAGATGAATAAGTAAGAGGGTGATTATAGCTGAGATTGGATTAAAGCAGTTGGTAAGATCTGTGAATAGCTCTAAATTAGCATACAAACACAAGAGTTAACAAACAGACGTGAGAACTGAGTTTGAGGCCAGTGGCACCTTCAAGACCAACAAAGTTCATTTCTGGATATAAGCAAGAACTGAGAGACTTAACATGGTAGGTGCACACTTCTTAGGCTGATTTTACACCTCCCCTCTAAAGTAGTTTGACTGCTGTCTTTTCCTGTGCTGATTTCATAGTGGTGTGAAATTTCACTCCAGGGGGTCTAATTGCACTAAGAAACCACAATTGTTTAAAGCAGAATAAAGCGGTTGAATACTAGCTTAACCACAGGAGGGCAATTAGTAGATGTGGACATTTCAGTAGCAGCACGGTTTCACACCGCACAGAGGTGTGGGCAGGTTTTTTTGAAACTAGAATGATTCCAGCGGGAAAGTCAGATGTAAAATCAGCCTTAGATACATTGAAACAGATTTCCTCAAATGTTACATATGGGGGGGGGGTTAGTTGTCGGGAAGGGCTAATTAGAGTCAAGATAACTGAGCAATAAATACAGCTAAGATTGGCATAACACATTTGGTAAAACCTGGGCATAGCAGCAAATTGGCATGCAGATAATAAAAGAGTTAACAACGTATGTGAGAACTAAGTCTGAGTCCAGTGGCACCTTTAAGACCAACAAAGTTTAATCCTGGGTATGTGAGAACTGAGTGACTAAGCATGTGTAGTGAGATAAGAAGCCAATATCTCTGTTAAGCCCTGGTGGTTCCATTGTCTGGATGCATGGTAAAGAAGCCCTGGACATATTCCACCAGGCATTCAATGACTTTCACCCCATCATCAACCTGACAACGAACCAATCTATGCAAGAAATACATTTTCTGGAAACTACTGCAAAAATACACAACTGACGCATAGACACCAACTTATACTGGAAAAACTACTGACCAACAAACATATATATATGCCTCCAGCTATCATCCTAAATATATCAAACAATCCATTGTATACAGCCAGGCTCTACTCTACAGCTGCATCTCCTCCAATCCTACGGACAGAGATTCTCACCCGAGGGATCTAAAACAAACCTCTTTGAAACTAAAGTATCCACCTGATGAAGTCAAGAAAACACCAACAAAGCCAGAATGGTACCCAGAGAAAACCTGTTGCAAAACAAGCCCAAAATAGTCAATTACAGAACATCACTAGTGGTCACATACAGGTGTCAGCTCAAAACAGTTCATCAAATCATCAGCAACTTACAACCTCTACTAGATAATGACAGTTCTCTTTCACAAGTACTGGGGATCAAACTTTTTCCTGCACACAGACAGCCCCCAATCTCAAACAACTTCTCACCCACAATAAGACAACATCTAATTTGAACATGGACACTGGTACCAGAGCTTGTAATAAACCCAAATGCCAACTTTGCTGCCACATACACCCAGACAAACACTGGACCTAACAACTACACCATCTCAGGCTTATTCACTTGCTCATCTTCTAACGTTGCATATGCCATTAAATGCCAACAATGCCCTTCAGTTCTCTACATAGGCAAACAGGTCATCCCCATGCCAAAGGATAAATGGACACAAATCTGGCATCAAGAATCACAAAACTGAGAAAACTGTACAACATTTCAACCTCCCAGGGCACTCAGTGGGGAACCTCAAAGTAGCTGTTTTATTGCAAAGGAATTTTAGAAACAGACTAGACTGGGAGATTGCTGAAATCACAAGTTTTTACAACACTTAAGGCAATGGAACCCCCAGGGCTTAACAGAGATACTGACTTCTTATTTCACTACACATGCTAATAGATTCAGGTGGGCAGCTGTGTTGGTCAGAAGCAACAGAACAAAGTTTGAGTCAAGTGACACCTTTGAGACCAACAAAGTTTTATTCAAAGTGTAAGCTTAGTACACATGCCAAGTCACTCAGTTCTCACTTATACCCAGGAGTAAATTTTGTTGGTCTTAAACTTAGTTACATAGCAAAGGCACTGCACAATGAACACAACAGAATAGTGTGTGGAAAGAAACCTTCAATATAATATCACAAAGTCATAACAAGACTGTTCAAAACATAACGTTTAGCATAAATTACAAAGCCATGAATTGTACAAAGACTAATTCCATCAACTTTCTTCAACTTTTATCATTTATAAATGAAGACTCCAGAATATGTCTTCCATTTCAATGGCTCTTTCTCAGCAGACTTAAATAAAAAAAAACAATAATACGATGTAAACATAAAACCATGAATACAGTAATTTATGAATACAACACATATAAACAAACCTTACAATAGGCTCATGAGACAAACAGGCAACTTCAAGGACAATAAAGATGGGAAAACATTCCTCCTATCAATAAGAAGAACTTATTACAGACTACTCATTAACTCAAATAAACAAATAACAATAATGAAAAGCCAAGGTTACTTCAAGAGAGCTCACCCAATTATTCAGAAACTCTAATGTCGGACAGCTGTTCTCAGCAAGGAACTTATCTCAAATGGCCTTAAGGTGAGTATTGGGTGGGTGGTTTGTATATGGCTATAGATGAAGATAGTTGATGGAGTTAGTCTTTGTACAATTCATGGTTTCTTTCCACACACTATTCTGTTGCGTTCATTGTGCAGTGCCTTTGCTGTGTGATTGTGATTGCTGCCTCTTATCATCTTATTTATATACTTAAACTTAGTTAAACATAAATTTAAACTGGACTCAAACTTAGTTCTCATATTTGTCATTAACTGTTCTATTATTTTATTTATTTATTTATTTGTTTGTTTCATTTATATCCCGCCTTGCCAGTTTTACAACCGGCTCAAGGCGGCTAACAACATATAAAAACATTAAAATATATATATAGATATTATTTGTATTTTTAAACATTCCTATGTTTTAAGAATATCATGAGTGCCCTCAGAGCATAGTGTGCTTAATACTGTCTTCTGTCCTACAAGATGTTTCTGAGACATCTGAAGCTGTGACTGAAGCAGAATTAGATTCTTTAAAGACCCTCCTATGACTACTGGTCCCAACCAGGGCTCCATTGGGCTGGGGCGTGCCGGAGCGCCGCTCCGGGAGAGAGGAGGCCGGGGGGGCGGGCACATGACAAAGCCCCGCCCCCAGCTCACTTTCCCGGCCCGCGCTTCGGCGTGGAGCCAGAAGAAAGCCTCCTCCCCCACTCATCTTTCCTGGGCCCCGCAGCAAGCACCGCCAGCCTGGGGAGAACCCCTTCCCTCCCCCCCAGCTCACCCTTCCCTCCCCCCCCAGCAGATCCTTCCCGGGCCGCACGGCAAGCACCGCCAGCCCGGGAGAAGCCCCTTGCCTCCCCCCCTAGCAGATCCACCCTGGGCCGCGCTGCAAGCGCCGCCGGCCCGGGAGAAGCCCCTTGCCTCCCCCCCAGCAGATTCTTTCCGGGCCGCGCGGCAAGCGCTGCCGGCCCGGGAAAAGCCCCTTGCCTCCCCCCCCGCAGATCCTCCCTGTTCCTTCCTTTCCCCCTTCCTTCCCCTTTCCCTTCCTCCCTTCCTCCTTCCCCCCTTCCTTCCTTCCTTTCTTCTCTCTCTCTCCCCCCACCTACCTACCTACCTTCCTGTTCCTTCCTTCCCCCCTTCCTCCCTCTCTCCCCCCTTCCTTCCTTCCTTTCTTCTCCCTCTCCCCCCCAACTACCTACCTACCTTACTGTTCCTTTCTTTCTTCCTTCCTTCCTTCCTTCCCTTTCTTCCTCCCTCCTTCCTTCCTTCCTTCCTTTCTTTCCCCCTCCCTTTCCCCCTCCCTTTCTTCTTTCTTTCTTTCTTTCTTTCTTTCTTTCTTTCTTTCTTTCTTTCTTTCTTTCCTTCTTTCTTTCTTTTCTTTCTTTCTTTCTTTCTTTCTTCTCTCTCTCTCTCCCATCTACCTACCTACCTACCTTCCTGTTCCTTTCCTTCCTTCCCCCTCCCTCCCTTCTTGCCTTCTGACACACTGCCCATGACGTCAGGGATGTGTGGCCTTTTGACACTTCTGGTGACGTCAGGGGGTGTGGCATATGCAAATAAGTTATGCTAATGAGCTCCTGCACCTCTTTTTTTACGAAAGGACCCCTGCTAAGAAGGCAACACATAAGAGGGCCGGCCAGACTAGGAAGCCCCCCAAATAGGTGCTGCCGGCCAGTTTCAAGGCCCTGGAGAGGGCCAAGTAGAAGAGGATGCTGGGTAGTCCTGGCACGTCTGGGGCAGCCGCCCCACCTAAGCACACCAGGTCCACAGCTTGCGAGGAAATACAAGCCCTCTATGCTAGGCTTGCCTCAGTTCCACCTTCTCCTTGGGACTCATAGAACAGAGCTTCCCTTTTAGTAGCTTATGTCCCAGCAATAATTCAATGGCACAGTCTGTATTGCAGGGGGAAGGGGTGCTCGTCAGCCTCCTGCTCCTCGAAAACTTTGGCCAGGTCTCTATACTCTACCGGGATGAAACTGAGCTCCTCCATTGCAAAACACACTTGGAGGGGAACGGACGGAGGGGTCTCCCCCCACTCTGGCTGCCAGAGAAGCTCACGGCACTTTGGGACTACAAAGTCCACCGTCCCCTCGCTCCATAAAATGTCTGGATCGTGGGTACTCAACCATGGGCTGCCTAGGACCATGGAAAACTGGGCCAATGGATTGATAATGAACTCTCTCTGTTACCAGTGCGTCCCCGTGCTCATGATAAGTGGAACAGTCTGATATTTGCAAGGCTCACGCATATTGGAACCATCCATTTGGATGAACACCAGTGGCTCAGGCAACCTTGTTACCGTAGCCCCCAGTCCTGTGACTATAGAGGGGCTGATTATGTCCTGGGTGCACCCGGAATTGCTGAGGGCTCTCACTCGCACCTGAGTCCCTGGCTCTCTGGATTAATTAAAGACACAATCATGGAAAATAAAGGGGAGGGTGCTCACCGGTTGTAGTGTGGGGGGGTGGCTCTCGGACCTGCTGTTCTGCGTCCCTCACAGCAGGTCCTGGCCTTTTCCCGCTGGCTGGCTGGCTTGCTTCATCTCCGCTAGACGCTGTCAGCTCTGGCCCTTTGGTTCCAGGGTTCAGCACTCCTGCTGGGCAGGAGGCTGCATTAAGGTTGCCAAGTCTGAGTGGGAAAATACCTGGAGACTTTGGGGGTGGAGCCAGGAGAGGGCGGGGTTTGGGGAGGGGAGGGGCCTCAGCATGGTACAATGCCATAGAGTCCACCCTCCAAAGCAGCCATTTTCTCCAGGTAAGCTGATCTCTGTCAGCTGGGGATCAGTTCTAAAAGCAGGAGATCCCCAGGCCCCACCTGGAGGCTGGCAACCCTAGGCTGCATAGTGCCCGGCTTCCCCACACCAGAGACACAGACCTTGCTTCATGTGGAAGTCCTGTGTCAGCTCCTTTGGGCGGGGTCGCAGAGTCATCTTCCCGACAGGCGCTGGGGTCTTAGGAGCTGCTTTAGGGTGCATCCAGATCAGTTGTAGTCTACCTTCAGCATCGAGACAGTGTGTGACTGCACTGAAAAAGGCCAACACTATGCTGGGGGTTATTAGGAAGGGAACTGTAAACAAATCAGCCAGTATCACAATGCCCCTGTATAAATCGATGGTGCGACCTCATTTGGAGTACTGTGTACAGTTCTGGTTGCCTCACCTCAAAAAAAAATATTACAGCATTGGAAAAAGTGCAGAAAAGGGCAACTAGAATGATAAAAGTGTTGGAATACTTTTCCTATGAAGAAAGGTTGAAGCACTTGGGGCTCTTTAGCTTAGAGAAATGACGGCTGAGGGGTGACATGATCGAGGTTTACAAGATTATGCATGGAACAGAGCAGGTAGAGAAAGAAGTCCTTTTCTCCCTTTCTCACAATACAAGAACTCGTGGGCACTCCATGAAATTGCTGAGCAGTCGGGTTAGAACAGATAAAAGGAAGTACTTCTTCACCCAAAGAGTGATTAACACGTGGAATTCACTGCCACAGGAGGTGGTGGCAGCTACAAGCATGGACGGCTTCAAGAGGGAATTAGATAAACATATAGAGCAGAAGTCCATCAGTGGCTATTAGCCACAAGGTATAGATAGGAACTCTCACTCTAGGGCAAGTGGTGCTCTGCATTCTTGGTGTTTGGGGGAGGGGCAACAGTGGGAGGGCTTCCTGCCCCCACTGCTGGACCTCCTGAGGGCACCTGGTGTTTTTGGCCACTGTGTGAAACAGAGTGTTGGACTGGATGGGCCACTGGCCTGATCCAACACTGGCTTCTCTTATGTTCCCCACTTCTCTTTCGCAGGCCACTAATGAAATGGGATTCACGGTTCTCAGCACCGACTCCACAATGTTGTTATTTAGCCTCAGCCGGTACTACTCTATCAACATGGCTTCTGGCCATCCTTGGATCTTAGCTGCATACATCTTGAATTCATCTGAATATTCATGCACTGACTTACTCCCTTGGGTCAGCGCTTGCAGCTTGTTGTGTGCCTTTTCCACCTCTATGGGATCTTCATACTGCCGCTGCAGCACCCACATAAATGCCTCCACCTCTCGGAGTTCGAGCCCGTTCAAATTGTGCAGGCTCACATAACAGTCGGCAGCCCTCTCCCTTATCTTCAAGCCGATGTAATCGATGTGGTGACCATCAGAAGGGAAAAGATGGCTCCAATTCTGCAGGAACGTCTGGACCTGCAGCACGAAGAACGCCAACTTGTCTGGATTCCCATCAAAGGTCTCATCCAGGAGCTCTTTTGGGCATTCCAACCCCTGTGGAGCCCCCAGAAGTTCCGGCTGCACCAGCCCCACTGGCACATGAACTTGGGTGGGAGGCCCCACTGGGGGTGTGGGGGGTAAAGCGAGTGGTGGCCCCGCTGGAGGAGCAGGCTGTTGAAGCTGGAACTCGTTGCACCGCAGTTGCCACCAATCTGGGGATGTCAAGGAGCATTTCGTTCACCTCGTCCCATATCTATTCCTGGTATTGCTCCATCTGGACCTGTATCTTCATCAGCACGTTGTCGGCTGCCCCGCTGGTCCTGGCCACTGCTGCACCTGACCCCTGGTAATCCAAGAAGTCAAAGCGACTCAATCTCCACAATTCTCGAGTCGCCGTTGAAAATTTGGCCCACAAGAAGACATCCCTCCGAGGCCTCTCATAGGTGACTCCCTCTTCACTTGTGGAGGGTACTGGAGTTGTCCCTGTAGCACCTCTGTCTCCTCCTTCGTCGCCCATGGTTGGGGTACAAGACCAGAGGCAGAGAAGGGGATTACTGGCACTCTGTCAGGGTCCCACAGCAATCAGTCCCAACACGCAGTCTTAACCAGTAAGCTGTTTATTGGAAGCAGTAAAGGCAGGCATCCAGAACATAATCTGTGTCAGTAATGCCTCTCCAGGTGGGAGCTGGGAAGTTATACATAATTCAAAACACACCCTGGGGTGGGGTGAAGCCAGTCACAGCACGCACACAAGCACGCCAGAAAAAACGCATAGCGGTTCCCAGGGGAAAAGAAGCGCCAAGGCAGCAAAGTCAAATGCGGGCAGTAAGAGAGATATGTGAGACTTCTGATGAGATCCACTAAGCCAGGCCTTGTATTGCAAAACAAAGTCTTTATTTCTTAATGGTCTTTCAGGAAACACTTGCGTTGTTAGTGATACCACATACAGAATGGGGGGAACTGATATACTGTATTCAAACAGGAGTAAAAGGTCAAGTACCAATCAGAATAAAAATATCAAGCGCCAAAATGTGCTACCGTTACTTTCTCAGAGAAAAAGGCGCGCAAGCGGAGCGTAATTCCCCTCCCCGACCCTGTGTGTAATCTACATGCATTCCCACGCAAAAGACACCTGGAAGAACAGAGAGCCCAGTTGCCCAAGGTTACAAGTGCAGCAATAGAGATAACTGGAGTCTAGCAAAATAGATGAGTTCACGCTCAAAAGGAGGGGCGGGAAGGGGGGGGGGAACTGACGGTGGAGGAGGGAAGCCAATGCCGCTCTCCCGCCGGGACCTGAAAAAGGGACTGAGATAAGGAAGCAAACATGACAGGGAACCTGACAAGATAAGACATTGTTGAAATCGAAATTTAACATACCTGAAGACATCTGGAAGTAATACAAGCTTCACCCATCCTCCAACCTCCAACCCCCACAAGGCATGGCAGCGTAGATGACATAAATGCAAGTACATAATATGAAATCTCAACCATTTCTGCTCAAGGGGTGTCATTTATTCAGTAACTTTTTCTCCTGCTTTCCCTCCAAGTAGCTCAGAGGGTGGCACACATTGTTCTGTTCCCCTCCGTTTCATCTTCACAACAACCTAAGGTCACCCAGTAAGCTTCTATGACACGGTGAGGATTCAAGCCTGAGTCTCCCAGCACCTAGCCACTACACCTCTCTGAGCCTCAGTATCACCAGTATATCCCGGTATTCGTTTACTTCTTTTATACCCCACCTTTCTCCCCCAGTGGGGACCCAAGTGGCATATAGTGTTCTTCCCTTCTCTATTTTATCCTCACAACAACACTGTGCACCCCAAGGTCACCCAGCAAGTTTCGATGGCAGAATGGAGATTCAAACCTGTGTCTCCCAGATCCTAGTCCAACATTCTGTCTACTACACCACACTCTACGGTTAAATGTCACAGCCTGAATATTCTGATTTCTTGGGCACTTGGGGAATACCAGGCCTGATTGGGGTATGGTAATGACTGACTGTATGGAAAGATTAAAGGGGATATTTAGAAACAAAAACTGGATTGTTTGAATAAGTAGCAGGAAAGAGAAAAACACTGCAGGACAGGAAGGATTAGCTCCTTTGGTGTGTGTGTGTGTGTGTGTATTAGGGGAGTGGAACAGCAACTTCTGGGGGCCTGTTTTATTAAATAGAAACACCATTCAGTAGAGACCTGTGGAAAGGTGCTATAGCCTTTCCAGTAATGGATGATGGTTGTATTCTGCTAAAGCATGCAGGCTGATGTAAATGGTTAGATATGGAGAATCAGGCATCAGTGCCAAAGTGGGATAGAATGGCCTTCGGGTCCTTTCCAGTTCTGCTATCCTATTTTTATAACAAGATATGGTTATAGACAATGTTAGCAGTTGACCAGGCTGCCTCCTGTGGCACAGCCACAGTATTTTCTAATTCTCTGAATAAATCGTATCGTGGGTTGCTTGAGGGTAGAAAATATTCATCTGGAAAATGCCTTCTTGTGCGCATTTCCATGCGGGTGCCCAGTGGTATAGCATCAGGTCCCGGGAATGCTTCCCCTTTGCGCTGCATGTTTTCTGGGGGGTAAAGATGTTTTTATTTAATGTGGGCTGCTTTGCCCCTCCAGAAGAGTTTCATAAATACTTGGTTTATTGTGTCAATTGCTGCCCTTTGTGAAGAGGAAAAGCAGCATCTGGAGAGCATAATGATTTATTGGCAGGGCTGCTCCTGGGAGGCATCTACGTCACCCCAGCCTAGCGTGGCAATGCGCTCTGGCTCCCCACAGCCTCGCTATGGAGACTGGGAAGCTGTACCTGGGGGCATTATTCTATGACCAATGCCAATCTACTGCAGCAGGCAAGAGTTGCTGGCACCTAGCTGTTCAAGAGCATACGGTCTGCTTTGCAACGACCTATGGTCAAACAAATAACATTTGACAATCTTGGTGGGGGGGGAAATGAGCACAGAGCTAGACATCACTGGGTGACTCTGTGAATAGATCCATGGTGCAACTAGCCACGCAGCCAACAGACTGGGAACTGCACATCCCTTCAAAAGTGTGGGATGGTACCCCCAGGGAAGGAAGAGATGGGCAAGTGGTGGCAATGTGGTACGGGGAGCAGACATCAGCTGCAGTGAATCATTCTCACTCAACACGGGAATGGACAAGGTTTTCAGGACTTCTGGGAAGGGACTGGGCTGCTTCTAGAAAGAGAAGGGACTGCCAAGATCAGGGTTGGGGATTTTGTATCAGACAAGTCAACACAAGCCATAGGGTTGCCGGTATTGAGGTGGGGCCTGTAGATCTCCTGGAATTACAACTAATCTCCAGACTTCAGAGAACAGTTCCCCTGGAGAAAATGGCTGCTTTGAAAGGTGGACTCTGGGTCATTATACTCCATTGAGGTCCCTCCCTTGAAGAAGAAGAAGCAGAGGAGGAGGAGGAGGGGATTTATATTCTGCCCTTCACTACTGGAAGGAGTATCAGAGTGGCTTACAATCCCTTTCCCTTCCCCTCCCCACAACAGACCCTGTGAGGGAGGTGGAGCTGAGAGAGCTGTCTCAAGAACTGCCCTTGAGAGAACAGCTCTGAAATAACTTCTTACTGACCCAAGGTCACACCAGCTGCTGCATGTAGTGGAGTGGGGAATCAAACCCAGTTCTCCCAGATTACAGTCTGATGCTCCTAACCACTACACCAAACCCCACCATCTACAGGCTCCACTCTCAAATCTCCAGGAATTTCCAAATCCAGAGTTAGCAATCCTATATCAAGATACTAGGAATAAGGCCCGTTGTGGAAATAAATATAACGGGCTCTAGAAAAAGGCTCTGGGAGAGTGCCAGGTATCACAACTGAACTCCAGACAACAGATCTCTCCCCCTTCACAGGCCTTTGTGAGGAACTAATTGGGATCAGTCCTGACTAGGGTTGCCAGCTCCAGGTAGGGAGATTCCTGGAGATTTTCTGGTAGAGTCTATGGAAGCCAGGGTTTGGGAAGGGGAGAGGTCTCAGCTGAACAGAATGCCATAAAGTCTACCTTCCAAAGCAGTTATTTTCTCTTGGCAGGAAAGATCTGTTGTCTGGAGTTCAGTTGTGATCTCTGGCGATCTTCAGGCTCTACCTGGAGGTTGGGTACCCTAAGCATAGGAATCAGTGCTTCAGAGCAGGGTCTGCTAGATCCAGGTTTTTGCTGTTGAAGCTGAGTGGGTGATTTTGAACCAGTCACAGACTTTCAGTCTAACCTACCTCACAGGATTGTTGTGCAAGTCAAAAGGGGGAGAGGAGAACGATGTAAGCTGCTTTGGTCTCCATTGCAGAGAAAGACCAGTTTTCCTCCTGGGAAATTTATTTATTTAAATTTTTATCCCGCCCTCCCATCCAAGGAAACCATTGTTGCCAATCTCCAAGTGAGGGCTGGAGATCACTCAAAATGACAACTGCTCTCCAGATGGCATTGATCACTTCCCCTGGAGAAAATGGTGGACTCTGTGTCCTGCTGAGATGCTCCCCCCTCCATGACAGCCCATGTGACATGGCAGTCAGGGCTTCAGAGCATGGTAGAAGCTGCAGGTGGGGGGGGGGATGGAAAGCTGAACAGTGAGGGGGAAATAAAGGTAGGTTGATGCTTGGCTGGGAAGCAGATAGGGTTGCCAACTCCAAGTGAAGAATTCCTGGAGATTTGAGGGATGGAGCCTAGAGAGGGTGAGGTTTGAGGAGGGGTGGGACCTCAGACAGGTAGAATGCCATGGACTTTTCTCCCAAACCAGCTATTCCCTCTGGGGGAACCATTACTGCCAATCTCCAGGTGAGGGCAGGAGATCACTCAGAATTACAACTGCTCTTCAGGTAGCAGAGATCAGTTCCCCTGGAGAAAATGGTGGACTCTGTGTCATTATACCCTGCTGAGGTTGCCACAGCAAATTGATGCTGAGTGCCCAAGGCCTTGACACTCTCCAAGAGCCTCTTTCTAGAGCCCGTTGTATTTATTTCCACAATGGGCCTTATTCCTAGTTATATAATAAGGAGAGATAGTGGTCAGACAGGAAGGTTCTGACCAGCATTGTGAAGAGGCATTCCTCTCATGCGGAATAGAAAAAGTTTCATTTGGTAATTGACTGCCAGCTACTCAAGCTGAGAATGGACTGGTACCTTGGAGCCAAGGTAGTAGGCCAGAAGCCTGGTAATAGAAGAAGTAGAAGAGATTGGAGTTATCTCCTGCTCTTCACTACCCAAAGGAGTCTCAGAGTGGTTTACAAACTCCTTTCCCTCCCCCTCCCCACAACAGACACCCTGTGAGGTAGGTGGGGCTAAGAGAGCTCGAACAGAAACTGCTCTTTTTCAAGAACAGCTGTGCCAGAACTATGGCTTGCACAATGTCATTCAGCAGCTGCAAGTGGAGGAGGGGGGAATCAAACTTGGTTCTCCCAGATTAGAGTCCATGCACTTAACCACTACACCAAACTGACTTTCAAAGGAAATACCCAGTGACCTCCTCCACCAACATTTCCCAGACAGAAAGGAAGTCAGCAAGTCTGGGAATTTTTATATTCCTCAGTAGAACCTGACTAGTTCTCCAGCATAACCTGCCTTCACAGGCCAGGAAAATAATTAGTTGCTGTGTCAACTCCTGGATGGAATGGCTGATAGTTTCTTCCTCTAAGCAACAGCCCTGTGATTCAAGAAGCTGCTGCCTGAGCTACTGGATCCCAGTTTGAACCTCACGGTGCTTGACACCAGCCTCTCTAGTGACCAAATGCAAAGGGCAAACATATCCTGTGAGTATAATAGGTATGTGGAAGAGGAAATTTTGGTAGGTGCAATTTTTCAAACAAGGCTGAAAAAAGCTGGCTGTTGAGACATCCTCTTCAGTCCATCTATTCAAGATAGCAAAGGTATATCTTCATTTATCTCTAGGAATGCTGCACTTGTTGCTCTTGTGGGCATTTTGTATGTTTTCTTCCTGGGCTTCTGTTTCTCATATTCTGCCAGTTATTCATTTAAATCTTTTAGGTGCCCCACTGATGATACAGCTTACGTGAAATTTTGGGAAAAAAGAAGGGAGAGGGTTTTTAAAACTATCAACACCCTGATGAGTTTTTACTGAGGATGTGGAGGAGTTAGATGAGCAGTCTTTCCCTGGTAGGTAGATTCTGACTCCATTCACATAGGGATTAGGGCCTGATGGGTGGTCTTCAGTCATCCCTAGGCCAATCAGCTGGTGATGGTTGGAGTGAAACAGAGTGGCTGAGAAAGTTGCCAGCAATAACCAGCTATGATTGCCAAGGAATATTCTTGAACAGCACGGTTAGGAATGAGATGCATTGGGGAGCCTAAAATGATAGCAAAGATGGGAAGAGTCTCTTGGAGAGAAAGTGTGTAAGAAGATAATGAATGGCTGGTTGGGTATGCTTATGAATCAAGCTACTTAGGCTAATCTTTGATACGAGTTTCTGCCTTCTGCGATTCTTCATTATTGCCTAACCATCAAGCAAAGCTTGTGGCAGCAGCATAACTGGGGGAAGCATGGCAGCTGTTTAGTATCATGAGTAGAAAGGATACTAACAGCGGGTACTTAAGACAGATAATTTTAGACTCTCAAGACAAATGCTGTATTATTTGGGACCTTTCAGGATGAAAGCTTCAGCTTTCATTTCAAGAACTTTTGCACGTAGGAAAGCAAACAGTATGTTTTGATCTACAGGAATCATGTTATACCTAGTGAGTTGAGGCATCCAGCCTGCAGAGGCACTCTAGGTTAAATAAACTTTAAAAGAAACTAAGCTGTTTTATGCTAGGCCCAAACATCCTATGATTGAAAGTTCCTAGACTTCCATTTTTTATTATAACCTGATTTTCTCTTTTCTGCTAGTAAAAAGGTTACCAGTCTTTTTTTGGGCATTAATGCTTAAGTATGTTTCTGGCAAATAATGATGATGAACTATTCTTTCCTGTAAAATAGTTAAAAACCCAGTCGCACCTTTAAGACTGACAGACTTTTGACTGGTCGCTTGACCGTACTAATAAACTTGACTTGACTAACAAACTTTATTGTAGCATAAGCTTTCAAGAAACACAGCTCTCTTCATCCGATGAGATCTATCTGATGATGAGAGCTGTGTTTCTCGGAAGCTTATGCTACAATTAAGTTTGTTAGTCTTAAAGGTGCTACTGGGCTTTTTACTATTTCGCAGCAACAGACTAGCATGGCGAACTCTTCTAGATCTGTCTCTTCCTGTAGTATTTCACCTTTTCCAAACAGATCTTCATTCTGCATGATTTCTGCTTTTGTACTCTGCCGGCTCTGGGATGTTACAGAGCTTGTCTCTCTCTCTCACATACACACACATACACACACTGAAAGATAATCTGATGGGTAGTTTGCAAAACACCCAGGGGACACAACACATATTAAAAAACTGCAGGCTGGTGACCTCTAGAGTTTTCTTGTGGAAAACATATTGAAGGAGGGGAGAGGAGCTGGCTGCTTTGGGTCTGCACAAAATTAATTGTTGGTAGTGACAACTAGGGATGGGCATAGCCAGGAAATTTTGGTTGGTGGGGCATGGGGAAATCTGGGGGGGGGGGGAGGCACCCCGCTCCTCTGGCAGCAGCAGCCGCTCCAGCACCGCTGCAACCTCCAGCCCTCCTCTAGCCCTCTATTCCTTTTGATTGGAGAGACCCGGTTCCAGGCTGCTGTTCTGCGTAAGCTGGGGAGGGGGGATCTCCCACTCTCTCTCTTTTGCACTTTGTAATTTTATTTATTTATTTTCAATTTTATTTTATTTTTATTTGCGTTTTTAAAACCCTATTTATTTGTCTGCCCAGAAAAAATAAAATGAGACTGAAGTTGCCTTGACTGTGCCTAGTTGACCATTAGTCCTGGAGGATGAGAGATGGGCCACAAGACTGGAGGAGGGCATAGTTTATCCCAAGTTTCATAAAAGGGGGGAGGGATGACCCAGGAAACTACAGGCCAGTTAGTCTGACCTCTGTCCCAGGGAAGGTACTGGAGCAGGTTTTAAAGAGATCAATCTGTAAGCATCTCAAGGACAACTTGGTGATCTGGGGAAGTCAGCATGGAATTGTCCCCAACAGGTCCTGCCAGACCAACCTCCTTTCCTTCTTTGATTGAGTGACGAGCTTCCTGGATCGAAGGAATGCTGTTGATGTTGTTTACCTGGATTTCAGTAAAGCTTTTGACAGAGTTCCCCACGATGTTTTCTCTTTTTTGAACATTTTTTTATTGCTTTTATTCTAAAATCTACACAGAAATCAATAGGGGGAAAATCTAATTCTAAGGGAGAAAGAAAAGAAAACCACTAAAATCCCAAGTAGCAGTGGTCATTAGATTTTACAAATGCTTGCAATACTATTTCACTTACAATAGTTATTTTATGATGGGGGGAAGGGTTATCACAAGAGTATAACAAGTAAAGTGTAACCATGATGAGAGCATCCCAGTATTCAAGTAATTTTAGCAAAGTTCAAGACAGAGAGATATGGCTTAATGTTTATCTTTTCTGTTTCTGAGTTCATAGTCTCTTCTTGCTTTGTTTTGGGAGTGGCTACTCCCAGTTCTGAATCAGACTCTTCTTCAGAGGATGTTGAAGTTGCATTTCCCTTACTTTCCACCTCCCTGCAGTCCTCTGCCACTCCTTCTTCTTCTCCTGGTTTTCAGGCTTTTTCAATTTTTTGAAGCTGTTCCAAGAAAACTTTTGCTTTAGTCATAGAGTCTATGCTTTCTTTTTTATCCTTGTATTTGAAGATGACACCTTCAGGTACCAGCCATCTGTAGATTATGGAATTTTTCTGTGGAAATAAAATCAGATTTTTGTAGGGTCTCTTCTTTTTCTTATCTCAAAACTTTTTTCTTATCTCAAAACTTTTTTCTTATCTCAAAACTTTTATTTTTTTTGTCATCGATTTTTAGGGTAGTCCCATTTGTTGCTTTAAGTATCTGGTCTCTGATATGCATTTTAGAGATTCTCACAAAAATTTCACCCGGCAGATTCTTCTTCTTAATATATTCTGGATACGTTATATAGACCATATCCATCTTGCTTTTTAGAAGATCCACTTTTATATCTGCTACTGGTTCTAAAGCATTGCTTAAAGTTACTTTGAGATTTTCTCCCTCCTTCTCTGGAAAAGAGAAATCTTAGAACATAAGTTGATTTTTCCATTTGCAGTTGATATTCATCTGAGAATCTCTTATTTTCCACAATGTCCCATCATTTTTTAAGCTTATTTGCCTTGGCATCAACTTTCTTCAATGATCGTGAAGTTTGCTCTGTCTTAAGGTTAGTCTCTTTTAGCTGATGTTGGAGAGTCTTGAAGCTGTCATTGAGTGTAGTCATCTGGTCCAGCAGAAGCCGCAGTGCTGCCACTATCATGTTAGAAAAGTCTGTAGCTGCTTCCGGTCTCATGATTGCAGAACCTGGGCTAGCACTTCCTGAAGAAGGTTTTGTTTTGGGAAGGACTTTTTTCCTGGCCATTTATACAATTGTTTACTTTTGAGTAAAAGTTAGAAAAGTCCCTGGCTTGCGTAGTCAGCTAGGAGATTCTGAATTACTCTCTATCCTGGTTATTTAAAATTTAGCTTTCCATCCCCTCTTCACTGGAAGTTTAGAAGACTTTTTTGTCTTTTGCGTGGCTGGGCTCCACCCCCCCCTCACTTTGCTTTTAAAGGGAACATAATTGCTTAGATGCTTTGGTGTTTCTCTTGCTTTTCAACTCATCAGAACTCACAGTTCATCAGTTGTCTTCTGCAAGGTAAGGAAAAGCGCCTGACCATTTGCCTGCTTGCCCCGGTGTGCGTCTCTGGCACCATTGCTGGTTTGATGTCGGGACCTTTGGGGCAAAAAGAGCCTCAATCCCTCGGCTGTCGGCCTTAGGAGAGGCACCCTTCAAGCTCCATGGCTCCTGATTGTTCCAAGACCCCTCCCTACCCCGGGACCCCTCCCAGCACGGGTAGAGTCCCTTGGAGGAGACACGCCCATCCTTCAAGCCACCAAAACCGGAAGTCCCAGTTCCCCATGATGTTCTGACGGGTAAACTAGAGGACTGTGGACTGGGCTCTATGATAGTTCGGTGGATAAGGAACTGTTGGAGAACTGCACTCAGTGAGTAATTGTCAATGGCATTTCATCTGAATGGAGGGAGGTGTCCACTGGGGTGGTTCTGGGCCCAATACTTTCCAAAATTTTTATAAATGACTTGGATGAGGGTATGGAGGGGCTCCTCATTAAATCTGCAGGTGACACCAAATTGGGAGGAGCAGTGAATACACCAGAAGATAGAGATAGAATTCATTGGGATCTGGACACACTGGGAAAGTGGGCAGATGTGAACAAGGTGCAATTTAACTAAGATAAGTGCCGAGTTCTAGATGTGGATAACAAAAACACATACTGGATGGGGGATACACTTCTGAGTAGCAGTGTGTGTGAACAAGATCTTGGGGTATGGGTGGACTATAAATTAAATATGAGCAGCCAGTGTGATGCAGTGACAAAAAAGGCTAATACAATCTTGGGGTGTATCAACAGAGGCATAATATCCAAATCGCAAGATGCCATAATCCCACTGTTCACTGTATTGGTCAGGCTGCACCTGGAGTGCAGTTCTGGAGGCCTCACTTCAAAAAGGATGTGGACAGGATGGAGAGGGTACAGAGGAGAGTGATGAGGATGATCGGGGGCCTGAAGACCAAGCTCTATGAAGAAAGGCTGAGGGTCTTGGGGATGTTTAGTCTGGAGGAGAGGAGGTTGAGGGGGGACATAATTGCTCTCTGTAAGTATTCGGAGGGTTGTAACTTAGAGGAGGGCAGGGAGCTGTTCATGTTGGAAGCAGAGGATAGGGCTTGCAACAATGGGTTTAAATTAAGGGTGGGAATGTACTGGCTGGATATTAGGAAAAACTTTTTTTAAGTATGAGTTGTTCAACAGTGCAATTAGCTGCCTGGGGAGGTGTGGTGAGCTCCCCCTCGCTAGCAGTCTTTAAGCAGCAGTTGGACAAACACTTGTCAGGGATGTTCTAGGCTGATGCTGCATCGAGCAGGGGGTTGGACTAAATGGCCGATATGGCCCCTTTCAACTTGGTGAGTCTATGATTTTATACTGGAGCTCCTTGGGGGTGTCCCTACTCCAGCTGGGTGGGAGGTTTTGGCACCTGTCCCCATCTGCAGTGGTGTTGGACTCTGAGCCACTACCTGTCCTCCTGCCCATGTCAGGGCAGCAGGGCCAAGCTACTGGTGCTGAGGACTCGTACGCTCCTGCCCACGGCACACCTTTCTGTATGATGAGTGTGAAGGTGGGGGCCGAGGGTGCTCGTCCTGGGGTGAAGAAGCCCACTCCATCTGTCCCCATGAAAGAAGCCCATCCTGCTGGACCACACTGGCCCAGCTGTTCTGGGGTGTCAACAGGGGTATCAGAGGAACAGCCGCCTTACTCCAACGTGCTTATGGGGATGGAGCTGGAGACAGAGGAGCTCTTAGCACTGCCAAAAGAAGATCAGCTCCTGAAACTGTTTGAGGAGGAGGAGGAATCTAATGGTGGGGGTGGTGAGGAAACATCCAGCTCCTCCACATCCTAAGCTGCTCTCTCCTGTAGTCAACTCCCCCTCAGTTCTCCCAACCCAGCACCAGAACATGGCAGCCAAGTTTCCACCTGCTCCACTGTCAAGTGTCCATTTCAAGGGGGAACTCTGGCAGCATTTCCAATCCTCTAGAGTGACCCCTATGTGGCAGAATGTTGTTTCTGCCAGGCCCAAGTGCAGAAGGGCTTGCATCCACACCTTCTCCATCCTCCGCAGGCACCTGCAGAGACACCACCCAAATCTCTTGCTTCCAGAGCAACAAGTGGCAAAGGTGGTACCCAGTGGGGTGAAGAGGCTTGCTCAGTAGAGGGGGAGGGGGAGTCCAACGCAAGGCAGAGGAGTCACACTGAGAGTGCTCTGGGTGGGAGTGGACCTTGTAGGCAGTACCCTTTGAGAGGTCATCCCCATGGGGGCAGTGGCTTTCCTGAGCAAGAGGGCTAGGGGGAAGGCCCAGGAGGCAATCACTTGTGTAATTGGTAAGATCCTTGCCTAGGATGGAGACCCTTTGTCTGTCATGGAGCAGGTTGGCTTTTGCTGGGTATCTTGCCCCCTGGTATGCCATCCCCTTGTGGAGGACCTTCAGCTGGTGAGTTGTGTCCTCCATGTACTGCTCTGCAGTGCAGATGGTCATAGTGGAGTTGTCCAGAGCGCGAGGGCAGAGCATGCACTTCACAGCAGACCTGTGGAGCAGCCATCAGCACGGCTACCTCTCCCAATAAGTCCACTGGTGGCAACCAAAGGACCTCCACCCTACCAGGGAGAGACCAGGGCCCTGGGAGGAGGGGACAGTCTTGCTTCTGAACTACAGAGTGGTTCTGCTCGATGCCCAGGGGATGGATGGAGACCATATGGCAGAGAACATCACTGATACAGTCCAAGCTAGCTTGATCTCATCCCTGCCCATCCTGGACGGGGGAAAGGAGATCACCATCAGTTCAAAGGACTGGCTAACCCTCTTCAAAATGGTGCATGTCTTGACTCCTGAAGCCTTTCCAGGACACCATGGACATTCTCTGCTCCCATATGTCCAGCCTGGAGTGAGCCATCCCACTGATCTGTGGGCTGGACAGGGTGCTGCTGGCCTCCACACTGGAACAGGGGGCAGCTCTTGTCCTAAGGCCCAGGGCCTTAACGGAGAGCTTGCAGGCAGGCGTGGCCACCCGGTTGCATCCTCTCTGCAAAGAGGAGGCACACAGGATTGCCTGCATCTGCAACCCCTGTATAAAGGGCAGTACCGCTATGCAGACTGGGGAGCTCCAGCAATGGAAAAACGACCTCCACAGACAAGTACGCAGGTTGTAGGCCAGCTGAAGTGGACAGAGCAGACAGGGGATGGAAGAACTTGGGGGAAAGAGGAGGAGGGGGAGTGGGGGAATAGCCCAGCACCTCAACCCCCAAGAGCCCAATCAGGAAGGACCCACCACCATCCTGAATGGGAGATCGGTGGCATGGGGGAGGCCAGGCATACTGTTGCCGAGCCTCCTGAGCCCCCTGAGTCCAGTCCTCTGGAGTTCTGGGCTCCCAAGGCTGCCATCTGGCCCAACCTGTCCAGCGTGGTCATGAACCTCCTGTCCTACTCCTCCCCACCAGTGTCCAGAGTGAGCCGGTGTTCTCCCACCTGGGAGACCTTCTCAGCCCCCCCCCCCCACTCCTGCCTGGACCCTGATCAATAAGTTGGCCTTCCTCAAAGTCAACTTCCTCCTGGTGTGCTACCCCTCTCTTGACCTTGGGGAGTGAAGACCAGGAGGACCCCTGTCAGAGTCCCCACCTTTCCCCCATTCCCCCATTCTCTCTGAGTCATGTGGGTTGCACCCTCATTACTTGGGTGGGAGGATGGCCACCTCTGTTGTGGGGGTGGGTGAGCAGACTGGATCCCCACCACAACTCTATCCACCCTCAGTGTCTGTCTGTCCTTCTCTGAGCTTTTAGCCACCACCCGTCTCAGGGCTTGGAGCCACCACCCGTCCTTGTGCCAGGGTGAGGCACGTGCTCTGATGTCCATCTGCACCCCCCACAATGGGAAATTTTAATGCTCTCCCTCACGAGTTGTCTCCCCATGAATCAGCATTTCAAGTTTCCCCAAGACCTCAGAGGGCCTCAGAGTTGTCAGGTGGCAGTTCCCTCTCTGGAGGACCTGCAACCCCCCCCCCCCATTGGGATATTGAGTTCTGGCCCCCAGTCCACCAGTGTCCTCCTGCTAGAGTCAAACGGAGGGTCTCAGAAGCCATCAGGTGCAGGGTCCCTCCCTGGAGAGCCTGCACCCCCCTCAGTGGGATTTTTAAGACCCCCTTCCCACCCCAGGAATCATTGCTTCCAGCCTCTCCCAGTCCATGTCTGCCTCATCATTATTTTTATCCCCCATTGACCTCATGCAGCACCCACCTAATGGACCAACATCTACCTCATCACATGACACCCACCCTCATGAACCAAGATCCACCTCTCAGCACAACAATTACCTCATGGAACAATATCCATCTATCCAAGCCTCTACCCATACAAGTGAGCTTGTTTGACTGTACCCATCATGCCCCTCTACAGGAACAATGTCCCCAATGAGCTGGCCTCTCTGGCCAGAGGAGAAGGGTCAGCTGTGATTGATTTCCCCAGAGAGCACTTTCCTGGGGGACACTGCTTTAGAGGGCTGCTACTCAGTCCCCCCACAGCCAATCCTCACCAAATTTGGTGGGCAGCTAGAGAGGCATCCCAGGGAGGTCCTCTGCAAATTTGACAGCTCTAGCTTACAAGGGATCTGTTTGACACACTCCTGATCATCCAGCTGTGATTTCCCCATGGAGCACTTTCCTGGGGGCACCTGCTTTTTTGGGGGGGCATAGCTCGGCCCTCCTATATCCAATCTTCACTAAACTTGGGTGGCAGGTAGAGAAGAGTCAGCTGGAGACTCATTGCAAGTTTGGCATTTCTAGCCCCGGGGGGGGGGGGGGGCTGTTCAAGCACATCCTGAATCACAAACCTCACAAACCGGTCCATTAAATGGAAACGTTCATGGAAATTCATGGTCTGTGAAACCCATGAACCACGAACCTATACAAACCTCCATTGTTGGTCCATGCCCATCTCTATCTCTGAGCTACCTCATAAACCTAGAAGAGGTGAGCACGCAGGGTGTGTGGGTGTGTGTATAAAATATATCTAGGCCGTGGTCAGACGTACCTTTAGATCTGACTCAGCTGCAAATGCCTGATGGATCTAAAGGGCCTGATCAGACAGCAGCATCTGGGAAAGGTCCTGCAGTCATCAGCACCCTGTGCTGCCCCACCACAGAAGCAGA
The DNA here is from genome assembly GCA_029233225.1 of Lepidodactylus listeri. Classification (NCBI taxonomy): domain Eukaryota; kingdom Metazoa; phylum Chordata; class Lepidosauria; order Squamata; family Gekkonidae; genus Lepidodactylus; species Lepidodactylus listeri. Next base: position 12,605,871 of record JARCFY010000015.1, on the reverse strand, counting down.
GTAAAAAGACATTGGGAAGAGTCTGGTCCTAATGCTTGTCGATGGGCTATGGACAGACTTTCCCCTGTCTGATCACTCAAGCATGCTCTCATGCCATTGGGATGGTCTGCTCATTCCATCCCAAATCAATGCCTTTCCCTGCCTCGCTTAGCAGTATGTGCATAACCGCATGCTCCATGGGGAACCCTCAGTGCAGAGGTGCAATTCCTTGTTTACGTACATGGGAAACAAAAGGCCAAAAAATACCCCACTCGGCCCAACGTGTTATCTGATAAGGCAGTGACAGGCTGAGCCCACAGCTACAAAGGATGTGTGATCACACAATGCTGTGTCAATTTCATCCGGGGGGAAATAGGCTCACTTCCCCTCCACACTAAATGGCACATCTGTCCATGGCCCCAGAGGACTGATGTTAGGGCATTTTAACCCTTTCCCTTCTGACAGTTTTCCTTTGTGGCAAATTTCTTGCCCACCCTCTGTTGGGGGTTGGACTACAGTCTTGGCTGATGTCCCTGCATTCTGGAAGTGAGAGAGGGCTCCGTTGCTAGCCTCCCATTCCCCCACCAAGCTTTCTTCCTGATAACTTTGCTCTGAAGGGAAGACAGTTTAAGCAACTGGCTCATTCTCCTGTTTCTCTTTTGGAGCTATGAGAAAGTCCTTCTCAGCCTGTGGTTGACTTGTTTTTCTCTTATGGCAGCCCCTTCCTTTTAATAGCACAAAGAGGAGTTTCATAAGTAGTGTGTGTTATGACAGTGGCATCAGATGTTCAAAGAAAATTAGCAAAAACAATGAGCTAGCACAAGGCATTGGGGGGGAGGGAGAGAGAGAGAAAGAGAGAGAATATATATGTAGAATATTTATTAACCCCCTTACTTCAATGTAGGGATGTTAGCCTCCAGTTTAGGGAAGCCAGCCTCCATTGATTCTTCCCTCCCATGCTGCTATTTCCTCCAGGGGAAACAACATCTATCATCTGCAGATCAGATGTAACTCTTGGAGAACTCCAGGCTCCCCCTGGAGGCTGGCAACCCTATTCAAATAAGACTTGGTGACAACTTTAATGCTAGTAGCTCTTTTGGCTCATGAAGTAGAATTTTTGCTCACAGTATTTTGCAGCTTAGAGGAAACATTCACGAAGGGAGCAGTCCTAAGCAATTACACTTTTCTGAGTCAATGGCTGTGTTCACACTGGAGTGCTGGAGCCTGCTGGAGTGGCTGCAAACGGCTTGTTCTATAAAAATCACGATCACACTCACCTCTCCTCGAGCTGCCCTCAAGCGGCTCCCCCGCGTTCACACTAACGACAGGGGGGGAGGAGGGATTTCGGGGCTTTTAAAAAAAATTTCACCACTTATGTATGCGCATATGCGCTCATCCACATAGATGAGAGAAATCTCTTTGCGCATGCGCATTCCGATCCGGCTGAATCACTGTTTCCTTCTACCAGTAGAAATCGGGTTGAGATTTCAACCCGAAAATAGCCTCATCGTGATCGCAAACTCATGTACTCAGTAGAACTACCCTCCATTTGAACATCTGAACTTTTAACATATGTTTGTATGTGTGCTCATGCAATCATCGCTAAAGTAAAAAAAAAATGGCGGACGCAAAGCGGAAGCCAGAGGCTTCCGCAGGGAGGGGAGGGGGGTTACTCGGAAGTGCTTCGGAGACGGCTCCTCATTCACACAGCTCCAAATGCGGCTGCAGCCAGAAGACGACAGCTGAGACCAGCAGGGGAGCTGGTCTCGGATTTCAGACGATTTTTCATACGGTAAGCGACGCCTGTGGACGGGAGCCAGCTGTTACAATGTAGATGTGCAGATCTGAGCCGGCTGCAGCCGGCCCAAATCTGCCAGTGTGAACGCAGCCAATAGGTTTTTTTAGAGTGCAACTCTGCTAAAGATTGTGCTGCAGCATCCTTCAAACACACACTCACACAGAGTGAAATATATGGAATTGTAATAGCAGAATGCTTCTGCCATGGTAATGAATCACTTGGAGGATTCTATAAAGAGGGAACCAAACATTTCCTGCTTACACAGACTTTGAGATGGCCATTGCCATCTGTGTGTGCCATATGGAGAGAGGGTAAAGGGACTTTAGCATGGGAGTGCATTTGATATAGGGTCATGAAGAAAATATATTGCAGAACCTTTAGTTTAGATAACAGCAGGCACAGTGAGATCCCCCAAGAAATGCTGCACTCCTGTGTTATTCATACATTTGCCAAAACTCAGAGGGGAAACAAAAATGCTGAACAATTGGGGGGGATCAGCTTCTTCCTGTGAATACCTTAAGTGCTAGTGTGACAAATGCTGACCAAGGGCAAAAGAACCACGTCAGCACTGGAGGGAGGAAAACTGGGAAGGGACAGGAACGGTGGTCAGTGGAGTTATATTATCAAATAACTGGCTAATGGCAGATGGATATGGGGAAATCCTGCCTTCCTAGCAATGAGTCTGTGCAGTAATTTCCCAAGGGATGGAGAGGAATCCCCACTGCTGTTGTAGTTTAAAATTGGATAGGGGCTTGGGAATCTGTTGCAGGAGGGAACTGGTTGATGCTGTGTCTGTGTGAAAATCTGCTGGTCTGGAAAGGAAACGTTTGTTCGTCGGAAAAATATTTTTGTATCACCGGGGGGGTGGGGGGGGGGGGCGGCGTTCATTTGTGGATGAGAACGTTGGGTCAGGGAAATTAGTTCTGATGGGCAAAGTTCATTTCAGAGGAAACTTCAGTGACTTTTGTAGAATTTTGTCAGGCAAGAACATAAGAACATCCTTTTTTCCAGAAAGAATTAGGGGCTGTTTAGATCAGCATCCTTTCTGTCTCTGACCATGGCTAAATAATAAAGAACGCTTCAGCACCTGCAGCCTATGATGAGTATCTTTTGCTTTGGGCGATTCACCTTAGGAACTCTTTTTTCAAGCAAGAGTCCTGGGAGAAGGCCAATCCCCAAATGGCTGGTCCTTGATTCTTCTAAGGAATTTCTCCTTTCTTCTTTGCAGAACACTTCGCTCCACTTCATATCGATGCTTTTATATCCATCCCTATGCCTAGGGTTGCCTGGTCTCAGATCAGAGAACAGGCATATCTTTGCAAATTCCCTGGTACAGTGGGAGATGAGGCAGCTGCAGTTTCTCCCAGCACCTTCTGTTGTCTGTCCTCCCACAGCTGTGTAGTACATCTGGAGTTTTGCCTGTTACAGCAAGCAAGGAAGGATATGTGACAGCACAGGGAAAGGGCAAAGCCCTGTATTTATAACATATCATGCTTTCATTCCTTTAAGGAATTTAAGGTAACAGGGACTCTCCAACCCAGACCCTAACCCAGGAGTCCCCAGTGTGGTGCCCATGGGTGCCATGACACCTGCTGTCATATTTCCTGGCTCCTGCCATATGTTTTTCGAAAGTGCCTAGGGCCTGATGGTGCTTTTGCACAGGAGGGCTTCTGATCGGCCAAACAGATTTTTTTTTTTAATTGCTCTGCAAGCTGCTTCCACCGCAGCACAAGGCATGTCTGAAGGTAACGTATGTGTATATACAAGAAAACAGTTTTAAATAGTTATGTTCATCTTGAAAGGTGTCGTGTTAAACAGAACTCCAGCTTGAAATGTTGATGAGTTACTATAAGAGCTGTGCGCAGCCTCCCTCCCTGAGAGTCTGTGGTTGACCCCGTAGCCTGCAGTGGCCCTTTGGTGGTTGTGCCCTCCACTCTGGGTCAGAATTCCAAAGATGCCTGTAGGCTGAACAAGGCTGGAGACCATAACTCAACCCAGCCTTACTTAGCTTCAGCAAAGCTATGGTATATATATCATATGCCCTTTGACCAAGCCCTGGGACTTTCCTGTCCGGGAGGAGATGTGGCTGCCTGACTTCCTTGGGGACTCCGAAAGCAGAAGCATAATCCCTAGATGGAGACTCGGCAGCCAGACTTATGCCCGAATGTACTCTAAAACTGTAACTGGTAGTAAGTGTGCAATCATTTGGCAAGAACACGAGCCCCTGGAATGGTCCTCTTGTTTCGTGCCTTGCCTTCTGCTAAGAGTAGGAATAGCTGGTCACTCCCAGGAGTTGCTTGGTGGATTCGCGGCACAGATGTGGGATGCTAGACAAACCATCTTTCTGAAACGGGGACGGGGCAAGGGGATGGTGCAGTACTGTGCAGAGAGCACCCCTGCTGGCCTTGGCATAGGGGATGGATGGTGCTGCCTGCCTGCCATAGGAACTCCTCTTGTTTGCTCCCTCCTCTGGATACAAAGACTCTACTAGTCCAGACTTAAAAATAGACCCTTTGCTTATGGAAAATTAAGGATGGATAAGCGGCTCTGCAGGATGCCTCTTTGCTTCTAATTATACTGTAAATCAATTGCTGTGGTGAAGAAAGAATCCTGGCAGGGAGTCCCGTCCTCAGCGCAAGAGGAGCCTTTGTAACTTAAACAAGATGCTTTGGCAAATCCTTTGAGCCTGATTTTCATCAATGGAAGAGGAGGGGAGCAATTGGGGTGATCTACTGGGCAGGCTTCTGGGGACTCCAATGGACCTCGGGCTGTGCATTGCTGGATGTCACGTTGGCTCTAGCCTTCTGGTGGTTGGTCACTGTGTCATAGACGTAAAGGCACATGCCGATGGTCATAGTCATTTAGGCTATTTAAATGTGATATCAAGGCAGAGTGAAATCGCCACACCATCAGACTGCTCTGGCTGAGCAGGGCAGCTCTGTTCAGGAGCAAGTGGCTGGAGAATGCAGAGGCTTGCCGGGATGTTAATGGAAAAAGTGAAGTGTTCTGCTCCCCAGAGCAGACAACTGAAGCAGACGCAAGCACAGAAAGCCTTGCATTCTCAACCCATTAATAAATTCCTCACTCATCTCAATCTAAACAGCTGCACAACAGTTCACATTTGTCACAAACTGACTAATCCCGGAGAAAGCAGTCAGGTGCCAGCTTGAGCTGAAGGTTTCATTCAGCTAGGCATGGATGGCATAGCTGGGCATTTGCTGAGGTCCATGCCCCAATGGGGGGGGGGGCTCCCCTCTGAAGCTGAGCTGATCAGGTGGCTGCTTCTCCAGTGGCTGCCTGCTTGCCTATCTGTCCTGTCATGCTAACACCGCTCTTGGTGGCGGAGCTGCAGTGGAAGAGAGGTGGAGGGAGGTGACCCCACCGGAGGTCCCCCCTCTGTAGGTCTCATGCATTGAGCCCACAAAAGCATAGCACTCTCCTTGCACCGAGAGGTGCAAATGCATGTGGGAAGGTGAACTCAGAATAACACGGTCTTCTTGCAGTGGACTTTTAATGCATCTTTTGCTTCTGTTCTGTCAAAAGACTCCACTGCCCTCTGTCTAGAGATCTCCTCAAAATCCTCTGCCCAGTCTTTCCTACTGTTCATTTTATTCCTGGAATGGCTCCTTCGATCTCAGCTTCTGAATCACGTCTCTCATGTTCCTCAAACCCCATTTCAAAGTTGTTTATCTCTTCTCATTACTTTTCAGAGGACCACCCAAGCTGTGATAGTGCAATATCAGGAGATCACCTGCAGTTTTTGCGAAGTATAAATAGCAGTCATGGAGGGGGGTTAAGACCATGAGGGTAGGGGATTAGTCTTGTACTTGCGTTGATTTCCTGACTTCAGTAGCCTGCCCTGGAGCTGCTACTTGCGGAAGGAAACATGCAGATTCCTATGTAGTGTCTGCATGTTTCCTTCACTGGACAAACAGCAGCTTGTGAGGGGAAGTGTTGATTTGAGAAATGGTACAAGCTTAACCCCTCTCTCCATGCCACAGCCCAAATCAGCCACTCCCAAATCGCTATTATTTTGCATTCGTGTTCTTTTGATGCTACATCTAGGTCTCACACTGATACATTAGGGTAAAGACTTGGTGCAGTCTCAACATAATATACTGGATTTACTGTGTGGAAGGACTTTATTTTTACATTGAGGAGCATTAAAATATGACCCTTTTATAGTTTGTAGCACTGACTCTAATAGTACAGTCCTGATTTCTGCTACCAAGTTCTATCACCTCGTTCTGAATACTGTGTAGAATGGCTCTGAACTAGGCTTGCTAACTTTGAACCCGCTCCTTCAGTGGCAGCTCAGCTTGCAGTAATTAAGAGGCGGCCATGTTTATCTTCATGCTATGAAGAAGTTCTAGCTGTTGATTTCTGCAGCTCAAACTTCTGTTAAAGGCACAGGAGCAGTTATTAGTTCTGAGTGCTTATCACTTAAGTTCAACCAATGGAAGAATTTTAAATAAATAAATAAATAAATACCGAAGGCATAAAAAAAGAGGGCAAAAGAAGCAACACTTTTGCATTGTCTTTACATTTCTGCAATGGAATAGGACCCCAAAAGTTTTGATATGAGTAGGCTTTCTCCTCCCTTTTCCGGTTTTGGCACTGGTGTTCTGATTCACTGAAACTGAGTTTCTGAGTAAGAAGAAATGTGGTTGTAGGAAGTCGCATGAATCCTGTGAGTTGCCATGCACATGAAGCAGGAGTTTGCAACTGGAGGGTGTTTGACCAACTGCAAGTGCAGTTTCCAAACAGAAGTCACTGCAGCATGGGAAATTTCATCTTGTATGCTGACCCTTATAATGTGGGCTCTTTGGAACAGGGGCTGTCCTTTACGTTGCTCTGTGCATGAAGTTTGTGCTGCAAAAAGGACAAATGTTCTGTCTTGTGGGTGAAAGGAAGAGGATGTGCTTCTTGTCACTTTTCTAAGTTCTTTGGGGTTACTCCTTGCTAATATGTGCAGTGTCAAACAGCTGTTTGCCAGATCCATCTGCAACATTTGCTTGTTGCATGGCAACTGTGGTTATGAGAGTGTCTCTGAGTAAGGCGGGAAGCCATTAGCAGGACCATATGCAAGTCCATAAGCATCACAGAAGACAGCAGCTGTCCTACCCCTTCTGTCAGCTTAACAGAAGAATATGCGCAAAACCCAAGAAAGATGGCTGTAAGAGGTGACCAGCAAAACTTGCTTTTGAGCATTATGAATCTACAGTTAGGGGCCAGCATCATGTGATTTCCTATACTCTGAGCCTTGCCCTACTGGGTTTTAATCCTGGTTTCAAATCCTGACTTGGCAGGAGGAAACAAATTATGGCCACAACTAACACATAATAGCATGGTTTGTCATTATGGTCATAAGGCTGGGAAATCCTTGGGCTCCTGAGTTTTGGCACCACATCCCTCCTTCATCTCTTGAAAATGAGTTATTTCCACTTTTGTGGCAAACCAGACGCCATTATAACATCCAAACTACAAGCTATGTGTTGTTTGCTTTCCTCCAGAGCAGGATTGAACTGTGGCCTGGGAGGAAAGCTCACAAACCGTAATTTGTAGCTTGGATTACATGACAAATCATGATTTGCTGTAACAGTGGAAACAATTAATTTCCAAGCCAAGCAACAAAAAGAGGAAGGAAGGAGAGAAAGCAGTCAGAGTAAGAATCCAAATATTTCCAAGGTTTGAGCCTGGAATGACAAACCGTGGTTTGTCATTACACTTGAGTCATGCTTATAATCAGGGCTTTTTTGGTAGAAAATGCCCAGCAAGAACTCATTAGCACAATAGGCCACACCCAACAGCAGAAACTCATTAGCATATTAGGCCACACCCCTGACAGCACAGCTCATTAGCATATTAGGCAGGGGCTGGGAAAAGCACAGGGCAGGCATGGAAGCTTGTTTCTCTCCCCCCCCCCCCCAGCTTCTCTGCCACTGTGGAAGGGAAGGCAGAGAGAGGCTTTTCCTTGTCAATTTCACTCTCAGGGGACTGGTGGGGAGTGAAATTGACAAGGGAATCCCAAGGGCTCCCCAGAGGGAAAGAGGGCATTTTAACATGCCGCCTTTCCCTCTTGTGTGTAACGCAGGGAGGGCAGTGTGCTCTGTAGCCACGCATGCTCAGAGGTTTGGGTTGTAGGTCTGGCCAGCTCAGAAGCCAGCCAGAACTCCGTTCCTGTGCGTTCCTGCCCCCAAATAGCCCTGCTTATAATTCTAAATTAAAGTGAATATAGGAAAGGGGGTGCGACACCAAGCACAGGAGTAGAAGCCACCCCCATCCCCCAAATGGAGTAGAACACAATATGAAAGTTCCCCTTTCATTTGGAGAGATGTAAAATCCCCAATGTGTTTCTAAAGCCTTCCTCAGGGAACTTTTTAAAAACAGTTTGTCTAGATCCAGAAAAGATGGTGATTTTTTTTAAAAAACAAACAAACTGCAACCTGTTGGTCTTTGTTTTCTCTAACTAAATAAATATTCTAAAAAAATCTATGCCAGGAAAGGAGTAAATCTGTAGAAACCTACTCAGGTGCTTTGTAACTTTCACTTGTATAAGGCAAATGTTCCTAATCTTTACAGGGCAATTGTATTGTTTAAGAGATAGAAGGCTTATATAAACTGCCTGTTTCTAACCCCAAGCTATCAAAACCTATAACCCCAGCACAACAGGTCTTCAATTTTCCCACCCTCCAGCTTAGAGCTCTTCTTCCTCATGGCCAGCTACACTCATGTAGTTTTAGTTAGCATCATAGTTACTGTGAGAGAGTTATTAGAGATCCATCACCAACTCAGTCTTAGTGTACTATCAGAGCCGGTGAAAAGACCTCTCTTTTCCTCAAGGAGAAGAACTTCTGGAGAACTTGGTTAAGGGTTCATGGGTAATGTGGGAGTTGTTTCCTACACTGAAAATCCTGAACTGAGTGCAAAGTGAAGGACCATCTAAGCAAAGGATGCTGAAACCCAGTTTTGTCTGTGGTGAGTTTCCTTCTGCTTCAAATATGGAGCTCAGTCATCAGTAGCAGAGTCCTGCTTTGCCAGTAGCAGAGTTTTTCTTCAGTTTGAGGCTCATCTGTTCTCCTGAACATAGGCATCAACTACGGGGGGGCTCGAGCCTCCCCCAAAATTTCCCGGGGGGGGCTCAGCCACCCCCGGCAAAATGGAGCGCCCACCGGTGGCCAGTCAGCCGGTCAGCTGGCTGCCGTCGCCGCCTCTCCTTCCCCTCCACCCCCGGCCTGCCCTCCTGCCTCCCTGGGGTGGTGGGGGGGAGAGAGGCGACGGGGACATGGTCCCGCGCTTTGTGCGCGTGGCAGTCAGCCGGCCAGCTGGCTGCCAAAACCGGGTCTACCTCCCTGGGGCCCGGGGGGGGGGGGAGAAGCGGCAGGGACATGGTCCTGTGCGAGCGCTTTGCGCGCGCGGACGAAAGAGCCCCCCCCCCCCGGATTTACAAAGTCTACGCCCCTGCTCCTGAATGAATCATACCAGGTTTGATCAAGGATCGGTGGTCAGCCTTTCTTTGCTGGATGTTGGGAGGGACAACATTGTTTATCAAGATAGTAGGGAATACTGATCTATTGGGGATAACAAGGATTTTCTGAGGGTGGTTGGGAGCCACGTTAACATGTCCTGCACTATCAGCTAAGAACTATTTAAATGTGCATTCCAATAGTCTCACGTTCAGCCAGCCTGTGACAACAAAACTCCCTGGAACTGTTCTTTGAGTTGGATACATTTTTTTCTCTATTTATTTCATGTTGAAAGTCATAGGATTCAGTGGAGCCAAGGGTCATCTGCCCCAAATCCTCTCCACTCAATCAGGATTAATTGTACCTAAATCTTCCTTGACAAATGTTTGAGGATTTATCTCGTCTTTATGTGACAGTTTTCCATTGTCTTGCTTGGAGCATTTCCCTGGCTTTGTACACACTGAAGTTTCATTAAATCAGATTTGGGGGCAAAAATTTGGCTGCAGAGACTGAGGGTGAGTGAGCAGAGATTGACTCTAAGGGACTTTTCAAAAGTGCGCCTGATCTTCAGTTCAGTCCACTTTGCAGTTTGAGTGAAGCAGCATGGATTGGTTCTACGTGCCACCAAAACATTTTGGCACAGAATCCAGGGGTGCTGCTTATCTCTAAAAGCAACAATTCAAGCAGTGCCACTGTCCCGGACTTTTAAAGTATTGAGCTCCGTGTTATAGATTTCTGTTTGAAGTGGAAGAAATGATATATGTTTAATGCACGGTGCATCTCCAGGGTTCTCAGTTTATTAAACTATCTGGATGAAGGAGAAAGACAAATCCGAGATAGAAAATGGCTCTGCAAAAATAATGCCTCTTGTCCTTCCCACACACTGTGTCATGGTAGAAAGCTGAAGATTAAGCTTGTAAGGTTGCGGCCACATGCAGTAGGGTTGCCAGGTCCTCCCTCCTCCCCAGCGGGGGAATTTGGGGGGCATTCCTGGAGGGGCGGGGATGTCCCCAACATGATGACATCACAGAGAAGTGACATCATCGCACTGGGGATGTGCTTGAATCCCAAGGGTCCCTTTAAATCAGGGGTGTCAAACTCATTTGTTATGAGGGCCGGATCTGACATAAATGAGACCTTGCTGGGCCAGGCCACGTGTGTCATCAAATGTAATGGCAAGTAGCGGAGTTATAAACTTTATAAAGGACACAAACACAAAGGGTTTTTTTTAACTTAAAAGAAAAACATGCTTAAAACATTAGCACTCTTGCAATATTTGGCTGATTTAACAGTGTCTGATGACTGACACTTCTTGCTTTGAATCATTGCATCAAAACGTCTGTGCTGTTGCAATCTTGAGTATGCTGTTCAGGTGTGTAGCTGTAAGCTGCAAACCTACAATGACAAAGCAGCAGCAGCTGCAGCAGAACTGGAGGACAAAGCAGAAGACAGCCAGTTCCACTGCAGGTCTGATAGATGCCCTCCGGGGGCCTGATCCAGCCCCTGGGCCGCATGTTTGACACCCCTGCTTTAAATATTTTTGTGTGTGCCTGAATCCCAAACAGCAAATTTATTGCTTGGGATTCAGATGCATGAGGCCCCTGCTCCTCAAAGAACATTTAAAGGGACTCTTTAAAGGGTGGCTTGGCCTGAGAACTGAATTCACTGCTTCGAGTTCAGGCATGTGGCCAGCAGCTGCCCCTCTCCCTCCTCTCCTGCAAGATTTAAAGGGCCCTGCAGCTGATCAGCTGGAGGGCGCTTTAAATCTCACCGGCAGGGAGGGAGAGAGGAGAGCCCCATTGGGGCTGGGGCTTGGGGGTGAGCAGGAGCCCCCAAAATTGGGGGATCCCCCCTCCTACCTGGGAACTGGCATCCCTAACATACAGATATATATTAGAAAGAGGCTTACAGAATTATTGTTGTCTGAATTCTTTTTAAAAAATAAAGATATATTTGTAGCAAATGAGCAAATGTGATGGTTATATGTGCTACAAGTGCTGGCTGGTCTGTTGCTGCTACCGTTTCCACATCCTTGCTGGCCCTGTATTGTGGAATGAGGCTGGGTGCCTGTGATGGGTCACTTCCATACCAGTCTGTGCCATGCTTTCATTCCCATCAGAAGGATGAGGCAGTGGTAGTCTTGGTATGAAGGGGATGGGCTAGCAAGCAGCAAAAGAAAGCCCCCTGCAACTGTATGGCAAGTCCATTGCTCATTGGCCTAGCCTGCCTAGCAGCCTGAATCCAAGTGCTTAAGGTGGAAGCTGCCCATCTCTTGCATCCCCTGAAGAAAATAGCTGCTTTGGAGGGTGAAATCTATGGCACTGTACCTCACTGAGATCCCTGCCCAGCTTTACCCCCCCCCCCCCCCATCTTCAGGAACTTTCTAACCATTGTCATCTTCTGGACATGGAACAGTGGTCACTGGGGTTGTGGGGGGGGGAAGGTATTTGTGAATTTCCTGCATTGTGCAGGGGGTTGGACTAGATAACCCTGGAGGTCCCTTCCAACTCTATGATTGGAAGGGTATCAAAGGGTATGATTGAGCTGGTTCAACTTATATATTCTCAGCCCAAGCAGGACACTTCACGCATCCCATCTTGGGCCTACTCAGCTGCCAGATGGTGGCGGTGCAGGGCTGAGACAGGGCTCAGTCATCTCCCACGCTGCTGATGGCTGGGAACAGGCTGAGCTTCTGTGGTGCCAGCCAGGCCTGTAGCTACAGTGGGGCATCTAGGGGCCGGATCTCCTGACTTACTGCCCAGGCCTCCTGACTTCCCATCCAGCCAGTTCAAAACTTTTTTATTTTAGTTTTTACCCCATGGCTGTGCTGCACCATTGCTCTGCCCTGCCCTCGCTGGCCAGCCCCACCCCTCCATCCCACGCCATGTCTCACCTCTCTCTTTTTCTGTTACTTGGTGCACTGCACCGAGCTGTTGCCCTGCCCTGCCCTATTTGGAGAGAACAATCCTAACCAGGTCTGCTCAGAAGTAAATCCCATTTTATTCAATGGGCTTACTCCTGGGAAAATGCTCTTAAGACAAGTGTGCCCCTCAACTCATTGAAATCCCCCCCCCCCAAGAAAAGAATCCTGGCTATGCCCCTGCCAGCAGAACAAAAGGGGGGAAAATGCCCGGTGGATAGGCGGCTGGTTTACTATGATACAAAGCCCCTATGTGTTTTGCTGTGCAGGCTTTGTAAAAGAATTTAATGCTGTGGACAGGTCCAGCACTAGGTGAATTCTCTGATTCCCCTGACAAAGCCTGCAGAGCGAAATGCATAGAGGCTTTGTATGATAATAAAGTAGTTACCTTCCACCTGGTATTTTCCCCCCTTTTGTTCTGCTGGCACATTGCTGGGTGTTGTCCAGTTTTTCTTCATCCTTCGTGGTGCATCAGTACTGTCCTTACTGTAGTGCCCTAAGCAGTTTTTTGGGTGGCTTGGCCTGAGAACTGTCTGGGAACAAGGATGAGGAGATGGTGGCCATGTTTCCACTTTGGATTTGTTCACATTCTGCAGTTCACATTCATGTTAAAAAAAAACCCTTAAAGTACAAGCATGTTGCTTGTAGCTCCTTCTTAATATATTTCAGTATATAGCATTCATTTCCTTTTGTTGCGATAACAATGGAGGCTTACAGTGCAGTTCTGAACACAGTTGTACCCTTCCAAGCCTGTTGAAGTCAGTGGGCTTAGAAAGATATAACTCTACTTGGGATTGCACTGTTAAACTGGCTCTCTGGGTGAAACTGGATGTAATAAAATCCGATAATTAGGATCTCTTATGGTTTTGGAAAAAAAACTAAAAGCAGCTGTTGTGGGAAGAGTGATTTGTGGTGCTTGATGGGGGGAGAAAATAACCCTTTCCCCCTTGAATCATTTTTCTGATTTAAGTAACTCGGGGCTGAGAGATGCTGTTTCCCTCACAGTGGGAAGCATTCAGGTACCATTATGGTTCAAGTGACAAGAGATTTGCATGCTGGGAAGGATTTAATCCATTCTAAACCAGCCAACACTGTGGTCAAATTTAGCCTTTAAAAAAACACAAGAGATCTCTGTCGCATCTCTTCTAGTTTGGCTCTTTGCTTCCTCCCTGCATCTCCTGTGGATCACTGCACAATCATGGACCGTTAACCAGCATGGTCAACCACCAACATATAAGCCTTGGGCTCACTAAAAGAGGAATAGCAGGAATAATATATAAAAAAATGACCTCAGATAAAGAAGGATTAACAGGTCATCTTCAAGGGAAGTGGGGTGCAGAAACTAAATTAACAGAACAAAAAGTAAAAAAATTAATGGATGGAATTAAGGGAATAAAAATACATAAATTTAGGGAAATGGAATTAAAATTTTTTACTAAATGGTATAGAACTCCAGCCACCTTAGCTAATATGTTCTCAGGACTAAGCCCAAACTGCTGGCATTGTAAAAGTGCGAAAGGATGGTATTCCCACATGTGGTGGGAATGCCTGGAAGTTAAAGAATTTTGGAAAAATATATTAAAAGTAATAAATGAGTTGTTCCAGGTAGAGTTGAATATAGATTTTGAACTGATGACGATGAGTAGCCTAGGTAATGGGACCATAGAGAAAAAGAATCAAGATTGATTGAAAGCGATGATATTAGCTGGTAAAGCAGTGATAGCAGTGGGGTGGAAAGATAAAAGTAAATGGACAGAAAGAACCTGGCATAAGTATCTCTTCGAATTTATTCAGTCAGATATAATGGCTACAATCAATAAGGACCTGCCATGGGAGGATTGAACATCGCAGATCAAGGAGAAATGGTCTACCGACCTGAACTGGATAAAAGAGGAACAGAAAGAAGACATTCAGTGGAAGCTACAAGCCCTGTGTTCCTGGCTGAAAGACGAAGATTAGACTGAAGGGGGAGGGATTGGGGAGAAAATGTTAAAATACTTAAAACGCAATAATGAAATGATGTTACTGTGTATCTAATCTAGCAAATAAAAATATTTTAAAAATATATATATATATAAGCCTTGGGCTCACTTTTTGGAGGTGGGCAGGGAAAATATAAATATATGATGAGTGCGTGCACACACACACACACACACATATACACACTGAGGCTTAGAGTATCAGTGTAGTCAGGACCATGATGCCCAGAATTTGTCTGAAGTTTTTGTGGAGGAGGAGATTTATGCCCATTCAGAACTATGAGTCATTATTTCGAAGAAGCCAAATGTTTATTTGGGAATATATAGATATTGGGTTTTTCTTCTTCTTTGTGGACTGAAAACAGAGCCCTGCTCTGCCTGACTGCTGTCTTAGTTCTGTTAACAGCACGGATCATGGATCTCCAATCTAGAATAAGATGCCTGCCCCCATAGATGAGCTTTAGTAACAAAGCAGGCTCTGCTTATCTTAATGTGAATGACAGAGAAGAATAAATATGGCAAGGAAATAAAAACAGAAACCAGAGGAGACTACAAAATCGCAACACAAACACCTTCCTTCTCCAGCCAGGGAGCGGCTCCAAGATGGCACCTGGCATGTGCACAGGATTCCTAGAGTTTGTGGGGCAAGATGACACTATTGTAGAGTACAGCTTAAAGAAATCTGAGCTCCTGCTGGAAGGACCTCATCTTCCTCTCCTCACTAGCATCTATTGATTTTGCAAGTTGTTATGACAAGATTTATCTGGAAAGTGCAATGGGGACTGTATTAGGTTGGAACAATCTTTTAAACTAACAGGCCCTGTTTTTAGTTTTTTGGCAGTCTGTGGTTCTTGTCAATATTTTTTCTTTGCAAATTATCTTGAAAATGAGGCAAGATTAAACATAGATCTAAAATTCAGAAATGCATGTTGTGCCTACAGTTGTGCAAATCATCTGGCCCATGCATCTCGAATACATTCTGGTGTGAATTTGATTGACATGATCTTCAGTATGCCATGCACAAATGCTACATCTGTCAGCACAAAACTAACCGGGAAGGGAAAGTGTAAATCTACAAATAAAAAGGTAAAACTCCCTGCCCCAATTTTTTTTCAAAATAATAATGCTCATAGAAATATATTAAATAGACTGAATACATAAGCCCATACAATATTTCAATAAAATATAATGTACATCATTTTATTTATTTATTTATTTGTTTGTTTATTTATTGGGATTTATATCCCGCTTAGCCAGCATGAGCCGGCTCTAGGCGGCTTACAACATTAATCGGTATACATATAAAATCACAGCTAAAACCTAAAACAGGAGCCACAGACATCCTCCAGATATGGTGGGCAACAGGGGTCCTTTCGTAGAAAAAGAGGTGCAGGAGCTCATTAGCATAACTCATTTGCATAACTCATTTGCATATGCCACACCCCCTAACATACCGGAAGTGTGTCAGAAGGCAACACCCACCCCTCAGGCTCCACTCCACAGGTGAATGAAACTGACCTGCTCTTCCTCCATTCCCTTCCCCATCCAATACTTTGTGCAATAAAAATAAGCGTAAAGAATACACCCTCATTCTCTTCCTGCTCCCTTGAAACCACCAGGTTTCAAGTAGACTTGAAATACCCAGGACATGTGCACCACCCATCCCTTCCCCTTCCCCTTCCCCTCCCCACAACAAGACACCCTGTGAGGTAGGTGGGGCTGAGAGAGGACTTTTGAGAACTGCTCATGAGAGAACAGCTCTGAGAGAACTTGTGACTTGGCCCAAGGTCACACCAGCAGCTGCATGTGGAGGAGTGGGGAATCAAACCCAGTTCTCCCAGATTAGAGTCCAACTCCTGACTACTACACCAAACTGATGGGGTGGAAGCTGCTGAAGGGTTGGTGAAATTTCTCCAGTACTTATGTGCCATGTGCCCAGATAAAAAATGGTATACTTAGAAAATTTATATGCCACCTTGAGCAAGTCTCTTGAAAAGCAGCACACAGTCATAAAAGGAACAATTATAAAATTATCAATATTAAAACAAAACATTGAAAACAATAAAGACCCTAGCAGGGCTTTCCCCGGGGCGCTGCGCCTCTGCACTGCTCGGGGAAGCTGAGGAGGGGGCGGGGCTTGGTCATGTGCCCACCCCCTGGGCTCCTCACTCCCGGAGCTGCGCTCCTGTGCGCTCCCACTCCAACGGACCCCTGGCGGGCAATATTACTTCCAAAACAAGCCAGCAATTTCCAGGCCCACGACCAACAGGCTTGTGCGCATAGATTGTTTCGGCGCTAACCAAGGGCCCCCTCCCTCTCCCCAGGGGCTCACAAACTACAGAATGATAATTCATAAAAGAAACACTATTCTAAATAGTCCGTGAGCACAAGCCCTCCAAGGCGCAGTAACAGTTCACAGAAAAAATACTGTCCAGTATACCCCAATGGTATCGTACATGATGCTCAGATCATTTCGAAGAAGTCCATCAAAGGGTATAACAGGTCAAGGTACGTACTTGTGGATGAAAATACAAAAAACCAAAGAAACTACAATTCCTTGCAAAGAAAAATTAAATCATGCAGACATATTAAAAAATCAGTAGACTGTGCTTACAATGGCCATGCACAAATCGAAGTTCTGTTTTATATTAAGTGGAGTCCAAAGCCTCTTAACAAGTTCACAACCCAAATGTATCAAATCTAGCAGGCAAAAAGACTCTTCAGTTAGACATTCCATCTAGTGGCATGATAGAGCAAAAGCAGCTGTTTCGGATTGTAACAGCAGCTACAGATGTCTTAAAGGGATAAGACCATAATGAAAGAAAACAGGATAAATCATTATGTTGATTAAGACCTATTGGTTCCAGGGACTTAAATAAATGAATAAAGCACAAGTCCTGTCGGTAAAGAATTTTTTGAACATCTATCCCATTGTAAGAGTGGCTCCTCAAATGATATAGCACTGAAAACTTTAAGTCTTCAGGGGAATGATTCATAGTCCTGTAATGGCTTCTGAGTGGGGCATCCATAAGACCATGTTTCACCCGAGATCGGTGTTCCAATACCCTAGTCTTTGTTGCTTTCATGGAGCATCCAATGTAAAGCAAAGAACATGGGGAGGAAATACAGTGGATGGTCCATTTGGAAGTTCGGGGGGGGGGGGACCCTTTAAAAGGAATTTCCTTCATTTTGGGAGGTCTGGACAGTATTTTTTTCTATGGACTGTTACTGCTCCTTGGAGGGCTTGTGCTTATGGACTATTTGGGATAGTATTTCTTTTAATAATTATCATTCGGTAGTTTGTGAGACTTTATGATGTACATTACACTTTCTTGATATATTGTATGTACTTACATATTCACTATCTTTTCTTGTGTATAATTCAGTAGTGGGGTGGCACATTCTGAACATTCTACATGCTCAGGGCCGGTGCTGCCATAAGGAAGGGTTAGGCAGTTGCCTGAGATGCCACATTAGTACAGTGCCAAGCTGGCCTGCCGTCCCATCCCTCGCCAAAAGCTGCTGATCGGGAAGATGATCGGGACTGTCCAGGCGTACAAAGCCCACTGTGGCCTGCCAAGGGCCCGGCTGGGATCCCCCTCCTCTCTCCGCCCCGCCTCCCAGGGAGGCCAGCCAGCTGGCCAGCAGCCTGCCTGCCCTTGGCAGGGTTGCCCCGGAAGAGGCACGGTGAGGGGTGGATGGACCTGCGCTCCCCAAGCTGGCGTTCAGTATCTGGCCGCTTGGCAGCCCACCACAGGTGCCCAATGTCACTGGCCCACTTCCCAACCAGGTAGCCCCTGGGTGGGGATTTTCTCTGTGGGGGTCTGTTGGCACTGTCAGGGACCCAGCGGGGCCCTCATTTGCATTGAAGCACCACCCCGGAACCATCCAGAACACTTTACTGGGAATGAAGGATTGGCCCTGGAGCCTGATTTCAATGCCAAGCCTTCTACCAGAGTAAATCTGTGCAGAGTATGTCTCTCATTTCAGCCCATCTTCCACATTTCTTTGGTTAAGAGTTACGGACCTTAAAATAAGGCCTATAGTTTTCAGGTCAACCGGCAGGCTACTTGCACAACATGCTGGAAGAGGGGAGCTTCATGTCTGCCTCTTTCCCGCCCCACCGCTTCTGAGGGGATGTGGGGGATGGGCCACTTACTGCCACCTCTCCCAGACTGGGGGGGGGGGGGACTGTCTGCGCTAAATGGCGACTGAATCAGAAATCAACATACCTGTACTCACAGACACAGACACACACACACACAGACAGTGACTCGGAGAGCATGCCCCCCCTTTCCCCCATCAGCACTCCAGCGTGCCTGCATCAACACCCACAGCTTTCCCACAGTAACTATCTGGGGGAGGTAGTTCACGCCTCCCTTCAATGCCAGCCTGCGAAACAACCAGAGCTGGCGTGGCCTACATTTCCCATAGTGCACTGCAGAGGAGACAGAGGGAAAAGAATGGCGAGGTAGTGTTGGGAGTTGTAGTTTTCCTTTCACAGGCTGGTCAGAAGGGGTTTTTTTGTGGGGGGGCTTTCCCGCAGCATGTTTCACCGCGCCCTATGAGAGTGTGTATTAAGACAGAGGGGGAGGAGACATTATCTATGGGGTGGGGAGAGAGAAAAAGAGTTTCCCGTCATGCTTTGTCTTGTCTACTTTTTATTTCCAACATAAGTTGTGAATTGTCTGGGGCGGAAAATGTACGTCTTCGTTTATTCAAACTGAGAGGTTTGTTCTCAGTTTGCAGTCTATTCTTATTTTTTTCATTTTATTTTTTTAATTTCTTAAACCGCAGGCTACTTGCACAACACGCTGGCACAGGGGAGCTTCATGTATAGTGGCTAAGTGCACGGACTCTAATCTGGGACAGCCGGGTTTGATTCCCCATGCCTCCACTTGCCACTGCCTGCTTCCACGTCATGATCCTGGTCTTCTGTGGAGGTCTCCCATCCAAATACTGCCCGGGGCTGACCCTGCTTAACTTTCAAGATATGATGAGATCGAACTAGCCTGGGCTGTACAGGTCAGGGTCTTTCTCCCTTAGTGGGTGCTTTATCATGCTATGGGGGTTAATTAACAACAACAATGAACTTTGCAAAGGAATTATTTTGCTAGATTGTCTGAGATAATCTTCAGAAATGTTGCCATAGAAGTGCATCTATGGGACTTTTTAAATTTCCTGGTATAGGTCTTTGATCTACTAGTTTGGAATGTTTGTAAGTAAACTCCATGACCCATATTTAAAGGAATTAATCTGGTGTAATACAATTTGTGGGTACTATATGTGCATATGTAGTATATGTACGTATTTCCGCCATGTGTCTTTTAGGGGACTTGAAAGATCTGCTCTTGAAAGGTCTGGGTTTTGTTTTGTTTGCCGGATCTCTAGAATCCAGTGGCTGAAGCTGGTTGCAAAATGGCTTACCCAATCACAATTACCTACTGAGTATCTGCCAATACAGATACAATTCACACCTGAATTTCTATGTATGTACTGCTACCCAATGGCCTGGTGACACCCAGCTGATGAATGCTATCATTTTATGCAAGAGTCGGACTGATGCATTGAAACCACTGAAATATCATCTTGGTAGTATATGTGACGCTTAATGGAGATCTTTAATGACCCAAGCCTACAAAAATCATTCATTTTTGGCTTGGGAATCTATTTGTATAACACTAAAATGCATTTATGTTTGAAAATTGGTGGGCACAATGGGGTGTGTGTGTGCAGAAGGTAGCCTCACCTAGTGTGCAAAAAAACCTGGCACTGGTCCTGCACACGCTCCTAAATCAGTTGGCTCCATGATGAGTCACTCAGAAGCTGTCCCTATCCACTGGCTGCATTGCCT
This sequence comes from Lepidodactylus listeri, assembly GCA_029233225.1. Lineage (NCBI taxonomy): Eukaryota > Metazoa > Chordata > Lepidosauria > Squamata > Gekkonidae > Lepidodactylus > Lepidodactylus listeri. The sequence goes on along the minus strand of JARCFY010000015.1, from coordinate 12,585,875 downwards.
GAGTCCCGCCCACAGTATGCTCCATCAGCCATTGGCCCATCAGCCATCACTCAAGAGTACTCGCATGCCATTGGCCGGGTGCTGGGTCTGCTCCTCTTCCCCACCCACTCCAGCCACTGTTTCCTGTCAGAATTAGTGGCAGACAGCTCTCTCTCCTGATGAAAACATTTCGCCTCCTTGGCTCCTGTGGGACTAACTTTTTCCTCAGTGGCTGTTGGTAGACAACCAAGCTTGGTTCTGTCAGCAAAAAGACAAAGGAACGAAACCCTTTCCATGCCTTTGTGAGGAACTCATTGGGGCCAGTCCTGACTAGGGTTGCCAGTTCCAGGTTGGGAAATTCCTGCTGAGTCTTCCCCCTCCCCTACCTTGCCCTCCACAGAATCCACCCTCCAAATCTTGAGGTATTTCCCTGCTCAGAGCTGGGAACGCTACTTTCCCCTCAGTGCCTGTTGCTGGTCAACCAAGCTTGGTTCTGTCAGTAAAAGGCCCTTTCCACACCTATTTTGGCCTTTGGGAGAAAACTCATTGTGTCCTTATACCCTGCTGAGAGGGCCCCCCTTATGACAGCCAATGTGATAGTCAGGGCTTCAGAGCATGGTAGAGGCTGCAGGTGTGGGGGGAGATGGAAAGCTGAACAGTAAGGGAGAAATAAAGGTAGCTTTGAGGCTTAAGCTTTGAGGCTTAGCTGGGAAGGAGATAGGGTTGCCAACTCCAGGTGGGAAATTCCTGGAGATTTGAGGGATGGAGCCCAGTGAGGGTGAGGTTTGAGGAAGGCTGAGACCTCAGACACTACCATAGACTTCACCCTCTAAACCAGCCATTTCCTTCCAGGGAGCCATTGTTGCAGATCTCCAGGTGGGGGCTGGAGATCACTCAGAATTACAACTGCTCTTCAGGTAGCAGAGATCAGTTCCTCTGGAGAAAATGGTGGACTTTGTGTTATTATACCCTGCTGAGGTTGCCACCACAAATTGACACTGAGTGCCCAAGGCCTTGGCACTCTCCCAGAGCCTCTTTCTAGAGCCCATTGTATTTATTTCCACAAGCATTATTACTTGTCTTTGAAAAAAAAATGGGGGGGTCGGGAGAATTTTACCTTTACGTCTGTCAGCACTGCAGAAATAGGCAGACTCGGGAGCTGTTAGGAGAAAGTGTTGGTGAGACGTTGTCATGTACCTCAGTATTCCCCCTTAAACAGAAAACTTCTGTTACCCTGCCATATTTTCCTCTTTGGTCTGTGTGGGATCATTAGATAGATAGACAGACAGACAGACAGACAGACAGACAGACACTGCATATGAATCTTATATATATATATAATACTCCTAACGTGCTGGCCATTTCCAGCTCTCCCATTGGCTGTCCTGTGCACTCCATCAGCCATTGGCCCATCAACCGCCACACAAGAGTACTCACATGCCATTGGCTGGGGGCTGGGTCCGCTCCTCTTCCCCGACCACTGCCACCTCAAACACTGTTCACTGTCAGAATAACTGCCAAAACGGCTGTCTGACCTGATGAACACACTTTTCCTGCTTGGCTCCTGTGGGACTAACTTTTGCCTCAGTGGCTGTTGCTAGGCAACCAGGCTTGGTTCTGTCAATAAAAAGAAAAAAGAATGAAGCCCTTTCCAGGCCTTTGTGGGAAATCATTGGGGCCAGTCCTGACTAGGATTGCCAGCTCCAGGTTGGGAAATTCCTGGAGATTTTATGCTGAATTCTACAGAAGCCAGAGTTTGGGGAGGGGGAGAGGCCTCAGCTGAATAGAATGTCATAGAGTGCACCCTCCAAAGCAGTTATTTTCTCCAGCGGGAGAGAGAGATCTGTTGTTTGGAGTTCAGTTGTGATACCAGTCAATACCAAAGCCAGTGTGTCAGTTAGCACTTCAGAACAGGGTTCTTCCTGTGGAAGCTGATTGGGTGATTTCAGACCACTCACTGACTTTTAGCATAACCTAGCTCACAGGATTGTTGTGCAAATCAAAAAAGGGACAGGAATTATGTAAGCTGCTTTGGTCTCCACTGTGGAGAAAGACTGTACTTTTCCTCCTGGGGAACCATTGTTGCCAATCTCCAGGTAAGGGCTGGAGATCACTCAGAATTACAACTGCTCTCCAGATGGCAGAGATTAGTTCCCCTGGAGAAAATGGTGGAATCTGTGTCCTTATACCCTGCTGAGATGGCCCCTCTATGACAGCCAGTGTGACATAGCAGTCAGGGCTTCAAAGCAGGGTAGGGGCTGAAGGTGGGGGGTGGGGTGGGAAAGCTAAAGCCAGAGGGGCAGATAAAGGTAAGTTGATGATTGGCTGGGAAGGAAATAGGGTTGCCAACTCCAGGTTGGGAAATTCCTGGATATTTGAAAAGTGAATCCTGGAGAGGGTGAAGTTTGAGGAGGGGTGGGACCTCAGACAGCTACAATGCCATAGACTCCACCCTCCAAACAAGCCATTTCCTCATGGGGAACCATTGTTGCCAATCTCCAGGTGAGGGCTGGAGATCACTCAGAATTACAACTGCTCTCCAGGAGGGAGGGAGGAGGAGATGGAAAGCTGAAGCCAGAGGGGCAGATAACAGTAGGTTGGTGGTTGACTGGGAAGGAGATAGGGTTGCCAGCTTGGGACATTCCTAGAGATTTGAGGGGTGGAGCCTGGAGACAGTGGGGTTTGAGGAGGGGTGGGACCTCAAACTGTTACAATGCTATAGGCTCCACTCTCCAAACCAGTCATTTCATCCTGTGGAACCACTGCTGACAATCTCCAGGTGAGGACAGGAGATCACTCAGAATTACAGTTGCTCTTCAGATGGCAGAGATCAGTTCCCCTGGAGAAAATGGTGGACTCTGTGTCATTATACCCTGCTGAGGTCACCACAGCAAATTGATGCTGAGTACACAAGGCCAGGGCACCTGCCCAAAGCTTCTTTCTAGAGCCCATTGTATTTATTTCCATAATGGGCCTTATTCCTATTTTGTTTATAATTACATTCCAAGATCCATTCTGGTGTTGGTTGGAGGAGAGTATTCCACAAATGAGGAACAATTTATTAGAGAGGGGAACATGCTGGCTACCGGATCCCACAGAAGTGATTGGTTAACAGATCGTTCTCTGCTCCATTATGATGAGCTGGTTTCCTGCATAAGGTAAAACATTTTAGGATGACCATTTTTTAAAAATTAATTACAATATTTTTAACCCTTGCAACAGCCCCTTATCCCTTGGTGTATCCAATCCTTCCTCAAAACCTACTTTTCCTTCAAGTTTTTGGCATGACCCCTTAGTCATACCCCATTCTAAATCTAAGCCTAGTCACATGTAACTAGAATTTATAAACCAATCCTAGTGTGTGATTACTTTTAAATTAATTAAAATGACAAACTCTAGAGTTAGGGTTGCAGGGGCCCTGGTCTGGGTGGGGGTTCTGCAAATGCCCCTGAATGTGACATAATGATCACCATGTCACCAATGATGGGGGCGATGCGCTAGTTTTTGGACAAAACTCTATGGTAAAATTGGGCTCAAACCATAGTTTTACCCCAAAACTAGAACGTAACCTCTGCAATGTTGGCAATGTGATGATGTCACTTCTGGGTGAAGTCATTGTGGTGGCGTCCAAAGCACACGTGCCAGAAAATTCCAGGACAGACCCTGGAGCCCCCTGGAATGGATCGTGGAACCCCCTGCCAGCAGCCAGGTAGGACATGGCAACCCTCTCTAAAGTATTCCCAATTATGTTCCTCTGTTGTGTTGCTAATCTAGAGCAAAAAAAAAAGCACAGATAGGTGAGAGGCTGCCTACAACAGTTCAAAAGGAATGGGGAGCAGGTGAAAAGGCACAGAAGGTTAAATTTGGATAGGTCATGGGTGCCAGTGTCAAGGGTGAAGAGCTTGGGGGTGCTCCTGGATGCCTCCCTTTCAATGGAGGTCCAGGTCGCCACCACTGCCAGGTCAGCCTTTTTCCATCTGAGGCCCTGAGGCCTTTTTGGCCCTGGCCCCTGCCTGGTGGAATGAGCTCCCGTATGAGATCAGGGCCCTGTGGGATTTACTGCAATTGCACAGGGCCTGTAAGATGGAGCTCTTCCACCAGGCTTTTAGTTGAGGCAGCAGGCGTCTCCTCCTCCTCCTCCCATCAGTGCCCTGGATTTCGAACAGCCACCTGGGATCTACTTTATAGTTTCCATCTTTGCTACTGAGTTATTAATTAGGTCCACACGGTATTTTATAATTTAATAATTATTGTATTGTATTGTTTTAATTTTGTTTAAAAATAGTTTTTTATTGGTATATTGTATGAACATTGATGGAACCTGCCCTGAGCCTGCTTGAGGGAAGGGTGAGGGAAGAAGCCCAATTAAAAAAAAAAAAAGTCTTGTGATCCAAGATCCCATTGATGAGGGTCCTGGATCTGTGCTGTGACAGGACAGTTCAGCCCTCCTGAGATGGAATGATATATATAGGAAATGTGCTGATTCCAAGTAATTGAATTAGAATGGGTGACAATCCTGACTTAGATTTGCCAACAAAAGCTAGGAGATTGTCTGAAGGACCTCCCTGAGTTTATAACTGAATCATCTTGGAGTTATATTGTGAAGGAGATTTATAGGGCTTTGGTTTTTGCCCGGCAAACCTGGGATGTTACTTATGATAGAAGGTATGGGGTGCTCTGAAGGTTCAAGCAAAGGAGTCTTGATGGATGTTCTCTTGGAATATTCAGGCCATTAGCCACTTCCTCTTGAAAGTGGATAGAGGAACTTCCTGCCTTGATAGAGAGATCCTTCTTTTTAGTATTTAAAATAAGATGTATTTTCCTGCTTGTCTAGTACCTGAAGGTCAAAGGATCTTGGGGTACAAGTGATAGTTTTCTCAGTGGGGAGGGCTACCACACAAAATCATTTTTATGTAATGATGGCAAGATTTTTTGTAGCAGTCTCCAAGAGATTGTACAGTTTAAAAAATAAATTAGAGAAATATAGTCCGTGATCACTGAAGAGACTCACTTAGGCAAATCATTAGTGCTTATTTTATCTGGCCTCACAGAGTTGTTGTGGAATATCCTCAGCTTCTTGAGATGGGGATTCAAATATGATTCATGAACAACAATGTAATGTGTAGCTGTTTGGATATGGCAGCAATAGATGGGATGAAGATCCACGTTAACACAACATAAGAAGGAGCCCTCGAGGGATTGGACATCTGACATCTGGAGTCTTTGCTCTTACTTGGAAAAATATGTGTCAGTGAGATCCAGGTTTTTCCATTCAGCAATCGTAATTGTGTCCCGGTACAATCTGTAATTCAACATAAACCCCACTTAAATTACATATTGGTGATATAAAATTCCATCCCTTAGAACTTTCCCTTGAGATAGAGGTTGTGTAAGGATACCGTAGCAGAGAGGGAGTGTAGAAAAGAGGAGTGAAGATGTCCTATGGGGTTTTTGGGTATGTGTGTTTGTGTCCAGGCTTCTCTGTCATATCTATTCTAAGGGTCTCCCATGCCAGACTCCCTGGGAAGGAGAGAAACCCTGACTCCCTGGACTGCTGGACTTCCCTGGAGACTTTGTGGCTATACACATAATGTTCCAGGGGTTCTGGTGGATATTAACAGGATAAGATGCACTGATTCCCTCGTTTATTTCTTCCTGACACCAGTTGGTTTTTAGCTGTCCCCCCCCCCCCAAAAAAGAAAGGAAAGGTGGGCAAATTAATCTGGATAAAGCTAACAGATATTGCTTCAGAACCAAAATAAATCTCACAAACTGGTAAAAAAAAATCTGTCAAATGTTCAGAATTCTGCTTCAAGACTTTAGTAGCCTATTAATCACATGAAAAATAAGGCAGTGCCACAAAATATATAAGGTAATACCTTTTAATTGCCTGAGCATTGTTCAAAATTCTGGAAGAACAAATTTTCATCCCAATATCCTTCTTCAAGGTGAGTGTTTAAGGAAAATAATCAAATTTAGAATATATGTCTTTAGAGATTTTTTTTTTTTTTGCTGCAAAGGTATTAATTTTTTATACTGTTTCAGCAATCAAGTTTTGCAGTTCATTTCTGTGGCAAAAAAAAGAGATTTTTTTTCATGTTGTCAGTGCTAAAGAACTAAGACGCTGTGCAAAGCAGAAGAACTGATTCTCGCACCTTTTGCATATCCATGAACAGAGTACTAATTCTCCCATCATAAGGCCAGGATTCCTTGGCAGCTTCAGCAAGGATGAGCTGTGCATAGAAACACAGCACAAGGGTCTGTATGTACTATACATCCTACATCTATAGGTAGCTATATCTAGCAAGTAATGAGGATTCCTGTGTAGCACCCTTGTTTCATATGTACAATGCTAAACAAATTAGTAGTGCCATCTGAAGGAGAGTTACCCTCTTCTAAGTCCATTGAAGTCATTGAATCCAGAAATCCCTTCTCTTCCATTTAAGCAGGTGTAGGGGTTGGGGACCTGATCTGGATGACCCAGGCTGGAACACTCGTCACTTCTCAGAAGCTAAGCAGGGTTGGCTCTGGTTAATGCTTGGATGGGAGACCACCAAGCAAGTCCAGGGTCGCTAAGCAGAGGCAGAAAATGGCAAGCCACCACTCTCCATCTCTTGCCTTGAAAACCATATGGGGTGACCATAAGTGAGCTATAACACTTTCCATCACCAGGTGTTGAGGTTGTTACGCTACACCAGGGCAGCCACAGACTGCATCTTCTTATCTTGTAGAAGATCTCTTGATCATGACATAAAGACATAAAGGAAGTTACACATGTTACAGTTTGGTTGAAAATACTATTTGGAAGCGTGGAACTGCTCCAAACCTGGATCAGACAATCCTTAGCGCTGAGGTGGTAGAGAGGCGGGCGCAACTGTCATCTCTGGTGGCAAAGTATCATTATTGCTACTTTATAAGGGCCCTACTGAGATTGGGATGGGAGGCCTCATATGCTATGTATCAGAGGATTTTTAAAATGACCCTGTATGTGCTGCTTTTCAACACTGCATGTAATGTTTAATCACATTTAATAAGAATAGAAATCTTTTTTTGTAGGCGCATGATGGAAAATGGTAAGGGTTTTACTAAAAACAATGAATGTGAACAGTTCACGGTCTTCTCGCATTACTCAGAGATTTATCCAATCTCTTGCGTAATTTAATCTTTGCATCTGTAGGACCACAAATGCTTTACATGTCTAACATTTATGGGCAGACATAGAAAACATCTGTGCAGGCCCAGCACAATAAAACATCTGGAAGATGTCTCTGCCTTTTTATGACACATGTAGCGTGATCTTCTGTCTGGAACAAGTGTTGTGCTCTCACTAGTAGCTTTATACGTTCCCTCCTGGGCTTATTCTTGGGTTCAATGACACTAAAGGGATCTCCCAGTGTAACCAGTGCTTCAAACAAGATAGATGTGAAGCAACAACAAAACAGGATACAGAGGGGTTTTCCCCCAACCCCCAAATGAATTCAAAAAATAAACAAAAAGATGTGCAGAAGCTGATATTATATAAATGATCTAACTGGCATTACTATTGCTGTTTAACATGTATTTCTTGGCCAGCTGTTTGCTTAAGCACTATACATTATATCCAAGTGATGTGCGGTCCCTGCCTGGAAGGCTAACAAGTGGCAGAGATGGATTCACAGGGGTTGCACTTTTGTCTCATGGCTTCTCAGCATTTGAAAATGCTCATCAGAGAAGTAGTTCTACAATCCCAAGCATTTTTACTTGAAAATCTATTCCACTGATTTCAGTGGGATATCCTAGTAAATACAATTACACTGTCCTGCACAGTGATCAAATTATTGATCTTCTATCTGCCCACACCTTCCACTGTTTTCACAATGTAATGTGTGTGATATGCAGGGGTCATTTCGAGCAGGAGCTCGGGGGAGCTCAGCTCTGGGAGTTGGTGCCAGCCCCCGTGGGGGAATGCCTGCTTGTGTCATGGCTGCAGCAAAATCACCCCTGGAAAGGTCCTTGTTCCTCCAACCAGCCTTCTGAAGGCTTCAGCCACCACTGAAGCTATCCTCCCAGAATAGTGGTATTTCTGAGGCTTGGATTAGTAGCTGTCCCCTCTCTGCCAGCTCTCTCTCTCTCTCTCTCTTTCTTGCCTTCTGACATACTTCTGGTGATGTCAGGTGGTATGACATATGCAAATAAGTTATGCTAATGAGCTCCTGCACCTCTTTTTCTACGAAATGACCCCTGGTGATATGTATGTACTGTACACAAACCTTCAAGAAGATTCATATACTCTTCACTGTCTCCTTTCTTTTTGTATTGGAAAGATTCCACAGATTTGGCAAAGTACATTCTCATGTATGCATACTGACATACATGTGGTTTTTAATGGGTGTGGAGGGAAGGATTAGCAAGTGTCTGAACTGGCCCTCTCAGACTTCTTTTATCATAAGAACACTGATGCAGGGGGGCGGGGCATCGGCAGCGATGATGGCGGATGCCAGCTGAGAGAGTTCTGCACCTAACCGCTCCTCCCAACCGCCACTAGCCGGTACCGCAGCGCTGACAAGGCTCAAAAATTATGGGCAAGAACAGAGGAAATTGATATAAATCAAGTGAACCCGAAAAAGCCACCTCGAGTGCGTATTTTACCTCAGATTCAGGCGGTGGGCCTGAGAGAGAGCGAGAAGCCGGCTGGCGGAAGGACATAATGGCGGCCACGAGTGAGACAAAGCCGGCACAAAGTGCATTGCTGACAAGGTAAGACAAACTAGATCTCATAGAAATGTTTCGGAAAGTTATGTTAGAGGAGCTATCTGCAAAAATGACCCCACTGGAGAGAACAATGGAAGCCCTAAACAATACAATTCAGAAAGTCTCCCAGTCAGCCGAAATGGTGTTGGAAGCATCCATCACAAAACAAGGTGATATACACAAGTTACAAAGGCACGAAACGTGGGCCAAGGAACACATACTAGCCTTGGAATTCAGAGCGAGAGAGCGCTTTTTAAAGTTTGGAGGCATAGCTGAGCAAACTGAAGGGAACACTGAACTTACCTCCATTCTATCTTCGTGGCTAGCTAATGCACTCAAATTAGAAGATGGAGTAGCACCATCAATTGTAAAAGTCTATAGGCTGGGACCACCAGCAGCACCCCAGAGATGCGGACCTCATGATATCATAGCAGAAATCTATGACCAATGTACCAAAAACTTTATACTGCAAGAAGCACGTAAAGCTGGCTTTCTTAAGCTCAATGACACTGAAGTTTCTGTTTTCCCAGACATACCGCCCGATGCACTACAACTGCATAGAAATCTAAAACCCATCACCCAGCAGCTTAACGCCGCCGGCATCTGATACCGCTGGTCCCAGATGGGCTATTTGCAAGTAAGATACAAGGGCGACACCTTCCAAGCTGATGACATTGCCTCGGGGAGTGACCTTTTGATCGCGCTAGGCTTGGAGTCCCCAATGGATGAAGAGTCTTTGCTAATTAGGAAATGGAAACAGCAAACCCAGGGAACACCACAAAAATGGAGCAAGATACCAGTGCACTCCGATCAGCACACCAAACTCTGAGAAAGGCTGTCGCAATCTTAATTCTAATGTTTTAGCTAGCCTTTATATGTATGGCCATGAAAATTATTAAAGGTACCGAGGTTGGGGGAGGGTGGGAAGGGGTGGTCTCTCTCTGAAACCCTCTTTGAACACGAATCTTTTAAGATACCTATTCGTACTCTTTCTAAAGACCCTCATAGGGGAGCCTCTAGGGCTCCGTGCAGATGAAGTCTGCACGAAGGGGGGGAGGGGGAAGAAGTCATATACTTGGAAGCAAGCAATAATTTTCGTTTATTAGCTTTACTTTTTGCACAATATGAGGGGACTGGGGGGGGAGGGAGGGGGGAGGGAGTGAGATCCTGGAAAGGGACAGGGGAGTGGACGAGAAATGGGGTTTTATCTGTTTAAAGTTAACTGTTCTAATCGTGCACGGTAGTTTGAGTAAACCAAAGAAATTCAAGTTTTCATGTTATCTCTTAAGAGTGATGCCCCTGGCTTGCAGGCCAAAATCTGACTGCAATAAGCTCAAAGAGCAGGGGCATGTTAACTGCTTGATTGTCCTGTTCTTAAAGAATGAATATGTTATGGTTAAGCTTAAAGTAAAAATTGATAAATGGAAGGGTCGGTAATAAAAATACTAACTCTAAATTCACACGGGTTGAACAGCAAAATCAAAATCAAAAGAATTGCAACAGATCTGAAAAGACAGAGAATCTCCATTGCATTCCTTCAAGAGACCCACTTAAAGAAAACCTCCAACATTCTGCCACTAAATTGGTTCTCACAGCAATACGCATCACCAGGCACTTCCAAATTGAGGGGAGTGGCCATCTGGATAGCCACCTGCTGCAATCTTCAAGCTGAAGAGGAGGAAGCTGATGACGAGGGTAGATATTTATTCCTCAGAGGGGTACTGAACAATGAACCCATCACTTTAGCTACTATATATGCACCAAATAAGGGTCAAGAAAACTTTTTGCAAATGACACTAACCAAACTTAAATCTTTCCAAAAGGGGCCACTCATTATGGGAGGCAATCTCAACTATCCAATAGATGCCACACTCGATAAATCCACACACAAAACCAATCTAAAAAAACAAAGCAGTTGCAACACAACCAACAAACTGAAAGGCTTGTTGACTGCAATGGAACTATCAGACATATGGTGATTGAAACACGACAAGGAAAGAGACTACACACATTTTTCACAGGTTCACCAAGTTTATTCTAGAATAGACTATATTTTGCGCTCCCAACAACTGGTTGCCAAGGTTACATCGACTGAAATTGGGATACAGAAATGGTCAGATCACGCCCCGGTTTACTGTGTACTCAATATGACAGATAACAAACCAAGTAAATTTTCATGGAAAATGAATCCCATTCTACTCACAGATACAAAAATGGCAGGACAAATCAAAGAAGAAATAAAAGACTTTTTTTACCAACAACAAAGACTGTGGAGTGTCTCCCAAAACGACATGGGATGCCTTAAAGGCGGTAATTCGAGGGAAATGCATCTCCCTTCTAGCAACCTACAGGAAACAACAAAAATTAAAACAAGAGGAGTTAACTCTTTGCATCCAAAAGCTCGAACATCAACACAAGCAAACCTGTAGCAAGAAGGTCTACATGGAGCTGCTACACATAAGGAAACAACTTGAAGCACTAAAAGTTTCAAAAATCAACCAAGACCACTTTACCTATAGGCATGAAAAAAACACCAAAAGTCCCAAAGCTATACGAAATTTGGCCTGGAGAAAAAAGCAACAGCACCAAGCGAGATTCATCACAAATCTCAAAGACAAACATGGAAGAACACACAACACAGTAGATGGAATTCTCCAGATGTTACAAACCTTTTACCAAGAACTTTACTCTTCCACTAATCTTTCTGCAGTCCAAATAGATACTTACCTCTCATCACTTGACATTCCCAAACTTTCGCAACAGCACCAAGAACACTTAGACTCCCCAATAACTACCACGGAACTGAAGGCGGTTATCAAGGCGTTAAAAACAAAAAAATCCCCAGGGCCAGACGGATTCATTTCTGAATACTACAAACTCTTCGCAGAAGACCTAATAGAACCCATGACAGTAATATGTGCCAATGCAATGACCCAAGGAGTTATACCCAAAACATGGAAACAAGCAAACGGCATCCTGATCCCAAAAAAAGACAGAGAGGCCTCTGACCCCAAATCTTACAGACCAATCTCGTTGCTAAATGTCGACTACAAGATCTTTATGGCATTATTAGCAAAGAGAGTGCAAACCATCATTGGTCAGTACATCTACATGGGTCAATTCCATCAAGAGATATAGCGGACAACATCCAAAAGACGCTCAATATAATACACCATGGACATAGCCAAAAAACACAAGAATCACTCTTAATCTCCTTTGATATCGAAAAGGCCTTTGACACGGTTGAAACTATATACCTTAAGAGACTATTGCACCTAATGGGGATGGGAGACACATTTTTGACAGCCATTGCCACCATCTACGAAGCCTCCACCGCATTTTTCTTAGTGAATGGCGGACAATCCAAAGCCATGGAACTGCACTGTGGCACCCATCAGTATCGCCTATCCTATTCGCACTAGCCATGGAACCCCTGGCAAGAGCGATAAGAGCCAACCAATCTTGCACTGCTCTAAGACTGGAGGCAAGGAATACAAAATAAGTCTATTTGTGGATGACGTAGTAGCCTATATAACCAATCCCCTACAGTCTCTGCCAATGCTACAGAAAATGCTAGACCAATTTGGAGAGATTTCAGGCTTAAAAGTCAACCAGGCCAAAACAACACTATACCCTATCAGGTTGACTACTGAGACGACGATTAATATAAAGAACAGCTTCCCATTCAAATGGATAACAAAAAAGTGAAACTTTCTTGGAGTAAATATCCCCTTGGATTTAGCTAGGCTGATCACAACCATGAATTGCGAGCTAAAGAAATACAGGCCCGGTTTAAATCGTGGGAGTACAAACTCCTCACCATGGCTGACAGAGCTGCCATACTAAAGACATTTATTTTTCCAAAAATTTTGTACTACTTTAGGACCCTTCCAATCGAAATCCCCACACAACTAGTTAAAAAGTGGCAGAAACTGTTAAACACATTTCTATGGCACAACAAGAGTCATAGGATAAACTTTCAAACGATACACCAAAACCCAAAACTGGGAAGTCTCGCCATCCCAGATTTGCAACTATACAGGCAAGCAACCATAATGGCCTCCCTGGTCAGACAACACCACCAAACAACCAACTTACCTGACTGGTGCTATATGGAAGCGAACTCTCTGGCAGATCAATCATTCAAAGAAGCTCTATGGAAGAAATACAACAAAAAACAAATCAGCCTACTGAAGAACCCATATCTTAAGACAACAATAAAGACGTGGCTTCAAAACAAATCCAAGTTAACTTCTGCAGACTCCCTCCTACAAGTTTTTACGTCACAAGAGTGGTTCCTACCTGCTAAAGAATCCACCGCATTCAGTGTTTGGAAGATGGCCGAAATATCCAGATTGATCGATGTTGTAGTAGCAGGCCGAATCGCGACAAAAGCAGAGCTAGAAAACAAATTCAAAGTCAAACTGAAGTGGTTCGAATACCTGCAAATTCAAAGCCTCTTGTCTTGAACAACAATCAAAAAGAACTTCAAACGGCCTCTCAAACCCTTTGAGCAGCTACTATACAACACAACCCCCAAAAAAGGCCTTATAGCCTCCATCTACTGCATACTGGTAGATATCAACACAGCTCCTCTTTAGCACTATCAGAAAGCCTGGCACCAAGACCTAAACACAACACTCTCAGAAGAGCAATGGCAAGAGATTTGGAAGACGCAATTCAAATGCACCAAGTCACTAGCCATTCAGGAAGTCCTAACCAAATCTCTTCTCCGCTGGTATGTCACCCTGATAAAGCTATCCAACTTTAGCACCCAAAACTCACCACTATGCTGTAAAAGATGCAGCCACAATGCAACCTACTTGCATAATTGGTGGTCTTGTGCAGTAATTTCAAGCTTTTGGAGAGAAGTCCTGTTACAAATCAAGACAATAATAGGACATAAGATCCCGGAAGATCCCAAAATGGTACTCCTACACCTATGGCAGGAAGAACCAATTTCTAACACGACCAAGGACTTAATCACAATACTTATTGCAGCCGCAAAATCGATAATAGCTAAAAACTGGAAAAACGAAAAAAAAACCTCCATTTATCAATGGTGGAACAAAGTTTGGGACTACTTTATAGAAGAAAAGTGTTCAGTATACTTCGACCCTGTAGTAGGAGAGAGGGAACTCAAAAATCCACTTGATAAATGGTACCCTTTTGCAGAAAAATTTTATACGTAAGTTCACTATTCCCACTAGCATAGCACTCTGTTTAAGATTGGGAACAGCTAGGCAAATAAGGTCAAGGACCCCAGACTAGGCTAATGAATAGGTGGGTTTACTCAATTTCCCCCTGTCCATCGAACAAGTAAGGATTAACTGTCACAGTATTGAGCTTTTGACAATATGTACCTTGCTTGATGTCTTTGCTTGTACTGCATAATATAAAACCTAATAAACAGATTTTTTAAAAAAGAACACTGATGTAGTTGCTGTCAGTGCAATCCTAAACAGAGCTACACTCTTCTAAGCCCATTGATATCAATGGCTTTAGAAGCGTGTAACTCTGTTTCAGATTGCACTGTATTTCTCAGTCTCCCGTTTGTAATACAGAAATGAAAATAGTGCCATATAGGAATGTAATGTATATGAAGTAAATTGGGCACATAGGGAAAGTCCTGTATAAATTCTAAGTGAAGTCGTGTTCCTTCTACATCCTAATTTGTGGTTACATCGCACAGGTTAGAATACTTGGAGTATAAATGTCAGCTTTGAAGTTCTATCTGGGTGAACGCCATAGTAAAAGTATCAAATGCTGGAGTTCTCGAATCTGTGAGGCTCTTCATATGGATTTTAATGATGCTGCGCCTGCCTCCTCTTCTCCTTATCTAGAAAAAATAGAGTTGACAGCAGATAAACCATGGGACGAAGGCAAACAGCAAGATTTCAAAAGCTTGTTTTGGGATCTATTCAAAATTGATTTACTAAAGGCAATGTATTTTAAGAATATTTGTTTTGGTTACTTTTTAATACTTCAGAATGATCAAATACATAGATGTTTTTGAAGAATAACGTTGAATGATCAGAAAGGTATAGTTGGGGCATCACCCTCTCTACCCATTGTAAATGATGGGCCTGATTGATAGCATTAGCCTGCAGGTTTGTTTAGAAATTCTTCCTTTGTCAATGTTGTTGGCACTCTTCTGTTGACAGAGGGAGCGCAGCCAAACCACTCTAGGTTGCCCCCTCCCTTTCTCTTACAACAGCATGGAGTGATCCAAGTGGTTTTGGCTGAAAGCCAAGAACTTGTTGTTGCTATGAGTCTTGCCAACATACTCCCTCAAGAGGAAAAGGAGCAAATCCTGGAGCTGCTTTGGGAAACTGCATCTCCCTGGTCTTTTCACAATCTACCTATGAGCGCACCTAATATCTTCATTTTCTGAACTGCTCTTCATCTGGTCTGCCACCACTGCTTATAAGATGTACACAGTTTTGTTCACTGACATTGTGGCAGAAACCACAAAGCTGACCCAAGATGGTATTTGAAGGGTTGAACTCTTGTTTGTAGTAGAGGAGAGACCTACTTGGCTGTCCTCTTCTTGGACTCAGTGGTGCCTTGGTGGGCACCAGTCCGCTGAGTCACAGCACCAAGATAAGAACTTGAGATTTCAGTCCAAACATTGTGATTTTCCAAGGCAAACCTTCTTCACCAGAGTCCCCCCATTTCTTTGAAGAGGAGGAGCAGCCTATCTTTCCTCTAGCACTCTCAAGCAATGTGCGAACCAGTATGAACTTCCCTCCCATCCTTCTGTTCAGAGATGAGAGGAGTTAAATCTCTTTCCCTCACCTCTGTGCACCGCAGCTAGAATTAGCCTAGAGGGAACATGATTTGAATGTGTAAAGGTGTGGCAGAACATGCCCACTCTGGCCTGCAGGCCCCATTCTGCCTTGTCCTCCTTGGGGTTGCCAACTCCCTGGAGGGGCTTTTCCTCTTTACTCTCCAGTAGCTGCCACCACCACCTGATCAATATAGGGATTTCCCATGAAGGAAGCAGGACCTTCAGCTCCCCTTCCAAGCTCAGAGGCCTTGTCTCAGTGTCGCCCGCTACTCAGGATCTGGTTACCGTGGGGACAGATTGCTGGTGCCCCTGGCCAGGAACCTCTTTCAAGAGAACCACTCTCAACATCAAAAGTTGAAAAAGATTTATTGAAAATAAAACATTTACAAGCATACTTAAGCACAGCACTAGATCAGCAAATGGATTTCAAAGGAAAATTGGTCATAAATGCAATCCCCTTTCCATGTTCTAGACTTACCCTAATGTTAAAATAGGGGAGGCACTAATGATCTTTAAAAGTTACAAGGTTCCTACCTATGTTCCATTACCTTGGAGACCACATGGTAGGGTTGCCAAGTGTTACCTTTCTTTTAGCGGGGGGGAGTCCTTGGAGGTCCGGAGTGTTCTGGTGCATGTACGAAGCCCATGCACCATGATGACGTTATCCAGAAGTGATGTCACCGCGATGGGCATGTTGGGGCAAGACCTCTGTAATTCAAGGGAAAACCATAGAGTTTTCCCTCGAATTATAGATCGCCCCCCTGAAACGTGCACAATGTGATGTCATTGCAACTTCCCCTTGCAAGTAAGTTTTCTTAGCCCCTGTCTTTACATCACTTCCTCCACCCCCTTAACCTGGGAGCCCTCCTGGAAAGCATTCTGGGAAATCTCCAGGAATCACCTGGAGACTTCCTAGCACCAAATTCGTTAGTTGGTTTTCCTGCCAGGTTCATTAGCATATGTATAGATGTAATCTAGCAGGCAATTGAACTGTCTCCCTGCCACTTCCAGAGAGAGAAAAAACTCATACTTTTAAAACTCAAAGGTTGGGGTGGGGTCCATAAAAGGATTCTGAAATTAGTCTAGAAATCAGTTTCTATTCAGTAGAAGAAGTGACAAATGAAGGAGACAGAGTATCAGATTGTTCCCTCCTCAGTCTAACAGATAGTTCACTACTGCAGTAGTAATTACTTCTTTGCACCTCTGTAATGTAGTATGCTCTGTGTAGCAACCAGCCTGCCATGTGCTCCCAGGTAATGGCGCCCGCCGCATGGCCAGAGCACATGGTCAGGCAGAGAGGGGAGCTTGAATCTGGAGGAACAATAGACATCCGGATTGAAAGCCTCCACCAATGTGGGACCTAGGTTCTCCCTGAGGAGCCAATGCAATCAAAGGCTCCTCCAGGGAACCTATGACAAACACGTGCATATGTTAAGCCCCTATCAGGTCTTTTGGGTGTGGCCAGAGGTGTGGCTCCGGCCAGCATATAATGAGGGCCCTGGAGCCCTGGAAGCATGCTTGTTCTGACCATCTACTGGGCATGCTGAATCACTCAATAAAGGCTTCATGATTGCACCGTTCCTGGTCTCCTGAGTCCAGTACTCTTCAACCTCATTTCACCAAACTTGTTTTTATATAACAACAAGTGGGGACCCGCTATGACTTATGGGGGATATCTCATTTTCCCCTCCCCCACTACTTCCTCTTTCCCTTCTCTGAAAGCTCCCACAGCTTTTCCTACTTCCTTCACTCCTTCCTACCCAACAGCCAACCTACCTTTTCTGTTCCCCTGCCCCCCATGCTTTCCCTACTTCCCTCCCCCTGACAGCCTCTCCCAAGAAAAACTGTGCCTGAGTTTTGTGGTGCTGGCTAAGCCAAGCCCAGTTTCATGGTAGGGAACCTGCAGAGACTCGAAAGGGGCACCTCATTTTCCCTTGAATCCCCTCCCCAAACAGTTACCTCTTTACCTCTTCCTGGCAGACCCCATATTCTTACCATAGCCTGCTTCCTTCTGTCCTTCCCTTCCACCAACCAAACTACCTTTATCTGCCCCCCATCTTCAGCTACATTTATGATTTTTACTGGGAACTCAAAGCATCTTACATCATTCTACTCTTCTCCATTTTATCCTCCCAGCAAGTCTCACAGTATGTGACTTGCCCAAAGTTTCCTAGTGTGTTTACATGTGTTGCATACAGGGTTTGACACATGGAGAAGCTGGACAACGGCGTGATGATCAGCTCATAGTTTTTTTGGTACACAACAACACAACACTACCGGCCAAAGCGGCCAACTATATACAGCCCCCTGAGACACACCCACAGTCCCACTGGAGGGTTTGACTCTCCCGCCAAAGTTCCTGTTGGTATACTCTAGGAGGTCCAGGATCCTTGGCCCCTATTGTTTCCTGGAGCCAAGCTTGGACTGCATGTTGCTGGCTCCTAGTGGTGGTCAGCGAACATAACAACATGGCAGTTTGAACCTGGGTCTCCCAGAGTCTGAAACAATAACCACTGTATCATAGCTGCTTTTCATAGGGTGGCTGCTGTTGAACAGTAGGTAGTGACAAAAAAAAAAGGCTAATGCGACCTTGGGGTCTATCAACAGAGGCATAACATTCAAATTGCAAGATGTTGTGGTCTCGCTGTACACTGCACTGGTCAGGCCACACCAGAGGTACTGGGTGCAGTGCTGGAGGCCTCTCTTCAATTTTGATGTTGACAGAATGGAGCCAGTGCAGAGGAGAGTGATGGGGATGATGGGGGCCTGGAGATCAAGCCCTATGAGGAAAGGCTGAGGGACTTGAGAATGTTTCGTCTGGAGAAGAGGAGGTTGATAGGGGACATGATTGCTCTCTTGAAGTATCTGAAGGGCTGTCACTTAGAGGAGGGCAGGGGAGCTGCTTCCGTTGGCAGCAGAGGATAGGACTCGCAATCATGGGTTTAAATTAAGGGTGGGAAGGTACCAGCTGGATATTAGGAAAAACTTTTTTTTACAGTTAGAGTAGTTTAGCAGTGGAATCAGCTGTTTAGGGAGGTGGTGAGCTCCCCCTCACTGGAAGTCTTTAAGCAGCAGCTGAACAAACACTTGTCAGAGATACTCTAGGCTGCATTGAGCAGGGGGTTGGACAAGATGGCCTGTATGGCCCCTTCCAACTCTGTGATTCTATAAATCATGCAAGTCAGGTGGTAGCAAGTTGCCGAGTGGTTGTTGCCAGGCCTGGGCCCGATAAGTCCTCCTTCAAGGGCCATTTTGGTTTAAAATTTGTTTGTTTGTTTAATTGGGTTTGTATCCTGCCCGCTGCACAAGTGGGCTCAGGGTGGGTTTCGTCGTAAAATTCACAATACAACAAATCAACAGTTAAAATTTATCTAAAAACAGTTGGTTCTCAGGTGGCTATTTGGATCTGAGGTCACTGGAGGGGAGGCCAATAGCAGGGGGGCATCTGCTACCTCAACTGAAAGCCTAGCAGAAGAGCTGTTTCTTGCAGGCCCTGTGGAACTGTAATAGGTCCCACAGGGCCCTGTTTTCTAATGGGAGCTCATTCCACCAGGTAGGGGCCAGGGCCAAAAAAGCCCTGAGCCTCGTTGAGGCAAGTTGGACATCCCTGGGGCCAGGAACCACCAGGAGGTATTGATTAATAGATTGTAAATTCATGCGGGGCTCATATGGGGAGAGGCGGTCCCAAAGGTATGCTGGCCCTGGTTGTATAGGGCTTTAAAGGAAAGTACCAGCACCTTGAACTGGATCCAGTACACAATAGGAAGCCAATGCAGTTCCCACAGCACTGGATGGATATGTGTCCGCACAGATGTTGCAGTCAACACCCATGCTGTCACGTTCTGCACCAGCTGCAGTTTCTGGAGCAGGGTCAAGGGTAGCCCCACACAGAGATAGGTACAGTAAACCAGCCTGGAAGTGACCATTGCATGGGTCACTGTAGCTAGGTCACGGGGGTTGAGATATGGGATCAACTGCCTGATCCACCTCAAGAGGAAAAAGACAGACCTAGCAGTGGCAGTGACCTGGGCCTCCATAGTCAGTGAGGCATCCAGGACCACCCTCAGCTCTTCACCCTTGACATGAGCTCCAACGGCACCCCATCAAAGGTTGGAAGCCTGATTCTCAGTCCCAGTCCCCTGTTAGCCAAATTGCTCTGTTCTTTAATAAAGATGGGGAATTTTGATATTCATGAGCAATTGGCATAACTATAGGATCAGACCTGTGTATACCAGAGTTAGAATTCCCAAGAACCCTGGAACAGACACAGAGACTGGGTGGCTCAAATTATGATTTCTTTACTGAAGGATTCTTAAACACACAAACACAAAATCAAGCATTCATACACACAATACAGAACTAAAGAGGCAGAGGGAATAGAGGGGGTCAGTTATGGGGTGATACTACCTGTCCATAAGAACATAAGAACATAAGAAAAGCCAATGTTGGATCAGGCCAATGGCTCATCAAGTCCAACTCTCTGTCATACAGTGGCCAAAAACACCAGGTGCCCTCAGAAGGTCCAGCAGTGGGGGCAGGAAGCTTTCCCACTGTTGCGCCCCTCCCCCAAGCACCAAGATTATAGAGCACCACTAGCCCCAGACTGAGAGTTCCTATCTATACTTTGTGGCTAATAGCCACAGATGGACTTCTGCTCCAGATGTGCAGAGGTCCATGAAGAAAGGATTATGGCCTAAACCCAGAGGGTTTTGAGGTGGACTGCCAGTTGGCATCAGGGCAGAAGCACACGGTCTGGAGGCCATGTGCTCATGGATATAGACATGGAAAAACAATGCAGACTAATGGAAGGTCTTGGGGGCTGGTCTCAGGTTAGAACAATAGATGACCTGGGCCAATGATAAATCCCAGGGATGCGTGACATCAGGATGGACATGGCCTAGATGTGACCAATGAGCTCTCAGAGAGGCAGAGTCAGGCTTTAACACTAGAAGCCAGGTGTTGGATGTCTGTACTGGGGCTAGCTGAATGGATTTTATCACCACTGGTGGTTCTGCTGAGGCAGTTGAATAGGTTCCCAGATACAGACAAAAGAGAGAGATGGGTCCCTGGTTAGCGTCAGGAAGGATCGTTAATAATTTGAATGTTTGGTTGGTTTATCTTGGTATCCTGAGGGATGGGGCAAGGAGAGACAATAAACATAGACATGAGATGACACAAAAAGGGCTGGGTGAGGTTCTGGAGACAGGGCTATTCACCAGATGGCCTCTGAATAGCCTTTGGAAATGTAGATACTTTACCTGGTGGAACCCATTGTTATTCCATAAGCATAATCTCTTCTGGGTGGAGGGGGAAGACTGGAGGTTTGCTGAGGGCTGTCTTGGTTTGTCACCTGAATATGAAATCCCTGTTTCCAGAGCTATGACACATTCATGTGTATGTTCCCCTTTAAAAGGTGGGCTGGGCTTGCAAAAGAAAGGAGACTGGAGGCTGATCCAGGGCCTGACCTCCAGCTGTGTCCATTTGTTATAGAAATTGTGATATGGGTTTTTTTTTTAAGTTTGGCTCATGCCAGAGGAGAAGAACCTGCAGTCACAGTGACTCTTCATTGTACCTCTGTCTTCACCCTTTGTTGTGACCTATCACTATTGAACAGGGGTCATTTCGTAGAAAAAGAGGTGCAGGAGCTCATTAGCATAACTCATTTGCATAACTCATTTGCATATGCCACACCTTCTAACATACCGGAAGTGTGTCAGAAGGCAACACCCACCCCTCAGGCTCCACTCCACAGGTGAGTGAAACTGACCTGCTCTTCCTCCATTCCCTTCCCCATCCAATACTTTGTGCAATAAAAATAAGTGTAAAGAACACATCCTCATTCTCTTCCTGCTCCCTTGAAACCACCAGGTTTCAAGTAGACTTGAGATACCCAGGACATGTGCACCACCCATCCCTTTCCCTTCCCTTCCCTTCCCTTCCCCACAACAAGACACCCTGTGAGGTAGGTGGGGCTGAGAGAGGTCTTTTGAGAACTGCTCATGAGAGAACAGCTCTGAGAGAACTTGTGAATGGCCCAAGGTCACACCAGCAGCTGCATCTGGAGGAGTGGGGAATCAAACCCGGTTCTCCCAGATTAGAGTCCAACTCCTGACCACGACACCAAACTGATGGGGTGGAAGCTGCTAAAGGGTTGGTGAAATTTCTCCAGTACTTATGTGCCCTGTGCCCAGATAAAAAATGGTATACTTAGAAAATTTATATGCCACCTTGAGCAAGTCTCTGGAAAAGCAGCACACAGTCATAAAAGGAACAATGATAAAATTATCAATATTAAAACAAAACATTAAGAACAATAAAGACCCTAGCAGGGCTTTCCCCAGGGCGCTGCGCCTCTGCACTGCTCAGGGAAACCAAGGAGGGGGCAGGGCTTGGTCATGTGCCCGCCCCCTGGGCTCCTCACTCCCGGAGCTGCACTCCTGTGCGCTCCCGCTCCAACAGACCTCTGCTATTGAATGTTATGCATGGTCTCCTCCTTTTGTTTTATTTGGGACTATTTTAGCTAGTATGCTTCACAGTGTTTATTTCTTTGCTGAGGCTTCCCAGGCAATAAGTAATTAAAATAAGCAAGTTAAACTTTTTCAAGAGAAAAGTTTTAGATCAAATCAGAGGGTGTCCTTACAAGATACGACAGAAGCAGACACTGAGAGAGGAGGAAGAGACTTCTCAGGTGTGGCATGGCCATCTCTAAGTGCCTTAGAATGCATTGCTTTAGATCTGAGTATTTAAATAGCTGCTTTTACCATCTTTGATTCCAACATGGATTAGATGAGGCGCCTCTGGGATCAAGAAGCAATTGGTATGACTGTGGTAGGGACTGAAGTCAGATGAAAGAGCAAAAACTTGTATCTGATAATATTTCAGGTGCTGGAGCTATGTCATGTGTGTGTGTCTGGTAGTATCTGCTTTCAGAGTCCTTGCAGAAAGACACACCAGTGCCACTACTTTGAGATTTCTTCTCCTCCTGGAAACCGGGTGCAAGAGCTTGCATGAAAAGCTGAGTTATCCCTCACCTCCCCCCGGGTCATGAGTCCTTATGATGGGCAAATACGCAGGAAATATGAGTGAGATACTTGATGCAGAAAGGAGACTAGGGGTGGGCAGTTAGATATTGTCAAACCTAAAAGAGGTTCGACTTACCCAGCATTGTGTGTGTGTGTGTGTGTGTGTGTGTGAAGTGCCATCAAATTGCTTGACTTATGAATTAATGTCCTCCCAAATGTCCTATTGTGAACAGCCTTGCTCAGGTCTTGCAAGATGAGGGCCACGGCTTCCTTGGCTGAGTCAATCCATCTTGGGGGGGATCTGCTATCTTGGACTTGATTCTCACCAACAGGGAAGATCTG
This sequence comes from Lepidodactylus listeri, assembly GCA_029233225.1. Taxonomy (NCBI): domain Eukaryota; kingdom Metazoa; phylum Chordata; class Lepidosauria; order Squamata; family Gekkonidae; genus Lepidodactylus; species Lepidodactylus listeri. The sequence goes on along the minus strand of JARCFY010000015.1, from coordinate 12,563,012 downwards.
GTTGATGAGGTGAAAGTAGTGAGCACCCTGGGTAGTAGTGACCATGTGATTTTGGAATTGACAGTCCTGGGGAAGGGAAAAGCTATACATAGTCAGATATGTAGGTTGGACTTCAGGAAAGAAAAATTTAACAAACTTAAGAGTTATGCTGGGTATAACTGATTGTCAGAAATACTAAAGTAGAAGGGAGTTCAAGTGGGGTGGGAGTTTCTTAAAGGCGCAATACTGAAGGGACAATCACAAACTATTCCTATGAGAAGGAAAATGGAAGGAGCCTAAAGAATCCAAGGTGGCTCCATAAACAGTTTTCTAAAGATTTGAGAAATATAAAAGACTCATTTAGGCAATGGAAGGAGGGCATTGTAACCAAGGATGCATATAAACAAATAACCAGTGCTTGTAGGGAGAGTATTAGAAAAGCTAAAGCTCAGTATGAGCTTAGGCTAGCGAGAGATGCTAAAAACAAAAAAAGAGAGGCTCTTTGATTATGTTCAAAGTAAGAAGAAGAGGAAGGACATGGTAGGCCTATTGTGAGGACAGGAAAGTGACATTGTGACAGGTGATGAAGAGCGGGCAGAACTGCTCAATTCCTACTTTTCCTCAGTCTTCCCTTGTGAGGGAAATGGTGCTCAACATGGCAAAAACAGAACACATGATGAGGAAAAGGAGTTGCAGCCTAGGATCGGCACAGGGGTAGTACATAAACTGCATCCAAGGGTACTCAAAGAACTTGCAGAAGTTATTTCTGAGCCTCTGTCCATTATTTTTGAGAATTCTTGTAGAATAGGTGAGGTGCCCAAAGATTGGAGAAGAAGAAGAAGAAGAGATTGGATTTATATCCCGCCCTTCACTCACTTAAGAGTCTCAGAGGTGGACAAAGGGGGAAAAGGAGGATCTGACCCATCAACTTGACGTCTACACCTGGAAATTTTTTGGAACAAATAATCTATTAGTCACTGAGCATTTAGAAATGACAGCTGTGATAAATATGAGCCAGCATGAGTTTTTCAAGAACAATTCGTGCCAGACTAACCTTATCTCTACTAAAATCTAGGGGCCTTAGTAGACGATTCACTGAACATGAGTTAGCAGTGTAATATGGTAGCTAAAAAGGCAAATGTGATTTGGGCTGTATCAACAGAAGTATAATGTCCAGAATACGCGAAGTGATTGTATCACTTTACTCTGCTCTGGTTAGACCTCACCTAGAGTATTGTGTTCAGTTTTGGGCACCACAATTTCCCAGCCTGGAGTTGTCAACCCTCTGGACCAAGGCAGTCAAAACCTTCCGGAATGATTCCCAGGTCTGTTAAAATTGCAAATTAATTGTTGGGAATCTAACAGAACCTGCCTGCCCATTAAAAAACAATTCTCCCCATTCTACAGGAAACAGCATTTCTCCCTGCCAGCCTTAGCCCTGGGACAAATTGCCTTGTCCAATCACACAGTCTTCCTTGGAGGTAGAGAAGTTTTAAACTGCAGCTGTCCTTTACGTCAGCCATGTTGTGCCACGTGTATGCTGTGCTCACTGCTACTTACATCTTGGGAGAGCTTTGGTAATTTTGTCTATCAGAAGGCTTGTGGATAGTGCCTGATATGTTGTTGGAGCATCAAAATCAAACACCTCCTGTCCAGGTGCTGTGAAGAATCAGACCTCTTTAGCTTCACCAAGGTTTGTGAATCATCAACTCTTCCATCCTGCCGTGGCCCTGGAGCTTTAGTGCCATGCTTAGCTCCTTGCCTCTCTCTGTGATTGGCAAATTCTTGATAAATTATGCAAACCAAGCATGTGCATTTTATTGCATAATTTATACATGTTGCAGAATTTAACTTTTACTCATGCAAAATCTCAGTTACCATACAGCCAAACCTTAGTTTTTCAATCCAGAATGCACACAGCTGTGTAAACTTTAGGCAGTAGCATGCGCTTTTCACTTTTTTAAAATCATAAACTGCCTAGTACTTTTGGGTGCGTAATAATATTCTTAGTATAAGCTCAGATGTGGGTTGATGATAAATACTATGCGGTGTGAGGCAACGACTCTACATAATGAGGAATTTCAACTTTATTTTATGTGCTGATGCACGAAGCCCTGGCATTCCAAAAAAGCTCCTGAGCCCTAACTCAGATGAATCCCCGCCTTGGGGTCTAGGCTGTTCTTGTGCCATGCTATTCCAGGAACCCTCCTTCAGATTCCTGACCCCATCTGTGGTCTGTACAACGTGGCACTGACCTCCAAGAAGTACATGGAGATTCAGGATCATTTGCCGACCCTACTCCTGCTTTCATTCCTGAAAAGTACACAGTGCACTATTTCTTTGGAATTATGATGTTATTAATTACAGGCTGGGAGTGGGGTTCACTCTCGCCTGGGAGAAGATGTCATTTATATGTATAAATATGTGTGCATTATGAAGAATATTACCATCTTGTGTAGTATTTTTGCTATTTTCTTTTTTAGAAAGCAGGCAACAATATGTCGCCATTTCTTATCAGTGTTCGGATTCTTCCTGTTACACAGGACAGATATATAGTTGTCTGTCTGCAACACTGGTCACAATGACTCACTGTGCAACATGACAGCAAAGCTTGAGTTGATTATGTCAGCCACCCATCTACATTCTTCCTGAGTCAGGAGTCCCTGTACTGACAGTGAATGCGTATAGGGGGTAGTAGGACTGTGTCTGTTGACCCTGCCTATTATTAGGACTTTTGTCCAATATTCAAGAAAATTCAGAGTAATGGATCTTGCTTTTCTGGAAAGAAGAGATTGCTTCATTTAGTTTAAAAGAAACTCTGTACACCCAGCAGTACATCTCCAGAAAGTCTCTTTGTGTGACTATGCAGTTGGCATCTTGCTTTTTGCAGAGGTCCCAGGCATGTGGAGGAGCATATATATGTACACTGGTACATGTATAGGGTGTCACTGTGGGTATTCAGTTGAATGAGCATATGCTGGGAGCAGGGGCGTAGAGTTTTGTAAATTCTGGGGGGGTGGGGGCTCTTTAGCGCACACATGAAGCGCGCGCACTCTCTGGGGCGATGTCCCCCCAGCTGGGAAAACTCCGTGCCTCCCCGGGCCCTTCCGAGGCCCGCCAGCCCTGCTGCCGGGGCCTCTCCCCCCCACTCCTTCCCTCTCCCTTCGCCGGGAAAAGAGGGAGGGAGAGAAGAAGAAGAAGAAGAAGAGATTGGATTTATACCCCCGCCCTCCACTCCCCAAGGGAGTCTCAGAGCGGCTTACAAACTCCTTTTCCCTTCCCCTCCCCACAACAGACACCCTGTGAGGTAGGTGGGGCTGAGAGAGCTCTTTCCCAAGCTGTCCTTGAGGGAACAGCTGGTACAGAGCTATGGCTTGCCCAAGGTCATCCAGCCAGGTGCAAGTGGAGGAGTGGGGAATCAAACCCGGTTCTCTCAGATTAGAGTCCGCGCACTTAACCACTACACCAAACTGGAAGAGGGAAGGATGGAAGAGTGGCTAGGTGGTGGTGGTGGGGGGGAGGCACTGGCAGCAGCAGCTGCTGGCCTCAGAAGGGCCCTGGGAGGCATGGTGGCAAGCACTATGTTTTCCCGGGGGGGGGCTCAGTCCCTCCCCGGGAAATTTCAGGGGAGGCTCGAGCCCCCCCATAGTCTACGCCTATGGCTGGGAGCAGGGTCAGCAAATGTGATCCTGCTCCCTTCTATTTATGTTCCATGAACCCATAGACAAATGTCTGAAGAAAGCTGCAGTCAAAAAGGAATTTTATATTTTCTCAGACCTGGACAGCAACATTATGTGCCCAACCATTATTTGACCTAGGAGTGGATTGCTGTGCTGTTTAGACTGCTGCAATGAATGGGTCTGTTGGAAGAGGCTATTTTATTTATTTATTTACAATATCAACATACCACCTTTCTTCCCTCATCAGGACCACCAAAACAGCTAACAGGCTAAATATATATATATAATAAAAATATGTCTTAAAACCATTTAATGAAGCAAAACATATCATTAAAACAATTAAAACCAAAGCTAAAATACAAAAAACAAAAACATAAAAACTACAATTAAAACATAGGGCAGAATGGAGCAATCACTGTGGCAATACCAGACAAAACACAGTCTTTACCTGCTGGCTGAAGACAGCAACAGAAGGGATAGACAACTCTCTCTGGGAGAGTGTTCCAGAGTTTTGTTGCTACAACCAAGAGGGCCCTCTCCCTGGTTGCCACCCACCTAATCTTAGAAGGTGAGGGCACCTGAAGTCAGGCTTCAAAAGATAACCATAGTGTCATTGGAGAGTAGGTAGTCCTTCAGGTATGCTGGTTCTAAGCCAGGGCTTTAAAGGTCAACTACAGAATTTTTAATTATGCCTGGAAACAGATGGGGTGCCAGTGTAAATGAAATGATTGGCATGATACAATCCCTATGACTGTTGTTTTATTTATTTTATTAGATTTCTAGCTCGCCCACCCCTGCATGGCAAGGCTCAGGGTTACAACAATACAGAACCAAAATATAACAATATAATACAAATATAATAGGTTATAATAAAACAGTTACTGCTTTGGAAGGTGGGCTCTATGGTACTATACCCTGCTGAGGTTAATAAACAGTTAATAATATCAATAAATATCAATATCAATAAATTATTAAAATTCAATTAGAAAATCATTTCATTTGTGGCGCTAAGTACAACTATTTCTGGGGTTGCTCCATATATATGCATACAGATGGTAAGCCCCTGTTTTGGGAAGTGGACGGATGAGAAAAATCATATAAGATGAAACCTTGCTGGAGATGTACTGGGGAGGTCAATAATGATAGAGCTCTGCCACCTCAATCATAGGCCTGGTGGAACATCTCCATTTTACAGACCCTGTAAAACTGTAGTAAGTCCTGACCATAAACTGTAGTCACTAGGATTATGTACATGTGTAAAGTATTCCAATCCTGAAGGGTACAGGCTGGGACTTGGCCTTTCTCACTTGTAGGTTTGCCAACTTCTGCTCGGGAAGTACCTGGAGATTTGGGGGTGGATCCTGGGGAGGGTGGGGTTTGGGGAGCAGAGGCACCTCAGCAGGGTACAATACCATAGAGCCCACCTTCCAAAGCAGTAATTTTCTCCATGGGTACTGCTTTCTATTGCCTGGAGATCAGTTGTAATTCTGGGAGATTTCCAGCCCCACCAGGAAGTTAGCAACCCTACTCACTTCTCCCAATGCCTGCCATACTGTGCCAAATTTTGCATTCCCCTATTGCCTGATGATCTCCAATGCCTGTCCCCTCATCCAAGCAAATCTAACTCAAGGTCCTCCTGCTGCCACCTGCCTTACCTTCTTTTTGCCACCAAATGCCTTTGTCTTCTTCCTTGTGCTACTCTTCTTCAAGCTAAATGGCCGCTGTGCTGTCTCCATTACTTGCAGTGCTGTCTCCATCCTTTCTGTCAATTGTTCCATAGACATTAATGTTAAATATGGGTGACTTTCACTGACTCAAAATGGGGAGCAGATATTCTAATATCTGAAATTTGCAATTGGGGTCATCTTTAGGGATTGCTAGAGTTCCCCTAAGTTTTTCCCAATTTGAATGGGAAACTATGAAGATTTTCATGGAATCATAGAATTATAGAGTTGGAAGGGACCTCCAGGGTCATCCAGTCCAACTCTCTGCACAATGCAGGAAATTCACAAATACTTCCCCCTCCACATCCCCAGTGACCACTGTTCCACACCCAGAAGATGACAAAAAACCTTCAGGATCTCCAGCCAAACTGTCCTGGAGAAAACTGCTTCCTGACTGCAATGTAGCAATCAGCATTTCCCTGGGCTTGTAAGAAAGGGCCACAAGAACTAAGCATTCATGCAACCTTCCCTGCCCTCCCTCTCATGATCTGCTTAAGTTCACAGAGTCAGCATTGCTGTCAAATGGCCATCTAGCCTCTCTTTGAAAACCTCCAAAGAAGGAGAGCCCACCACCTCCTGAGGAAGCCTGTTCCACTGAGGAACCACTCTAACTGTCAGAAAGTTCTTCCTAATGTTTAGTCAAAAACTCTTCTGATTGAATTTCAACCCGATGGTTCTGGTCCAAACTTCTGGGGCAACAGAAAACAATTCTGCACAATCCTCTATATGACAGCTCTTCAAGTACTTGAAGATGGTTATCATATCACCTCACAGTCATCTCCTCTCCAGGCTAAACATACCCAGCTCCTTCAGCCTTTCCTCACAGGACTTGGTCTCCAGAAGGAGAAAGAGTGTGTGTGTCTTCTGTTGAAACCAATGGGAAATAAAACGATGAAAATGAAACAACAGTAACAAAAGAAACAATAATGAAGCCAACAATGAAAAACCCAATAAAAAACAGTTGATTTTGGAATTATTAACTAAAATAAAGGGAACAAAACAAACTCCCATACACAAATCCAGTCCACCTACAGTTTACATGTATGCATAGCAATATATATCTGCTGCTTGCCACATGTCTCATTTTAACGATAGTTCTATGATTCTTTCTTCTCTTCTGAGTCTCTGCCCCCTGCAGCTCAACAATGTCTGCCAAACTTAACATCACATATTTGAATGTAAGGGAACTCAACAGTCTAGTAAAAAGAAAGTGACTACTGTCAAATCTTTCAAAATTACATTTATATATCACCCTACTTCAAGAAAAACATCTTAAACTACACACACATTCTGTCTGAAAATCCAATTGGATTCAATATCAATTCCATGCAAAAGGCTCCTCCAAAGCACATGGGGTAGGAATACTACTTTCTAAAACTGTTCACTTCTCACATAAAGCATCAAAAGTTGACCCTCTCTGATTATTCTTTTTTGTGAAAGGCTTGTTGGAAGGAAAATTGGAATCACAGAATTGGTAGGGGCCCTACATGCCACCTACTCGATCCCCACCCCTCTGCTATTTGGATATTAAAACAGTGGCCATTGCCAGCAAAACATGAAATGTTGTTGGCTTTTTACCAGGAATATCTTTATTAGCTCATCCCCTCACATGATGGCAAATTTCATGCTTTAATTGTAAAACCCACAATGCCTTAGCAAAAAAACAAAACAAAAAATAATTAACCCAAGAAACCCCAAGACATCATGGAGCTCATAAGAATTTATAATAATAGAATCACAGAGTTGGAAGGGGCCATACAGGCCATCTAGTCCAACACCCTGCTTAGAGTTCAATTTATGTTCAGTTTCTGGCAGGCTGTGCATACCTTATTGGGAACACAAGTCTACTTGTCCTCTGCCCATTATCCCCAGGCTGATGGTCAAACCAAGTGAATCAATGTCACCTTGGAACCTTATCTCCATTGCTATATAAACCATCAGCAAGACAATTGGATTGAGTTGCTGCCATTGGCTGAGTTCATATACAACAATGCCATGCACACCTCCACCTATCAGACACCATTCAAGGCCAACTATGGCTTCCATCTCAGGGTTCTGCCTTGGCTACTACCAGCCTCTACTGTCTCCACCACCCAGGACCTAGCTGAAGAGCTCCATGTACTCCATGCTGTCCTGCAGGAGCAGTTCCAACAGGCCAAACAGGCATACAAGAGGGGGGTGGAGCTACGATGACAGCCTGGTGCAGACATCACAGTTGTGGACAAAGTCTGGCTGTCCACCCAATACCGCCAGTGCCAGTGGCCATCCCAGAAGCTGGATGCCCAGTTCATTGGTCCCTTCCAGGCCCCCGATCAGATCAATCCTGTAGCCTATCAATTGGCTCTTCCCACCTCCCTCCTTCCACCTCCCTCCATATTCCACTGGTCCCTTCTCATCCCTGCTCTGCCATCGGACCCCCTTTAACCACCATTGGTAGCACTGCCACCCCTCTTTGTAGATGGCCAGGAGGAATACGAAGTAGCACAGATACTAGATTCCTGAATGCATCAGAGCCATCTGTAATACCTGGTGGACTGGCAGGGTTACAGGGTCAAAGACCGATCCTGGGAATCTGCCACTGATGTCAACATCATGGTATTAGTCCAGCGGTTTCATGCAGCTTACTCCCAGAAGCCAGGGCCCATTCCTTCTCTGGGGGGAGCCTTGGGAAGGGGGATGGTGTCATAATTCAGTCTGTGCTGAGTGATGGCTCAGATTTCTCAGACAAAGAGCTACCAGCTAGCCCTGAGCTGGTAATTAAACAGCTGGCTGCAGCTGGATCTGAGCCAGAAGGAGAACAACAAGCAATCAGGTTACCAGCTGATCAGGAGTCACAGCCTACACCTTGTAGCTCTGAAGCAGTAAACAAGTCTTCAGCAGCCACTCCCAGTCCACCTAGCTTACCCACACCTTTGCAGTGCCAACACTGTCAGAGATACTTAGAGTTGCAAGAAAGGAGAAGTGTGAGACTCATGGCCCATCATCAGCTGTCAGCTGAAGAGACAAATGAGTAATTTCAGAATGACTGCCAAGGAATTGGCTTGGAGTTTAGCTCATTATGACTTGGCTATAAATTCAGTTGGGAAAAGCAGCAGTTTGTGGATGCAACAAGCACACTTTGCTACTGGACCTCTACAACCTTGAGCCTCAGACTGGATCTGACAACTGGCTTTTCTGGAAACCCTGTCCTCAGACTGGACTTTGACTTGCTGCCTTTAACCAGCTCTCTGGAACCCCTGACTTTTGGACTGGACTTTGGTTACTCTCTGCAACCTTGCCTGTGACCTTCCCCATGCCTCCTGGGAAAGCTACACCAGTATATGATATCACATCCTTGTTAGGCACCCCCCCCCCCAGGTATCCAGGTATTTCCTGAATCAGACCAGGCAACACTGCCAGCACTTTATGTTTTTGTGATTTTATTAGTAATTGTATTGTTTTATATGATTTTATATGCATTTTAATGCATTTTAATGTTATTATGTATCAACTAATGTAAGCCGCCCTGAGCCTGCTTGCAGGGAGAGTGGGGTATAAATTAAATAAATAAAATAAACCCTTCCTCTGCGTGGGGCTTGGAGATGTCCTAGAATTGCAGCTGATCTCCAGACTAGTGATCAGTCCCCCTGGAAAAAATAGCTGCTTCAGAGGATAATCTGCATGGCATTATACTGTGCAGAAGTCCCTTCTGTCCTCAAACCCTGCCCTCACCAGACTCCACTCCCAAATCTACAGGAATTTCCCAACCTAGAATTGGTAACTCTGTCAGGGGCTTGGCAGCCCTTCCATTTTAGACAAACCAAGAGTGTAGATACCATTGGCTAGCCTTGATAAAAGCACCATATACCTTTTGTGTGTCTAGACATCTTTATGCTGGAGCTTTGTGTATGCATTTATGAGAAATACAAGGTGAGATGTGCTGTTCCAGGCATAGAGTGCAGCATAACAGAATACGTAGAGAAGGAGACAGAAAAAAGAAAACAAGAAGCAGGTTCTAGCTCAAGTTGTGCCACTGTGATCGATGCAACTGTCACTCTGGCAGTATTTTACTGAAGTTCTACTGTCTTAATTCATCAGGCTTTTTTTGTAACACGTCTATTCTACTGTTTTTAAAAGATCTATAGTTAATGCAACAATGGTGTCATCAGCAAAGGGAAATATGCCTTAATCAAATGTAACTTGGAAATGGATTTTTTCTCTTAAATTAATATTGTTCTATTTCCAAATGGCACAGTGATGAGGATGAACAAGGACTTGGAGACCAAGGCTATGAGGAAAGGCGGAGGGACTTGGGAATGTTTAGTCTGGAGAAGAGGAGGTTGAGGGAGGACATGATGGCTCTCTTTACATCTCTGAAGGCTGTCACTCAAAGGAGGGCAGGGAGCTGTTCCTGTGGGCAGCAGAGGATAGGACTCGCAAGAATGGGTTTAAATTAAGGGCAGGGAGGTACTGGCTGGGTATTAGGAAAAAGTTTTTTACAGTATGAGTTGTTCAGCAGTTGAATCAGCTGTCTAGGGAGGTGGTGAGCTCCCCCTCACTGGCTGTCTTTAAGCAACGTCTGGACAAACACTTCTCAGGGATGCTCTAGGCCAGGAGTGGCCAACCCGCGGCTCTCGAGCCGCATGCAGCTCTTTGCCTGGTTTTATGCGGCTCTTAGGGTGTGTCCCGATGTGGGTCACCCAGTGGGCATAGAGCCAGCCGAGATGACCACGCCGCAACCGTTTCCCCTCCCGGGGACTCACTGAGCGGGGGAGCTGCGGCTGACGCCGGGCTCAGAAGAACTCCTGAAGACGGAGAAGCCAGGTGAGACGAGGGAGATGCAGCTGGGAGGAGCGCCGCTAGGACCCGATTGACTGGCCAGGACTAGAAGACGGGGCTGCAAGGACGTGCCAGGCCCCAGGAGCAGCGAGGACCCAAAGCTGGCTGGGATAGTGCCTGCCGCACACTTCCCACCAACAGAGGGAGACCGGGCCGGCTGGAAGACGATCGGCTCCAGCTGCGTGATGGGGTGGGACACAGGGAGAGGGCTTCAGCACAGGCGGGGAAGCACGAGGGGAAAGACAGAGCACAAGGAAAGAAGATTGACAACGGAGGAGCAATGGGAGAGGCACAGAAGGGTGGGGTGTGGTGATAAAGGGAAGAAGCTCACAGAGACTGGGGAGGAAGTGGTAGAAGGGAGAGTGTGGAGTGACTGGAGAGACGACAAGATACCGCCAAGCTTCTCAGTGAGGGCAAGATCATTTCAGTAAACAATTTGTGTCAAGTTTGCTCTCAAAATGGCAGGGAAAAAATGCACAGCAAAACGAAAATATGAAGATGAACGCAGGATGTTTTCAACAGAGTGGGAGAGTTTATATTTTTTCATTGAACGTAATGACAAGCCATTTTGCCTTATATGTCAGGCGTCATTAGCGCATTTCAAAGCTTCAAAGCTTCAGCACCACTTCAACTCACTCCATGCTAACATCGACCAGGAATTTCCAAAAGGGACTGAACTTTGCAAGCACAAGTTGGTCACTTTGAAAAGTCAGGCAGAAAAGTAGCTACAGTTTTTCCAAAAAATTACGAAGCACTCAGAGACCATAATGCTCGCATCGTATCAACTGGCTTGGAACATTGCACGGGCTAAAAAGCCATACAATGAAGGGGAGTTCGTTAAAAAATGCCTCAGTGACATTGTTGAAATCTTGTCTCCTGAAGACGACAAACTAAAATGAATGATATCAGACGTCCAACTGTCCCGCCACACTGTTGAACACAGAATATTGGACATTAGCATGGCTATTGAATCACAGTTGCACTCTGACCCTCAAGCATGTGAGTATTTTAGTGTCGCATTGGATGAGAGTTGTGACATACAAGACAAGCCTCAGTTGGCAATATTTTCATGGTCTGTGTCAAATGATTGTGTGATCAAAGAAGAACTTCTTGATATCATGTCATTAAAAGACAGAACCCGTGGTATAGATGTGAAAGAAACAATGATGGCTGCATTTGCGAAAGCAAATCTGCCCATACCGAAACTGACTGCAATAGCCACAGATGGAGCGCCAGCCATGATCGGATCTGTGAACGGGCTTGTGGGGCTGTGCAAAGCTGACCAAACATTTCCCGAGTTTTGGAATTTCCACTGCATCATCCACAGGGAGCAACTCGTGTCTAAATCATTGAATTTAGACAACGTAATGAAGCCTGTGATGGAAATCATCAACTACATCCGCACACACGCGCTTAACCGCAGGCAATTCAAGAATCTCATCGCTGATCTGGACCAAGGGCTTCTAGGTGACCTGCCGCTGCACTGCACTGTGAGGTGGCTGTCAAAAGGCAAGGTACTTTCTCGCTTCTCTGAGCTTTTGGATGCCGTGAAACTGTTAATGGAAGAGAAGGACAAGGACTATCCTGAGCTCTCGGACCCCAAGTGGATTATGGATCTGGCCTTTTTGGTTGACATGCTGGGTCACTTGGACAGACTGAACCTGACCCTGCAGGGTAAGTTAAAAATCCTGCCTGACTGTGAGACTTCTGCTCAAAATAGTCAAGGATCAGATCTTTGTTGATGAAACACAGTTCTTTATTTCCAATCTCTACATTGGTACAGGTTCTCGGATTATTGTCAGAGATAATGCATATGATAGAAGCAGGTCTATTATACCCTTCAGTACAATTTGAATTGCCCATAGGTAACCAATCACCAACGGGGGAAAACGGCGGGCAAAAGGGGTCTCTGGCCGTTTGCTTCCCACAGGAAAGAAAGCTAGGTGTTAAGCTGTAAATTTCCCTTCCCAAACCAGACCCCTTAGATGTAACCATATTCACATAACAAATGCTTCCCTCAAGGCTTTCGCATGTTGATAAGAAATGGTCTCTGTCCTCCCCTTGTCTTCCCAGCTGGGATGAATGGAATGCGGAGGCAGGAGTGTGAGAGGCCCATTGTTCCCATGCTTTGAAGTTGTCACTCTCCCGGGCAAACAGTTACACAGACCAGGCCTGGTCAGAGTCATAAACCTGGGGTCACATAGCATACATTCATACTGGCAAAAGATATGGTTACATGGTGGGCATAGGGGCAACTAGAAGCAATAGGCATGAATACATAATGGGTGCAGACACAGGTTACGATACACAGCACATAGCAATAGAAAGCATAGCAGAAAGCCCCAGAAATCCTTGTCTGAATCAGCAGATTCTGACACTGACCTGGTGCAAAGTGTGTTTGCATTTGTCAACAAACTGAAGCTGTTCAAGGCGCATACTCAAAAAGGAGATTTAACACATTTTCCCACTCTGCTAAAAGCCAGCAGGCAAGTCACCAGCGCTGCCCTGAATAAGCAAAGAGCCAGATATGCATCACTGATTGAAAACCTGCACGAAAGCTTTGTGACCCGGTTCCGTGATCTACAACTGAAAAGACCACAGATTACATTCCTTGTCGACCCATTTAATGCAGAGACAGACTGTCTGAAAGCCCCACTAGTCACAGATGAGGCTGCGGCTGAGTTGGAGATGATCGATCTTTGTGAGGAAGAGCAACTGAAACCTGCTTTAAGGAAAGGGACCATAGAGTTCTGGAAAAGTGTGCCAGTGGAAAAATACCCCAATGTCAAACGGGCTGCGCTTAAGATACTGTCAATGTTTGGGTCGACATACGTCTGCGAGTCTGTGTTTTCTACCCTGAAACACGTGAAATCAAAGCATCGATCTGTTCTGACTGACACCCATGTGAGAGAATTGCTTCGAGTTGCAACAACGGAACACCAACCAGTTTTGAAGAGGATTGTTCAAGACAAGGAATGCCAGAAGTCCCACTGAGCAAGATGCACAGTAAAAGAAAAACTATTAAATTATTATATTTTTGTTTGTGGACTTAGTTGAACTGAGAGTTTGTGTATGTGTGCGACAGTGCACACAATGTTCACTGCTGAAAATTACTTTATTATGTTTGTGTGTGACATTTACAATAAATCTGGCTGAGCAGAGGTCTCTCTCTGTGTGTGAGAGGAAGGGATGGGTGGTGTTCAAGTGTGCCCATGTGTATGATGTGGCTCTTTGCTGTAACACAGTAAAAAAAAGTGGCTCTTGGTCTCTGATGGGTTGGCCACCCCTGCTCTAGGCTGACCCTGAATTGAGCGGGAGGTTGGACTAGATGGCCTGTATGGCCCCTTCCTACTCTGTGATTCTATGATTTTATAAAAGTACAGTGAGATAGTTTCAAAAATCTATCTTGGTATCATTTCATAGCATCTAAATTGATTACCATTGTTTTTTAGGATACTGAGGTCAACAGGAACACAAATGTACTAACATATAACCCTGCCGGTATGGTTTAAACCCGTAAACAATCGCTATCAGCAAAACATCAGTTAGGGGAAAATTTGCATTCAGCATTTAAAACGTTTGCTGTTGCTGTTAGAACATTGGTTGGTGATGGATTCTTATCTGGGGAAAAAATCTTTATTAAGACATGCCTTATGACTGTGGCAGATTTCATGCCTTTATCATGAAACCCACAAGTGTTTCACAAATCTGCTCTGTTCTTTGAGCCATTAATTCTTCTTTCTAGCAGTAGATAGATATTTCCATACTTTATTTTTTTCTGCCCTGAGATGTCAAGCTAGAGTTAACAGGATACACCTTGACAATGGATTGTTGTAATGATGTAGTCATATATCTGTTTCTGTACTGATGTAATGTATCTAAGCCTCTGGATAAAGAACCACGTCAAAGACTTTTGTGGGGGGATGCAAAAGGAGTTTTAAACAGGCACCGTAAACAACAGGATCAGAGTTGTTCATAGGAGTAGGAGAATGAAGTGATAGAAGTAGTAGAACAGACAGTGCTGGTTTAGATTAAAGGGAGCAGACTTCAGATTTGAATGGCCCTTAACATAAAGGTAGTCCATGCAAACAGAAGATTAGCATAGCAGGGGGAACATATTTATTCCCTCCCTTTGCATGCTGTGCTGTTTTTCAGTTTTCAGGACATTTTAACATAGGAGAACAATCTGCAATCCTTCACTAAGTTCCCTGCAGCCCATTTTTTCTATTGCCCTGCCTTTGGGTGTGAACCAGGCCTTAAGTTTCATTTGCCACCATCCCAAAAAGATCTGACAAATGTAGACAGAGTAGTTTTCATGATCATGAGGGGTTTTTTTTTGTTATTTGTTTTGCAGTGCTTACAGTGCTGGGAAAACATGGGTTCAAATGCCCACTCAACTACGGAGCTTCCTGGATGACTTTGTCTCTCAGCCTAACCTGCCTCACAGGATTGCAGCGAAGATAAGAGGGAGGAAGAAAACATGTTTGTCTCACTGAACTCCCAGGATAAATAAGATAGCCGGGGAAGAAGTAGGGGTTCTTGTGGAAGTGTATCAGTGAACTGCTACGGCACCCAAGGATTATGTTACTGTCCAAATTTGGGGCCATAAATATGACTACCCTCTTTTAGCAGTGAGGAAAGACCTCGTTTCAAGTACTGTATTGTCTAGTTCAAGCTCTGCTGTTAAGAGTTATAACTTTCAGGGAAGAAGCCTCGGAAAGTATGAAGGCTGTAGGAGGCAAGTTCAGGTCTGAATTATTGCTGCAAACTGCCTCAAGCCCAAATGCTATAAATCCATTAATAAGAGAACTGGTCGGTCTTGTTGGATGACTGCTTGCAGAGTCCATCTGCCCTAGTCTTCACTCCTTCTCCATTCTTTTTGGTTTTGTGTATAGTGAGAGTCGTGCCATACGGAATAACGTCATGTAGAGTAATTATACCAGCATTCCTGACCAGTGTTTTGTTCTCAGTGTGTCAGCTGGTATTTTAAAGTTTGTATTTAAAGAGAACTCGTCTTGTGTTTAGATGTCTGTCTTTTGTTCAGGGTGGGCATTCTAAATCCACATAACGATTTTGACTAGAAAACTGAGGGCATCGTAGTGAATTCACCCACCCAAGGGTATGGTTTTGGGTATATATCTCAATACCACAATCAGGGCCAGTGCTAGGCTTTTTGCATCCTAGGCAAGACTAACTACTTGTGTCCCCCCCCCCCCCCCCACACTGCTAACCAGTTTTCAAAAACATGATTTACCGTCTTTTTCGCTCCATAAGATGCACTTTTCCTCCCCAAAAAAGTTGGGGGAAGTGTGTGCATCTTATGGAGCGAATATGGAGCTTTTCTTACTTGTAACAGGGCTCTTTCTTCAGCAGGAACGCAGGGGAACGCCATTCAGGCTGGAATCCCAGCCTTCCCCGCCCCTCCCTGCTGGGCCTGAGCTGTTAAGACTTAAAAGGGAAACGGCAGGAAAAACCCCACCAGGCTAAGTACTCTTTCCCTTTAAGTGCTTTTCCCCTTTAAGACAGCCAGCAGCAGAAAGCCCCGCCCACAGATTAAGCTCCGTGGCTACTTTGCACAGAAAGGCCTGGCTTTGCATGGCATGCCGACGTCTCTCTTATTTCCTTTCTCTCTCTTCCTTCCTTCCTTCCTTCCCTTTTTTCTGTCTGTCTGTCTGTCTTTCTGTCTCTCTCTCTGTCCCCACCTTTCTTTCTTCCTTTCTCTCTCTCTCTCTCTCTTTCTTTCTGTTTCATTTTTTCCTGTTTTCCTCCTCTAAAAACAAGGTGTGTCTTATGATCAGGTGCGTCTTATGGAGCGAAAAATACGGTATAGGGAAAATGAAAAGCACAAAACTTGAAATTGCTACGTTTTTAAAAAAAAAAATAAAGGTGAGAATAAGTCATACAACAATCTTTGGTTTTCTTTCTCAAACAGAAAACAGTTTAAGCACACAATTTGCAAGTCATTTTGAATAATCCTGTGAATGTTAAAATTTAAGTCTCTTGAATGTTTCCATTTCAGGCACATCAAAATCTCATTTTGCATGACTTTTCCTTTGCAAATTTTGTCACCAATTCCTTCAGATCAAGTGCTGACGCTTCGGCGTGTTCTATTGATATAGCTGCCAAACCAAGTAGTCTCTTTTGCAGCAGTAGTTCTCCTACAGTTTTCTCAGTTCTGTGATTCTTGATGTCCGATTTGTGTCCATTTATCCTTTGGCGTAGGGTGTGACCTGTTTGTCCTATGAAGAGAACTGCTGTTTACATGTCCTACCACATTTTTATTCCAATCTTGCTGTATTTATTGCTCAGTTACTTACGCATCTTGACTCTAATCATCTCTTCCTGACAACTAACTCCCCCTACCTGTATGTAATAATTGAGGATGTATGTATGTGAAGAACACACTGAGTCTCTGTTCTCACATGTACCCAGAATTGAGCGTGGTTTGTCTTGGAGGTTCTGGTTGGGTTGTTTTCTATCTTTGTACTATCATTTTCTGCATTATTTGACATACCAAGTATAATTATTTTTGCTCTTTTTCAAATTGCTGTAATCCTAGTCTTATTGCATTGTTTATTAGATGTCTCATGTGACTTATTGCATTGACTTACACTGTGTATCCCATTTTGAGTCTCAGTGAGAAAGGTAGACCATATATAAACTAAACAGAATAAACAAAGTGCATCGGATCAGGCTGTGAGTAGGATTCTTTTCTAAGTGAACAAACATGGGCGCAAGCAACAGTGACATGATTCCTGAGGTACCTACAGGTGGGATCCTCTCCCAGCAACTTTCAATCTTCAGAGCAAACATGAAACACTCTGTGAATAAGATTCCTGTGGGTTAGCATATATTAGCCAAAGAAGATTTGTGTTCACTTGCCTCTGGACCTAAATTCCTTATTATGTGGCTCCTGTTCTGTCAAAAATAATTTCTCCAGCAATAAGAGTTCTCCAGGACTATTGTGAAACACTGTCCTGTTCTTCTCTCTGTCTTTTTCTTTAATTCTGAGCCTGCTACAACACCTTTCTTATCCCCAGGGGTCATTTCGTAGAAAAAGAGGTGCAGAAGCTCATTAGCATAACTGATTTGCATAACTGATTTGCATATGCCACACCCCCTAACATACTGGAAGTGTGTCAGAAGGCAGCACCCACCCCTCAGGCTCCACTCCACAGGTGAGTGAAACTGACCTGCTCTTCCTCCATTCCCTTCCCCATCCAATACTTTGTGCAATAAAAATAAGCGTAAAGAACACACCCTCATTCTCTTCCTGCTCCCTTGAAACCACCAGGACATGTGCACCACCCATCCCTTTCCCTTCCCCTCCCCACAACAAGACACCCTGTGAGGTAGGTGGGGCTGAGAGAGGTCTTTTGAGAACTGCTCATGAGAGAACAGCTCTGAGAGAACTTGTGACTGGCCCAAGGTCACACCAGCAGCTGCATGTGGAGGAGTGGGGAATCAAACCCAGTTCTCCCAGATTAGAGTCCAACTCCTGACCACTACACCAAACTGATAAGGTGGAAGCTGCTGAAGGGTTGGTGAAATTTCTCCAGTACTTATGTGCCCTGTGCCCAGATAAAAAATGGTATACTTAGGAAATTTATATGCCACCTGGAGCAAGTCTCTGGAAAAGCAGCACACAGTCATAAAAGGAACAATGATAAAATGATCAATATTAAAACAAAACATTAAAATCAATAAAATCAATAAAGACCCTAGCAGGGCTTTCCCTGGGGTGCTGTGCCTCTGCACTGCTCGGGGAAGCTGAGGAGGGGGCGGGGCTTGGTCATGTGCCCGCCCCCTGGGCTTCTCACTCCCGGAGCTGTGCTCCTGTGCGCTCCCGCTCCAACGGATCCCTGCTTATCCCTTCACTCCTTAATCTCACTTTTGGTTTATTCCAACAGGATTTCACTCCCCCCTCTCCTACTAACTGCTAATTCTGTTCTGGCCAATTGCATAGAGAATTCACCCTTGGAAGATTTATGACAGGTGCCACTGGACTCTAATTTGTTCTGCTGCTTCAGACCAACATGGCTGACCAATAGGATTCCCACTGATTCCCTCAATTTCCTCCTTTTTTAATAGAAAATTTACACCTGGTAGACTTGTGACAGATTTTACACCCTAATGCTGATTGTCAGTTCTATGCCCCTTTGAGGTCTGTGCTCTAGGCGGTTGCCTAGTTGGCCTAATGGTAGCACCGGTCCTGACCATAATATAGCTCCAGGCAGGAATAGGAGGACTTGCTGTAAAGTAATAAAATAGTTTCTACCAGCAGGGGACATTAGAGCAGAGGCATACGTCTTTTAAGGAAGTTTTCTGAAATGCTTTTGGCATTTGATTTTGGGACCTGCCTCAATGATTTGCATTCAGCAGTAGATCTGAAAGGAAAAATAGTATTATTTTAATCAAATTAGTGCTCACAGCAATGCTGTTCAAAGTGGCTTGAAAAGTTATGCTTTGTGGCTAAGGCACCTTTCTGCTTTCAGTGCTGTGAAGTATTAAATCATATCAGAAGGCCTGTTCTGAACAGCTTCAAACATTTTGGGCAGCTTGAAGACTTTCCTAATTTCCAAAACATAACAGAGTGATTTGGACTGACATTTTCACCAAACGTCAAAGAATAGCATTTGGACATGCAGTGCAAATTGCTGGCTCAACCAGAAGGGATCCTTCAACTGCAACCCTTGTGATTCAGCCTGTTCCTTTCAGTAGAGACCTGAAACGGCCGGGCCGGCAGACCTTTCTTTGCTGCCAGACACAGTTCTGTTGAAGTGCTGTGACAGACAATCTGCTATGTAAGCTGAGATAATATGCAGGAGTACTTTCCTTTAAAAACTGTTTGGAAAATTCAGCTGATTCAAAATGTGGCAGCCAGTCAAAGCGGGATACAGGGATCATATCACCCCCAGTGCTGAAAGATCTGTACTGGCTGCCCTTCTGTTTCAGACACAATTGAAAGTGCTGGTCCTTACCTTTAAGGCCGTACATGGCTTGGGGACAGTATACTTGAAGGACTGCCTCCATTTGGATGATCCAGCCCACCGGTTAAGATCCTCCTCTGTAGCCCGGCTCTCTGTGGCCTCACCTCCAGAAGTGAGGCAGGTGGTGACCAGGGACAGGGCTTGTTCCACGGTGGCACCTTACCTGTGGATGCCCTTCCCCTCAAGGCTTGCCTGGTGCCTCCCCTACTCTCTTTTTAGGCCCCCGCCCAAAATGTCTTTTTTTGCCCAGGCTTTTAATTAAGTTGTTGGTTTTTAATATCACTTTTTATAGTCTGTTTTTTTAGCCTGAGAACTGAAACTCTTTCAAAGTGGCTCCTGTTCCTGTGCCAAAAGTAGAATGCCTACGTGCCCCTGGGCCGCCTGGCAAAATGAGTCTATAGTCCCACTAGTACTTGAGGTAGGGCTGCCAAGTCAGCCTGGGGGGGCGGGCATCCCCCGCTAAAGGGGTTCCCGATCCGCCGGCCAGCATTTGGCTGGTGGGGGGAACCCCACCCCCGACGTCGTCCAACGAGGACGACGTAATGACATCACCGGAAGTGACGCAGCACGTTGGGGGCATTGCCAGGGTGACGCTCTCGTCGCCCTGGCAACGCCCCCAACGTGTTGCGTCACTTCCGGCGAGAGGAGGACTCCCCCCCGTCAGTGAGTTTTCAACACTTGGCAACCCTAACGAGGCCAGAGTTATTATTTTTAATGTGTGCCTGCCTGATTCTAAGCAGGAGAAAAACAAATGGCTGAGCAAAAAAGACGCTAAATTAACAAGAAAATACAGGTAAGTGCAACCGACAGGTCAACAAGCACAAACCCGCATAGGGCAGAACAATGCTAACACAATCCCAATGCTAATGCAATGCCAACGAAGACTCCAGAATCTAAGTTCTTTGTTCTGTGAAGACTTCTTCAATGGCTGTTTACAAATTATAATTGTGATCTTATTCTTAGAGGGTTAACAATCCTGAATGATGAATGAATCTATCAAAGGAGGAAATTAATTCCGTGGAACATCAAGGAATAATCGGGCACCAGTGAACTAATACATTATTTCAAATGCTGAAATGCCTCTAAAGATTGTTGCATTACTGATTCTAAGAGCATGGAATATAAACTTTGCTGTGACAGAGGTACACTCCTATCATAGCCAGCCCAAAAAAATTAGGGCAGATGGAAATCATGTGATCAGCAGGGAAACCTGCTCATTTAAAGTGGCTCAATGTTTTGTGCTGTTTTTATGCCCTGGCTTGCTTTTTAATTGATAACTTTTATTGTGATGTATTTTTATTGTTTTATTTGGTAAGCCTCCTTGAGAAAGTACTCTAGAGAGGTGGCATAGAAATTCTCTCAATAAATAAATATTTGGCAAAAGATGCTGCAAGCAAATAGCTTAATGGAGTGTCCCTTGTATGAATCAGTCCCCCCCGTATGAATCATTGATTATTTTAAAAATATTTTTACAGCCTAGTTAATGCTATATAATACAAATTTGCTTGTCTAGTGTTCAAAACTCCCATTTATCCAGATGCGCATCCTGAATGGAGTTTTAGATATATGTGATAGCATTAAAACAGTACTTTCCTCTTTTTTTTAATTCAACATTTTATAAACAATACATATAATACATTCTACTAAATTTAGAAATTATTATTACAAGCCAACGAACACCAAATCTATAGGAACAAAGCAATACCAGACACTACATCTTATAAATTTTACACAATTATACTACAATTAAAGATTTTAAGTTATTCGGAACCACTTCAAGTCACGTCAAATACTCTAACACAATGGACCAAACGTCAGCAGAATCCAAGCAGGATTGATGGGATTCATAAGTTCAAAATAGTTGGAAGTTTTCAGCAACTCAGAAATTTGTTGATACCTAGTCAAAAATGTTGAATTGAAAAATATCTGTATAATTAACATCAATAGTCCCTGAATTCCTTGCATTCTGTATGAATATTTTGTGCCTGAATGCATGCCCATCTGATGCTTGCTTGCATTGCCTTACTTGCTATATAAGCATATATTCATCCCAGTTTATTGCTTACTTTCTAAGGGTTCTGCAGTGGATGTTTCAGAGTGATTTGCGACATACAATCTGTTGCTGACAATACAACTAGTTAACATGCACTGGAAGGGAGTACCCCCACCCCCATTTCAGACAGCTCCCACTTTCAAAGGATCTCGGGTAGCAACTTTTGGTAAAGATCCTGCTCTGCTGAAAGTGCTGGAGATCCATTGCCAAGGTAGACAATAGTAAGCAGGATGGATCATTGATCTGGCTCAGTATCAGGAAGCTTCACAGTTAATATTCAGCATTCAACAAACATAGATTCATGTACCTGCTTTCCCATAATGAAATGGCTCTAGTGGGTTCACAAGGGATGTTTATAAGGATTCTACTCAGGGGTCATTTCGTAGAAAAAGAGGTGCAGGAGCTCATTAGCATAACTCATTAGCATAACGTATTTGCATATGCTAAACCACCTGACATCACCGGAAGTATGTCAGAAGAAAGAGAGGGAGAGAGGGAGAGAGAAAGAAAGAAAAGAAAGAAAGAAAGAAAGAGCTGGCAGAGAGGGGACTGCTACTAATCCAAGCCTCAGTGATGGCTGAAGCCTTCAGAAGGCTGGTCAGAGGAACAAGGACCTTTTCAGGGGATGGCGGGGTCATTTTGCTGCAGCCATGACACAAGCAGGCATTCCCCTGCGGGGGGGCGGGAAGGGCTGGCACCAACTCCTGGAGCTGCGCTCCCCCAAGCTCCTGCTCAAAATGACCCCTGATTCTACTACTGAAAATTATCTCAACGTTTGTTCAGACCCAGATTTTGCAAGCTGTACAATCCATCCAACCAATTATCATGCTGACTGGTGATCTAAACGTAAATGGATGAATCACTCACAAACCTAAGAAGCTATAGAGATTTTTACCATGAGGTAACAGGAGAACGGGGCTGCAGTGGCTCAAGTGGTTGAGATGCTGAACTGCAGTCCGGAAGGTCGGTAGTTCAGCAGTTCGAGACCTGAGTGCTGCATGACGGAGTGAGCTCCTATCTCTAGTCCCTGCTCCTGCCAACCTAGCAGTTTGAAATTGCAAATAGATACATAGGTACCACTTCAGTGGGAAGGTAACAACATTCTGTGCGCCTCGGCATCTAGTCACGCCGGCCACATGACCACAGAAATGTCTTCAGACAGCGCTGGCTCTTCGGCTTGGAAATGGAGATGAGCACCACATCCCGAGTCATATCTGACTGGCTTTCAAGCAAGGGAAACCTTTATCTTTACCGAACAGAAGAATTATACTTTGTGGTAGGAAAACTGGTCTTGTGAATATGGGTGTTTGTGTAATATTTAATCAAGTCATTTCCAAGTTATGGTGACCCTATGAATTGATGGCTTCCAAAATGTCCTATCATTAACAACCTTGCTCAGGTCTTGCAAACTGAAGGCCATGGCTTTCTTCCTGTGAATATACATACTCTTAAATTAATTAGGCTAGCATGCCTCCGAAGACTAATTCAGAATGAATTTCACTGGCATAAAATCCTGTCATAACTAAAGTGGCTTCCAGTCTGTCCTCAAAATAAAGATTAAGGGCAGCAGTTATGGTTCAAGTGTTTAAGTGGGAGAATGTATAATTGAATTTCATGCTTATTATTTCTCTCTGAAGTGGTGTACATAAGCGGTCATTTGAGAGAGAGGTGAGGAGCTTCCTAGGCCCTTTGTAACTGTGACTGTCAGGCCTCTTTGGGACCACAAACAATACGGAAATCCTTCAAGGAACGGGGAGTCAGGACAGGACAGGTCTCTTGTGGCATAATTGCCCCCTTTTGTACTTTGGGGGGGGGGAAGTATTGCATTTGTATGGCAAATAATTACCCTGACTTCTGTCACTAGTGAAGGGTTTAAGAATTATAAGTTTGAGTAAAGAAGCTTATAGAGGCTCATCTGGAAAAATGTTTTGGCAGCACAAGGATTCATTGTTGTTAACAAAATACAGTGGTGCCTTTCTAACTATATAGGACCAAAGGTTTAGTCATGATTTGTTCAATGGTTCTTTAAGCATGGATTCAGAATAAGCAGAAGTGCTAAGAGAACATGTACAACTGCTTCTAGGACGTAATCTCTTGCAGTTCTGCTATTGCTGCTACAAAATAGGAAACACCAGGCTTGAGGGTGAACATCCTCATAATGCTTTCTTCTCATAGGATGGGAGGTTTTCTGCCAGCAAGGAAAGGCTTTCCAGCAGGTAAACTGAAACATGTGAGAAAGCATATGGAGGCTGCATATCCTCTGCCATGTCCAGAGTCGCTGCTTTGAAAGTGGTGAAAATGGTAGACAAATGTGAAGGTCTTCTAATATGGCTTCTTCTCCAAAGTGAGAGTTTATTGCATTGATGTAATTAAGAGCAATCAGGTCAGGATAAGAGAGCAGGCCAAAAGAATGGAGAGCAGAGGTTTAAAGGAACGTCATTTACCAAGTGGTATTACTTACCTTCCTGCCCATGAAAAACTTAATCTTCCCAGTTCCACATATTAAGCCTCTATTAAAGCGAGAAGACATTTCTTTCTCCAGATAGAAAGCAACCCTGCAAGCAGGGGTCCTCTGGGGCCGGAGCGAGGTGGAGCGAAGCTCCGCCAGCTCAGGAGCGGCCACTAGGGCAGCAACCGGCCGAATCAGATTCGGCCCACCGCCAAATTGCCGCCGAAATTCGGCAGCAACTTTAAAAGCGATTGGAGGAGAGGGGGGTTGAGGGAGAGGCTCCAAACTTGCAGGATAGCTGCTGGGGCCTCTCCTCAAAATACCCACCAAGTTTCAAGAAGATTGGACCAGGGGGTCCAATTCTATGGGCCCCCAAACAGGTTGCCCCCATTCCCTCCATTGTTCTCTAGGGTAGGAAAAAAGTAACCCCGTGGTCCAATCTTCTTGAAACTTTGTGGGCATTTTGAGGAGAGGCCCCAGCAGCTACCCTGCAAGTTTGGAGCCTCTCCCTCAAACCCCCTTTCCTCCAGCCCCTCATATACCCTATGAGTTTTTGCCATTGATTTCAATGGCCCATAGGGTATAATAGGGCTGAAACTGACATTCCCTTTCTGACACACTTCCAGTGATGTCAGGGGACATGGCATATGCTAATGGGGCCCGTAGAATTAGACCCCCTGGTCCAATCTTCTTAAAACTTGGTGGGTATTTTGGGGAGAGGCTCCAGCAGCTTCCCTGCAAGTTTGGAGTTTCTCCCTCAAACCTCTCCCCTCCAGCCGCTTTTTAAGCCGAATTTCAGCAGCAATTCGGCGGCGGGCCGAATCGGATCAGAGAATCTGATTTGGCCTGTGGCTGCCCTAGTGCCTACTCCTGGGCTGGCGGAGCTCTGCTCCACCTAGCTCTGGCCCCAAATGACCCCTGGCCATGATAGAAAAATGGAACACCAATATGCACAGGCAGATGTGGACAATTAGCAGTTGAAGGCTTATGAGTGTCTAAAGACACTGGTAACTGCTGCTGGAAACAAAATGAAGGGCCAGTTATCCAACAAAGCAATTCTTGGGCTCTTATGCATGTTATACAATTAGAAAAGTCAGCAGGACACTCATACTTACAGGAAGTCTTGCTGATTGTTCCACAGTCTTATCTTCATGTTCTGATAGTCAGCAGGTTAATGTGTGTGATTAGGGTTGGCCAGGTTTGTTCCTAATTACTCTAGGAATGCAGAATGTAACCAACCAAGTGGAGTTGCATGAGCCACAGTGATATGGCTGTGGTGTCACATTTGGTTCTCTTTCCTTTTTTAAATATGCAACAAAGCTTGAGTTTGGTGGTACCTTTAAGACCAACAAGGTTTAATTCTGGGCATAAGCCTTTGTGTGCTTTGTTGGTCTTAAAGACCTCAAACTTTGTTCTGTTGCTTCAGACCAACATGGCTACCCACCTGAATCTTTTTGTGCATCAAAGCTTCAATGAAATAGAGAAAATTATACACAGCTTCTATTGCAGTGGATATCATGCTGGTTAGTTATGTGAACTCTAGGAGTTTCCACCACATGGGAGAACATTAAGTTAGATACTTAGAAATGGGTGCAAATGGTCCATTTTGCTTAGATAGAATAGTAATGTGTGTGCAGAAACACAGCCAACAGATTAGCGGTTTGCACAATCTGAATTATATTGTCCAGACAGAAATAGTCCAAGTTGACACTTCACTAGGAACCTCTCACATTTTATTTAATCATGCTAGCCAAAGCACTTCCCCATGGTCTCTTACACTTACCCCAGCATTTCATTTAAGCTGAGCTGCTATCCCGGCAAAGCAGCTCCGTGGTTGGCAGCCGAGTTTAAACAAGAGGCTCCATCTCTGAGAAACTGCTTTTGCCTCAGCTGGTATCACTTTTTAAAATCAGACCTCACACTTCATCCATTTTTCACTTATCAGAATGCTGTAAAAGGGGCAGGACATTTTTTCTCTAGGCTTGGCCACAACTCCACAGATGTGCAGAGACAGAGTTGTGGTGTTTCTGCAATATTAACACTTAGTTAGTCCATCTGTGAAGATGTAATAAGAGTTGGCGGAAAGGAAATAGTGTGGCATTATCTTGGCTGGGCATTGGACCAGGTGACAGAATCAAGGAAAGGGGGGGGGATAGAAATGTGTCTACCAATAAGTCTGATGATGGGTTGGGAGTATTTAACTGGCTTCAGAGGATAGTGTTGGGGGACTACTGCTAGAGGAGGGTGGGAAACTGCTGGAAGAGATTAGGACTGAGGTGCCATCAAAATATAGATGACATCCAACTTTATCAGTTGAGTTGGATGGGTCTATGGAAGTCCTGAACAGGTGCCTGGAGGAGGTAATGGGATGGAGGAGGGCCAATAAACTGAAGCATACTCCAGACAAGACTGAGGTGCTGTTGGTCAATGACGAGGCTGCTTGAGGACTCAGGAGTCAGCCTGTCCTGAATCAGGTTGCACTTTCCCTGAAGGAGCAGGTTGATTGCTCCAGGGGTGCTGCTGGATCCTGGCCTCCACTTGGCCAGCTATGACCAGTTATATAAAAATATGATGTGACCAAAATGATCACATCCAGGTTAGACCAGTAGCATGTGTTTTACATGGGCTGCCTTTGAAAACCATTAGGAAATTTCAATTGACTGTGCAATGTCATCCCTCCCCCCCCCCCCCCCCCCCGTGGCTCCCACTGGCCTAGATACGAGGGCAGATTACAAGTCTGGATTGCTGGAACGTCACCCACCGGAAGTGGGCAAATTGCTGTCACATACACAACTGCTCTCTCCCTTCAGTTGGGAGGGGTTATATTCCCCAGACTTTGATGGGGACTTGAATGCAACAATGCTCATTGAAGATGCACCCGCAGTGCCCGAGGAACACTAACATTCTTTTGTGATAGGCCTTTGTTCCCTTTAGGCATGCCACTTAAGGCTAAAGTTGCCTAACTGGCAACCTATCGAGAGAAATGGGGGGGGGGGGGGGAACGACGACAGGTACACCAGCATCACACCAGCACATGATGTCATTTCCAGCTTTAAAAAAAAAAGGAAATAATGTAATTATATTGGGGTGACACGCTAGGTTTTGCCCAAAACTTAAATGATATCACTTCCAGTTTAAGGTTTTTGCCCAAAGTGATGCATGCTAGCATGATACTGTCACACACACACACCCTTTCCCAATTTTTCTTCCACATTTTTTGCTGATGCTCTGGGGCCTCTTAAACTTCACACTGGACGTCAGCAATTAAACTGGAAATTAACTATAATAACAGGAAAATTCCAGAGCCCACAAACTCCAGTTAGTAGCCCAGCATGTCTTAATCCAGCCCTGCTATCAAGCTATGTATTCGTACCCATGAATAAGTGGGAATTGTAGTTGGAAGAAAACACTTTGAGGTGCAAAGCTCCAGAGAAATTCTTAATACATGCTTTTTTTTAAGTACAAATAACCCAGTTGCAAGTGATTTTCTCTGTGTCCTGCAAAGTAAAGGCATATTGTCAAGCCAAAGAATTATTCCCGACTAATATTTGGAACCTGTTAATCCAAGTATTTGAAGCTATTGAGGGACATTTCCTGTATTTTGCCTGGTGCTTAACTTACCCTCAGTGTCTATAGTCACCTCCAAATCCAGCACGTTTCACTATAACCTAATTCCCCCCTAAACGTCTTTGTCTTTGTTCTACCTAATTGCTGCCAGACATTTCACCAAATGTATCACTAAATAATTAATATCTGTCGTTGTGCAGGCAGCCTTCAAATATTTACAAACTGTTATCATGTCCCTTCATAGCTTTCACTTGAGCAAGCTGTAAATATTTATCTTTGAGAGTTTCCCCCATCAGCTCACCCCTCTCATCTTCAGGTTTCCTCTGAATGTCTGCCCGTCCCCCTCTGGCTGGCACAATGACACTCAAGTCCGCCTGCAGCAAGATGACTGTGTTGGGCTGAAGCCCACCCCACCCACAGTCAAGAGTGAAGAGAACCCCCACATACTGTTTAGTCTGCTCTTCTGACTCCATAGGGTTGCCAGGGGGAGACATGTCCCTGGAAGCACTGCTGCTTGGTAGCCCAGCGGGCAAAAAAATGAAGAAAAAAGGGGCATAGCAGCAATAGCATGACATCTTTTCCAGGATGAATCTGGATGTAAACTCTATTGTAAGCCTGTAGAGTTTCTGCTGAATTCCAGAGTGGTGTGACATCACTACCAGGTTCAACCTGGAAATTATGTCACACCCTGTGTTCTTATCTCCCAGTCTCCGGCTGGGTGCAAGCTGCTAGCCGGCAATCTTAACTGCCACCATGCCCTTTCCTTTACCTTCCATTTTGGTTGTGGTAGGAGCTAGACTTTCACTGCTCTGGAAGACATGGCCCCTAATTCCAAATATGTGAGCTCCACTTCTGGTGACTCAGTGACGAAGGAAATGGGCTCTGTCAGATGCTCAGGTATATTCTATGCCTTTGTCAGTAATAACATTTTCTCGGGTTGATCCCTGCATTGAAAACAGGTTCCAAGATTAAACTGTGGTGAGTGAGCACTAGATCAAATTGAGTCCTGATTTAAACCAGTGGCCAAACTGAAGTTCTGTTCCTTAAAGGATACTGATAATTCCCAGCTGAGGAAACATAAAGCCAAAGTTTTTGATACTCTGCAGTATTGTTGCCAGTGTATGTTTGACCAGCGCCCTTGTATATGACATTTGTTTGTTCAAATATTGCATAGTTCATAGTCTCGAGAGTAGAGTGTTGAGCCGTGACATTGAGCAGCCAATGACTGACTCCTAGATCTGGCAGTCTACCCAGTGTGCTGTGATACGGCCTGCTGCCAGCCCTGCACATAGCAAAATGTACCGGCCTAGCTATGCAAGCGATGCAGGTGGCAAGCCTTGAGCCACTGACCTGACTGCTGGGTTTTGTATTATGCTGCAAAAACCCAGCAGTGTCCACTCTCATCAGCGTGCTTGACTTCTTTCATGTGGTTTTAGGACTAAAGAGATTAAATCAGTCTCTATAGGCATTTTTTTCTGTTTAATGGAGATGATAAACTTTTAATGAACTTGAGCACATTACAATGAAATGTAAGCAATAGGTGACTTTGGGATTAGTTCAGAATTGCCTGCAGTGTGGATCAAGCCACTAAACCATCCCTGTTAAACAGTGGTCAAAACCGAACACATTTTATAAACTAGATATAACGACATTAGGAAACTCATTAGGAATTTAGTCTAAAGCAATTCTTTGACAGCAGTGGTTCCATGTCCTACAGAAATATCTAGGAACAGAGGCATAAACATAACTAAGCACAGGATTTTACATTGTGCACAAACAGGGAAGCCGGGAGGGGGGTCATTTGGGTGTTTGACTGCAGTCTGCTAATCTGCAATATGTTTGGTCTGCCAGGGGGATTATTATAGGGGTTTATTGAAGACCTGCCAAAAAAACATGTTAAATAAACTGTTTACATGCTGTAGCTCCAGGCGGGGAAGCGGACTCGGAATGCTTCAAACTCAGATTCTTTCTCAGGTCTCAACAAAAATAAACCCCTTGACACTTTCTGCTGGATGCTGCAACTTCCCCAAGTGCACGCTGTTTGTTGAATTTAAAAGCACAAAACAATGACTGCCCTCTCTTTGTTTCTAGAGGGCAGGAGCTATGATTATAGTTGTTTAAAATAAGTTCCCAGAAATCAATGGGATTGATCTATTAACCCTGCAGAATGCTTGCTTTTATTATTGGTGCCTGAATCTGGGGCTGGAAATGATCCTTCAGCAAAAGATGCTATCACTCTGGAGACTGTCCTTTATTTTTAAACAAAGCAGTTTTATTTTTTATTTATTTTTTTACAAAATCTATACCTGTCTTTCTGCCTTCACCAGAGCCACCAAGGCGGCTCTACAAATTAAAATCTACATATTAAAGCCACACTTTAAAAGCCATTAAAACCAACAGAAATCATTAAAACCATTAGAACCAGAGCTAAATTTACATACAAAAAAATTAAAAGAAGACTTAAAGCATTGGGCAGGAAGGAGGGATTATAAAAGGAATGCCAAATGGGAAAACATCTTTACCTGCTGGTGGAAGATCACACCAGAAGGGGACAGATGAATATTCCTGGGGAGAGAGTTCCAGAGTTTTAGTTTTAAGGGATTCCAATGCACTCTTTGTTATTGGGGTGTTTGTAAAAAAAAAAAAAAGGATAATAGATGATATAAATCATACATTAAATAGATCACATTTCTTTTTCAGCTGTGCATGAAAATAATCTTCCTTGGTATAAAAATTCAGCGAGCTATCTGATAAAAAAGAAGAATTGGATTTATACCCTGCCCTTCACTCAGAGTCCCAGAGTGGCTTACAATCACCTTCCCTTCCCCTCCCCACAACAGACACCCTGTGTGGCAGGTGGGGCTGAGAGAGCTCTGAGAGAACTGCTCTTGAGAGAACAGCTCTGAGAGAATTTGTAACTGACTCAAGGTCACCAACCTGGCTTCACGTGGAGGAGTGGGGAATCAAACCTGGTTCTCCTCTTCAGATTAGAGTCCACCACTCTTAACCAATAGATGCTATCTGCTGACCTGATTCAATTGTCCATCTAGATCTCTTCTTTTGTTCAAAGAGTGCAGTTATTATCCAGTCTAAAAATTACCCCTAATAAACATGGTCTCAGGGAAAAAAGCAACCTGTACTTCTGCATCTGGACACATCACATCAAATAATATGTGCAAACATATTATCAAAAAGAAATTGTGCCTTAGAAACAGCAGGAGAAATGCAGTCAGGTAGATACAAGTGAAATGTATCCCTAACAGTGCATCTGCTTGAGTGTGAAGTGCCTTAGAAATATGTATGTCTGATCAAAAAGGTCCTCATTCAAGAGCAGCTAAAATGGAATGGGAACTTATTTTTCCCTGCTGAAATTTAAAAATCAAGTAGTTTAAGACTGATCAATCAATGAAATTTCTCAGTATGCTGATTACGGCAAAATACTATAATTGTGGAAGCAATAAGAAGAGTATTGTGTACTGGGTTCTATGCATTGAAGAGGCGGATGACAATGTAGCGAACAGCTAGTTTATTAGTACACAACACAAAAGCAAGAGTTACCGGCCATGAGGGCCAACTATATACCGTCCCTGGACCCAGTCCTATTGGCGGGTTTCAATATCCCGCCAGAGATCTTACTGGAGGGCTAGTGTGGGTCTAGGATCCTTGACGCCTATTGTTTCTGTAGCCAAGCTCAAGCCTTATGTTGCTGCTGCCTTGCGGTCATCAGCGGACATAACACCCCTCCCCTCATAGTTCGTGCACCCCCTTATGTAACATAGTCCTGCAAATAGGTTGGGGGTCTGCGCTCCCTTTGGAAGTGCCTTGGTGAAGGCGAGGCTGCTGCCTCCATGTCTCTGTCCGGCTGACTTGTCGGACTCCCCGGCTGCTGAGTCTGGCTGTTCTCAGCCAGTGCTGGGCTGGGGACCAGCACCTCTGCAGGCTGGGCTGCTTCTGGTGCTGGGGTGAAGTCGGCGCCTCCTCAGGTGCTTCCGTCCCGGGGTTGTTGTTGCCGGTTTCCCATGCTGGGTCAACAGCCGGGGAGGGAAGCAGGTGCCTTCTCAATTGGTTGAGGTACCTTCGCAGGACTTGGCCATCCTCGGTTGAGACCTCATATAACATGGGTCCCGTGGGCCAAATCGTTTTCCCTGCAAACCACGGAGTGCCTTTACCATAGTTGCGGGCATATACGGGGTCTTTGGGGAAAAACCTGCAGGGTGCCTCCCGTTGCTCCACCAGGTTGCGTGACACCGGGGCCCGATCAGGGTGTAGCCTATTGAGTATGGTCGCAGGCTGTCTGCCCATCAAAAGCTCCGCAGGGCAATGACCGCTGACTGGGTTTGGCATGGTGCATTGCACCAAGAGGAACTTGGCAATGCGAGCTTCCCAGTTGCCCTCTGTGAATCTCATAAGGGCTTCCTTGGTGGTCCTCACCATCCGCTCGGCTTGTCCGTTAGTCGTGGGGTGGAACGGGGTGGACTGTATGTGCCAGATCAGGTTTGCACTTAGGAACTCCCAGAATTCTTTGGAGGTGACGGCCATCCCATTGTCTGAGATGATCATGTCTGGCAGGCCATGCATCATGAAGATCTGCTGTAGTGCCCGGATCACAGCTTTTGACAACATGGTTGAGACGGGGCTGATCTCTAACCATTTGGAGTATGAGTCCACTGTTACGAGAAAGAGCCATCCATGGAAGGCCCCCCCCCAGAAGACCCCTAGATCTTTTTCTCACATACTACTTTCAAGACAAGTCTCCCCAGCCTATAATTAAGCATTTGATTTTTCCTACCTAAATGCAGAACTTTACATTTATCCTCATTGAAATTATTTTATTTTTTTAGCCCAGCTTTCCAGCCTGTCAGGATCATCCTGTATCCTGACTCTGTGTTCTACCATATTTGCTACCCCTCCCAATTTAGTGTCATCTGAAAATTTAATAAGTATTCCCTCTATTCCTTCATCCAAATAATTGGTAAAGATGCTGAACAAAACAGGTCCCATGACAGATCCCTGAGACACCCCACTTGTCACTCCCCTCCAAGAGAATGAGGAACCATTAACAAGCACTCTTTGGGTGTGATCTGTCAACCAGTTAGATCCACCTAACAGGAATAGGAACCAAACCTCATTTTACCAACTTGTCAACGAGTATATTATGTGGAACTTTTTCTGAAATCAAGATAAACTATGTCTACAGCATTCCCCTGATCCAGCAAGGTAGTAACTTTCTCCAAAAAAGAGATAAGGTTAGTCTGACATGAATTCGTTTTTGAGAAACCCATGCTGGCTCTTAGTGATTACAGCCATCTTTTTTAAATGTTCAAAAACTGATTGATAATTTTTTCTAAAACTTTTCCAGGTATAGACTATAAGCTGACAGGTCAGTAGTTCCCCAGATCCTCCTTTTCCCCCTTCTTGAAGATGGGGACAACGTTTGCCCACCTCCAGTTTTCTGGCGCTTCACTTGTTTTCCAAGAATTCTTGAAAATAATGGACAGAGGTTCAGAAATTACACCTGCAAGTTCTTGTAGTACCCTTGGATGCAGCTCATCTGGCCCAGAGGACTTAGTTTCATTGAAAGAAACTAAGTGTTTATGTATTACCCCTATGCCAATCCTAGGCCACAACTCCCTTCCCTCATCATGTGTTCTGTTTTTGCCAGGTTGGGCACCAGGAAAAGTAGGAATTGAGCAGTTCTGCCCTTTCTTCATCACCTGCTACAATTTCACTTTCCTGACCCCGCAATGGGCCTACCATGTCTTTGCTCTTTTTCTTACTTTGAACATAAGAAAAGAACCCTTTTTTGTTGTTTTTAGCATCTCTTGCCAGCCTAGGCTTATACTGAGCTTTAACTTTCCTAACTTTCCTATTAGAAAAAGTGTGCCTTGCACATGAAAGCTCATACCTTGAATAAACCTCTGTTGGTCTTAAAAGGTGCCACTGGACTCTAAATTTGTTCTTTCTCTACAAGCACTGGTTATTTGTTTATATTAACCCTTGGTTATAAAGCCTTCCTTCCATTTCCTAAATGAGTATTTTTTCATTTATCAAATCTTTAGAAAGCTGTCTATGGAGCCACTTTGGCTTATTTAGGTTTCTCCTATTTTTCCTTCTCATAGGAATCATTTGTGATTGTGCCTTCAATATTTTGCTTTTAAGAAACTTCTTCCCCTCTTGAACTCCCTTCTCTTTAAGTATTTCTGACCACAGGATTATACCCAGCATGACTTTAAGTTAGTCAAAATTTGTTCTCCTGAAGTCCAATCTATATACCTGACTACATACAGCTTTCCCCTTCCCCAAGACTCTAAATTCCTAAATTACATCATCTCTACTACCCAAAGTGCCCACTACCTTCACCTCGTCAACCATTTCTTCCCTGTTGGTGAGAATCCACTCCACTTTATGGAAAATGAAGTTGTCAGGAAGACAAGTCAGGAGTTTATTTGACCTTTTATTTTTAGCAGAGTTGGACTTCCAGCAGATATCTGGGTAATTTAAATCTCCCATGATCACCATGTCCCTCCTCTTTGAGAACTTTGTAATCTGTTCTAGGAGTGTCTCATGCAAGTCCTCTGCCTGGCTTGGTTGTCTATAGCAGACCCTCACCATAATATCACTATTATTTCTTACTCCTTTTATTTTTATCCAGGGACTCTCAGCTGGATTCACAACTTGTATTTCTTCACAAGCATACATCTCCTTTACATATAAAGCTACTCCTTCCCCTTCCTTATTTGTCTGTTTTTTAAAAAACAAGTTGTACCCCTGAATCCTAATATTCCAATTGTGTCATCCACCAAGTTTCAGTAATGCCTATACAGGCATTCCTGTATTAGGACTTCAAGGTCCTCCTGCTTATTTTCCATACTCTGTGCATTAGTGTAGAGACGTCAGAATCCATGTTTTAAGCAACCTGAGGTTTTCATTTCTGTACTTACCTGCAAGTTAATGTTTCCTAGCATTTATGTCACTCCCTGCAAATCTTTACCGTTCTTGACAGTTACTGGTATAATACTAGGCTTGTCTCGCCCTCCATATGATTTTGTATAAAGCCCTCCTTATTAGGTTTGCCAGACTCTTACCAAACACTTTCCCCCCTACCCTTGGGAGGTGCAAACTATTTTCCAATAGAAGAGCTTCATCTTGAAAGTGTAAGCCATGATCCAAAAAACCAAACCATTCCTGATGACACCATCTATGTAGCCAGTCATTTATTTGCAGTATTCTTCCTTCCCTTCTGAAGCCATGTCATTCAAGAGGAAGGGTGACACGGTCCGGGGCACAGAAAAGGATGATGCGTTATGGCCAACATCACCACCCTCAGCACTAGCAATGGCCGTTTCATCCTTCCCACTCATACTTTGCTCCCAAAGCCCATCTGGAACCAGCAGGAGCTCTTGAGCTGTGACCAAGACCAGCCCTGTGGACGCTGCAGGGCAAGTTGATATGGAGAGTAGTCCACCAGTGTAGGAGACTGTGGTCACATCCCACCAGCTGTGTTCAGAGTGGCCAGTCTTCCCATCTGCCTGCACCCATGAGCCTGACCCCTTTGGCCCCCCTCATATCCCCACACATCAGACCCAGGTAGTGGGGGTGGAACAGTGGGTGCTTGAGGTGCAGGAGAATGCAGCAATG
Source organism: Lepidodactylus listeri (assembly GCA_029233225.1). Taxonomy (NCBI): domain Eukaryota; kingdom Metazoa; phylum Chordata; class Lepidosauria; order Squamata; family Gekkonidae; genus Lepidodactylus; species Lepidodactylus listeri. The sequence continues at coordinate 12,528,114 of JARCFY010000015.1, read as the reverse complement.
ATGGGTAATTTGGGTGCTTCAGAGGCAGAGGAGAAAAGCAGCCCCCAAGGCAGAGATTCAGGCAACCCAGGAAGAAAGGGGGGAGTGCTTTTGGAAGGAGCAGAAAGGGAAAATCTAAAGCCAGTGAAAAGGGCAGTTAGCAACCCTCCCCCACAAAGTGATGGGTAAGTTGGGTGCCTCATTGGGCAGGGGAGAGAGGGAACCCCAAGGCAGAGACTCAAGCAACCCAGGAAGAAAGGAGGGGGAGTGCTTTTGGAAGAAGCAGAAAGGGGAAACCCCACAGGCAGCAGGAAAAGAAAAGGGCAGTTTGCGAACCCACAAAAGTGATGGGTCACTTCGATCTTTGAGTTGCGAGGTAAACAGGCAACCCCAAAGTCAAAACCAGAACATGCAAAAGTGAAAAAATTCTAGTTTCCCACCCCTCACATCAAAGAAAGAGACAGGAAGGGGGAAGGAATTGTATCACTGGAACGCAGGGAAGGGAAAGAAGGTGGGGAAAAAGAGAGATGATGATGCTTCTAGTCTGGCAGTTTGTACCGTGGTCAGGAGATCCAGCAGGCTTCTCCACCCACCCACCCCAGTACATTTTCCCCTTCCCCCAGGCCCACCAACAGATATTTTTCATGCATGCAAGGAGAACAAGATTTGCAAACACCCAACACAAACAAAGGACAGGACTGCACTTCCAGTGATTATATACATCCCCCTCCCATCCCAAAGGAGATATACATACGTCTCTCATTGGAAATCAGACTTGCCTTTCAGCTTTGGATGGTCAGTATTGGTTCCTTGACAACTGGAAAATCCCACCCACACTGCTTTTTGGCGCGAAATTCCATGGGTGGAGTCATAGGCGTCAACTACGGGGGGCTCGAGGGCTTGAGCCACCCCCGAAATTTCCCGGGGGGGACTGAGCCCCCCCCCAGGAAAATGGTGCGCCCTCCGCCATGCCTCCCTCGGCCCTTCCTAGGGCCACCGCCACTGTATCTCTCCCCCCCCCCAGCCTGGCCACTCCGACCCTCCCTCCGTCTGTCCAGGGGCCAGCTAAGCAAATGCCCAGCTTGCCCCTGGACGGACGGAGGGAGGGATGGAAGCAGGAGCGGTCAGGTGGGGGGGGGAGACGGCGGCGGTGGGGACATGGTCCCGGTGGGTGTGCACACTTCGCGCGCACACACGGAAGAGCCCCCGCCCCCCCGGGAGTTTTTAAACTCTACACCCCTGGGTAGAGCTTCCAAGCTGGGCCGAGAAGCTTGGGGACTGTGAGGCCTGAACATATGATCTTTGAGCCGAGCCATCTGAGCCTTGAACTGGGCCAAGTTTGGGTTGGATTTTGGCTCAGCGTTTTGTTCTGTGCCCATCCCGATGATGAATAAAACACTATTATTCTTAAAAGTGCCTCTGGACTCCAACTTTTGCTCTGCTGCCTCAGACCAACACGGCTACTCCACCTGGATCCATAATATGAATAATAAGACTATTTTCATTTTACCCTAACATTCAAAACATGATGGAAAAATTGCAGGATTTATCTCTTAAACAAGATTGTTATGGTTGGCTGATATAGTTAGAGGGTTTGGTGCTGTAACATTATGGGCAAAATGAGCAAGGAATATAAAGGCTAATAGGTAACTCCTTAAATAGTATTCAGGCTTTATGATTTTACACTTCCTACCTAACACTGAGAATCTGGCTTCCAGCCTCCTGTGTGATCGGGTTTGGGTCAGGGGCTGTACTTTTATTTAGTCTAGTTTGTCCCGAGATTGATTTTGAAATTTTATAAAGTGACCCATAAACATGACAATTTTTATGTACAGTTAATTGGAGTTCTGCAAATCTATGGCAAGATGTGGACAGAGAAAAGTCAGCCAATACTTACGAACAGGGCTATTTTGGGGCAGGAACGCACAGGAACGGAGTTCCAGCTGGCTCCTGAGTTGGCCACACCCAGCATGAACTCATTAGCATAATAGGCCACATCCAACAGCAGAAACTCATTAGGATTGGCTACATTAGGGGTATGTGGCCTAACATGCAAATTAATTCCTGCTACAGAAAAAGCCCTGGGTTCTGATAACGAACAAGGTAAAAAGAATAAGAAGCAAAAGGTGGGTGTGGCCGGATGACCACTCTTTGGTGGTCAGTTTGGTGTAGTGGTTAAGTGCGCGGACTCTAATCTGGGAGAACCGGGTTTGATTCCCCACTCCTCCACTTGCACCTGGCTGGATGACCTTGGGCAAGCCATAGTTCTGTACCAGCTGTTCCCTCAAGGACAGCTTGGGAAAGAGCTCTCTCAGCCCCACCTACCTCACAGGGTGTCTGTTGTGGGGAGGGGAAGGGAAAAGGAGTTTGTAAGCCGCTCTGAGACTCCCTTGGGGAGTGGAGGGCGGGGTATAAATCCAATCTCTTCTTCTTCTTCTTCTTCTTCTGGTAACATGGGGGTGTGGCCTAAGATGCTAATGCATTTCTGCTGTTGGGTGTGGCCTATTATGCTAATGAGTTCCTGCTGGGCTTTTTCTACATAAAATGCCCTGCTTATGAACAGTCTTCTGAAGACTAAATGCACATTGGCTGATTCTGCAACCACCTATTTCCTCGCAGTTTTTCCACAGCGACATCAGGAGGTTAATCTCCCTCTACACTGCATGCCACTTTCCACTTTCTTTGTCCATCGGGTTTTATGGTACCTTCTGCATAGATTTATGGCCATTCAGGGGTGACTTCACAGTCAGTACAGCATTGCCCCGGGGCATCTGAATGTGGTCTTGAGTGGCACCTTTTCCTTCCTCCACTTCCTATTCAAACAGAAAAATAAGCAGACAACTTGACACAGCTTCATTGATCTCCCCCAGTTCCCCTGCCCCCATTTCCCCCTTGCCATGAATTACTTGGCTCAGCTAATGACCACTAAGGCAAGTACTGACACAGGAAAATCTGCATATCAATGTGCTGAAAACAAAATAGATGGCAAGCTGACACTAGCCACAACCGAAACCAGTATCAAGGCAATGCAATGGAAACAGATATTCTGAGGCATGGGGAAACCAGGTCAAGTGCTGAGAAAATGTGGAGCAAATGTCAGATGCCGCTTCTTTAAGCTGTCTTGCCTACAGGAAGCTTAAGGGGGCATGCATGGTTTTCCCCATTCTGTTCTCAGCAACCGTATGATGTTAGATAGGTCACCCAGATCATCAGTAGTTAAGCAAAGATTTGGAATTCCCACATCCACATTCAGTACTGTACATGCTTCTTATAAACAGATATAATTAGAGCTTTGGGTGTGTGAACACTAAATAACTACATTATTTTGTTTTAATAGAAATCTTTGCTGTTGGACTCAAACATCTTGTAATCTGAACAACATTGGAGTCCAGTGGCACCTTTAAGACAAAGTTTTATTCCAAGTATAAGCTTTCGTGTTCACGTACACTTCTTCAGATACAATGAAATGGAAGTTACCAGTCCATGCATAGAGGTGGAGGCTAAGCAGTAAATTAGCATAGAACGAAATGAAGATGTTTAACAGATTCAAGGACCAAACAGGAATAACAAACTTAGATTATATGGTTACCATTTGTTTAGGTTTAATTCTGAGATAAAATATAAACAGGGGTCCGTTGGGGCTGGAGCGAGGCGGAGCAAAGCTCCGCCAGCTCAGGACTGGCCAGTAGGGCAGCCACGGGCTGAATTTTGGTGGCAACTTTAAAAGCCACTGGAGGGGAGGGGGTTTGAGGGAGAGGCTCCAAACTTGCAGAGCAGCTGCTGGGGCCTTTCCTCTAAATTCCCACCAAGTTTCAAGAAGATTGGACCAGGGGGTCCAATTCTACAGGCCCCCAAACAGGTTGCCCCCATTTCCTCCATTGTTCTCTAGGTAGGAAAAAAGTTAACATTTTTCCCTCCATAGAGAACAATGGAGGGGATGGGACAATCTGTTTGGGGGCCCATAGAATTGGGCTCCGTAGTCCAATCTTCTTGAAACTTAGTGGGCATTTCGAGGAGAGGTCCCAACAGCTACCCTGCAAGTTTGGAGCCTCTCCCTCAAACCCCCTTTCCTCCAGCCCCTCATATACCGTATGAGTTTTTGCCATTGATTTCAATGGCCCATAGGATATAATGGGGCTGAAACTGACATTCCCTTTCTGGTGATGTCAGGGGATGTGGCATATGCTAATGAGTTATGCTAATGAGTTATGCTAATGAGCTCCTGCACCTCTTTTTCTACGAAAGGACCCCTGAATATAAATATATCAAAATTGGAGATTGATGGCAGATGTACCTTTAATTTTGGAATGCTGGGTGTAATTAACTGAGACCCTGGCATTACACTCCATCCATCTCCTCTCAAGCATGGAGGCGACCTTAAAGCATGTTCCTCTTTGAAGTGGGGCAATTGGCTGTGTAGAGTATCTCCCCTGTCCTCAGACTAGAGAAATACATTCCATGCTAATTTACTGCTCACCCTCTACCTATATGTATCGACTAGTAACTTCCTTTTCATTGTATCTGAAGAAGTGTGCATGCACACGAAAGCTTATACCTTGAACAGAATTTTGTTGAACTTTAAGGTGCCGCCGGACTCGAACTTTGTTCTGCTGCTTCAGACCAACACAGCCATCCACCCACCTGATTCTATCTTGTAATCCATTTAAGATTACTGACTGTCAAACTTTTTTTTATCATACTTGTAATCCGTCTGGAGTTCCAGTGTGAAAGGTGGACTACAAATGAAAATAATAACAACACTAAATCTTTGGTCGCTGCAGACCTTGTTGGTCTCAGCCCAGAGTTGTTTGTATTCTTTGCCCCCAAGCTAAGCACTGGGTAACAAGAAAAAAATAGAGGTGCATCACAACGAGCATTCAGGAGTCCAGATCCTTGCAAGTAAACCAAAATCCACTAGCATTTGGACTGCGTAAGTGTTTTGCTTCTTTTCCAGACACTATCCCGAACAGCCAAGTATGAGGCAGCCAGCAAGGATCAAAATGTTCATTGGGAACAAAAGCTTCAAAGCAATCTTACAATTATTTTATCTGAGCCAGATCAGTGTCTAACTACAGGGTAATTTAGACTGGAGCGAGAAACGAGCACTTGGAAACATTCTGGGAGGATGTCTGCTCCTCAGCTGCAGACGCTGCTTTGGAGCCAAGCGTAAGCAAGGTAGTGCTGAGAGAGGTGATGTTCAGTGTCTGCAGCAAGACAGGGCACAAGGACAGCAGAGGCAGCCATAATGTCTGACAGGTTCCCCTTTATCTGTAGTAAAAACAGACTATCAGCTTCAGCAGGAGATGAAAAAATAATGGCTGTCCGAGGAGGGAGACTGAAGGATGCTATCTTGCAAAGTGGAGGGCAGAATCTCTCTGATGCCTGTGGTGTGGGTTCTTTTGCTCCTTCCTTCTCAGCTAAAAAAACACTGGAAGTGTGACACAGGATAAGACTATATAGTGCAACACTATGCACAGTATTCCACCCTAAGTCCACAGAAGTTAAAGGGCTTAGATTTGGAGTAGGGACGGGCAGGGGTCCTTTCGTAGAAAAAGAGCTGCAGGAGCTCATTAGCATAACTCATTAGCATAACTCATTAGCATATGCCACGTCTCCTGACATCACCAGAAGTGTGTCAGAAAGGGAATGTCAGTTTCAGCCCCATTATACCCTATGGGCCATTGAAATCAATGGCAAAAACTCATAGGGTATATGAGGGGCTGGAGGAAAGGGGGTTTGAGGGAGAGGCTCCAAACTTGCAGGGTAGCTGCTGGGGCCTCTCCTTGAAATACCCACCAAGTTTCAAAAAGATTGGATCACGGGGTCCAATTCTATGGGCCCTCTAACAGGTTGTCCCATCCCCTCCATTGTTCTCTATGGTGGGAAAAAGTGTTACTTTTGTCCTACCATAGAGAACAATGGAGGGAATGGGGGCAACCTGTTTGGGGGCCCGTAGAATTGGACCCTCTGGTCCAATCTTCTTGAAACTTGGTGGGTATTTGGGGGAGAGGTCCCAGCAGCTACCCTGCAAGTTTGGAGCCTCTCCCTCAAAACCCCTTCCCTCCAATCGCTTTTAAAATTGCCGCCGAATTTCGGTGGCAATTCGGCAGCAGCCTGAATCAGATTAGAGAATCTGATTCGGCCCATGGCTGCCCTAGTGGCCACTCCTGACCTGGCGGAGCTTTGCTCCGCCTCGCTCCAGCCCCAACAGACCCCTGGGGATGGGCACAGACTGGACCACAGACCTAATTTTGTCATGGACTGAGAGTCGGCTTGTGGACCATTTGCCCAGTCCATGCAGTTGCGTTTTCAGCAGACTGCCCACAGACCACACTTCCTTTCAGGCAGTCTGTTTGGTCCATGGGAGCAGTCCATGAGCCAGACAAGCTGGGACCAAGGCATTGTAAGTGCAACCGGGGGGGGGGTGTTCTGCAGCCCTGGAAATGCCAGTACCAGCCCTCCGAAGCTTGACAGGCAGCTCTGGTGCCAATAAGAGAGCTCACATTCTGCTCTATAGGAGCAGACTGCATCTGGAGATGAGCTGTAATCCAAAACCAATCTGCACACAACTTGGAGGGCAGGGAGAGGGGCATCCCAGGGAGGTCCTCTGCGAGTCTGAGGTCTCTTGCTTGGGGGGGGAGGTGTTTGACACACTCCTCCCCCCTTTGCACATTGGACCTTAGGGATCTTTGCCCCCTTTCCCAAAGCCAATCTGCACACAACTTGGAGGGCTGGTAGAGGGACATCCCAGGGAGGTAGGGTAGCCAGCCTCCAGGTGGGGCCTGGGGATCTCCTGCTTTTACAACCGATCCCCAGCTGACAGAGATCAGCTCCCCTGGAGAAAATGGCTGCTTTGGAGGGTGGACTCTATGGCATTGTACCATGCTGAGGCCCCTCCCTTCCCCAAACCCCGCCCTCTCCTGGCTCCACCCCCAAAGTCCCCAGGTATTTTCCAACTAAGACTGCCAAGTCAGCCCGGGGGGTGGGGGATCCCCCGCTAAAGGGGTTCCCGATCTGCCGGTCAGCATTTGGCCGGCAGGGGGAACCCCACCCCTGAAGTCGTCCAGTGAGGACGACGTAATGACGTCACCAGAAGTGATGTCAGCACGTTGGGGGCATTGGGGGCATTGCCATTGGGGGATGCTCTGGCAATCGCCCCCAAACTCTATGATACCTGTAGGCAACCCTACAGGGAGGCCTGCTGTGAATTTGATGCCTCTAGCTTGCAAAGGGTGTGTTCAACACACTCCTGAACCTGCGGTTGTGATTTCCCCAGAGAGCACTTTCCTGGGGACACCTGCTAAATCCAATCTTTACCAGATTTGGAGGGCAGGCAGAGTCAGCTGAAGACTTTTTGCAAGTTTGGCATCTCTAGCGTGTGGGGGTGGCTGTTCTACTGTGTCCCAAAATCAAAAACAACAGACTGGTCCGTTAAACAAAAAAGTCAGTGAAAATTTGTGGTCCATGAAACCCATGAACCACGAACCTATATGAGCCTCAATTTTTCTGGTCCATTGCCCATCCCTAAACTGGAGTAACTCTTCTCAGGGTTGCACTGTAAACCTTTTTCTGTACTGAGGCTTCTTACACATTTGTGTTTTTAACATCTACTCCGGTGCATCAGCTCTGTCGGCTGTTTAAACCACTGGTCTCAAGGCTTAGCTTCTCTGAAAGGCCATCCCCCAAGACTAACTTTACTGACTGATTGGTTTGCTTTACTTTATAGTTCATCATTCTCACTGAGACTCAAGGCAGATTACAAAATGAGAAGACCAACGTAAGAAAAACAGTTATATAAGGCATACCATAAGCACAATGCAATGAGTGGAATTCAAGAAAATTAGAAAACAGTACAGTAGAAACAAGATAATAAACTGCAAACCTTCTGAGCAATTCCGTTTTATACATCCTGGGGATCAACAGAAATTTGGGAGCCTTCTTGATCTCCTCAGTGCAGGCCAATCCATGTTGTGGATTGAGGTCAGTTCAGTCCCCATCTATGACTGTCTGTCCAGAGCGTCCTCCCATCTCCGTGACCTGTGCCTCCCACCTGCCCCTTCTCAAGGCTGAGCTCTGAGAGCAGTTTGCCAGTTCATATAATCACACGAAAGGGATCCACTGTCAACAAACCTAGCAAGTCATGCCATCAACTCACTCTCATAATCCAGATCAGCATATGTCACACAAGATTGCACCATACCAAAATGCCTGCAGAACTATACCAATATGATGATGTGAGAAAGTCTGCCAAGCCAGGGTAAGGTGGGGGTAAAAAAAATGGGTCACCAATCTAACTGGGGAAAGGGGGAAATGTCACATATCAAGGCTTGTTTTTCTCCTCATTTCTAGATGGGAAGTGATCACTGTTCCTGTTTGGCCTTCCCCCAGATGTCAATACTGATAGTTTTCACCACAGCTGCCTTGACGTTTAGCTGGATGGCTCTGGTTCTGAAGCACAGAGTAAGATGGAAGTGAGTAAGCGGAGATTAATAATAATTTGCTTTCCCCTGCTGCTGCCGCCGCCGCTGCCGCCACACTCTCAGAGTAGCATTACTGTTTGCATAGTGAAAGCTCCTTCCAGACTCTGACACTTGCAAGCAGGAGATACAGGCTCCAGATTCTGTAGACTAGGTAATGTTTGTTTTGGATTGTGGAGCCCAGTCAGCAACACATCAGGAAAGCGAATGTGACATGGACACGCGTCACAGCTTGCTTTCATTTCCTGAGACAGCTCTCTCCATCCTCTTGGGTGCAGCCTGCCTTCCATGTGCTTGTAATTAGGAGCCTGATCTTAACCATCTACAGTGTTTGCAGTCAGTTCCAGGAGAAGAACAGAAAAGCAGATGTTGGGGGAATTGGGGAAGAAAACAGGCTGCAGAGTATCCAGCTATTGTGGTTTAATAACAGAGCATCATACTACTGAAAGGGAAGAAAAGACCAGCAGGACACTAACATCCATTCATCAGCCATTCTACATCTGTCTATACAAGCTAGACCACAAACTGCTACAAAGAGCAAGTGTAGTGTGCTGCAGAAAGAGTCTGTACACCATAAAATGACATGCAAGCAAGCCAATCCACAAAACAGGTGAGATGAATCCCCAGAATTAGCAACATGCTGTCCTGAATTCCAGTTTGTTTTTTGGCTTCCGCTTTTCTCAGCTGTTTGCATTTTACATCTGACCTTCTTCACCTGTAATGTGCAAAGTCCCATGAATATTACCCCACATAGGGCCTGCAACCCTTGAAGTTGCCCTCTGTTTGTGTAGCTTTTCTGTCTTCTACCTTCAGCTTATGACCCCCTTTTCCATACTCAGGTCTCAATCTAAGGTCCAAAAGTTCCATCCTTCCCTGTGAGACGGATCTAGCAATCTGCAGATGCAAGCATCACAAACCTTTCCTGTGTTCTCCCCCTTCCCTGCAGTCTTTTCCAACCCTGGGAAAGTTCATTCCTATGGTCACAGGACTCACATGGGTCAGGGGGCTTCGCTGGAGAGAGGGAACTGGATGAAATTGCCCTCCTTCTGTCAGTGGAACTGCACTGGTGGAAGAGGCAGAAGGGCACTGCAGCCTCCCAACCTGCATAGCTATTACACCCAACTGACCCTTAGAGATTTGGTTGGCTGTGTAGATTAAAATAACACTGTTTTGGCAGCAGCTGCCACCACAATTTTGGTTTTATTCTCTTTCTCACACATCTTTCCCAGTGTATTTTTTAAATACCCTTGTCTCCTGCTCTTGGGCTTTCTCTGTATGTATGGGTTTGGTTCTGCTTTTTGTGCTGGCCATTTTATGGTCGACTCTGCCTCCTGTGGTGACTACTTTGTAGTTGGCTCTGCCTCCCATGGAGCAGTTTTGTGGGTGTGCTCACCAGCCTGTTTCAGAATTCCAGAGGTGCCCAGAGGCTGAAGAGGGTTAGAGACCCCCGAAAAAGAATAAAACACAAAACCACCCCTCCACATGAAACACCTCTATAATCTCTAAAATTAAAAATAATTAACAAATAATCAGCAAGGCTAAAAAAATTACAGTGTCAAGTAAGGTAGGAGGCTAGGGTTCCAAGATAATAATCACCCTGAGTTTAGATAACTATCTCAAAATCTCAGGGTCATAGATATATATTTGGCAATTGCCGGGCTAACTTCTCTGTCATTGCCTGAAAGAAGGTTAAGAAAATAGTAATTTCTAGAGCTACTGGGAAAAGACACCAAGAGGGGAGTGAGCAGAGATGCCCTCAACTCTGTATAAACTCTGCAGAAAAAAAAGGGAGGGTTGCCAACTTCCATATGAAATACAGAGATCCCCCAGAATTTTAATTAGGGATGGGCATGAACTGGAAAAATGCAATTTGGTTTGTGGAGTGCCCCATTTGCAAACCATGGACCATCATGAACTTTTAGCTGCTTCATGAACTGGTTTGGTTTGTGAGGTGGTAGAATGGCTCCATGGCATTCTAGAGACACCAGACTTTCAGGGGGTCTCCAGATAACTCTCCTCTACCTGTCCACCAAGTTTGGTGGGGATTAGGTTTACGGAATTCAAGTTATGCCCCCCCCCCAAAAAGGTGCCCCCAGAGAAGTGCTTTCTAGGGAAATGACCACCTGTCATTTCCCCAGAGAACACTTTCCTGGGGGTACCTTCTTGGGGAGCATAACTCAAACCCCATAAGTCTAATCCTCACCAAACTTGAAGGCCCTGTAGAGAAAAGTCAGCTGGAGACTCCCTGTGAGTTTGGTTTCTCTAGCTTGCACAGAAAATGCTCTGTATCTATACACTCCTGAACCTCCTGAACCTGTACACTGTTTAGGAGTGTATATAATGGATTCTGTGCAAGCTAGAGAAATCAAACTTGGAGGGCACGTAGAGGATCATCCGGGGGAATTCCGCTGTGAGTTTGGTGTCTCTAACTTGCAGAGGATCAATTCGGTATATTCCCCAACATGGGCCTGTCAAAATGACCATCTGTCAGCTGTTCAGGAGTGTACAGAATGGATCCTGTGGAAGCCAGAGACATCAAAGTCACGAGGGACCTCCCCCGGATGCTCTTCTAAAGGCCTTTAGTTCTTGAGCTGGTTCATGCCCATGAATAATTTTTACTGATCTCCAGACAACAAAGATAAGTTCTCCTAAAGAAAATAGCTGCTTTGGGGATGCACTCTATGGCATTATACCCAGGGCTGGTTCGTCCATAGAGGTGAGGTTAGGCAACTGCCTTAGGGTGCCACTTCCAGAGAATGCCACTGGCCTGCCCATATGGATGCACACTGGCCCTGCTCACCGGCTGACTCTCCCAGCGGCTCTGTCTGACTGTCCGCCCTCCCCCTGAGAGCGTGCGTCACAATGGAAGAGAGAAAGAGAGAGCACATGCCCAGCTGCTGCCTCTGCCCCCAAAGAAACTCCAGCAAGATCCTGGGGGCAGGGCTAGGCTAGGCAAGGGCGGGGTTTCCTGCCCATGCAGGGCCTGGAAGGGGTACATTTTGTGCATGTGTGCCACACCAGGCTCTACTTCGTGGCCACCCTCCTGCCCGCCGGCCGCACCTCGCCCTTCCTGGCCATCGAGTTCCTCTCCAGGTGAGCATGCAGAGGGAGGGGGGCTGCTGCTGCTAACCCGCGTCCCGGGAGCGGCCAGCCAGCTGGCTGCCTGGGAGCCACTGTGCTGACCCCGCTGCCTTCCCCGCCTGCCTGGTGACCCTCCTGCATGACTACTGCAGCGTGCTCAGTGAGCAGATGGTTGGTCTCAACTTCGCCCTCATCTACAAAATGTTCAACGAGCTGCTGATGGGTCTCTATGAAAGGGTGGGTGGGCACCACCTCCCCAGAACTGCCCCACTTACACACACATGCCCCCCACTGCTCCTGGCAGGGACCCAGACTTGTGTGTGGCTGGCAGGCCCAGCGGTTGAGGCCTCAGCAGCACAAAGGGGGCCTTTCCTGGAGGGGAGGCAAGCTATCTCAGTGAACAATCTCAGAAACCCACCTTTTGGGGGGGATTGCTTCTTTCTTGGGAATTTGCCAGCTTCTTGCTGGCTTGGGTGAGACTATTGGCCATCAGAGATGCTTTAGGCTGGTCTTGCATTGGACAGGGAGTTGGACTAGATGGTCTGTATGGCCCCCTCCAACTCTGTGATTCTAGGATCCTTCCCCTCACTTAGAGCCTGCCCTGTTTCCACAAGTGCCTCTGTGGCTCCTTTGCCTTTCCAGTATCCACTCCTCTAATTCCTCTCCCCTGCTGGACGTTTGCAACATTGCTTGGAGATTGGCTTACAAATGGGAGCGGGTGCCTTAAAGGGATGCTAATTACCCACCCTCTTGAATGGTCACATTTCTATCTGCCTGCCCCAGAAGCCGGGAGGAGATCACCGGGTGAATTTACAGGAATCTTTTGACGACTGAGGCGAGCCAGGGGAGGGGGGCATTTCAGAAGCATGCTGGTCTCTTGGCCTCCAGAGTAGCCTGTCCCTCAATTGCAGGAGCAGAAAGGACGGGCTTCTTGCAAGTTGGCCAGGCTTGAGAGGACCTGAGAATCTGCTGGTCTTATTCAGGGGTCATTTCGTAGAAAAAGAGGTGCAGGAGCTCATTAGCATAACTAATTAGCATAACTTATTTGCATATGCCACACCACCTGACATCATCAGAAGTATGTCAGAAGGCAAGAAAGAAACGAGAGAGAGAGAGAGAGAGAGAGAGAGAGAAAGAAAGAAAGAAAGAAAGAAAGAAAGAAAAAAAGAAAGAAAGAAAAAAAGAAAGAAAGAAAGAAAGAAAGAAAGAAAGAAAGAAAGAAAGAAAGAAAGAAAGAAAGAAAGAAAGAGAGGGGACAGCTACTAATCCAAGCCTCAGAAATACCACTATTCTGGGAGGATAGCTTCAGTGGTGGCTGAAGCCTTCAGGAGGCTGGTCGGAGGAACAAGGACCTTTCCAGGGGACAGGGTCATTTTGCTGCAGCCATGACACAAGCAGGCATTCCCCTGCCGGGGGGGGGGGGGGGCTGGCACCAACTCCCGGAGCTGCGCTCCCCTGAGCTCCTGCTCGAAAGGACCCCTGGTCTTATTCATTTTTTTAAAAAATGCCTTCGAGCCACATGGCTGCATTTCTTCCAGGCCAGTGTGGACCCACTCAGCCTTCGAGCCCTCCTTGCGTTCTCCCCGGCCAAGAGCCCTGTGGGAAAGTGAAAGCAAAGTCCTGCAGTTCCCACAGCCCCCCCCCCCCCCCCGAAAAGGGTTGGTTGCCCTGGTTCAAGACCAGGATTTGGTTTGCAAGCCTGGCTCTGTGGAAGGTTTGTGGGCTGCCTCAGATTAGGAGCTTGCAGTTTTTAAAAACCTGGCTCTTTAATCTGCAGAGGTAAACCAAAGGCAATTGCTCCGCTCAGCATTTAAGACCAGAGTAAACAGCTAGGGCTTTACTGTTGTGATATCTTCAGGTTTTCAGATAGCTGGAGATACCCTGGAGGGTGGTTTTCCAAGCTCTGCAGTAGAAACTGCCAGCCTGGTTTATACCTAATTTGCTGTGTGAGAAAGTGCCTTCAACTGTACTTGAGACACACAAAATCTCCACAAGTGTCTGTTTGGCTTATCCAAAACACAGAACACACTAAATAAGCTAAAAAAAGACAATCAATTTAGTTTTACATTTGCTTTATGTTGTGCAATAGTAACTGTTTTTAATCCCACCACTCCCCTTGGGAAAATGTGGAGGCTTTAGGCTGCTCTTTGCAGAAATTTCCCCCGCGGGGGTGGGTGGTGGGTGGATGGGTTCTGCAAACACTGATCAGTGACTTCTAGCAGCAACGGTGGGGACCAGCATGAGAAGGCTGAGATATCATGTCATATTAATGAGTGGGGATGTTATGACCAGGGGCTCCTGGAAAGGTAGTTGGGCTGCGCTCAGGGGGCAGAAGGTAGTCTGCAAAAAAAACCTCTGGCACCGGCCCTGATTATACCCCAGTGAGGTTCTATCCCTCTCCAAACTCCCTCTCTAGGCTTCACCCCCAAAACCCCAGGAATTTTTTACCCCAGCGCTGGCAACCCTAAATGTTGGATGGTTTCTGGAGTTTAGGAATCACAGGGGCAGAATCTATTTTCCTGTAGAATATTAAGAAAACCTTCCAAACAGTTCTGCAGTCAGTCAAGCATTGGATCTGACCATGGAAAAGTCGCAGCAATCGTATGGGGGTAGTAAGAAAATAGAGAGATCTGCTGCAAACAAAAAGGGCTGAGGGTAGAAAGCCCACACTAGCTTTCAAACGCTTCAGTGTGTTACATGGCAGCCTGGGGTTTGGTTGAGGTTGTAGCATGAAATTTGGGGAAACTCCCTTCCTCTCTTTTGTAGACAAAGTGGAAGATCCTGTCGATACAAACCTTGAAACTAAAGCTGGGCAAACTTTCAGGCTGAAGAGTACTGGACTCAGGAGACCAGGAATGGTGAAATCATGAAGCCTTTATTGAGTGATTCAGCATGCCCAGTAGATGGTCAGAACAAGCATGCTTCCAGGGCTCCAGGGCCCTCATTATATGCTGGCCAGAGCCACACCTCTGGCCGCACCCAAAAGACCTGATAGGGGCTTAACATATGCACATGTTTGTCATAGGTTCCCTGGAGGAGCCTTTGATTGCATTGGCTCTCCAGGGAGAACCTAGGTCCCACATTGGTGGAGGCTTTCAATCCGGATGTCTATTGTTCCTCCAGATTCAAGTTCCCCTCTCTGCCTGACCATGTGCTCTGGCCATGCGGCGGGCGCCATTACCTGGAAGCACATGGCAGGCTGGTTAGAACACAGAGCATACTACATTACACAGGCCATGTAAAGATGCTATTTCCCTGTTCTCTTTGACTCCAGTCGATGGAGGTGAGCAAATTAGAAAGAAGCCAATGTGGGGACTGAGGCCGAGGACAGACTGGAGATCTGTCCCGGCACAGCTGCCCGGGCTGCCCCGTTCACACTGGCTGCAAGGGGCGGCGGAGCGTGGCTGCTGGCTGCCTGGGTGAGCCACGGCTATGCACAGCCGCAGTTCAGACTTCCGGCGGCATGTGTGACGTGCCTTCAACACGTTCACACCCGCTGGAAGCGCTGGGGATGCGCGTGGAGACACCTGGGGACCAGTTCCCAGGCGTCTGTGGCTGAAGCGGCATGCCGGCACCTCGCGGACGGGTGAGTCCACGCCGGCGACGGGGGACAGCTGTGGCTGTCTGGACGCCCTCTCTGCCTCCGCTTCTAAAGTGGAGACAGGGCACTCCAGAAGCCCAGTCTGTCCTCGGCCTCAGAACCAGTTTTCATGATCCAAATGCCCTCTGCAAGCCACTCTAAGCCACTTCTGGATGGGACAGGTGGCCATAACATGCTTACTTTAGGTGGCCATAACATGCTTGCCTTAGAGAGGCACCCTATGAGAATGACTGAGAACCATATTTCTTAACAAAGACCAATACAGTTTCCACATTCAGTACATGAAATTAAAATGAAAAAGTGGCAGTGGAGAGAACCCTGTATGCTCCTGGGAGGAAGGGTAGGATAAAAAAAACAGAACCTTTATGGCGCTGCTGTATACATTAAGCTGCCACATGGAAGCTATATGAAGCGGCTTCCACCAAATGCTTGTCAAAAAATGTAAGGAACCTCCTGCTTCAAGGGCTGGAAGAATCTAAGGCTCCCCAAATATAACAGTTCCAAATTCAGACCCATGGCACTTTGCTTAATTTGTTACCAATACCCATTTTCCAGGTGCAGTTTATTTTCTCCAGGGGTTGTGTGGGGATGGGGAGGAATTCCATGCGCAGGTTGCTCCAGAAGAGGACACGGCACACTTTCTGCTCCTCAACACTGCAGACTGCAAAAGGGGGTTGTGGGGGTCTTAGCCATTCCTAGCCTTTGGGCACGAAGGAAGCACTATATCTAAGCTGGCAGCAAAGAACTAAATCTAACACCCTTCCCTTTTGAAAGCAATTAATCTTGTGAAGCTCACAAAAGGGAATTAGATCCTTTCCTAGGAATAAACATTCTGGAGACGCGGGTTTTTAAGCAGTCCCCAGGAGCCCTTGTCATCCTGCCCTGCTCTTCTCTGACTAATCTCCTCTGTAAGTGTTGGGTCAGGATCAACAATGGTTTTCCACTAAGGTCATTTACTTTCTCTGTTTACACTGCTAATTTTATCACAGCTTGGAGTGGCTAATGGCATTATTTATGTGCTCAGCCAGGGTGATGAATGTGAGTGCTAAATAAAGGCCTCCTGGCAGGGCAGGTATGGGGGCTGACAAAGCTGTAGAGTTCAGAGGACTTAACACTGGCTTTGAGGGGGGGGGGGGGTTGTGTTTATGACTGGACAAGTTATTTGACAACTGGGAAGCAGTTCCACCTACGGATAAGGAAGAAATTAAGGGATGCAGTGTCCATTTCAAGTGGTTGACTGCTTAGGAAGTTATTAAGAATTGTAGGAAGGTCAGATCACAGATTCTAGAATGTTTCGCTGCGATTGGACTAACCTACATATTTATGCAATTTGTGTGCTTTATTTTGGTTATGCAGTTTGGAAACCTGGAATTATTGTTTGTTTTTTCATTATAGGCTGATGGGGGAAGAATTAATACCATCAGTGAGCATAAGCTAAGTCAAATGAAGAAATAAAACTGAGTATTTAAAGCTTCTTCTATTATCTAGCATTTAGCAAAGACAGTCTTAAGGTTTTTACCTGCTCCACTGGGGGTTATGAACTTGCTCTTAGGTCAAAATGAACAGATTCTTAGGAATAATGGAGAACACCTGGTTTTCCACTAGAAGTCTTATTCAGATGCAGAGCATAGGCTCTGTGGGTGGGTTCAGTTTTTGTTTTTTTACAGTTTCTAGACCTTCTGGTACCAGAGTCATGGGTTTCATGTTGATGCTTCTCTGTCTTAATGGCTAAGGGTTTCATTGCCACTGTGACAATGACAGGACCATCCTAAAATATCACCAGTCCTACACATATAACTCATTTAAAAACCTACTCTGCAGTGGTAGTGGTGGTAGCAAACAATATCTTTTCTTTCACCACTATTCTGCATGGTACTATCCTGTGGAGTTGTTTTGAATGACAAACCCTAATGTGAACATCCCCTTCCATGGGCGTCAACTACGGGGGGGCTCGAGGGCTCGAGCCTCCCCCGAAATTTCCCGGGGGGGGCTCAGCCACCCCCGGCAAAATGCTCGCCCAGCCGGCCGTCGCCGCCTCTCCTTCACCCCCGGCCTGCCCTGCCTCCCTGAGGCGGGGGGGGGGGAGAGAGGTGGCGGGGACATAGTCGCCCGCGCGCTTCGCGCTGGCGGCAGTCCCGGCCAGCTGGCTGCCGCCGCGGGTCTGCCTCCCTGGGCCGGGGGGGGAGGGAGCAGCAGAGACATGGTCCCGTGCGCGCACAAGAGAGCCCCTGCCCCCCCCAGGGATTTAGAAAGTCAACGCCCCTGTCCCCTTCTGAAGACTGTTCATAAGTATTGACCAGTAATCTTTGAATTGGGTCTCTGAGTTCCTGTTGATCACATTGTGGCTTGGGTGGGTATGACCCATAGCCTGTCAGTTGGTTTTCAGTGCTTTGTCTGATGCATAAATAGGGTGCCATATTTTCCAGCTGTCCCTACTTATAGCTACAGTATCCTTCTTCCTATTTATACAGATCTCTCTTTTGAATTCATACCCCTTGACCGAAGAACGGTTCACTCCTTCTATCTGGGATAGTCATCCTCGTCGACCGAGCACGCAGCTTCAGGAGAGCCGCATATGACGCGGCGAAGGAAGTAGGGGACACCTGCCTAGCCAGCCAGATCAGCTGAATCAACCCTGGCAATCAATGGGGTGACAGATGTCACAGCCAGATCGCCCTCACATCTGAATTTATATCAAACATGGGAGTTTCTCTTATCTCCCATCTTTATGTATCTGGCTAGCATAATTTCTCCCACATATATATTAAGATGCCGATCATTCAACTCTGTTAGTGTCCTACATTCTGAAAATAATCGCTTGGAGCTTATGGGGCAGATTTTCCTAGCCCCCTCCTTTCCCCAGCAGCCCCTTGGAACCCTTGAAAAGATGACAACAGGTCTCAGGGGGCCCTTACGTGCAAGACCAAAATTGTCTGGGAGAGAGTCTTCAGTAAGGAGAGGGAACTGAGAAAAATCTCCCTGCCTTCTTCCATTAGGGAGGACTGGTGAGAGAAGGGGAAGGCTATGGATACCCCTCAGCATCAGCACAGAATCCCAATCCTGCGTTAATCAGCATTTTTAAGTGACAGTTTGACGATGTTTACAAATGTATACTTTCAGTACTTAAAATTTCAAAAATCAGTAGCAGACCATATGAACAGGCAGGATTGCTAGAGTGAAACTATTCTTCACTTAATGTAAAACAAGTGTATCTATTTCCATTAGTCAAATAGTGGAACATGCTTGGAACATGTTAGGGCTCCTGCTTATTGGGAGCACACGTGTGGAAAACACTCTAGACAACTGATCCACATTTAACGAAGTTGTAATAATAATAATATACTTTATTGTCATTGTACATAGTACAATGAAATTAAAAAGTGCCATCCTTCAGTGACTCACAACATATAATCATGCGCACTCACACAGACATTCGCGACTGCTTCTCTCTTGTGATTTACATAGCAACCAAACCACTGTTTCCCCCAGATTTCAGTCTCATACAGCATTCAGGGCAATAATAGCTCTCGAGTAAAGACTGTTTTTTAGTCTATTTGTCCTTGTTTTGATTGTCCTATATCTTCTGCCCGAAGGCAGCAGTTCAAACAAGGAATATGCAGGATGTGACAAATCCTGTAGGATGTTCTTCACTTTTTTCAAACATCGAGAACTATACAGTTCCTCCAGAAGTGGGAGAGGACAGCCAATTATCTTCTGGGCTGTGGTGATGACTCTCTGGAGTGCTTTCCTATCTGCAACCGTACAACTAGCAAACCAGGCACAGATACAGTATATTAAAATGCTCTCTATTGAGCAACGATAGAAAGACATCAATATTTTCTCATTCAAATTATTTTTCTTTAAAAGTCTGAGAAAATAAAGCCTCTGCTGGGCCTTCTTCACCAGAGCAGTGGTATTTGCACTCCAGGTCAGATTTTGTTCAATAGTCACTCCCAAAAACTTGAAAGTAGCCACCCTTTCCACACATTCTCCACCAATAAACAGTGGCTTAATGTCCGTTTTGTTCCTCCTGTAGTCCACCACCAATTCCTTGGTCTTGGTGGTATTAAGAATCAGATTATTTTCCCTACACCACACACAAAGCCGTTCCACCTCATCCCGATAAGCAGACTCATCATTCCCGGAGATGAGCCCCACCACAGTGGTGTCATCAGCAAACTTGATGATAGTATTGCTGGGGTGAGTGGGGATACAGTCCTGCGTATAGAGGGTATAGAGCAGGGGACTCAACATGAGCCTTCAGAGTATGACCCTTCAGAGTCACAGATGCAACTTTTAGACTGATTAATTGGCTCACTGCTTGTCCAGTGAAGATGGCAGAACTATGGGGGGGGGGGGGGGGAGAGACTCCCATGGGGTGACAGGGTGCACTGTACAGTGCTGTTACAATACACAGGAAGTGGCCCGGTGAACAGGGTTGGGCCCCTCATGGGCAGCAGAACAGTCCATCAGAAATCAGCTCCCGCCTCACAGCCTGCAAAACGAAACGGAACCAGTGGATATTCAAGCATCCCTCCTCCCATCTCACATATCCACTCTCCCTGGTCTGATGTTTTCATGCATCCATATTACACCTCAAAAGGCATGTTAAATACAGTGCTATGCTTGTACCTAGTGTTGATTAAGGGTGCGCATCAGATTTTTGTTCTGTCTCTGTAAATTTCAGTTTCAGCTTTGCAGCTGAATGTTTCTAGAATGGTCTTAATTAACTTGCAAAGAGGGTCTTGTAAGCTTCCTCCATATCTGACCCCCTATCTGCAGGATCATTAATCAAAGGCACTACTGACTGACATAGTCCAGCTTTGAGATCAAGAATGGGAACCAAAATAACATATTCACAATTGGTTTAAGTGTTCAGAGTCTTAGGAAACCTGCTGAGTCAGGGGACCTTTCTGCATTCAATCTTTACTCCCAGTTTCCCCAGAACTTGAGGCAGTACGCCTTTGATTCGAATCATTTCATTTCATTCTGCACATGTAATTATTCTTCGGCACTTTGTGCTGGAAACTCAAGTCTCTGCAGATTATGCTTTCTGCATACTCACGGAAGAAAGTGTGTTTTGAGCCCTGATTGCTCTTGTCCTTTGGAGAAGGAGACGCCAAGGCGCCAGCATGATACTTCTCCCTTCCCTTCCCTTCGATGCCCTGTGCTCTCTCTTCCTTTTCACAGAGCCCTGGCTGGTGGGAGGAATTCTTCCAGGAAAATCAGAATGACATTTCATGGATGAGGCATTTCAGTGTTAACAGGACAGTGTAAGCTAACATTATGTAATGGGAATAACCCAGGGACAATATACAATTATCAATGCTTAGTATCAAATCAAAATGCAAACCGTCAATCCATGCATCTATTTTTGTTTTGAGGGAAATACTTGTGATTGAAGTCTTTTTTTCTTAGAAGTGCATCTTGAAAAACTAGTTTTTCCAGTAGCTCTCCCATCCTCTAAACTGCTACAGACTCTAAACAAATCTAAATGTCCAGCAATTCCCCATGAGGAAACCTGTTATAATGTAAATTTATTTATTTGTTTATTTATTTATTAGACTTATACCCTGCCCTCCCCGCCAAGGCAGGCTGCCTAACATAGACCAAAGAGAAAGAGGCTGAAACAGGGGAGGGCAGTGGGCAGTGCTTAAATATTCACAGAAATAATTCTACTTTAAATAGTAGTATTGATTTCAAAACAGAGCAGAACAAAGGTTCATGGCAAAAGCACTTCTGAGAAACGTGGGGCACCAGTGTGCTGGAAGCAGTCTGAGTGCTGATCCCCCTAAAATAAATGAAAAACCAAGAAGAAGCCCCAACACGAAGTGGCAGTGAAAGTGAGAGGGAATGCAGAACAGAAGATTAAGATGTGGAAACTGAGGAAACAGATAGGTGCAGAAAGGGCCAGGACCGGGTTCCTAAGAATCCTCTGAGTAACTGAATTCCAGGGCTATAATGTGAGTTTCTCAATAACCATCTTTCACTTTCTTTCCTCCTTTGGTTCTGGTCTCTCTGCTTCTTGCCACAGCCCACTTTCTTTGGTATCAACTGCTACATGCCTGGGTGAAGCTGCGTAAGTAAATACCATTTAGTCAATAGGGTTACCCCCAGGAAAGTGTTCTTACTCCACAATCCTGGTAACTCTTGCTACTTGACCAACTAACCTAGCCTGTATCACCTGACCCAAGAGAGTTACTTCTCTCCTATTACCTTTAGCATATCACAGTTCTAGTCTCAGGCCTGTTGGCTAGTTTGCTGCCAGATCATGACCAGTAGTACCACATCATACAAGTTTATTTTTCGAAAGTATCATTTAGAAAACCTTACTGCATAGGGCCTCAGAATCACTGCCATCATTGCCTGATGGCTCAGCCCATGCCCTGTGCAAGGCAGGCATACATGGCAGCTGCTGAGCCAGCTGACTGATGCTGCCCTAGCCCCAGAGCAGGTGAGCAAGTGTTGGGCCAGCTGGCTGTTCCCTGAGCTCTGGAGGGGCTAAGTGAGCAGGCCAGTGCAGCAGCCCCCAAGCAGAACAGCTGCTCCCTAAGCCCCAGTTAGTGGCTCTTGTGGGCGAATGGCTACCAAGCTGGCTGGGTTGTGAGCGGTCAGAGCCCAGCTCAGGGCCTGGAACAGTTGTCCCTGATGTCCCAAGGCTAAAGATACCTCTTTTCAGTGCAGCAGAAAAGTATGTCCTATGGCCAGCTAAAGCAGGAACCTTTCTCAGCCTTGTAGTTATTCTCCTTTACAGAAAACCAATCTGTTCCCCAAGGTCTTACATGCTTAATTGACACAAAGAGTGTGTAGGTTAGGGTTGGGTTAGGGTTGGTAGGTCAGTAAGTAGTGCAGTTGGTAGGTAGTAAGTTGGTAGGTCAGTAAGTAGTGCAGTTGGTTAGGGTTAGGTTAGGGTTGGTAGGTCAGTAAGTAGTGCAGTTGGAGGAATCACCTTACTGTTGGTTGTGGCATTTACACCCAACGAACTGAGGCTCACATGAAGATCAAGGGGCAGCGATGCCTGGCCAACAGATTCCGGTGCTCCTGGGGAGGGGAAAGAATAGCAGTGGGTCCAGGCAAGAGAAGAAGGGAAGGATGTGGAGAAATAAATTGGCTCAGCACCCTTCCAGCCTGAGACCCATCCCAAGGGTGGTCGGCAATGGGGTTAGGACGGAGAACCCTCCTCCGTCATTGGTGCTGTGCAATGCCAGATCCATAAATAATAAGACCATGGTCCTTCGGGACTTTATGGCAGAACAACAGGTGGATTTGGCTTGCGTGACCAAGACCTGGGTGCGGGAAGGGGAAACAGTAGCTCTTTCCCAACTCACCCCACCAGGGTTCTCGGTCCTGCACCAATCACGGACTAGGGGGCAGGGGGAGGGGTGGCGATCAAGGTTTACTTCTTCAGGGCACTCCCGCTGATGGAAATCACGGGCTTAGAGTGTGTTGGCTTAGTGCTGGAGGCCGGGAAGAGTGTGGCGATCTGGCTGGTGTACCGACCGCCTAATGCACCGGCCTAGAGCCTGCTGATCCTGATGGAGGCTGTAACAGGCTGGGCACTGGAACACCCAAGGCTCATAGTCCTGGGTGATCTCAACATCCACACCGATGATGCGGCTTCCATACAGGCGGCAGACCTGACATTGTTCATGGCGGCGCTGGGACTCTCCCAGTTTGTAACGACCCCCACTCACCAGGCTGGACACATGCTTGATTTGATTTTCGCAGTGGGGATAACAGTGGACCGGATTACTGTTTCGGCAGTACCATGGTTGGACCACTATGCCCTGAGGGCTTATCTGAGCATTCCACTCCAACCCTATTTAGGTGGCAAGCATATTTTAGCTCACCCCCAGAGTGCGATGGACACTGGGCAGCTCCTATGGGCTCTGAGGGATCCGAGGCCCCCTGGTGGCTCATTGGATGAGCTGGTGGAGGACTGGCATAGCCGACTCTCTGCAGCCATCGATGAGATCGCTCCCAGGTGCCCTCTGCACTCCCATACTACGCTTGTCCCCGGTACAGCCAGGGGTTACGGCTCATGAAACGGGAGCTCAGACAGTTAGAGAGATGGTGATGTCGTGCTCGTGATGAAGCTTCAAGACCATCTTATAGGATGTTTATGAAGGCCTATGAGATGGCAGTCAAGGCCACTAAGAAGGATTATTATGCGGCCGAGATTGCATCCGCTAGCTCACGCCTGGCACAATTATTTAGGACAATTCAGTCTATAACAGTATTGCCTCAGGGCAAACCAAATAGTAGGGAATTGGAGATTGGCTGCAAGGCTTTTATGAGCTATTTTGCAGATAAAGTCTTGGCGCTCCGCCGCAACCTCCCCGCCACAATTGATAAAATGAGTGAACTCGAGGCCCCTTGCACATCTATGGATCCATGCTTGGATTCCTTTGGCCAGCTCAGCCTTGATGAAGTTGACAGGTTGCTTGCAACCGTACATCCAACCACATGAAACCTTGATCCATGCCCTTCCTGGCTTATTAAAGCTGGCCACGAGGGGTTTCGAGGTGCACTGCAGAAGATTATCAACTGGTCCCTCCTTGAGGGGCAGTTCCTGAGTGCACTCAAGGATGTGATGGTCCGCCTTCTCTTAAAAAAACCATCCTTGGATCCGGCTGAATTGGCTAATTACCAGCTGGTTTCCAATTTGCCCTATTTGGGCAAATTAATAGAGGGCGGAGGCAATACAGCTCCAGAGCTTCCTGGATGATGCTTCGGTGTTAGATCCCTTCCAGTCAGGCTTTTGCCTGGGGTTCGGGACTGAGATGGCTCTGGTGGCCCTCACGGATGACCTCCGGAGACATCTGGATTGGGGCGGAGTGGCGGTATTGCTGTTGCTTGACCTTTCAACAGTATTCGACACGGTCGATCATCGGCTGCTGACCCGTCGCCTTGCCAACGTGGGGATACAGGGGCTTGCCTTACAATGGCTCATCTCCTTTGTCCAGGGTCGGGGACAAAGGGTGATGCTAGGGGAGCAGCAGTCCCGGTGGCACCCGCTTGAATGTGGAGTGCTGCAGGGGGCTGTCTTATCCCTGATGCTCTTTAACATCTATATGTGCCCCCTTGCCCAGATTGTCTGGAGGGCGGGGCTGGGTTGTCATCAGTATGTTGATGACACCCAGCTCTATCTGATGTTGGGTGGCCAGTCTGGCTCTGGACCGGATGATCTTGACCGGGCATTGCACACTGTGGCTGGTTGGCTGAGGTTGAGTAGGCTGAAGCTGAACCTGGTGAAGACAGAGGTCCTGTGCTTGGGGTGGGGTGGGCCATGGTCGGGGCTCCCGCTCCCGGCCTTCGACAGGGTGCCATTGGTGCCTGTGCCAGTGGTTAGGAGTTTGGGAGTGCTCCTGGATCCTTCTCTGACTATGGAGGCCCAGGTAGCAGCCACAGCCAAGTCGGCCTGTTAAATAAGCTTTTCTTTATCTTGGAAAAGTAAAAATGCTGAATGAGGAGATACACAGGCTCTGCAGAGGGAAGCACAACTAACACTGTTGGTTAATTGTTCTTTGCAGTAAGGATGTGATATGTGAGTGCCAGACTTCATTGATGTGTAGCATGGGTGAAATGAGCAAAAATCCAGTATCCCTGTAAGAAAAGAGCAGCCATGAGCAATGTTCCCTCTAAGCTGTGGAGCCTTGTGAGCAGAAATTCTACTTTGTGAGCTACTGGCATTAAAGTTGTGAGTGAGCAATTTGGCTACTGCATAAATTAGTTTGCTCTGGAACCATCCTTCCTGAGCTGAGACAAAAATGTGTGAGCTGGAGGCTAAAAAAACTGTGAGCTAGCTCACACTAACTCAGCTTAGAGGGAACACTGGCCACGAGGGAAGAACTTATGAAATGTGTACCACAACTGGGAAACAAATGTGAGCTCATTGTATAAAAAAAGGGGTCACATAGAAACATCCTTAGATTTTCCTTTTTTTATGAATGTATAAAACTGTCTAATACTGAAACAGACTGTTAATTCATAGTATGCAGCAGTGTCTACTCTGATTGGCTACAGTTCTTATTCAAGGGCTTTCTAAGCTGTGTTACCTGAGACCCCTCAGTTACAAACACAAGGGATGTAATTTGGGCCATTTCCGGGCAGAATATGTACTCTGCCTCCAGGCTGCAGCCCTCCTGCTTTTGCCAGCAAGCACACACTCCTCGCGCCTCCTGTTTTTCAAGGGGGGGAAATGGGCCTTTGTGGTTTGAAAACATTCTGCTCAGGACATAGCTATGGAGCTGTGTGAGTGGAACATGGGCCCGACAGCAGAGAGGTTTGTTATCTCCTCCTTAGAAATGGTCAAGCCATTAAAAAAAAACTAAAATAAAGAAACCAAATTAAAACTAAACCACTCTAAGGCATGGAAATTTTTATTGTGAATAACTGAGGGTTGGCATAACTATAGTGTTAGGCAAGCTTAAATGTAGACCATCCTCAGCATTGCCTCTCAGCCATTTCTAGGCAAATGTAAGTTATGGGAAAAGGATACATGTATAATGTCCATCAAGGGATCTAACTGCATCCTGTCAACAGTATCGATATGCTCGAAAACCCTGGTAAAAGACCTGCTAATAGCTATGTACCTTCATCTTTCATCTACTTGATCTCTATTCAAGATTGTGACTGTGGCACCCCTATGAAAAACAACCAAACTGCATCACTCGGGTCATGATCAGATGGGTCTTTAGATCCAACCCAGGCACGAGTGCCTGGCGGATTTAAAGGGAATGTCCAGACAGTGACATCTGGGAAAGGTACCGCTTTTGTGATCAGCCCATTGAGCCCCACCAGGGAGCCGTACTTTAAAGATATCAATGGAAGTCTGAGCTAATGCTTGCTGATGGGCCAATGGCGGACTTTCCCCCATCGGATCGTTCCATTGCACAATCAGCCCATTGGGATGGTCTGACTCCAGACCATCCCGAACGGCCACCGTTTAAAAAAAATCTTAGCAATATGTGCATAAATGCGTAAATGTGAGATGGCCACAGAGCTCAGCTCAAACATTCCAGACAATTTCATGTTTCTGAATGGCCTGTGAAATTTATGAACTTTGTTAACTGAAATGGTACCTAGAGGAAAGTACCATGGGCGGTGCTTTTACCATTCAAAACCATGCATGTGTGGAAAAACAAGTATACTGTGAGGCACATACGCGCATGCGCAAACAGAATTTTTTTTAAAAAACCCGACCGTGTGGCTCCTTCAGGTGGACACCATCTAGACAATCCACTGCAGAGTCTGCGCATGGTAAGGCAATTCATGGGGGAGCTGTCTGGTCATGCAACACTGGATAAAAAAGATTGGGATCAAATTAGAGCCAGGCCAATGGCGGGATTAGCTGCCCATCTGAACACACCCTAAGACTCTTTTGAATCACACCACTGACTCTGCTGTCTGACTGGCCAGCACACATTCAGTCTTTGTTCTGACTGTAGGTTTAACCTTTTAGAAGACATATATATAGGATGGCCTCTCAGCTAATTCTTTGTGAGTTTGCCTTCCCTATTCCAGAGCTCCATATGCAAGACCTAAACTGTCTTCAGTCCTCAGGCTGGGCGCTCTGGAGTTATTTCACCAGGGAATTATCTACTAGTGTCCATGCAGACACAGCAGGGAGCTGATAGAGGCGAACTGTTAAGGAGTCATTTTTACTGTATTTTTGGAGATTGTTTAAAGAATACTTCTGAGCACTTTTGTTTCCATTTTTAAAAACCCTCTTTCCTCCAAGGAGAAGAAATGGAATGAAAAGGAAAGAAGATCCCACACTGTTTAGCTTCTGTGAAAGGTGCTCCCTCCCCCAGTATTTGGATGCTACACGAGGCAAATACCAGTAGGACAAAAACTGGTCCTAAGTGTCATAAAAACATAATTTGCTAGATACATCAGCCCGTGCATAGTGGCATTGTTTAAACAGATTTTACTTTATAGCAGGGGTCATTTCGTAGAAAAAGAGGTGCAGGAGCTCATTAGCATAACTCATTAGCATAACTTATTTGCATATGCTACACCACCTGACATCACCGGAAGTATGTCAGAAGGTAAGAAAGAAAGAAGAGAGAGAGAGAGAGAGAGAGAAAGAAAGAAAGAAAGAAAGAAAGAGAAAGAAAGAGAAAGAAAGAAAGAAAGAAAGAAAGAGAAAGAAAGAAAGAAAGAAAGAAAGAAAGAAAAAGAAAGAAAGAAAGAAAGAAAGAGAAAGAAAGAAAGAAAGAAAGAAAGAAAAAGAAAGAGAAAGAAAGAAAGAAAGAAAAAGAAAGAAAGAAAGAAAGAAAGAAAGAGAAAGAAAGAGAAAGAGAAAGAGAAAGAGAAAGAGAAAGAGAAAGAGAAGAAAGAAAGAAAGAAAGAAAGAAAGAAAGAAAGAAAGAAAGAAAGAAAGAAAGAAAGAAAGAAAGAAAGAAAGAAAGAAAGAAAGAAAGAAAGAAAGAAAGAAAGAAAGAAAGAAAGA
Organism: Lepidodactylus listeri; assembly: GCA_029233225.1. Classification (NCBI taxonomy): domain Eukaryota; kingdom Metazoa; phylum Chordata; class Lepidosauria; order Squamata; family Gekkonidae; genus Lepidodactylus; species Lepidodactylus listeri. The sequence goes on along the minus strand of JARCFY010000015.1, from coordinate 12,500,519 downwards.
AAGAAAGAAAGAAAGAAAGAGGGGACAGCTACTAATCCAAGCCTCAGAAATACCACTCTTCTGGGAGGATAGCTTCAGTGGTGGCTGAAGCCTTCAGAAGGCTGGTCGGAGGAACAAGGACCTTTCCAGGGGACGGTGGGGTCATTTTGCTGCAGCCATGACACAAGCAGGCATTCTCCCATGGGGGGGGGGGGGCTGGCACCAACTCCTGGAGCTGCGCTCCCCCGAGTTCCTGCTCGAAATGACCCCTGCTTTATTGTAACCATTTACTCTGGACAGTCCATTATCCCCTGTTGTCATAGAGACTGGTAAATAGGAAGATGTGTTGCAAATTTTATTCGTAAGAATTCTATGCTGTTATCATGATTGCTGATAAGAATGTTGGCTCCGAAACCTCCGAAATCTCTTGGGACATTGCTGGATACTGGCAGCAGTCTTCCAGTGATGCCCGCTTACTGACCACTCTACAATTTCCATTTTTTTCCATTGCGCATTAGAAACATGACTGAGTGTTTATTT